>CM076112.1:8922500-10172500 GCA_038048805.1 Hipparchia sbordonii
GCTTAATGACATTTTAAATGATTTTAATTTCCAAATAAAGAGAAAGTATCATTACTCTGCAAAGAGGAACTGATATTTTTTGTCAAGTTTCAGTAAAAAGATCTCATGTTTTTGCAACAAAAAGTGAATTGAAAAACTTTTTCGTTGTCAATGATTCTGTGCCAAATACCAGAATTGAAATCTGAATTTCTTTATTAAATTGATTGAGTTTTTCTTAAAATAAGTGCACTACAGTACAAAATTATTATTAACGTTATTTTATAATGAAATCCAATTTTTTCTTTTGAAGACAATACGTTATTAAGAAGTTGTATACAATCAAGAATCTGTTAGATTACCTATTTTCCTATTTTTTTTATATTCTCATTTTTGATTACGCTAAATTGTAATGAGATTATTGTATAGAGTACTAGTTGATGCCCGCAACTTCGTACGCGTGGATTATGGATTTTTGATTCCCGCGGGAACTTTTTGCGTAGTAGCCTATGTGTTATTCCAGATTATAATCTACCTCTGTGCCAAATTTCAGCCAAATCGGTTCAGTCGTTGCGGCGTAATTGGGTAACAAACATTCATCCATACATCCTAACTTTTGCATTTATAATATTAGCAGGATAGTAGGATTCGGCTAGACATTAAGACCAAAGGTTCTTCACAATAAAATGGTATTTGTTTTTACCTTTCATAATTTTTTATACCCTTTATATAAGTTCTATTTCTAGCTTGTATAACGCCAATCAATTGAAAGGTTTACGTAACGTTAGCAGATAACGTTTCACTCGCAAAGTTATAATTACGTAAAGCGCAAGTTGAAATGTCAAGTCGACCGTGACTCGCGTTCATCTCACCTTCAGCTATTTTTAACTATTCCATTGTTATAATATTCTCATTAAGGGGCTTACAGCGATCCCAGTTTACAGGGAAAATGTGAGAAGATTATATTACTGATTTCTACCAAGAAAGATTATTAATAGATATACTTGCTAATATTATAAATACGATATTGTGTTTGTTTGTTGGTTTGTCTTTCAATCATACAGCAACGGAGCAATGGATCGAAGTGATTTTTTGCATAGGCTACCTTTTATCCCGGAAAATAGGGGAGGGATTAAAAAAAATCTAAAACCACGCGGTCGAAGTTGCGAGCAAAAGCTAATATTAGATATTTTAGATTGATCGGTTTAAGAATAAACTATACTTAATAAACAATTAAAACAATAGGGATAGGAGGATATTGGCAGGTTGACTAATATTCTTAAAAAAAAAACTACACAAATAATAATTAAAAAGTAAAAACTTTCCTATTGAAACCAAAAATATATAACGTAACTATAGCTGTTATACTAAAAGCCATATTCATTAACATTATAACGTGGACAATATTAATATATTCATTCATATTTACACGGCACGAAAACAGACAGATCTAGATTTATTACATTTGCGATCGAATTTGTTATTAAACTTGAAAGATAAAATATTATTTAAGTGTCTTGGAAACGCAGAGATAAGCTAATATAATAACACGATAACCTAATAAACGACTTCTTTCAACATAGTATTAATATACTGTCCAAAATTATGTACTTACCTACATACATGTATTACATTAAAATAAAGTACCCTTGAAGGTAGGTTTAATTATAACACGTTTTAAATAAATAAAAAGTGACCAATTCACTATCAGAGCTATTATTAGATTAGTAAATTGCCAAAGACATTAGTTTTACGATTGTTCATTATCATTAACTTTAGTTAATTATAAGATTAATGATAGTTAGCGATAATAGATTATAATCCAGAATTGCACTCCAATGTACTGCAAAAAGAAAGTACTTACATAGTGAAGTGTTTAAATTACGTTTGACCCAAAAAAAAAATCGATAAGTTAGTCCCTTTCTGCGATCTCACCTGATGGTAAGTGACGATGCAGTCTAAGATGGTAGCGGGCAAACTTGGAAGGCGTATGGCATTGTACATTCAAAAAAAAATCTCGAATCTATTGTTCGATTGCATTAATAGATTTAAAATTTTTAGAAAACAGATATTCCTATCCCATGGGGCCATACCATTATAATTTAAAGAAACTCAAGATTATGCTAGGAATATAATAAAATAAGGGGGTGACGTAGAGTCGTTGTTTGTACTGCAAACTGAGGGTAAAATCATTGAGTCTGTATTTTTTTTTTTTTTTTGTTACAGAAATGGGCCTCGACGAGACCGTCATAGACGATGGAGAGTTCAACATGGATGAACTTATAACGTTCAACCGCGCCCACTCCGACCACGATTACCAAGTCGTCAAGACTCTCGACCACGGCAAGAACCTCCCCAGCGGGTACGTCGACCTCCCCATAGACGAGGACTGGCCACCTAACCTCAAGAAGCGGATGAAAAAGTTAGAATTTGACTACGAGGATGGGAAAGACTACCTACCGCCCATTGTCAAGGAAGAAAATTATCAGAATTCATACAAATTAACAAAGATCGAGGACAACGAAATAAAACTTGATAACGACTTCCTAACTAACACCCTACTCTCTACGGGAAGAAAATTGGGTGAACTTTTGGAAGCTTTCCCACCTATACCCGTCAAAAATGAGGACATACTCACAGAGGAGATAAACGATTTTGATACGAGAAATAACATTACAGATATTAAAAGTTTCGTCGTCAACGGGACGGCAAATGAATTCTAAATTACCGACCTATACACTATATTTGGATTTTTAGAAATTGCTACTGGACATAGCCGACCATTTAAGAAGCAAAAAAAAAACTTTTTTGTCTATGATTTTTTTCTATTTTTTTAGTGAGTCACAAAATTATAGATAGAAAAGGTGAAAGAGTAATAGATATTTTATTGGCAATTTCTAAAAATTAACTTTACACAATAATATTTTTATTGTATTCCGCTTTTTGCTGCACTTGATTCCTATGAGATATTTTATACAGATTAATTATTTACTTACATGTTTCTTTGAAATTATTCCTTGGTTTAGTTTAAGCTTGTGGTATGTACGATTGCATTCAATGTTTCTGACAATTTGCTAAAAACATTGAATGACAAGTACGACATTTTAGGGTAAGTATTATTTCGTGATTAAGCATGTAAAGACTTGCGCATAATAATAAAATTCAATATTTATTTTATTCGAAAGCAAAATTTAATATAATATAATATAGAAAAAATATATCTAGAATATTTTACCATTTTGGTATAATATTATTATTATCATAGGTTTTATTTCGCTTAAGATACCTACATTGTTTAATTTAAACATTTTAATGATAAGAGTTGGTGCAATTATAATATATAAGTAACTGATCTTCAGTGTTAGATATTATTTAGTTACATAAGTGAATATAATTATAACTACATATTTTGTAAGTTCTATTCCTTAACGGTTACTTTAGAATAATTGTGTCGAATCATGAGACCGATGGATTTGAAATATAACTATTGTTATTTTAAAATAAACTATGACAGAATATTGGTCTTTTTAATGTTGTTCCTATTAAATTGGACGTAAGAGGCTGCGTAGACGGGAAATCCGTGGCGCTATTTAAAGTAGCGGTAACTTGAGATGGAAGGGAAGGATAATTATTATCTTTAAAACTGCTTGAACCACTGAGCTCTATATCTATGACAAAGAGTTTTTTTTTAAATCTATATCTACGATTAACACTGGAGAGGCTACTGTCATACCTGGTTTTGGACCTTGATAGACGCCATTTTGAAGCTGTACCTCTTATATGTTTGTGACCTAAGCCTTAAGCAGATAATATTGCAAATAGCGCACCGACCTCTATAATCAATCTTTGATTTCTCATTTCATAGATTAATTTTAGACGTCGGTGCGCCATTTGAAATGTTACCTACTAGCCAATGGATGGGACTTCGTTCGCGTGGATTGAGATTTTTTTAATTTCCGCGGGAACTCTCTTATTTACCGGGATGAAAAGTAGGTAGCCTATGTGTTATACCAGAGTACAATCTATCTCCTATTATAATATTAGTTGCATTAATTCCAGAGACACTCGTATTTCAAATTAATCCATAATTATGCTGTCATTTGTATAGGGTCAAGAAATCCAGTGTTAATCATATATTAGTGATCAGTGGCTAGAATTTAAAATTAATTATTAGCAATTATCTAAAAATGCTTGCTTGTGTCATGATCACAGTCACAGAGTTTGTAGCTAATCCTGTCGTAATCTTTGAAGCCGATCTTTCTCACCTAAAATGCAGTTGCAGCAAGAACGCCATAAATTCAGCCAATCAACAAATTCATTGAAAAAAAAAAATCAATTTCTAAAATACAAAATGTAACGCTACCTCCAGTAGCGTCCAACTTACTTTATTTTTTACTTGAATTCTACAATTGATGCGTTAACGAGTCACAAAGGCAAATTCCAAGGTTCCAGTAAGAAAGTAATAATTCTTGTTTAGCCCAGTTTGGAAAATAATCTTAAATGGTTCAAAGCATGGTTCAGCCTATCTTGAATGATTTGTTTAAAGATACTTTACTGAATAGGTACTTTTCAGAAAAATCCCAATACCCTTTTATTTTTTTCAAGACGTACCCATTGAAATAATGAATGAAACGAATATCTTATAATAAGCTTTATTTAATTATGAGTTAACAAATATTTTCGTATTTTGAAAACAGGTTGTGACCTTAACTGAATATAAGTCAAATTGCGTATGCAAATTTACACGTTACAGAGAAAAATAAAATAAACACAGTACTGTTTTCTATGATAATGAATATTTATTTATAATATATATACTTAACAATAAGAATTCAATTCAGTTTCAAAAGCATCATGTATACATAAAGTTAATAAGTATAACTAGCACAATAACTCCCTCGTGCGTCCTTAAGCCGGCGACTGACTTACTTAGTAAGCGAATTTTTAAAATCATAAATTAAATTAACTACACAGTACAAAGTGTTGCCAGTCCTGTTGTACATAATCTCTAACGCCGGGTTCCTATATTCAATCTATCTGTAATCTGTCGATAAGTTAAAAATAGTTTGAATATAGGAACCGGGTCGAAATTAGCAAAAGTAAAAATAATGCTTAATAAATACCTTTTGTAATAACGTTCTCTGCGGAGAGCATTATTTTTAGATCTGTCAATTTGTTTCATTTATAAATTGTGTACAACCGATTTGCCACCAATTTAGCAATACTCCCGCACCTCTATAGGTACGGTGCTTTCACAATAAAATATTTATTATGGTCACTTCAAGTACGAAACAACAAAAATGGTGCTTTTTATAATGTCGATTGTGAATTGTGATAATGAAGCTAGTTCGAAACGCGATCGCCGGGTACCCATCCGTGTAAAGATCGAAGCATACGTAGCACGATGTTGTGAAACATCGCGACATTCATTACAATATTATAGGGTTATATTACGGGGACGGAAAAGGTGATCGTTTTACCTGCATTTTCCATATTGAATCCATCTGTAATCTATAGATATTGTTACTTAGCAACGTTGGATTAACAAAATGTATTGACCAATATCAACTTTGACAACGTCTATTTATAGATTAAATCTTTCTATAATCTATCGATAACTGATAAGTTATCGACGACCGACCGAATACTGAAGCGTATCATAGTCTCAAAAATGACTATTTTTTGACTATTGTATGGTTATAATACTGTCAAAAAAATAAACACTAAATTAAAGACTTCTTAAACAACAAAATACGCTCCAGTATTCGGCAGTTATCAAACAATTTTATTTGTCGATATTTTTATGCACACTGAAATAGCAGCGTTGTAATAAAGCGTTGCAATCTATGGATTAAGGATAGATTGAATATATAAAACGGAAGCTAGTAACTTATCGGCGGATTAAAGATAGAAAACGGATGTTATACGAAACATCCGCGTCCCGTCCCCGCATTCTAATGCGATGTGTCATCCGTCAAGTATGCTACGACTTTCAGTGTCAACTCATTTAACGTCCCACCGATCAGCTCGCGACACACTTTACACTTAGTACACACACTGTCACCCACCTTGCACGCGCAGATTTATTCATTTGCCCGTTAGAGATCACACAATTTGACTTTGAATTTCAATATCCACACTAATTTGATTATTCTATCTAGCAAATAGAAAGTAACAATTAGGTACAACTATGAATTACTTTTAAGACTTAATTTATTACATTTCGGTTAAACTGCAATGTGTACAATAAGTTTATTTTTTTTACGATCTATTCAACGAGGGGGATAATTTTGTTTACATTATTATAATATAATATATAAAAAACTTATTATGTTCTTCGAAATGGTTCAATTCTTTATACATCGCTCGATAATAGCGTAATATACCTTTCTCTCATAATATTTAAACGACACAACAAGATGGTTTTATTAAAAAAAAAAAAAACACTTCAACCTTACTTAGACCGAAAGTAATAAGACTATTTATTAAGGGGGATATACAATTTTGTGATGACTACTTACATATCCGTGACTATTTAAAAATACACATACAAAATACGCCGATGCGTTCAACAATACATAGTTTGTCATATAAATTGATGACGCACGGGCTTACCGTATCACATAGGCCAAATCTAGATACTAAACCATATTTTGCAACTAAATAGAAAGAAAAACGGTCAGATTGTGCCGCAAGCCGCCTTAAGTGCGAGCGAGAGGGCGATACATTAGTAAGCGTGCTAAAGAAATAAAAAAGTTATTACTGGCCATTTTTCTCTCTATTTTGCACAGTACAGTATCGGCACATGAGTAAATAACAAAACAGACTAAAAAAGAAAAATATCTAAAATCCGAGCTAAAAATTTATACCGATTTTGGTATAACATTTTGGGATCACAGGAATGATGGTCCTGTATAGTAGTATAAGTGTACAATATAATAGACAAATAATGTCAGACAGTTGTTGGTTTAACTAACATATTATATCATAGAACACCTACTCATTTTACAGAATATTTTTCGAGCGTATACTTGTATATTTCTTTGGCACGCTCTGTAGATAAGTAAATCGTGGTGATGCATTTGTTGAGTGTTGTGGGTATGAGGTGTCACCTTAATTGTAAGAGAGAGAGAGTATAATTTAAATACGAAGTCCGCTGAAAAATAAATCTAAGGTTTAGATTCTAAACTATTTCATTTTCAGTTGACAAAAACTTTTAAAACAAAAGCTGGATTTTTTAATCATTTGCTTATTTAACACTTATTTGAATTTCAAAAAATATATAATTAGAAATGTGGAGTTACAACAAATACAACGTACGTCCCAGACTCCAAGTTTGTCCCTTGACCGATTTGGCCTAAACTGTTTTTGTCAACTCGCAGCGTATATGCGACACCGACGCTAGTGGACACGCACACACGCGCGCAGACTTGAAGTCGTACATCGTATGAAGATTTTGTTTGTTTGGTTATTCACTCACGTGGTTTCGGCGTTACTCCGTTAAGAATCACATCCGCAAACCTTATTCTAGCAATGCACAATTCGAATCTTTGCCATTTGCCATGTATCTAAGCAAAAATATACAAATGTGTTTCTTTTTCTTAGCTGTACAATTTATACACTATTAAAAGTAGCGACCGCTTCACGCACGGCCATGATAATGCGGTAGAGACTTTGTAACTTTTATTGCTCGTTTCCAAATAAGTGTTAAAACTTCTTTGATTACTAGTTAAATTATAAAAAAAAATACAGTGAACAAGGTTCTGTATCAGTCAATTCCGATTATAAGAGTATGGATATAATACTGATATATGGAAAAAAAGAAGATTCACTTTTAATGTGAGTTGACTGCTTGTAAATCATGTTGTTCACGAGTACGCAGGTAATGAACGATAAATTTTTTCAAAACTTCGCGGACCACTGGTTCAGAAACACTGGTCTATAGACTTCTCAATCTACATACACCTACAAGCAAATTTTTAAATTAATTCTTCTGAAACATTATCATGGCTACACTCAAGCAGGGCGTGGCTCGACTGATGATATTATTTACTCAGTCTATACACAATTCGTTACTAACACCTAAAAGATTATGTTCCGATTATAACCTTCACATTAGAAAAACTTCTTAAAAGTCACCGCTCATCTACATTAGAATGCTTCACCTGATTTATATTTTCCCACGAGTGACTTACGTCCAGTTCCAATATTCAAATTATCCGTAATCGGTCAATTAGTTTGCCAGAAACCTTGTGACTTGTCATAAAGTTAAAGTACTTTTCGACGTTACTCGGTAATCTATCGACAGATAACAGATAGATTGAATATTTCTTAACTTATATTCAATCTATCTGTAATCTTACGATAGGCGGGTGTTAAAAGATAAGTCAAACGGCGAAACTGTAGAACACCTAACGCACATGGAAAAATGCGTAGATTTCTTGATTCTCCGCGAAGTTGATAGCTTCATTCAAGGATATCTAATTCTGTTTAGCTAATGAAAAATAGATTAGCTACATACAAGCGTAGGTGTTTTATAAGAAGTTTCTCTAATAAGAAGGTATCTAGCTGCGGCCGTAAATCGAGGATAAATTAAGTTTCTCTAATGAAATATCTTGGAATCATTGGAATGCCCTCGTCAAAAGCCGGCCGCAGGTATTCATTCTACTTTGGGAAACCGCACAGACTACAGACTCATGATCGGCCGGCAATTTAAACTTTAATTGACAGTCCGATAAAATCGACGGGCTAATAAAATTAATGGAAATCTGATTGCGCAACAAAAATAGTGCATTTTATACAGATCCAACGTCGTGGTCATGTTTATTGTCTACATGTCCATAGCAACCAACTATCGACCGATTGAATTTGCACTTTGCGTGGTATAGTATAACGCCCGGTTTCTATTTTCAATCTATCTGTAATCTGTTGATACCTACCTAGATGAGGATTACCTAGTAACCTTGTAAGTTGTATTGTTTTTTTCGACCGCTACTGGGTAACTTATCGATAGATTGAATATAGGTCCAGGCGTTAGGGACATGATATAGCAAGCGTACAGGGCGAGAACTCTAGTAAAGCCCTGGACAAAACGTGTAAGTAAATATTTTATTTTTGCAGTAAATTGTGAGACTTTAATTTTGTACAATTGTATAAAATTTAGCAAAATAAAATAAGCGATTTTGAAAAAACATCAAGATGGTGGCTGGCCTAAGGCCACATTCCATACTAAAACCTTCAAATCTTCTAAGTTAATGAATAAGGAGCGCGGCGCAAACTTGCTATGATTTTTTTACACACGTATTTTGTCTCCAGGCGGTCCCGTCACTCAGACAAACGCCCTAATGTAATATCTGCACATCTGGTCTCTAACAAGTCGTATGACAAACCTGCCGCCATTTTTTGTCTGGTCTGTAACAAGTCGCGTGACAAACCTATGCAGTTCAGCACACACTGCCGTAATTTTTTGTCCTAGAGCCACGATAATGGGACTCTTAATTCCATTAGTCCTAATATCAAGGTACTGCGAAGGTATGTCACACGCAGTGTTGCCATATTATATACATCTATATGTGTTTATACAGATTTTCGGCTACTGATACAAATGAAGCAAGCGCAAGCCTATCTCATAGTTAAAAAAAATGACATGTTGCAATTCTATGAAAAACTAAAGAAATGGATATAAGTATAATTTCTATTTGTTTTTAAAGCATTTTCTCGTTATAATAATTTGCTTGTTTAATATGTTTCATCTGTGACCAACTGTTTTATTTTCCACTACACCTTGGTTCTTCCAATAAATTACCACCTGATTTTGGATTGATCTTACACAGATTTTTCAAAGTAATACAGATTTGTTGGTTTGAGATATGGCAACACTGGTCACACGGCTTGACAGATACCAAGATGGGCGACGATTTTACGCTTACTACGCATCGGACGATTACTGAAACGTATTTTAATGCCACACACGCAATGTGTTCGATGTCACACACGCGTTCTCAGACTGTATGCGACAAGACTCGTAAGGCGTCGCAAATAACAATTCTATTGTATCTGTGTTGAATACTAAGGAATTTTCTGTGTAGAACACCGCAGCAATGAAGCGACTTACGATGTTAATCTTAATTGCCTGATTTTTGATATTTTGGCAAATGTCAAAAACCAGTCACTAATTGCCGCACTCACAGTCGCTTATCGTTACTTAAGGCCGGTTTATATATTCAATCTATCTTTAATCTCTTGTTTACTTACCTAGCAACGTTGTTGATAGTCAAAAGCTGTATGCACTTTTTTGACAAATAGCAAGTTGCGAGGTAACTAAAATAGATTGAATATTCCTATATTCAATCTATCTTTAATCTTAAGATAAGTTTAAAAAAACCGGGCGTTAAAGATCTCCTTATTACAAAAAAATCACTCACAAGATTAAGAACATATAAACGACAAAGCATTAAGAGATTTAATGATAATCAATTAATGATCCATTAAATATAATTAAATGTCACCGAGTGCGGCAATTAACGTCTGGAACGGTCGTAAGTGTTAAAATACGTTTCAGAAACCTACTATTGGATTACCTAAAAAATAATTCTATAGTGTGACGATCGCAATTTACTATCTCAGATTGGCTGGCACTCCCTCGCTATTAGTTAAAATGTATTGACGCAGTAAAAATACCATAAATTCAGCCAACCATATTGCGATCGTCACTATAGCAATCTCTTTTAGACACTCCCACAGCGGATGCACTTCCCATAATGTATCGTTTTAAAAATGACATCCCCATACATAGGGTAATTTGTAAACGGATATATTACAATAGAAATTGACAAGGGCCGAGCGTGAAATGATGTTTCAATCAGTCTTAGGATTACGCAGCCTTCCACTCGGGTCTCCGATTGAAACAAATTATATTTTTTACAACTATTGTAATGAATTTAAATACATAGAAATAAAATTATTGCACGTTATATAGAACATTCTACGTCACTCCGGTACGATACATTAAATACGTCACCATTTAAGGATCTTCAAATTAAGTTAAAATTGACGTGAACGTCAAAAATGGTCACTTCATATTTGAGATGGTCTTGTTCTTTATGGCTCAGTTATACACTGATCGTCGAGTATTAGTTAACTAATACTAGTTTATATATTATCATTATGTATACGAGATTATACATTACATTGTATGTAATGTAATGTATAATCTCGGGAGAAAATTGTATGGAAAGTTTTCGCATAGGATAATTGCAAACTCTTCCCGTGTAAATGACGCCTTAATGACATGTTCATGAAATTTTACAGTCCGTATTTTAATTAAAAAATGTAAATAAATGAAGCACCGAAAATGGTGACGTAATAAATGTACGAACTCTTCACGAATCTTCATAATATCAATACTTAGATCAACAATCCGTCACATATAGTATCGGTTTAAAGTTCGTCCCAGATATTGCAAGTACATAATATACCACCCACTAAAACTATAATGTAATGTAATAGGCGTTATAAATACATATGACCGAATATAGGAAAGTATCGTGGCATCACTATAGGAACGGAGCCGATAAAATCATATTCATATAATAATAATAATAATTATTGTGTTTCTCTCACAATCGAACTTATTTTATACAATGACTAAATAAAATTATACCTAGAATATGCATATTATAGCCGAAGTATTGGACTTTACCTTTAAAATTGAACTATACAGTTCACATCCATACAAAAATACACTGTCAGGAAAAATACTGCAAGTTTTATTCAGCTGACATATTACACTTTTGAACAATGCAACGCTTCCTATTAATAATCTTGGGATATATTTCTTATTATAAGCAGCAAAACACTGGGTGCTCACGTAATATTTAAATGCTAAATTAACAAAAAAAAATGTTAGAATTATTTTGCTATAATCCGCCAACAGACGGCGGATTATAGCAAAATAATTTTAACATTTTTTTGTTTTAACATTTTTTGTTAATCATGAACTTCCGCAAAGTAACGCCTGATTCTATCCAATATTTAAATGCTAATGTTTTCCGACAGCAAATATAGCTAGCTGATTAGCAAATTGTGAGCGGCAAAAATAAGCCAAATTGGTCAGCAAATATAATTAATTTTTGGGCAAGCTCAAGTAATAATAATACTATCAGAGCGAATTCGCTTTGAACTACAGCATCGAAACAAATGATATGTTCATATTTTCGAAACAGTTCTATAATTTGCATCGCTTTCAGTGGTCAAAGTATTTGTATTGCCAAAATGCCTTGCTGGCCTAGTGGTGTTTGAATGCGGATCGCGAGGTCCAGGGTTCTGGCCGCTGTAGTCCAATTCAAACGAGAGGAAATTTCTAATTTTATATTACTAGCTAATGCCCGCGACTTTATCCGCGTGGATTTAGTTTTTAAAATCCCGCGGGAACTCTTCGATTTTCCGAGATACAACATAGCCTATGTCACTCTCCAGGTCCTCAACTATACCCACGCAAAAAGTCACGTCGATCCGTAGCTCTGTTGCAACGTTATTGAAGGATAAATCAACACACCAACAAACAAACACACTCGCGTTTATATATTAGTAAGGATGTAGAGCGAATTCGCTTTATGCGTTAACTTCGTGACCCATGCATAACATCTCTGTGACGCAGTTACTGGACGTTATTAAAGCCTTTGAATAATCTTCAATTATTTTAAACCGTCCATAAATAATTCACAACCTGTACACGAATAAAACGGCAAAGTCCAACACTTAGAGCCACGAGTTTCAACAACACACAAACTTAGTATATTCAAGTTATCTATTTTATGGTAATTTATTACTTATGTAACAAAATCATATAATTACATTTGACAGAAATATCCGGAGAGCTGGTGGATAGTTTGGGTACTGGATAAAAGCTGTAGTAATAAAAGACCCACCCTAAACGTTGACCACAAATAAGTTACAACGATGTACTTGCACAGATGTAATTTTTTTGTCAAAGGCGAATAAATTTTTTTCCGAATAAGCCATATTTGTTACGTACGCGTAACAATAGCATGCTCTTGTTGATGCATTTCAAAACATAATTTATTTAACATCTTACTGTGTACTCATATTCAGCAAATAAATTTCATAAAGTAATTAAGCCTGTATTTCATTCTTGTTTATAATCATTTTAATAGGCTATTTTTAGTAGCTATGTTACTCCTTTCTGAGCAAAAATTTTTTTTTGTCGATGTAATTCATTTTAGTGGTCTATCTGTGTATGGAAACCAAGACCTGCCAAAGCGTCCGATGTGAGGCGAAAAACCTCGCACGTCTACCACGGACCACGTGAAAAGTCTAATTTACCATACACTCTGATAAGATATATGTAGTAGGTGAATTAGGAACTTTCAGTTTTTATCAAGCACCGCTTCAATCTTCTCCACCGGCTCTTGGACTAAAACTAACATAATGAACTCACAGTGGCTCATAAACACCACTGTTGTCTAATTAAATGGGAAGCGATACTACTACTTGTTTATAACTACCGACTTTAATGGGGAAATGATAATGTACTGTTGATTTGTTCGAGAATGATCTGTAGGACTTGTCAAATGCAAACACTTTGAAATACGAAATCCTATCCAACAAACTAATTTTCCTTCTCGAGTCTGCTTGGCACAACGCAATTCTGTACTCCGTACCACATGAACCTTCGGCTGAAATCTAGCGCATTGCTCTCTCTGCTCATGACTCTAGACTGTATAAAACGAGATAGATTTATGTTAGGACATATTTGTGTCTCGTTCTAACTCGAAGTCTGACCCAAGTCAACGCACGCTCTACTGACTTCAGTCTTAGAATACAAAATATGTTGGTGAGTGAAGCATTTGGGAGTATGACCACAATTTTAACACCAAAATATTTTCAAGACCTAGTGTTAGGTGCTAAATAAAATACTTTACCAAAATGGTAAACAATAACATCAAAGTTCGCATTCCTCTAATAATATTACATTAGATTAGGTCAGGATGAAAATCAAGAATAGAACGACAAATAGTCAATCCTGTTCTATGTAGGTTAGCTCGAAAGTAAGCCAGAACGAAATCTGACCACCCCGACTCCAGCCAGTCTTGTCCGACTTGCTATTCGATAAATTTGTAAAGCATAAAGCCAGAAACTCGCGAAGATCCTGAATGACAGTGGACCTATGAGATAGTGGAGCTAAAAGGGCAGGTAACGAATGGATAGTCGCCGACACCCGCAGCAACGAAGGCCGAATAAACTACTTATGTCAGTTTTCACTAACGTTCCGTAACTTTTAGGAGCTAAGCTAAGTTAGGTGACGCTTTTTGTCAATTTCGTTTTCACGAACCTTTAGAGAATGCATAAAGGTGAAAATGACATCGGGTAAAAAATTGTATTTAGAGGCTACCTATGTAAAGAGACTCCTACTTAGGGGGTAACTTAAGATGAAGAGCTGGTATAAAAGCCCCTAAAAAAAAAAAGAAAAAAAAAGTTTTTTCGAATTATTACTCTAATAAATCGGAACAGGGTGCGTTTTCACACAGAATTGCATCATTTTATAGCGAAAATGCACCTTTTTTCGATTTATATGTTCACGAGACTATATTCCACGTTCCCTTAAACGATTTTTATTTCTTTAATATGCATTACAAATGCAATGCGTATGTTGCTTTAGATGTAACGTGGTGATAAATCGTCACAAATCGTTTGCACGTTGACAAGGCCTACTGGAATGGATCCTTGATGAAGGTGTGAGGTAAAGAGAATCTCGCGTCTCGGACGAGACAAAATAAATAGGATTTGGTGCATGAAATGAAAAAACGTAAAGTAAAACGCTACGGACGGGAACACAAACATTAATGCCAACCGCACCTCGTCTACAACTATGTACAACTATTGGAGCATTCAGAATAATCTTGGTACTTGATCCGCACTATACATAGATGAACTGAATGGAACTTCGTGTTTCACGCAAAGTTTTCTATTTATTTATATTGGTACTCGATAATATAAGCCTTGAGTGTAAGGGCCATCGCATCCAGTAATTTAAAAAAGCTATTTAACACTTTGTCTCCTTTGATATACGGTTGAAATTGGTTTAATGAGTACAAAACACGAATCGTGCACCTAGACGCCCCGGCTAGTGGCAGCACTGTCCATGCTGTTTTCAACCGTATGTCAAAGTTAATAAGGCTTAATTTAAGAGCTTTCACAAATGCCAAATCCAAAAAAAAAAAATACTATAACGTATGCTTGGTTTCATCGTTTAGGTTACGCCAAATTGATATAATTTCGAATATCTTTCTGCCTCTTTGATGTAACGTTGCCGAAACAATTCAGCGCTTATTAGGCGGCCGTCATTGGAATACAGGGAATCGGTAAACTTTCGGTACCGCATACTACGGCATAGTTAGGTACGACAAGGGAGGAAACGACCTTACACTCAAAACTAAGATATAATTTTGTATGTTGCATTCAACGAAAAATTCGATTGCGACTTTCGAATTGGAAAAAAGTGATTATTTTGTTTCTGTTTGTTTGTTGTAAGAATTTTTTGATTTTATTGAAATTCTGTATTTGTCAAGAGCACAGGTTTACCAGAAAGTGCCACAGTTTCGCCTTAGGGTTTCGCCCCTATTCGCCTTAGGGTATTGGAATAATAAATATTAAATGAGCCATGAGTATGTTTAAATACCTTATAAAACTTATATAGGTTAGTTCGACCCTCGATTTATTATTATTGTTAATTTTTATTGACCTATTAAATGTCAGTATTTTAATAAATAAAAAGAGTAAATTGGCTACAGTATAAAAATAAAATAAATTACTATGAAAGTGTCGTGCATTTTTTACGTAACACATTATTTGTACTTGTAAATTGTAATTAATGGAAAAAGTAAGGTAAAAAACAGATAGTATAATATTTTTCCTTGGACGGAAAGAAGGTGAAAATGTCATTTGAAATGTCGGCATTTTAAGCCTATAGGGGAGGCCATTAGTAATTATATTATTTATTACGACAATATCGATAAGACAAGCTGACAAGAAACGTTAAATATAATATTTAAAACTTGAGAGTCAGATAATTGAATATATACTATGATATTCTACTAGGGATGATTTATATAATACTCACAAAACAAACGAAAAAATTGTTCCGAACGACGAAGAGTATAATAGAGTACTTCATTGTTAAATGACATGACAAATTATGCCAAATATCTGCCATTACGCGCTTCATATACCGCACGCTTGTAACTTATTCATCTCTTTTTATACATATACTATATCATAGAATATAATATATATCGACATTTTTATTCGTAAAAACCAGTAAAGTATATTATGTACATAACGAGTTACGTAAAAAACGAACAGTCCTCTAGCATTCGACTGATTAATAATAAAAAGCTATTTCATCTAAACTATAATTAAAAATATAAATTCATAATATTGAAAAATAATACTACGAATTCTACAAATTTTAAACTGCGAATTATTAAGGTTTTTTTTAATACAGAATAATTAATGTTATATTAATTATGTAGGTTTAAGTATTTTTTTTGTTTGTCGTTATTACTTATTGTACATTCATGTTTGGACGTCATATAGGTGTATATCTTTTACGGCCTTATTAATAAAACTAGCTAATGTCTGATTTAATTTAATTAAACTTTTCACATCTCTACCACCATTTTCTTTGTCTGTGTGTTTTATTTCAATACCAAATAATTATTTATTAATACGGCCGTTAAAGTTTAACCGTTATATTAAGTTTAACGGTAGTTGGCTAACTCAATTAAATTAAACCGAAATACGATTTAAAAATAGCTGTTTCATTTTTATTTTTCAATATTTGGTCTATTTCATTAATATTTTGAAATATCGTGATAGGAATTGAATGACTTTTTCATAGTTGAATGAATGAACTCCCTTATCCATTCGGTAAGTATTTTGCAAATGTAGCATATTATAAGAAATAAAAATAAATATATTTGTTTGGTAATCCTAGGCTGTGTTCTTATATCATATATATATCTGTTTTTATTATTATTAAAATAAAGTTTTATGTTTTATTAATAAGTGTGGTCATATGCGAATTATTTTTAATGTCGTTTCAAGCCAAATTAAGATATTTCTTAAAGAAATTGCAATGCCGTATTCATATAAAGGCTTGCACACATTCACGTGGACCGCAAGGTATATTAACAAATTAAAAATACATCAATCAAAATAATACACTGTTGAATTATTGACTGATGTATTTTTGCTAATGCTAATTCATTTTAGACAAATTCAATCATAAAAATCTAAATTAAATTGACAATTACTTAATAGAATTAGCGCCGTCTTATATTCCTCTCGAACGTTACCCAATATAACCTTCGATTCAATTCAATGTGTCAATTTCGTAACAATTCATACCTTGTTTACAATAAACGTTAAACCAACTTTATTTGCAGTCAAAAAGTTTTCTTTGTTTTATGAGTCATTAACACGATTAACTAGCTGCATCTCAATGGGTAACAAGACATTTTTAATGGGAAAAATGAATCAAATCCACACATTTTTGCGATACGGCCCGCTTGAATGTGCAACCACCTTAACTTTTCTTTAGCAGAGGCTTGAGGCTGAAATCTATAGACCGCACTCTCACTTAGCTCAGCCTCAAGACAGAATTAAAACGAGACAGATTTATGTCAGAGCATATTTGTGTCTCGTTTTAACCTCTATCTTGGGTCTGAGCTGAGTTAGATCACGCTCTAAAGATCTCAGAATGGGACCTTAAGTATTGCATTACATATTGCCCTTAACATTATGAAATTAAAACCATATGTAGCTACTATAATATAGTTTCCAACCAATAATAAAATGCGCGATGAAGTAAAAGGGTCGAACAAATATACATTGAAATTATACTAAAAGAGGGGTTGCCAACTTTCAGAACAATGGATTATTTACATTTCAAAAGCAAAATCCTTTAATTTATTAAAGATAAAAAACATTCCTTACCGTACTATATGCATTAGACAAAATCGTTCTATTAGATATTATGCAAAATAATATAATCTGAAAATTGTAAGGAAAATGATAATAAAAAATTTAACTGCTTTCATAATCAAATCAAATTTAATTTAATTCTCTTTCATATGAAAGTACTCCTTAGACTTATAGTACGGCACGTAATCATTTAAATATCCTTTACAAAACATTTGTCACATATTCACAATGTAAATGAAGGTTTAAGTTAATGTCATTTTCAAATAATATTATTGATAATTATCATTTAAATAGTCACACGTGATAATTATCAATAAAAATTATCAAAATTATTTTTATTATATTTTTAACACTCCAGTTTACCTCCATTAGCTAGTACTTGATAAAAGGTACCTAAGGTATTTATTTAAAAAATTACATTTATTTACAATGAATAAATTTTATTGAATACTAACAACATACAAGTGATTAATAAAATTTATTAACAGTAAATTACACTATTACTGCACAGGAGTTTAGATAAAATCAAGAAATCAGATTAGAAGAAAAAATATAACTTAAACATAATTATTAGATTTCAGCAATGTCAAAATTATCATGATAATTATCAATTATACTTACAATACCGACATATTTTAACATAATCATAAGAAATAATACTTTTGTCATAAGTATAATATGTTAATTATCATGCAAAAGTTAAATGATTTATCATAATAATTAATTGATAATGTGGAAACATTGAATTTAATTTGATGTTCTGCATCGGTGCATAGTGTATTATCACGAACGAATTCCCTTTTGCCATTTAACATAGACCATATATTTATTTACTACTGTAACTCTTTGAAATCAAAATTATATATATGAACTTTTCTCACTTCAATATCTCATACTTTTAATAAAAATTTCAATAATACATCGACAGTTTTCAATACTTCAACAAATCTAACTTTAGAATATTTTAACTGTCCTTCACTTAAACTCAGCGATCGTGAAAGAGGCCCTGAAAAGCATGAACACAAGAGAATATCTTATTATGTCTCGCGTCTCATTTTAAAATTCGCGCGAATATGTAAATGCACCAAAATATTCGATTTGAAGCATGGAAAATAAACTATATATTTTATTGAAACGTTATTAAAACTTATTAATTTGATTTTAATGTACCTAAATGTGAATAAGAACTTTGATAAAATGCATTGATACATACCTGTATACTAAATGGCAAATAATCGTAGAGTCAAAAGGGACCTCGGATGTGAAAACCACTATAGGGTTGGCAACCCCTAGCGCGTGGGGCGGCGTGTGTAGGGAGTGTAAGGGGTCTGGGTCGGGGGTCGAGGCGAAGGCTGCGGCGGGTCGTGCGGCGAGCGGGGTCGGGGGTGCGGGTGTCACGCGCACACGCGTCACTTGTACGCGCGCGTCGCACACTTCTTCTTTTTGCGCTTGAAGAAACAACAGCATCTGGAATACACGGATTGCCTTCATGACGATTTTACATAGTCTGCCTGATAACAGCTTATTGCAAACCAGCATTTAGAGCTGTACTTTCAGTAGAGTTTAGAGTGCGGTGGATATAGCTTGCCAAAAAAAATTTTTTTTTCTTTAATGACGACTAGCTTTTGCTCGCGACTTCGTCCGCGTTGCTTTCGCTACAACTGTGTCCATGTGGAGCTAGATTTTTAAATATCACGCACCCCTTCGTTTTCCCCGGATAAAAGTAGAAAAAAAACTATGTCGATCCAACGCTCCATTGCTGTGATTGAAGGACAAACCAACAAACAAACACACACTTTCATATTTTTAATATGATGTAAGGATTAAATACTTAACATTTGTTTAGCACCCCCGCAAAATCTGTGTGAGCGTGTCTGTCGGTAAGTTTGAATAGGATTCTTTTATCCTAAAGGAAAAAGTGCGATTTTTAAAACTCCTAAAAGTATGGGTGTATTGTACATATTTGTATATGTATAAATATTTAATAGCAAACGTAATATATTATAATCTTAAAATAAGACATTAATTTATCAATAATAAAAATATATGTACATGATATGATATAACATAAATCATTCTATATACATATAAACATTCAAATATAACACATAAAATATACACAAATACACGTTTACAATACAATAATACATTCAACATATAATTCCAACAAGAGAAATATATTATTTGTAGCACATTGACATAATGGAAAATAACAAAAATGTAAAAAAAAGGTTTCAAAAAAAATTATAATAAATTATGATTTTTTAAGAAGAAATAAATACAACCAACCAGATCGTTCCTCAACAATTATTTAATTTGGGTAACATTTTAAGTAAAAGCTAATAGTTAATAAAAACATACAAAGTAAGGTCATGTACACATTTGAAATTAATTATTCAGCGTAACAATATAGTACTTATACATTTTTCAAAGTATACAGCTTACTTTGTGATGTTTTTCTATTTTAAGTCCGGCCGCATATAATCAGAAATAGTCTGTCAGAAAACATTCTGTTTCATGCATCCGCCGAGTGTTAGAGTGGGACGTACAATCTGGCAAAATTCTGATTTTTTTTTTAAATTTAGTCACCATTTATAAATGTGTTATACATTTTTATATAATGCACATCGAAATAATCGCAGATGCGATGTCTAGTACAAAATGTCTTCCGCTGCGCGGCTGACTTTTTTGACAGGAATTTCTGATAAAATGCGTCCGGTATAAGGCTGATATCTATAGAGCGTGCTCGGACTTGAGATAAGAGTTAGAACGAGACAGATATATTCTGTCATAAATTATTCTCATTTAAAATCTTCCTTGAGTGTGAGTAGAGTGAGAGTGCGATCTATTGATTTCAGCCTAAGTATTACAGCGTTGATGTGTCAGTAAATATAGTATGCAGTGTCGTTGTTATGGATCAGTTACACAAGGAGTTTCTCAAATGCGAGTGAAATTTTCGGCACATCTTATTCGAGTATTGCTTAGCTGATACGAGTTTTGGTCAGTACGAGTTTTGGTCAGTACGAGTTTTGGTCAGTACGAGTTTTGGTCAGTACGAGTTTGGTCAGTACGAGTTTGGTCAGTACGTGTTTTGGTCAGTACGAATAAGAACTCGTACATTATTATATAATGTATAATCGAACATTGTATGGTAAGTTTTCGCATAGGATAATTGCAAACTATTTCTTGCGACTCGCATTTGAGAAACTCGTCTTGTGTAACTGACGCTTTAGTGTGCGTGGAACTTCGGGAGTGTTGGTGGGATTACACTTGTGTATTGAAAAATAAGCACTCTGTGCTACTGGATAGTGAATACCCTCTCTTATAACTCAAGTATCGAAATTTTTTTTTTTGACTGTATTTTTCAACTAGTTTGCTGTTTTATCTCAAAAATTTCGAATTTTCAAAAATATATCTAAAGGTATTTTGAATTTATAGTAAAATTTTATGTGTTTTCATTCTTCAATTAATTTAGTTTCCATAAAGTATTAACTAGCGATTGTTCTACATTACCTACTAGTTAATACCACTGTTACTTTTTTCGAGACAAAATATTGTTGAAGAAAAAAAAAATGAGTGTATTGTACAATACTTCGTATGTGTGAGTTTTGTGTATGTGTGAGTAAGTGTAAACTTAGAGCTAATAAAAAAAGGAAATAAAAAAGGCAATGCATACAGTTGAAACACTGACTTGGTGTCGTCGACCACATCGACCTCGTGGTGCTGCGTGATCGGCGTGTTGCTGTGGCCGGCCGTGGGGTCGTCCGCACCCAGCTCGCCGTTTGTGGAACTCACCACCTGCCAACACGAACGATATACTGCACAAACTTACCAACCTTCCTAGCTCGTGTACTGCTTTTGGGTCAATGGGTCATGTTTCCTTAATTCAAGTTTACCCATAGGTGAAATCTATAAGTTCACGATCTGACTTGAGACTGAGTTAAAATGAGAAGGATAACGAATTTTCTTGACGTTTCAACTTCGATTTGAATCTGAGCAGAGTTAGACTGAGATTTTAAGATCCCAGCCGACAGATAGATGGACTGAATTTGAACTCCAAGGCAACCGCAAAACAATTCTACGACATGGAAAAATTGGAAATTAATTGTTCGGAAATTAAAAAATAAGCTCATTTTCCAATAAATAAAGCCCATTATTCATAGGGCTTTACTGGAAAATATGCAAAATATGCTTAATACTTAGCATATTTTTACTTTTAGTACGAGTGTTGAATTTCTAGACAATAATATTGATAGATTTCAAGCAACGAAACACAATCAACTCAGATTAAAAAGGACCTCATCAAAGATGTTCATGTTAATAACTACGGATTTTTACGATTTTTATTAACACCATTAAAATATGTTAAAACTATAATTCCCCACCCACTATATTTTCATTTATATGCCTAAAAGGTAGTTTCTTGAGAAACGATTATTTAATCTATATAAAACAAACATAAAACAGAGCGTTCAAAGAGTTAACAAGCAGTTGTGTGCAAAAACGTACAATTCTAAATACTGGCTTGCACGAACTCCATCCTCTATCAAGCGACATAGATACGAAGCATGTATGCCTAGACTATGCCTACCAACCTAAACATGTATGCCTAGGGCTTGCATAGCTTCTATCGGGGGCCAGCGTGGAGACCGAATCCAGAAATTCCGTAACGAAAATAACCTGACCGGGACTCCTCTACGGTGAGCCGCTAGATGGCGTTGATAAAAAATGCTATGCAATAGCTTTACCGCGGCAGTCCCCGAGTGCC
Source organism: Hipparchia sbordonii (assembly GCA_038048805.1). NCBI lineage: Eukaryota > Metazoa > Arthropoda > Insecta > Lepidoptera > Nymphalidae > Hipparchia > Hipparchia sbordonii. The sequence continues at coordinate 8,945,251 of CM076112.1, forward strand.
ACACGTCTTTTTTATTTTTTAAACATATCTGGGTATCAATTTTATTTAAAGATTAGGTATTAATCAAAATGATCTAGGAAAAATTAGGAGGAAAACTGTGTAAAGGTACTGAAAGTACTGTCTGAAACTGTATTTTTTTCCGTCTTATCTTTAAAAATAAAAGGGATATTGAAGACAAAGTACTACGATTATAGACTTGACGTTTTTGTCTTTTTTTCGTTACTATTCGATATTTGTGAGTACTTTGCACGGACGGTCAGATCAAGTGAAATAAAAATTAGTGTAATATATATAATCTAACTGAGATATGTTATATTTCAAGTAACATAATACAAACACATTGCTGTTGTAAATTCAAAATTATTTATTTCACGTAGGTCAACCGATGGATGTTATGACAAACCAAGACACCACCGCGCACCGCCAGCTGAAAAGGTGGATTTTGCTGAGAAGAGCCGAAAAAAAAAACTCAGCAGTTGCTCGTTTCAAAACAAAATGTTACACTATCATTATGTAGCTATTGCAATATAAATATGTCTTACGATGAGTTAAGAAATTTATTCTTATTGTAAATATTATGTACAATTTGTGTAAACCTAGCTATAACGTGAAATATAAAGCACATTCCTGAATCATTTATGAATGAATATTGGCAGAACAACAAGTCACATTAAAAGCTTTCGTTATTTTACAGCGGATCTACTCGTATTTTTTGCGGCATTGACTTTAACACTGTTTTAAATAATAATTAAACATTAAGTATGTTAAAAAAAATTAAAAGTGTAAAAAAACATTATTTCGATCGGACTAACTATAACTTGGGTATCTTTAAATCAAGAGTGAATAGGTATCTTCTAGGCAAGCGCGCACCATCCGAGGCTGCGTCTTGAGAGCTGCAACTTACCATCGGGTGAGATCGTAGCCAAGCGCTAGTGTATATATTTAAAAAAAAAGATGATACCCATGGTCTACTTGGCCCAACCCGCTAAACTTTAGTTTAATTTTCTATATCTGTCCGTTTCCAGCCAATTCAGCTAAGGGATTGTTCACAAATGACTTTGATTCATTGTAACGATCGCAATTACTCTGATTTGCCGATCTTATTCAATGGGCGGACCAAGAAATTCTTGAAAAGCCGGCAACACATTGGTGGTGCCTCAGGTGCTACAAATGTTCATGGGCGTCGGTAATCACTTAACATAAGGTGAACCGCCTGCTCGTTTGCTCACCAAAAATAAAAATACAAAAAACCCTTGCGCAATCGGAGGACTCGTCTTTGCATGGACCATGAGTTTCGAAATGGAGAGGACATAACAAACCCGTGCGTGTTTCAAGAAAGCATTGCCTCCATTAGAAAGCATTGTTCAATAGAACATGAAAATTGAAATAGGCCTCCCACCCGACAAAAAATTCTATTTGTCAAAGTCATTGCAGCACTGATTAGCTCAATAGAAGCGTCATGCATACGTTCACACAATTTGCCGCAAAATGTTCACAACTGACCGTGGACAAGGATCCGGGAAATTTCACATACCGAAAATGCTTATTCTTCAACAGCTAAAAAATAAATACACCAATATACATCCACAACTCCTTTTTTTTTCTTTACTTCAATAAATAATAAAAACAGCATAAATATTATAAAGAGAAGTGTTTAAGGTGTCACATCAAAAACATGCTAAATAAATAACTTCGAAATAAAGTTCAGCAAAATTCACCATGCTTGTGCCTCTAATGTATATAAAAATTTTGCCATTTTAATGTTTTTTAAATCCCAAAATTCAGCACTGGAATGCAATAGCTAAATAGCTCATAAATAGGTAATTTGTGGATCTACGCGCAACATAAGTCAAGTGCAATGCAATAAATATAAAAAGAATTAAAAAGAGTGAGAATCTTTGAACATAAATTAAGAATCCGCACTTCAGTTTAAATATGTACTTTGTTACGAACAAAAACCTTCATGTTACTTAATAACATCCCTTCTGTTTAACAATCGTATCTTGAACTTAAAGACAAATCTACTTCTTAGCGCCGGTATTCTAAAGGTTAAAATTAAAATTTCAAAGACTCTTTTTCTGTTAATGTGGATATCCCCCATATGTGAACCTGTAGCTTTTTCTGAGAGCTTACAGGGCAAGAACCCTTATGTTGTACCCTATAAGTTCTCAACTCACGGGAATGTATGTACTAGGAGCTCTAGGGGTTCGCAAACATATTGAATAACCCAGGTTAATTAAAATGGGCAACCATAAAATTAATGCTAAACTGTTTAGCCCCATTTCGGCAAAAACATATTTGAGCAATCTATGTATGTAAATATTTATCAGTGTTTCACTATAGTGACTAAACTACTGAGCCGATTTTGATGAATGAGGTGTCAATCAATTCGTTATTATGGTCCGAATGACATAGGCAACATTTTATACGAACAAAGTCAACATCGTCGCTTATCGAACATCACCGCGCAAGTCATTTCGACTAATTTTATAGGAGGGTGAAAAAACTGCTTAAATTATTATAATTTTTTTTTTTATTAAAAAAGAATGTTAGCCAAGATGAACTTGACTAATATTCTCCTCTCCCCTCAAAATAAGCAAAAAGCTTGCGTTAGGAGTGGGTACGACAATAGTGCAACGGGTGGGGATCGAACCTGCAAACCTTTCAGTTTGCAGTCCATACCTTAACCGTTGGGCTATTGAGGCTTGATTTCAAGAGCTTAAAGTCAGTTTTAATTATTAATAAATGAAATATGTCCTGTTTATGGATGATAAGTAATATTGAATGCTAACTTTAGCGCTCGGGAAAAGTCAAGCAAAGAAGAAAAAGAGCTTCTAGGCAAGCGCGCACATCTTAGGCCGCACCTTCTCTTGCCATCAGGTGAGAACACAGTCAATCGCACTAGCGTTATAGACTACAATACATTAAAAAAATGAGCTTTCTCTTGAGCTCTCCAATGACTTTTAAAGAAAAAAGCTCCAATTTCCGACTTGCACAGTGACGTTCGATAAGCGACGTGATGTCGGATGTTATTTATAATTTCCCGTAATCGGGTTACAGGTTTTGAACTTTTTGCTTGTTGGCCTTACGTACGTAGGTTTTCATTGAAAAAACCAGCAACGCAATACGAACTGACCTGTACAGATCCGTGCCTATCGGCGGGGGTGAGGTGGCCGGTAGTGAGGGGGGTAGCCTTCCCGCTGTGAGGCCAGTTCCCGCCCGTGTTGGCGGTGCCTCCCGTACCGGAGTCTTTTACGACGCCCTGCAGCATGCAAACGTTGTTTTAATACCACTTTAGTCCAGAATAGTTCGAAAACAACGCAATCAAAAATGCGCCCGGCATAGGAAGAATTTGCGTCTACACTATGGCTCGGTTGTTTCAAACCTTTTGTTATCGTTATAGGTATACATTCGTTAAAATGGTTTTCTTTGACATTTTGTTCTTCAAACTTCTTTCTTCAAACCAATATTCTTTCTATACCGTGCGCATGCTTTGTTGCTTTCGTCGTATTATTCACTCAATTATTTAGCATGTTCTTGAACAGTAGACTATAATTTAGATCTGTATAATACTAGCAATTGATCTGATGAAATGCAGTGATTATACAGGGTTACATGGAGCTCTTAATTTTTGCTACTGTGTATAAACTTGGTGAGTATTTTATGTTTACCATATTTACTAAATCCCTAGCTCAAGGAACTTAATCTATTGTGAACCAGTGGCATGCTATTAGGACTGATGTACATTAGCCCAACCCGAATTCGATTAAATCTTTGTCCGCTATTTGGATACCCTTCTTGCTTTCCACTTGACTGTACCTTGGGTACCTTTAAATCAAAAATGAATACGCATCTTTTAGGCAAGCGCGCTCTATTTTAGGCAGATTTTAGATTGTGTATTTTCACTTATCATCCACAGTCAAGCACTACTCTATGTATAATAACCTAAAAAAAATCGGTTCGAAGTGTTTATCAACCATTTCGATAATTTGAATAAGATGCCGTTACTGTATACTGTAGGCATCTCAATCAGGTACATTCTCCCGGATTCAGGTATGACTATTGCACAAGCGCCCTCCAGTGTTTTAGTCAAAGTTTGCAAACTTTATATAGGTTAGTAAATTAATTCCTCAGCCTCTGCCACAAGTATGAATCCAAAAATTTCAAATAAACCATCAATATCTTATCAATCCATTTAGTAATGTGATATTACAGGGTAGCTTATTTCACTTGGTGTTAAGATGTTTTTTGAGCACGCCACTGGTGCAATGTTTGTATGTATGGTACGCACTCTCTCCAAAGGAACAAAGTCTGATTTTAGCAATTTCAAACTGAGAGCCCACCCAAAGTCTATCTTATGTCCTAATAAGTGTGAGACTTCTGATGGAAAATCTTAGCAACTCAATTCTAAGTCGTCGTAGCCATTTTTTATGAATAGTAAATGATCAGCCACACATAAAAGTATTTAAATCAGGATGTTCAACGTCCAAGTGTGCTATTTGTTAAAAACATAAATCTTGTAACCCCAAAAGCCTAATTACAAAAATCAAAAAAATCGCATGACTAGATTCGTAATGCTAATTACACACATAGGTTCCCAAAAAGTACCGTTATTGGCCACTGTCCTTATGACTTGAGCGCTAAAATTCGAGTCTCCATTCGCACTTTTATGGCGCCCTTTCAGAGAATTTTTCACTGACATGTTTTATTTCTGACTGCTTTTAAATCATAACAACGTAATAAACATTAGTTATAAGTATCTATACAGTCATGTTTAGTTATGTTTGTTGCAGTGAAAATGATAGTTCGATCTTAAAAAAACTTCTAATCTTTTTAATAAAAGTATACATACTTTATTAATATACTTATTTATTATAACGTAAGTAGTGAGCGTCTGTTCGACCAACAATCCTACATTTTTAACACTCACATTTTCTTAGGGCCTATTTCTCCATCCCCAAACAAACTTTTATGAATGACGTATAAATCTGACGTTCTGCCAGTTTGCTAATACAAAAACTATCAAAACATCAAATTTATTCGTCCGTGAGTATTTAATTTGCTGTGAGGCCAATAAGCCCTTTATGTTTAAAAGTGGGATTCGAGCCAATAAGTTTGGGAACCTATGCACAAAATGACAGCACATTTATAAAGATGTGAGGCCATAGCAGGGATAACGAACTAGTGGGATAAGTGACAAATCAAAAACCACATCAAACGGGGTGCAGCCGACCAAACCTCTCCGAGTATTAGCGCCGCCTCATCGTCCTCAACCAAACCAACCATATAATCACACAAATCATCCTGCACCGACAAAAAGATACGTGAGTTCGGCTGTTTCAGTGGTACTCTAGGGCTGAAATCCATAGACCACACTCTCACTCAGCTCAGAGACAGCCCAACGAGACAGATTTATGTCAGAGCATATTTGTGTCTCGTTTAAGCCTCTATCTTGAGTCTGAGCTGAATCAGTGCACGCTCTATAGATCTCAGCATAGGAGTCTAGAGGTTGATATAGCGTAAATGGGTGTTACGCTTGTATCAATCTCCATACTAAAAATTAGGTCTGAGAATAGTGCTATCCTTTTCACACTGTTTCTTGTGGAAAAGGACAGCATTATTTTGATAATCACCGACAATATCTTAACTGATTCGGATGATGTTGATGTATTAAAAATAATACTATAGATCATACAGCTGAATTATAACAATAACAATAAGCCATTAATTCTAGAGCAATTTCATGGTCCTACAGAATTAATAAAATTATTATAAACTGAGTGGAAGTGGCTTAGGAATTGAACGTGCGAGGTTACATACTGTAAAAAAATTAGTAACGAAATAAAATTATAGGTACATTTTAAAGAGAATTCTTAATTTTTTTTTCTATTTTTTGAAGAATATCTGCCAAGTTGAACTTGACTAATGACATTCTTCTATTCTTCTCTCCCTCCAAATAAACGGTAAGCTTGCGTTAGAAGTGGATACGACAATAGTGCAACGGGTGGGGATCGAACTTGCGACCTTTCAGTTTTCAGTCTGCACTAACCGTTGTTCTATTAAAGCTAATGCTAAGGTCTATAGAGCGTGCTCTGTTAGTTCAGACTTAAGATAGAATTAAAACGTAACACGAATATGCTTTGACATAAATCCGTCTTGTTTTAACTCTGTCTTGAGTCTGAGCAGAGTGAGAGTGCGGTCTATAGATTCGTCCTTAGAGAGAGAGAAAGAAAAAGAGTAATGAGAGTTGTAAGAAAATTAAAATCACTAACCTTATGGAAAGGCGGAGCATGCCTATCTCTGCTTGGTGATACGATAGTGTCGTGAGCGGTCTGGATTGACCCCACCGGTGTAGACTGGAATTATAAGCAATAAGCAATATAGATATAATAAATCTCCTATTGTGCATCAGGAATAGTTTACTCTAATCTAATAATGATCTCTATCTCAATTCTAAGTGGATAATGATGTCATAGAAAAGGCATAGAAGATTTAAAAAAAAAAAAAAAAGAATTCTGTTGTAAGCAAAACTCATTTAGAATGGTACCAAAAAAGCAAAGCACAATTTATAATTTTATGAATCAATTAGTCCATCAAAGTAAAATGCGATGAACATGAGAGTAGGAATGTTGAACCGCCATTTTCTATTTTGTCTTGCTCAAGTGTGTCATGGGCAAGACGGGAATACAAAATGGTGGTTCAAACATTTTTACATAATTGGGTATTTGACAATTTTTTTTAATGTATTTAAAATAAGGGTTAATAATATAACACAATGTCATTTTTCTTTTTTAATATCTTAACAAGTCTCCAAAATATAGAGCTTTTAAGTTTTCTGTTAGAAAAAGAGAACGTGACGTGACGATTCAGTAGTTCCATACACTCTCCATACAAAATCTCGTTTTAGAAAGAGACAGATACAGTCACCCAGTAAAACAGCTTCTAACTTTTGTTTATTGACTGATTTTTTATTTTCTGTTTTTACAAATGTTTTTCTTACATGTTACATTTTCGATTGTAATAATTAATGAATTTCTGCATTTTGGCAAAAGTCACATACCCAATGGAATTAATTGATTGACATAATTTTCTCTTTAATTTTTATCAAAGTCTATAGTCATTTACTCTACACGAAACCTAATACAATGAAGATTTATTTAACTAATTAGCTAGGTACATTGAACTTTAATAGCTTTAGTGATTTAAGTGACTTGTACGTATAATACAATTACAAATAATGAGATTACATTTTAAGGATAATAAAATCAATATTAAACCATGTTTTGGTTAAAGTAAATGACAGAAATAATAATAATATGATTGATGAACTCAAGAATGGCCAATGGAAAATGGTAGTAAAATGGTAGAATATTTTAGGCAAAAGGGACGACGAACGCAGCGAATGTTATCTATTGTTGAAAATATCTATATTTCCAATCCAATTAAGTACATGGATATTTACAATCGCGAATACCAATTCGAACATGATATATTGCGTGAAACCAAGATAAGTTTATCAATACCTGTGAAGTGTAAACGTTAACTATCATTAATTGTTTTCTTAGAAATCGTCAAAATACTCACTTTTATCTCTATTTTTTTTTCAACCAACGAAAAAAAGTAGGAGTTTCTCATTCAAGTTTACTCTTTAATTTTTCTGTATGACATAAAATCTTAGCTACTTGTTTCCATTGACGTGTAAGATGTAAGGCAGTGTCGACAATGTGTCGATATCATGCACTCCCTTATACGCGTAGAAAAATGTGAGACAGAGAACACTTGCATAGTACATATTCTAAATAATGGAAAAAAAAAATGACGATGAGATTATGCGACCAATGAAAATATGATGACAAAGTACGAGCCATGTGAAAATGCATGCAACTTTTCACTGTAACGTTATTTGACTGAAACTGACCTTATCGGATTTGTTCTTAATAATATTGGATGGAGGCGCGTGACGTAATATGCGCATCACATGCATGTTGGCCGGCTGACCTCGACAAAAAGCGGCAAGCATGCGGCATGCAATGTTTACATTAATCCATGCACAATTATAATCAATCCATGCACAATCCTGATTGAATAATGCATAGTTTATATTATACCATGCAGCATAATATTAATATTTCAATGAGAACTTATTTGGCGTTAACGAACTAATAATAAGTAAGTAATGCATCATATTGATATTTTTCCAGGTTTTAATAGTGCCATATAAGCTCTCATTTCACTTCACTTTCGAATAGGAATTTATGTAATACAAACCTTTATGTAATACATAATTTTGATGTCTTTCTGACGTGTCAATTTCTTAAAATTCTTTTAGACCATTTCCAATTTTTTTTAACAATAAAAAATTAAGTAGTTCAGAACATTTCTCAAACCAGTTGGTGGTTTTTACCCCCTGCCAAACTAAAATCTACACTAAAACACATGATTAAATACATTTTTTATTAGATAAAGTATAATAAATATTAATTTCTACAAATTCGCGCCATTAATAACATAGTTCAAAATGGCGCTGATACTAATTGCCTATAACTCTATTTAAAAGAGAGGAAAATTACTGATGCCACATTTATTTTCCCAACTGTTAAATTAGTTACTATTAATTTAGTTACCAAGTTAAATAATAACTTTGAACTTTTTATTTTTAATTAAATTGGTAATAAATTTATTATAATTTGAATCAAATGAACAATACTGTTAGATTTTTATTAACATGCAATCTTAGAATCTTTTTTGTCATAAGACTTAATGCGGAAGCAAAATTGACGAAATAATTAATCATATTATATCCCTAAGTATACATTACATACATTTTTATTACATTTCATTTACAATAATAAATTAATAACTAATTCTTTTTCTGCCATTAGTATATTTTGCACGTATTTTAAAAATCTAATAGTCATTAACTAGCAAAAACAAAATAAAAGTATAATATTTACAAGTGTAGACAACATTCATTAAAAATATTAATGCACATGAATTTTGTATTCTACAAGCAATTACAGCGTCATATTTTCACAATCAAAAGCTCAAGGCACATTGCTGATGCAATGCTTCCTTTCCAAAAATTTCAAAGCAAACTTAAAATAATTCCACTACTCAATGTAAATGTGAAAAATGAATTGAAACGCGTGATTCGTGTACGCATTTGAACTACGCCTCGTTCCCGAGGAATTTGACACTCCGTGTCGCTTTGATGATGTGTCTTAGTCTTAATAAAGTTAGAAATGTATAAATATTTATAACTTTATATTGCTTGATATTAAAAAACAAAACTTTTTGTTTAGAAATCCATTTAGAAAGGAAATTAAAAGAACGCTGTGATTGCTGTGCATAAACTTCCACGACGATTCGCCCCGAAACACATTGAAACCAAATTCGCACTAACACTTTTATGGAGGTCCCCATTCATCACAACAAGCCAAAAAAATTACTTGGGCAGTCACGGAAACTGCCGACAGAAGTGAAAACAAGTCATACTCAGGGCAACTTATTAGCATATTGGTGAACCCATAACATTTTCCCATACTAAAAATCGCGCCAAAACAAGTTTTCACTGCAAAAATTCGTTTCGATGCATCTCGACTTAACTCGTGAAGGTGCAAACAAACTGTGCGGTAGATCATTGCAAAAATCGTAACGCACTCTAGCGTGACCAATCAGAACGCGTTTCTAGCGTCAACGCGCCATGACAGTGTACACAAATTTTACAGTAAAGCGTTTTTACATCACAGAAGTTTGTTTGCACCTTTAGCCTTAATAAAGAGTAGCCATTGTGAAAATAATAAAATTAGTTTAGGTGAAGATTGAAACCGGACTAAATCCGTTTCCGGATAGATTGTTTGATAAATAAATTCATCATGGATGGGCTCAAATCGACGTAAATCCACTAACGGCCGGTTACTATGTAATATTCAATCTGTCTGTAATCTGAAGATAAGTTGCCTAGAAACGTATAGTAAAAAGTTGTATTGACTTCACTGCATAGTATAAAACAAAGTCGCTTTCTCTGTCCCTATGTATGCTTAAATCTTTAAAACTACGTAATGGATTTTGATGCGGTTTTTTTAATAGATAGAGTGATTGAAGAGGAAGGTTTATATGTATACCTAATAACATCCATTAACAGTGAATGACATAGGCTATATATTTTATACCCGTGCGAAGCCGGAGCGAGCCGCTAGTTTTTTATAAATAACAATGTTGCTTGAAATTTTATCTTCAAATCAAAGATAGATTAAGTTCGTCTTGCACCAATCTGCTTAACCATGTTTAGTTAAATTTTGTAATACTGTCACTTTTTGGCAAGTTAAGTTCAGAATGAACAAGAAAAGGACAGGCGTAGAAAATTTAACTTGAACATATTTAGGGATTTGGTGCAAGTGGACCTAAATATACGAACCGGCCATAAGTCAAAGAGTTTTATAGATTTTTTCAACTGTAAATCACTCATGACAGTTTAATGGCTAAAATAATATATTTATTTGAATAAATTGTGCACACGATATGGTGAATTATGTTGACCATACCAACAGCGTTCAATCCGGAGACAGTTTTAGATTAGTTAGCATTAGCAAGGTGTTACAGTTAACCAGTGAGTCATATAAACACTCAAAGCGTACAAAACAAGTGCAAAGGAATTCAGGAACATGTTTGCAAACAAATTAAAACATGCTTGATATGCATTGTTATGTTGACAACCATTTTCTTTTATTAAAATCTATCTGTAATGTGTTGATAAGTTCGAATCAATCTATAGATTGCAAAATAGATTCTTCAGCTGTGCAGTTTATTTTGTTAATATTGTGCGTTAAGTGATTAATACCCTTTTTCGCCGATCCTAAATTATGCCTGAAGCAGGAGTTTCTTTATATAGGTAGCTTCTAAGTACAATGCCTTACCTAATGACATTTCCACCTTTATTTATATATGTGCTAGGTATTAGATATGGTGGTTGAATACAGTGAATGCCATATCTAGTACCTAGTACATACATATAGATGTCAGTAATCCTCTTTTTCAATATTTATTTCTAAATAAGTTCTCTCATATAGATTGCCTGGAAGAGATCACTATTAGTGATAAGGTCACCTTATATATTACACTGTTTTAATTACTTATATATTTTGTTCCTTATTTTTATGCAATAAAGTTGTATAAATAAAAATAATATAAACATTTATGCCCGTTTTCAACAACGTTCCCTAACTTTTGAGTGCTACCTGAGCTAAGTTAGGCAAAACTTTCTGTCAATTTCGTTTTCACGAACCTTTAAGGGACAGCAAAATTGATTGTATTTAGGGGCTACCTATGTAGAGAGACTCCTACTTAAGGGGTGTTTTTTTTTTTTTTTGAAATATATAGACTAGCGCTTGGTCGCAATCACACCTGATGGTAAGTGAGGATGCGGTCTAAGATAGAACGCGCTTGCCTAGAAGATGCCTATTCACTCTTGATTTGAAGGTACCCAAATTATAGTTAGAGGGAAAAACGGAAGCCGGAAGGGCATTCCAAATCCTAGCGGTGCGTATCAGGAACGAAGAAGCAAAGCTTAAAGCTTGCGTTACGTTATTGATGATGAAGAGCCGTAGAGACTCGTGTATCGATGATCACAGATAGATTTTCGTACGTGTCGGTTGTGCAAGCGTCAAGCGAGCGTGACGGAGGGCGTTACCATGGTCTTGCCGGTCCAGTCGAACTCGCCGTCGTCGACGTAGCCGCGCCGCTCGAACAGGTCGCGGAACATGCGGCGCAGCTGGTCGTAGTCCGGCGTCTCGAAGAAGTCCAGCCGCCGCACGTAGCGCAGGTACGTCGCCAGCTCCTCGGGGTGACCCTCGCACAGCACCTGCGCAACACACGTTTTTTTTTTCAACAAGGATGTTTTTTTTAAATATCGCACTCTAAGGGCGCCTTCAATTTATGCGTTTCTTGACGGCCTGTTGCGGTGCCGAAGCGGTGCGTTAGTCGTACTGCGCACGGACGTTCGTTTTTTTCATACAAAGCGCGCGGTGCCATTGCCGTCCTGTTGTTGAGCGATCGCGGTACCGGCGCCGCGCTATAGCCGCACCGCGCGATTTTTATGAAAAAAACGAACGTCCGTGCGCAGTACGACTAACGCACCGCTTCGGCACCGCAACAGGCCGTCAAGAAACGCATAAATTGAAGGCGCCCTTAGGCGTTGTCCTAATACAACGCGAATGCGCGATCATCGCAGGTTCGCGCGAATTTTACTCGTACGAACGCGCGATCAAACATACTGATCTCGAATAGGTGTCCTAATAGGCATTCGCGCGATGGAACGAAGTGAAGTGGAACCTGCGGCCGCTCGCATCGCTTATTCGCGCGATGATCACGCATTATATTAGGACAACGCCTTAATAAAACAACGACCGAATCTAAACGTTCGAGGATCGACGAAAAGGTATGTTTGCTAGATGACAATTTTTTTTTAACTGGTATAAAATCTAACCTAATTAATATTAATATCTCGCTTAAAGAAAAGAGGTGTTTTGTTTTATCTAGATTGCAAAGCTTGATGTTCTTTTAGGTCGGTATTTTGCCAAAATATCAAGCCAGTCGACAACTAGGTATTTGACTGGTGTCAAAAAGTGGATGTTCATTAATTACAATCGAAAATGTAACATGCAAGAATAACATTTGTAAAAACAGATTATAAATCGGTCAATAAACAAATAAGTTTCTATTTTATTCTTAGAAAAAATAGAGAGTTAAAAATAATAGAAGCATAGAATTAAGAGCGCCTGCATGTGTACCGACAGTATCTAACTGAACAGACTTTAAATACCTATAATAATACGATACACATACCTCTATAGGAGTCGCTCGTTTGGTATCACCGATTTTTTGGTATCTTTCTTTGAGTGTATCAGCTTTTAAACCCTGCCAGGGTAAGGAACCACGTAAAAAATACATAAACATATGTCCCAGAGCTTCTAGGTCGTCGCGTCGCGATTGTTCTGGAATGAAAATATAGGGATTACGTACATTACATTCATTCATTCATCTCGACCCATCAATGTCGGTCTCGAATTAGAATGGGTCAAGATCTTCGATCACAGAAAAATAAGTGGATATCGTATGTTAGTCCGATTTGTGTAACCACTAAATATGAGTGCAAGATCATTTCGCTAGCTAGTCTGTCATCGAACATGGACGTGAAGCAGTTATTTCAGTGTCAAGGAACAATGATGCATTTGAATAATAGTTGAATTATGAAGTGCTGAATCCACTTATTTTTCTGTGATCGAAGGTCAAGATGGATTCAGAGGTTGGGTAGCAGACAGAAAGACACTCCTTCAGAATTGATCTCATCTATGATCTCTCTGTATCACCTTACTCAACTCAGTCCATTTACTCTGGCCAAGGACTGACAGACTTCATACACCTTTGAGAACATTATGGAGAAGTCCGAGCCAAACTTGGGACCCAAATGATCACAGGTTTTTTTATAGTGGGCAAACGAGCAGACGGGTCACCCGATGTTAAGTGATTACCGCCGCCCATGAACACTTGTAGTACCAGAGGCACCACCAATGCGTTGCCGGCTTTTCAGGAATTTATTGGTCCATATCATATAGTTCTTCGAATTATATGATCTGCCCATTGCCACCTCAGTTATGCCAGTAATTCTGGTACTCTTATAGATTTCCTGATCGAGATCAAAATCAGGAATGAGCAATAGTTCTATCGCTCAGTGACTCTGAACCTTCTTATGAGGCCTATAGTTTCGGGTCCACAAGTCATCACTGGCAAAAGACACTGTTCGAAGACGTTGGTCATCAAGCACTGAGGTATTTTGGACGAGAAGACATCTCGAAGATTTCCAAACGCTGACCAGCCAAGTTGGATTCGACGGTTTACTTTTTCAAGAAACAGATCAGACATTACATACCTTTTCCTAAATGTGTATTTATTGACATGTATCTCGCAGTCCCGGTCAGTGACTTGTGCTCCCGGTATGGGATATGTTTGTTTGTCTCTAAGTCTATATATTCTTTGGCCAATCCGAAATCTGAAACAGGTTTAATGCTCTATTATTCACAAACGTTGTACACAATAACATATATCGGATTCATATCACTATTACTAAGTAACTACTTTTACTTAGTAATACTCGGACGAAACAGTATAATTCAATGTTTCTGAAACGAACCGCTTAGGTGTGGAACACTCTCCCGGTTCCCGTTTCCTGCCACGTATAACTTTATTACCTTCAAGGCAAGAATGAACAGGTAATAGGAATCTTCTAGGCAAGCGCGCTCCAACCTAGACCTCATCATTGCTTTTAGGCACGATTGTCGTCAAACGTAAGCTTAAAAAAGTTTATATCCAGGAAACGACTAGATGACGTAATATCATAGCTGTTCGGGTATTTCCCTTACATAAATTATTAGTGTCTCACGCTCAAGAAAAATCTTGGGAAACAATAGCCCTTTGAATCCACTTATCTTCGATGATGATCGGAAAATTGTGAATTAATATATTAGTATAAAGTAAAATCAAAGTTTAACTGCAGTCTTCGCTGGCAATATCCATTGAATTGCCAAGATATTTCAACCGCAAACCTCGTTCTAGCAAAGATTAAATTACCCCACCGTATGCAATGTACGTTAACGTTACCTAACAATGCTAAAGCCAGACGCACGCTAACAGAATCGGTTGAATACTGGAGCTCATATGAATGCGTAGGGCGGCCTTAAATATCAAAAAATATTTTTATTGTTTGCCGAAAATATTTAAAAACCCGGTCTTCTTCAGACGTTTTTCAAGATAAGTTCAAAACTATGCGGCTTAAAAATAGCACTTGATCTACCTCAGCCCCTTTTGCTATGTCTATAAAAGTATTTTAAATTCTTTCATATAGATACAATAAAAATGGGCAGGCATTAAAACAAATTATTTTTATTAAGTTACTATTTTTAGTGTATCCTTGATTTTATGATCCCACTAATTTGAACGTCAGATTCGATTCGGCTTTCACTTATTTCACACTTATGTACGGACATTTTACTTAAATATACTACAGAGAAAATTAGTACAGTTTGCACTCGTCCTTATTGCGCCAGTTCATAATAATATCGTGTTATCACAAACGTATTGTAAACAATCTGATGAAATCTTTGTGCTGCAAGTTCTGGTGGTCTTTATACTCGTAAGTATCTTATGTTCCCACGTGGTAACTGGTAACATATCTCTTAGGTATCTTTCTTCTAGCATGCATAAATTATGAATGCACATCATTGATTTATTTTTTAAATACAAGACGAAAAATAGCATTATAAAATGATAGTAGACACTTTTTAACCGACTTCCAAAAAAGAGTAGGTTATCAATTCGGTCGGTATCTTTTTTTTTATAATGCAAGATTTGCAGAAGAATCTTCAATAATACTACAGAAAACAACCTTAATATTAAAGCAGCTCTTGAGTATTAAGAAACGTTTTACTAGTTTTTTTTTTTTTTCTATGACAAGATAGTAGATATTTTACTAGTTATTCGAATTAGTTTATAAGTTTATCCATCAAAAATCGAAATGGATGTCAACCTTTTCTTCTTCAGCTTTAATAAGCTACTGAAGTCTCCGGTAGGTAGTTGATTCAACGCAGAATTTAAACTGTATTCAAAAATCAATACGACATTACGGTTACTATAAGCAAGTAATGCGAATAAAATAGTTAATAGACCGTAATTTATAGAAAAAAAAAATGGCCGAAAGTCAGCCAACGTGGTAACGGTTTCCTGTCTACATTGTCTGCAGTGCATAATGGGAACATGAAGGTCAAGTGGCGATCGATTCGCGAGAACCCGCCACGGCTAATTCAAGGTGGCGAGCAAAACTGCGGGACAGATTTATATAATACTGTGATTATATCGGAAGCTATATGGCACTTCTATAGAGATTGGAGAAATCATAATGCAGTTTTAGTATTTAGTGTAGGACAGGCAAAATAAGACTATAATATGCATGTTAGTCTGATGGGAAAACTCACAGGACTAAATGTCTTCTAGAAGTTAAATACATACCTACTAAGTACTATCATACATATTAAGTACTGAACATTAGCTTTTGCCCACAAGTTCGTTTACGGGTAGTTACGTTTTAAATCCCGCGGGAACAGCTTTATCTTCCGGGATAAAAACCCTATGTCATTTTCCAACCCATGTAAAAAAGTACGTCGTTTTGTTATTGCACGATTGAAAGTTGTCCTTACCAGCAAACAAACACACTTTTACAGATACTAGTACTCGTATAAATTAGATTACTTATCCCAAATGAATCCCAATGTTGTCTGATTTAAAAAATAAAAAATACTTTAAATAAAAAAATCTATCGTCTAATGGGTGCATCGGTAAATTTTGTTAATCATGCCTTCTTGAATAGTGAATCATCACGTAAGACTGCAGGTTATCCGTCAGTCGATAAGAGAATGTAGCGTTAGCCCCAGCAATGACTTCGGTAAAACTGACCGCAAAATCTATCATCTAATGGACGCCTATTGACCGGTTTTGAATGCAAACTCAGGCTTTCTGGCCAAGTCACAAATTATTTTTTTAGTTGGGTAATTACATCATTCACCTTAACCCATCTTCCGTCATTCAATAATGCTGTGTACACATGTAAGGGGTTGTTACTTGGTTCTTGATAAGCTGTATGTATTTATATTTTGTGCACTTTTTAGTTTCAACCTGTTTTGTGTACCTCTTTAATAAATAAATAAATAAATAAATACTGCTGGACACAGGTCTCCTCTCGAATAATAAGGATTTAGGCCATAGTCCAACGGCTGTTGCACCAAATGCGGACTGACAGTCTCCACATACCTTTGAGAATTTGGATTGTGGAGAACTCTCAGGCATGTTTGTTTCTTAAACAGATTTCCTTCACCGTTAAAACAAGTGATATTTAAAACACGTACTTACTTAAAACACATAAGGCTCCGAAAAGTCAGACATACGCGCCTATATCGCCTATGTCTAAACCACTGGGCTAACACCAACCATTCTATTTGTAAAAACTTATATTAATCCTATATCGGTTCAATACATAATAAATATAAAATACTCATAGTAAATGATCGTATTTTCTTCTAATTGTTTTCTCAAGGATGGAGCACGGCCGCAGATGTCAACGTGACTCAACATTTAAGGTACCAGGAAAACAAGAAGTGGCAGAAGTCTATGTTACAAATAAACAAAAGCAACTTACCAATGATGTGTATGATTTTGTCCCTTTTACTCGTAGCTCTACCTATTAAAAAATTTTCAGGCTTAACGTCCCGGTATATTAGATGTCTCGTGTGAACATATTCAATGCGATGTAGCTGGAACAGACAATTAGAAATGTGCTTCAATTATACGTAGACTAATTCGCTAGTGGTTATTAGTGGCGCAAGAACGCGTCGTGGGGACTATCGATTAACGACGATGACAAATTTTTTTAATTTAATAGACTTGGTGCTAATTCGGCTGTACAATAATCTCTACCTTACTAAAATGACAGGTATAGAAGCAGTGATATCAATTTCACATATTTTTATTTTTCCTACGCACCATTAAATAAGTTTAAAGATATTTTTTTATACAACTCACTCGTTACGTTGCTAAGGTGGTGCATTCTTATGCTGTCTACAGACTGTCTAGTACAAAAATGTGCGAATAGAGTGACTTACGACGCGCGTCAGAATTTTTCTGATCGAATTTTTCTGATAATACACGCGACCCTGGCTGCGAAACTATAAAAATTAAAATGATGAAACGAAGAACAAAGGCTTCATAGAAGCACAGTATAAATGTACACAACGCAACACAAAGTGCATTTAAAAATATTTGGTAGTTTATGAGACAATTTGTGGAGCGTTAAATTCGCTTTGAAATATCTCAACGCTAGCCTTGAATAGCACTCGGAGAGAAAAGACTTTAAGAGTATTGAAAATCTTGCACGGGAAGTCAATTTTGTATGTTGAGTCTTTAAAATGTTGTCCAAGCAAGTACAAACCAATTATCGAAACAATTGGGAATCTACATCAGCAGCTTAAATAGTGAATTCGCTTTTTTTTTATTTACTGGTACAATTTCTTCTGTATGAACTTTTAGCGCTGGCAAATATTATAAAAACTGTCCATTTTTTTTTAAGAATATTCCCTGTTAAAAGTACCTACTACCTGAAAGTAAATTATAATATCGATTACCTAATAAATATAATGTTCAGATGGTTTATACATCGCTCATCCAATAGAATAAAGACGTAATTGCAAAAACTCGAAATCGATTTTTTGATGTACCTATAAGTTTTAAAAGTGGATGCTCTATTAAAGGAAAAAAGTACAATAGGTATTGTAGGTTAAACCTACAATTTTCCACTATTAATACTTATAACATCAAACATCGAGTTTTTGCAATTACGTCTTTGTTCTATTGCATGAGCGACATATTAGGAAAAGTTCAGTTTAATTCTCAAATGGTGGCTTTTAGGCGTACCAACTGAGCACAGATTGCTTCGTCTTTGTCATGATAATGGAAAACGAAAAAGAACTTCTTTCAGATGTGTGTAATTACGGCTAAATATGTTGTGTGTTGTGTCTTCATTCTCTAATAGACAGATCGAAATGTAAGCGATCCTTTTTCGTTAAAAACATTGTGATCCTTTTCACTGTACTATTTTTATGCTGAGATCTATAGAGCGTGCCCTAACTTGGCTCGGACAGAACATAGAGTTAAAAAGAGACACAAATATGCTTTTTTATGAATCTGTCTCGTTTTGACTCTGACTTGAGTCAGTAGAATGAGAGTGCGGTCTATAGATTTCATCCTTAGTCATTCAGTTAAGAGACTATGTACAGCCAATAAAAAAAGAGTTATTATATAACTTGTTAAACTCACCAGCTGCATAGCGATCATCAGAACAGTCTTTAAGGAGAAGCGTCGGCCGCACAGATCGAATAGATCCTCTAGAGACGGGCCCAGCAGTTCCATGACCAACGCATTGTATTTACCGCAGGGCCCGAAGTAATACACCTCGGGGATACCCTCCGCCGTCGACGGAGCTAAGGAGCCACGGATATACAAGGGTGGGGAAAGGAGGGGGAGAAAGATAAAATTTAGTACTTACATAAAACAGCCGACGGCTTCATATCGGCCGGGTCAAAGGAAATTTCGGTATGCGCGTCAAGCTTTTACTGCGTTCCGTTGTTTCACGGCTACATGTCATATCGATGTGAACGAGGAAAGTTGTGATTATAACATTGCTACAATCACAATTGTTTTGATTGGCCAGATTTATGGTATTATTGCCAATAGCAAGAGTGTTAATCAGTCAGAGGTGACTGCGATACTGTACACAGTAGCTGTCAAACTACGCTTACCCAAAGGCGACTAAAATCAACAATCAAAACGATTTGCTTTGAGCATTGATTTCGTAGTAGCCTTAGGTTAGTCCTTATAAAGGGCCAGTTGCAGAATTGCCTAAAAGGACAGTAATAATTAATTCAGCTCGGCTAAAGTTTGACGCACATAACAAAATTAACTTTGAGCGACACGACTGACGACAGAGCATTGCTCTCGCTCGTAGCTACCTATTTGACACAATGCCTAAGCCGATATCTCTAATTAAAACACAATTTTCCAAATATCCATGTATGTATATCGATTTTACATAAAGAACATAGAAGACTTGACGGTGGGATTTTTACATAGGCGACTGAACGAGAGCAATACTGTTGATCAATTAAAAAAAAAAACAAACAAACAAAGCCTGTAAGATATCTGTGGCTGTGGCCTTAACAACGCCATGACCACGGCAGTCGCCCGTCGCGCGATAAGAAAACCACAATTTAGCATTCAATATCGGCTGCGGCGTTGTGTCCGGAGAACAATCACCTATCTACTTAGAGACGGAGATTACACGTTCAGTTTTGCACCAGTCCTATCCATGATCGATATCAGAAAGGAATCAGATAAAACGCGATGAATCTGGATAGACGAGTTTTTACAATTTCATATTACTCCGGCTGGCCAGAAATATCTAATACTAATTGCGAAAGATGTGTGTGAAACCCATGAATATAGGACACTTTATTATAATATCAAGCCCGTTTCTAATAAAAGGATTAGTACGAGTTTGCACACCTCGAAAACGTTAATAGATTGTGTATTAAAATATTAACTTCAGCGTAAAATTGACCTCTTCGTTTTTCTAATCATAAATTCAAGTATCAGTAGAAGCTATTGTTCCGTTTTTTCAGTTCGAGGTGTTAGCTGAAGACGTATGGATAAACTCGAGCTTTTAGCAAGGCACTTGTTCGATACTCAAATCTATTATCGAAATATGTATGTACGAATCATATAAAGCACAGCTAAACTGAGCAATGAAAATAATAGGATTCTATTGTACGGCTTTACCACACATTCTTACCAATATAATTATGTAGTGGTAAGGCAGGTTAATCCAGTATTCTCATATCAATCGGCAAACAGTGTCATCCTGAACAAGATCATGGACTGAACTGATGGCTAATCAAACTGAGCGTGTAAACCGTCTCAAGTACGGGGTACAATCGATCACTTACTAACTGTATAGCGATCATAAGGACCGTCTTGAGCCTGAACCTTCGTCCACAGTGCACGAACAAGTCCTCTAAAGAGGGTCCTAGCAACTCCAAGACCATGGCGTTGTAGCGGCCACCACACGTTCCCAAGTAGTACACTTTAGGGATCCCCTCTATGTAATATTACTTCGTAAGAACCAAAAGTTACTACTTTGCCTACTATACTATAAGACCGCAATTATTATAGCGATTATGCGATTAGTTTAACATTTTGTCATGTACCTAACATGACAAAATGTTAAACTAATCGCACATTAAAACAAAGCCTCACACAGCGAATTTTTCATACTGACACAGTTGGCGTCAAGTAAAAAGAACGGAACCTTGAACCTTCACAGTAGGTGATTTATAAATCTTTGATGGCACGAAGTGAAGTAAGACGACGCGACGCGGCGACGGGGATGTCCAAATATTTCATTTTCCACGCGCACGCAAAGGAAAGTACAGGCCCTACCATACTACCAGATCTTTTTACCTGGTGCCAACAGTACTGCACTGCTCACGGCTAGTGTTGCAATATGCGATCAATTTAAGGTTACTTTTTCTATAACTATACATGACAAGGCAGGAATCCGCGTGACGTACGCGACGTACGAGAGCCACGTTCCCCGCTTGCGTCGATTAGTTCCATTTTGGGACTTGTATGTCGTCAATACTCTTGCCTTATCACGTATTAGGATACAATGGTGTCACTTCGGATTTACTCGTACTCACTGACCTTTATTAGTACGAGTACAAGTTTAAATTGTGACAAATTGTAATGGGAAATGCCAAATTTAGTTTTGGTACGGCGCTTTGAATCGATACAAGAATCAGCTGACATTTTGTATGCCTCAGCCTTTTAGCGTGCCTATCTGCTAACCAGGATGTGGCAACTAAAAGAATTGTCATACCTAAAACAATTTCATTTCATTGTATTTAATCCTGAACTTATCATAAAAAACTTCTACCCGTAATTTATAAGTTTATTACTTATAGCACCCCCCGAATTGACATCATTGAAGAGCTAAGACGTCTTATATCTACGAGTTTGCATATATCGCCAACGTTGATAGATTTCGAGCTGGAGCATTGAAACAGAATAACGTCATAGCTAGTAAAATTAAACAAAAAAAAAGACGTGTGGCACTCGGGGACTCCTGCGGTAAAGCTATTGCATAGCAATTTTTATCACCGCCATCTAGCGGTGAGAGGAGTCCCGTGTCAGGTTATTTTCGTTACGGAATTTCTGGATTCGGTCTCCACGCTCAAGGCCCGCGATAGAAGCTATGCAATAGCTTAAAAGTCTTGTTTTAAAATCGCGAGTGCAATACTACGGATTTTCTATCAACGTTGTCGAGATGATACTCGTACTAACCCTATAGAGAGATGGATGCACATAACGTCATTTCCGCCGCTCCGTATCTATGCTACCTGTCATATTGCGACTAAATAGGCCGCATCGCGTTAAACTTTAACGAACTATAATGAACAACTCAGGATTACACTGCTACTGTTATTTGTTAAGTCATCATCCGTGAACCAATTCCGTGTACGTAACTCCGCATAATTAGTACATTAATACCGCACAATGATATTACTATTCAGTATTCAACTTGTTTGAATCTGTGCACTATATCTACGTTCCATTTAAAACTGATCCTCAAGTAGTGTTGTAAAAGACTCGAGTCTTTAAACTTAAGTACACCTGATTGTTTAAAACTCGCGACTAATTACTCTCACGAGTCATGAGTCCTTTAGAGTCTTTTGAGTCCTGAACTCTAAAAGAGCCTCCATTCAAATCAAAAGGACTCACACATTGAGTGTACCTACCCTGAAGTGTATTAGTCCTATTATTGGAATCCGATAAAAGTAAATAGTTCGCTTATAAACAACAGTTTTATTTTAGTTTTGTTTTCATAAAATAATTATATGTATAGTAGGAGCCACGCTTCGCTTTATAAATACAAGTAATTTGTATTATTACTAATTAATTATTTGTTAGTACCTTGGTTTACGACTAAAAGGAATATATTTTTCTCTCCCTTAGTTGAGAATAATGTTCCTGTCTATACGAGTAATGGTATAATTTGAGCCAGCACGGATGATGAAGTATTAAAATAGCGAAGCGAATCGTATTAGTCGAAGCATTCTCAAAACATCTATATCCGATCTCTCTCGAAGTTCGTTTAAAAGCATTCTTAAGGTGCATAAAAACGGTGTCATTTCCGGGAAAACACTAATTTTACGCATGAGTGAAACGATGTTTTCATACGTATTCTTTTTAACTAAGAAGTTGCAGAAAGTGGTTGTGACACGCGACATCCAGATGTGGGATTGTCTGAAATTGGTTGCTAGTCTGACGATCGCAATCTTCTCTTAAATGCTGGTAGCCTGGTACTCTCTCACTATCGGTTAAAATCCTTTGATTCAGCAAGAATGCCAGAAATTCAGCCAATCAGAGATGATTACAATCGTCACCATGTGGCAATCATTTTTAGACAATCCCACAGCAAGAATCTTTTAGGTTCCGGTACAAAGATTTCTTCTTAATTTTCCTGTTACATGTATTCACACAAGAAATATCGATTTTAACCATCGATGAAATTTTAATAAGCTTAAGTATAAGGATGCTTTCAAAAGATACCTAAATTGTACCTAACAAACGGTAAAAAGGTAAAAAAATTGCTAATTTTATAAAACGGACCAATAACAGTCTCCGAATTCGATATCGCAGGAAAAAGGTAGAACATAAAAAGGGTTACCGTTACGTAAAATTTAAGCTACGTTTCTCCTGAACATTTTCTATAATAAAAGCTCTTAAAGGTAACTTACAAATTAATTAAATACACATAAATATAAACTAAAACACTCACCGTGCGTTCCTAATAGTTTGTAAAACCGATATTCTAGGTGTAATTGTGGAGCCTTGGACTTCATAGGCTCCATCTTTATCGCTACGTGTTCATTGTTGTAGAGATTTTTTCCTGTGAAATAAAAAAAAATTAATTAGGATTAATTATTATTAATCATAACGGGGATGAGTTTTAGGTGGGCAGTACCCTGCAACATCAGGATTTAGAAGTAGGACTTGGACCTCTATGATGCTTGGTGCCAAGCATATTACCTATCAATCGTAATCGACAATTCATCCCCACAATTTCGGTGGAAACAGGACAAACTTTGTATTAAAGATATATTTTGGGAAATTCGGACTTAAGATGGAATTTTTGTATGAAAATCTCAATAAAAAAATGTAATTGCATTCGTGCGATGCCGGGGCGGGCCGCAAGCTTGAATAAAGCAAGAGATTTAAATTATATTTTAATATTAAATCAGAGTAAGTATACTGAATATAAGCCGATTTAATAATTAATCAGGTAGGGTCAAATCATAGGTCAAGACAAGATTTTGCGCCTCTCATACGATAATAAATAATTTAAAAGTCAAAAATACCTACAACTTAAGTTCTAGTAGAGCTAAAAAGCATAAGTGTCGCCTATTTTAGTGTTTTTTGAGGATCAAAGACGCGAAATTAACAGCCTACTTAAATCCCACATAATAAAGAGCCTCTTTTCAAACTGAAGAGGGTTATGAATTTAAGCTACATTACAGACTACTAAGAGTAAAAAATGTTCCAAAGTATGGTTCCATCATTCTTTTTCAAGATTATTTTTATGGATGTCTTTTAATTATTAGTATCAATATTAGAGAATAAGAAGAAGAATAAGAATTTATTTATTGACATATAATATTTTAGAATTTTTTTTAGTCCCTATACTCTGCGCTAGGAAAACCTGTGTTGCAGACTTTTCAGAGGATAGAATACCTTGATTTTTAAGCGGTCTCTTGGCGTTTTGAATTACTCGTATATATTTTGTGCGTATATACTATATGAAATAATAGGTAATCTTGCGTTAATTCGATTTAATTTTCGTAATGAAGGTAAACGGATAGCTTTGTCTTTGTTCGGTTTTTACTCTTGTGGTATTAATAACAAAGCGAAATCGGGTACATTGCGCAATAACCGCCCAGGATATTCCAGGAAAGCAGAGATCGTTCGGCAGCCTCGATTTTATCAACATTCGGATAAAACAACAAATCTAATAAGATTTACGTGTGACGCAAGCAGCTTGCGCGCATTTAGAGAAAATTCATTATCATTTGTAGAGTGCCTACCAACAAGCAACACGCCTGGAAGCCGATATGACGCACTTAAACTTATCAAGAAGCTTCTTTTCTAGCGTGGAGAAATTGCTATTTGACATCAGGGCCAGATACTAAAATATTGACGGGATTCATCAAATACAATGTCCTAAATCCAAAACTAAGCAACAAACATGTGAGGGAGCGCTGCAAAATAGCGCACAACGTTGTCAGATGAAGTGCAACGTGACACGCATTTAAGTTAATCCTAAACTCTTGTGTGGTTGCAACAGGGATGCATGTTTTACATTTGCAAAGTTAATATAAGTCGTCAATTGTTGTATAGTACTATATACGTACGTCATACTCAAATAGCGTAGTATTGCACAGTGCGCTATTCGTACGTATATTTATTTGACGAAGAGCTTGTTTTCTAATTCATCATGTAACATCAATACAGACAAAATATCCAATGTAATAGATTTATAACCTAATAGTGTTCCTTTAAGTGTAGGTTAACACTTCAATAAAAAATTCCCGCCCCGGCATCACACAGAAAACACAATTTTGGCACACTTCAATGAAATCTTATATTTTGCTAGACCCAGTGGTCCGAGAAACGTTTCGTATATCGCCTCCTCTACGAGGATATGAACCGAGTTGCTTTTTGGTGCCTACGGATGAATTTGGTGCTGGCATCATAAAAGTGTTATCCGCGCCATGCGCTCAAAGATAGGCTACAACAGATGGCCCGTTATTAACACTGGCTGACATACTTTTTCTATGCACACTTAAGTGAGAATATAAGTCATTAAACTGACACTAACTAAAAATAAACTATTACTAAACTAAATACACTACTTATGATGTTCAAGTATCTATTGTTATGTATATGATTCATTCGGCTATAATGTTGTAGTCAGTTTTTGAAACTTTAGATATTCAAAGGAAAAGTTGAAATTCAAAGTATTGATTGAGACTGAAAAACTGGTAAATAATTTTGGTTTCGAAATGGATTAACTAAACTAGGAAAAAAGGATTTTTCAATTGTTTACAATAATTGATTTACAATTTACATCGATGAGAGTGAGGAGTTCTATCTTCTCTTATAATATTTATTAGATCTTCACCAAAAATAGGCGAAACTTGCCTGGTGGTGGTAAAATCGACTCAGGTTTAACGAAGTAATGGAGTAAAATCGACAAAAACTGTCATCCTAGGGGATGACAGGGATCAAAATGTAGCCTATATCCTTCCCTAAGGTCCAAACTAAAAATCATCATAAGTGGTTCGGGGTTTTGGCGCGAAAGAGCAACAGACAAACAGATAAAGTTACTTTCGAATTTATAATATTAGTAGGGATTGTAACAATAATGATCTGAAAAGCAGTATGCCACTCAATAGTGATTTACAACGAACTTTACTTGGTGAAGATAGTTGATGTTCCTTGTGACGTCACAAGATGATTCAGTAAGCGATACTGTTCACAGTAAAGATCGTCATTATCGGAACTCAACGGTCTCGTATATCTTATCGATAAATTAAATGGTATACACGTAGACGTATACACCATTTAGGTACATCAAAGTCAGATTTCAATATTATATTA
This sequence comes from Hipparchia sbordonii, assembly GCA_038048805.1. Lineage (NCBI taxonomy): Eukaryota > Metazoa > Arthropoda > Insecta > Lepidoptera > Nymphalidae > Hipparchia > Hipparchia sbordonii. The sequence continues at coordinate 8,971,624 of CM076112.1, forward strand.
CGGTTTCCCCTTCATGATTTTTAATTGAGAGATAATGGTAGTAAATCTGTTGCACACAATCTCTTATCTAAATTGATAGCTCTTTTCTATCCTTTTTTCCGCATGGAAAAAAATAATTCCACGCAGACGAAAAAGCTAGTCCGGGCTAGAATGAAGTCCAGCAGGATCCACAAACGTTTGAAGCGTCACTGCTCAGGAAGAAAAACTGAATAACGCTTTGCTGTACAGTGGACTTCCTAATCGCTGGATCTAAACAGGTGTTAGACATTCATGCCACTTCTTATAGGTATGCATATAAATAGAGCGAACTTTGTTCAGTCTTAAGACATTTTTTTTTACTGCGATTTAACCTGATGGTAGGTGACGATGCAGTCTAAAATGATGGTGGGCTAACTTGGAAAGGGTATGGCTGTGTAGATTCAACCCATACCCCTAATCGGTTTCTACACGCCATCGTGCCGGAACGCGAAATGGCTTGGCGGCATGTCTAAGGGTGGTAACTAGCCACGGCCAAAGTCTCTCATCAAACATGGTGAAATTAAGATACAACTGACAAAAATCTGTCTGACAAAGGTCAAAGAACCTCATATCTATAGATCTTTAGTGTGGAATGCGAAGATCCTCTTTGGGTAGCTGCGTCAGCAAAGTAAGATTATTTATTACTAAGGTATTGTGATTTCGTAAGAAGGAAAGGATTTCCTAATTTCAGTTTCCCAAACCCTTTCCTGAATCCAACTGGCATACAGGCACAGGGTCAAGGCAAATATCACATTGATAATGTCGTGAGTCATTGAGTACAGCCGGTTTGGAATGTTGGTCCTACAAAGAAGTCGGTTAAAAAGTATGGCGCGTATACGAGCTTAGTTTGGAAATAATATTTGCTGGAATAGTTTAACTTCGTTTTAACTCTATTTAGGACTAAAGCGTGGGTCTATAGACTGCATTTGAACTGCAAGCAGATTGCAGTTTAGATGTGCTTTTATTGCAGTTGACAAAACTGTACCGCAAATGTAGGTCGACTAGAGACCGGCCAACAGAATGGAGAATTCAAACTGCACACGAATTGCAAACGGGCTGCACTAAAGGGTAGGATTTTCTCTATACTAACTCTTTACGTACATATGTACTATTCTAAATAGGTCCTACCTACAAACTTCTATAGGATAATATGTCTTAGTTCGGGGCGAACCAATACTTATAAAGTTGCAAGGATCCTTAATATTTAGATTCGAAAGCTGCACTCCTCAATTTTTAGATTGGTAAGTAAAGACTATTCTAAATAGTCAAGCAGATTAAACATCATAAATGTGTATGTTTATAATGACGTACTCTTTGAAAAGTACCCAAAAATATAGCAATATAACATCTGGAACCAGCAAAGAAGGAGAAAACTCTGATGTCCTAAACAAACTATGCCTATGCGACGCACGGTTCTGGCTGAGGTCTCGACGTTAGGGATGGCGTGGAACGAGGTCAAGGGCGTAACTCAAACATATCAGTATTGCGCTACACTGTATACGGGGTTAGGACACAGTAAAAGGATAATATAGAAAATAACAGGGCTTCCGACAAACACTTGAAGTCTCAATATAAGTTTGGAAAATGTAACCCGACTAGGGAAAATTGGATTGTAACAGCCGTTAGGTATATTGATTTTGTTCGTATAAAATGTAGCCCATATCACTCGGACCACAATTTAGAATCACTTGGCACCTCACTAATCAAAATCGGCTAAACTCTCTTTACTATCAAAACCAAAAATTACTATCAAATCAAAACTAAATATAACTATAATAACATAACTAATAACATTTTTTTTTAGAAATTTTTGTATTTTTGAGATAAAACAGTGTTTTTTTTTATTCCATTACAAGATAGTCCTTGACTGCAATCTCACCGGATGGTAAGTGACGATGCAGTCTAAGATGGTAGCGGGCTAACTTGGAAGGCGTATAGCAGTGTACATTTAACCCCTAATCGGTTTCTACACGCCATCGCGCCGGAACGCTAAATCGCTTGGTTGGTTGGTTGGTTGGTTGGTCGTGGTGGTTGGTTGGTCGTGGTGGTTGGTTGGTGGTTACGTCTTTGACTGTAGGGTGGTAACTAGCCACGGCCAAAGCCTCCCACCTGACAAACATCAGCGCATCAGTATTGCAGCTTACCATCGACATGTCCTTTGATTTGTTTAGTCTGCCGCTTTACGTGACACAATAAGTCAACTGCTCGTTCACGTCTCGGAGTCAGATCACATGATAACGGCGTCTGATAAGGTTATTGTTACAAAAGAATCATGTCACTCTCGATACGAATTCAGACTCCTGAACTGATATAATTAGATCTGTCCTTTCTCGTCGCTCATTGAGGTCACATTGTGAATTGTGAAAACAATAAGATCGCAGAATGAAATACATACATTAAATCGCGAACTTTATTTGCGATATCACATATAACTCGTAAGTCGTACATACACGCAATTGTGATAAAATTTCTCGAAGTTTTGTGGTTTTTTTGTACGCATTTAAGCCATAACCACATCTCGGACCAAGCATAGGGAATTGCGAAACAGGTTGTCCTAACGCAAACAAAGTAGGTAACTTAATTTTAACAAAACTTTTAACTAGTTTTTTTTGTAACTTGATTTAAAAAAAATATTATTAAATTAAAAACTATCAATGTAGAAAAAAATCGACATTTCATGCTTTTTTAAAAGTGCATTTGTAGAAAGTAAATACAGAAGATTAATTATATCAAAAACTAAAATACTATTGTGAAAATTTTTTTCTTTGAAAAATCAGGATTTTTGTGAGATAAAACAGTGTTACAGCAAACGAGCGATTGTCATTTGACTATCCTTTTTCGTTCTAGCGTTTCGTTTCGCTGCTACACATTCGCGGAGATGTGTTAAAGGCCTTATAGAAATAAACACCTAATCGAGAATGTAGAGGCACATTCTCGATTCAAAGCGATAATAAAGTCACGCTAATTGCACTCGTTACGGGGGACTTACCAATAAAAAACCTTTTTCTTTATAAGGACATTTCAGTTAAAGAGATTTAAAGATGTGCCAACAAACCAAACTGCCGACTTCTAAACCAGAAAGTGAACTGAGTATGAGTAATAACTATAAAATTGTTAAATCGAGCTGGCCCGCCCAACTGGCGACTTATAAGTTTATAATGATAACTCGCCAACCAACGTTATAACAATATACTCTGCTGTTCCGTCTGTGTTCCAGCTTGAGGTGGATGAATCTAATCCGTTATTAGTTAAAACCGAGCATTATATACTGCCCGTCGTCACGTGATTGTAATTATTCCCATAGCAACAACCTCAGGGTGGCCATCTTTAAAATGTTGCCATGCTATTCATTAAAATAATTGTATCTATAATACTACTTTTCACAATTTACCGATTCTATAAATCAATTCAGAATCCAGTCCACATTGTTATTTTTATAAAATCATGACAAGTTGGAGTTCGCAGTTCTCATGGCAGTTGGCTAATAAAGCAGATAGCAGCGGAGTAGGTACATTCTGTGCATTAACTATTTACGCAGAATGCGAAAGTCCCTGCAAAATCGGTTCAGAATATGTGTTATCCTGAGTATGTGCTACCTCCATTTCAAATTCAATCAAATCGGTTCATTCGTTATGGCGCGAAGGGGTAACAAACACCATCCATCCATCCAACCATACATTTTATTTTTTATGTACATATAAGAATTTACAAGACATCATAATTTAGAAGAAGTAGACATAGGTGAAGCTTGTCTCACATACATCCATCTCTCGCAAAATTTCGCATTTAAAAATACTAGCTGTTGCGCGCGACTCCGTCCGCTTCAATTTCTGTTATTATGATCGCGATTAAGAAGTTTTTAAAAGAACATATTTTAAATATGGATAATTTTCCCCGTTTTTGCAACATTTTTCACTGGTACTTCGCTCCTATTGGTTGCAGCGTGATGTTATATAACCCCTTCCTCGATAAATGGACTATCCAACACAAAAATAATTTTTCAATTCGAACCAATAGTTCCTGAGATTAGCGCGTTCAAACAAACAAACTCTTCAGCTTTATATATTAGTATAGATTATATTAAGATTCTCAGGCATACAGGTTTCGTCACGATGTTTTTATTTACCGTTAAACCGAGTTGGGTACATTTAATTGCTTAAGATTAGTAAATTCTATTAGTAAAGATTTCTCAGTTATTTAACAAAGATTACGGTAGCGAAATCCAATTACTTTGCATTATTTGTTTTTATTTACACAAACTAATTGTCTTATCATAAAATTGAGGCTTCATGCAGTTGTATAACAATCATAATCTAGTTTAATATACTAAGGTTTGTTTGGTTTATTACACATTTTTATAGCGACCATTATTTTCTCAGGTGCTATCAAAATATTATTATGTTATAACATTATACCCGTGTTACCGTTACTACCAGTCTATTCTCCTTAACAAATAAGACTGATAAATACATGTATTTTAGGCTTAAGAACATCTATATAAATAAATATATAATTTATAAACATAGACATTAACGACTTAAAATAGTATTAAACAGTCATGTTATGCAGAATGATGGTTTGACACATTATTTTCCCAAGAATGCCATTATGTGATTATTAATTAAAAGGGGGCCACGATTCCAATGAAAAAACAAGATGCAGAATGAAAACTTATGGGTCCGAATCAAAAGTATTACAAAAAAAAAAAAGATCAGAGCAGTACCTAAACAACACTGAGATCAAAATTGGATAAGATATTAACGAATAACAAGAGCCAAAGTATTGCATTCCAATATAAAAATTTTATTCCCACGAAATACCGCGAAATATCCGTTTCAATTTGAACTAAATCCTAAAATGCTAAGGACCTTGTTTCCTTCCGAACATGCAGTCCAATCATAACCCGGTCACCTAAATACTTTCAACGACATTTCTTATTATACGAAAAGCAAAGATATTTAAACTGTATTTGTGACAGTTAGGACAAAGCGATCTAGAAAAGAAGAACGTTTCACGATAGAAGTCTAGAAAAGCGATATCTAGATTCATGTCCCCGGAGCCTATTTCACAACCCTCAAGTAAACTTTAACCGACGAACAAATTAAACAAATAAAAACTATCAAAACTAACGTTTTGCGATCACCTATACGAAAATTGACAAAACGTACACTACTAATCTGTGAAAGAACATTCGATTTCGATTGCGAAAAAGACGACAATTGTGTTTGTAAACTAAAAGCATACAAGTAGTCTAAGAGTAGGTAATGTAACTGAATCATAAGATAAAAGATTTTGGTACGAAAAGGTACACCAAACCTGTAAAATAATAACAGCCCTTTAAACCAGTGTGTTTACAAATTGTTAAGTAACCTCATTTCATCGAAGTAAACTTTTCTTTAAGAGTTTACCACTTTGCTCCTTGGAATTTGCACGTTTCACGATAATCATTTCTGGCAAATTCCGAGAAATCCCATGAGTACGCAAAATTAGTCCGAAAATGGCAAAATATTTCTCCAACTTTTCCCATTTCATGGTTGATGAAATTTTTGACGTTCCGTGATTAATATATCTACCTACCTAACCTGCAACCTTCCTTGGCTTTCCAGAAAGTGGACAGCTTGATCGAGTTATCGTCTCACATGTGCTCGCTTTAATGACATTTCGAATGACGCGAGTTCAATCCAATTCCCATCCGTCTGAAGCCATACGACTTGCAGGTAGTATTAGCGAAATGAAACCTTATGGCGTAGGTGACAACGCCTGCGCGGTTAAGGTCAAAGTAAAATGAGTGGTGAACGTATCAGACTTTAAATTTAGAAATCTATATCGCTTTATTAATTTATTACATGCAGATTAGCGCCACTCTATTCGCCTAAATGAAATATGTTGATTAAATTATATCAATAGTCCCATTTGTAGAGCATAATGAGTTTCTTGAAAAGCAGCTCTTGAAGATATTTACGCGCTCACAGAACTCTACAATCGAAAGCGATAACATCATTGCATAAATTATAACAATACTAATTTAGACATCTTATCATCTGAATAGTTAGTTAGACAAAAATTACAGCTTATGATTTGAAAAGTGTGAGTCGATAAAAAAGGAATATGGCTGCGATCTATAGACCATGCTTTCATTTGACTCGGTCTTGATGTTGAATAGAATCAGAGATTTTTGATTTCAGGCTTAGTATTCTATGTTAGGAGCATAGAGGAAACAGTACATATACCTACGTGTGACCTAAACGTTAGCCCTAATATTTTGCGTTACCGGTATGAGGTTTCTAGGGCAGCTTATCAAATAGAAAATCACTATTCAAAGAACAATATTTTATAGAAAAAAAATCAGGACATTCATATTAAAAGGTGAATAAACCCTACACATAACTCGGAGCATTATAGAAAATAATTAATACATATTAATCAAGACCACTAACTACATAATTTTAACGCTGTCTCATTGTCCAATTACTTTTTAGCCCCGATCTCGAATCCTGGCTAAACATGTTTTCCGAGAAGTTCCGCTAACTGACAGCGTAAGGATGACTCAGTCCTTCGTTTATTATTATTTGTAAAGAATCGGTGACGAGCGTTTACTTTTACCTGTTACAGATAAGCTATACGAATTTGTTTAGTGTCGCGCTTAGTTAATTTAAATACAGTTCATAAATAGGTAAATAAAATAGTTTTGTAAACAAGTAAATCTATACAAATAAATAAAATTGAAGTGTCTGGAACGAAAAGCAATTTCTATAGCAGCGAAATACAAAAACTTTGCGAGATGCTCTCATAAAAACTTTAGGATCCAACTCCTCAATCCTGATGCTGCAGGCGTACTGCCCCCTAATTGGGAAGAAGAAGAACCGGACGAAATCCCGGGCGTCCGCTAGTAATAGAATATAAAAACTCGACTGCTTTAAAGAATATCAACTGGTTTTACAGCCCATTGGCTCAGGATGATGTAAGGATTCTAACGATATCCCATACATCGAAATCTGTCCAGGCATTTAGGAGTTTTGGTGGAATTAAGAATACATAGACATAAATTTTTCGGGTGTTCGTGTAAAAAAGTTGGCGTTTGCCACGTTCCTACATCCAGGTCTGCCTGTCAGGCTCAACTGTAATCTAGACAATCTGTTAGATCAAGGTCAAAAGCAAATCTGATCGATGAAAAATATCTATTTCGATTTTAGTACCACAATAAAATAATTGATTTACTGCTTTGATGCTAGTAAAAATTGTAAAATTGGCAAAAATAAGTATAAATAACTGGTTTCATCCTTTTCATAATGTTCCCAGTGGAAAATTATTATAGTCCCAACATATCTTCAAAATACGAAATTTCGAACTATCCAATCTGGTGCCATCACAATCGTAGAGGTCGATATTCCAACTGGAATTTCGCACCTGTTCAGGTGAGGCGTATCGGGTAGCCCGCATGCTATCCACATGTCATTTTGGAAAAATAATTTTTGCTTCGTTGCCTCAACCGATAGACGTTTATTGCTGGTCGTATAGGTCTGTTATAAGAATTGCCACAGAATACGATCTTGAGTCACTTTTGGTCAGGGGTCCCAGCGACTAAGCGACACTTAGGGGTAATTCAAAAAAGAGAAATTAGGGGTATTTCAAAGCTTCGTTTTCCGCTCGGTGTCGCCATTTGAGCATGTTGTTTATCAGTTCTTCGAGCTATGCGAAATTGCCACTTCAGCTTAAGTTTTATTGCTTACGGCTCATTCTACAGCTACTGCTCGACCCTGGTATAAATATCGCAAGTTGAAAGTATTCCAGCATTTACTGAGAAAGCACTTGCACTTTATTCCAAGTTAGATGTATTCCAGCATACTATCCAGAGAAAAAACCCTTGCACCTTATTCCACCTCGAAAGTATTCCAACAGATCGAAAGAAAGCATTTGCTAGGCTCAGTCTCCTAGTTTAAAGAACTCCAGCATAGTTTTCCAGAGAAAGCATTTTCCGTAGTCTCAATTTGAAAGTATCCCAACAATTATAGAGACTTCACTTGCACCTATTTTTGAGAATCCTTTTGCTCGTTCTGAAGCACATCTTAAATATACAAAAGGCAAAGGTGACTGACTGACTGACTGACTGACTGATCTATCAACGCACAGCTCTAACCACTGGACCGATTGAGCTGAAATTTGGCATACAGGTAGCTGTTAGGACGTAGACATCCGCTAAGAGGATTTTGGAAAATTTCAACCCCAAGAGAGTTAAATAGGGGGTTAAAAAATCGAACCTAACGTGAGCGAAGCCGCGGGTTAAAGCTAGTAATTTAATAAGGGGAGGTGGAAATCTAAAGATACATCCCGTATCCTGAAGAGGAAATCGGGTTATATGGGAATACATTTGTCGTGTGGGTTGCTGGCGGTTATTTTTTATCAGAGCCGGTAGACAAAACGCCTTTGTTCAGCACAACCTCAGTATTAAAGCAAGGATGCAAAAACGAATTGCAAAATCGGACGACGTCGATCTCGGTTAAGGTTATTACCGAGCGAATAACGGACCTAACGACACTAATGACTATCAATTTGTCGAGACAGCACTAACTAAATTGTTTCAATATAATACAGCCTTTAAGGAGTAAATGATCGTTAAATTAAAAAAATATTAACAATGTACTACTGAGATTGACCTTGCGATTCCGATTGCCATTTCCTTATGAAACAACTAACTTTCCTTAAGGCCCAAGACACGGGTCTGCCCGCGAAATTCAAATTTAATTTGGTTTTTCGCAATTTGTAAACTAGTACGACAAAGTAGGCTTATGGTATTCAAATTGCGCCAATGGCAGTATCATCTTCACAGGTTCATATACTAATCTTTACGTGAAAGTATCCAGTTTCTGCGAATGATTCTGCGTCTTCGATCGCATACACCGGTTTTCTTAACATAAAACCATCAAATCATCAAATTGTGAACGGTCATCACCAGCGACCTACGTATTACAGCCAAAAGGGTATTAACACGTAGTATTTGAGGTAGTCTTACCAAGCCTGAGTTCACCAAAGTTTCCGCAGCCGATCTTCTTGCCGACGCGGAAGTTGGGCCCAACCATGAGTACGCCCGAAGACGAGGTGACGGAGTGCCGCGACGTGTGCATCGCGCTGCTGCCGCCCACGCCGCGCCCGCCCACCGCGCCAGTCGCGCTGCAACATTGCACACGCACCTTCATAACTTGCCCTCTTCATCGCTAATATTTGGACAGCAACTCTGTTGCAGCCGCTGACCACAAAAATTAATCTATGATTAACACTGAACAGGCTGCTGTCTTATTTTTTTTGAACGTACTTTAGGCGCTGTAAACCATACGAGTATCCAAGGAACTAAAATTAGTGAGGGCACTATTGTCTATTTAACAACTGATAGTTGATACTTTTTGGCACTTCCTGTATAGAGATAACTAGAGAGTTAGTTTAGTTTCAGGGACACTCGTATTTCAAATATGGCACTTCAAACTGACCCATAATTAATTTAAGCTGTCATTTGTATAGGCACAGCCAGTCCATTGTTAATCATAGATTAATTGTAGAGGTAAGTGGTTGCAGCTGCAGGACCGCTGCCTACCTTCTGGGTCCTCAACACCGACGGTTAAAATAGTATTATTTCAATACTGTTTCAACATGTCATATAACTACGGCCTTAAAATAAGTAACATACGGACTTCATTGTATGACTTGTCGAAACAATATTGAAATGATATTACTTTAACCGTTGATGGTAGAGCCCCAGGTACCGCAAAACTTCTGGTATGGTCAGTTTCTATTTTCTTTTTTTTTTTTGTTGTTCGAAAGTCAAGAAAGAGTTACATAATAGATATCAACTACCGTTTTCAAACAGAAGCTTAACTGCTATGATATTTGATTATGCATCGATCTAACCCTTTCTTTCACCTATAACGGCTTCGCAACGGAAGTGTGCTACCGCTATTAGTCCAGCATCACTGAAACTGCCCGAATACACAGAGCAACCAAGAAGTTTTACGGGAAATTAGAGGATACCTCTTCAAGACTATCGCGTTTCATTTTAGACTGCATCATGTCTTACCATAAATTGTGAAAAGTGGTAAGTTCTAACTCACTTAGTAGCCTAAGTTTATAGGTTACAAAACTTATCATGTAATAACTAAGACAATAAGACGGCAGGTAGCCATATTTCATTCTTGTAAATGATTAATTAGTACATAGCACGTGTCCATATGTTGCGATTGTGATTGTTATATCCTATCGTAATTAATTATATCAACCAGCCAATGAATTCAAGTGCCCACTAGGTTTGATCCAACCTTGGCACGGTTGGAACTGATCTTAGGCCGACAACGGGGAGGAAAAAGTTCAAGGCATGGTTGGTCGGAACTAATGTTGCAACATGTAAAATTTCCTGCCCCTGTATTACGAATCTTAGAAGCGATAATCTCAATCCTCCAGCCGATATTCGACTTAGCCACGTTCGTGTTGCGATTAATATTATATCGTTGATACAATCGTAATTGTGTTTTGAGTGCCTATTTAATAAAATAAAAATAAAATTGGGTACTTGACTGTCACAGCTTGTGTTATGAATGGGTACGACAATAGTGCAACGGGTGGGGATCGAACCGTAGACCTTTCAGTTTTCAGTCCGCACCCTTAACTGTTGGGCGATTGAGACTTAAATTGTTCGTTAAATCCACTGTTACAACAAGAATACTATGGTATTTTTGTTGTGTGTACCTAAAGCGATCATAACAACTGAGAGAATAGAAATCACAATTTTTCTGTTCTATAACGAAGTGCAAAAATAACTCACTATTATTTTTGCACTTCGTTATTGCACTTTTTGTAAAGACGGCAGGGTTAAGGAGCTGCAAAACAACTACAAACTTTTGATTGGACGATAACCGCCTACAATCAGCTGACACTAAGTCTTATAAACTATAAATATTGAGACCCAGGCGAGTGCAAAATTTCAATTCATATTCAACCTTTTTTGCCATTATTTTATATGCAGTTAAAAACGGTGTAATCGCCAGTTTCCCAAACCGAGAAATCTAATAAATAATCAATAAAGCATTTGGTTTGCGGGGTCCTTAGCCAATTGTATTAATTTCAGTCCATATCAGCGATTGAGACGATCGCAATGCTGGTGCATTTCAAGGTTCGTAATAGAGGGGCCGTTGTGAAAATTTTGTCTTTGTGATTTTTGTGAAAGAAAAATAATAAACACAAAATTTCCATACCCGTAGGCCATAAGTCGTCCACAGCCCACCATCGAGATTATTAATTTCTGAATAATAAATTCATATAATCATTACACAATTAATTTAGTTAACATTTTTACCCGACTACGGCAAAGCCAAAGGGAAGGATTATGACTTTAGCAGTCTATGTATGTTTGTATGTATGTATGTGACTATGTTCCACTGTAGCGTCTAAACTACTGAGCCAATTTTGATGAGTGAGGTATGAATCGATTCGTTGTTATGGTCCGGGTGACATAAGCTACATTTTATACGAATAAAATCAATATGACGTATGTTATATCCATATTTCCGTAGTCGGGTTACAGTTTTCTAAAGTGTATCCTTTTTAACTACTAATCCACTTGGGACTTGTGTCTTGTTGGGTAATAAAACATAAGAATGATGCCCCAAAAGTATTCAGTGCATTATACAATTACAATATAATTATAATAATAATTTTATAACATTTTCATTCGCTGTGTTTATGTATATGTTACAATAGTGTAAAATACAATGGAGTTAAGTAGCACTTACTTAACTCCATTGTATTCTAATTAGTAATTATACAACTAACAATTATTACTACAGATGAAATATATGAAACTGAACCTTAAAAAGTTAGTTATAGGGTCGATTTCACCAACGTAAAATAAAGTCTTATCCGAGCGTTTTGGTATTTTTGGTAAATTTTCAGTAGAAAAACTGTCAGAACGCCCGATTTATTCCTCGGTTATACTTGATGTTGGTGATATCGGCACTCAGTGATACTAAACCGGGTGCATACAATCTCCTAATGCTTCTTTTATCACCTCCAAGTAAACTTTAACCGACGAATAAATAAGACGTAAGTTTTTCAATACGAAAGCTATCCGGTGTTCGGATAGTTTTACTCCTCGGTTAAACGTTAATCGGCGTTGTGAAATTGGCACTAAAATACACATAAACAAAATCAAATAGAAATCTATGCTAGGTATTCTAATTAGGTATATCCAAAAAATCCGAGCTAAATGAGTTCAACCTAATTACTTCAAAACCTAGTAAGTCTTCAGCCGTCACAGACTAGATGTAGTTTTTTCAGCGCGCTCGGCAACCAGAGTTTATAAGCGAATAGTTCCAAGTTAATAACGGGTCTTAATTATATAACAATAATAATCTACTGGCAAAGTATACATATATTACCGACATTGATTCAGGTGTAGATTGACCATATAAAATGTCTGCTGCTCTAAACCTATTTATAGAACTACGTTTCACCCTCTTAAATGATACCCTGGTATTTGTATGGGTGGGTCATTATTCAATAATTGAACGTTTGCGAGGCTGTAGAGGTTCTTTAAAGTAAATAGTAATATTAAGGTGGGTACTATCTCTAATGGTTAAGGTTATTTTACTAATACATAAAAAGTTCTTGATTGAACAATCCCTTAAACTTTATACCAAAAGACTCTCACCTTCAACCACTGAGTTACGAATACTGGCTTATGCAACCCACTTTACTTGATTTTTGATAGCATAGTTTAAACTCAACGGGAGCTTAAACTGCATGATATACAACTGAAACTGCCGCACTTAGAGTTCAGACATCCATTAATTTATATAAAATGAGTAATTACCTAATTTTCCTTTCTATTTATTTTAGAAAATTTTGCATTTAGGTAAACCCAGCTTCGAAAAGGAGATCGACAGGAGGATATAACTGGGCTGGGCAGCATTTGGCAAACTTCGCCGAGTCTTTTCGTCGCAAATACCGCAATGGCTTAAGACAAAACTCTTTAATCAGTGCGTCCTACCAGTGATGACTTACGGTGCTGAAACGTGGACACTGACAGTGAGGCTAGTTCACAAACTTCAAGTCGCTCAGCGTGCTATGGAACGAGCTATGCTCGGAATTTCTTTGAGGGACAAAATCCGAAACGAAGTCATTCGCCAAAGAAGTAAGGTGATCGATGTAGCTCTCAGAGCTAGCACGTTGAAGTGGCAGTGGCCTGGTCACATTTGTCGGAGGACCGATGGCCGCTGGGGTCGTAAGGTCCTCGAGTGGAGACCGCATCTTGGCAAACGGAGTGTAGGGCGCCCCCCGGCTAGATGGAGCGATGACATCCGGAAAGTGGCAGGCATCGATTGGATGCGAAAGGCCGAAGATAAGCAACGTTAGCGCTCCTTGAAAGAGGCCTATGTCCAACAATGGATGCATGTGGGCTGATGATGATGATGATGATGATGGTTACTTAATTATCATTAAATCTCGTAATGAGTTGTCATTTAGATACATATATTAAATACCGAAACTCTAAACTTTTGAAATATATTTAAATAAGTAACAATAGTCTATAAGTAACAATTAGCGACTCTGGGCAGGTACGGCTATAAGTCTTATATTAACTAGAAAGATTGTTACACTGACTCAGAGATGTAAAGTTATTGAAACGTGATTGGGAAGTATGAGTGCACTGACATCACTAGAGTTCAAGGTTAAGTTATATTTGAGCATAGAATCTAAGAAAACCGTCTAAAATATGAAGCCGTTTCAAAATAGCCCTAGCATTATTTTTGCAAAAAGAAAAAACACGATAGTACGAGTTATTAAAAAACTAGTTACTGTTAGTTAATAGTAGTTCGTCAAGGCGGTGTAATTAATATTTATGACACAAGTACAAATTAGCTGATTTAAATAGATACAGACCGTACCCTACAGTGTTTTATTTAAATTTATGATAAAGAATTAAATGGATAGTGGACCAAATCGTAGGAAAATCACGCGCACGAAATAAAAAAGTTTAAAGAGTTTCGGCCATTAACATGCATTGTTTTCCTTTTCGATGAAGTAAAATATCTATCTAAAATATATTTATTGCCTTTCTATCGATTTTTTTAGCAGATATACTTTGAAAAGTGCGCTCAAGAACTCTACAACCTTATGCCTCCATAACCATTTTACCACAGAACTGCGAGAAGTCGTGAGTGTTGACATCATTACATGGTCAAAATCAAACCTACTCGCATGAAACGAACCGCTAAGGTGTGGAATGCCTTTCCAACATCCATGTTTCCTGCCACTTACAAAGAGTAAGTAAGGCAAGAGTAAATAGGCATCTTTTAGGCAAGTCCGCTTACACTTAGACTTCATCATTGATTGTTATCAAATGCAAGTCTTTAGACAAGTTAACAGGCTGTCTGCCTGTTAACTTGTCTAAAGTCTATGAAAAAAAATTGCGAATGCCTGCTTTTAATGTTAAAGTCCAGTGTGTTACTGAATAATACCATAACACATGGTGTATTCATATTATGTATTATGGAGTACATAATAATAGCATTTCTCCACAGTATCAATATCACACTAATTTTTAATCATATTAAAAATATATTCAATTTTTATGGTAAATGTTAGGGCACACTATTTTAATTTAGAATATCTTTACAAAAAGAGATACAAAATAATGTTTAACAGCTGTTATAGGTACATTAAAAGGACAAGTTATTGTCTGAGATTGTTATGAACTGTGGCAACTGCAGATGTTCAAGATAATACAATGTAAACAATAATACAATAGGTAACATAGGGAAGCTCATCAATGGAGCTAAGCTGTTTAGACGAAGTGCGCACTAAGTAACTCAGAGTTTAGCAGGTAATCCTGTGAATGACTTGTTAGGCAATGAATTTATGTAAATTACTTATGATTCTTTTACTTTTACTACTATTAACACTAAATTATTGGATTTCCATTTCCATTTATTTAACAATTCCTATATAATGAAAGGCACCAAAAAATACAACTTTAAACTTCTCAAAAAATAATTTTAGAAAATGCCAATTTATTTTTTAATTAATAAAATAAAATATTGTTAGAGCAAAAAGCTATTTTTCGACGGATGGCAACAGTAATTCTTTGTTAAATTAAAAACCATTATTTTCATCTATGCTCCAAATTAAAAGTTATAATGGATTTTTTGAACTACATTTTGATCAATGCATATTTTACCATTTCTGTAAGGGTTAAATATTAAATTCACATATATTATGTCTAGGAAAGTCTTCGGCATCAAAAATAAAATAAATTATTTTTAATGTTACAAATAAGATTGCTGGATCATAATAAAAATTATTAGAGTTGATAAGTAATAAAATTGTCAAATTAGTAACATGCTATGCACCATAAGCCAGCCAAATGTATCTACAATGGCTGCAATGAATCATACCAACCGTTATTGGCATTGAGTCTAAAAGTGAAAGTTACTTGATGCATTTTCATCAACCACAGCCTAAAAATTATCTTAACTTTTGTACATGTATACATAATACAATAGGTATATTGTATAGGTGTATTGTATATTTCGTAATTATATACGACTAGCTTTCTCCCATGACTTCGTCCACATGGAGTTAGGTTTTAAAATGTCTTGGGAAAATAAAAAGATGCCTGTCATTCTCTTTACCTTTGAAAAAATCCTATTGAACAAACCAACAAACAAACACACTTTCGCATTTATAATATTCGTAAGGATTATTTCCTTAGTAAACTGTGACATTCACAAACAGCAATGTAAAAAAATAAAAGTATTAACTGAAAACGGTTCTATACTAAAAACTACCTGTTATTTCATGATAAAAAATAATGGGTAAAAAGTATTATTCACCTACAATTTATGTACTACTTTTTACTACTTCGACATGCACAGTTCTGAGTGTGTACCTAAATAAAATTACTGTAGTATTTTCATGATACTTCCCAAACTAAAACTATCATTAAAACTTAATATATTTTAGTTAATTAGATGTTTAAATAGCACCTGGGCTGTGAAATCTTCAAGATGTACGTAACAAAAATATATTTTAAGGTTATGTAAACAATACTCACAATTTCCTATGCATTACAAGTTTTTAAACAGTTAAACATCTTCTTAAATGTACGATTGAAACACATTTTTCTGTCACTACCAACTACACTTGACATTTTTAAATTACATAGCTCACTAGATTTCATTTAGCACCACAACTTCAAAGTATGATTCAGTCAAAAAATTACAGTTAGGTACATCCTATAATAATATTTTTTTACAATATAACAAAGTACTGAATAAGAAACAATACATTGAACACAAATGGTACCCTATGGCAGATAAGCAAGTTGTATTTTTTTAAGAAATGTTATCAAGGGTATTGTATGAGATACAAGATGTTTACCATTTAGTGATTCACTAGCTTATTAATAAATTATAGTAACATCAGGATGTATAGACTGGGTGCTGCTGTATCAAGTATATTACGTCTAGTATATTAAGATACATGTGCTAGTTACATATTAGTACATCAATCTAACTCCTCCTATACTTAAATAAAAACTAATACATGAAAAATCCTTTTTCAGTTGTGCAAATTTTAAGTAAGGAAACTATAAGGATGACACTTTCAAATAAAATATCTAATATTAGGAAATGTTTTAATCATATTAGTAATGTAATGAATGTGAGTAAAAGGTAACTCGGTTTTTCGATTATGTATTTAAAAGAAAAATTTATGATTGCCTAATTGGATATTTGATTCAAATTCAAATTCAAAATTTATTTATTTCATGTAGGCTACCTTGTAGCACTTATGACACGTCATAAATCTACCACCGGTTTGGAATGCAGATTCTGCTGAGAAGAACCGGCAAAAAACTCAGCAGTTGCTCTTTTCAAAAAATGAAATAAAATAATTTTACGATAAGTAACAAAACTAAGCTAAGTATACAGTGCTTCCACAGTGAAGCTTCAAAAATGCATACAATCCAACACATGTCAACATGGGAAGACAAAGCAGACCCATTCACGTTGGTGGCACCTGTTCACGAGCATGATGCATGATCCAGCCATTGCTTCGCTTGATTGGTGTCAAAATGTGCATATTCATTAGTTACAATCGAAAATGTAATATATAAGAATAACATTTGTAAAAACATAAAATAAATTAGTAAAAAACAAATAAATTACAAGCTATTTTACTATGACTGAATTTCTTTGTCTAAAATGAAATATTATCAATTAACAATATGTAGTTTCAAAGTCGCACAAGCATAAGGACTTAGATTCTGAGTAAGGGGTGTCACTTGGGATTTCTCTAGGGGTAATATTTTCCAATCACTGGTCATAACTAATTGAATTAATGGCAATTAGCAGTCTCATTTGGCTGTAACTAAATTAAAACTAGAATTAACTTTATCACAATATACCCTTATTTATTATGGTTGCAGTATTGTTCGCTACTTTAGTTTAGTGATTTTAATTTTGGACCTTTTGCTATAGTCAATGTAAGGATAAACCAAGATAACCATAACCAGTTATAATACTACACTAATTTTATTCTTAGAAAATAGAGATCTATTAAAAAAATTAAAATAGTACCATACTTTTTCACAGGAATAATTACAATTAGCTTAAGTTCACTCATACTACCACAATCTGTCATTCACTAATTGTATAATAATGGTACCATCAAATATCACAAAAAGTAAGTAATAGCTTCATAATTTATTCAAAGAAACTATTTAATTATTATTATTATTCTCTTTTCAAAAACAATCAATAAACACAGAATAACACTAAATCCCAACATGTTTAATGAAAACAATATCTGACTGAATCAAAAATACGAAAGTTGGTATCAAAATAAGATTGATAATATAATATGATATGAGTGAAGATTTTAGATGTTAATCAAGCCATACATTTTTGATAAGGATAAATCCCCTAATATAAGTTAAATTTACCAATAATATAAATATGTACCAATTAACATAAAATATAATTATTACACTATTTTGTCAGATTTAAATAATTACTGTATAATAAACTGAAAATAATATCCTTAAGAACTGAAAATAATCCTTTAAGCTACTCCAATTTTGATATTTTCGGAATTTTGCATGATTTTCTACACAGAAATTTACAAAAAGCAGTTTTTCATGGGCTTAATTATTATTATAACACCCTAGTAATAAGTTGAGACAGAGCTTAGCCTAAATAATTTATTTCTAGTTCATACAAATTATTTAGGTTTGAGACATTTTCTTATTTGACTTTAGTCCTTATTAGTTCCTTATTTTGAAACTTGAAGAATTTCACAATACCTGAAAAATTTTCTGCTCCATCATCACTAAATAAGTGAGAGAAATATTAGAAAATTGACATAGTCAATAATGGCACCTATTCATTTTTAAGTTAACAATAGTTTTAAATATAAGCTCTTACAAGCTCAACAAAATTTTATACACTCTAGAAACTAATGTCTCTATCTTAGATGTCTAAGTAAGGAGCATCACTCGGGATTTCTCTAGGGGTGACTCTAAACTAAAGTAATTGACAGATCTCTAGGTGGAGTGTCCTTCTGGAGGGAGTATTGTGAAAAGAACATCAATAACTTTAAACCTGTCAATTTATTCTAGATAATACTTGTTTACAACTAAACACAGTTACACAAACACTTAGAACCATTTTATAGATTGTACAACAATAATTTGAAAAGAAATGATTAATAATTAACTAACAATTAGAGTAGTTTTATTCAAAATTTACATGATTCACATATTATCAATATAATATTGTAAAATAAAAAAAAAACGTTTTTTTCTTATTTCCTCTCATTATTTTTACAACCAAAAAAATTTTAACTATACTTATATAATACTTATATAATAGAATATTATGTTAAAATATGCCTAAATTATAACAAAATGCATAAGCCAAGCTAGCATATTATGCAATAAAATGCAAATAAAATAAGTTATTTATTATTTCAAACATGTGTTTTAATATTCAGTGCATTTTTATTTTATTATTGTTTTAGCCTTAATATTTGTTATGGTGCAAGTAATTGGAAGTTAGTGTCCACAGCACTTGTTAGCATTTTGCATTTTGTTAGGTTAGTAATTATACATAACCAGCTATTAGAAGACTTCAATACTTTAATGATAGGCCTCAGCTTTAACCAAAGCAACTTTAATAAATAATGAACTTATAAATTCTAAGGCCCAAATCTATAGTGTGTTGTTATTTGTTATAAAAACTAAATTGACAAATCTGAATGTAGTAATGCTATCCTGTATATAAATTTATACTTTACATAAATAAACAAATAAAAGCCACCATTCTCTTAAAATACTGAAAAACAAAAACAATTCATGTCCTATCCAATAAAGAGAGCTAATGAAACATTTAATTTGCTAAAATGAACATAACAGTGGTTAGAATGAGAAAATATATTGAAATGAGTTTAAAATTTTAGGTTATAGCATACAAGAGAAATTGTTCGAGAGTAACTAGATAGATAATGCAATGTCTAACTATGAGCATCATAAATAACAAAATAGATCTATTTAATATTGTAGGTAGGTCTTATGTAGATCACGAATAATGAAATAGATACAGAGTAAGTGCTTAAAGCTGGGAATACCCATGGGTGTAACTTGAATATTGGCAAACCAGGCCTTTGCATAGACCATGCCAGTAGCTGGCAAGATAGTAAATTGCTCCATATTTGTTTTTTTGTGCATACAACATAGCAGGGGGCTACAAAATGCTAACCTAAACACAGGTGTGAATGCAAGAAACACCTACTGTCATTGCCAATTGTGCATACAGCCTTCTTGTACTTTTGCTTTTGTACTTATTTCTCAACAGGGAGGTGAGATGAATAATAAATAATAATCTCTTTTGGGTGCAGGACTATTTCAAGCAATAAACATTAATACTAATGAATGAACGGGTATTCCCAGCTTAAGACAGTCTGTCTGTAAGATGCTGTAAATGACTATGAGCCTACTTGTGCTACTGATAGATATGCAAAGGTGATCTTACGTGGAAGTTCTTTTGTCTTCACTCTGACGTTCCTTGTCCTTGTTACCCTCACGCTTATTCATAATACTAGTGAAAGCAGGCTAAGCCCGGCCCTGCTGATGACTCCCAGTGCTCAACGACAGTCGGGGCCGCACTGCAGTCCATGTCACCACAGCCCCCGGCCTCCGCACTGCAACCTCGCCATGCCACTGCACACACCACCAATCCACACCACACACTTTTCAATATTACTATTTTTTTCTCGTTTTCAGCACAGCACTATATTTTTGTAATTTATCTCAGAATCATTTTCACTGCAACGACACAGATGTTTCGGCGACTCGCGAATAAGCTAACGGGAAATCTTTTAAGTAATTGATAACTGTACTTTTACAACTGATAATGACTAGTGATAATTTTGGTACAATTCATCCGGAAAAGGAGCACGATTATTGTATGGGTCGCCGTGCCAATGTTATGTTCACTGAAGAGTAACAACAAGTTCTGTATCGTGGTTAATAACTTTTACTCTGACAACTATGCAATATGACTAAGGGGAGTGTTATATTTTCTGTTAATTGACTAATAGCGATACTAAAAGTGAAATAACAATCGGAAAAACCTAACAATTGACAGCTCCTATTCGATGTGGGAAGTGAACCCAAATAAAATCTGTCGGCGCTAATCGTATTGAAACAGGTATATTGTGAGGATTCCTTCAGTTAAAGTTCACAGCACTTATAATAATTATACCGTAAGCAGATACAAACACAGTACGCAATTTATGATTAGCTTCACAACGTCGCCGAAACATCAAATGGACATTTGTCCTGATAAAAAAGTTTAGGTTTTGTAATGGCCACCAATGGTACACTTTAGTCACTTTTATAACTGTAATTTACCAATCTTGTTTTTGTAAAGTTCAATTTAAGGAATTAAATTATCTAAAACTTTACCTAAATATATACCATCTAACGACAAAATTTCATAATTAAAAAATGTTATTTCAAAGAATAATCACTGAAATATCGCCATTCGGCGCATGCGCAAACTTGTAGCAGACGGTGTTGCTATTTAATTTAATTTAAATTAAAAACAAAATCATAATTATTTTGTTTCTGTCAGGTACCTAATTTACAAAGAAAGTTAAAAGGATAGTTAAGAATAAAAAAACTTTGGTGTGAGATAGCTATTGATTTATTTTAAAATCTTTCATATTAGGCAGTACCTATTAAGCTTTTAAACCTACCTCATATATTCACGATAACTGACTTCTATAATTAATCTATGATGAACACTGGACACGCTGCTGTCATATTTTTTTTGGACCTAGGTTCTTGTTTGACCTAATTGCGCTATAAAAAGTTAGGTAGGTACGTGAGTGTCCAAGGGTGGTCCAAGGTTGTGGTCCAAGGAACTACAATTAGTGAGGGCACTAGTTGACAAGACAATTGATAAAATTGATACTTTTTGTCACTTCCTGAATAATAATATAGGGAATTATTAGTTTCAGAGATACTCGTATGTCAAATTTGTGTTATCCATAATAACTGTCATTTGTATAGGAATAGCCAGTCCAGTGTTAATCATAGAATAATTGCAAACGTCAGTGTTTCCAATTCACCACCAATTCACATGTTACCCCTGATTTATGTCTAATGTGTCTAACATTGTATAGATAGGTATGCCAATGGCAAGGAATATACTACTCTCTACCGAGAGTACCTACCACAGACTTTTATTATGTCTGTGAAAAGTACCCACAAATAGGTACCTATCTAACTCTCCTTTTATGATCTCTATGAAAAAATGCAAACACATTATACACTAGCGCTATTGCGGATTGTCCAGGAAAATTTTGAGCGGGAATTTTCAAAATAACAGAATTTTTTCCTTGCAAAATAGTCTCTATAATAGTAGGGTGACCGACCCAATAGCTAGCTATTGGGTTAGTCACCCTACACCACTGCACCAGTTTATTCGCACTTTGGCAAAAAAGATTAAAATATAAGTTTCTGATAGTGGTTTTTAATTTTCAGATTAAAAAATATTTAGGGGAATTCATATTTTTCACAATCGAAACCTTTCTAATCTGGAAAGTTTTAAAATGACGTCAGTATCGTAGTTGAAAGATTTCGTTCTGGAGTTCCCGAATTTTTTCGGCCATTTTGACTCATCGACGTTAAGGGTCAGTACTTACTTAATAATGATTTAACTGTGGTTTTATTTGAGTTTTAATAATATAATTGTTTTCAATTGATTTTCTAAGTATTATTAGTTACTAATTCAAAAAGTAAATGAAACTTTCCCGTTATTTCATTGCAAAACAAGGGGTGTCAGTATCTGGTTACAAAATTTGGAGATTTTCCTGTTTATTAACACTCCGAAGCGATTCGATTCCCTAGCAGACTGGAAGTCTGTAGACGATCTTAACAAGTGTGTGTAAACTGTCCATACTCTGGAGTCTAAATTCTTTAAGACCCATCACACGAAAAGGACCAAGAAGTTCTCTGACCTTACTCTCAAACTGATGGAAGACAGACAAGAGATGAGACTTCAGTCGTCAGCAGACGCGGATGCCTACTGGTAGGTTAATAGGCAGATCTCTAAGAAAAGAACTCGTGACCTGCGGGCCTTGAATACCAAGTTTATTAAAGATACCATCTAGTGGAACAGAAGGTCCATTCCAAAGTGTCCGTGAGAGATCTATCTATCGGACAGAGCTAGCTGACGCGGCTGAAAACTGACGAAGGCTGTCACGTTTCTTCTCCACCTGAGGTATGGAGAGAGGTTGAGAAGTTCTATGGGCAGTTATTTATCACGAAACAATAATCATTCAGCGGACGATGGCTCTCCATCGTCCGCTGAATGATTAATTATTGTTACAGGTAGTATGATCTCGCAGGGATACTCCGAGCTATGCTCGGAGTATCCCTGCGAGATCATATTAGAAATGAGGATATCTGTAAGAGAATCAAAGTCACGGACATAGCTAAGCGAAACTGAAGTGGAAATGGGCGGACATATAGTTCGAAGAGCTGATGGTCGATGGGATCCCATGGTGTTGGAGTAGCGATCCCGTACCGGGAAGCTAGGTGGACCAACGACATCAAACGAGTCGCAGAGAGCCGCTGGATTCAGGTAGCGTAAGACCGAGGCCTGTGGAAGTCCATATAAGAGACCTTTGTCCAGCTGTGGACGTCTGTTGTTTGATAAAGACTATGTTTACATTTTCTTATTAAATATGTAAGGGTGTTTGTTTTAAATATAATAAATATAAAAAAATTAAGTCACCTACAGTTACTATAAGAATTTCCGTATATTATTTCGTAATAAAATCTATATTCTAAAAGACTTCCGTAGGTAGCCTAGCGTTATATTTCCCTTAAACTCTATTAAAATCTGAGTGTTGATAATTGGATAATTTTGTGCCCATAACTGGTAACAAATGTGCGAATAATTGGGGACTGGGTCATTTTTTAATCTTATTTAAAATTCTAGTTGATTTAAACAAAAAAATTTTAATATCTTCTTTAATTATATATTTTATTAAACAAGTAACCGTATGAACACAGTGATTTATAGAATTTGGTTAAATTTATACTTAAAAAACATATTTGAAATAAGATAAACTCTTAAAGTGCCCATAATTGGGTCTGCCACCCTAGATTGTTTATCAAGGGACTAAACGATTCCATTATATACGAGATACAAAGACGAGATATTTAGCTCCCAAGCGTAAGCGAGGGAATGTAGCGGCCAACTTGCAGTGAACGTTTAGTACTTCCTTTATGTACCTACCTATAGGTGCTGTACATCCTAGCTCTATGGCACACTCGAGGGTCGTACTAATATCCTACTCCCTTGAAATTGAGCGGTATGTGATTTAGCGCCAATTTTAAATCAAATCGTATAGGTATTGTGTATTAACATTTTTAAATCATATTTCAAAGCCAAGCTATGTAAGAGTATAATGATAAAATTTTATGATTCCACATGTTCGGAAAGTTGTCCGAGAATTTGGAAAGAAATAAGAAATGCTAATCTACAATAAAGTACCTTAGGTAGTGGGTATTCGTTAAATAGGTATCTCGAGCTTGTTAAGCCTGACATTGAAGGACAAAACAACAAACAAACACACACTTTAGCGTTTATAACGTTAGGATTAGAATGTTTATGTAAGGTTTATGTAACTTGAAGGCCAAGTTTATAAATGTCAAAAACTGCGGAGTCAGCGGGTATCGAACCCACATTCCTCGGGTGTGGCGACCTCAAAGTCTGTATACTTGCTGTGTGAGAGCACCAACATGTAATACCAATACTAACGTCGAGATGAATCACTATACAAAATTACAAAACAACTCTTGCGACGAATGTACGTGTTCGCCGCAATGATATGGAACCAAGGCCCTAGTCCACAGTGCCAGTAGAGTGGCGCCACTCACTCGACGTGTTTTAAGATCTGTTTTTTTATCACTATTAAAAATTATTTGGTGAATTTTTATCGTATTTACTTAAGTAAAGTACCTATAACATTAGCAGATACAACTGTAAGTATTCCCTTACTTAAACTAGTAGCTTTTTTTTGACTGTACCTGTGTTGCACGATTAACAATGGCAAAAACATTGGTTTCAATGTATTGGGAAACTATTTGCGGAAATATTTTTAAGTGCTTTCCTTAATGTCAGCTCTAGTATACTATGTAAATTCTGAATTATTTTATGGGATTTTGATGGTTAACACGTGGGCTATAGAGGCTTTAACGGTGTGCTTGATTCAACCGTTTAGCTATACCTATTGATGCGATCACTGATCACCAAGGTTTAATCGATTGATGGTATGAATGGCATTATTAATAAGGTAAGGATTATTGAAGATTGTTGAATTGTACCTACCTACGTTGAAACTTGGATTATTACGTAAAAATTAAGTTAGTGGGTAGTACCCATTAGACGGATTAAGGTTAGGGTAAAAGCACATTATAGCGCACCGCAAGGCCAAATCGCTTATTCTTTACAATTTATAATTTTATAATTACGATAAAATTATGCCAGGGTCATATTTTTGTTCTGTTTTACGGGCGCCGTAACTTTTAACAGATCTTTCTCCGAGGGTCTATCGATGAAGTCACTAACTGACTTCATTTTTGAAAACCATTCTCTTGTCATAAATTTTATGTAGGTACCAAAATTTTACATTCCTACCAA
The DNA here is from genome assembly GCA_038048805.1 of Hipparchia sbordonii. Lineage (NCBI taxonomy): Eukaryota > Metazoa > Arthropoda > Insecta > Lepidoptera > Nymphalidae > Hipparchia > Hipparchia sbordonii. The sequence goes on from CM076112.1 coordinate 8,996,901, forward strand.
AACGCTCTTCCTGAAAAGTATGGTTTCCCTAATTACGCCTTTATTCATCGACGACTGTACCTACTTACCTTTGTACCCATAAGTAATAACAAAATTTATTACTTTTATAAAATCAATTTAATCACAATGTCTTTGCATACAAGGTAATTATTAATTAATAACTCATACTCATTAAAATTTAATCTTGATGGTCTTGCTACTTAGAGAATAATGTTCAAGGTAGGTAGTGCGATTTCGTAAATTGTAATCATTCCATCTTGATAAACCGGAATGTCTGCTTTTGCATTTGATTTGCGTACCTTTTCGTCAGTTTTGGTGTTTTAATTACCTACCTACTCTTAGGTACGTCTTTTTATTTTTGTATAATATTTTTCCTTAGCTGCCTCTAAAGGTAAAAAATTGATTAGGTACTTACTACCGGAAAGGCGTTAGCAACGCATAGCATAAGACATTCTTACTTATTCATTGAATTTTGAAAAATTCTTTTTAAGTGTGATTCTGAGGAATGATTCTGAGAAGAGGGCATATGACCTGATATTTCGAGAATAAAGACATTCTGTTTTAACTCTCTTAAAATTCGAAATTCAAAAATCCCATCTTTGTGCTTCAGTTCTCTAGAGCATATGAGAAACATTTATACCATGGTTCAGATCTTTTAACTCCACTTATGGGTTCACAGAAAACTCACCACAAAAATTAGCTTTCAGCTTTTATTTAAAATTATACATTTGCTTACTTGTGTTAGAACGTGACATTTGAAAACAAAATACTTACCTAATTATTATGTCTTCATTTGCTTATCTATTGTTTACATAACTTGTTACATAATAACTAATTTTAATTTAGTAGATAAAAATTGATAATTTAAATTACGCAGCTGACGTAAAAGCTTATTGACAAGTGGAAAACTTTCAGCAAATCGTTAAATAGGTACATATTGAAAGTTTACTCAAAATGCATGCATGCATGCATAACATAATTTAATTTTGCACTCATTTATCTACTGTTTCAGGTAGCTTCAATATGTCTAACAAAGTCTCAGAAGAACAAACAAAATGTATTCAGCAATTAAGGGAGTGGGTAAACAAACAACCACATTTACCAAAAGATATAGGTAAGAGACCAATCTTTTTTAATAATAACACTTCAAAAAACAAAAGAGGCAGCAAACCGACTATAGTTTTTGAAGAAAAATTTGCCTTTATAGACCAGGGTAGATCATTTTTAAAACGAAAAAAAATAGTAGTAGGATGAAACCCATTAGAAAAGGAGGGGAATATTATAAAGATGAAAGGAAAAATAATTTACGGGCGATCTGAGGTCGGGAAGGGGTGGGGGTGAGTTTTTAAGGGGAAAAAACGGTTTTTCTCGATTTCCGGCAAAACTAAAAGTCCTATCGAAAAAAGTCAAATGGCAAAGTTGTAGGTAATAAAAAGATCTAAAACTTTTGTATTTACACTTTTTTCACATAACCTCAAAATTTATGTGAAAAATTCAAAAAACCAAGTTTTTGGTTTTTTATTTTTATCTTTTACAAAAATTATTTTTTTTAACGAAATTTGGTGAAAACTTACCTTTTTATGTCCCAAATACGCTGTAATTTATTTGATTAAAAATTACGTATTTATTTTTTCACCTTATTTTGAATTAATATCGAAAAAACACCCTAATTTTCAATCGAAAAGTCACCCGTCAAAATATCAGCTTTTTTCAAAAAGTTTGTATGTTTTCTGTTCGTTGAAATCTCTACTTTCCGATGGTGAAAAAAAAAAATATGTTACTACAGTAAATCTTCTCAGAAAATAATTTCAATCTTTAGGTTATGTTACGTTAAGCATACTATTTTTTATTTTAAAGAAAATATTAGATTTTAATGTTTGATTGATACAGATAAAAATTTTTGTTTTATTTTTTTAAGTAAACTTGTCACAATTATCTTCAAGAAAATCAACTCAAACATTAAAATCGTAATATTTTCTTTAAAAAATAGTATGCTTAACGTAACATAACCTAAAGATTGAAATTATTTTCTGAGAAGATTTACTGTAGTAACATATATATTTTTTTTCACCATCGGAAAGTAGAGATTTCAACGAACAGAAAACATACAAACTTTTTGAAAAAAGCTGATATTTTGACGGGTGACTTTTCGATTGAAAATTAGGGTGTTTTTTCGATCTTAATTCAAAATAAGGTGAAAAAATAAATATTTTTAATCAAATAAATTACAGCGTATTTTGGACATAAAAAGGTAAGTTTTCACCAAATTTTGTTAAAAAAAAAATAATTTTTGTAAAAGATAAAAATAAAAAACCAAAAACTTGGTTTTTTGAATTTTTCACATAAATTTTGAGGTTATGTGAAAAAAGTGTAAATACAAAAGTTTTAGATCTTTTTATTACCTACAACTTTGCCGTTTGACTTTTTTCGATAGGACTTTTAGTTTTGCCGGAAATCGAGAAAAACCGTTTTTTCCCCTTAAAAACTCACCCCCACCCCTTCCCGACCTCAGATCGCCCGTAAATTATTTTTCCTTTCATTTTTATAATATTCCCCTCCTTTTCTAATGGGTTTCATCCTACTACTATTTTTTTTCACTTTTTATTATTTTTAAAGGGATCTACCCTGGTCTATTAGGCGTAAAGGTACACAAAAATATACTGCAGTATAGTGTCAACTTGGGGGTCTGCCAACACTACGTTTTACGGTGCGAGGTCACCTCTCCAGCACCTTGATCAATGGGGTCCAAATCGATCAGAAACTTATGATTAATGATCAGTGATCGGCGTAGGTAGTGCAATTTGGGGTGAACGACCTCAAACATTATCATTAGCATGGATACGATTGCAGGATTCTGGAATTGTGGGATTATGATCCCGCATTTATCATTTATCAACATCAGTACAAGTTGCAAGATTTTTCTTTTTTATCAACCAGGTGAACAAAACCAGCGATTCTTAATGGACTAACAAATCTATCTTGAATTAAAAAAAAAGACGTGTGGCACTCGGGGACTGCCGCGGTAAAGCTATTGCATAGCATTTTTTATCAACGCCATCTAGCGGTGAGAGGAGTCCCGTGTCAGGTTATTTTCGTTACGGAATTTCTGGATTCGGTCTCCACGCTCAAGGCCCGCGATAAAGCTATGCAATAGCTTAAAAGTTTTGGAATTATATACATATTTTAGCTTTGGAACCTTAGCTAGTCAATTTTATTTATTCTGATAATATTCGAATCGTTGAAGTTACTAAAAAATTATACCTAAAGCCTAAAATTGCATATATCCATAATTCGATAACGCCATAAATTCCCGCAAAATTGCGCTACCTACTCCGATTACTGATCTTGATACATTTATGCACGGCTACTGAATACTGACTGACCTTCGATTCTTATCATCAAATATCAATTGTTGTTGTAGGTTTTTATAAGCATATAATATGATACCTAGATAAAATGTTATCAAGTTGTGATTCTGAAAATTTGTTCGTGATAGAAACCATTACTTTTACGATTGGAAAGTGGTGTGGGATTCGAAAACCACAATAGGAATCTACCCAAACCCACGGCATTTTAGCATATTCGCTTTGGATTCGGTTAATCGACGCGCCAGAAGACTCATAGGCGACGAATCCTTGGTTAACTCCAGACTCCAAAGTCTGGAACATCGGCGCAAGGTGGCTTGTCTGTTGGTATTCTACAAGATATATGTCGGAGAGTGTGCTCAAGAACTAATTAATTTATTTCCTCCATTACCTTTCTACCACCGAACCGCACGGCATCGCATGAACGTGGTCGAAATTCCACGATTTCGCACTAAGCGCTTTGCTTCCTCGTTCCTAATACGCATCACAAAAATTTGGAATGACCTTCCATTTTCATTGGCATTTTCTATTCAATATCTATATCTATATGTGAATTACTATTCACACCAATATATAGCCCGACGATTAGCCCGTACAAACAGTAGACAAACAAAGAGTTTCAAAACGTTATGGTTTAGTTAATTCTAAATATTTGCTTAATAATACCCAGTGATTTCTAAATCACATTCCCACATTCCTATACTTATATTTTACTAGCTTTTGCTCGCGGCTTCGCTCACGTTAAATTCGATTTTTAAACCCCTATTTTACCCCCTTAGGGGTTGAATTTTCAAAAATCCTTTCTTAGCGGATGCCTACGTCATAATAGCTGTTTGGATGCCAAATTTTAGCCTGATCCGTCCAGTGGTTAGGGCTGTGCGTTGATAGATCAGTCAGTCAGTCAATCAGTCACCTTTGCCTTTTATATATTTAGATTTTATTAAAATATTAAATAATAATTGATTATGTAATAATATTTTAATTTTTGTTTATAGCTGACAAGTTGCTGTTACGTTTCGCACACAGCTGTTACTACGACATGGAGAGAGCGAAGACGACTATAACTTTGTTCTTTGCAGTCAGATCAAATTGTACTGATCTATTGACGAATCGTGATCCACTGTCTCCACATATGCAAAAGATTCTTAAAATTATGTAAGATTAGTTCCAAGTTCCAAGTTAGCCCGCTACCATCTTAGACTGCATCGTCACTTACCATCAGGTGAGATCGCAGTCAAGGGCTATCTTGTCATAGAATTAAAAAAAAAAAAAAAAAAAAAAAAAAAGATGATCTTACCTTTACTAACTCTTTATAGAAATACCTACTAGCCTTTGAATGCGAGGATTGAAAAATCCCGTGGGAAGTTTTTCTGGAATAAAAAATAGTAACTACTTTTTATAAGGTAACCTATGTCGTTCTCCGTTGCTCGACTTGCAAAAAAGGAGGAGGTTCTCAATTCGACGAATTTTTTTTTCATATTTTTTTATGTAGATATGTTCCCCGATTACTCGAAGACGCTTTTTTTTTTCTTTATTCGATGACAAGATAGGCCCTGACTGCGATCTCACCTGATGGTAAGCGACGATGCAATCCAAGATGGTAGCAGGCTAACTTGGAAGGGATATAGCAGTGTAAATTCAACCCATACCCCTAATTGGTTTTTACACGCCATCGTGCCGGAACGCCAAATCGCTTGGCGGCACGACTTTGACGATAGGGTGGTAACTAGCCACGGCCAAAGCCCACCAGACCAGACCAGAGACAATTTAGAAATTAAAAATTCCTAAATTGTCCCCGCCGGGAATCGAACCCGAGACCTCCCAGTTATAAGACCACAGCGCTCACCACTGCGCCAGGGAGGTCGTCAAAACGCTTAGACCGATTTGTAAAATTCTTTTTTTGTTTGAAAGGATATTCTTCCCAGGTGGTCCCATTGTCATCAGGTCAAGATCTGATGATGGTATCCTGGAGAAATCGAGGGAACTCTGCAAATTTTATAGGCAAAATTGATATACATTGCAGTGGCGTTTGAAGGCGGTTTTGTAAAAAGAATTTTTACAAAACCGTTTAAAGGACAAACAAAGACACTTAATATTATATTTTCCTTATGATAAATTACATTTTCCTTACTAACATCGATGTTATGAATTATCTACGGGAACTCTTTGATTTCACGGAATTAAATGTAGCCTATGTCACTTTTCAGGTCCTCAAATATTGGGTATATTCCCATGTTAAAAAATCACGTCAATCCGTCGCTCCCTTGCTGCGTGATTGAAGGACAAACCAACAAACAAACACTTTCACGTTTATAATATTAAGTAAGGATTTCCTATGTTAATCAAAAGTTGATGAGTCTTTTCATTTGGCATTCCAGAAATCTCGGAACCTACACGACCTCGGATAACAGATGTCTGTTCGTGTATCAAATAAATGATCCAGGTCTGGAGAGCTACGACTACACCCTCGATGCCAAGCTGTTCTTTCTGAGTACGGACGCACGGTTCCTGGACAGCGACGTGCTGCACGATGCTGACATAGTCCTGATGGACGTGAGGGATCTCACCCTCAGGTTCCTTACCAAAATGAACGTGTCCGTTGCTAGAAAATTGTCCAAGTACCAGGAGGTAAGGAATTACAATGAACACGAAAAAAGTTAAAAAGCTAAATCGGTTGCCAATAATCAAAGTCAAACATAACTAACCTAACCTATTTTTAACCGACTTCAAAAAAAGAGGAGGGTCTCAATTCAACACGTTTTTTTTTATTTTTTGGCGATGTTACTACACAACTCCGTCAAATCTGAACCGATTTCAATAATTTTTTTTATTTCAAAGGACCAATCGAAAATTTTAATTTGTACACTTATGTTGAAGTCGGGCCAGCGTCGCGGTTTCATCGTTTCTATTTAGGCCCGGCCGACTTCAACATACGTGTACAAACTAAAATTATTTTATACTTTTAAGTGGCGTTTGAAGTCGGTTTTTTAAAAATAATCTTTTTATATTATAATTTTATCTAATGTTATTTCAGGATGCAATCCCGATTAGATTAAAGCAGGTTCACGTAGTTAATGCGCCGCCATTTATTGATAAGATATATGGAGTCCTGAAGCCTTTTATGAAGAAAGAAATCACAGAACTGGTACGTATTCTAATTTGTGTTTCAGGTAGGGCCATAGGCTATGAGTTATGACCCTAGCAGCTGAAACATAAATTATTACGACCTATGAAAAATATGAGCTACTGTCTACGGGCGCTTTAGCCTTTACTTGTGGGTACGTCGTGTACATGCATATTGCGTAAGTGTGCGTACCTATCTGTCAGGATATTAGGTGGGAGAGGTCAAGCGCGAGCAAGCTCTCGCTCACACTTATACAGATACGACACACACACAACCATGAGCCACGAGCCCTCGTGAAATGAAAGAACTATAAGTAGTGGGTGTTTATTTCATCTCATCTCAATCCATCACTGGCGCACTACTGGGCCCAGGTTCTCTATCCGAAGGGTTTAGGCCATGGTCCAACTGGCCTAGTGCAGCTTGGCAGATTTCACATACGACTTCACATATATTTGCCCCAGCGGGGGCAATTTTTGAATTGTCTCTGATCTGTCTGGTGGGAGGCTTTAGCTAGTTACCATCCTACCGTCAAAGACGTGCCGCCAAGCGATTTGTGGTAGTCATGACGTGTCAAAAGACCTACAAGTTGGCCTACATGAAATAAATAATTTTGAATTTAAATTTACAGATACATTTCCATCCTCCAAAATCGGAGACCTTGTACAAATATATAAAGAAGGAAGACTTGCCTGAAGACTATGGCGGCACTAGACCGTCAATGGCTGAACTGACGGAGGATACCATCAAGCTTATAATGAGGCTGCGGTAATTAATATCATTAAATAGGTGTTAATTAACTAGTATTTAAAGTAATTAAGTCTCTCAATGCCTGAAGATCAAGTAGGTATTCGAAAAGTGATGTAGAGTTACGAAAGCGAAACACGATCTGTTTTGATCTATCATAGTTAGCTATGGGAGATCAAAACAGAAATGAGGGGAACCAGAGCTACCGAGAAAACTGTACTGTAAAAACAATTCTACTTTCTAATTTTTTTTTTTAATTGGTTTTCCTAAAGTAAGCTTAGGATGAATTTAAGCCCTTTTCAACAGACACTTCTCACTTGTAAAAAATCTTCCGTTTTCTTTTCAGGGAAGAGTTGATAGACGAAAATCTCTGGCGGGTCACCGACAAAAATAAGACTGACACCTCGATAGATGTTGGATCATTCCGAACGCTTGCCATAGATTAATGTTGGCGTTATTGCGTATTAGTACAAATATAATATAATGAAGCCTCAGTTCCAAAGTAATCGGTTCTCCCTTCGACCATTTAGCCAGGACTTGCCAAGCGCACGCATTCCCCTCTGCCGAAGTACATGTACAAACGTACGTGTCAGCTTGTAAGTGTGACAGCTTTTGAGTTAGTGTGCGTTCATAGAGACATTGAATTTTTTACAAGAGTGTGCGGAAGTGGTTAAATGTGTACTGTACGTAGGCTGTACGTGATTACCTCACCTCCCGCAGAAAGTGGCAGAATAAATTCAGTACTAAATCTGCGTAAAGGCTCGTCCCGGCTAAATGGTCGAAGGGTTCTCCGTTCTACTTGTGTAAATTGTCAGCAACTTAATTTTTTTGATCTGCTGCAATTTTGCTAACCGACTTCCAAAAAATGAGGAGGTTCGCAATTCGTCAGAATCTTTTTTTTTTATTATTTTTTATGTATGTTCCCCGATTACTCGACGTCGCCTGGGCTGATTTGGAAATTTTTTTTGTTTGAAGTATACTACCCAGGTGGTCCCATTGTCATCAGGTCAGGATCTGATGGTGGGATCCAGGAGAAATTGAGGGAACTCTTTAAATTTTATCGCACAATTGATATAGGTACTTTATAATGGCGTTTGAAGTCGGTTTGTAAAAAAAATGTTTATGTTTATATTTATTTGTTTAGCTAATTATATACCTACTTACTTTAGCAGTTTTAAGACAGTGTAAATTGAGGGTGAGTTAATTGATAACGAAAGTTCCTCAAAACCTATGCTTTGTTATCATACTTTAATACGACCTACATTTTTGTTATACTTTTAAGACATATTATTTTATTCAGTTATGTATTATTATTGTTATATATTTGATCTGTGGCTGTAAATAAACGACTTGTATGCGGGTAAAAAATAAAAATATTATGTGATATGTAGGTAAATGTTATGAATTTAGAAAGCATTTATAAAATACATAAATGATTATAGTTCTGCTTAGAAGCTAGGGACCGAAGTAGGTACAGTACAGTAGTAAGAAGGTAAGAAAGCGGTTGATGTCAAGAGCCGGCAGACTTAAAGCACATAAGTCACAAAAATTAATTTTTTTATTAAACCATTATTCGTTTATTTTAAAATACCGTTTGAGTAAAGCATATAAGTCAAAGCCGTTCGCTTGAGAGTTCAAATTGAAGCGAATTGACTTATGTTCTTTAGTCAGATGGTGCGGTGTTTTAAAATAAATTAATATTATTGGTTAAATAAAAAAATATGAGTTTTTGTGATTTACGTGCTTTAGTGTGCCGACCCTTGGTACGTGGTAGTCGTGCTATTGTATTGTGAATTGTCGTTAACTGTATAAGATAGAATCTTCTTTCTTAAGTAACTGTAGGTGACGGCGAATAAACGTTGGCCGGACGTAAGGACTTAAGGACGTGGAGACCGAATCCAGAAATTGCGTAACGAAAATAACCTGACACGTGACTCCTCTACGGTGAGCCACTAGATGGCGTTGATAAAAAATGCTATGCAATAGCTTTACCGCGGCAGTCCCCGAGTGCCACACTACTTTTTTTACTAAATAACGCACAATACTTGACTAAAACCCATAAAAAATCATAGTTTACTAATTAGAATACATAATGATATAAGTAATTGTGAGGAGGTTCCTCACTCTGGAGCCCTGACCACTGGCTGCTTGGGTCTCCACCCCGCAGCAAGTGGGACCCATTCATTTTATTATTTTTGATGATGTTTTAATACTTGTATAATGTATTTTTGTAAACATTTTTAAAAATAATATAATGTCATGTGTGTAAAAATAAATGACAGAAAATAAGTAATATTATATTTTATAGGTACTTTATACAGGGCGTCCCACGGCTATGCCACATGGAGGGGAAGTACCTTAAATATTGTAGATGGAACATTTTACTGAAAGAAGACTTCATTTTAATTTAAAAAACAATTTAAACTGCATTCATAGATTTTTAAATAATTGCCTGGTTGAACCGGGACTCGAACCCGCTATACGAGAAAAAAAATTAACCTGTATCTTTATCATACCGATCGGAAGGCTTCATCATAAGGATTATTTTTTGTTAAATAACATAGCATGAGAAATAAAAGGAAGACCATGAATTTTAGCCTTTGATGTAAAATTTTGTTCAGAAAAATGAAAATAGACAGAGCTACGAATTGCAGCGGGATTGAAGGACAAACCAATAAATCAACAAACAAACACACTTTCGTATTTATAGGTAATATAAGTAAGGATTAGTAAGGATAGTAAGGATCGGGAAATGATGCGTATTCATCATTAGTAATAGTTCATGTCAGTTGTATGTCGATACGCCAATGTCAGCTTTTCATTTTTCTGAACAAAATTTTACATCAAAGGCTAAAATTCATGGTCTTCCTTTTATTTCTCATGCTATGTTATTTAACAAAAAATAATCCTTATGATGAAGCCTTCCGATCGGTATGATAAAGATACAGGTTAATTTTTTTTCTCGTATAGCGGGTTCGAGTCCCGGTTCAACCAGGCAATTATTTAAAAATCTATGAATGCAGTTTAAATTGTTTTTTAAATTAAAATGAAGTCTTCTTTCAGTAAAATGTTCCATCTACAATATTTAAGGTACTTCCCCTCCATGTGGCATAGCCGTGGGACACCCTGTATATTATTTTTCAAATATCAGGGTAAGGTAAGTATACAATCAGGCTAGTTTGTAATCAATTTACAAAAATAAATACAAATTATTATATTAATATTTCGTTTTTTTTCTAAATTAAAATCCGTTCTAATACATACCTATTATAAATGCACATTTAAGTGTGTTTGTTGGTTTGTTTACTGGTTTGTGGTTGGTCCGACAATCACATCCCAATAGAGCCTCGGATCGACGTAATGTTTTGCAAAGAGTCCCCACGCCCACGGGATATTTTAAACTCAATCCACGCAGGCATCATCAGCTAGTGTTACAATGAACTTATAGCTAACATAATTTTATATATAAGTATAAAAATGAATCCCTGTTATAGAACAATATACAATATGAATGATATGATTGCTGATTTCATAATTTATTAAGCTATTGCATAGCTTCTATCGCGGGCCAGCGTGGAGACCGAATCCAGAAATTCCGTAACGAAAATAACCTGACACGGGACTCCTCTACGGTGAGCCGCTAGATGGCGTTGATAAAAAATGCTATGCTTTACCGCGGCAATACTACGCAATAGCTTTACCGCGGCAGTCCCCGAGTGCCACACGTCTTTTTTTTATAATTTATTTATTGATATTTTATGAAATGTTCAATGATTAGGTATTTTTAATAGTTGGAATTAACAGGATGAATGATGATTATCCAGGCCGCTTTTTAATTTGGGAAAGCAGAGTCGACCGCGGGATTTTTAAAAACCATAAATCTAAGCAGATGTTGTCGCGGGCATCAGCTAGTACAGTAATAATAAATTACTATAGACAATAGGTCAAGGGAACTCACCCATTTTTTCCAGAATGCGACTCATGCCATAAACTCTATCACGTAATGTAAATTAATTAATGTAACCATACAATTAGTGCTTACATGGACCTAACACCCATGGCCATAACCTTATTTTATAAAATAAAAAAAATAAACGGCCAATCACGTGTCAGGCCACATGCAGTGTAAGGTTCCGTAGTTGTATTTCACAAAATAATGCGTAGATAGAGGGGTGTGCGGAAGTAATTTTTCATCAGAAAATGTTTTTATTATATTTTAAAATATCATCATCAATAAAATAATAATGCGCCTAGTTATAAATTAATAGCAAAAACTCAAGGTACAATGTCCATATGCACTACTGCGTCTCCAGTAAGTTGGTATAACAAATGTAATTTGTTCTTGATTGAAGCTTCTATTCAATATATTAATGCATCTAAGTCAGTTAAAATTAATTTTTTACTTTTAAAAGGTAACTATTACTCGTTGAGAGGAGAAAAAAAAAAAATCAAAATATTTTTTTTTTTTTCAAAATTTTATTGTTCAACTTTTTCGGCGTAATTTATATGCATAACCTTGCCAAATTACTGCCCTTTAGTATCCAATAGTCTGCGCTATGCTGCGAACAGACGGACGGAATTAGTGAAACTAAAAGGGTTCCTTGTAGTTTTACTACGGAACCCTAAAAAGGAATAAGCACCAAATCATCGAAATAGATATTATAGGTACAGCAAATGCAATTGGTAAGTACCTAAGTACTTAGCAGGTAGGTTTACTGTACATTCATCGAAACTAATGTTGATGGTATTTTAAAAACATCCACAATCCTGTTTGTTGTTATTAATTATTAAAAAAGCAGACAATAGCAGATATTTTTAATTGATCTGCTACTTCAATAAGAAATAAATAAACACGTACCTACCTACTTAGCTGCAGAATGTCATCTATTTCACAAGGGAACAAAGATTGATGCAATTTACACAGAAATAAAACAAATATATATGTAAATAATATATAAAGCATGTTATTTACATTATATATAACATATATAGTAAGTATATATATATCTAGTCCCTACCAACCTACTTACAAACAAGTTAGAACTAGGTACATAATATTGTGTACCTAGTTCTAACTTGTTTGTAACTATATAATTAGTTTAGATATTTTTTACTACATATGTAGGTACCTAATATTATTATGATATTGCGTCGAGCTGCGAAGACCGTATTGGTTGGACCGAAGTGGTTCGCCATCATGTGAATTACATTTTTTTTAAAGTATAGCCAAGCTAAACTTAAATAATATTCTTCCCTCCCCTCTAAATAAGCGGAAAGCTTGTGTTAGGAGTGGACACGACAATAGTGTAACGAGTGAGGATCAAACCTGCGACCTTTCAGTTTCAGTCTGCATTGTTAACTGTTGGGCTATTGAAGCTATAATTTTTTGTTTAAAGAATATTAGCCAACGAATATTCTTCCTTCCCCTCCAAATAAGCGGAAAGCTTGTGTTAGGAATGGGCACGAAAATAGTGCAACGGGTGTGGATCGAACCTGCAACCTTTCAATTTTCAGTCCGCACCTGTAACCGTTGGGCTATTGAGGCTTACCTTAACTGAGGCTTAATTGTTATCACTGTCTGAAAAAAATGCTAAAATATTAGTTTACAAGTTTTTCCGTCACGCTTCTTCATGACTCATATTTTTGACGACCTCCCTGGCGCAGTGGTGAGCGCTGGGTCTTATAACTGGAAGGTCTCGGAGAATTCCCGGTGGGGGCAATTTGGGAATTTATAATTTCTGAACTGTCTCTGGTCTGGTCGGCTTTAAAAAATACGTGCCGCCAAGCGATTTGATTTTCCGCCATGATGGCGTATAGAAACACATTACGGGTATGGGTTGAATTTACACTACCATGCCCCTTCCAAGTTAGCCCACTACCATCTTAGACTGCATCGTCACTTATCATCAGGTGACATCGCAGTCAACTATCTTGTCATTAAAAAAAATTTTTTTTCGAGTAGTGCCTAATATTGTACCTGTCTAATATTATATTATAGGTAGGTCTGTGGAGGCACCGAGGTCTGTGGAGGTCCATGCAAGAGACTTATGTCCAGCAGAGGACGTCTATAAGTTGAAAAAGAAGAGAAAAAAAAGAAGGTACCTATTCAATGATCTTACTCGTAATTTTTTGCGCGTGTGGGTGGCGGTGTATCAAAATATTAGATAGAAAATATTTCTCGCCAGATTTGGTGGTTACACAAATTGGACTAACATGCGGTATCCTCTTCTTTATATTTCCTATTCGTCGCGAATGGCGATTCTGACGTCGAGTGAAAACTCGAGGATATTTTAAAAAGTAATTTAATTCGTTCCAAGTTAAATAAAAAACCTTTCCTGAGCCCAAGTAATGTGTCCTTGTTGACAATGTTATATGTAGTAAACTGTAATAGTTATTGCTGACTGCAACATCTACTCTTTGAGCTAAACACGTACCTACCTACCTACCTAGGTACTGGTACCCACAACGCACAATCATTAACGATTTTTTATTATATTCACTTCGACTTCGAGCATCTCCCTCGGCGCTTGCGCACCGCTTGATCCGATATCGAATTAAAAACTCATTAAGTGTTAAGTGTTTGGAACGGAAAATTTATATTTGAAAATTCTGAGGACGAACCCTCCTTGTTTTGTAAGGTCAGAATTTATATTTGAAAATTCTGAAGACGAACCCTCCTGTTTTTGCAAGGTCAGTAAAAATATTTATCTGGTATTCATAAAATCATCATTAAAAAGTAGGTATCTATTTAACTATGTAATAGGTAATGGAATTATTTTTGTATTTTAATGCAATCGTTAATAATTATGTACGTAGGTACCTATGTACCTACTTGCTTATTGCGTTATAAAATGTAGGTAGAAAAATAACAAAGTTAATTACATCACATCTACAGGATTGCTAAATAAATAGGTTGAGTTTTTATATTTATATACTTTTTGTTATTACTTAAGTAAGTTTTAAATATTATTTGATCGGATAAATATAATAATTATCATTTAAGTTAGCATCGTTAGTTAATGATAAAATAAATGTAAATTGTAATGTAAATTATATAATTGACGACAGATACCCTACCTAATACCTATGAATGAGTTTTTGCCTGATTTACGTTTCTCGCTTTTGCCCGCGTTTTCTTTCACGTGGAGTTAGATTTTTCAAAATCCCGCGGGAATCCTATGTTATTCCAGGATAAATGGTAGCTAATGTCACTCTCTGAATGCAGAATTCTGTGACGCCACCCGAATCAGGGTCCAGCAGGGTTAGCATGGGGAGGAGATAAAAGTTTTATCCCCCGATTTTATCCACTGACAAGGGATAAAATTATCTTCTACCTATGCTAAAGCATGGCGACAGGGGAAATGAAAAGTACATTCCTATAAGAATATCCACTGTCGATATTATTTCCACCGTTTTGCTCATGCTCGACAAGTAGATAAAACTGAGCGAGGGGATAAACATTTTATCCTTTACCCGGGGATAAAATTTCTCCCGCCCATGCTAGCTATGCTGGCTGAAAATCAGCGCTGTATGCCCTACAATGCGTATAAAAATATCATATACATATAAACAATAATTTTATGTATGATACCTTCTATGCGCGCGTCTATAAATCAATGGGTTGTCACAAATAAGCGCAATAACTATGAAATAAAAGAGTGGGTATTTTCATTCAATAAATAGTTTTAAATGTTTTTTTTTTAAAACAAGATAGCCCTTGACTGCGATCTGACCTGATGGTAAGTGACGATTCAGTCTAAGATGGTAGCGGGCTAACTTAGAAGGGGTATAGCAGTGTAAATTCAACCCATACCCCTAATCGGTTTCTACACGCCATCATGCCGGAACGCTAAATAGCTTGGCGGCACGTCTTTCACGGTAGGGTGGTAACCAGCCACGGCCAAAGACTAGACCAGAGACAATTCAGAAATTAAAAATTCCCAAAATTGCCTCCGCCGGGAATCCAACCCGAGACCTCCCAGTTATAAGACAACAGCGCTCACCACTGCGCCAGGGAGGTCGTCAAATGTGATTGATTCCATGTCAGATGCACATAATGTAGTATAACTTTTTGTATGTATTTTTAAGGATTTTCTTTACCTGGAGATGTAGTCTACAGTCGATAGATTAAAATCATGTAAATTCTTATTTTTCAAAGATGCCTCAAGATGCGAATAAGGACGTGGCATTTATAAAAGAATGGATGGCCAAGGAACCTCATCTACCTAAGGATATTGGTAAGTTGCAAAATTGTATATTTTTTTATTACACTAATATGCACCTAGACCTACCTACTAGGTAGACTTAGTTCACGTGGATTGAGGTTTTTAATTACGCCGGTAACTCTCTTATTTTCCGGGATAAAAAGTAGCCTACGTTATTCCACACTATAATCAATCTCTGTGCCAAACAGCTAGATCGATTCAGTAATTGCGGCGTGATTGAATAGCAAACATCCATCCATCCATACATCCAAACTTTCTGAACGCTGCATTAACTCCGAAAAGTCTGAGCTCTGTCCCCGGGATCGAACCTGCGACCACCCGTATAGCTGACCACAGTCCTTACCAATAGACTATCACTGCTTGCAATTTGTTTTGCAATTGAAATTTTGTCTAGAGACAATAATTTTAATATCAGTTTAAATGTTTTTTTTAAACAAGATAGCCCTTGACTGCGATCTCATCTGATGGTAAGTGACGATGCAGTCTAAGATGGTAGCGGGCTAACTTGGAAGGGGTATAGCAGTGTAAATTCAACCCATATCCCTAATCGGTTTCTACACGCCATCATGCCGGAACGCTAAATCGCTTGGCGGCACGTCTTTGACGGTAAGGTGGTAACTAGCCACGGCCAAAGCCTCCCACCAGACCAAACCAGAGACAATTCAGAAATTAATAAATTATAGTTTTAATTAAACTCATACCTACCTCGGTTCGGTTTCCATACGCCATCGTATCGGAACGCTAAATCGCTAGGCGGCACTGCCGTCTTTGGCGGTAGGTTGGTAACTAGCCACGGCCAAAACCTCCCACTAAAGCAGATTAGAGACAATTCAGAAATTAATTTAGAAACCCTCCACTTAAAGACCGCTGTGCCAAGAAGGTCAAATATTTTTTCGTTGTTATTTGTAGGTATGATCATTTTTTATCCTCCTCTTGCCTTTTGTAGAACTTTTTGTTCAAAGATTTTATTAGATACTAGCGGGCGCCCATGACTTCGTCAGCTTCTTCAATTCACAATTTACAGTACCTAAATCCCCACAGTTCAGGTTGGCTTCTGCCAACCTGTAAGGGTTCTGCCAACCTGTAAGGGTTCTTTTCTTTCTTTCTTTATTCACATCAAAAAATCAAAATATGTACATACCTACATTCTTTGCGCTTCTAAGTCTTATGACTTGTTGAGTTCTACCCTTACAACATCAGGATTGAAGAGTGGGGTCCTGGAATTCAACGATGTAGTCTTTACTTGATACCTACAATAAATATTCATAATCGAAGTTCCTAAATCCCCACAGTTTAGGAGGGCAGTACCCCTGCAGCATCAGAATTGAGAAGTTGGAACCCGAAGTTTTAATGAGAACGTTTAGCAAAGTTTTTGTATCGATTAAAAAAAGATTCACGCAAATCGGTTTAGAAATCACGGAGATATCGATATAGGTACATAGGTAGAAAAACAGAACTCGTTCTCTTCCTTTTTCAAAAATCCGTTTATAAAGTAGCCCATGGTACTTCCGGTAAAATCAGCTATCTATCATTGAAAGTCCCGTCAAAATCGGTGCAGCCGTTCTCGAGGTTAGCGGCAACAGATAAACAGATAGACAAAAATTTTAAAAATTGTTTGTTGTTATAAGTAAGTAACAACAAAGTAAGTACAAGCAAAAAGCTGTTATTTTGATATTACAAACGATACCTATTTACTTAGGTACCTACTTAAATGTTCTTTGTTTTTTTTTTTGTTGCGTCTTAGGTAGGTAATTCTTAACAGAACATGACTGTAATGCTGAGGCCGCATGTGTCTATCGTGACAAGGTAATACGTGCCGAAGCTTCGTATGTACCAATGTCTTGCTCGCTATAACTGCCTCGTTGGTCTAGACTCGATTGGTTAGCAAGTTCGACTACGGATGACGAGGTCCCGGGTTCAATTCCCGGGTCGGGCCAAAAATGTATTGGAGGTTCTGTTAAGAAATTTTCATTACTTAACAGAAAACCCAATAGGTACATTTAAAACTACGCAACGGATTTTGATGCGGTTTTTTTTAATAGATAGAGTGGTTGAAGAGGAAGGTTTATATGTATAATAACATCCATTAAATAGTGGAAAAATACTGTTATTTTTGAGGTTTCTAAAGTGATGTCGTAAATAATTACATTTTTTCCGCTTACATTGCAAACGCAGGCTGAACCCTACGAGATTTATCAAAATAATGTAGGTACTAAGTATTGTACACATTGAAAAGGTCTACAGAAAACTGCGCGATGGTATATGTCTATCTCTTATGGATATCCCACAATAACATTTTTTTGTCATTTACTTTTTACGACAAATAATAGCTAATTTTCGAAGCGATTTTAACCATTACAGCATTAATTCTTATCTAATTAAATACCTTAAATACATTGTTGATTTAATATAGATCTGTATGGCCCTTTACAGCATATTATTTAAATGAATATTTTCGAGGATATTACAGATTTAAAAATTGCGGGACATAACGTTTGCGGCGGTTCCGGCCGGACTCTAAAAACGCGTGCGGGCCACGGGCAGTAATGAATAAATCAAAACTACTGGATCGATTTTAATCATTTTTTCAGTGAATGACATAGGCTATATATTTTATACTCGTGCGAAGCCGGAGCGGGCCGCTAGTGTTCTATATATCGTAGTACATAAACTGGCCATAGATTCACGTGGGGTATTTTCAATTTTTAATTTACGCGAGTATCGAAGTGAACTACTGAGAAGATATCTATATCTATACCTACCTACTTATAATAAAAAGACGAATTCTGTACATTTAGAAAATTTTAATCAGAGGATGCTTTATTATCGATACTGAGCCCAAAACAATTTTTTTTTTCAATTTTTTGTCTGTCTGTCTGTGCGCGCATCACACGATTTAAATGAAATTTGGTATAGTGGTAGCTGATACTTCGGGTGAATATATATATATAGGATACTTTTTATCCTGACAAACAATAAGGTTTATCCGGGATAGGGGATTAAAGTTTTTGTTGATTTTTCTCCATAACTTCGTCAAATCTAAACCGAATTTGATAATTCTTTTTAAATTATAAATTGTACTACTAGCAATATTTTGTCCAATTTTGGTGATGATCTACTAAATATTATCGAAGATAGAGGACATAACTTCTCGCGGATAGTAGCGTAGCAAGTCACTACTTAAACTTTTCCCACGCAGACGAAGTCACGGAAATCAGCTACTTTAAAATAATTAGGTAGGTACTTAGGTAGTCAACAGTTAACATTGTAAGCAAAGTTTAAATGTTTGCTTCTATTAAAAGTAATCAAATAATTATTTTCTATTTTTCTTATTATGTGCGTTTTACGTTATCAGATTAATTTGTCATAGCATAATAACTAGTAATTATATAGCATGAGCATGGGTAGGTATATAACTACATAATTATACTTAATAATAACTATTATAGCAAAATAAAAATAAGTGAGTAGGTGTATCACTCTTCGCCTGAGCACTCTTCATAAATTTCTAACTAACACCTCCTCGATTACTTTAGCTTTCAAACAAAAAAAAAACTGCATCAAAATCGGCCCATTCGCTACGAGGGAACAGACAGACACACAGGTACACAAATACACTCATCGACGCTCCCTCGTTTTACGTTAGGGGTTAAAAAGAGCAACTGCTGAATTTTTTGTTGACTCTCAGCACAATCTGCTTTTCGAACCGATTCTAGGGTCTTGACTTGTCCTAGGAGCCACAAGTTGGCCTATAAATTAAAGAAATAATTTTGAATTTTTGAAGTATCTGATTTAATTTGCGATTTTTTTTTCAGATGACAAGATACTAGTGAAGTTCCTGCACAGCTGCTATTACAGCTTGGAACAGACCAAGAAATGTATAGACCGCTTCTGCACCAGCCGCAGTCAAATGACAGAGGTCTACTGCAACAGGGATCCCTTATCACCTCACATGCAGACAGCTTTCTCTATCACGTATGTATTATTTAGGTTACCGAAAATGTATGAAACCAAGGAATAAAATTGTATACAATTCTTAGGAAAAATATTCAATTCCGAGCCTACTTAGGGAATCTGTAAAATAATGTTTCAAAGATTCTATAAAACTCAAATTTCCTGTGAAATGTATGTAGTATTTAAGAGCACGCGTAATGGTCAATCTTTAGATGTAGGTGGATTTGATTTTTACAACAGTAGACCAAGTTTTAACTATCCGAAAACAAAAATAAGCAAAAATTACATCATATTACGACGATACTGAGTGAAAACATAAAATACTTAATGAAAGTTCGATAAAAATAAATCGCGAAGTTACATCTACTTTTCATTTTGCATTTATTTTCAACTAGATGTTCCCGCGGGAACTCTTATTCGTCCAATCTTTAGACCACGAGTGAATAGGCATCTTTCAGTTATAAGTGATAATACTTAAATGTAGGTATTGTAGGCATAAATAATATAACACTTAGTAATACATGTGGTAATACATCATGATTGTTGTTCTCGCAAAACTGAAACTAGTTTTGCACGTTATAAACAATTTTAACTAGTCAAGCTTGCCTACATTTCCGCTTAATATTCAAGGTTAAATAAAAACACCCATAATGTTATGCTTATTGTTCAGGTATATGATTGGAAGCACATTTTTTTTTTATTATCACCATACAAATTTATAAACATTTTTTCTTATAAACATACGAGAAACCAATAAAGTTTAAATTGAGATCCCAGGTTCAATTCCTGGGTCGGCCAAAAATGATGGTGGAAATTGGTGGAATGTCGTGACACCCCTGTGCCTCGGAGTCTCGGAGAGCACTTAAAGTCGTCCTTAAGTTCTGCACCCCTCTCAGGTCGTGTTGCACGTCCTCGTCCCATCAGACTATGAGAGTGAGGGAATAGAGAGTACATCTGTTTTTGCTCTTACACTATAATATCTCCCGCGCAGATGGCTAATCTTCATGGAGTTTGCCGCCTTGGCCGGATTCAATCAGGAGGACTATTTTTATTTTCTTTTGCAGGATGGTTGCTTCGTATAAATTCGGAGATATCGAGGTCCTCATACAAAAATTCAATGACCCCAACATGGAGAAATACGTGTTCTACGACTTTTTGAGAACTCACACATTGCAGGGTGATTACTGGATACATCGGCCCTTCTTAGCAGAAGGTCACTACGTAGTACTGGATATGGCGGACTATACTCTGAAGATGATATCCAAGACGAACATTATGTATTTAAGGGATTACCTCTTGTTTATGCTGGTAAGTTTTTAAGTTCTACCCACAGAATACTTAATAGTGCAGGTGTCAGGTCCAGTAGCTCCCCAAGAGGTAGCTCCGAGGTAGTTAACAAGGACGTCACTTTATGACATGTCAAAACAATATCGAAGTAGGTACTACAGTTACTTTTAGCGTCTGGTGGTAGGGCCTCTGTTTCTAGCAGTCTACTTTGGTTAACAAAGACGTTTATCCGACGTTCTGTCTGCCATAGCAGTCTTATACTATAGATCGATTCGTGATTCACGCTAATGCTTGTTCCATATCGCGCGCCAGATTCGCCTTAGGTGTAATCTAAAGGACGCCACATACGATCTTTGCCGTCAAGTTGCCGTGCAATTCGAAAAAAGAATCGATACCTGAGGAGTGTCGATACTTTTGGTTCGATACTTAGGAAAGCTCTCGAAAGCTGTACCACAGCGTCGAGAAAATTAACGATAGAATCAGAAAGAGAATAGTAGGTATCTAGACTATAGTCTGCTGTCTGATGTGTCTAGTGATGAGATAAAAGTATTGAGTAATTGGGAATGTACCTTAAGTAAGCAGACTGTTTACTACTTTCGGGAGCTTTCCTAAGTTTCGAACCAAAAATATCGATACTACTCAGATATCGATCTTCTTTTTGAATCCCTAATCATCATGCAAACTTGACGGCAAACTTGGTCGTATGTGGACTTTCCTAAAGAACTCGTCTTACTATGTAGTAAAAAATAATTTATAACTTTTTGTTTACAGGAAGGTATGCCTGTAAGAGTGAAGAAAATAATCTGTATCAACGCACCCAGCTGGTACGACAAGTTATATTCGCTCATCAAACCTGCACTACCAGCTTCAGTCTGTGATATTGTACGTGCATTTTGCTTATATTATATCTCATATTTTAATTGAAACTCTTAAAGAAAAAGATATCGGCCGAATTGAGAACCTCCTCCTTTTCGGAAGTTGGTTAAATAAAATAAACCAAGTGTGAGTCGGACTCACACACGAAGGATCCCGTGTACATTGATGGTCCGGTATCATCGTTACAGCGATTGTTAAAGTCGCGCAAAAACGCCCAAAAAATTAAGTTTTTTTTATTATTATTTTTTGTTATAGCGCCAAATATACATTCTGTGAAAATTTCGAGTATCTACCTATTACGGTTCATGAGTAGGGTTGTCAGATTTTTTTTTTCAGCCTATAAAGGACAAATGGTTAAATGGGCGAAAAAATAAGGGATTTCAGTTTTTTACCCGGGACAAATAAAAAACAAAATTATTTAGTGTCATTTTTTTTTGATATTTTTCCGAGGATTGAGTCAGTTTTAACATATGTTAAAACGAATAAAAGTATCTGTAAAAATCAATACAATTATAATGTAATTAAAAACGGTCATCAACTCGCTATTTTACGAACGTTACATGTGTGAATATTTGGATCGATTTCATAATGAAAAACGAAGGTCGGTTCAAATACGGGACAGAGTCAGTCCCGCCGGGACATTTTAAACTATCCCTAAAATACGGGACGTCTGGCAACGCTATTCATGAGATACAGCCCGCTGACGGACGTACGGATGGACAGTGGAAGCTTAGTTATAGGGTCCCGTTGGCACCTTTTGGGTACAAAACCTAAAAAGGAAGAAATTCAACGCGTTTTAATTGACGTTCTTACTCCAAAACTCCTTAAAATCTAATCTACTTATCAGTTTGGTCCCATTTAAATTTGGGTGAAGATCTGATGGAGATTTTCAGAGAAATAATTCCAGTACACCAGTAATTCGCTCTTTACCAGTATAAACTATCCACTAGACACAAACATCGAATAAAAGTCTGTTTGTTTTAATGTTTTTTACATAAAGATAATTTACCACTAATTTACCCTTTATTTGTCATAAAAGATTTAAATTTTCTTTTTGTCAATCTAGAGCAATTCATTTTTCAGATCCACTTTTTCCCTGATCACGAGAGTTTGTACAACATCATTGATAAAAAATGTCTACCAAAAGATTATGGAGGAGAGGCTGTGACCATCGCCGAACAAAACAAGGAATGGGTGAATGGAATCCATGAGAAGAGGTATCTAATTTAATCTTTAGCTCTGCGAAATACCAAAGCAGCTCTTACGCGTAATATAAGTAACTCGACCGTTCCGTAGAACAAAGTCTCATCTGCTAAATTCACAACTTGAAATTTGAGCCTTAAAGGTCACATCTGCAAGGCTCAAATCTCAAGTTATGAATTTAGCAGATGAGACTTTGTTCTACGGAACGGTCGAACTGTATGAAAATTCATTCACAGGGCGCGTGATGTGCAAGTCGGAATCACGCTAGATTCCGACTTGCATATTACGCGCCCTTTGAATTCCTTCATTATATGGTTCCTTCTATTACTACTTCTGATCATCATCTACAAAAGAGTCCTTGGTAGAAGGGGTCACGAGCCTCAGTAATGGGGGACAAGACGCAGAGAGAGAGACTACTTCTAGGAGCCGAATTGGATACGTTTTCGTCTTTCATTGCGCATCTTGTCATACTCACAGTTCTTGTCACACTATCGTCTTCGCGTCTTGTTTCGCCAATGTTACTAAACCTTTTTATTTTGACATATTATAGTTGAAATGCTTTAGCTGTGCTTTTACAAAAAACAAAAAAAGTAGATCTTGAAGATTTAATTTTTATGCTGTGCAAAAAACTTTATAATTTACTTTCTTATTAGTTCAACATTCTTCAGCTTTTCAATCCCTAGCCACTGGTGCAGATGTCGTTTAGATACCTACCTTTTGATGATAAACCAATGTTTGATGATTCGACGATAGATACTTAGTAGATATACTACGATGTCTTTATTCAAAAGCACAGCACTACTACTATTAGTTTCAACCTCAGCAGTGTTAATAATGCAAAAGCGAACTATTATAAACATTCACGTTTTTTATTCTAGGAAAATGTTCCTGAACGAAAACTTATGGATGGCCGACCTAAAGATGAAGCCAAAAGGCAATGATACCATGATGAGCGGCTCCTTTAGGACTTTATCTATTGACTAATGATTAACAATAATTACCTACTGTGTTGTGGACTGTTGAAAGGCGACCAGTAGCCTAGCGATCGAATAATCCAAGGCTGAAATCTATACATAGTGAGACAGATTTATGGCAGAACTATTTCTGTCTTGTTTTAACCTCTACCTTAAGTCTGAGCTGAGTCAGAGCAATGTTCTATATATTTTAGCACTAGTACCTATCGAGTATGTTACAGAGCCTCATAAGCTTAGGTAAATGGCTTTAATTATATGCGTCTGACTGTATCGGTTTCTGTCGCAAATTCACAACACTCCACAATACATCACTATTGCCAACTTTCAAATATTAGATATAACATTTAGCGAATAAGTTTTCGGTTTTTTGGTGTGTCAACTGACGGGCATGATTATTTTGTAAGGGTTGCCATGGAACACGATGTTATTCCACTTGTCTAGCTGCACCCAGCGACGCGTGGTATGGTCAAATACGTTTCTCGGTATACCTACGGTACGTTACGGTAACGTACCTATGCCAAGCTCGAGTAGAAGCCTGACTCCTGCCATACAACTATGTCACCGCGCCCGTTCTGTGTCCTGAAGTCGAAGCCTGAAGTGCAGTTTCCGCAACATACCGTAATGTTCCTTCAGTTCAGATCAGATATTAGGTACATAATTTCCACGTGTAAACTGAAACTAATCCCGTATCTAATTCCGTAATGTATAACTAATTCCGTAATCTAAGACTAATCACGTATCCCGCGTAACTTATTCACGCATCCCACACGGGATACGGGATTAGTCTCAGATTACGAAAGCAATTGAGTCACACCGATTGTGTCAATTGAACTTGCATAGATGTGTCCAAAAAGTCGCAAAAAGACATTTCCGAAACACCCCGCCATCGATGCATCCCGTATTCCACGATGTACCTATTCACATCAGTTTGACCGAAGGCCAAAGCTCAATCCATAGAAGATATCGAAGAGAGGATGAAAAATGTGATAAAATAGACACTAATTAATGAAGTACTGTTTAATGTTTAGTTCTTTAGAGATAAGTATTAAATTGTGAAGGTAAGGTTTTCGTAATATCATGGAAAGTGGTTGATTTTTTGTTTGAAGTAATAAAGAGAAAAAATTCCTAATTAATTATACCTAATAGCCCAGTCATATTAGGGCTTTCACCTCGGAATGAAAGATAATAAGATGCAAATTGGTATGAACCTTTGTTTTGCCATTCTAAATGTTGTCTCAAAAGTCACAATCGTTATCGTGTCCGCGTCTCAAGATATTCAAGGTCAAAGGTCACAAAAATCGGTTTTTCGCGAATATCTGGCTTCCTATCGGTTAAATGAGATTTGCATTTATTATAAAAGTTGTAGGCTATAAAATTCCCTACAACTTTTGTTTAAACTTTTTTTTCATACGACCAACCGTTTTGAAGGTAGAGCGCGAAGAGTGCACATCGTACAGTCATATACGGCCTAATGCAAGGTCAAGCGTGAGTTATGGTTATCAGTACGTTATAAAGTCAATTATTTACTTGGAAATTATAATTATTAAACAATGCCTATTATTTATGTACTAACTATTAATTATTTATATTTAATTAAAGTAAGTAACTTGATTATTTATATATAATTATTCATATTTAACTATTTAAGTATAAAATATTATTAATTCTGGATTATATATTTTAGTTTTATTTTAAGTTAAAATGATAGTAAGAGTATATATTTTACACATATTTTTATTTATTATTAAATACGGCATAATATACATTTATCAAAATGTGAGTTCAAATATCAAAAGTATCTTTGTTGATTTTAATTGTAATGAAATTGGAAATGGAAGCTAATTATCTTCTTCTTGTTCGTCGTCTTCTTCTTCTTGTCGCTCAAAAATGTTCGATTCATTGTCATCATCCTCATTATCTGTCATGTTCATCTCCAAACCTTCCAGAATATCGGGATCATATGTATTTTCTTCATCGGGATTACTTGGATACAGTGAAGCGTTGAGGCAAGCTTGTCCGTTGCACTGGCCGCAAGCTAAAGAACATTGTAGCCCTGATTTTCTGCATCCACAGCGGGAACCACAACCATTTTTGCAATTGTAAAATATTACGTTTAGTAGTTCACTATGCCTGCTCCCCTCTCACCCGCCCGCGCGCGATCCAAAATTCCGACACAATTGTTATTCCAGATTGCTTGTCTATGTAATTGAAGTCATTGGTCCCGGCAATGAATAGAAAAGGGCATAGGGTAGGGACAAGTATTTCCAGGTATATAAGTATTGAGAAATTTACGCGTTTTAAAGAAAAGATATATAATGTCGTGTTAACTTAAAATAAAACTAAAATATATAATCCAGAATTAATAATATTTTATACTTAAATAGTTAAATATGAATAATTATATATAAATAATCAAGTTACTTACTTTAATTAAATATAAATAATTAATAGTTAGTACATAAATAATAGGCATTGTTTAATAATTATAATTTCCAAGTAAATAATTGACTTTATAACGTACTGATAACCATAACTCACGCTTGACCTTGCATTAGGCCGTATATGACTGTACGATGTGCACTCTTCGCGCTCTACCTTCAAAACGGTTGGTCGTATGAAAAAAAAGTTTAAACAAAAGTTGTAGGGAATTTTATAGCCTACAACTTTTATAATAAATGCAAATCTCATTTAACTGATAGGAAGCCAGATATTCGCGAAAAACCGATTTTTGTGACCTTTGACCTTGAATATCTTGAGACGCGGACACGATAACGATTGTGACTTTTGAGACAACATTTAGAATGACAAAACAAAGGTTCATACCAATTTGCAGCTTATTATCTTTCATTCCGAGGTTGACCCCTTTTTTTACCTAATATGACTGGGCTATAATAATTTATTGATGAGCGACACAACACAACGGCCCCTAGTCCCCGGCAGCCCTACTATTCCCGTTTACGGTAGCAGAAAGAGAGTGGCGGGAAGTGGCTGGATGAGGAAGGCTGAGGACCGGGAGTGGTGGCGCAGATAAGAAAGGCCTATGTTCAGCAGTGGACGTCCGCAGGCTGAAATGATGATGATGATGATGAATAATTTATTGATAGTAATACTAGCTCACCTTTAGATTTATAAATAAAATACTGGCTACTCGTGTATAAATGCAAAAGTTTGGATGTATGGATGGATGGATGTCTCAATCACGCCGCAACGACTGAACTGATTTGGCTGGGCACAGAGATAGATTATAGTCTGGAATAACACATAGGCTACTTTTTATCCCGGAAAATAAGAGAATTCCCGCGGGAATTAAAAAACCATTCGTTCATGTGAACGAAGTCGCGGGCATCAACAAGTAGTGTAATATATTTTTATTAATTCAGTATACTGTATAGAATAGAAAATCTTTATTGGTTGCTACGAATAGAAAATGTACAAAATAAATAAAAAAAAACCACAAATATCCTAGTCACACAATGTACATATTAGATATTGTTACTTTGTACAACAGCGCAT
This sequence comes from Hipparchia sbordonii, assembly GCA_038048805.1. NCBI lineage: Eukaryota > Metazoa > Arthropoda > Insecta > Lepidoptera > Nymphalidae > Hipparchia > Hipparchia sbordonii. The sequence continues at coordinate 9,024,166 of CM076112.1, forward strand.
CTTAGGCTGAAGTCTATAGACCTCACTCTCACTCAGCTCAGACTCAAGACAGAGTTAAAACGAGACAGATTTATGTTAGAGCATATTTTGTGTTTCGTTTTAACTCTAACTTAAGTCTGAGCTGAGTCAGAACTCAGAGCACGTTCTATAGATCTAAGCATTAGTACTGGCAGTAGTACATAGTAGGCCTATGGGCGATAAGAATAGACTAATCGAAAGCAAGAGAGCGGAATGATCCGGGCAGGTCCATTACTTCTCTGGTCCTTTCGTCGTTGCTCTCAGTTGGTCGCAATGCTTCGTCTACTGCCCAGCTCTTGTCTTTGGCCAATAACCAGTCTCTGAAATAAAATAAGAAAATATCGAATATCTATGGTCAAAGTTTTTGGGTCAGAGCATCAGGTAAGTATTTTAAGTGTTACTACATCATCTTCCATCGCAAGCCAACTGGGCCCGGTCTCCTCACAGAAGGAGAAGTGTTCATGCCATAGTCCACCCCGCTAGTCAAATGGGGTTGGCAGATTTCACACACCTTTGGAAGTAGATGTGATGGTGAACTCTCAGGCATTTAGGTTTCTTCGCGATGTTTGCCTTTATGTGATGCGAGAAAATGCAACTACCTTTTTATTTTTTAGAAAGATCCTAAGTCCTCATAAACTACTAACAAGATCATTTTAATAGTTTACTAAATTGACCCGATGCTATGGGATCCATAAAAAAACAGTTTTTATAGTTTGGCAAGGAATTGCGAGGATGGGAACTTAGGAGGGTAGATTCGAGAACAATGTTTGTTGTTGACTTGTGAACAGAGACGCTGCGTTCGCGCTCAGCTCGCCAAGCGAAGCCGCAGTTCTTCGCTGTAAACCAGCAGTACCTCTTTGCTTCGACCCTCTTTATCCAGTAGCGCTTGATCTGGTCGACGGAGCCCGCCCGGCCGCCGTACTCGGCGGGCAGCAGCTCCTGCGGCACGTCCGCGTACAGCGTATCCGAACCCGGCTCGTGGAACTTTACCTATAATTTATTTTTCCTTAATAATTGTGTGAAAAGGTTTACAAGTGGTTTCTTGCAGAAAGGCATATCAGCAAAACAGCGCCGTTATTAACGCACTGACAATGAAATCATACTAGTCGAAACAACTGATAATTCAGTTCGATCATGCCGCAACAGAGCTAGCGGAATCACGGAAGGATGTGATTTTATTTAGCATGGATTTAATATTGAGGACCTGGAGAGTTACTACATAAGCTATTGTGGCATAGAAATTAGGACTGATAAAAACCTAACTCCACATGGAAGAAGTCTCGGGAAAACTTCGGTTAAGCTGTATGACCCTACCTTATCGCATAGTAGGTATAATTTTTTCTTGTTATAATTTATCTTACCAATTGAGCAACATCTTCATTGAGAAAGGGCTTGCAGAGGGCAAAAATCTTGCCGATAATTGAGGGCGCATTGATAATGTGCACTTGTTTCAGCCTGATCGGTATGGCTTCCTAAAATTACAAACACTTGATATATAATAATGTCCTCCCGACCAAATCCGGCCACGACGGCCAATCTCCACAGAGAATGTCCAGTGTCCACTGCAGAAAATATCAGTGATATCTTCGCTTTCTTATTGGAAGATAAAGTTAGTGTTGCATTATTTTATTTTTCAGCGGGTATATTTCACCGTAGGTATACACCAGAGTAATTAAATGCTTAATCGGCGAAGGAAAACATCGTGAGGAATTCTGCATGTCTGAGAGTGAAGTCTGCCAATTTGCATTGGGCCAGCACGGTGGACTATGGCCTATAAACCTATAAAGGAAACCTGCGCTGAGTAGTGAGCTGTAGATGGGTTGCTAATGATGATGACGATAAGGCATTACGCCTCATTAGACGGAAGACGTAACCACCGGCTGAAACCACGATTGTGCGTAATTACCTGTGTGTAAAGCATAAACTTCCGCAAGATAGCCAAATCCATTTTTCCAATGAACTTCAGCGTGATGTTCGCGGTGTCAAATATGGGTATTTCTCCTGAAGGTATGTCGTCCTCTTCCGTCAGCCGCGTATCAGCAAGCATGAACACCGCCTTGAGAGCGTCCGCGAAATCAAACAGGTCGTAGTCTGGATTGTTGAGCCCGTAGAGGAGCACCCTATAGTTATCCTTAGTCTTTTCTGGTAATGGGCAGAAGTCCCTGGTAAAAAGCAATCCTTTAATAATAATTTGTGTTGTACGTTTATTACGTACTAGATGATTTAAAAGATTCCCGCGTCGAAGGTCCGCGTGGATAAGGTTTTTAATTCCGGCAGTGACTCTTTAATTTTCCGAGATAAAATGTAGCCTACCTTTTAATCCTGGGTATGAGCTATGCCCCTTTCAAATTTCAGCTAAATTACACACACACAAACTTTCGCCTTTATAATAAGTATTACTTTGATGTTATGTCATACATATTACTAAATGGTTTCCCGCATTTTCAGGTAATTTATGTGGTAATAATATTTAGGTGTATCTGTGTCTGTCTGTTCCCTTGTAGAACTCTAACGGATACACCGATTTTGATGTTTTTCTGTTTGGAAACTAACGTGATCTAGACGGATCTTAGCTATTGTTTCTGAAGATCTGCTTAGGCGTTTGAAGATCATCAGCTCATTTTGTACTTGATTTTAAAGGGTGTTACAAAGTTTCACTGGTGCGATATTGATTTGGAATTTGGTCTACTGTTACTTCGGATTATTTCCAAGGCATGGTAACCTTGGGCTGATGCCGCAGTTGAAGCAGATGATGCAGTTTGAAGTAGTCTGCACGATACTCAACTCCTCAGTCCTCTGCAACTTACAGATATATGTGTTTGGACTCATTAGAATGGTCTTAAAGAGTAGGTGTTCGATAGATGATGATAGGATCAAGGATCTGATGATGGAGCAGAAAACTGGTTAACAGGATGTCAGGTGCACATAGGTGTCATCTAACATAGTCTGGCCATAGATTCACATGTCGGGGGTGTTTTTCTTTTTAAATTTAAAACGACACAACACACGACAACAAACGATGTCTGTCAGTATCGTGAACTCTTGATTTATGCCTTGATTTCGTGATCTGGCAGTATCTAAATAACTTACGCGATCTCAAACACGCGTTGAATCTTCGGCGAAGAGGGATCCCGGTTGTGGAAGAGTTCAGGGGTTGTGGAGCGAAGGGTAAAGAAGAAGTCGATGGTCTTCTTGGTCTTCTCCAGGCTTTGGTCGCAGCTGACGTAGAAACGACGCAGTAGGATGTCCTCTGGAAAATATTTTTTACTAGTTTTGCCCGTGACTTCTTCCGCGTGGAGTTATGTTTTTAAAAATCTAGCTTTGATAGCTCGTTGTCTGTGATAAATTATATTATGTACCTACTCACCTGTGAATCTAACTTTTTTTTAAAATAATATTTATTTATTAACAAAATATAATGCCAATCTTATCACTATTTTATTAAAGTAGGACATTATATTATATTATTTTTAACTTCATTAGTATATAATGCAGGTAGCTAGAATCGTTAGGTATAAGTATTCTAGCTTACTAGTAGGTACTATAACAATACATAACTACTTAATTGGATTTTTTTAACACTATTATTTATTATTGCAAAGGTCTACAGATCTAAGATCATCTATAGATGGCAGTTAGGAAGAGGTCGTTAGTAGTTAGTGTTCTTACCAACAACGTTCGGCAGATGTGGTTGTTTGCTCAGCCAATCCTTTAGGGGCATCAGTGCAGCATCCCATTCCACCTCCTGATCGGGCACTGTAAAGATAATAAGTTTATAAAACGTATCGCTCATTTGCGACAAGAGCGACATAATTCAAAATCGACGATGAGAGAATTCTCTCGTTAGAGAGTAATGTTTTGTGGATGCTGCGGTCTCGAAACAACACAGCGGCCAACAAAGCGACAGAGCATTAAGTCACAATCTCTTTCGCTCTTATTTTTTTGTGCTTAGCGTTATGTTGTCTTTATAGCAAAAAGTATACATTTTCGACACTAAAATTGGTGAATTTTGAGATATGTCACCCTTGTCGCAAATGAGCGGTATGTCCTATTAGCTGATGCCCACGCCCGCGACTTTGTTCATATGGATTGAGGTTTTTTAATTCCCGTGGGAACTCTCTTATTTTCTAGGATAAAACGTAGGCTATATGCATCCTATGTGTTATTCCATACCATAAGTTATCTCTGTGCCTTTCAGCCAAATCGGTTCAGTATGTGTAACTAACCTTGTCCAACTCCTTTGCAACTGGACTTATCTACCTATTAACGATACCTACTTACAATCAGTCATATTTCTTACATTGTTGCAATCTCTGTAGCTAAGTGATTAAGTACAGTGGCATAATAAAGATAAGATGGGCATATAATTCTCATAATTTCTCATTGCAAAATATAATATCAATTATATATGCAAAACTTTAAACAAACAATTTATACCTATAAATAGGATAATTTATCTAGGTTCTACATACCTTTGAACTTCACATTAAATGCACTATCTTCTGTCATAATTAATTTACGATTATAATACTTATCATTGGAGACGTTGACTCTTGTAACGCTATAACATTACAATGTAGGGTATACGAAAAACAGATAATAATTCAGATATTAGATAACTATTAGGTTACGGTGTTTTATCTGATAACATAATTTTCATAAAATGAGGAGCGCAGAGTAGTTGATTCAAAACTTCCATAAATCAAAATTACACTTTCTTACAGAAGAGCTACTAAAATAAAAATAAACTATTTTTTGTCTACTGCTTTCTTATTTTATATCGAATATTTATATGCATATTATACATCTTTAAAAACGTAATTTTTTAAATAAAAATGATGGCGAGAGACCTGATGGATTGACGCTGGTTCCCTGGGAAAGGGGACGGGTCCTAGTGTGGGACGCAACATGCATTGACACATTGGCCCCGTTTCATATCAGGGAGACAGCATCAAGACCGGGAGTCGCAGCTGAAATGGCTGAATCCTGTAAGCGGCGCAAGTATGCCTCTCTGATTGAGAGTTACATATTTGTTCCGTTTGCTGTGGAGACCCTGGGGCCATGGAGTCTAAGTAATTAGATTAGTTTAGCTATAAGTTTTTTTGTAACATTTTAAAAGTTTTTTATTCTAATAAAATTTATTAGTAATAAAAATACGAAGGATTAGGATTGTTTTTTTGCAATAAAAACATTTCTATTTTTTTTTATTTGTGGTAAGCACTTTTGAATTGAAGTAGCGATATATAACATTATATTGATTATTAAACTAATATATTGTTATACATATATCGCTATACATCATCATCATAATCATCAGCAACCCGTCCGCGTCAACGACTAAATGCTAGGGCAGGGCTCCCCACCCTTTCAGAGAAGGGTTGTGACAAGGGTTCGCTAGATTTTTTTTTCAGCCTATAAGGGACAATTGGTTAAATGGGCAAAAAATACGGGATTTCAGTTTTTTACCCGGGACAAATAAAAAACAAAATTATTTACTGTCTTTTTTTTTTTGATATTTTTCCGAGGATCGAGCGAGTCAGTTTTGACATATTTTTATGCGTTTTAACCATTTCACACATTTCGTCAAAACTGAGTCTAAAACACAAAATTTTTTTTCCTCCGAGGTTTTAACATATCTGTAAAAATCAATACAATTTAAATCATAAATAAAAACGGTCATCAACTCGTTTTATCGTGTGTGAATACTTGGATCGATTTCATAAAGAAAAACGAAGTACGGTTCAAATACGGGACAGAGTCAGTCCCGCCGAGACATTTTAGACTATGCCTAAAATACGGAAAATACGGGACGTCTGTTAACGCTAGTTGTGACTTGAGAGAGTGGGTACGACAATTGTGCAGCGAGTGGGTATCGAACCTCATCTTTCTGTTTTCAGTTGTTTGGCTTTAGAGGCTTCTAAAAAAGCGAAAGTTACTGTTTCGTAACCCAGTCATGACTCACTCAGTTTTGGAGATTCAAGATGAAACAGGTTTATTTTTATTATCTAGTATATTGTAAGTATGTTGTTAGCCTCACGCAGTTAATCTATTGTACCTACCACAAGGTTTTATTTTTAGGGTTCCGTACCCAAAGACTGTCAACGGGACCCTACTATAAGTCTCCGCTGGCCACTATAACCTTCCGTTCGTCTGTCAGCGAGTTATACCTATAATATCTCATGAACCTAATAAATACCAAGGTACCTATTTTAAGTTTTCAGAGAATGTGTATTTCTATTGTCGCTACTTATAAAACAAATACTTAATAATAATTTTATTTTTAAATAAATACAAACCGTTCTAAAATGTAGCAGTTTTATTAGCTTACTTACCTAAATATTAGATAATTTTGTTTAAACCCTTCATTAGCCATTTATTCAAATTAACTTTTTAATGTCCAATCACAAAAGAAGAAAAAAATACTTAATAAGTAACTTACAATTAAATATTTAACATAAAAATATAGGTACTTAAGACAATGAGCAACTATACAATTTACACAATTTATTTAAGTTTATTTTGTTGTATGTTCTGTATCTAATAAAAATGTGACAGTCTTCAAAACAAAAAAAAAAAAAATTACACAAACCCGTTATAATCTAAAAAAAATATTACTTATAAAAATAGGTAAGTATGTATATCTATTGAAAATTGAAAATGTGAAACTTAACTAATATAAAATCATAACATAAAAAACAATCATTTTTAACAACATTCATAACCTCTAGATTCAAAAAATTTGGCAATGTTTTAAAGACAACAGACTTTATCAGAGATTCGTAAAGTATCTACTACCTACATTGACATATAATAATACTATATGATATTTTATATGTATACAAAGAAGTCTACTACTACATATTCAATTCGACGTGTGTAATGGATATAAGCCACAGATTTCAAAACAAGGAAAAAGAAATGGTATCTGATGTCTTTAATCCCAAAAACAAGCAATTAAAATCACAATAGCTATGTTGTGTTTTATATTAGTTGTGGTATTATGGGGAAATTCGAAACCACATGAGGAACAGGAAGACAGTCGTAGTGTACCATTCGGGTTTTTTTTTTAACAATTTTGGCTAATTTTTTTGGTCAAGTTAAGCGTGACAATAAAATAAATGTTAGTTTTTTAGGGTTCCGAAAAAAACTTCGGAACCCTTATAGGATCACTTCGTTGTCCGTCTGTCTGTCAGTGTGTCACCACCGTTTTTCTCGAAAACGGCTTATGATCCGAAGTCGAAATTTATACTGAATATAAAGTTCAATGGTCTCGTAGTGTTTTAAGAATATCAAGCTTATAGCTTAACTCAGTGAAAAGTTACAGCTTTAAAACCACGGCTTTCTCATTATTAAAACAAATTAAGGGACATCTTCCAAAAATCGTTTTTTTCCATACCTAATTCTTAGTTTCATAGTAAGTGCCGTTATATTTTACAAACACCAGCTTTAAAGTCTTACAAATGACGAACATATTGATATCTCTAAACATAGTAAGAGTAACTTAAACAGCTAAAAACCAAATAAAAACCTACCACTTACTATGACTTTTAAAGTACTGTAACTGGAGTAAAGTATCTGAAGCTAAAACACACTATCAGATGCATCGACTGAGAGCCGCGACAGATAAGGTTTCACAGTCGTTTGAGATCAGCAGGCCCAGATTTCTATCGGACGTCCGAAGACTCAAGAATGGCCCAAGGTTACGTCCGCGACTACGTCCGATTGTGTGCACAATTCAATGTACATTCACTATCCAGCCGCGGTTGACGCGTCGGATCGTTTGTTCTAAACCTAACTTTTTAATGCGTCACATCACAGAACTGTCACAACTTTTGTAGACTGACCTCTATAATTACTCTATGATTTGTAGAATTGACCAGGTATGTAATAGAATCTGCAATGGCATATACATTAAGAAAAAAATTTTTTATCTATTACCTATCTCCTTAATTAATTTATGCCGTCATATTTTGTATTCACATCACATCACACTATATCACATATCACACTAATTCATATTATAAAGCCGAATGTTTATATATGTATGTGTGTGTGTATGTTTATTACTCTTATTACTCCTTCACGCCACAACGTAGACAGAGAAGGCAATAGACCAAGGTACTGTGTAACCGCGACTGAAATAGAGATAACATGACGTAACGATGACGTCACATGACAAGTTCGAGTTTAATGTTGCCACAATAACTGCACTCCCCTAGTACCCCAAATTAGATGGAAAATTCTTCCCAGGATTTTTAAATAAAACGACAAAACAGATGCTGAACTGTTTTATTTTTTAAATAACATACCTACACATATAAGGTTGTCTGGGAGAGACATACCTATTAGGGTAAGCTTCTATTTTTTACATATATCTTAATATTGTGTGCAATAAAGAATTTATTATTCTTTATTGCACACAATATTAACTTCAACCACCACTTAAAAGTATAAAATAATTTTAGTTTGTACACGTAAGTCGGTTTTTTAAAAATATTTTTTTTTATACTAAAGTTTTTTAATGTACTTTCATAGGACCAATTCACTAGATAATTATTTGCTCCTTAAAAAAAATATTGAAATGCCGAATAGAAATTTAGCATATGTGAGTCACTTTGAAAAAAGATGTATGTAACACAAAGGAAAATTTTTTTTCGTTACTAGTAAGAATGTTACACAAAATAATTTGTAATGAACAGTTAAAATTTTCCTTCGATCGAGTAATGCTATTGAATTAAAAGCAACAAAAATTGTATATTTAGTCATCAAAATCATCATTAATGAAATTAACAGTATATTCCTTTTTTCAGGCAGTCGTATAAAACTGCAACTCTTCATAGTTTAAGTTAATAATTATTTAAAAAAAACATTAAAAGTCTGCCTCTAGCTATTTAAAAATGGCTTTAAAAATTAAGAACTTTGTAAATAAAATAATTCTTAAGATCGCCAACAGTTCTCGACTGGTTGTTGGACATTCGAACGAAACTTCAGGATGATTCAGAACAGTAACCGACACTATCTAACTGAATACACTTTAATCATCGCCGACATATATTATATTCTAGTATCCATCATCTTTCTTTTCTTTTCTCATAATATTCATTTCTTCCATCACGACTTTATTTTGTTTCAACAAAAATTAAAAAAAAAATTGAAAAAGTAGCCAAAGTAACCCGCCGTTACGGTATGTCAGAGGACATTACTAAAAAAAACCTATCTCCGTGCCAAATTTCAGCCATATCGGTTTAGTGTGGCGTATTGAGTAACAAACATCCATATGTTTGTTACTCAATCACGCCACACTAAACCGATATGGCTGAAATTTGGATGTATGTATGGATGGCCCTACATACATTCAAACTTTCACATTTATAATATAAGTAGGATAGGGAAAATCGGGACATTGTATAGGTACCTAAAGCTGGCAACACACATAGATACTAAATTTTCTTATTAACTGTCAGTTTGTTGGGCACAAAAGTGTGTCGACCTTGAAAAAAACTGGTTACACGATGAGGGACAAAAAATTGGGTAGCTGCGTCTCTGTTTATCACATTAATAACTTTATCTCTGCTCTCTTTTTAGTGTGAGTGAGAAAGAAATCGTCACTGACTCTATGTCTTCTCTCTCTACGCGCCACAACGAATTAACCGATTTGGCTGAAATTTGGAATGGAGATAGCTAATACCCAGGATTAAAACATAGGCAACATTTTATCCCTAAAAATTACAGAGTTCCCATGGGAATTGAAAAATCTTGATCCACGCGGCCGAAGTCGCGGGCATCGTCTAGTACCTAATAAATTTACCTTCATTTTTTTGTAGAATAGGTAGATATGTAATAGAATCTGCTATGGCATTTACAATCCAGTGTTAATCATAGATTAAAAATAGAGGTCAACGCAGTCTTATAACCCAGTTGTCAAAAACTGTCATGTCTTATTAAATAATGTTTGAATTGAATTGTTAAAATATTTCGAATGTTCATATAACGATAGGAATTAGGAAATGAGTTTTTGAAAGATGTAACAGTGTTAATGAGAGAAGGATACGTCTATATTTAAAGATGCGAAGAGGTGGTTAGCTTAGGGAAACATCAAGAGTGAAGTGGAATCTTTGGTGGAACATGTCGGAAAGCCATTAATTAAGCAGGAGGTTGACCAGTGCATAGATAACTACCATCCAGTCCAAGTTAAAGCGGCACCTCAGCAGCTCAAGAGCTTGTTAAAAGATGAAGTGTCCATAGCACAGCGGCCGAAATTATTGAAGCAAGGCAATACATTCGTTAAAAAGAAAGATAGCATCGGAGCAAGTAAGGAGATAAAAGAACAGTCGAAGTACAAGAATAGATAGATAGATAAAAACTTTATTGCACACAAGAAAGAAACAAAAATAAATAAAACTTAAAACTACGCATGCAAAGGCGGCCTTATTGCTACAAAGCAATCTCTACCAGGCAACCATTGGTGATAGGAGTGAAATGATGTGTGAGTGTAGTATGGTGCAACATTATCTAAGCAATATACATATTTACACTACATAACAAATAACATAACAAATACTATAATATCTATTTGAAAAAATAATACATACATACCTATATATATATATATATATACATATATATCTATACGAAATAGCGATAAATATATAGTTTTACCTTAATTACCTTAGTTAATACCTGTTTCAGGCGATTTTTAAAAATATTTAAGGATGGTGAGCTTCGGACGTTATTCGGCAGGGAGTTCCACAACTCCACAGCATATGCTGAAAATGACTTGCCATAAAAATTAGTATTTCTATGAGGAACTTTGAGCTTGTTGTCTAGGCATGAGCGAAGTAGCATGGGACGATCGATGGAAGCAAGAAAGGTGAAACATTCTTTGAGATAACCAGGAGTATGCGGACTATAGAGGATAGAGAAAAGAGAGAATAATTACTCAGTGGATGGAGATGTACTCTGCAAGTATCCAGGACAATCGTTGGTCATACCCAAGCAATTGGAAAAAGAAATAAACCATAGCAATGGACATTTTTTAAAGAAGAAGAAGAATTGGAAATATGTATAAGACGCATGGCTCAGCTGACCATATTATGAAAAAAAAACCAAAGTCAAATAGTCGATAGAGATAGTAATAGTAGGTAAATAGTACTGTAAAGTAATAATAAAGGTGACTGTGTTGAATGAATGTTTGTGTATTAATATAGTTAAGTAGATGTAGGGTGATTTCGCCGGTTGGCGACCGATTAGCGGGATATTCAACTTTACGTCAATATTTAAGTATGTTGCACCCATAGCACATGTATTAAAGTTATATGACGGGGTCCTAGATATTGTCAAGTTATATTTAAAAGTAAAAAAATAAGAATTACAGTTATGAAAACATTTTAAATTGAATAAATCTTAAAAACTATGTGAAATGCTAGTTGGCGACCACTTTTGCTAGTTGACGACTGCCCCCTTATCTAGTTGGCGACCTCTCGATTTGCTAGGGAAAACTAAATTTGATTAATAAAAAATAAAAAATATGAACGTGTTAATGTTTAAAAAATAATTATTATTCATGCTTTATTATTCATACATTTAATAAATTATTAAAACACATTTTTTCATGAGATCAAAGGTACACTTTAATATTCAAGCTTAAGCTTAAATGAATCTTAGCAAGTATAATACATTTTCCTACACAAGTACAAAATTAAAAATATCACTTTAAACAACAATTACAGAAGTTTAGAATCAAATCATCAGATCTCGGGATGTTATACATTTTACATTTTTTTCTAATACAGTGTCCTCCTTATAAAAAATATCCTTATATTTTTAAAGCACATTCCAGATCTCTTTGGGAATAAGCCGGTGTTATTTTCTAATACGGTTTGTGGAGGACATCTGTAATGAAATTTTATATATTAAACACCTACATTATGCAAAAAACAGATAAGATTATAAGTAGTGATTGCAAATGGTCGTAAACCCACATATTAATTTGCTCATTTTTAGTTGGCGACCACTTGATACCCATACATTTTAAGATGTTTTATAATAATAATTTGGTGGTCGTAAACTAAAAGATACACGGATAAAAATAAACAAATTAAATTGAAATTGATAAAATTCCGAATTAGATTTGTAGTCTATAAAAAATAAAAATAAATGTTTTTCTTTCTAAATGTCTATTGGCGGCCAGGTGGTCGCCAACTGAAGTTATTGGATAATTCCAATTTCAGTTAGCGACCATTCAATTTTTTTACCTGATTTTGTATATTACATGTAATAAATGTACAAATAACGTAAAACATATATATATCCACTTAATAGAACATTAAAAAATTGACTCAAATAAATACATCACGATCTACTTACCTCGAACGCTTCACTTACTCACTATTTTTTTCGTTGTTTTGGGAACGTGTACGCGCCGAAAGTATGAGCGGCGGATTGAACTAAGATTTGTTTGCTTTCGGGTAAACACAAAGCTGCCAACTATTGTAGGTAAAACTAATAGGTCTATCCCCCTCTTTACTTAAGTGAATTTCATTTGGAAAAGAAGAATAGAATTCTTATTATTTTCGTTTTAATGCCGTAGGACCTGTTAGTGGTCGGCTAACTGACCCTGGTCGCGTAACCCCCGAAATCACCCTATGTAGTTAGCTTTGTCAACAGCACCGCCAAGTATATTGTATATATACTAGGTTATGTGTTACACTGATAATATGTTTGTACATGATTTTGTTATTACCAACTTAAGAACACACAGTGAACTCAAAGTGAACTTATAGTGAACTTGTTAGAATAAACTAAGGACAGTTATTGGACTGTAAATTAGATAATATAGAAATTAATAATAAGTCTTAAAGTAATATTACTTATTAGCCCACAGGCTAGATGGTAGTATAAAATAAAGCCACCGTTACATGGTGCTTTATGGTAGGAAAAAAAAAACCAACTTAAGTATACCTATGGTTTTTTAAATTCGAGATCATTCAAATTTTATTTTATTTTGTAAAAGAAATATTAATTATAATAATTTGTGACCATGTATACTTACTAGTGTTTAGATTCCTTATACATAAGATGTCATTCTATATTGGTTAACTTAAGATGTATTACTGTTAAGTATGTATGAAAACTGTATTATTTAACTTAAGGTGTGTTAGTGTTGAGAAGGTATGAAGTATGCGCGGAAGTATGAATATGGTAAAGATGTATGAACGGAGAAGGTATGTCTGGGGACAGACATAGTTGCAGGATGACCGAATGTGGGAAACGGAATGTAAGTGTATGACAGGGATGGATGTATGCGATAGAGAGAGTGGGAAGATATGGAGATAAAAAAGATTGGCAAGATGGCATACGGAGTTAAGACATGCTAAGGAGTGCTAAAAGTAGTTTAAATAAAAGAAGTTAATATATATTTAGTGTTTTTACTTTGAGCTATTCCCACATTTATTAGAACATATGATATTATTACTTGCTTGTTCAGACATGAAAAGGGTCACAAAGAAAATTCTGTCAAACATAGAGAATCTTTTGATTGACTATCTCGAATGCTTTAAAGACAGCTTAGACTTAGTTTTACAAGTTATACATTGCATTATGGAAGTAACTCAAAGAGACAAATAATGGGATGAAACATGGAGATTGGGAACTGTGAGAAAACTACACAACCCCATTGAGTTTGGGCTTGTTTGATTCATCTTGACAAGTACTCTAGTCCTAGATGATATGCAGGGTCTGATGATGAGACCGGAAGGCGTCTATAGGAACTTCAATAACACTGCGCACTTAAGCTGTCATCTAGTAGGTACCTAATTAATACAATGGTCAAGAGTTTCGGAACCCTCAGTGCGCGAGTATGACTCGCACTTGACCGGTTTTTTTTTTTTAATGTTTATGACTTAATTTTGTGTTAAGATCGTTTCATTTTAACGGATGTCATAAAAACTGGATTCTATAGCAAAAGTTTGTCAAAGTTAAAATATTTGTAAAAATTACAAAACTGCTCGTAATATTTGTAGTAAGCTCCTTCATCACTTCTATTTCTATTCTAAATTTAGTGGTACTAGTCTAAGCACGGAGTATCCGATCTTGACTAATCGAAAGCAAGAGAGCGGAAGGATCCAGGCAGGTTCTTCACTTTTCTGGTCTTTTCGTCGTTGCTAGCCGTTGGTCGGAGCGCTTCATTCACCGCCCAGTTCTTGTCGTTGGCTAGGAACCAGTTTCTGAAATGAGGAAATTATGAAATCATTATGTAAATTACGAGGTCCTGGGTTCGATTTGCGAGTTGGACCAAAAACTGTGAAGGATTTTTGTCAAAGAATTTTTAGTAGGTACTAGCCAGGAGTTAGGAAGTTGGCGGTGTGTCAGCCCCGTGCCTCGGAGAGCATTTAAAGCCTTCGGCGCACGATCTTTCTCCAGTCGAGTTGGCCTTCCGATCCATCATACTATGAGAGTGCATCTGTGTTTGCTCACACACATGTACCATAATATCTCCCACACAGAGGACTAATCTCTGTAGAGATTGGCGGTCATAGCTGGCTTCTGTCAGTAGGACATTATTATTATGTTGTACAAAGTGTTGTAGGCTTGTTGTACATCCAAACTTGATGCCGCGAACAGAAGCGCTCGGCTCACCAAGCGAAGCCGCAGCTCGACGCTATAAAGCAGTAGGTACCTCTTCGCTTCGACCCTCTTCATCCAGTAGCGCTTGATCTAGTCTGGCAGCAGCTCCTGCAGCAGTACAGCGTGTCTGAGACCGACTCGTGGAACTTTACCTATAATGCTATAAAGCAGTATCTCTTCGCTTCGACCCTCTTCATCCAATAGCGCTTGATCTGGTCGACGGAGCCCGCCCGGCCGTCGTACTCGGCGGGCAGCAGCTCCTGCGGCACGTCCGCGTACAGCGTGTCCGAGCTCGGCTCGTGGAACTTTACCTATAATGCTGTAAAGCAGTACCTCTTCGCTTCGACCCTCTTTATCCAGTAGCGCTTGATCTGGTCGACGGAGCCCGCCCGGCCGTCGTACTCGGCGGGCAGCAGCTCCTGCGGCACGTCCGCGTACAGCGTGTCTGAGCCCGGCTCGTGGAACTTTACCTATAATGCTGTAAAGCAGTACCTCTTCGCTTCGACCCTCTTTATCCAGTAGCGCTTGATCTGGTCGACGGAGCCCGCCCGGCCGCCGTACTCGGCGGGCAGCAGCTCCTGCGGCACGTCCGCGTACAGCGTGTCCGAGCCCGGCTCGTGGAACTTTACCTATAATGCTGTAAAGCAGTACCTCTTCGCTTCGACCCTCTTTATCCAGTAGCGCTTGATCTGGTCGACGGAGCCCGCCCGGCCGCCGTATTCGGTGGGCAGCAGCTCCTGGGGCACGTCCGCGTACAGCGTGTCCGAGCCCGGCTCGTGGAACTTTACCTATAATGCTGTAAAGCAGTACCTCTTCGCTTCGACCCTCTTTATCCAGTAGCGCTTGATCTGGTCGACGGAGCCCGCCCGGCCGCCGTACTCGGCGGGCAGCAGCTCCTGCGGCACGTCCGCGTACAGCGTGTCCGAGCCCGGCTCGTGGAACTTTACCTATAATGCTGTAAAGCAGTACCTCTTCGCTTCGACCCTCTTTATCCAGTAGCGCTTGATCTGGTCGACGGAGCCCGCCCGGCCGCCGTATTCGGTGGGCAGCAGCTCCTGGGGCACGTCCGCGTACAGCGTGTCCGAGCCCGGCTCGTGGAACTTTACCTATAATGCTGTAAAGCAGTACCTCTTCGCTTCGACCCTCTTTATCCAGTAGCGCTTGATCTGGTCGACGGAGCCCGCCCGGCCGCCGTATTCGGTGGGCAGCAGCTCCTGGGGCACGTCCGCGTACAGCGTGTCCGAGCCCGGCTCGTGGAACTTTACCTATAATGCTGTAAAGCAGTACCTCTTCGCTTCGACCCTCTTTATCCAGTAGCGCTTGATCTGGTCGACGGAGCCCGCCCGGCCGCCGTACTCGGCGGGCAGCAGCTCCTGGGGCACGTCCGCATACAGCGTGTCCGAGCCCGGCTCGTGGAACTTTACCTATAATGCTGTAAAGCAGTACCTCTTCGCTTCGACCCTCTTTATCCAGTAGCGCTTGATCTGGTCGACGGAGCCCGCCCGGCCGCCGTATTCGGTGGGCAGCAGCTCCTGGGGCACGTCCGCGTACAGCGTGTCCGAGCCCGGCTCGTGGAACTTTACCTATAATGCTGTAAAGCAGTACCTCTTCGCTTCGACCCTCTTTATCCAGTAGCGCTTGATCTGGTCGACGGAGCCCGCCCGGCCGCCGTACTCGGCGGGCAGCAGCTCCTGGGGCACGTCCGCGTACAGCGTGTCCGAGCCCGGCGCGTGGAACTTTATCTACAATAAAAAAAACGCGCGTTTAAGAAACTCTATCTCGTCTGATGCCCAAGAACGTGGCATGTGGAAATCCATACAAGGCACATAGGTGCCTTGCTCAGCAATTATATCGATCGGTTGGTAAAGAAGATTTTAGTAATACATAGTAATAAACTTACCAATTTAGCAACTTCCGAGTTGAGGAATGGCTTGCACAGAGCAAATATCTTGCCGATGTATGAAGGTGCGTTGATTATGTGCACTTGTTTCAGTCTGATCGGTATGGCTTCCTAAAAATTGCAAATATTAGCTGACTACTAATACCTACTCAGTAATTTAACTCCAACAAATCAAATGCTTCATTGAACGTAACGTCGCGTCGCGTCGTTAGAATAGTGGGACACTGACCGTGGCTAGCTACCCTACCCCCTACCGTCAAATAAGTGCCGCCAAGCGATTTAGTGTTCCTGTACGATGTTCGCAGAAACAGATTAGTACACAGGAGAGGCTTAACTAAAACTGCCATGCTAACTGAATGCCTTGTTATACCTAGTAATTGAGCTCTAATTTAATCAAGGTTCGTTTTACTTTGACGCTAATGTAGTCGAATAAAATTTTATACTAACCCCACTGGTGTGAAAATTCGCTTGTTTTTCGAATTCATCTAATTTTGTGCATGACCATTGACCAAGCTACCTATTCATCGATCGTCGTAGGTAAATAATCATTATGATCTATGATTTGTGTGACGTAGTTAGTGTTTTTAAGACGTGCTCACTGCTCAGTAGATGAATTAATAATAAATTGCACATTATCTATGGAAATCCCGTAATTTTCTGTTGCAGGAATTGCATACAATATACTTATATCCACCTTATATCATGAACAATAAGTGGTTACGACATGTTCGTCATTAATTTTTTTTTAAAATTGCGTAACACATTGCTAATCGCACATTAATTATTATTTATTGTATCTACGTATGACTAGTTGATGCCCACGACTTCGTTCGCGTGGATTGAGGTTTTTAATTCCCGCGGTTATTATCTTATTTTCTGGGATAAGAAATAGCTTAAGTATGTGTTATTCCAGACTATAATTTATCACTGTGCCAAACAGCCTAATCAGTTCAGTCGTTGCGGCATGATTGAGTAGGTAACATCCAACCATCCATCCATCCATACATCTAAACTATCGCATTTATAATATTAGTTGGATAGGATACATAATTCTTAGCAAGTATGTACATATACCTGTGTGTAAAGCATATATTTCCGCAAGATAGCCAAATTGATTTTCCCAATGAACTTGAGCGTGATATTCGCGGAGTCGAATATGGGTATTTCTCCTGAAGGTATGTCATCCTCTTCCGTCAGCCGCGTGTCGGCGAGCATGAAGAACGTCTTCACAGCGTCCACGAAGTTGAACAGATCGTAGTCTGGGTTTCTGAGCCCGTAGATGAACACCCTGTAGTTCTCTTTAGTCTTGAATGGCAACGGGCACATGTCCCTGGTAACAAACATGATTTAATGTAGGTACATAAAATGTACGTAAAAAATAGAGATTGGTAAGGGCCAAATTAGACGATACACCGTTCATCGTTCATTTTTGCGATGAACGATGCACGATACCAGTGAACTTTTCATCGCGGAGGCAAAATCGCCTGTGAACGGTGAACGGTCGGTGTTTAGACGGTTCATTTTTGATAACTCATGAAATCAAAAATCTCGAAAAATGAACCGTCTAATTTGACCTTTATAACCATCACAAAAAAAAAAATAACATAATTATGCTAATGAATTGTTCTTCAGAAGGCCACAAAAATAATTTTCCTGACAAAAACCTCAGTAATATTATGTAAGTATACTATTAGTAATTAATGTATTATAAATAGGTATTACTTACCTACTTTCTTTAAATTGTTGGTAGGCTTTGGCCGCAGCTGATGTAGAATGTAGAATAGGAACTTACGTGATCTCAAACACGCGCCTGATCTCCTTCGACCAGGGATCCCGGTTGAGAAAGAGCTCAGGGGTGGTGGAGCGGATGGTGAAGAACAGGTCGACGGTCTTCTTGGCGCGCTCCAGGCTCTGGCCGCAGCTGACGTAGAAACGACGCAGCAGGATGTCCTCTGGAAATTATTG
This sequence comes from Hipparchia sbordonii, assembly GCA_038048805.1. Lineage (NCBI taxonomy): Eukaryota > Metazoa > Arthropoda > Insecta > Lepidoptera > Nymphalidae > Hipparchia > Hipparchia sbordonii. The sequence goes on from CM076112.1 coordinate 9,042,674, forward strand.
ATATTTATTCTCTAACCAATACAATGATTTAGAGTTTTAAACTCCACTGGAAACTATTATAAAAATATCCTTTGATGTTCTTCAAGACGCAAGTTATCTTCCTGACAAATGGCAAGATAGTCCTTGGTTGCGATTTCACCTGATGGTAAGTGACGTAAAGTCTAAGATAGCAGGCTAATTTAGAAGGAGTATGGCCGCGTACACTGTACCTACATTCAACCCATACCTCTAATCGGTTTCTACACGCCATCGTATCTACCGGAATACTATATCACGGCGTTTTAACGAACTTAGTCCAGCTGTTTAGGAGAAAAAAGATCACAAAAAAAGAAAGAATATAAAATTTACAAAAAAATCGAAGACTCAAGAAATATGCCTTCATATGCCTACTTAATAAAATATACCTATAAAGATTAGCTTGTTGGTAATTAATTACTTTGTAACGTGATTTGATATCAGTAATATTGTTAAAGGTCAATTGCACACAAGTGACCTTGAACAATGTCATGCTAAGAATATTTTTTTTAGTTTTTATAGTGAATAAGATAAGATACATGGTGCACCGTGCATCACTACTTACACTATTGTATCATGGAAAGTTTGGTTATTCTCAATAACCAATGTCAACCGTATTTCAAAGAAAATAAAGCTGTCCTAGTTATTCACCTATTACTATTAGGTAATGCTCGGCTCCTATATTCAATCTACCTGAAGATAAGTTACCTAGCTATATCGACATAAATGTACTATGTATCTATTTTGAATCTCGATGCCCAGCAACGTTTATATTTGTCAAAAAAGTCCATACAATTTTTGAATATTAATAACGTTGCTAAGAAAATAAACTTTTTTAACAAAAAAAAAAAAACTGCGCCTCGGCGCCACTTAACGGAGCAACGAATTTATGTGATTCTTAGGAGCAAAGGATTTATATGATTTGTAGATCTTAGAGATTTCCAAGTAGTTATAAGTGACGTAGGCAACTTTTTATCCCCGGAAACACAAGAGTTCCCGTGACTTTTTTCTAGGTTCCCGCTTGGTTCCCGCGATATTTTGTAATTTAACTTCACGTGGATGTATCACGTATTCTAGTATCAATATATTTATGTGGCTTAAAACTCCTACTTATTATTACAGTAAAGTTTCTTTGTATTAGTCTTTTACATTGTAATATTACCGGAAACCTAGGCGTTAGTCAATACAAAATGTCCTAACACAAACATAGGTACAGCATACAACGCAACGAGGATGCGAGTGTAAATTGAGCAATATATGCTTTATTGCTTGTTTCATAAGATCTATTTTATGGTCTGAGTCTATTAGAATATATTAGCATAAACCTCATAAGTAAAACAATGACTTTCTTTGTCGTTGCGTGACCGTACATTATAATAGGTAATGATGAGTTAATGTTTGAAATTTTGTTTCATGGTGAAGTAACTAATACTTTTAAATCCAAAAGGAAAACTGTAAACTGACTGTTGCTCTCTATGATAAATATGGACTGTTAATATAGAAAGATTGTAAAGGGGTGTGTCATCATTTTATTAAATGTTAACTAAGTCGTTTGAATTCTACAGATGCTTCAAGATTCTATCTAGCTAAGATCTAGTTAAATTGAAAAAATAGCTCACGGATAGTGACGGAAAACCGCGGGAAACCGCACGAGCGAAGTGAGTGCCATGCTTTGTAGGCTTAGAGTATGTATTTCGTTTGTAGGAAAAGCAAAAAAATAAACCATAGATACCTACCGAATAATAATATTACGAGCGAAGCAAGCGAGATCTTATGAGCTTTGATATTATAAATGCAAAAGTGTGATTGAACAACAAAAAATCACACTTTCTCATTTATAATATTAGTAAGGATTGCAAACAAATTCTTTCGTAGACTACTTTAGAAAGTAATAGGTATCTGTCTGCGGTTTATCAGATTTCCGGAAGAAAACAACGTAACTAGTTTCTAGAGCGTGTCTACAAAATTTCATTGACTTTGAATGGTTAATAATATATACGTAATATTTAAAAAAGTCTTCACCTAGTGTTTTTAATATATGACAAAATAGCTCTTGACTGCGATTTCACGTGATGATAAGGGGTAAGTAAGGGTTAAATGTACCCACATTTAACCCATACTTACCCCTTATTGGTTTCTACACGCCATCGTGCTAGAACCCAATCGCTTGGCGAGCGTCTTTAACGGTAACGGGTGGTAACGAGTCACGGCCAAAGGCTCATCATACTAGACCAGAGACATTTCAGAAATTATAAATTTCTAAATTGTCCGCACTGGGAACCGAACCCGTGAGTTTTAGAAGTATAATTTCAATATTGCTTTGAGATGTCATGCAAAGTACATCTTAAAGTACGTTAGTAATAACCTACTTTAAGATGGTTATTAGGTACTTTAAGATGGTTATTACTTTAAGATGTCATATAATGATAAACTTAAAGTAATTACCTACTTTAAGATCAAAAAAATTCAACGTGTCAAAAAATTTGAAATAAAACTGTTTTAAGTGTTGGTGCCTTGGTGGTATAGGCCCAGCCTAGAGTTTAGGGCTAAATTAGACGGTACGCCGTTCATCGTTCATTTTTGCGATGAACGATGCACGATAGTGGTGAACCTTTCGTCGCGGAGGCAAAATCGCCTGTGAACGGTGAACGGTCGGTGTTTAGACGGTTCATTTTCAATTACTCATCGGTCGAAAATGGAAGCAAAAACCTTAAAAAATGAACAGTCTAATTTTGACCTTACGCGGCTTATTAAAAAAAAAGACTTAAGCTCTACGATGACTGATATAATTATACAGATAGAAAAAGCTTTTTTTGTAAAATCCCATTCGGTCATAAAAGATAAAATTAATTTACTTATTAATTTTAGTTTTTGATTTCACTTCTAATTTTAAAGTAGGCATGGAATGTTACGCGTGTTGCGTTCAATTACAAGTTATTATTTACCATTATAAGATATACTCAGATGTTTCTTAACACGAAATACTGTGTTTTTAACCTCCTTTGACCTTCGATCATCTTTTAAAATGCAACTTGAGAACGAGCTACAGCTTTTACTCGTTACGAAAACATTACAAATCGCGACCTAAAAACCAATAATACAGAGTTACAGCTTCAACATAATCAGCTGTTCGATTGCGGAAAGCTGCATCGATTATTGCATTCTCGATTGGGGTAAATAGTGATTGAATGAATTTATTATTTATGGCACTCTTGCAAGAATGCATTTAGCCAACACCTAGCGAGATTTCGATAAGGCCACATCTCGAATATTTTTGCAGTGCCATTTTTCTCTTAAATCATTCCATAAAAAGACAACTGTGAATTTTTCGTCATTTTTCCTATACCATGGTGCAGGTGAAAATTTTATAAAATACAGGCTTATGTATTTTATATTAAACAATAAATACTCAAAGAAACAATAGATGCGGGAATGTATATTTGAATTGCTTTTATGAAACAAAAATCAAAATACGTTTCCACACCCTTTCAGCTGTTCTTTTCAGAAACTCTGAACTAAAACGTTTCGTCCGAGTAGGTTGAATTTCTACCACATAAGTATTAATACTGTAGTCTTTGGAGCCAACTCTCACGACTTCTCGCAGTACTGTGGTAAAACGGTGAAGGAGGCACTAGATTGTGAAGTTCCTGAGTGCATTCTTCTAAGTATATCCGGTAGAAGACCGATAGACAAGCGACGTTGCTTCGGTGCTGTAAACTGAGTAATACAATATCAGCTATCTATTAATTAATATTAACAGTTTTCTTACCAACATCGTTTGGCAGATGGGGTTGTTTGCTGAGCCAGTCCTTTATAGGCACCAGTGCGGTCTCCCATTCCACCTCTTGATCGGGCACTTAAATAAAAAAAGAAAAAAATTGGAAAAAGTTGTCAGTTTATACCTAGATCTCCTAATTTTACGGGTAAACTAACGGTTCTTACAATTATTCGGTGATAACACTTTTTCGTTAGTTTTTTTTCCTGTTGATCTTTCAGTTTTCAGTCTGTACCTTTAACCGTTGGGCTATTGAGGCTTGAGCTTATAATTTAATTCTCTTAGTGTTTTTTTATAAACTAGTTAACGGTTCTTCCTAATAAGTCAGTCACATAGTTTGATGGATTTTAACTCTTACGCAACGCATAGGGAACACAATTTAAACATGGCGTCCAAATACCGTCGGTAAAAAATAAAAACAATCGATTAATTTTGTTTACTGATATTTTTCAACGCAATCGGAGTTTTCTCTTTTAGATTAGTTTCGTTTCTACCTATTGCATGTAATATCCATTTTGTTATACGCGATCTCTTCAAATTTTAACGAATTTTCAATGCTGACATAGAAATGAATAGCTTTTGTTCAATTACACACATATTATTACATAATGTAGGTACATACACAAAAAAGTACCAAATTAAAAACATGAAGACTCAAGGATATTCGTTGACGGTGTATTTTCCTTATTCTTCTGATTTCGTGAGTTTCGTGAACTTAGTGCATAAATATACACAAAAATGTAACGTATTGATGCTAATTTAATTTATGATTGTCGCGGCAAATCTTTAATAACCGATCAAATGCGAGTCGGACTCGCATACGAAGGGTTCCGTACCAAAAAACGCCAAAAAAACACGTTTCTAGTACGGGACCCCGTTTAATTTTTAATCTATTTTAATTTTCATTATTTGTTGTTATAGCGGCAACTGAAATACACATTCGCTGAAAATGTCAACTGTCTACCTATAACGGATCATGATCAGCCCGCTGACAGACAGACGGACGGATGGGCGAACGGACAGACGGACAGAGGTGGCTTAGTAACCGTTTGTTACTCTTCGGCTACGGAACCCTAGAAACTGCCGTGTCTACGTAGCTTATATACCTACCTTCTATAAATCTGTATATGAATGGTGGCATTTCCTCGGTAGTTAGCTAAACGAGGTAAATAAAACTGCTAGGTAACATTTTTGCTAAAACTCAAGTTTCCTTGAATCAAAATTTTAGTAGTAGGTACCTGTCCGTACACCTACCTACTACGTAGGTACTACTTCGACTATGCGTGGCTCCAAATCTTTTTTTGCACGTAACACCAACTTGTGGAATCTTCTCCCTTCGACAGTGTTCCCACTTAATTACAATATGGGGTTATTCAAGGGGCGCACCAATAAGTTCCTGAAATGCCGGCAACGCATCGGTGGTGCCTCTGGTACCTACTACAAGTGTTCATGGGCGGCGGTAATCACTTTACATCAGGTGACCCGCCAGCTCGTTTGCCCGCTATTCATATTAAAAAAAAGGTATACCTACTACCTGTACTAGGTAGGTATACCTACTACTGATAGCTAAGTTATTTTCGAACAACCTCGGTAGCCTGCTCCTCAGTTCTGCTCTATTGGCCATATTTTACTTTCGTTATAATTCATTTCAAAATTAAATTGAATGCAATACTTCATACCGTAATTTCATACGAACGGTTTAGATGGAAATACCTAAAATAACGCAATATCATTGATACCAGCTAAAAGTTTTGCAAGCGGTTTAGGTAAATATGTCGAGCTTTTAGCTATCTGATTAGAAGTTTTTTGAAACCTAGATATTTTGACGTGATTGCAAAATATTCTATATATTTACCCATACCAGACTATTTTTTTTATATTGTTCCGATTCCAAGAGGAAAAGAAAGAGGCTCTTTGCATGCGCTTTTTCTTATTATTTTTTTGTTTGCATTGTCTCTTCATACTCCGTAAAATCAAAATGGTTTTCGATAATGTATTTTTTTGTAGAGAATAATAAAATTAGAAAATGAGAATCATCGTTTTCTTCTTCCTCCAGTAACTGCTGCTTTCTTAATTATTGAGCCACAAGTTGGCCGACAAATTATGGAATAAATAATTAATTTCAATAAAACTTCGAAAACAACGAGAATTCTGACGGTAGTCGCTGTAACTTGGTAAGCGGCTACAGATGGCTAGGTACTGGTCGCCAGGCGACAGCTTCCCAACGGGGTTGCAGCGCTGCTCTTCTATTCAACGTGACATTGGCGAAGTGCATTGTGCTGAACTGGCACTAAATAAAGCCAGAAAGCTATAATAACAACAAGGGTTGCGGCGATCGGTCGCCGTCGCCAGTCGCTGACGTCGCAAGGGCTAGGTACTTTTAGCAACGTAAATTAATAATAATATTATGTATAAAAAAGCCCATACGATTTTTAATCAATAAAATAACAAAGAAACGAGACTTGACGACCTTCCATTTTCGGGCAAAAATTCAAAAGTAAAATCGTAGTACCCAGTAGGAAGGTAAATACATAATATATTATGTATTAAAGTGCATTTCATTTCCGTAAACTTGATCTTGATGCGCGGAAAAGGGATTTTGCTTACAGGGTCAAGTCAAGGCTTACTCGGACATAAAACCTTTAGGTCTCACTGACTTTTACTAAAGGATCCATTTAACAGGAGCGGCACGTACCTACTTACAAATGTTAACTCTTATAGATATCTAGGTACTTGATTGAAGACCTTGTTGTTGTTCAGACCACGACTTCTGTACTTGAATGGAATTTTTAAATTAATCAAGTATTTTCTAGCCCAAGATCAGAGTTTCAACCAAAACCTACTGTAGAGAGAATACCAGCCAATCAAAGACGATTGCGATCGTCCCACTGATACGAAAGAAAGTAAGGAAAAACGCTAATCGAAAACGAAGTAATAGCGTGGGCTGGCAATGCGATAAAGTCAACGGTGGCCGAAGGCGGTCCATCGAAAACCGAACAAGAGCCGAACCGAAGGCAATTTTTTATTCCGGAAAAAAGATTTCCCACGGGACCTTTATTAAAAACTAAATCTAGGTACGCGGACGAAGTCGCGGGCATTATCTAGTAATTTATAAAATCTGCTCACACTTAACATAATAATTATTATTCTCAATGTGTACGAGGTCATATCATAGGTTATTGTTATAAATTGCGATAAAATCGTATTCTGAGACGTAAAATGTTGCATATTGTGCAATAAGTAGATAATAATATATACCTACATAGCATGGTGCACCATAGACAATAGACGAATAATTCCTTAAAACTCCTGTAACATTAGCTGCTTACGAGTTAACGACACTTTTTGAAGTAAAAGTTCTGCTAGGTACAGAAGTTTTATTTCAAAAACTTAAATATCTCTTGTGGGGACATCCACAGGCTTTGGTTTTGCGTCGCGTCGCTTGCATCCTGCGACTCCTTGCGACTCGTTTGATATCGTCAGTCCACCTAATGGGTGGTCTGCCAACAATCCATAAGTCATCACTCGCAACACGATTAGAGAGTTCAACGACTTTAGTCTTCAGACACTGAGAAATTTTGGACGAGAAGACAATCTCGAAGCTTACAGAACGCTGGCCAGCCGGTTTGCTATTCCAATCTTAATTATTATAATTAAACTAGCTTTTGCCAGCGACTTCGCTCACGTTAAGTTCGACTTTTCGCACCCCTTTAGAGGTTGAATTTTCAAAAATCTTTTTTTAGCGGATTCCTACGTAATAATAGCTATGTATGCCAAATTTCAGCCTAATCCGTCCAGTGATTTGAGCTGTGCGCATTGATACATCAGGCAGTCAGCCACCTTTTCCTTTTATATGTTTAGATTATCATAGTCCTATATAAATGAAAATGATAAAAAAACTCTGAAAAAATTTGAGATTCCAATAGTGCGCCTAAATGTACCTGCCTAATCAAGTACCCACTTCTATACATACTTACTTACTGCCTTATGTTTTAGAGATCGGAAAATGTTGCTCTTTAGCTGGAATTACGAGTTCATAATATATTGTGTCAAGGCAAGCGTATTGAGAGACCGGCATTTCACTACACCATACACTAAAGCTTTGAATTTGCTACCTAAGCTTTGAGTGATCAGCGCTGACCCAATTCTATGGTTTTAGGTAGGTACCCACGATGTTGTTATGTCCACTTAAAGATTTGCTCTTACAAAGATCACAAGTGTACCTAAATTGAATTTTTTCTTGAATAAATAGACTATTGTATTTACACTTGAAATATGAATTTATGGCCGCACTATGTAGGTATGTGGTAGGTATAAGGTACAATATACCTGACATCCTGTTACCCAGTTTTCTGCTCCATCAACAAATCCTCCTCCGCGATCCTTGATCGTTATCTATCTAACACCTACTCATTGAGACCATTCTAATGAGTCCAAAAACACTACATCCAGATATAGTGTTTTTGGGCTCACCAGTTGCTGGGGCGAAACCACCAACCCCAGCAACTTGCTGTAAGTTTGAAAGTAGTCTATCAGGATTCAGGATACCCAACACTACTGGACACTACTGGATGCTTGGAAACAAGTAACAACAGCACACCAAATTTCTAAGCAATCGCACCAGTGAAACTTTTTAATCCAGTAGAAAATGGCTGATGATCTTGACAGATCATCAGCTCATTCCTGAGTAGATGTTATAAAATATTATAACTAAGATCCATCTCGATCACGTCAGCTTTTAAACAGAAAAAACCGCATCAAAATCGGTTGATTCGTTAGAGAGTTACGAGGGAACAGACAGACACAGATATAACTTCAAACTTATAACACGAGGGGTGTTAAAAATCTGACGAGGCCTATGACCAAGAGTGGACGTTCTTATTTTGATGTGATGAAAAGCAACACTGACAGTGTTACTATTTAGTATTAGATTTAGTATTTTTGGGCTACATACGATCTAACGACTTATAAAACCGGTGTTGAATGCCGAGTAATGAAGAACAAATCCGGTACGAATGAAGTATGAATTTTATATTGATTGATCAAGATTAAATGTGTGACATCGGGGAACCTAATCGGTACCTATTAGAAACCTAACAGAAAACTGCAGTACTTTACGTAAAAATTTAAATTGCTACTATTATGTTTACTATCTATTTTAATAAGAACGAAATAGAGAAAGCCATGCCTTTCATTAATATTCTAGATCATTTGGCAACATGTTTTTATAGTCTCTGCATTCATTATTACAAAACCGTATGTTGTAGAATCTATTTTACAGGTAACTATTAAGTTTTCAAATTTAAATTCAAATTCAAAATTTATTTATTTTCCGTCCATAATAAATTGACAGTTAACGTAAATTTATTTTATCTACCTACATATAAATTATGAAAGCTGAATTTTTCACGTGGTACGGTTATAAGCCTTGTAAGCTTATTCTTAAGCTTAAAACATAGCTACCTTAAAAACAGCTCTAGGTGATAACTGTGACCTGTGTATCTAATTTAAAAACTGCATCAAAATAGACCCAGTACTTTTTCAGTAAAAATTTTTCATACACGATTTCGAATTTGCCCAGAAGTAATACGCAGCTGTACCTATACTACTAAAAAAATTCTAAAATCGACCTAGTAAATTTTCAGCAAAATGGTACTCAATAAAAACGCACAAACAAAGAAACAAACATACACAAAAAACTAATTGCTATGTATTCCATGTATTTTGTTGTGAGAGATAATTAGCTCTTACACCAAATACAGCAATTACCTACTTAGTTTTTTTTTTAATTTTTTTAGACAAATAAACTTATTACAATCAACTTACTTTTTAAGTAATCCGAATTTGACTTAAAACTTTATACGTCCGCGATCGCAATACGTCCGGATTGTTTAAACTCGTACTAAATACGCGCGCACTATGCGACCAATGTAAGCCAACTGGTTAACGTTTTACGGTCAACATTCGTAACTCTTTCTTTTACGAATGTCGATATAAGTGGTTTGTGGATGCGTGTTGTACGTCAATCAGTGTTTTGGAAACACACCGCGTTTATTTACCTCACAATGACGTGCCTTCACTTGACAATTATTTAACGATTAGCGAATATCAAACTATCATCCGCGTACCTAATTACCTAATGATAAATAGGATACTTGTGAATGTGTTAATTTTATTAGTCTAGGCTTTTACTGTTTTAGTTCAGATCGTAGGCTAGATACTTACCTATACTGATTTTATAGTGCCCCCCCAAGTGCATGAAAGTGCAAGTTACGACATTATGTTTTTCTTTCTACACAGCACCGAATTTGTATTTTTTTTTTATTGAATTATGTAACTACCTACAATATGAAGATTACTTAGTTAAGATTTCTATTAAACTGTATCAGTTAGAGACATCTTTTTATTTTTCGTATCTACCTACTAATACTTACTGACTTACCTAAACCTCTGTCAACTCTTTTCGGCTAAATGGTATTTTTTCATGACAAGTCAAAAACAGGGCAGCTTAAACAGAAACAAAAACATATTTTTCAATGTGCAATTAAAAATTAAAGACTTCCCTTGAGAAATAAAAATAATCTACGTGGACGTAGACGCGGGCGTCACCTTGTTATAACTATTCCTACGAGTTGATACTCGATAATAGTAACAGTTACCGAAATATTCAACTGTGATAGGCGGACAAACTGATAGACGCGGACGATAAGGGATCCTTTTTTATCATTTTGGTATATCGCCCTACAATACTTAGGTAGTGAAGGGTCAAATATCAGGATTGGAGGATGCAGAGGAAAATATGACGTGTAGTACTGCCTAACTTATTAGACAATAGGTATATAGGTACCTACGCTCAAATAAAATTAATGGATATGCTACTTTGAGTATTTAACCAACGCTACCTACAACCTTTGCATATAAGGATGATTAAGGTAAAGGACTAGTGGAATTACTATTTTACTTCTATGGGCATTACAAATTACATAAGCATGAACCTATAAAAAAAGGTTTATGTAGGTATTCACTGCATAACTATTTTTACTAGTGAGTGGAGAGGGAATATTAATCAAGTTTCGCATGGCTCATATTTTCTTTAAAAAAATAAAAGCTCTATAGCGCAATGGTTAAGGCGCAGACTGAGAACCTCACAGTCAACGATTCAAACCTCACCCGTCTCACACAAGCTTTGCATTCTTAGGTTGACTTAGGGTGACCGGGTTCGATTCCCGGGTCGAGCCAAAAAGGTATTCGGTTTTTCTGTTAAGATATTCCCAGTAATATATTTTATCAAGTAGTGTTTCTTTATAGGTAGTTAATTAGCTAAAGGAAGCGCTCGAGCTTATAAGAAACTAGTTTCCATTAATTTATGCGGTCAAAAGTAAAAGGCACTTTTAGCCATTAGTGCTTTTAAAAGCGATAAGTCTACTCCGTGAGTCTGAGCATATTTTTCAGTCAAACGAATAGTTTTTATAAAAAAAATATTGTTCTAAGCTTTCCCTACAAAATCATGCTCATTATTATATAATAGGTAGGTATAGGTATAGTGATAAGATTTTGCGTATGTTAAAATGTATTTTTTTTGTGTCCAAGTTGAAACTGAACAATGAGTTGAGCTTTAATTTAAGCTGGACTTAATAAGTTCTTTAAAAATGCAGCAGAATTTGCTTTCCAAACCAATGGTAGAGTCTTGACTTGTAGTAGCAACAGGTTGGCCTACATAAAATAAATATTATATCATGAAACCCGCACTTTTTCCTCATAATATAGGTAAGGACCCTACTTTTTCTACGATTTCTCCATAAAAAAATGCGGATTTGAGTTCAAGATATGGAATAGTCCAATTCAATTCCCAATCAGTGGCTTTCAGTTGGTCCATTATCACAAAAACACAATTCGTGCCTACCTTGTTTGTAGTCTGTGGTGCAATGTCAATGTCATGCTTGCAAGATTTTAGGTTAGGTTTAGACTTTTGTTTAGATTTTTGAATTTTCAAGCAAATGTTGTTGTAAAATTTTGTTATTATTTCTTATTTTACCAATAACACATTAAAATGTTCGCTGCATTCACACGTCGTCTGTACTTTGTTTGTGATAAAATCCCCATTCGTCACTTGAGGACCCGAAGTAAAAGAGTTGCCGGCCCTGGAGCCAACCCTGGCTTGGATAACAGACTTGGTGCATTCAGAGAAGATGGAATCAAGGTGCAAGATGATGACGTTGAAGAGTTTATGGAGCAATCGGAAAGCAGCTTCTATGATGTAAGTAGGATAATCTCATGTTACTTCTCAGATCTGCAATCCAACTGTGCAGTTTGTTGGCAGATAATTGTGAATTAGTTAGGCCAATAGTAATTTTGCAGTTAGTCTGTTATGACAGCCTTGAAAAGAGGCTACCAAGCTTGTCGTAAATTAACAATGGTTGATGTGCCTGTAGTTTTATGTAAGTATTTTCTATACTTACATAAAACTACAGGCACATCAACTATTAATATATTATATAAATATTTGTCAATAAATTCATTTGAATTCAATAGCTTAAACAATGCTGTTGTCTTTTTGTTCCACTTTTACTACTTTTAGACTATTTAAATAATATTTTACATTTATTTTTTGTACAAAATAGATAGATGCAGCTTACAATGCTCATCTAAAGGAAACTCTTATTGGAAAGCACCACTTGAAACACCACATTGTTAAAGAAAAGTATTTCAAGGAGAGTATGCCAAACCTACTCACCTGGAGTGAGAAGGAACAGATACGCCACCTGGCTGCAACCCAATCTGATGAGTGGACACCTCAGAAAATTGCTGAAAGCTTTCCCGTTACTGAACCTGTTGTGAAGGTATTTAGAATTTCTATCGTTTTTTGATTAAGACTCAAAAATTAAAAAATTTATTATTTGTCAATAAATCCAGTCACCAATTTCTTAGTTATGATTTTGGATATGTATCAAGTTCTTTGTATTTTTATTTCTTATAGAAATTACTTAAATATCCGTGGAAACCTGCAACCGAGGAAAGAATTGCACGCCATGATGCATCTGCTATGCGAAATTGGAGGGAGCTTAAAGAAGGGACTTTAGACATACCAGAAGATTTACAAGCACATTTCCTCAAATTCTCAGAAAGGACAATACCACCACTCAATAAGAAATCAATCAAATTAGATGTATCTCAGGAAAAGATGGGGGAATTTGAACAAATTGTAAGGAGATGTGCATCCAATGAAGAAAACAATAAAAATACAGATAAATATGAAAGCAATGAGTCATTCGATTCAACTAATGAAAATAAAATAACAAAAAAAGATTGGAGGAGGGCAACTTTAGATGAATTAGCGAACAGAATAAAAACTCGTTTAGATAAAGGAAAAAATGTAGACTTACCAGACAAAATGATCATAGATACAGTGAATACTTTGCCAAGTAAAACAGATAATGTTCAAGAAATTAGCACAGAAATTGAGTTAGTTAATGAAATAAAAGAAGAGAAAGGTCTTGGGAATTTTAAGGCAGAAGATAATAAAGTTATTCCTGGTACAAATTACCCAGAAAGAATAAGAATACCAAAGAAAGCTTATCAAAGAGGTGCAACATACAAAGTCAATGATTGCTTTTATGATCACGATGGTAGATTTTTGTATAGAGTAATAGGTATGACTGATACACATTAATTAATTATTTTACTTAATAATATATAGTGTTACACACCAGTTTTTTTCTGACATCAGTAATTTAGTGTTAAACAATGTTTATAAGTAAGGAGGTATATTTATAGATAGAAGTAAGAAAATAAAACAATGAAACGTTTAATGAAGCATTATATTTTTTTTATAAAAAATTAAATCCATCTCATTATACTTGTCCATTATAGTAAATTTGAAAACAATTTATAAATGGAAATAAATTGTATACATTGAAAATTATTGCATGTCTTTTTGTTTACCTTGTTCACAAAGATTTTTAATACATGACTAATTCAAATATTATAAAAATACATCTAGGTGACTATCACCATTGTACATTTTGTATTGAACTTAAAATATGGCTTTAAACATCACCTGAGACAAATAAAGGTAGAAATATACTTATAACTCGACCCGCCATAGTACCATGCTACATAGGGTACAATCGAGACACCACAATATGACGTGTTTTAGTGTGTTCTGGTCATGGAAAATACTACAATTGGCTATTCGACACGTGTCGCGTGTTATCAGTATGCTTCCACCTTAAACAATAGCTAGGTTCGTTAGCATTTACTTCGCGAAACCGTAACAGTGGAACGATAGATAGATAGATATGCATCTATCTCTTTCTAACGCAGTCCAATGCAGTTTCACTCGTTATCAAGCAGACATCTGCCTACATCTATTTCATTCTGTTACATTGCTACGGTTTCGCAGCAGATATTTGCTGAAAGACTATAATACAAGACACTATATTTTATGTTTATAATCAGATAAAATGCTATATTGAAAGGAGATCCTCCACGATTCATACATTTTTGGGCTAAATCTGAAAGTGCCGGCCAAAAAAAAATTTTGCTGTATTTCGTTAGAACTTGTCCACCTAAACATTTTTTATTATGACACCGAAGCTGTAGAACCATTAACCTTGGTTTTATTTAAGTTTAAAAATCTGTATTTTCTCGAGTATATGAAGTGTTTCTAAGCCAATTTTTTTTACAGTTTTTGGAGTTTTATTAAGTGCTACCTATCCGATCCTAACCACACACCCAAAAAATACCACACAAGCAATATCTATTGCATAATAATTGTGAAATAGACTGCATCTTGGCTGGAACTACCATGGAAGCCCAGCCGTCTCAGATGGTGATCGAGGCTGACTGGAATTTGCACGATCGGGATGGTTTCAGTGGAACATGCTACATGCCAGAAACCTCGTGAGCCAGATCTAGATACTTCCGTTTTTCTCTGTCTCCACTCTAACGAGGTTTTCGTCATGTTCGATGGTGATATCCACTAAAAATGCCCTCGACAGTGCTCGATCCATCAGCACGATATCAGGCTTATTTGCCAGAATCGTACTATGGCATCCTTTTCATTCAGGAGACCATACTTCAGAGCAGGCTCTCGGTGAAGGATTTTGGCTGCTTGGTTGTGCCTGTGGAGATACTCAGTGTTAGCAAAAAACGTCCGTGCAACTTCTCCTTCCGTATGGAGAGCGCATGCTCTCCCAGTCAGAGGTGCTTAGTACCACTGATTTCTGCCATTCGGTTTCAGCCAAAGATAAGGGAGTAAGTCCTTTACCACATTCTATGACGCATTGGGCTCTCTCTCTCTTCATCTCAAAGTAGGTTCTGAGATTGGACATCTCACAATTATGCATAGTTTTGGCGCTTAATACGACTCGACCTTTTCAGGGGATATACATAACAGACGATTTCTTTGCAGCCTGGATTGACAGCCCGTCTCATGATAGATGATTTCGGATAGTGCATGCGTATATATCATATAGAGAGTCATAGTCATGCGGATTTCTCTATCCAGGGCACCTAATTCGGTCTGAGTCCATCCGAGTATGCCAAAGGTGTACATGAGAACAGGCATGACCCAATAGTTATAAGCCCGGACCTTATTGACACCTGACAAATAGCTTTTACAGACTTTTACCAGGCGCCCAAAAAACACCTCGCAAACTGATTGTTTCATGTCCGTCTCCTTTACCCCTACGGACTGTGACATATCCAGATACCGGTATGACTCAGCTTCAGAGAGGGTTCTGATGCTTGTCAGCTCAAGATTGATCTCGGCGCAATGAGTAACCTGTCTCCTCTCCATATGTAGAACCGCACACTTATCTAGTCCAAGTTCCATCTTGATGGAATTATTGAACTCGGTGGTGATGTTCAGCAACTCCCTCAGGCGGGTGGAATTGAGTGCTAGCAGCTTGAGGTCATCCATGTGAGGCACTTTTGTCCCTGCTCTCCGAAACTGTAAGCCCGTCCCTAATCTCTTCAGCAATGAGCTGAACGGGTTCAGAGACAGACAAAATCATAGTGGACTCAGACAATCGCCCTGGAAGATACCCCAGGATGGAGACAAAGGATTGTGCTCCATTGCCCCATATATTCTCCGAGAAAGTCTCGAACTGTCCTATCGACTTTGTACAGCTAAACGACCCTCAAGAGCCATGAATGGGGCACCAAGTCGAATACCTTCTCATTGTCAATCTAGACTGTGGAGAAAGTCCGACGACTTAGTTTGACCAATTGGCCCAGGCTCAACGGATGTCAATGTCTTATAGATGTTAGTAAGATATGTGATGGGGCGGTACTTAGTCGGATCAGCGGCATCGGTGGACTTTGGAGTTAAATGAGTGATTCTGGTGGTGAAAAGATTCGGGAGAGCTCTTTACTTGAGAGCTTCTTGGAATTGTTGGGCCAGATAGCATAGCAGAACGAAAAACCCTTCAGCCAGTAATGATGCAATCCATCGGATTCCGGAATTTTCCACCCACACAGGGGTACACCCTCCGGAGAGATGGCGACTGGTTTCATTAGCTGTAGAGAAAGCATTGAGACACATGCTTTCTCTACCGCCGCAATACAAGAGTCCTTCTCAAGCATCCATCCATCCATCTCTCATCATCCATCTCTCTTGACCACATACTTCGCCAAAAGTCGATGAGGTCAGCCGGGCTCGGCTGCTGAGAGGTAAAACAGACTGCTGGGCACTCCAGTTTATTATTATTATTATTAGAAACACTTCATATACTTGAGAAAATACAGATTTTTAAACTTAAATAAAACCAAGGTTAATGGTTCTACAGCTTCGGTGTCATAATAAAAAATGTTTAGGTGGACAAGTTCTAACGAAATACAGCAAAATTTTTTTTTGGCCGGCAGTATCAGATTAAGCCCAAAATGGATGATGTCCTTTGTAGATATTATACAATCGAAGATTCTTTTTTTTAATTGTATTCTATTTATGTATATTTTATCAATGAAACATTTATTCAAGCTGTATAATTATAAGAAATAATATGTGTATTAAAGTAGGTGTTATAATATTTATTTCTTATAACTTTAAACAATATAGGAAATAAGAATAGGTACTTGCTAAATAACTGTCTCGTATTAACTTTAAAACTACTGTCAATTAAATAAATAATATTTCGATTCCTCAACTATTGTTAGTGATGAGTATTCGATACTTAAAAGAAGGTCTCAGTCGCAACTCTTTATTATTTCATGTCATAATATATTACAGGATTACATTAATAATGTAGGAAAAACTCAGGAAGCTTCAATATATTTAGGCCAATTGCTTATTGTGATGAATACAAGTTTGTTTAAAAAGTATTTTGAAGAAAGCACTCGTTTATCACATTAACTTCTACTGTTTACCCGACTGCGCGTCAGGTAAGATTTCCCGACTGCGCGTCAGGTAAGATTTCCCGACAGTGCGTCAGGTAAGATTTCCCGACAGCGCGTCAGGTAAGATTTCCCGACTGCGCGTCAGGTAAGATTACCCGACAGCGCGTCAGGTAAGATTTCCCGACTGCGCGTCAGGTAAGATTACCCGACAGCGCGTCAGGTAAGATTTCCCGACAGCGCGTCAGGTAAGATTTCCCGACTGCGCGTCAGGTAAGATTACCCGACAGCGCGTCAGGTAAGATTACCCGACAGCGCGTCAGGTAAGATTTTCCGACAGCGCGTCAGGTAAGACTTCCCGACTGCGCGTCAGGTAAGATTACCCGACAGCGCGTCAGGTAAGATTTCCCGACTGCGCGTCAGGTAAGATTACCCGACAGCGCGTCAGGTAAGATTTCTCGACTGCGCGTCAGGTAAGATTTCCCGACAGCGCGACAGGTAAGATTTCCCGACTGCGCGTCAGGTAAGATTACCCGACTGCGCGTCAGGTAAGATTTCCCGACAGCGCGTCAGGTAAGATTTCCCGACTGCGCGTCAGGTAAGGCTGTTATGTTTTCTACCTTGTACTTGTGGGATTCTTTATATCCTAGAAACATATGGCTGGATTATTTTTAATGTCTATCGATTCGTCTAAACAGTGCGAACAACGTGAAAGTTGTCTTGGTAAGATGTACAGGTACTGTTAACTGTCTGTATTAATTTTTCAAATTACTTCATTTGTAGATAATATGTTACAACGTTCACACTTTTGAATACATTTGGCAGTCACAAGTTTTTAAGGATGGGGCCAAAATCCAAATATATACATACAAATATTAACATTTTTAACATTAGGACGCATGTTATATAACAACCTGGACGCTTTTTGTACCCCAAAGTTTTATAACAAGTTACATAATTTGGACTTATCTTTTTTTAACTTAAAAATATACTAGTGGATGCCTGCGAGTTTATGAAATTTGTACAAAAGAAGCTTATTTGAAGTTAGGTATCGTTGATGCCCTGAACTGTTGTACATGTCATGTACATTTCGTTTTTGTTACGTCCTTTAATACGTTGCTAAATGTTAAGATAAAAATACTTTTTTTTTAATCAATGCAAAGTTTGTTCTAAATGATAATATTTAATTGTAGGTTTACACTTCAATAAAAAATTAAAAATTGTAACAAGCAATGTGGCATCTATAATTTCTTAAGAGCTCCATTGTAATATGGTGTCTTGGAAAAAAATAGATCGACAACTGTAATGTGTCGCTACTAGATGTCGCTAACAGTTGCTATAAAACTGTTTGAAAAAGTAGTTACATATCACTAATTTCGTGGCTGACCTGTGGTTCGGCCGTGGTGTAACGGTTAACACACTCGGGCGCGATTCCCAGAGAGATGTGGGTTCGAATCCCGCCGGCCTCGGAATTTTTGATATGTATTCATAAATCTATTAAAATTAAATGATAATAGTCTATAGCATAACACAGCGCTAAAACTAAGTGCAATTCTGGCTACAATCGTTGTGCAATGAAAATCAAAACGTGTCTCAAATCTGCACTCAGTTACAGAATATCACACACAATATTGTGAAGATACGGGCGGGATTTTTTGTCTATGACTGCAAACCTGTCAACTAATGGTAGGCCTCTTGAACCTCGGCAGTTGTGAGAAATTAACAACTACATATTACCATAGGTACCTACTCAAATACTGCAAAAGGTACGTTTTTACCTTCACTCTCGATTTTGTTATAGTACCCTCATTTTTGTGACATTTACCTGTACCTGCTCATTTCAATTCAATTTATTCGCATAAAATATGACACTTTTATATTTTCACGTACATGTTTGGTCATACGACATAAATAATATAAATGTCTTTAAACCGAACCTGTCGAGCAATGATCCTAAGGTTGGAGCGCTCTTGCCTAGAAGGCGTCTATTCACTTGTCATTGCCAGTGAAAAGTTTGCAGTCACTTACCCCAAAATTCTAAGGTACGGACTATCATCGTCATCGGATTGTTAATTATTATATAGTTATAAATCTTATTCATACGTTTCAATATGTACATTCAATTTTATTGTTACATTTCATTATATTTCGCATTAGCACCCGCGATCTTACACCCATAACGGATACGTCGAACGCAAAAAAAAAAAAAAGAAAACACGATAATCACAAACCAATGCAATAATAATATGTACAATTTCATTATATATTGAATTAATTTTAAGATATAAGTTTACAATTTTGAAAAATAAAGTAGGTATACTTAACATGGGTAAAATTGAGAATGATTAAAAATAACAGCGATATGTAAATATAGGTACTTAGTTTTTGCAATTCACGGAGGCGCGTGGCTCATGGTTGTGTGTGTGTCGT
The DNA here is from genome assembly GCA_038048805.1 of Hipparchia sbordonii. Classification (NCBI taxonomy): domain Eukaryota; kingdom Metazoa; phylum Arthropoda; class Insecta; order Lepidoptera; family Nymphalidae; genus Hipparchia; species Hipparchia sbordonii. The sequence goes on from CM076112.1 coordinate 9,062,229, forward strand.
ATCTGTATAAATGTGAACGAGAGCTTGTTCGCGCCTGAACGCTCCCACCTAGGCTCCTGACAGGCACGCACACTTACGCAATGTACGACGACGTAACCACAAGTAAAGCTCACGCGCCCTCGTGAATAGTAAGAACTATAGGTACATAAATAAAGTAAGCTTAGCTTCGAGTCAATTTGCCGATATTTCTCGTGAGATGTAAGCGTAGCTTTCTCTTATAAGCATAATAATATTATGTCAAAGTGCTAGCCGAAATCCTTTGCTTCGTCATTCGTGATATTCCGCAAAAAATATTCCATATCCTTCCTACGAAAATCGGCAAAGTGTTAGTTTGCTAAGTAGCTAACTCTTTGCTAATTTTTATAGAAATGGATTTTCATAAATATCGTCAAAGTTCGTTATTACACATTACAGCTTGTGAAAAAAAAAATGAAGTCAGAAACGTATTTGCAACACATTAAATAAAATTCCAAAAGTTAAGATTAGATATGGACAGAGGTTAAGAAATGACTCAACTGTAACTGTCATTTTCGAAGACTTCCGTATATCTGTTCCGTTCATACAAAGGAACCATTTTTAGAGCTGCATTAAGTGTTGCCAGCTCTGACATTGCTTTTCACAAGTCACACTCGATTAATATGTATAACTGTTATTTTTAACATTGAATAAATTTTTTGTGGGAGGTCACATAAAATATAGAAATAGGTAAATATTGTGGCAAAATTTAAACGCATCACAATTTCATCCAATAAATTTTAAAGTAAGAATATAATTTCAGCTGTACATTACATTCTTATAGAACTTAAATGGTCCACGGTATCTTACAAAAACCCTTAAAATATCTTAACATTATTCAAGGACAAATTAAGTTAATTTTGTTGACTTGAAAAGTAATGGACGTGTACCGCACGTTTGATAAATAACTTAAAAGGTTCACTGCAGAAATCCTGTTTTATATGCATACATTTTGTATGAACGATCGTTCAGTAGGTATAGGCTCAATGCAGCGCACTGCCTGATCGATTAGACTCTAATATCCTTACTGATAAAGTCTAATATGCTTTGGCGAATTTGGAAATATGGTCCACAGATTTGTTCGAACATTTACAAGTACTTTCGTATTTAGCCCTTGGCAGTAAAAATTTGCATTGCAGGACAGTTCAACGAATATAATGTGGAAGCATTAATTTTCGTTAGGGGGTCTGTACACGGTCAAACGTGTTAGTCAAACACGTAACATTTTTACGTGTATTTGATAGTCTGTGGTCGTGTTTGTATGTGATTCGGTGCAAAACGGAGTGTTTGATTCGGTGCGCTGGTGTTTGATGACCTTGTTCAAACAAAACCGTAACAAAAACACGTAAAAATTTTACGTGTTTGACGAACATGTTTGACCGTGTATGGGCCCCCTTAGTGTGGGCATTTTAACGTCATATCCCAAATGTGTGGAATATTTCAACGCAAGGAAATTTTTATTAGTAGATTTGGCTTTGGATTGGTCTTTGAGTCTCGCGCCTTGTCTAATGAATTACTTCATTTGATCCGCGATTTAAGGGATCTTGACTTGCTTTATTTTGAAGCTCTATTATTATTAAAATGTAGACTGAAGCAATACAGCTGTTTTCGAGAACGCAGGACAACGCAAAATACAGTGGCATGCTCGAATTTCGGGCTTATATTACGTAAATATACACACGGTAGCTTTTAATTAAAAAAAAAAAATAGTCCAATACCCTATAGGAATTATTGCAATTTCCGCGGTAGCTTCCGATCGATTCCGAGTGAGCTACTATTCGTCACGACCAAGAAAACCTTCATCGAGAAGTCTCAATAAGAAAAACCACGTGGACTCTCAATCCTCAACCCCTAAACAAGGTTGTAGATCATATTTCGTGTATGGTGAGTCGTAATCGTTTGAAGTAGTGCCTGCAGCAGGCGGCGGTGGGGGAGGGGGGCAAGTCCTGGGGCCTCGTTTCCGTGCCCAGTTGGTCCAAAGCCCGGGTATACTCGCGTTGGAACGCAACGAAGTCTATATTCTGTTCGCCAAGAGCTGCCATCGCTAGGAACAGTATGTCTCTGGAAATAATACATGGCAATGTTTTTTTTTATATGAACAGCGGGCAAACGTGCTGGCGGGTCACCTGATGTTAAGTGATTACCGCCACCCATGAACATTTGTAATACCAGAGGCACCACCAATGCGTTGCCGGCTTTTCAGGAACTTATTGGTTCGCCCCTTGGATAACCCCATATTGTAATTAAGTTACAGTCATGTTTACACGGCGGACGATGGAGAGCTATGCTCGGAGTATCCCTGAGAGATCAAATTAGAAATAAGGAGATTCGCAAGAGAACCAAGGTCACTGACATAGCTCAGCGAGTCGCGAAACTGAAGTGGAAATGGAGTGTAGACCTCCCATTAGGTGGATCGACGACATCTGCAGCAATAGCTAGTCACACTAATGAGATTAATATTTTAAAGGCGAAAGTTAGTGTGTGTTACTTCTTCACGCCACAACGAATTAACCAATTTGGCTGAAATTTGAAATAGACATAGATCATACCTAGGATTAACACATTTTATCCCGGAAAATTAAAGAGTTCCCGCGGGAATTACAAATCTTTAATCCACGCGGACAAAGTCGCGGGCATCGTCTAGTTAATAATAAATTAACGTTGTGTAGGGTCCAGAACTTACCTGTAGTAAGAGTAGTACCGTTTGTTGCCGCACGTGGATTCTCGCCACGCGGCTAGTCTGCGTATCGCGTCCGACAGATCGTTGCTGACCAATCCGTCCAACACCGCCGCTACGACACTGTATACATATAATAAAACCACTTATAATAATGTAATAGCTGTGGAGACTGTGTGACGGCTGGGTGCTCGATGATTTTAAAACAAAACAACGGCTTGTGGCTCAGTACTTGAGTTTAATCTTTAAAAAAAAAAAAATATATATTGAAAATTAAAAATTAAAGAAATCGAATAGGTACGTCTTTATACCATGGCAGTTCGAAGGCAAGAAAGCGATCATTAGTACATAGCTGAATGAACTATTGAATGATCTTATGTTGTGTTCCCAACAATGGCTACATAATGATATTGTAACTACGTAATCATATAGTTCGAAGAGCTGATGGTCGTTGGGGTTCAAAAGTGTCGATGTGCGTACCGGGTAGCACTTTTTGTGTAGGCAGACCACCCTTTAGATGGACCGACAAAATCAGACAAGTCACCAAACCGCTGCATACAGACGGCGCAATACTGAAGCCTGTGGAAGTCGCTGCAAGAGACCTTTGTTCAGCATTGGACATCTATCAGTACATAAAGAAGATCCGGATATGAATCATAAGTATAGAAAAAAGTCGCTAAACGCGTGCCATTTGGTTTGATAAAAACCTGTCTAAGACCCATTATACACTATACTATTTATAGGATCCTATTTCGTACCATAGATTATTATCATCTTAGAAATATATATGATGATCTATATAGAATATATGAGATGATAATCTATGGTACGAAATAGGACCCTATAAATAGTATATAGTATAGTGTAATATATGTCTTAGTAACGGTACGTACGATTGATGCGCGTTGCAATCGTGGTCGGTCAGCAGTAAGGCGCGCAGTTGCCGCGAGCGCGGCTGCTGTCTGCGGCCGCGCCACGCTCGGTACAGAGCCTGCGCCTCGCCCTCCGCCGGCCTAGCGCTCTCCCACTCGCACACTACGCGGACACCTGAGACGGAAACAATACTCAGATTTCACCAGGCAATATTCCATGACCTGCGTCACGCCCTACGTCTGCCTAGCGCTTTTCCACTCGCACACTACGCGGACACCTGAGACGGAAACAATACTCAGATATCACTAGGGAATATTCCATGACCTGCGCCACGCCCTACGTCTGCCTAGCGCTTTCCCACTCGCACACTACGCGGACACCTGAGATGGAAACAATATTCAGACGCGGCCAGGGAATATTCCATGACCTATTAATAAGACAGGAGAACACCAATTGTGTGGCATGGGATTTATTATGACAATTTTACTTTCCTAATTTTGATGTACTGAATACGAAAATAAAGGCAATTTATATTGGAGAAAACAGAATATTTTTAAAAAATACTTTAGTTTCAAAATACTTTCTTTAACTACTTTACTTTTTTAGTTTAAAAATACTTTAAATACATTATTTTTTATTTTAAAAATACTTTAAGTACGCTACTTTTTAGTTTAAAAATACTTTAGTAGGGTTAAAAATGTTTCGCTAATTGGGGACGCCAGCTATTTGGATTGACATTAAATGTCATATATTTCCATCTACCCTCCATTTCTTACCCTTTCTTTCTTTCACTTACACCAAATACATTAAGTACATGTCAGCTCTAAAATGTTCTAGTCTAACTATAAATACATACACATAATTCTAACTTTACTATAACTAACATAAAATAGGATATAGTAGATTTTAAACAGGCAGTTCCAAAGTGCACTGACCTTTTTGGCTGCAGCATCAGATTAAATTCGTTACACTAATATATTATTATATTGCCATTAATGCAAAAATACAGATTCCCATACGAAATTATTATGAACTTCTTTTTCCAATTGAGTTTTCGTATAAGTGTTAATAAAAACTATAAACAGAGATTAGTGAGGGTTTGAAAAAATTCATCAATGAAAGGAAAATGGGCTAGAATCTGTACTAATATTAAGAATTTGAAAATGTCTATTTGTTGTTTGTTTGCTACTTTTCTGTGTTTCATTTAGTCGAGACGGACTATGGATCCTGCAAAATCCCGGATTCTCACAGTAATTACAAAAACTTAAATATAATGCGATAACAGTAGGAATTATAAGGATCATTTTAGTATTTCTATTTTGCTCACGTGCTTCTTACATCAAGCATGACAGAAATAGAAAATGGCGGTTTAACATACTTAATCTTCATTTTTCAGATTTTTCAGAGAAACATTCAAGTTAGTATGATTATGAGAACATTTTTTAAGACACACGTAAGTTTCTATCTCAGAGAAAAGCTTCACTTTTGTCCACTTCTTCCAATATTATTAATTGTAACACTGTTTATATGTACAAAACTATTAAAAATAAATAAGTTTTTAAACGTACCGACAGGTTTCTCCGTATCCGGCAATTGATCTAAACTCTGGTACTTGGCAGAAAAATTCGGACACAACAAGTCGGGTAGATGGTTTTCAATGTTCGCGCGCTCTAGGAACCAAACCAAGTTCCAATATATAATCGGATGCGATTCCACGAATTGAGACTCTGCTAGACATGCGTCGCCTTCTCTGCCTGGAAAAAAAATCATTTTTTAATCTATCCTCAATAAACACTTTTATTAGAACTTAATAAGAATATAATTTAAACGTAAAAATTATTTTTTACAAAACCGACTTCAAACGCCACCACAAAGTATATCAATTGCGCCTATAAAATTTGAAGAGTTCCCTCGATTTCTCCAGGATCCCATCATCAGATCCTAACCTGATGACTGTGGGACCACCTGGGAAGTATACCCTTTCAAACGAAAAAAAGAATTTTCCAAATCAGTCCAGGCGTCTTCGAGTAATCGGGGAACATACATTAAAAAAAATTAATATCAAAATTCTCAAATGATGATTTAGTATCCAGCAGTAAGTAGTCAAAATGTCTTACCTAAAATAGATTCAAACTCCTTTCTCAGCACGAGAGGATTTAAATAAGGCACGCTTATGGTTTCTGCTTGCGCTTTGTCCTTTCGTATTACCTGAAAAGAAATAATATGTATTATCTAGACCAATGATGAGGGGCCCTAAGATAGGTGACCTGTTTTCTAGGCGATAGTGCTCTCCTTAAATAAAGGGCTTATTTATACTACATAGATGAAACTTACAGGTAAAGTAACCAAAATAATAACAATAAGTGCGTACGTGCGTGCGAGCGTGCGTACGTGCGTGCGAGAGTGCGTACGTGCGTGCATGCGTGCGTGCGTGTGGGTGCGTGTGTGCATGTGTGCCTTTATATAATGAAATGCATTGAATGAATAATATACAAAATGTTATGTATAAGTTAAAGTATCACTTTTAGCAGCTTTTCAGTATCAGCTTAGGATTGAGTGAGCAGCCACTCTCTAACACGTTTTTTGCATGACTGAAAATATATTTTCTCAAACATGCTTGAAAGCTGTTTATTGAAAAAAAAAAAAAAATTAACACTTCAATGCGGGGAAAGTTATGGTTGTTCATTGTTCGTCATTGATTTTGAAAAGTAAATTGTATTTGACAAAATGAGTTCAAGTGAAGGCAATGAGTGTGTGAGCGAGTGAAATTCAAGAGGAGGCGGCAAGAGCCGTAATAGAAAACTTGTTACCGCCTAAAATCGAAAGAAAAATATTTGAAAACCTATGAGTAATTTTGTTCAATTCTGCCTAGGTACTACTTAATTTTAATTTCCGCGCATTATTTGAAAAAAAAAAAAAAAAAAAAATACTGTACAAGCCTTGGCCACAACTAGGCATTGATGGACTTACGTATGTATGCCTCGGCTTCGCCTTGGTCCACATTTACACGTTTGTCCATCAATGCCTCTAATACTGGCCGCTGCAGTAATGTACTATTATGTACCTGTACAGATAGCAAGGGCACCGTGTGTCTGCCGCAGGCCGTGCACCGGGTGTTGAGGTTGGAGTCGTCGGCCGCCCAGCCCGCCATTATGTCCTCGTCGTACAGCAAGGCGAGGCACTGGTGGCACTGCGAGCACGACGTTATGTGCACGTCCACGGACAGATTTTCCGCTTTCACGTTGCCCTACAAAACAAATCTATCTCAAAATTGGGTATTTGATTAAACTTTTTTTATGTAATATCGTTCATTTGCGACAAGGGTGACACAATTCAAAATTCACCAATTTTAGTGTCGAAAATTTATAATTTTTGCTATAAAAACATTACGCTAAGCAAAAAAAACAAAAGAGATTGTGACTTAATGCTGCTGTGTTGTTTCGAGACCGCAGCATCCACGAAGCATTACTCTCTAACGAGAGAATTCTGTTATCGTCGATTTTGAATTATGTCACCCTTGTTGCAAATGATGCGATATTAGGAAACGGAATGAAGTTAATGCAAGCATTATGAAATTAGAAGTTTACACGTGAGATTGTTGATGAAATTAATGTCATGAAACTAATTTCATGCCACTAATTTCGGCTTAATCAGTTCTGCACGTACGTTTAGCGCTGGATAGAGGTTGTCAGGAAGGTGCGACAACAGCGTCGCGAGTGACCCGCGCTCCATCGACGACGCCAATTCAGCGTCGCTTGAAGCACGTCTGAAGCCCATACCGGATGAATATTCTGAAAGAATTGATGATGTAAACGTTGCTATCAGAATAAAATTAAAGAAGTGTCGGGTTCGGGAACAATTTACCGATATCCTACTAATATTATAAATGCGAAAGTTTGGATGTATGGATGGATGTTTGTTACAAATCATCGATTGAACCGATTTGAGTGAAATTTGGCACAGAGATAGATTAGAGTCTTGAATAACACTTAGGCTAACGCAAAACGGGCGAATCGACGCCTACTTGCGGAGAAGATTCCCAGGAAACGGATACTTAGGCTAATTTTTATCCCGGATATTTATCCGCGGGAATTAAAAAAACTCAATCCACGCGAACGAAGTCGCGGGCATCAGCCAGTTTATTCATAAATGCTTAATTACCGTTTCACTCTTTATCGATGTCGATAGTTTTGGAGCACACTCCCTAATGGGCGGTCATTTTATGTGACAGCATTGTGTAAGTATGCACCCTATTTTCGTAAGTAGGGCACCTCTATATATTTAATACCATCATAATACATGTATATATATATGTCCCTATAAAAAAAATCTATGCTTTCAAATTTCGTTCCGTATGTTTGTCGTAGATGTAATATTATGTAAGTTTGTATGTTTGACACAAATGTCTTACCGTCTGGATTGAATTCCGAAGAGACATCGCCCGATTCATCTTCAGTCATAAAACTGGTTAGAGCGCTTGTGGCATTCCCGATTGCGCCTTTGACAGGGGTGGAATTCGCCGATATAACCTCCTTCATTTCATCGAACTTCTTGGCCATACTGGTCGCCGCAGACTTGAGACTGCTCAGACCACTCTGCAGGAGTTCATTCGACTTCTTGCCCGCTATGCTGGTTGGGCTGTCGAGAATATGACTAAATAGTAGTCACGATTTGAAATGAGTTTAAGTTTTTAGTATAGGACGGCACACACTAATATGCTCTAGTAAAAAAGATGTTAAAAACAAAATTAGTGTAAGCTAAGACAATGCGTGAAATTAACATGCCGTGATATAAAAAGTGAAAATTTAATGGTTATTTTTCCGCAGCGGGTTGATTTTGTTTTGTTTTGGTATTGCAATCGATTTATAATTAAAAAATATTAGAATCAAAAAATGGCAGATTTAGAATTGGGTATCCATTAATTACAATCGAAAATGTAACATATCATTTTTCTTTTTTAAAGATGTGCAGGCTAGGTTAAGCTGTATCACAACGAGCAAGAGCTTATTTTGCTCCGAATATTTATTTCTTCACTATGTTGGAAGCGCGCGCGAGTGTATTCTGTCTTATAAATTAGGTACTATTGTTTCTCACGTTTTCGAATTCAGGAATTTTTTTTTAATTATTTCAAAATAAAATAATTTTTATTTTTCAAGTTTAACTCAATAAAAATGTTTTGATACCGATAACCAATCGTTCTGCCGCAGGAAAACAACCACTGAAATTTCACGCTGTATACCGTAATAAAAATTACTGCATCACATTGAGTAATGTAGTTTTAGTAAAAATTGGATATTATCAAGGCACAGTGTGGCTAATTCTGATGTACACAATCTTCAAACTGAATTAAATTGACAGCTCTAAATATTAGTTCTCCCTTTCATAATGGTCCTTGCGGAAAAGGATAGCGCTAGATTTCGTGCCAACTAAAATAATACCTTGATGCTTGTGATCAGTATCTTAAACCATTTTAATGTTTAGTCGCTTGGAAGTTAACTGTGAAATGAATTAGCAACCAGTTCCTCGAACGTATAATGGTATCCATGTAGTGTGATCACATAACAAATGAATGAATAGCACATTGACATATAATACTATGGAACTTAGGTGTAATGCAAATTTCACGAAAAAAGTATCCCGAGAAACTCTATATATACGAGTGTACATGTGTATTTTTATAAACAAACTAATACATTGTAATTTATGTCTTAGTCCATTATTATACAGCCTAATTTTGCTTTCATTTGCTCACGCGGCAGCCCGAGCGTGCCCGAGCTAAATGCGATCAATTTGATAAAAATATTGTACTCCCTCTGTCTTATACGCGCGTAGCGTGTTAAAAAAGGACAGATAGATACTTTTTGTCTGATGACAAACACGAGACTGAAGTGCGATTGGTAAATTTTTTCGCGTTTTGGTTTTCTTTCGTTTCGGACAATTTTTAGCGCTGACCCAAAGTCCATATGTATTATTATATGCCAATGGAATAGCACGTTAGTTTATCTTACCTGAAGTAATTCTCGATCATAGCCTTTCCGATTTTCATGTTTTCCTTGCGCAACGACAGACGACCGGGCGAATAGCGTCTAAGAAAACAAACTAGCTCTGGCATACGGTGCGAAAAATAAATGTATGGGTTATAAAACAACTAGGAGCCAATTCTGCCGTCAGACAATTTTAAAATGCTGTAGGTAAACGATTTCCAGATCGAGTTAATTGTTATTACACTTGAGCCCTACACCTTTATTGAAACATCAAGATAGGCCTAATAATTTCGTTTGCTGACAGGAAAATTGGCATAAAACAAAAGGAAAGAAGCGTAAAGAAAAGCAAAACATCGTCCTTATAATCTAACATGCTAAAAGGGCGATATTTATAGCATATTTTTATTATATTCAGTAAACAGCTTAAAACCGTATGTTTGATAGATGATATTAATAAATAAAACAGGTTTTAAGCTGTCAAATGAATACGATTTTTTAACACAATCGCACGGCTAAATGATTTGCATGAAAATCTTCAGCTCTAGAGTATCGTCATGATTTGTCAACTACTGTTCACCCCAAGTTGGCCGCTACCTCGCGTCGCGCTTCCCCACACCGCGCTTTAAGTCAGACCCGCTTAGTACAGATAGCAACGCAATTGTCACTTCATGTTTTTTCAAACTTGTGTTAAAAGTTTTAATAAGTTATTTATTGCTATTGCTCGCGCGTCGTTTTTTTACGACGAGTAAAAAAGGAACAGTTTTGCTTAGCGCGCCTTTTATTACTTTGATTAATGACCGATTTTCAAGAGGAGAAATATGAAAAATGAAAAATCATGCCTTTCGACAAAATGTCATTGCCATGAAAAAAGTATTGTTAGAAAAGATTCCGTCACAATCGTGGTTACAGTAAAAAATACAATTATTATTATTTTTTATTTTTTTGTCAACGGTACCCGCATGACGTCATTTCGTAACGGTCGACGACGGCCAACTTGAAGTTAGTTTGAAAATGTACATTAGCGCCTCATATGTTATTTGCAACGTGCGATGGTTTTATGTTTGAATCGTTCATAGTATTCCATTGTACAGAAATGATTGATCAAAAGTTCATGCTTCGTATACTGAAACATTTCGTACACGTGAAATACTATGTACATCTATGCATTCCAACCTTGGCTAAATGAGATGAAATTTTTGTCAAATCAAAATTTATAGGCACTGAGAAATTCTTAATGGAAAAAACTTTTGACGGGGTGTGTCGGGACAAGAGCTAGAATTCACACTAATTGTACGTTGCGAAAGTGTGTTGTTGGTTTGTCCTTCAACCACGTAACTTGTCGCATGGGTATAGTTGAGGACTTGAAGAGCGACATAGACTACCTTTTATCCCGGAAAAAGAGAAACTCCCTCGAGATTTTTAAAAACCTAACTCAAAATATAAAAATACTTTTAAAAAAACCGACTTCAAACGCCACTAAAAAGTATTAAGTGTGCCTATAAAAATTGAAGAGTTTTCTGACTATGTGACCATCTGGGAAGTACACTTTTTCAAACAAAAGAAATCCAAAGTGTCGAATTTCCAAATCGGTCCAAACGTCTTTAAATAATCGGGGTACATATACAACGTGTATTGAAACTCCGAAATAATACTGAAGGAGGTGAATGTGCTCATAAAACTGAACAACTTTCCCCAAGGAACATAGGTCGAAATGTGAAAAAAATTTGGATCTCCCATACATAATTGACGATCAGCTGATTGATTTACTATGGGAAGTAAAATTTTTTTTTTCATATTTCGACTTAGGTTTCTTGGGGAAAGTTGTTCAGTTTCATAAGCTCATTCACCTGCTTCAGTATTATTTCGGAGTTTCAATACACGTTGTATATAAAAAAAGATTGCAATGAATTGAGAACTTCCTCCGTTTTTTTTGAAGTCGGTTAAAAAAATATTAATATTTTGCTAAGACCGTAAAGGTAAGCACTCACCCAAAGCTGATCTTGAGCGTGTTCCCGATGCTGGCGAGACTGGACGACACGGTGCCCGGTGCCGTCTCGCTTCTGTGCAGTTTCCTGCCGACAGGAAACTATCCAGCTCATCTCGTTCTTACATTTACACGATACACGCACACTAGCAGGTTAGCGGGAACACTGTAAGCCGGGGCTGGGCAAAGTTGTAAGGTGTTTGCGACGCATGAGGTTTTTGAAGAGGCTACACCCTCTCAAGTAGTGCGGGTAGTTGGTTTTCGGGATTTTTAAAGCATGGTTTTCATTTCACTGTGTTGTGCCGTTGCATAGTCGGGAGAAGATCTATACTTAGTATACTTTTTTGCCAGTTATTTATATATAGATTATATATAAAGAAAACTGGCAAAATAGTACATTATGGTACAAGTGTCAAAGTTGGTGATTACCGCTGAGGCGCTATTGAGACCCGAGCCGTCAGGTGAGGGTCTTAAGGTAGCCGAAGACGGTAATCATCAATATACACGTGTATCATACGACGTTTTTCAACACACTTGTGAAGAAAATAACACTAAAATAGTACATTATGGTACAAAACAGTGAAAACGAGTTGTGAAAATTTTTTCGCAATGGCGGGAAAAATTAATGTTGTTCTTTTGTTCGCCCTCTTGAGATGCTCTTGAGGGCAGGCAAAGATCGACGACCATACAGCCTATTCAGGTGTTTATTTGATTTAATCAGTTTTCCGAAACCTTTAATGGCCATAGACTAAAGAATGAGGTTTCTTTTTTTTTTGCATTTCTCTTATAGCCACGTACAAAATGGGGATTTCGAGTTTTCTTTATTACAAAAAAAAAAACAAAAGTTACTGACAGTTTTATTCATTAAACACGTACATGTTGAAATTATCTATTTAAATACGGAGTTGTATGAAATGATTGCTTGCTCAGGTACATTAATTTAACACGATATTTTTATAAATTATTGAACAAGATCTTTTTTGTAATAGAAACTTTTTTAAGAACACAGCAACTCACCCAATAAAATTTAAAAAAAAAAATTTCTTTAACTCACATTGTGAATAATAGTAATCAAAAGTCACAGTTTGAGTTAGAGGTGTCATTGTGTGCCTAGTTGCGGTGAACCGGGAGCCCCTTTATGAGCAAGTGTGTTGAAAAGTATATTATTATTTACTTCTCATCCTATTGGAGAGACCTTTGCCCAGTAGTGGGCAATGAGTTGAGATGGTAAATATAAAGTCACCAAGTTCCAAGCAAAAACAAATTACTTAGTACTTGAGATGGACGCTTAAAATATCGTCACATGATTGAATACTTTGCTTGAATAAATACGTCGCATTTTACCTTACAACTTTCGATACACAAAACTGCATCAGATAGGCCTAAGTACACACAAATATCAACTATCAAAGTTGTGTTCTGAATTATTTAATTTATTTAAAGGGGTTTTGTACCCTTTTAAAGTACTCTTATGTGCATATAGGCCTAGGACATGCTATGTGGTAGGTCTGAGGTAGGTACACACTTCTAATGCTAAGATCTATAGAGCGTGCTATGACTTAGCTCGGACTTCAGAGTTAAAACGAGACACAAATATGCTCTGACATAAATCTGTCTCGTTTTAACACAGTCTTGTGTCTGAGCAAACTGAGAGTTGGCTATAGATTTCAACCTAAATGTAGAGCATAACAAATGGCATTTTATAAACACAGGAACAAACAAACCAATAATATGTATATGATCATTATGGAGACTGGCATTTTATAATAAAGCAGAACTAAAATACTTTCATGTGAAATAGACAGAAATATAAAACTTATAACTTTTCAAAAATAATTTTAGAGCCCGCCATTTTTTTTTATTAATAAAATAAAATAATGTTAGGTTGAACTATTTTTTGACGAATACTCTTTTAAAATCTTTTTGAAGTCAAAAACAGTAGCTGTCACACAAATGTCACTGTCAAACTTCAAGATGCGTGGTATTGCCAGCAGCATATACACTCTTATTTCGGTATTACCAGCAGCATATAGTACATGTGTCAAGCATGTAATTTTTTTAGCGTTGTTTACGAGGCAAAAGTCAATAAAAAAGACAAATTAAGTAAAATATGTTTCAATGGCTTACATATTCATATTCAAATATGCAAGTATTCGACTAGGTAATATCTGATGTTGGAAGACCATTATCAGTCACTGACTACCGCAGGATTATACGGCACAAGATCGTGTTCTGTGGTGATCCTTTCAAGAAAGCTATGCTCTGGACGTCACAACACAATATCTAGTATATCGACTGTTCCGTAGAACAAAGTCTCATCATTCATAACTTGAGATTTGAGCCTTAGAAATTTTAGTTTTAAGGCTCAAATTTCAAATTGTGAACTTAGCAGATGTGACTTTATTCTACGGAACAGTCGATATGGAGATAAATAACACAAATGACAATGGAAGTTATGTACCCGGGTTGCTCCTCGGTGGGTTCATCTTGGAAGGAATTGCTTCGTCTATGGAATAGCTTGGGGCTGACGCTCAGCTCATGCTTAGGGGGCGGAGGCTCATCCTGCACGGGGGGCTTCGGTTCGATGAGGGGCTCCACCAGGTTTAGGGCTCCGAGAGGATCGTCGGCTAGGACCGGCGTTCGTGGTGATAACCTGTTCATAGATAATATTCTATACATGGTGAAATTTTATTCGCTGTAAACCCTGAAGGAGGTGAATGTGCTCATGAAACTGAACAACTTTCCCCAAGGAACATAGGTCGAAATATGAAAAAAAATTTTGGACCTCCCATAGTAAATCAAAAAAGTTCGGCTGGCAACACTGCGCCGTTGACATAGCTTCCCCGTAATAAAAAGTGAAAAAAAGTGAAATTTACGAATAATCAGCAATAAATTGATTAAAAAGTTATAATTTATCGTCAAAATGAACTGTTACGTGTAAAAGTTGAGTGTAATAATTCGGCAAAAGACAAAAACATCGAGTTACAACCTAACAGTGTAAAACCTAGATAAATTCAAAATTTCGAAATTTCAAGCAATAATTCATTTAAATAGTGCTTTTATACATATACAAAAACAATAAAAACTACTGAAATTTGTGCATAATAGTGTATAAAATTACAAGAACTTTTTTAATAACCTCAAAATAACAGTGTCAAAACTACAAAAATAACCGACTTTTTGTTCGAACAATCAGTGTTCTGTGGACAAATCTTACTAAAATAAAAGCGCCAATTGATTAATATCTACGATAAAAGATCTTAAGTGTTTAGAGCAAATCCTTAAAGCCTACTCTTACCAAATATTTTATGATATAACGAAATTAAGTTTACCAAATTGATTGCCGGTTTCTATTCAAAATCAATTGCTATTTCATTGAGTGGAATCAGTAAAAACTACCAATTCTAACATAAAGTACACAACATTAAAGTCCTTACAACATGGATAAAAGTATGGAACTGCTGTTTTCAAGATTAGAAGAGAAACTTAACCAGCAGACTTTGACAATATCAGCTGAAGTTACTAAAAATGTAATGCAGGCGTTAGATGAGAAAATGAGCGCGCTTATAGAGGAAAATAATGTTTTGAAAACAAGAATTATAACGTTGGAACAAAAGATTGATTTTATGGAAAAAGATAAAAGGAAAAACAACTTGATATTCTTCGGAATAGAGGAAAAAGGAAAAAGTGAAGGCGAACTAGTTGATCACTTAAAAGAAAATATAGTGGATATGGGACTACATCTAGAAAGCCATGAAATAGCTAATGTATACAGAATTGGACCAAATTCAAATAAAAACCGGCCAGTAGTGGTGACCTTTACATCTACTTGGAAAAAACATCTCGTGATGAAGAACAAATCCAATCTTCCACAAGGCATCTATGTGAAAGAAGACTACCCCAGAGAAGTGCTCGAAATACGTAAGAAACTTCAACCCAAATTGGAGGAAGAACGGAAGAAGGGTAATATAGCATATTTGAAATACGACAAGTTAGTAGTGAAGACACCAAACGATACTAATCGAGAAAAGCGGAAGAGGGGAAAGACAGAATCGCCAGTTGAAACTAATCACACCAAAAAGCAGTTCACCAATAGTAACATAAACCAACCCAACGAATCACCTGTAAATATAACGAAGAGTGTACTAAAGCCAAACTTACTTAATTACGTAGCTCGAGGAAGGACATTGTCAACGCAGGAGCAAGCAAAAAACTAACCAGCACCCCGAACCCAAACAAAACTGACCGTAAACCATTGCCAAGTAATACAAACATAAATTGCACCCCAAGCCGGCTGGTCACCGTGGGGGAAGATGACTGCTACCCTCCATCAAATAAAAATAAAAATAAAAATAAACAAAATACAATAAACTCTGAACTAATTAACAACAAAGCCAAAAGAGAACAAAGCCTCAAAATTTGCACATACAATGTAAGATCTCTATCGACAACAACAAGAATGTTAGAATTTGATAATGCAATAAACAAAATAAACTGGGACATAATAGGTCTAGCAGAAGTTAGAAAAATGGGATGCACTATAGAAGAACACAAAGATTATATCTTTTGCTACATAGGCGAGACAGCTGGTCTACATGGAGTCGGTTTTATAGTAAAGAAAGCATTTAAGGCCAACATTATGAGTTTTTTAGGCATATCAGAGAGAGTCGCTTTACTAAAACTTAAATTTGGGGATATGCTGCTATCTTTGATACAAGTCTATTCTCCTACCGAGAGCTCAAGCGAAGAAGAAATCACAAAGTTTTACAACAACTTAGCAAAAGCGCATGAGCTAGCAGATAAGACTTTATTGGTCATGGGAGATTTCAATGCAAAGATTGGTTACCGGAAACCTCATGAGAATATAATACTGGGCAACTATGGATATGGGAAGCGGAACTCCCGGGGCGAGCGTCTAATACAGTATGCATATGAAAATAAACTATCAGTGATGAACACTTATTTTAAGAAAAAACAATCTCGGAAGTGGACCTGGCTATCTCCAGATCACAAAACAAAAAACGAAATTGATTTTATATTGAGCCACAACCCAAAATCTGTGATAAATGTAGAGGTAATCAATAAAATAAATTTTTCATCTGACCATAGAATGGTAAGATGCTTTCTGAAAATACAACCGCTCAAAACGAGTCGAAGAACATTCAAAGCACTACCTAATATGCTAAAGTCTCCTTCGGAGAAAAATAACTATTCACAGAATTTGAGAGAGAATTCTACAACACTAAACAAAGCTATGGAAAACATTGAAGACATACAAAAACTTAGTGACTTATTAGAAGAAACAATTATAAGAAGCCTTAAACCAGATAAAAGTTTCATGAATAGCAACAAAAAACACAAAATACTTAGCGATCAAACATTAAATCTAATTTCTAAAAGAACTGAATTGCTGACCACAAAAAGAAAAACTAAAGAAATGAAAGATGAACTAAAACAGTTATTTAAAAAGACTAACAAAGAAATCAGAAAAGATTATGATATCTATAGAAGAACAATCATAGAAAGAAATATGCTAACATTCCGAAGTTCTAAAAGAGCCTACAAGGATCTATCAACGCATAAAAATTGGATACAGTGTTTAAATGATGGAACAAAGGAAGTTAGAGACAGGAAAGATATAATAAAATGTACAACAGCCTTTTATTCAGACCTATACAAAAAACCATCACAAGAAATAACACAAGAAGAACAAAATAACGCAAATACTAAAGACAGTTCAACAAAAATAGCTGTGGACCCAATAAATGAAAGGGAGATAATACGACATATCAAGAAACTTAAATCCGAAAGGAGCCCAGGCCCAGACAATATAACAAATGAAGCATTAAAAATCGGAGCATCTATTCTAGTCGAATACTTAACAAACCTCTTTAACCTAGTACTAGGAAAGGAACAAGTACCAATGCAATGGTGCAAATCAAATATAACATTACTCTACAAGAAAGGAAACCCGCTCGACATCAGCAATTACAGGCCCATCAGCTTATTATCCACAATTTATAAACTCTTCTCATCAATCATTCTGAGTAGAATAGCTCCAGAAATTGACATACATCAACCTATCGAACAGGCAGGCTTCCGACCAAATTTCTCCACAATTGACCACATACATGCTCTGGAACAAATAATAGAAAAATTCAAAGAGTTTAATAGACCACTATACATAGCATTCGTAGACTACTCCAAAGCATTTGACAGCATAACACATTCATCTATATGGAATGCTTTAAAGAGTAACAATATAAACGAAAAATACATAAACATAATAAAGAACATATATAACAGGAGTGTAAGTCGGGTGAATCTAGAAATGCCAGGAGAAGAGTTCAAAATTGAAAGAGGGGTGAGACAGGGAGACCCTCTCTCTCCCAAACTATTTATAGTGGTTCTGGAGGATGTCTTTAAAAGCATAGATTGGAGCAATAAAGGCATAAGGATATTAAATAAAAGGTTGACTCATTTAAGGTTCGCGGACGACATAGCTCTATTTGGAGAATCTGCTTCAGACTTGGAAGAAATGTTGCAAAGATTAGACTCAGAAAGTCAGAAAGTTGGTCTACACATGAATACTTCCAAAACAAAAATCATTACAAACAATCATAAGAGAGAAATCAAAATAGAGGGAAAGTCGATAGACTATGTGGACGAGTATGTGTACTTAGGTAAACTAGTATCTCTAAGTGCAAATAGTAATGAAAATGAAATTGACAGAAGAATAAATATAACATGGAAGAAATATTGGGCGCATAAGGAAATTCTAAAAGGGAACTACCATCCAAAAATAAAAAAGATAATAATGGATTCCTCTATTCTCCCAAGCCTAACTTACGCAAGCCAAACATGGGTATACACTGAAAAAGTAAAGAACAAAATCATGTCCTGTCAACATGCAATGGAAAGAAGCATGCTGAAGTTAAAAAGAATCCAAAAGATAAGAAACGTAGAAATTCGCAAGAAAACCAAGCTAACAGATGCGCTTCAGTATGCTCTAGCACAGAAATGGAAGTGGGCAGGACATGTAGCAAGATATAAAGATAAGAGGTGGACCCATCAAACCACAAAATGGCTAGGTCCAGCAGGCAAAAGGCGCGTGGGAAGGCAAAGGAAAAAATGGACTGATGACATCATACACATTGCGGGGAAGGATTGGATGTGTATTGCCCAAGATAGAAAAAAATGGCAAAAGATGGAGGAGGCTTTTACCCATAGGGGACCACACACAAAGACTAGATCAAGCTTACAAACCTAAAGATTAATTTAAGATTTTGTGTGTAGGATAAATAAAGCTTAATAATAATAATAATAATAATAATTGGCCGTGTGGCACCGGCAGAATAGAATAGTGCCACCCCTTCCTATCCCGTGGGTGTCGTAAGAGGCGACTAAGGGAACTGGGGAACCGTATACCATCTAGGTTCCCCAAAACTGAGCTAGCTGGCTCTAATCAGCCTCCTCGGGGACCTGAGTGGACCCCGAGTGATGTAACAACCACTCAACCCCCCCCCCCCCCCTTTTATGATGATGGACAGAAATAAGAATGCGCGAATAGGGTCGCTGCCTGGGGGGCGCCAGGGCGCGTCTGGGACTGGCGCTGGACGTGACAGCATGCGAACCGCCAGTCACACACACAGTCGGCCGCCACTACCATCCCGGCGACCGGCAAATCCATCATCCCCACCAGAGGGTTTGGCGCCGACAGGGTCCTCTAGGACCCAATCTTCGGAGCCCGCCGCTGGTGGAGTACGCCGCATGAGATGGACATCTCAAATGAACGAAAATGTCATGCGTGCGTACTACAGGGCTACAGGAGGGGAAACCGGACGGACTGGCTACCGAGCGGCAATGTACCGCGAGTTCTTGCTGCTTGAGCCGAATTTAACTGTCACGGAACAAAACCTGGCAGACCGAGCTCGGTATATTCAGCGCTCGAACATCTTTGGCGCTACCGAGCTCGAACGGTTACGACGTGAGGCTGTTCCTGAAGTGACAACTCCAACCACAGAGCAAATTGTCTCTCTGGCGGACCCTGTCCGCGAAGAGACGGACGCTAACGCACAAGATTTGCCTGTGGAGGGAGACACGGAGGAAACAGTTTCCCTAGACATAGAACGGATGGGAAGGATTCTAGGAGAGGCGATTTCTGAGATCCAGAGCGCTCCTCTAGAGAACCGTCCGCGGCTCTCCCGGCTCACGTTAAATGTAGCGACGCGGGATGTCATTGAGGCCATAAACCAAATGCTGCCTCAATATCTTGAGCGCAGCACTGGCCTGGATGATACGGCTTCTATTCTCTTTGGTGCGGCCTTAGCTGTTCACCGTTTCATGGGTGTCAAGACCCAGAAACGGGGACGCTCTACTCCAAGGCGCAGCACGGAACCAGCCTGGAAAAGGAGAATAGAACACCGTATCACCCTTGCCAGAGCTCTCATTGGCAGACTGCAGAGCTTCAGGTCGGGCAATACTAGGCCAAGGATTGTGCGCTCCGTTAGAATAGCCTTTAACGGGCTAGGGGTGAGGCTAGATCAGCCCGATATAGCCCAAAAACTAACGGAGCGCATCGACGACCTGAAGCAGAAAATCGCTGCATGGGGGAACCGCATTCGACGATACTCTGAAAGAGTTGAGCGCTTTCGGCAAAATCGCCTCTTCTCGAGTGATCAGAAAAGGTTCTATAAAAAACTGGAGTGCCCAGCAGTCTGTTCTACCTCTCAGCAGCCGAGCCCGGCTGACCTCGTCGCCTTTTGGCGAAGTGTATGGTCAAGAGAGGTGGAGCATGAGGAGGGCCCTTGGATTGCGGCGGTAGAGGAAGCATGTGCCTCGATAGAGCCGATGAACCCAGTCGCCATCTCTCCGGAGGATGTAGCTGGTGCGGTACGCCGGGCCGCGAACTGGAAAAGTCCGGGACCCGACGGGCTGCATCACTACTGGCTGAAGGGTTTTTCGCTCTGCCATGCTACCTTGGCTCGACAATTCCAGGACGCTCTCGAGCAAAGGGCACTCCCGAGCCTTTTCACCACCGGGATCACTCATTTAGCTCCAAAGTCCACAGACACCGCTGACCCGGCTAAGTACCGCCCCATTACGTGTCTTACTACCATCTATAAGACATTGACATCCGTTCTGAGCCTTAAGATTTCCCGTCATGTAGACGAGAATGGCATAATGTCTTGGGCTCAGAACGGATGTCGGGGCGGTAGTCGTGGTACTAAGGAGCTCCTTCTCATCGACTCCGTCGCGGGCCAACTGGTCAAACGCAATCGCCGGAATTTCTCCGCAGCCTGGATTGACTACAAGAAGGCATTCGACTCGGTGCCCCATACATGGCTTTCGAGGGTCCTCGAGCTGTATAAAGTTGATAGTACAGTTCGAGACTTCCTCGGAGAGTGTATGGGGCAATGGAGCACGATCCTTTGTCTCCATGGTGAGCGGTTGGCAACAGCGGATGACCGGATAAGGATACGGCGGGGTATCTTCCAGGGCGACTGTCTGAGTCCACTGTGGTTTTGTCTGTCCCTGAACCCGCTCAGCACTTTGCTGGAGAGATCAGGGACAGGCTTTCACTTTCGGAGAGGAGGGACAAAAGTGCCTCACCTTCTCTACATGGATGACCTCAAACTGCTAGCACCCAATGCCACCCGCCTGAGGGAGTTGCTGAATATCACCACTGAGTTCAGTAGCTCCATCAGGATGGAGCTTGGACTAGACAAGTGTGCGGTCCTACATGTGGAGAGGGGACAGGTCACGCACTCGGCCGAAATCAATCTCGAGCCGACTAACATCAGAACCCTTTCTGAGGCTGAGTCGTACCGGTATCTGGGTATGTCACAATCCGTAGGGGTAAAGGAGACGGACATGAAACAATCAGTTTGCGAGGTCTTTTTTGGACGCCTGACAAAAGTTTGTAAAAGCTATTTGTCGGGTGCCAATAAGGTCCGAGCTTATAACGGTTGGGTCGTGCCCGTTCTCATGTACACCTTTGGCGTACTCAGATGGACTCAGACCGAATTAGACGCCCTGGACAGAAAAGTCCGCACGACTATGACTCTCTATCGCATGCACCACCCGAAATCGTCTGTTATGAGGTTGTATATCCCCCGAAAATGTGGTGGTCGAGGCGTGTTAAGCGTCAAGACCATGCATAATCGGGAGGTATCCAACCTCAGAACTTACTTTGAGACGAAGAGGGAGTGCCCAATGCATAGAGACGTCATAGAATGTGATAAAGGACTTACTCCCCTATCTCTGGCCAATCCCGAGTGGCAGAAACCGGTGGTACTAAGCACCTCTGACCGGGAGACCGTATGGAAGGAGAGGGAGTTGCACGGACGCTTTTTTAAAGCTCTAAATGAGCCCCACGTGGATAAGAAAGCGTCCGTGCAATGGCTGCGCTTCGGTGACCTCTTTGGGGAAACCGAAGAGTTTGTGTGTGCGATACAAGATCAGGTGGTTAAGACGCGGAACTACCGAAAGTACATCCTGAAGGATGGCACTCTAGACATCTGTCGAGCTTGTCGCCATCCCGGTGAGTCACTCAGGCATGTGCTCTCGGGATGTTCAGCTCTTGCTAACACTGAGTATCTGCACAGACACAACCAAGCGGCCAAAATCCTTCACCAAGAGCTTGCTCTGAAGTACGGTCTCCTGGATGAGAGAGTGCCGTACTATAGGTACACACCGGTGCCAGTACTCGAGCGTGACGGAGTCCGGCTCTATTGGGACCGGTCCATCATCACGGACAGGACGATTCTAGCGAATAAGCCTGACATCGTGCTGATGGACCGGGCGCAGTCGAGGGTGTTTTTAGTGGACATCACCATTCCACATGACGAAAACCTCGTGAGAGCGGAGACAGAGAAAAAACGAAAGTATCTAGATCTGGCTCACGAGGTTTCCAGCATGTGGCATGTGGAGTCCACTGAAACCATCCCAATCGTTATATCTGCGAATGGGTTGATCCCAGTCAGCCTCGCTCACCATCTGAGGCGACTGGGGTTCCGTGGCAGTTCGCTCGCGGCCAAGATGCAGAAAGCGGTGCTGCTAGACTCGGCTAGGATAGTCCGTCGGTTTCTCAGCCTGTCGCCCTGACCCCCGGCCGTTTGGTCTCCCCTGCCGGGGCGTAATCCTCCGCCCGCTACAAGTATTTATTTGTGTAGAGTATATGTAAGTTTATTTATTTGTATATATATTTACGTTTATTATATAACTCTTTGGCTATATATGTATTTATTTTGTACGCGGGTGTGAGAGTAAATAAAATATGCGGAATAATAATAATAATAGTAAATCAATCAGCTAATCGTCAATTTTGTATGGAGGGTCCAATTTTTTTTAGTAGTATATTATATATTGCTTTATTTATGTAGGGTAGGGCTAGCGTAAAACTATGATATAGTATATGTATAAAAAGAAGTGGATATGTTACAAGCGTGCGGTAAATGAAGCGCGTAATGGCAGATATTATGCTCTTCGTCGTTCGGAATAATTTTTTCGCTTGTTTTATGAGTATATAACTCATCTTTAGTAGAATATCATAAGCGTGAGATTACAGAGTAAAAGAGTACGTCGGAAATATTACCTACACAGGTTATAATAACTAGTCATTGACATACTTATCGTCTGCTAAGGGATAAATATCGAAGTACCCGCAAAAATAGTAACATTTGCATACTAACTTTAAAGGTGAGGATTTTGAAGTAAGATCTAAGGGTTCCATAGCTGCCGCTTCCTTTTCAGGTTCTTCGGGAAAACTGAGAGTTCTCGAGCACCGAGTTTTAACATTTGACGTACCTGTGAACACAAACCATATAAGTAAAAACACTTGTCAAGTATTGGTTAAAACGATCGCGTGACGTCAGCGACCATATTTGAAAGCGCGGCAACATGCCAGCGTATTTAAACATTTTCATTAGTAAAGAATTAATTAAAAATATGAAAAAATTACATGCATATTCTTATGTAACTTTTTATTTTTCTAGCTTCG
Organism: Hipparchia sbordonii; assembly: GCA_038048805.1. Classification (NCBI taxonomy): domain Eukaryota; kingdom Metazoa; phylum Arthropoda; class Insecta; order Lepidoptera; family Nymphalidae; genus Hipparchia; species Hipparchia sbordonii. Next base: position 9,085,763 of record CM076112.1, read on the forward strand.
AACAACTATTCTCCTCTTCAATTTAGTAAAGCCTCAATAGCCCAACGGTTAAAGGTGCAGACCGAAAACTGAAAAGTCGCAGGTTCGATCCCCACCGTTGCACTATTGTCGTACCCACTCCTAACATAAGTTTTCACTTATTTGGAGGGGAGAGGAGAATATCAGTCAAGTTCAGCTTGGCTGATATTCTTTTTAAAAAAATATATTGGATAGGCACACTTATACTGAGAAAACAAAAGCTTTTTCTTTGTAGCTATAATAATAAGTAGGACTTACCACTAGAAAATGATAGCCTCTGCAAGTTTTGGACGATTTGCGCATCGCCCGCGAAACTCTTGGATCGGGTGAGGATGCGCAGGTCGGAGGGACTTTCTGGACTCACGTGAATTGTCTGTAACGAACCATATTTTTAATTTATTCAATAACTAGATGATACCCGCGACTTCGTTCGCGTGGATTAAGACTTTTTATTCCCGCGGGAAGTATCTTATTTTCCGGGATTAAAAGTAGCCTATGTGCTATTCCAGAAATAATCTATTTCTGTGGCAAATTTCAGCCAAATCGGTTCAGCCGTTTTTGCGTGATTGAGTAACAAACATCCACACTTTCACACTTATAATATTATAAGATAAGAAGAATGTTGTGTATACATATTAGGGTTGTTAGTTGGTTCTTGATAAGCTGTATATATTTATATTTTGTGCACTTTTAGTTTCAATCTGCTTTGTGTGCCTCTTTAATGAATAAATAAATAAATACAACAAAGACACATACTTAAACCAGTTAGGGTTTAAGTATGGAAACCAGCCTAGTAAGAAGAAAGAAAGAAAAGATATGTATACGATTCTTACTTGTCTTTTTTCTGCAATCGTTATCGGTTCAGGTTCCTCGTTCCCTAACGAATTGCTTCGAGGCCGAGATGTACCAGTAAGATCTGGATTGGATGGCAACCCTAAAAGAAAAATTCAACAAAAATTACATTGTTCTTGAAAACTAAACAGAACACTTAAATATTTTTAACTAGCTGATACCCGCGACCTCGTACGCGTGGATTGAGGAGAGGAGAGATTGATTTTTTTTTGGAGCCCGCGGAACTCTTTTACTTTCCGGTATAAAAAGCAGCCTATATGCTATTCCAGTCTATATAATCTAACTCTGTTATAAAATAAAACGAGGTAAGTACCACGGTAATTATATTAGTTGGGATTGTCGATATTTCGATCCAATTGCACGGACCGTGGTCACGACGGGACTGCGGTTTTTTTTTTTTTTTTCCTACCATAAAGCACCATGTAACGGTGGCTTTATTTTATACTACCATCTAGCCTGAGGGCTAATAAGTAATATTACTTTAACTTAAACTTCTACTTATTATTAATTTCTATATCTAATTTACAGTCCAATAACTGTGAACTCATACACACATAGTGAACTCACAGTGAACTCAAAGTGAACTCATAGTGAACTCGTTAGAATAAACTAAGGGACTGCGGTGTAAATTTTTTTAGTCCGACCTAGGAATCGAACTCAGGACCTTGTCAACGTCAACAGGCAGTTAGTAAATATCTATAAAATATGGATGCGAAATCTTATTTATGCAAACCGCTAGTTTAATTTACCTGATATGAGAATTCCCGCGGCGTGTGACAGCTTATGGGCTCTTGGATGAGTAGTGTTGGCCCGCACGATGTTCCCGCGGCGACACAACGCTTCGAATGCGCTCGCGCTGGCGTTTGTTCCTTCACACGCTAGAAAAGAACCCATAGAATAAACGAGAGTTACCATAAAGTTGAGTTGAGTTACCTATTGCCTATGAGCAAGTTAAAAAAAAGAATGTTAGACAAGCTGAAGTGAGCAAAAGTCGTTTTTGCTCACTCAGTGAGAAAAAGTGTTGAACTTTTCTTGAGACAACACTTTTTCTCACCGAGTGAGCAAAAACTACTTTTGCTCACTGGTTTTAGACAGCAAAGGCGCCCTTTTTGAGCTAGTGAGGAGAAAAAGCTCTTACCAGAGTCCAGGCTGGACCGGCTTCGCGCAGGCTCAGCAAGCGCCAGCGCCGCCAAGTCAGACCCTTCGCCACCCACTGTACGCACTCTAGGCAGCGTACCGGTACCTGCAGAAATTACATTCATTACACTTAAAAAAAATTTGACTCTCTTCTTACCGCATAGCGAAACCCATTTGTAGACACTGTCAACCCCCACGCTATATCGCTTGGTGGTACAGATTGGACAGGTAGGTCGGTAACTAGCCAACTAAAAAAAAAGACGGTGACTTACAGCCCCCCTCTCCAAACAAGCGTAAAGCTTGTCCTAAAAGTGGGTGCGATGATAACGAAATCCGTTTCTAGATACTATCGTACCCCTACATTTAATCGCTCGGTGGCACGGGTTTGGCGGTAGGGTGGTAACTAGCCACGGCCAAAGCCTCCCAACCAACAAAACTGCATGGTTAATGAATGAAAGATTGATAACGAATGGTGATGACTTACTGCCAGTAGTGCCGGCCGATCGGGTGGCCCTTTGCGCGCCCGCCTTCCGGAATAACGCCGCGCCCATTACCGCAATCCGCAGCTTATTCCATAGCAACTGCGATCCACTGGAATACACATAGAAATAATGATTTTCACAATCATTTCGATTTTGGTACAAGATTTCAATTCATACCAAATTTCAAGGTAGCATAATGATTTTCACAATCATTTCGATTTTGGTACAAGATTTCAATTCGTACCAAATTTAGCTCTCCGGCAAGTGCCCAAGAGAGTTTTGATGATGTGACGTCACTAGCAATATTATATGAAAATACGCTCTAAAAACTGCAACTTTTTATTGAGTTGGACTAGAAACTTGAAATTTTTACAGAATTAATTTGTATTCAATATTAATTTCAACTTAGTACTTCAAGCCGTTTCTGAGAAAAAGGGTCTTAACACACGAACAATAAAGTGATCCTATAAGGGTTTCGTTTTTTACGGAACCCTAAAAAAATTGTCTGTCCATTTTGACATGCATTGGATTGTGTGTACCTACGTATGCATTTTTGAAGCTTCATTGTGGAAGCACTGCATGTGTTATTAATATTATATTATAATATGTTATTATTTTTTTACCTATTGTAATGTTTTTTTTTTTTTACAAAAGCAATTGCTAATTTTCTTACCGGCTCTTCTCAGCAGAATCTGCATTCTGAACCGGTGGTAGATTTATGACGTGTCATAAGAGCCACAAGTTGGCCTACATGAAATAAATGGATTTTGAATTTGAAATGTGGTACCTTGACATATCCTTCGGCCAGTCAGCCTCCAGCACGCATCGGTTGTAGTAGCCGTACGTGAGGGCGTTGGGCTGGAGCCCGGCGCGCTTCATGAGGAACAGCAGCTGCACCGCCAGCACTGGCAGCGAGTGGATGCCGCAGAGCTGCATCATCACCCTGTAGCACACCTGTTGAGGTGAAAACAACACATCCCTTTTTTTTTTATTGAAGTTTTAACTTGCACTTAAAGATATATCCTAATAGATTTTTTTATAAATACATATCAAAAATTTCGAGGCCGGCGGGATTCGAACCCACATCTCTCTGGGAATCGCGCCCGAGTATGTATTTATAAAAAAAACTATTATAAAGACGAAAATTTGTGTGTGTGTGTGTGTGCGTGTGTGCGCGCGCTCTCGTGTTTTATGGGTTGAATCTACACTGCCATACCCGTTCCAAGTTAGCCCGCATCCTACCATCTTAGACTGCATCGTCACTTACCATCAGGTGAGATCTTTTTCTTTTATTATGAGATAGGCTTGTGCTTGACGACAATCAATGATGTAAAGCATTGATGAGGTCTAGGCTGGAGCGCGCTTGCCTAGAAAATGCCTATTCACTCTTGAAGGTACTCAGATTATACGAGGCCGGAAACACAGAAGCTGGAAGTGTGTTTCATACCTTAGCCGTACGTTTCAGAAACGTTGAACTGAAGCGTTTCGTGCGAGCAGGTTTAATTTCAACCACGTATGGGCCATCGCTCACGATTTCTCGAGATCGTAGTCCAAGGACTATCTTGTCATCGAATAAAAAAAAAAAAGATACCGGCCGAATTGATAACCTCCTCCTTTTTGGAAGTCGGTTAAAAAAAGATATAATGTTCTTGACACTCAGCGTCCCCTTCTTGAATTTTGAACTTGAACTGTATGATCATTAATTCATTAAGCTAGCACTATTTAGAAAAAAAAAAAAAACTATTTTTACTACCTCATCACAAGGCACCCGTAGTTTAGTGGCGCGCTCCAACAACTCGAAGGCGTCGCGCAGGGTCGCGTGTTCTCTTCCCCGACACAGCAGGATGCGGCACGGTAGCGCCAGGAAGTACAGCGAGTAGCACGCGCCCAATAGGCATTTTGCCCACTCCTCCGGTGACAGGCTAGCTTTACGTGCCAGTCTGAAATATGTACACTTAAATCAATGACCTGTAAATAGACGTGATGACAAATTTTGAAAAACTGTTGGATAATGTTCGGAAGTGTCTACTGTTGTAAACACAACCCTAAACTATTATAGACCATAGACATGATCACAGTGACAGTGGCAGACTTCAAAGAAACTTCCTTGACAGTTCTAGTTCATTGCATTGCAGTAAACAAATTCCTACCAATATTAAAAATGCGAAAGCGTGTTTCTGGGTTTGCCAAAAAATATTTTTGCATAGGTAAGTTTAAAAAAATTCTATGTACTTTTTTGACAACTAACAACGTTGCTAGGTAACTTATCGACAGATTACAGATAGATTGGATATACATATATATCTTCCTACCTTTGGGCCGCAGCAATCTCGTTTTTGGTCCGGCGGGCCATAGGCGACGCGTCGGCCAGGGACTCGGCCGAGGCGAGCGCGGTCGCGGGCAGCGCTTGTAGCGCGCCGCCGCGCGTGTTTTGTCGACACCGGTCCACCAGCTCTTCGTGTAATATGAACTTTTCGTATGTGTATTGTTCTTCTGTAGAACATAGATAGTGTTGTCAAAAATATTTTTGAAGTGAAACTTTCTCAAAGTGAGACAGCAAAATATACGGCGAGGCGAGATAAAGGTTGTTTTCCCGCGGCAGAACGATTCGCTCTCAGTAGTTTTATCGAAACATAGAATTTAAAAAATAAAAATTATTTTCTTTTGATTTTTTACTATACATAGGCTACTTTATATCTCGGAAAATCAATGAAATCCCGCGGGATTTTTAAAAAACCAAATCCATGTGAGCGAGGCCGCGGGCATTTACTAGTTGTAAATAAAATTGAAAATTTGAAATTGTAAAAATTTCATATAACATAGTTGTCAAAAATGTTTGTAAAGTTAAGGGGGCTAAGTGTAATTCGGTGGAGTTTTCAGTACGCGTAGTGAGTCAGTTATACAAAATATAATGGAACTAATAAAAACTACTACAAATAGATTGGTCCCTGGCCTTCGACTTTTGGCTATTACTTTGGTTAAATATCTTTATTTTTAGTACTATAAAAATGATTTCTATCACCTCATCACACAAAATTGACGATTTAGAACTGATTTGTGGTACGCTCAGTCTGTAAACCATACCGATTTTATGTAATTAAAAATACTATCTGTTGGTTCACCTGAAATTTTTTGTTAGCCCTTAAATTCCTTTACCAGTGTTACAACTTCTTACCTGGATCAGGATCAGGTGGTGGTACGAACACGGTACGCTCCGACGTATTAGAATTGTCCAATCCGAGTAACGGCTCGTGGCCTCGGGCCTCCTTGCTGGCCACTCGCTCTATGCACTCGTCGAAGAAGGTTAGCCCTTGGTCGTTATCACAGACGAACGAGCGCTCCTCTATGAAACGCGTGAACATTTGCGTTCGCATTATAAGCGTGAAGAAGCGTTGTTCTGTCTACAACAAACATTAGCAGTGCTAATTAGATTTTCAACAAGTAACAATTGAAAATCGAAAACACCCCCGACATGTGAAATTAAAATAATTTTCAAACGGCTGAACAGATTTTCATGAAACATTTTTTTTTTATTTTATTCGATGACAAGATAGCCCTTGACTGCGATCTCACCTGATGGTAAGTGACAATGCAGTCTAAGATGGTAGCGGGCTAACTTGGAAGGGGTATAGCAGTGTAAATTCAACCCATACCCCTAATCGGTTTCTACACGCCATCGTGCCGGAACGCTAAATCGCTTGGCGGCACGTCTTTGACGGTAGGGTGGTATCTAGCCACGGCCAAAGCCTCCCACCAGACCAGACCAGAGACAATTTAGAAATTATAAATTCCCAAATTGTCCCCGTCGGGAATCGAACCCGAGACCTCCCAGTTATAAGACCACGGCGCTCACCACTGCGCCAGGGAGGTCGTCAAAAACATGGCTAAGAACACTCGGGATAAAATTATCTATGACACAAAAAAAACTAAACGAAAATCGGTTCATCCGTTTGGGAGCTACGATACCACAGACAGATACACAGATACACAGACACGTTAAACTTATAACACCCCTCTTTTTGCGTCGGGGTTTAAAAATACGTACGTACTTCCAATATATATATATTTTTTTTTTCTGAAAAATATTAGCCAAACTGAACTTGACTTATATTCTCCTCTCCCCTCCAAATAAGCGGAAAGCTTGTGCTAGGAGTGGGTACGAAAATAGTGCAACGGGGGAGGTTCGAACCTGCTCAGTTTTCAGTTCGCACCTTTAACCATTGGGCTATTCAGGCTTCATATTTTAGGTATATAGGGATAATACATGGCTGAAATTTGGCACACAGATAGATTATGGTCTGGAATAACACATGGGCTACTTTTTATCCCGGAAAATAAGAGAGTTCCCGCGGGAATCACAAAACCTCAATCCCGCGAACCTTTTCGCGAATTAGTCTATACATATAATAAAATTGTAGAAAAGTGGTGTCTGTACAATGGAAATATATAAAAAAAAAGTAGCAGGGGTTGTTATTATATCGATGCTGAACCCGAAATTGTAATTAATTTTTTTTTGTCTGTTTGTCTGTGTGTTTGTGCACGCTAATATCATCGGCTTATTCGATTTAGATACGGTTTTCACTAATATATTGTAGTAAGCTTCACTTAACATTTAGTGTTTATTTCATGTCAGTCGGTTCATAAATAAAAAAGTTATGTCAATTTAAAGAATCACAGCGAACATTTTTAACGTACAGAGTACGTACTACACGCCTCGCGCCTGAGCGTCCGTGGCTATATAAAGCGCGCTGAGAGCCGCGCCCCGAAAAGTCACTATTCCACGCGAACGAAGTCGCGGGCACAGCTAGTCATTAATAAAATCCTTACTATCCTTACTTGTTTATCCTTACTAGTTAATTTGAATAAAAAATTATTCTTCTTCTAAAGTTCAAATCGCATTACCTTATCGGCTCTGGAGCGAAGGAACGCGTCCATGTGGAACAGCGCGTGCGGGTCGGTGGTGCCCACCGTGGGCGCCTTCGTGATCGGGATGAGGAAGCTGCGGTAGCCTTGCAGCGTCTGAGCCATGAACCTCAGAAATGCCTCTTGGATCTTTAGTTCCAACGCTTGCTGGAACAGAAAATAATAAAACGTATTTTTTTTTTTTTACAAAACCGACCTCAAACGCCACTACAGAGTATATCAATTGTGACTATAAAAATTTATTTATTGAAGAGTTCCCACGATTTCTCTAGGATCCCATCATCAGATCCTGGCCTGATGACTATGGGACCACCTGGAAAGTATACCCTTTCAAACAAAAAAGGAATTTTCCAAATCGGTCCAAGCACCTTCGAGTAATCGGGGAACATACTTAAAAAAATTAAAAAAAAAAAAAGATTCTGACGAATTTAGAATCTCCTTTTTTGAAGTCGGTTAATAAGTTTATAAAATATGATGTTTAAATTTTAAGTTGTTAATTTAATCAAAATATTTATTTTTTTAGTACCACTAACAAAAACAAACATTTATCACATATCAACTACATTGGTAAGTTAAACACTACTCGGCGATTGCGAAATGTCTTCTTGTCTATCAACCGATAGATATCCACTGCTGAACAAAGGTCCCTTGCATGGAACTTCACAGTGCTCGGTCTTGCGCCGCCTGTATCCAGCGGCTTCGTGATTCGTCTGATGTCGTCGGTCTACCGGGGTTTGCCAACACTGCGCTTCACGATTAGGGGTCGACACTCCAGCACTTTAGAACTGTAATGACCATCACTTCTTCGAACTATGTGCATAATATGCTCTTCTTTTAATTAATTATACAGGGCGTCCCACGGCTATGCCACATGGAGGGGAAGTACCTTAAATATTGTAGATGGAACATTTTACTGAAAGAAGACTTCATTTTAATTTAAAAAACAATTTAAACTGCATTCATAGATTTTTAAATAATTGCCTGGTTGAACCGGGACTCGAACCCGCTATACGAGAAAACAAATTAACCTGTATCTTTATCATACCGATCGGAAGGCTTCATCATAAGGATTATTTTTTGTTAAATAACATAGCATGAGAAATAAAAGGAAGACCATGAATTTTAGCCTTTGATGTAAAATTTTGTTCAGAAAAATGAAAAGCTGACATTGGCGTATCGCATCGACATACAACTGACATGAACTATTACTAATGAGTACCCACTTGAGAAGTACGCATCATTTCCCGATCCTTACTATACTTACTAATCCTTACTTATATTACCTATAAATGCGAAAGTGTGTTTGTTTGTTGATTTATTGGTTTGTCCTTCAATCTCGCTGCAATAGTTTGCAGCGGGATTGAAAGACATGTCGATACGCCAATGTCAGCTTTTCATTTTTCTGAACAAAATTTTACATCAAAGGCTAAAATTCATGGTCTTCCTTTTATTTCTCATGCTATGTTATTTAACAAAAAATAATCCTTATGATGAAGCCTTCCGATCGGTATGATAAAGATACAGGTTAATTTTTTTTCTCGTATAGCGGGTTCGAGTCCCGGTTCAACCAGGCAATTATTTAAAAATCTATGAATGCAGTTTAAATTTTTTTTTAAATTAAAATGAAGTCTTCTTTCAGTAAAATGTTCCATCTACAATATTTAAGGTACTTCCCCTCCATGTGGTATAGCCGTGGGACGCCCTGTATACATTTTATTATTGCAAATATTTTACCTCTTTTTTCCGTTTCTGGAAATCTCTGTCTAAGCTGGTTGTAGGTTCTCCGTTATATTTGCTGTCATGTGAAGAGTGTATAGGTGATGCTGAAATAAAAATAATAAATCGTTAAAAAGCTGATAACTTAACAAATATTATCCTACACAAAAATGATATGAGACGGTAAAGAAAGCAGTAGATGAAATTTAATCAACTTAAATTAATCAGAACGTTTTGGTTAATCACCGGTTATATTTTTTTTTTTTTTTTTAAGAATATTAGCCAAACTGAACTTGACTTATATTCTCCTCTCCCCTCCAAATAAGCGAAAAGCTTGTGCTAGGCGTGGGTACGACAATAAGGCAAAGGGTGGGGTTCGAAGTTCGAACCTGCGACCTTTCAGTTTTCAGTCCGCACTTGACCGTTGAGCTATTGAGGCTTAATTAACCGATTAATTGATTAAGAACATCGAAACCAAATTGGTTACCGGAATAATATTTTTATTATTATATTTTTTAATTAATATTTCTTATATTATTAAGACAGCCTAAATTGAAAAACTAACCTAACATACCGGGTCTTATGGTGGTGTATAGTTGCTCCAATGTTTGCCGCAACAACCGCACTTGTCTTTTGGGCAAGAGCTTTATTGATATATGCCTCTGCGATTCACATATCTGTAAATTTTTTTAAAAATATTATAGAAAAAATTATAAGTACAAATGAATAATACTATAAAGCAAATATAATAGTACTAGCTGATGCCCGCGACTTCATCCGCGTGGATTTAGTTTTTAAAATCCCGCGGGAACTCTTTATTTTCCGGGCCAAAAAGTAGCCATGTCACCCTCCAGGTCCAACCCATGCAAACTATACCCATGCAAAAAATCATGTCGATCCGTAGCTCAGTTGCAGCGTTATTGAAAGACAGATCAACAAACAAACACACTTTCGCATATATTAATAAGGATAACGATGAAAAACTTACCGTAATATTATTGGTATCTAAATCGACACACGTCACGTCTGGCGGCGGCTCGTATAAGTCAAAAAATCTCGAGTCCACACCTATTAAATAAGGCAAAGGCGCGTGCAGGACCTCGGCTAAACCTGAAAGGCAACGTTAGATAATGTGACTCATTTTCTATTAGATTATTAAAAAAAAAAAGACGTGTGGCACTCGGGGACTGCCGCGGTAAAGCTACTGCATAGCATTTTTTATCAACGCCATCTAGCGGTGAGAGGAGTCCCGTGTCAGGTTATTTTCGTTACGGAATTTCTGGATTCGGTCTCCACGCTCAATGCCCGCGATAGAAGCTATGCAATAGCTTAAAAAAAATTCGTTGTAATTTTATCTCTAGGCACAGAATACTTAACAGTACCTAAACGTATAGAAGATTCACTCCGCAAAATGATTTCAATAAATAGCGACTCTTATTACCACACGATAAAGTGCAGTTCAGGTTGACACAGCGCTACTTACCTACCGTGTTATTCACCTAGACTTTTCTCTCTTTCTATAACGTAACTCTTATCCCTTCGCACTCAGCAGTTTGGGTGATCAGAGTCTACGGCTTTAATAGTCGTAAAAAATATTGTGCAACTTTTTTTTTTTTGTTTCCTACCATAAAGCACCATGTAACGGTGGCTTTATTTTATACTACCATCTAGCCTATGGGCTAATAAGTAATATTACTTTAGCTTAAACTTCTACTTATTATTAATTTCTATATCTAATTTACAGTCCAATAACTGTCCTTAGTTTATTCTAACGAGTTCACTATGAGTTCACTTTGAGTCACTGTGAGTTCACTATGAGTTCACTATGTGTTCACTATGAGTTCACTATGGGTTCACTATGTTCTTGTGACCTTATTGTGCAACTGAACGGATTTTGATGAAACTTCACAATGTAGCGCATACATTATATTTTATCCCGGAAAACTAACGAATTCCCGAGGGGATCAAAAACCCTTAACCCGCGCGGACGAAGTCGCGAGCATCATCTAGAAAGTAAAATAAATGAAACGAACGTACCTAAAGGACAAAGTGGTATGTAAGGACACTGCCACTTAAATGGAAATAATAAACTGGAAACTGCCTCGGAGACAGCAGTCAATGTATCAGGCCTGTGGACAAAAAACAGCAATATTTCAAAACAATCAATTTAACAAAATATATTTACGATGAGTATCTTATCTATCATTTATTTCTAATCACTAATAAATAACAGAACTGGTAGCATGGGCAGGAGATAAAAGTTTTATCCCCCGATTTTATCCACTGACAGGGGATAAAATTATCTTTTTCCTATGCTAAAGCATGGCAACAGAGGAGAAGGCGATGTATATTTCTATAAGTATATCCACTGAGTGTTATTTCCACCGCTGTGCCCATGCTCGACGGGTGGATAAAGCTAAGCGAGGGGATAAACGTTTTATCCTTTTCCCGGGGATAAAATTTCTCCCGCCCATGCTACCAAGGCAGATGAGGGTTTAAATTTCTTATACCGGATCTCCCACTATAACGAATTTCTTCTTGGCCGAGATATGCCAGTAAGATCTGGATTTGACGGCAACCCTAAAAGAACTTAACTCACCTAAGTGAATGTATAAGTATTTTCTGCTCCGTGATGGCAAGCGCCAGCAGCAGCAAGCAGTTGTCTGGGCCAAGGTTGAGGAGCAACTGCCTGAACCCCGCTCCAGACCGCACTAGGGGCTGGTCGTCCCTTCGCGTCACTATCACCCGATCGTGGGGATTGGTGGGTGACAACTGGAATAAGAAGAATCCGTAAGCCCAAATTAGACGTGTATGCGACAATGACGCATATAATTAAAAATAAATATCGTCTACACTACACCTAGGCATAGACTGTGGCGCTGTAGTGGCTATGTGAAGCGGTGCCTTCACCCATAGATAAATGATGTATGTATCTCTGTGGTTTAATTCCTACGAACGCAGTGTCTCAAGCGCATCGAAACATTCTGTTAAAATTAGTATAAAGCAGATTGTTACTGATAAAGAAAATAAATACAAGTAAAATAAAAGGTGGTTATTTTAATCAAGAATCATAAACAAGACGGTGCCCCCGTTTATCGCCTGTGAACGGTGAACGACGTGTTTAGAACGTTCATTTTCGATGACTCATCGATGGAGCCTCGAAAATGAAAGCAAAAATCCCGAAAAGTGAACCGTCTAATTTGAACTTTACTAATATCACAGAATACATTTCTTTTTCTTTTTTTAAAAAAAGAACATTGGCCAAGCTGTCTAATATCTACCTATCCCCTCCAAAAAAGCGAAAAACTTGTGCTAGAAGTGGGTATAACAATAGGCAACGGGTAGGATTCGAACCTGTGACCTTTCAGTTTTCAGTCCGCATCTTTAATCGTTGGGCTATTCAGGCTTAATAGTCCTTGACTGCGATCTCACCTGATGGTAAGTGACGATGCAATCTAGGTAGCGGGTTACCTTGTAACAGGTACGGCAGTGTAAATTCAACCCATACCGCTAATCGGTTTCTAGACGCCATCGTGCCGGAACGCTAAATCACTTGGCGGTACGTCTTTGACGGTAGCGTGGTAACTAGCCACGGCCAAAGCCTTCCACCAGACCAGACCAGAGACAATTCAGAAATTATAAATTCCCAAATTGCCCCGCCGGGAATCGAAACCGTGGCCTCCCAGTTATAATACCACAGAGTCACCACTGCACCAGGGATGTATCAGGTGAGATCGCAATCAAGAACTATCTTGTAATCCAATAAAATAAAAATAAAATAAATAAAAAAGAAGTACCTGTAATAATATTCTTGGATCTGGAAACGGTACTTCTTCCAACAAGTGAGTTATGTACCGCTCGATGGGTATACTTAATGGTTCTTTACTCCATGACATTTCCTGAAAACAAATTGGAAATTATTACATCCGAAAATCTTTGTAATCCCTAAAACTACTATACTAAAATATGTGCGAGAGTGTGTTTGTTTGTCTTTTAATCAGGCAGCCACCATTCAAAAGTATCACCGAAATATCACCTTATCAATAAACTGATAGCATTTGTGGCTAGTGTCATAGAATTTGTTACTTATATGGGAATAAAAGTGTTAACTCACCAAAATGTAGAGCAGCCATCTTTCAAAAGTATCACTGAATGGCCACCTCGACAGCAAACAGATGCACTTGTTCGCGTGCAAGGAGTGTGAACTGTGAGACACGCCAGCTCGCCAGCCTAGCTGTTCCATTTGCGACTCGCTCTATTGCGTGTGCGGATAGCTTTCATAGAATACATTAATCTTAGAGACAACTCTATAGGAGTGCTGTTTCTTACCTCTTTTCTCTCCTTATCCTCTCCTCTACCATTATTACAATGTCAAGAGATTTTAGTACAAATAAGTGTTAACTCACCAAAATATAGAGCAGCCATCTTTCAAAAGTATCACCGCAATGTCACCTCGTCAATAAACTGACAACATTTGTATTCCATTTGTGGATAGTATATACACATAGAATACATAACTGTAAAATACTCTTGGAGGATTGTCACTTACCTCACCCTGTGCCCTAGTAACAATGTCAAGGGAATAAAGTGCTAACTCACCAAAATGTACAGCAGCCATCTTTCAAAAGTATCACTGAATGGCCACCTCGACAGCGAAGAGATACACTTGTTCGCGTGCAAGGAGTGTGAACTCCAGCAGCAGAGACACGCCAGCTCGCCAGCCTAGCTGTTCCATTTGCGACTCGCTCAGATGCGTGTGCGGATAACTTTCATAGAATACACTAATCTTAGAGACAACTCTATAGGAGTTTTGTTTCTTACCTCTTTTCTTTCCTTATCCTCTCCTCTACCACTGTTACAATGTCGAGAGATTTTAGTACAAATAAGTGTTAACTCACCAAAATATACAGCAGCCATCTTTCAAAAGTATCACTGAATGGCCACCTCGACAGCAAACAGATACACTTGTTCGCGTGCAAGGAATGTGAACTGTGAGACAGATTTTAGTACAAATAAAAGTGTTAACTTACCAAAATGTAAAGCAGCCATCTTTCAAAAGTATCACTGAATGGCCACCTCGACAGCAAACAGATACACTTGTTCGCGTGCAAGGAGTGTGAACTCTGAGACACGCCAGCTCGCCAGCCTAGCTGTTCCATTTGCGACTCGCTCAGATGCGTGTGCGGATAACTTTCGTAGAACGTCACCGCCGAGCCGTATACCTGAAATTAATTGATCATTATCAATATTGCTGGATGGATGATATGGATGGCTGGATGAGAAGGGCTGAGGACCGACACCCTGATTACGTAAAAATTTGCAACAGCAACAGCAATAGCAACGCGACAGCGATCGGTCGCAAAATGTCACTAAAAATCGTATTACGGAAGCCAATCGCACGTCTATTGCTCACGTGTCGATACTAGCGCCACTCGCGTTAGGACGGCAATAGATGTAAACAAAATACACAGTTTTTATCGTCGTCAGTGGTTGAATTGTTATATTTTTTATTTGTTTTGTGTTGTGGTCTGTGGTAAAACCCTCTCGAAGTATTTGACTTCCTTTCTTCTCCATCAAGCATCTCTAAAGAAGAAAAGTACATTTTGCGATAGGCGAGCAATAGACGTGCGTAATACGAATTTTAGTGACATTTTGCAACCGATCGCGTAGTGATTGCTGTCGTGTTGCTACTGCTGTCACTACTGCAAATTTGTCGTTTGAGAAGTGACGTTTGACAGCAGAAGTGACGTTTGACAGCAACGATTGCGCGATTTACGCCTGTCGCGAACCTGTCGCGAGATACGTAATAACCCTGCCGATGTGGTGGCGCTGTTTGGAAAAGGCCTATGTTCAGCAGTGGAAGTCCGCAGGCTGAAATGATGATGATGATTTTATCAATATTATATTATCAGCAACCTAAAAACGGCTCACTACTGAGCCGCAACCTCTCAGAGAAGGGTTTAGACCACCACGTTGGCTCAATGCAAATTCAAGTTCAAATTCAAAATTTATTTATTTCATATAGGCTAACTTGTAGCTCTTATGACACGTCATAAATCTACCACCGGTTCGGAATGCAGATTCTGCTGAGAAGAGCCGGCAAGAAACTCAGCAGTTGCTCTTTTCAAAAAATTTTTTTTTTTACAAAGCTATGCTATGTATACAGTGCTTCCACAATAAAGCTTCAAAAATGCAAAAATGCATACGTAGGTACACCAATCCAACGCATGTCAAGACGCAAAATGGGAGACTTCACATACCTTTAAGAACATTTTGGAGAATTCTCAGGCATGCAGATTTTTTCAGTAACTTACCGACCGAATTCTATAACAGCGAATTCTATCACAGCTAAACTCTTCTACCCGATACTTAGACTTTTGCTACACTACTAGAGTTTAGACGTAAAGTTACAATGAAATCTCACTTTATCCGTAGCATCAGCGACGGTCAGGACGAATGTAGAGAAGACAGGTTTCGGCGAAGACGCGTTGTTCGGCCACAGCTCCAGCGTCGAGCCCATCGGTAAGCAAAACAGCGGCACCGACGTCGGAAACGCTAAGCTGCGACGCTCTGTTGTGGGATACCTGGTGAAGGTAATGGTTTATTTATTTTATTTATTTATTTATTTAGTACCAGAGAATAAAAAGGATGTGCACAAGGACAGCTTAGGGATCATCGATAAATTAAGTCACACGAATTTCATGATTTTTTGCCCCTCCCCCTGTCCTTGTCACAGCTGGTCACATTTGTGAGACTCTCTCCCTCCCTAGTGTGACGTCACATATTTTGCAAATTTACATTTAGAAATTATTGAACGAAAACAGCCGTTCCGAAATCAGTTTTATTTCCATTTAAATTATTTTTTAATAAAATTAACATCAAATCAAACAAATAAAAAAACAAAAAATATTAATAGAATTATATTAATTAAAGATACAAACTTAATAATCTTGAGTCCTTAGATTATAATCGATTTTGAATGTGACGTCACGAAGTTTAGGACCCCTCTCACCCCCCTGTCACACAATGTCACACTTCGTCGACCCCCTCCCTCCGCCTTAACGTGTGACGTAATTTATGGATGGCCCCTTATCTCTAAAGAAGAGATTTCTTCCAGAAGCCCTAGTTGTTAGTGGCGAAAGAATTGGTGGCAAAAAAAAGAGTAGAAAAGTCAAGAGTAGGTCAAACGCGCGTCGGACTCACATACGAAGGGTTCCGTAACATAAAACGCCGAAAAACACGTTCTAATACGGAAGCCCCCTTTAGTTTTTAATTTGTTTTTATTTTTATTATTCGTTGTTAAAGCAACAGAAATACACATTCCCTGTATTTCAACTGTCTACCTATTGATCATGAGATAAATCCTTCTGATAGACGGATGGATGGATGGATGGGTGGATGGATGGATGGACGGATGGATGGACGGATGGATGGACGGATGGATGGACGGATGGACGGACGGACGGACGTACGGACGAACAGCGGAGGCTTAGTACGGTCCAATTTGTTATCATACTTCGGGTACTACTTCGGGAATAAAGGTCCCTTGCATGAACTTCCACAGGACTCGGGCTTGCGCTGCCAGCATCCAACGGCTCCATTCGACACTTTTTATGACGTCGTCCAGCTAGTGGGAAGTAATGGTGAATGTGGATTGGTTAATAAATTATTGCATTGATTTGCTCACGACATTTTCCTAACTGAATCTACTGCATTACAACAATTTCCTTCTATATTATAAACATAAACATATATTATACGTTATAATTATTATAAACCTTTAAATAAATGCGCTTTACTCTTGGGTAAAAACCATCAGTCCACATTAAAAACAAAATTAAAACGCGCTCAAAACGCTGTAGGTCATAGAAATATGCAGTTTAATGCAGTTAAAATATCACGTTAAACTCCACAGGGCCGGGGCTAAAGTCCATTATACATAGCCTTTTAGCGCCGCCGGGCGTTAATTACCGACTCGCTTTGTGAAAGTTATTTCAATTAGCGTTCATTTTAAATATAACAGCGCTCTTCATTCATTTTCAATGATTCATTCTAACACGTAAGCAGCTCAGGACGCGTGTACTCTACTGACCTACTTCCGTAGGAAGTTTGGACGGTAGTTTTTTTTTTTAGTTGAGGGCAAGATAGCGCTTGACTGCGATCTCACCTGATGGTAAGTGACGATGCAGTCTAAGATGGTAGCGGGCTAAATTAGAAGGGTTATGGCTATGTACATGCAACCCATACCCCTAATTGGTAGTATGATGCCAGATTGGTCAAATTACGACTATTATTTTCGGAAGACCCTGAGGGCCAACTATACTGGAGTATGATGGCTGGAGGTAAAGTAGGAACCAGAGAGAGAAGTCGAACCTAATAAGAGAGACCATATTGGCAAAACTCCGCTAGTCTGAGCACCTAAAGGAGAAGGATTGTACTGTAAGAAGAGAATACTTGTAGTGTCCATTATAGAAGAAACGCTCTGTTGAACGACCCAGGTGTCAAACATTATCAGGAAATATACTTGTAACTAGATAGTTAGTAAAAGTAGATACTTTTATACCAAAATATTTATCACATGGCAGATAAGGTGGCGTGTAAAAGGTATCCAGATTATATAAGAATAGTAGGGCGCGTGGGTGCGGGGCTCGCTAAAGCGAACCGCGGTTTTTCTGTCCACCAAGTAGACCTTCGCGTCTTGATCATCTTTTTCCAAGGAACTACTCTTCCATCTTTCATAGTCTCTGAGATATACATCGACGAAATTTGTATGACCGCCACCTTGAATCCGCCATTTTGGTATTTTTTTCAGCTCATTACCAATTGGATGAGGTTTCGAGTGATTTTTGTTTGGGCACCCTCAACCTATCTTCCTACTTTATTTGAATAATATAATATAATATATATTATAATGTTAACTCACCTAAACAGCACTTCTGGTTTGTAAGCTATTAGCGGCGGACGGTTCATTGACTTTTTGTAACAGAGGAACACATCGCTTCCTATTAACCCTGTAATTTAAAACAGCTCGTTAAACCTAATTATAGATAAAGTAAAAAACATAACTGGACTACTTATGACCATAGATGTTAAAATATCATGTACACATGTACAAATACAGTCAGCCACATAAGTACGTACACACGAAATTACGTATCCATGTACGCAAACACGCACGAGCGTACGCAAGTATGAGTAGGTATGCATTCAATATTAATATACACGAATATGCTCGCGTAGCACGTTCACACGCTCAAATGTACGCAAACACGGATGAACGCACTCGAACAAACGGTCTCAAACTTCTAGTTTGATAAATGTAACTAATTAAGAGACATTAAGTATCTCTGCACATATAACCACAAACACGACGTCTATATCTTTATGTTTACAGGGCGTTTTCCTAGCCTTAGAATGTAGGCTATTTAAAACTTAAGTAGGGTTTAGGTTATTTAAATCTTAAATATGTAGTTTAGACTATTTAAGTCTTAAATAGAGTTTAGGCTTTATAAAAGCTTTATTTAGAGTTGAGGCTATTTAAGCCTTAAATACCAACAAATTCCTGAAAAGCAGGCAACGCATTGGTGCCTCTGGTACTACAAGTGTTCATGGGCGGCAGTAATCATTTAACATCATTCGCTCATTTGCGACAAGGGTGACATAACTTAAAATTCACCAATTTTAGTGTCGATAAATACAACATTACGCTAAGCACAAAAAAATAAGAGCGAGAGAGATTGTGACTTAATGTTCTGTCGCTTTGTTGGCCGCTGTGCTGTTTCGAGACCGCAGCATCCACAAAAAATTACTCTCTAACGAGAGAATTCTCTCATCGTCGATTTTGAATTATGTCACTCTTATCGCAAATGAGCGAATTGTGACCCGCCTCCTCGTTTGCCCGTTATTCATATAAAAAAAATAGAGTTAAGACTATTTAAGCATTTAAGCCTTAGAGTTAAAGCTATTTAAAAGCTTTAAATAGAGTTAAGGCTATTTAAATCTTAAGTAGAGTTTAGTTTTCTCATACCTTTATTAAGATTCTTCCCGATCATACAGAAGGCGTGTGGCGGGGTCTCCCCCCTACTCGTAACAACGACGCACACGTCAACAACCACCAGCGCGTTACACGGCGCCGTGGGGTGCGCCCGTCTGTACGTTATGAACGTTTTGGCGGTGGAATTGTTCACGTTGGCGAGGCGGTCGCCCACCGACAGGAGGACCATTTCAGCGTCCGCCATTAAACGCTCCCTGCCTTCGTACATTACACCTGAGGGAAAAGGAATATGTTAAGCGATGCTGTTTTATTAACTCTGGAACAATAAAAAACTGTAACACGACTGGGGAAAATTGGATGTAACATCGCTTTATTTATTAATTTTTATTCTTTATGACCATATAAAAATTATAATACAAAAACATATATTAAAAGAAGTAGACATAGATAAGCTTATCTATAAAAAAATAAATTTCTTCCAGCTTCCCTTGAAAGTGAGCAAGGTGAAATTATGGAGTGGTATTGGTCAAAAGTGTACATCACTACATATACTATTACTTGTTATGTACTATTATTCATATTGATTTTGTTCGTATAAAATGTAGCCTATAACACCTGGAATATAATAGCGAATCAATTGGTACCTCATTGATAAAAATCGGCTTAGTAGTTTGGGCGCTTCGATGGAACATACGTAAATAGAAACAAACATACATAGCTACATATACATACCTAAATACAGTCTGGTAAAAACCTAATGAGGCGTCGCAGATTCGCGCCAAAAATCTAGGGTAACTTAGTAGTTATTTAGGTTACATTTGAATACAATACGGATTATTGTATGGCTGGATTTCACTAAATATAAAATCCTTACTACTGCATAAGTGTGTTTGTTTGTTGGTTTGTTCTTCAATCATACAGCAACGGATCGACGTGATTTTTTGCATGAATGGAGTTGAGGACCTAGAAACTGACATAGGCTAGGTTTTATCTCGGAAAAACAATTTTCCGCGGGATTTTCAAAAACCTAAGCGGACGAAGTCGCGGGCCAAAGCTAGTTACAAATAAATCTTACGTAAATGAAATCATTCACGCAATCATTGAGACAAATGCGCAATTAACTTTGACTCCGTATTTAGAATTTCTATTTTTAGACTATAAGGTACCTACCCATTGAAAAACAATACCTACTCTCCAAACAATTAAGAGTAACACAATGTTAAAATAAATACACATGTACGAATTTGCTTAACTTTTATCAACACTGGTAGCATGGGCGGGAGAAATTTTATCCCCGGGAAAAGGATAAAACATTAATCACCTCGCTTAGCTGTATCCACCCGTCGAGCATGGGCACAGCGGTGGAAATAACACTCAGTGGATATACTTATAGAAATATACATCGCCTTCTTCTCTGTCGCCATGCTTTAGCATAGGGAAAAGATAATTTTATCCCCTGTCAGTGGATAAAATCGGGGGATAAAACTTTTATCTCCTGCCCATGCTACCAGTGTAGTAAGTGCTAATTTGCCCACACAAGCTGAGTTTTGGTAGCTTTGCACTACTGTACACAGTAACGATATCTAATACCTATCATAGCTGTGTTTTTAAATTTTGATTTATTTCATACTTTTGTGTGTTTAATATTGCCAATAAAGGTTTTTCTGATTCTGATTTGATTTTCAATACAAAAATAGACAAACTATCACGCTCACTGCAAGACTTATTTCACGTTGGTGAAATCGGTCCCAAATATTTGATCTCTCGAATTTAATGACATAAAAAAAGCATGAAAGTAAAAATTTAAAAACCCACGACGACGTTCGCGTCCGTAATCTTTTTTGAGCTGATTTCTGTGTTACGTAAAAAACGGAATCAAAATCGATCCAAGATTTATTGAGAAAATTTGTTTATTAGAAAACCCAAAAAACAACAATTAACCTCTAACACTAGACCACCATTCCATCGTGTGTAAAAAACGAAAAAAAAAAAACAGAATATTTTTTTCGTTTTTAATTAACTAAGCTCCTGAAAGCGATACAATGCATTCCGATAAGCATTTCGTTGAAGTCGGCTGCATTTTTGTACACATTATTTATTCCAATACCGACGAAAAGTATCGAATATCGGTTCACCTTAAATCGCCTTATGTCATGCCGCGAAATAGACTTATGCCTTACTTAGTCCTGTCACAGATAAGTGACGATGCGACACTATATGGATTCCGCTTTGTTTACTTGAGAAATACGCTCAACATCAATAGTTGTAAGTGTAAAAATAGGTGATCTATATGAGACATCATCATCTCAGCTTATCACCAGTCCGCAACTAGACACGAGCCTCTTCAGAAGGAGAAGGGTTAGGGCCAGTCCACCAGCCTGGCCAAGTGCGTTTTGGTGAACTTCACACACATTTGAGAACTTATGGAGAATTCTGGCACGAGGTTTCCTCATGATGTTGTTAATCTATACATATAATAAAATTGTAGAAAAGTGGTGTCTGTACAATGGAAATATATAAAAAATAACCGGTCAAGTGCGAGTCATACTCGCGCACTGAGGGTTCCGAAACTCTTGACCATTGTATTAATTAGGATTAATTAGGTACCTACTAGATGACAACTTAAGTGCGCAGTGTTATTGCAGTTCCTATAGACGCCTTCCGGTCTCATCATCAGACCCTGCATATCATCTAGGACTAGAGTACCTACTGTCAAGATGAATCAAACAAGCCCAAACTCAATGGGGTTGTGTAGTTTTCTCACAGTTCCCACTATCCATCTTTCATCCCATTATTTGTTTCTTTGAGTTACTTCCATAAGACAATGTATAACCTGTAAAACTAAGTCTAAGCTGTCTTTAAAGCATTCGAGATAGTCAATCAAAAGGTTCTCTATGTTTGATAGAATTTTCTTTGTGACCCTTTTCATGTCTAAACAAGCAAGTAATAGTATTGTATGTTCTAATAAATGTGGGAATAGCTCAAAGTAAAAACACTAAATATATATTAACTTCTTTTATTTAAACTACTTTTAGCACTCCTTAGCATGTCTTAACTCCATATGCCATCTTGCCAATCTTTTTTATCTCCATATCTTCCCACTCTCTCTATCGCATACATCCATCCCTGTCATACACTTACATTCCGTTTCCCACATTCTGTCATCCTGCACAGACATACCTTCTCTGTTTATACATCTTTACCATATTCATACTTCCTCGCATACCTTCTCAACACTAATACACCTAAGTTAAACAATACAGTTTTCATACATACTTAATACATCTTAAGTTAACCAATACAGAATGACATCTTATAACGAATCTAAACACTAGTAAGTATACATGGTCACAAATTATTATAATATTTCTTTTACAAAATAAAATAAAATTTGACTGATCTTGAATTTAAATAATGATAAAGTAATTGTATTTGAAAAAATGTTATTAAGTAATGAACAATGTTGATCATCAAACTTCTTTTTATTTAAATAAAATTACTTGAGTTATGATTCAGTAATAACCGGTAAAACACCAGTTTTTCTCTGGTGTTTCACCGGTATAGTATAGAATGAGACCTTTATTATATAAATCTTTGATTAACATACTTTATGCGAGTAAATAAAACTAGTTGTTTTACTAGCTACCTACCCATGAAAGGTTTTTTTCTTTGATTGTATACTCTCGTTTTTTTGGTTGATTTCATTCGGCAATTTCGTTCCTACCTACCTCTTAAAATATAAAGCCCCTAAATAATCCCATTTCACTTTACTCCCTTAATTTGGGGAGAAACCCCCATAAGTTGCGATCCCTGGCAGCACTACAAAAATCCGATACCCACACTAACATAATATACTAGATTAACATACTATACACATAGCCGTCTCATAGAGATGTCTCAACACTACATCTACGTTGCTTATTTTTTAGCAATTTCATTTGGTCTAGAACAAGCTCTGCAGCAAAATTACCATTTTCAAGATTAACTGCTTCATTCAAGTACTCAATAGACCTATCAAGACTATTGTCTTGTCAAATGACTTTGTTGGTTCACAACTATTGTTATAATAACAAGATAGTATATTTTCAAGCTGTGACCATCTGCTAAGCTTAAGTTCACTAGGTAATATCCAGCTCAAATCTTCATGATGCATTAAATGTCCTTTTACATATACCTGAATGCTTAGATTTTCATCCACCAACACACTATTAACACACTATTACATTGCTGTCACCATTATCACTTTCAATATCAAGATTTAACAAATAGAAATATAGCCTCTTATTAGGTATCATTTGATACAACCATTTAGTCTCTTAAATTTTCTTGGAATTTATACACTAAGTCTGCGAATGATGTTATTATGTCACTCTAAAAATTTATCAATTGCTGTTCTGTCCATCACGTCCAATGATTATTTCTTCTTGAAAAATGGTTGCTACGCTTGAGAGATATACGAGCATCTTTCGGGAAAGAAAATGTACTTTTAGCTCCTTCAATGCTGATAACACTGTCGTAATTTGATTTGCATTCGGGCACACAGCATTTTCTTGGCATCTAAAACAGTTAAAATAACTTTTATTATCATAAACAAAATGAAATATAAGTATTTGTTTTGTAGGTTATGTTTTCAAACCTAGATACTTATTACTTACTTATTTAAATTATGAGTCTGGCACTTAATTGTAAGTTACTATGTACCTTGTTACTAAACATCTTTAAACGAAAATATCTTCATTTGTTACACCAAAATATATTGACAGTATTAGCCAGTAAGTAATAAACATAGCTTTTTACCTTTGCAATTTTGTTTGCACTTTGCAGTCGATATACATTATACATATAGGTAGGTACGAAACATGGATTTATCTCGTCGTAACTGATGTATTTTTAGGTTTCTATGCACCTTGACTGAAACCGTACATTATTGTAACTTTTATTAAATAATTATGATTTATATACAAAACAAAATAACACGGACGCACTACCTTGAGAGGTTGCCAGACTTCTACAGTCTTGAGTCTATATATACATCCTTCTCTATGCTTCTACTTCATGGCTCTCTAGATAGAGACAGCTCTACACGTCAATGGATAGGTACCAAATAGAAACACAATGCGTTGTCCTGCTCCTACATACATATTTTGACATAATGTCTTCTCACTTTAGTCGTTTTAGCTTTATGAGCTAGCCACATTAGAGGGTTAACGTTGCCGCTATTAACACGGCAGCTTCCCCCAATATTTAATGCGAAAAATTGAGTGGAAACACTTGAACGGTCAACGTCAATGCCCGATAATGACGATAAAATGTCTTGATTCAAGATGGACGCTGACGCTGCTGCATTCACATTGCGTTATCGCCAATGAATTAATACAGGATTAATAAATACATCATTAAAAAATTAATACAGAATTATTGCGTTATCGCCAATTAAATTTGCGTTGACGTTGACGAAGTGTGAGCACTCAGTTTGTCGCGTTTAATATTGTCGGAAATAACCACGATAATAGTTGAGATGATCGACATTGACGTTTACCATAGTGTGGCCGCACCATTATAATCTGTCTACGTGACGCGTCACTAAAGAAGCGTAGCAATAGTTGTAATTCACAGTAAGATATCGGTTTTTTTTTGGTTTTTTTGGCTGTTTTAGGTACTATTATAAGGTTTAGAGGTATCAAAATATCCGTAATTTGTAAGATTTTAAGGCTGGTGTTTGTAAAATATAACGGGACTTACTATGAAACTAAGAATTCGGTATGGAAAAAAACGATTTTTGAAGATGTGCCTTAATTTGTTTTAATAATTAGAAAACCGTGGTTTTCAAGCTGTAACTTTTTACTGAGTTAAGCTATAAGCTTGATATTCTTAAAACACTACGAGACCATTGAACTTTATATTCAGTATAAATTTCGACTTCGGATCATAAGCCGTTTTCGAGAAAAACGGTGGTGACACACTGACAGACAGACGGACAACGAAGTGATCCTATAAGGGTTCCGAAGTTTTTTTCGGAACCCTAAAAGTAGCAGGGGTTGTTATTATATCGATGCCGAACCCGAAATTGTAATTAATTTTTTTTTGACTGTTTGTCTGTGTGTTTGTGCACGCTAATATCAGAAACGGCTTATTCGATTTAGATACGGTTTTCACTAATATATTGTAGTAAGCTTCACTTAACATCTAGTGTTTATTTAATGTCAATCGGTTCATAAATAAAAAAGTTATGTCAATTTAAAGAATCACGGCGAACATTTTTAACGTACAGAGTACGTACTACACGCCTCGCGCCTGAGCGTCGACGGTATATGTAATTCAAAATATGCCGCCCGAAAAGTCACTATTCCACGCGAACGAAGTCGCGGGCACAGCTAGTCCTTACTAATATTATAAATGCGAAAGAGTGTTTGTTTGTTTGTCCTGCAATCACGCCGCAACAAAGCAACGGATCGACGTGATTTATTGCATGGGTATAGTTGAGGACTGGGAGAGCGACATAGGCTACTTCTTATCCCGGAAAATCAAAGAGTTCCCGCGGGATTTTAAAAACTAATTCCACGCGAACGAAGCCGCCGGCATCAACTAGTATAAAATACGCCAGTGATTTGAACATCAGACCTCCCCGAAAAGAAACGAAACCTTAACCACTCGGCATAGATCTATATTAGTAAAACAGGCGCGACAAAAACAGACAATTTGTCGCGACGTATGTCGACCTTACGCAATGTGCACTGTCAAGGGCATGCAATGAAGTAATTCGAGTGTAGGAGTATACAATATAAATTAATACTAAACGATCAGATGACAACCGCTATGACCAAGATCTGGTAGCCTAGAATAAGAATTACAGTAATGGTAGACCCACCGTGGAACCGTCTAAAAGTGAATGCTACAAGTCGCAGTCGCCTTTGAATGGCTGGTACTCTCTCG
Source organism: Hipparchia sbordonii (assembly GCA_038048805.1). Taxonomy (NCBI): domain Eukaryota; kingdom Metazoa; phylum Arthropoda; class Insecta; order Lepidoptera; family Nymphalidae; genus Hipparchia; species Hipparchia sbordonii. The sequence goes on from CM076112.1 coordinate 9,111,818, forward strand.
CTATTTGTTGAAATACATTGTTGCAGGCAAGAACGTCATATATTCAGCCAGTGATTGCGATCTGACAGTGGCAATTTGCTATAACGAATAATTCACTTTTAAAAGAGCTCTTGCCACCGTTTATATACCTACGCTCGTTGAACCAATAGAGATTTTTTTTTATATGAATAGCGGGCAAACGAGCAGGCGGGTCACCTGATATTGAGTGAATAGGTAAAACAAAAAAGTCACGCAAAACGTTCCAGAAATCCCGGTGAAATCAGTAATCCTAGAAAAAAAAAAGATACCAGCCGAATGAGAACCTCCTTTTTGGAAAATAACTGGTGACTTACCTGGTGGTAAAAGTCTATGCATATCATTTTATCGGTTTCTACGCGGCATCGTTCTTTGCCGATAGGGTTGTTCTTATCAGACATTTATTTTATAGAAGAGAATTTAGTTGTGGAATATTTACCGATATCCACTAACGGTGGTCGATCCCGTCCTCTCCGTATGCATAGGTAACATTCCGGCGACCTCATCGACCCGTGGTTCAAATTAGCTGGCAGTCCGGTCGGTGTCAGCTCTAGTACTTCGTAGCCATCTGGCACTCTCTCCCCTAAACCAGGGAATATTACACCTGTAACAATATCAATTAGTAAGTACTAGTAGGCCATGCTTCTTGTAGGAGAGTTGGCCGTTGGAGCCGGAAGGTCCTAGAGTGGAAACTGCCTACCAGCAAGAGCAGCTAAAAGCATTCTCACACGTTACACGACGTACCGTAAAGCTTGGCATCACAGTTAAGGCAATTGGGGTGACTTCAGTCAACTGGTACCCGTTTTCACCAACGTTCCGTAAATTTTACGGGCTACCTAAGCAAAGTTAGGTGATGCTTTTTGTCAATTTCGTTTTCATGAACTTTTAGGAAACACCTAAAGGTGAAAATTATATTGGGTAAGGGATTGTTTTTGGGCACAAGTCGAAATCAATCATTTTGGATAATAACCTTAAAGTAGCATAAAGTCATCATTGTCAAGTCAAAACAATTTTGTAATAGTTTTGTTGTCGAAACAGTCCTTGACTGCAATCTCACCTGGCGGTAAGTGACGGTGGGTTAGTTGTAGACCCTCCGATCACGTCGAAGAAGCCCCTCAGTTACCTACCTACCGATTGTAATTTAACCAATGTGGGACCATTCAAGACTTCGATCGATGATAATAATAAACGTGAATAAAACGGGTCAATCAATTGTGCCCTTATTGAGATTTATCGTTGGGGTGGACAAATATGATTGGACCTTGATTGAACTGTCAATTACTGACATACATGTCGCCTAAAGCGTTTTGATCCTTTTTCATGAAAAGAATATCACCCATTTTTTTTTTTCAAAATTCTGACTAAGCGATGGGTTCAAGTTGCGGATATTATGAACAAGGCAGTGCATAAATAACGTACTCGTAATAGGCGCATTGTTGATAGGATTTTAAACTGAAATAGAAGTCTTACTGGGCGACATACTTATCGCGTTAGAAAAATATATACCGGCTTATGAAAACCACTGGGTTATGTCACTGCGAATACGTAAGATTCGGCTAGTAAGTAAATACAAAATATTGTTTCATTAATATCATCTCAACTCAATCATCTAAACTGGGCAACTGAGCATCGCACATCGGTTTCATATTTTCTATTTAGACCTTCAACAAACGTGTACGAAAAAAAATTATTTTTATTGGCGTTTGAAGTCGGGTTATTGAAAAGAATTCCTATTAAAAATAGATTTGAATGACAACTTTTAGTAGCCACATGCGAAAAGTTAATTTCGCGTGTCGCCAACGCCGCTCGTTTTGTGTGTACAAACCTTAATAATTGTCGATATGCTTCGCTTCAGTAATATATTATGAGGCAAACTAGTGGGCATATAAAGATAACTGCTTCCAAATGGAACTTGCTACACGGGTTTATACAACCTTTCTCGGTCGCGTTCATCCGAGCGAATCAAGGTCCCCGTGTGTCCTAGACTAAAAGAAATCTGTACGTAACTGTAGTAAATGGGAGGTCATCATGACTACCAATGGCGTGCACTCCATAGGTTAAGGTAACATTTCGAAATTATTGGAAAATGTTTGAAATTGGAATTAACTAAATTCTTTCTTAACGATTTTATTTAACAGTCCATTTATTAAATTAAATTGTTAAAAAATCGTGTATCGTGTCGTATGACGTCACATTTCACTATTTCATAGGTTCCATTACTACACGCGTTTTGACGTTTGTTAAAGAGTTGCTGATTTTGGGCAACTCTAGTCGGTATCTCTGTTGTAGTATATCGGTGTTTTTTTAATGTATTTTTAAGTTAAACTACCTCGTTGATCTGGTGAATATTCGGCGGCGGGTCACGTGGTCCCGGATTCAAGTCCCGAATCGGGCCAAAGATGGATAGGATATAATTTGTCAAGAAATTCTCAGCAGCAAACTAGTAATCTGGAGTTGAGAAGATGGTAGTATCATAGCCTCGTACTTCGAAAAGTACGTATAGCCCCTGGTCATGAGCCTAATGTCTCTCCAGTCTCGTGGGAGGGCCGTCCCATCGGAACATGAGACTGAGAGAAAAGAGTCTTTTTGAGAGCACACTAGTGCACTTTAAACTTTCCTGCGTAGTTGGCTAGTCTCGGGTGAAGTTAGATTTACATTTTTACTGCTGGGCTGAGCCAAATGGGCATTTGGTCAGCTTTATGATTCACTTTTTCCTTTACGGATATAAATCGATAAGATAAGCGATTCGGATAAATTAATGTTGTTGTTTTAAATATAAATCTGGTTTTTATATTTCTATTTCAGTATTAATTCAATGTTGGTGAATTCTTGGTCATTGAATCCTCATTAATATTATAACTGCGAAAGTGTGTTTCTCTATTGGTTTTTCCTTTAATCACGTAGCAACGGAGTAACGGATTGACGTGATTTTAGCATGGGTATAGATAGCTGAGGACCTGGATAGTGACTTTATCTTGGAAAATAGAATGTTCTAGTGGCATTTTTGAAATCTAATTCAACACAGACGAAGTTGCGGGAAAAAGCTAGTAGCCAAATATAATAACCGGTCAAATGCGAGTCGGATTCGCATACGAAGGGTTCCGTACCAAAAAAGTGCCGAAAAAAATGCGTTTCTAGTAGGGGAGCCCCCTTTAATTTTTAATTTATTTTTATTATTTGTTGTTATAATGGCAACAAAATTACACATTCTCTGAAAATTTTAACTCTCTACCTATTACGAATCATGAGATACAGCCCACTGACAGACGGATAGACGGACGGATAGATAGCGGAGGCTAAGTAATAGGGTCCTGTTGGTCACGTTACACAACCCTAAAAACCAGGTCGGATTCGGAATTAATTTTACTGAATTGATTAGTTTGATTGAATTTCAAAATGGTGATTACATGTTCACCGCTGATGTTTAGTGTTTACAAATAAAATGTGGACTGATTAGATAAATGTATTATAGGAAATCATGAAGTGTACCATTAATTACACACTTCGGAAACAAGTTTGTTGCAAGCTGGAAGGTCTGGTTTTTCTGTAGAAAGTCAGTATAAAAAAATGGTTTCATTCAAAGAAGTTCTTGTATCAACAGATAGCTTTATGTGGACCTTTACCTCTCCAGCACAAGAATTCAAAAATCCATCAATAAGATTTTTAGGGTTAAGAATATTGTAAAAGGAACTCAAATTACACTACTCAACAAATTTCGAACTTTTTTTTTTATCTGAGTTCCTACTATGTGATAATTGTTCCTTGCTATTGACCTAAGAGAAATGCATAATAAATGAAGTTTTTCCAGCACATCTCATTTTCGAGATAAAACGGTCAAGTCAAAAATTCAATTTTCTTAGAAAATGAAGCAACTACATTAACTTTTATTGATGTTTTGATGGAAAAGGTGAAGTTTTATTAGTAAAGCTGATTCCTCTTGTAGTAATGGTAGCCAGGAGTACCTCTGACATCGTTCCAACAGTAATCTGCAAGCATAGCAGGTTCCCATCTTCCTTGAAAACGGTTTTCGATTGCAGCTACATTTTGATGAAAGTTATCCTCATGTTCATTGCTAAATTAACCATATTTTCGAGAAGAAAGCCCAAATGGGAATGGAGGAAATGAAATGAAGGAAATTTTAATAAGATTTTGCATCCCATTTTATGGTAGCAGTCCAACATCAGTTTTATTCTTTCCCAGAAGTGAGCGGTTTTGTTGAATATTTTTTCACGTCAAAAAAAAAAAATATTTAAAAGCTTGATTTTCAAAAATATTGTTATGGTTAGATGTAAAAGATGAATTTTTAATCAGTTTTTTTTATATCTAGACCTACGAATACGCCCACTTTGATTTTTGATAATCACGATTTTCACTGTCTCATAAACTAAACTTTTCTAAGTTTTTGTTTTCATTAAAAAACTGGGTCCTCAAGAATAGGCAAATTTTCGGAATGTGGCTAAGGTTTTCTAACTGATAACCTATCGGCATACTTAATATTTTGTTTAGATTTCTCAGAAAACTCCTTTAATTGTGTTAAACAAAAATAGAAATTCACTGTATGATTCGTTGGTTCAGTCCTTCCCGGCGTACCAAATGGCATTTTTTTTATACTTCCATCCTAACAACCGTTGAGATTCGTATTAGATATTAGCCATCACACATTAGAAACCCACGTCTTATCTAGATTTCTCACATTTTGATTAAAATTTGCTAAATAATACTGTTTAAATAGGCCAAAACATGACTTTTTTTTCTATTTTGGCGCAAATTCTTCACAAATACAACAAAACTAATTAAAATTGTTAACACACACCCATGATATTTTAAAGATTATCAATCAAAGTAACTTGTAAGCTATGTTTTGTTTGCAAAACAATCGTATTTTTGAACTACCCACATTTTAAAACTCGAAAATAGGTGAAAAAATTAAAAGTGATATTTCTCCGCTTCTAGACGTGATATCAAAATAAAATGCCTACATATATTTATTATTAGTCAACCTCAATATGAAGCCATATGAGTGAATTCAGATATTTTTTTGGTGTTGAGTAGTGTTATTATTAATCCTTACATTAATATTATCAATCCGAAATATAATGCGAACTATAATATTTTAAATGTTTGTTTGTTGGTTTGTCCTTCAATCACGCAGCAATGGAGCAACGATTATTTGCATGGGTATTGTTGAGGATCTGCAGAATAACGTAGGAGTGACTACTTTTTATCCCGGAAAATCCGGTAAGTAGCGCTGTGTTAACCCGAATTGCACTTTATTGTGTGGTTACAAAAGTCGCTATTTATTTAAATCATTTTGCGGAGTGAATCTTCTGTATAGTACGTTTATCTCACGAAGTTACGGGCGCTTTACTTGTGGTTACGTCGTGTACATGCACATTGCGTAAGTGTGCGTGCCTGTCAGGAGCATAGGTGGCCCACTTATGCAGATACAACACACACTCAACCACGAACCACGCGCCGTCGTGAATTGCAAGAACTATACCTTTAGGTACTATTAGGTATTCTATGCCCAAGGCTGAAACCTCCCATCAGAATCACCCTAACCACATCTATACCTGTCCATAAAATATGATTGGCCTCTAATACCAAAGTTCAGTGAAACCCATCATTTATAATTTACATAAAAGTCTGCCTCGTTCAGAGTTCGAATAGGGTAGAGCTGTTAGCCGAAATTTTGAACCTAGCACAGATTTACAGCTACATACATATAATGCAATTAAACTAGCTTCATGAAAGATGCCATAATTTCAAGGAATAACAACTTGCAATGTTCATTAATAATAAATAATTAATTACGAAAGTAGATGAGTGTTTTGTATGAAAGGTATTCTTAACCTTTAGCACATCAAATTATACATTTTATACTGTTAAGTTTTGCTTAACTGTTAGTTAAAACCGGTCTTTTAGCAATTTTTTATCCTTACTAATATACAAATGAGAAAGTGTTTTTGTTTGTTGGTTTGTCCTTCAATCACGCAGCAATGGAGCAACCTGACCTGGAGAGTGACATAGGCTACTTTTATCCCGAAAAAACTAAAAGTTCCCGCGGGATTTTAAAAACCAAATTAGCTAGTATTTCCATAAAGGCAAAGTCACAGGCTTTAGCTAATTAATTATTTTATTAAGAACTCAATCAAAACTAACTGTATGAAACTTAATAACAACTTCTATGTTGTCAGTTTACAGGAATGCAAATAGAAATTACAAGCAACCATATCATAGCAGCTGTAACACAATGCCACAGGCTATGTTACTTATGAAGGAGTCATATGATCTAGGGTCTAACCACAATCAATATGAATACAAGCGGGTAGGGAATTTGCCTTGACCATACATATTTAGTTATTTATTTGTTGGTGACAACTGACAATTTAGTATTGGTATATCTGCAATGACGTTAAAACATTTTTGTATTTTTAAAAAATATTTTTTTGACTTATTTGCGACTTTTTAAATTAAAGCTCCTTTTTTGTGTTTAATTTCTAACTATAAATTCACAATAGCTATTTATGCAACTGCATCATAATGAGGGTCATTTTAAATCGAATGCTGTTTTTTTGTATGAGCAAGCCTCATATCCCCCTGTATCAAAATAGGATAGTACGAGAATTAAAATGACTAATTATGTACAGTTGCATACAAGATTTTATCTAGAACAAGGATACACACACATAAAATAAAATCAATAACAAAATTATGTCATATTTATAATTTTTTACTTTCCTTTACAAAAGTCAAAACAATCAATTATTTTTATTATGGCCTTGGGTGAATATGTACATTTTTAAATATTTTTTTTTTCAAAATGTCAACTTGCTTGAATCTTAATGGTTTAGAAGATTTTGTCTAATAATAAAAATTGTTACTGATTTATTCAGGTTTTATGAGTGATCACTAATTTGAAAAAAAAAAAAATGGCAGAACAGTAGGTAAGCCAAAATTTTCAAAGACCTTCCTGACTTGCCACAGCTGTGAATCCAAGGAGGCTAGTCCTTCTACTTTAAAGACATGTCTATCAAAGCAAAAATACTAATGTACTCACACACATGTAAAGTACAGCTTATCCTTATGCAAATTGATAGGACCATCAATATGTATTACAGAGTTGATGAGACTAGAATCACTAAATAGTTAGTGAGTACAAATATATAACCTAGAGAATCAATTATGAGACATGAAACTAATTATATTCACCTAAGTACTTTTATCTTTAAAAGCTATATAAACATCCTGTGTGTAGTTTGTAGAACGAAACAGTGAATGGTTCATTAAAGCAGTTTATATGTTGAATATCTAGCCAGTGTTCTTTCTTTACAAACTTATTCTTTCAAATTTTGGACTTTAATACCATAAAAGCAATTAAAGTCACATTAAGAATCTTTCTTATCTCTTAAGGATGAATGCAAGAGGATCTCATAATCAACTGCATTATTATCCCAAAAAAACTCCTACCATTATAAAATGAATAATGGAAAGGGTTCACAACTTTCAGCAATGAGGAATATGATGCAGAGAGAGAGATATTTAGGATAGATGCAAATATCTACAATGGAATAAACAGTTTTGCCATGTTTTCACAGTAATGCCCTTAAAAAATAGATACTTACTTATGTCAGTGATTGGTGGCTTCGTACTGTATCCCTTCAGGTGGCCAGAGTCAGAATCATCCAGTACTTCAGGCACTTCCGGCAGTCCGGCCACAACGAAATACTCAGCTACACGTCTTTCATCCATTATTAACTTATTGTTGTATCATTTAATATCTACAATAAAAATTTAGGATAGAACCAGGTATCACTTTACAAGTCATAAAAAAAAGATATACAAGGAACAACAAACTCATTAACCTTACTGTTGGTTTGAAAAGTCATTAATATAAACAAACACAGCTAAGGCTAAATCAAAAGTTGGCTTTTTAGCCCAAAAAAAAGCAGCATGGTATTATATAAGAAAAATTGAATCTCTTTCTTTTCTTTCTCTTTTATAAAACTCCAGCCCACTACTGAGCACAGATCTCTCAAGTGAGAATGTCTTATGCTCAGATCTATAGAGTGTATGATATTACGCTGAATGAGTGGGGCTGCACTCTCTCTCTACTCAGACCCAAGACAGAGATAAAACGAGACAGATTTATGTTAGAGCATATTTGTGTCTCGTTTTAACTCTTATCTTGAGTCCGAGCTAAGTTAGAGCACACTCTATAGATATCAACATTAGTTCACCATGATGGTCAAGGGTGGACTGACAGACTTCAAACTCTTTTGAGAACATTATGGAGGACTCTCAGGTTTGCAGGTTTCCTCCATATGTTTTCCTTCGTCATTAAAGCAAGGATATTAATTATCTATAACCTAAATAACGTGGGACTGTATGTCTTAATGAAGTCTTAACTACTAGGTTATGATCACTGATTTTAAAATGGAAACATTGGTTCATTTGGTTTTCCATATATCTGTGCTCATGTCAAGGCCCCTTTTTAGAAAAAAAAAATAAAGCTTGGAAGATCCATGTTGCAGTTAGTGCACCATACAGATTTAACTGGTTCTAATAGATAAGGAACTACAAGCTTTTTGCTCTAATAGAGCAAAAAGCTTGTAGTTCCTTGTAAGATGCTGATATTTGTAGTAGGTATGCCAAATTATAATCAATTCAAGTTCATTACGTGTAACTACTGCAGTAAGTTTATATATACACAAATACGTTGGTTTACGAAACTTTAAGAGTATTATTACTGAGAAAGTACTCGATCGTTATAAAACACATTAAAAATAATTCACTAATAGAAACACAAAAATCGGGTGCAAAAAAAAACCATTTCGGTCTTTAACCTTTTCTGCAACACAAGTAACAAAAAATATATATTTTTAGCTCACAATCACTATTAAATGTCCTTTATGTAATACCATAATATTTTCGTCACGAATAAAATTTAGCAAAATAAACAAGCAACGATAATAAAAACTTATAACCAAAAATGAACTCACAAATAACTGGATGGAACAGATAACCAATTATTTGGCCACCAAATTATGCAGGATCACGACATTGTTTATCACTAAAATGGATAGTAACCATGTTGTAAATGTAACTTAGAGAAAAAGGACATCTCTTTTGTTTAAAAATTATTATTCCGTAGTTATTGTTACAAGATTTTCAATTTATTTGCTGCAGGTGCAAATTACTGACATGATTACTAGTGTTGGACATAGTAAGAGAACGAAATGATTAGGTAATCATTGATATTACTTAAAATCGATAACATATCGAGTCCAACAAAACGAAAAGTTTCTTCTATCTTATATATAATATAAAAATGAATCCCTATTTCCTTGGTCATCGCATCACGCGTGAACGGCTGGACCGATTTCGCTAATTTTTTTTTGTTGTGTTTGTTATTGTCAGGAGAAGGTTCTTATGAAAGAAAAAATTAAGAAAATTGCGCGAAAAATTAGAAAATTTAAGAAAACTTAACCACCATATTAAATTATTTCTAATGGAACCGCTTTTACAATTCAAACTTTTTGATGTAACCTTATGGCGTTTGACATAACATTGGCAGAATGCGTGCTGCCAATTTCGTCAAAGAGTTTCAATATTCATAGTTAAGACAGGACAACGTCTGTCGGGTCCGCTAGTAATAAATAATTTTTAGGTAAGTACTTACTAGCTGATAGCCACAATCGTTCCCGTAGTTTTAGTTTTTCTAATACAGGCCATACACGATCAAGTTTGCCGTCAAGTTTGGATGATTCTGTGTCAAGTTTTTGCAATGTCAGTGCTCAAAGTTCTTTACGTGTTGTCTATGTGACTACCTAAAACGCTTAGAATGGAAGTTTCGAACAAAATTTCGCTACAAACGCAGGCTCTTAGCAACCAATGAGTGTGTGAATGCCATGTAATTATTTTAACTGGTACTGATAATAACGTTTTTGATAGTTATTATGATAAATTATTATCAGTAAGCCTAGGATAGCTAACACGTCGTCATCTGCCACTAGTAACGCCATGGTTTCTATTGGTGCGGCATTATACAAACTTGACAGTTACCGTCTGTGATCATAGCTGTCATGCAAATTGGATGTTGCTTCAGGTCTGCTACCGACTTGACGGCAAACTTGATCGTGTATGGCCTGCCTAAGATGTCGTGGGAATTCTTTAATTTTTGGTACCTTTATGTATTCTTTAAGGTACATGCAATAACCCTATCCCAATTCATTAATAGCGTTCTGCGTTTACGAAATAGTCCTATACCTAATAGACATTACCTATTCGATTTTCACTGTTTCACATCCCTATTTGTTCCTGTTTTGTGATCTCTATTGGCCGGCAAAATCACAGAAGACAAATAGATTTGTCATTTTTTCATTGACATTTGAACTCCACAGATTATTACATAGGTACTAGGTACCTACCTACTAAGGTAGGTACCTACTGTTCGGTACTAAGAAAAGCTCATGAAGTTAGGAAGTAGGTACCTACATGTTATGGATGTACATTCTACAGAAGTGGGTATCTTTAGAAACAAGTTAAACTTTGTATTTTTTTCATTCCATTTATTAGTAATAAATGGAATGAAAAAAAAATTATCGCCTGCAGAAAACTACCCATTAGAATCTTAAACCTAGCTACTCAAAGAATATGTCGTCAAAATCCCGGATTAGCTCGGAGACAAACTGACAAAAAATTATTTATTTAGTTTGGGAGTACCATTTAAATACATACTATAGCAATAACAATAAGGAAAAATCCATATTTTCTTATTTTCCAAAAAATATTATGAATTTATTGACTACCATCAATCTATTTGCAGATCAATATATTATATATTAGGTAGGTAGATGATGGATAAGGCATATTATGAATAAAGAAAAACAATAAAAATTAGTTTTTCATTGTATTACTTAATTAAACATCGATGATAATTTCCTTTTGTGCCTTTGATGATGGTGCTAAGTTATCATGTAAATCAAGAGGATCATAACTTGTGCTAACTTGAGCTCCTGAGAATAGCATGCCTATTGCACCCTCCAACTCACTGACCCTCTTACAAACTTCAATTTCTTCCATAATAATCTTCCGCAGTGTTGTGTACAGCCATAAATTATGTTCTGAGAATGTACTTATATCATTTTCAAATACATCAACAAAAACATTCATTGCATCAATCACTATTCTTGTGAATCTTGTCTCACCAAGATTCCTTTTGAAGTACTTTAGCAATGCACAAATGTCCTTTTCTGGCAAATTCTTAATAGCGAAATGTAAAACTTTTCTTCGGAGCAATTCTTGAATTAATGCAGCTGTTTTTTCAGGTGACTTAGTAGCCGTAACTGGTTTAAGAACAGCAGTTAAAGCTTTTGTGAACTCATAACTTCTCAGTAATTTATCATATTCTGGACCTGTGACTTCCTTCTGTTTTTTTATAACAACATCCACATTGGATGTCTGTGTACTTGTATGATCTGGAGCGAATTTAAAGAATCCCTTTCTTTCATCCATCAATTTTGAAGGTTGTTCTCTTTTCCTGATTGAGATAACCCCATCTATCATACCAACGGCTAGCACATCATCATTCTCTGATATGGCCATACTCAGTACAGCATTCGGAAAATCTATATTATGTACTACTTTGAATGTTGCCAAATCATATATCTTCACATGCCTGTCCAGTGATGCAGATAATAGTTTACTATTGTTACTAGCAAGTCTTAATGTGGTTACTGTTTTGTGATGCTGAGAAATATTTGCCAGTAACTTCCCTCCATTAAATATATCCCATACTTTGATTTCTGTGCCTCCTGCACTTATGAAAATCCCTCCAGATGGCAGGAATAGTGTGGATTCTACGGGACTCCCATGGTTTACAGTAAGTACTGTTTCGTTGGATCTGCAGTCGTACAACTTTACTGTGTGATCATAACTGCCAGAGAGAATTATATCAGGAGATATGGGACTTGGAGCACCAGCTCTTATGTAATCTGTATGTTCAGAGAATGAAGCGATTTTTTCTTCAGTAGCAATATCCCATAAGCATACTGACTTGTCATCAGAAAAACTGAGTACTTTGACTTGGTCTTTGGAGAAAAATGTTCTGTGTACCTGAAACATACCAATATTTAGGTTAACAGCTGTAGGTGTGCAAGGGAGATAGTAAGATGAACCCATTACATACTCACCCTACAACATGTCTTAATCTATTATTTCTATTAATTTAGTGCTCTTTCCATTTTCATTTACATATAATATTATATGTACAAATCCAAATTGGATTTCTTCCCTTATGGTTTGTTCTTGGTGATTAGTTGGTAACAAACAAATAAACAGTGAAATTATTATTTAACAAGGGTTCAACTTACAGGACCAGTGTGACCAGTGAAAACTCGAAGTACATTTTTAGATTGGACATCAAATATTTTTACAGCTGCTTCTTCACTGCCAGCAACCAGAAGCCTTCCATCATTTCTAAATACACCCCCATAGGCTGCTTCCACAAATTTTGCAATATTCTTTGCCACTACTTTTGTTATTGGATCATAAACCTGAAATATAATTTTTTTTTGATGTAACAAACTTTTTTGTAGATAAAACAAAAGTGCAGTATCCGCATTGGGACTAAAGGCCAGTTGCAAAATTGCAGTACATAATACAGTTTACATAACAGCATAACTGCTAACCAAGCAGTTAGATTGCAGTTTTATACTGTACTTACATAGTGGTTAAATAATATCCATAAATGAGAATGCCGAATTTTGTATGAGAGTTCGCCCATTCTTGCGTCTTAACCAAATTATTGGTAAAACATTGGAAATAACCTCTGGATTACACGATAAAAAAAATATTAAGATATTCCATGGCAATTTTTAGAAATCTCCCTTTTAATGTTTCAGATATATCTCTAATTCTTTGTTTTCCACTCGTTGAAAGCCGAGCGAACGAAGTACTAAAAGAATGTTAAACTATTAATTATTTAGAATAGTTTTTAAGACTTTATAGTATATTTTTAAAGTCTTAAAATACATACATACAGTCGTATATTTTACGATTTTTACACGTCTAGGAATGCCAAATTATTATTATCTAAAGACTGAAAAGTGACGCCATTATTACCTCTAAGTATACTTAAATAATAAACATTTCTGATTAATTAAACCAACAATATTTTATTCACAACAATACCTACATGAATAAACCTGGAATATTGTATCTTATTCGTAATTATGCTGAGGCAGTAGCTAACATACCAGTTTAACATTTGTAATATAGAATAATTATGTAGATATTTAGTGTGAATTAAGTTTTTTTTTAACTTTTGTATTATTTCCTCTTTGTTATGTTTAAAAGGTGAATAAATGTTTATTAATTTAATTACTTCGCTGCGATACGATAATCTACATTGTTGTAGTGGCTATAAAGACACCGAGTCGACTCGATGTGCTACTCGTCGCGCCATGAATTGACACGGTGCCTTGCCTTAGTCGGTTGCATTGGTGCGCTGCGCTCTATACTGCTAGGCACTGGTTCGAGTTAACTCGGACTGTGGCTCGAATTGGTAGCCCAACTCGAGTAACTCGAGTCAAAAAATCCAACTCGTCACATCGTTAATATATTATATACGCTTAATAGTAAGTATATTTTTAGGAATCAATTGGAAAAAGAATATGATTTTTAATATATTATGATTTTTGGTTTTCATTCTTCTATTCCAGACGATTAGTCACCATTTTTCCCTTTAAAAAGGGAAATTATAATGACCTGGCAACATTTGGTCACAGAGTTCTTTCCATGACAAAATATGGCGTTTCTGTATAGTTCAAAACAAATACAGTACTTTTTTTTTATATATCTTTTAAACGCCATTATGCTTTTGACTTTAAATAAATACATATGAAATTATAATTAAAAAGTTGATTTTTCCAAGACACGTCGTCAAGACGCTGAGTGACGCAATATGGGCGGGTTTCCGGCATTCTCCTTTCAAGTTATGACAAAAGGCAGTAGTCAAAATTGAAAATTTAAATTAAAACCCATCTGAATTTATTGTGTCTCATTTCAAACTTGGGTGCGTTTAGAACTCTTGTAGCTTTCGTTTTAAGTTTGTCAATATTTATCACATTCACCTGTATAGCATATTATACATTGTAGTACAAGTACCAGATATAGGTTACTTTTCTACATTTTTTAATTATGCCAGAGAGCTTAAAAACTATAACACACCTTCATATTTTAGCCCACTTTTATTGTGATACTATTATATTTTTGATAAGGAAAAAAAACCTATTCAGATATTTTTGATCATTTGGTTATTATACCACAATATACTTATATACTTATACAGTATAAAATTGACATTCAAAGTATACGTACCTGCCTAGTAAACTAAACAACTAACTAACCTGTATCCTAACTGAGCAAGTGGCAGCAAAATAATAGGGTTCTAAAGGGCTGAAGTCCAAGTAGTCAATTGCACCGAATTCCTTCACTAGCACCGGTAGCTGCAAGTATAAATATTAGAGTAATTCAAATATTAAGTATCGTAATAACTTTATGAAATATGTAGTCCTAAAGTTTAATTTTAACAGCATTACCCCTAATTTTTTCCAGTATATAGTATCCTCTGTTACAACAGAACCAGGTTTTTTATACACAGCTTTGTTCAGTGCTTTGAATGGATAGGATATGTGTGCCATTTTGTATTCAATTTATTTTAATTTATTTTCAAACAACATGCCGCTCGCAACCACATTGTTTTGAAAATTGACAGTGACAGTTGTTCCATTGTTTTCCATAGCCACTGAAAAAAAAAAAAACAAATTGTGAAGTTGTGAACCTCTATAGTAGAAGACTCGCCCACAGATTACTATATGTAGATACCTACATAAGTACATAGGTACTTGGCCTTGCCATAGTATCCGCACCGTAGAGAGAGAAGACATAGAGCCAGTGACGATTTCTTTCTCACTCACACTAAAAAGAGAGCAGAAATAAAGTTATTAACGTGATAAACAGAGACGCAGCTACCCAATTTTTTGTCCCTCATCGTGTAACCAGTTTTTTTCAAGGTCGACACACTTTTGTGCGAAACAAACTGACAGTTAATAAGAAAATTTAGTATCTATGTGTGTTGCCAGCTTTAGGTACCTATACAATGTCCCGATTTTCCCTATCCTACTTATATTATAAATGTGAAAGTTTGAATGTATGTATGGCCATCCATACATACATCCAAATTTCAGCCATATCGGTTTAGTGTGGCGTATTGAGTAACAAACATCCATATATTTGTTACTCAATCACGCCACACTAAACCGATATGGCTGAAATTTGGCACGGAGATAGGTTTTTTTTAGTAATGTCCTCTGACATACCGTAACGGCGGGTTACTTTGGCTACTTTTTCAATTTTTTTTTTAATTTTTGTTGAAACAAAATAAAGTCGTGATGGAAGAAATGAATATTATGAGAAAAGAAAAGAAAGATGATGGATACTAGAATATAATATATGTCGGCGATGATTAAAGTGTATTCAGTTAGATAGTGTCGGTTACTGTTCTGAATCATCCTGAAGTTTCGTTCGAATGTCCAACGACCAGTCGAGAACTGTTGGCGATCTTAAGAATTATTTTATTTACAAAGTTCTTAATTTTTAAAGCCATTTTTAAATAGCTAGAGGCAGACTTTTAATGTTTTTTTAAAATAATTATTAACTTAAACTATGAAGAGTTGCAGTTTTATACGACTGCCTGAAAAAAGGAATATACTGTTAATTTTGATAACTAAATATACAATTTTTGTTGCTTTTAATTCAATAGCATTACTCGATCGAAGGAAAATTTTAACTGTTCATTACAAATTATTTTGTGTAACATTCTTAATAGTAACGAAAAAAAATTTTCCTTTGTGTTACATACATCTTTTTTCAAAGTGACTCACATATGCTAAATTTCTATTCGGCATTTCAATATTTTTTTTAAGGAGCAAATAATTATCTAGTGAATTGGTCCTATGAAACTACATTAAAAAACTTTAGTATAAAAAAAAATATTTTTAAAAAATCGACTTACGTGTACAAACTAAAATTATTTTATACTTTTAAGTGGTGGTTGAAGTTAATATTGTGTGCAATAAAGAATAATAAATTCTTTATTGCACACAATATTAAGATTTATGTAAAAAATAGAAGCTTACCCTAATAGGTATGTCTCTCCCAGACAACCTTATATGTGGAGGTATGTTATTTAAAAAATAAAACAGTTCAGCATCTGTTTTGTCGTTTTATTTAAAAATCCTGGGAAGAATTTTCCATCTAATTTGGGGTACTAGGGGAGTGCAGTTATTGTGGCAACATTAAACTCGAACTTGTCATGTGACGTCATCGTTACGTCATGTTATCTCTATTTCAGTCGCGGTTACACAGTACCTTGGTCTATTGCCTTCTCTGTCTACGATCCGCACTAACTTTTCTGTTGTCAAGTCAATGTTAATTGTCAATGTCAAAATGGTATTGAAAATGACATCTAATTTGTAACCTCTTCTTTTGTAGATTTTGAGTAATTTGTTATTATTGCAGAATTGTTCTGCATTTGTTATTACGGGGATATAAGAATAAAAGTGTAATGTTTAAATTGCTCAATCGTCATGGACGCCGGAGTGGCATAATTAATTTACTTTGCGATAAGAAGTTTGAGGTTAGAAAGGCTAAAGTATATTATTTTTATTCGTCGGCTGGATCAGTGCGTTACGCATCTACTGGTAATGATCTGGGAAAAATTGCTCCGTTGGTGGATAATATTCCGGAGCCTCCGCCTGTACCGGATCCTGCTACAATCGGCGAACTAACTGAAGCTGTACAGTCTTTAGCGGCTAACGGAGAACCTACATTTGCTAGCCTCGGTCTTGGAGGATGGAGTCCCGTCGGAATGGTACAGAACTGCCTCGAGTACTTGCACGTATCCCTCGACGTTCCCTGGTGGGGCGCCATCTTAATAGGTACAGTTGTAGTGAGAGTCCTTATGTTTCCACTAGTTATTATGTCACAACGAAATAGCGCAGTCATGAATAACAATTTACCGGAAATTCAGATGCTACAAATGAAAATGACTCAAGCCCGACAAACAGGCAACCAACTGGAGGCCGCTCGGTATGCACAAGAAATGATGCTATTCATGAAAGAAAAAGGTTTAAATCCCTTAAAAAATGTTCTTGTTCCTTTAGCGCAAGCGCCGTTGTTTATTTCCTTTTTTATGGGTCTAAGAGGTATGGCTAATTGTCCCGTGGAAAGTATGATGCATGGTGGAATGTGGTGGTTCATGGACCTAACTGTGCCTGATCAATATTTTATATTGCCACTCATTACGAGCGCTACAATGTGGGCAACAATTGAGCTAGGAGTTGACGGAGCTCGTCTAGACGCACAGAACATGCAGTTAATGAGATATGTTCTGAGAGCAATACCACTTGTTATGATACCATTTACAATAAACTTCCCTGGGGCTATCCTAGTATATTGGGTGTCAACTAACTTTATATCTCTCGGACAAGTAGCATTCCTTAAAATACCTGCTGTTAGACAATATTTCAGAATACCTGCATTGATTACACATAATCCAGAGAATTTGCCGATCAAGAAAAAGGGATTTATTGATGGAGCCAAAGAGTCGTGGACGAATATGAAAATTTCAAGAGATCTAGCAGATAGACAGAGGGTCGACGAGATGATCTTTACGAGAGCAGGAAAGGGAGCACTACAAAAGACCTACAAATATGATCCAACGAAAGTAGCGAAAATACAAGCAAAACCTAAGTAGTTTTATTATAGATTTAGTCTGTAGATTATGTATTAAATGTGTTGTAAATAATTATCTCTATTAATGTATCATTCGCCAGTATTCAACCCGTCTGACTAATGTTTATATCTTTTTTTCTAGGAACAGTTTTTCTCTGTACATTCTCATAGTTCTTGCATTTTTATTTTATTAGTTTTAAAGTAAATTGTTTTGATTAGGCATACTACGAGTATAACAAAGCTGTCGTAATATGCTATTATCATTCATTCTTGTTTCTAGTAAATTATAAAGCAGAAGTTCGGGACTTTGTCTGAGCGTTATTCCAGACTATAATCTATCTCAGTGCCAAATTGCTTCAGTAATTGCTGCGTGAATGAGTAACAAACATGCATCCATCCATCAATGCATCCAAACTTTCGCATCAATGCATCCAAAATTTATCATATTACCTAAGTAGGATTATAAGCTATAGTTAGTTAAATTGTGAGTGCGCCATATAGATGCCTCTAGCTCAGTTTTCACGTTCGCCCCTTAACATAGAGAGGGATGGTATCCCCACATCGAAATTGAACGATAAGGGATATAGGTATAGTCTATAGCCTCAATAGCCCAACGGTTAAAGGTGCGGACTGAAAACTGTAAGGTCGCAGGTTCGATCCCACCTTTTGCACTAATGTCGTACCCACTCCTAACATAAGCTTTCCGCTTATTTGAAGGGGATAGGAGGATATTAGACAACCTCAGGTTGCCTAATATTCTTTAAAAAAAAAAAAAAATAAGTATGGATAACGGTCTTGCATCCACGATGGATTTTTAATGGGACTGCTAGTGCATTGCGCACTATCTTCGTGCTGAATGTACATCGAAGTAGGATAGGTGTATCATGTCAAAGTGGCAAACTTTTTTCTCGTGTGTGGTATTTTATAATGCCAAATTTTTTGCACGTCGTGTCTTTACCGGTAACTCTATAATATTTTGAGGTAGGTAAGTAGGTATATATTAAATTGTGCGCCATGTGAGTAGGTACCTACTACATGTTTGCCGTCTGTGTAGAGCCCAATCTTTTTACGTGTAAGGAACTGTGTAACAAATCATAGGTAGCAGCTCTACAATTACTTACTTTGCTATCTGAAACAAAAAGGCTATGTAATAATATTAATTTTGCACGAAATACGACGCTTGGGAAGAATTTGCTCCAAATAAATTGCTCCGAAGCGTTAGAAATAATAAAACAGGCTTCACAAGTTTTTTTTTTTCAGAACAAAGCAAATACTAATTTACGCAGAACATAAAGAGGGCGCGAAAAACAATTCACTTAATATTGAAATACAAATGGGAAGCTCCAAAAATAATACGTATTGTGTTAGCGCAGGGCCACGGCACTGTCACTTAAGCGATATAACTTAAAAAAACTTAATTGCCATACCTAAACACTTCTTGCAATTATTGTGTTTGTGTATTCTATTCTTAATGCTCCTGAAATTATTGTACAGAAACAAGCAGAATATGGAGCCCATATGGGGAAATTCAAAAATGGGCAGCCATCTTTAATTATATCAGAATGACAGACCTTCATCGATGCTCACCATTTATTAAATTAATTTCTCTGTTAACCAAATATTTAAAAAAAGGTATTGAATAGTACTAAAAAGGTACGTACTAAATGCTGGACAAAAACGATGATCGGTTACTTTGGTCAGTCATCTTGACGCTTACATGAAATTGTCCTGAAATCATTTCAAAAGGAAGTATACCTCTTCCTCTTACGTTGTTGACTACGTCCCCTTTTAACACCTTATTAAAACCTCTAGGATGCGACCTGCCAACCTACCTGGTTACCTATTTTATTTAAGTATTTTTTTGAACCGCGACCGCCAACACGATTAAACATTACCAAAGTAGTTTTATCTAGTTACCTACATTCATTAAGACGACCCTGAGTGAATTTAATAATGATAAAGTTGCAAGAAAGTAGAAAAGAAGTCGGCTTTGCTGCAACTGGCCACATGATAGATAGGTAAGCAACACATTGTTACGCCTTTGTTTTTGAAAAGAGCAAATGCTGAGTTTTCTTGTCACTGTTCAGCAGAATCCGCAATATCAACGCCGTGGCCCTGGCAGTACTGGGAGGTTTGAGCGGCCTGAAATGTTTTTGACGGAAATAATAATAAGGAGGAAACCATTGCCGATCCAACAAAGAGAAGATGTCTGAAGCTGAATACTTAGGGAGCAATTACATACTCCTAGGGGTATGCGATTAGATTCTCGTTGTCAGTCACCCATTTAAGATTAATTTTTTCATTTATGGTGTATTTGTAGATAAAATTGAATTTCTTTCAGTTTCACTGTAATTAATTATCGCGTCAGAGGGTTTTGGATTACTTCACAAATAAAATAATAGGTGCCTAATATTTTTTTCTTAGTAGAATAGTATTAGTGTGACTGTGAGTGTGACGCGTCAACGTCATGACGTTAGCAACAAGATAAGGTAGCATCGGACGTGTCGAAACTCTGAAATCGAAGGCTGAAATCTATAGACCGCACTCTCACTCAGCTCAGACTCAAGACAGAGTTAAAACGAGACAGATTAATGTCAGAGCATATTTTTGTCTTGTTTTAACTTCTATCTTGAGTCTGAGCTGAGTCAGAGCACGCTCTATAGACCTCAGCATTAGAGCCGATTTCATCAAAGTCGAGTGAATTAAACCGAGGAATAAATTAGGCGTTTTGACAATTTTCGTATTAAAAATCTGCCAAAATATCGTTATTCAACGCTTAAAAATTACTTACTAAACGTTGGTGAAATCAGCACTTGATAAGTAGGTACATAGGTATCTATGTAAATAACTAGTTCGGTAGGTAAGTCATAGGTATTTGAACTGCAACACCACATTCTCTAACACGAATCAAAGAAAAAAACTGAGCTAATTATACATTCTCGTACACATAAAAAGATCTCTTTCCTTTCATCGCACGAGCCCTAAGCACTGTCTGTTTGCAATGGCTTGTATGCGGAGATCTCTCGAACTTATGAAAGGAACCGGGTAACAATGGATGAGTGCATTTTTTTACACTTCCGAGTTCCGACCTCGCACTTTAGCTCGCACTAGTCTATTTTTTTCACCTGACTACCGAAGGCCAGTCGTCATATTCGTTTATAGGTACATTGAATATATATATTTTTTTAAAGAATATTAGTCAAGCTGAAATTGACTTATATTCTCCTCTCCCCTCCAATTAAGCGAAAAGCTTGTGCTGGGAGTGGGTACGACAATAGTGCAACGGGTGGGATTCGAACCTGCGACCTTTCAGTATTCGTCCGCACCTTTAAGTTTTAACCGTTGGGCTATTGAAGCTTCAATATATTATATGTATGATATCCGTGTGAGTAGATAACTACTACATAATATATGTATTTCAGACTAGCGGACGCCCGCGACTTCGTTCGCTTCTTCAATTCACAATCGACAGTTCCTAAATCCCCACAGTTTAGGTGGGCAGAACCCATGCAGCATCAGGATTGAGGAGTTGGGTCTTAGAATTCAACGATGTACTCTTTACTTGGTACCTAAAATAACTATTCATAATCATGCAGTTCCTAAATCTCCATAGTTTTGGGGAGCAGTATCAGGACTGAGAATTTGGAACTCGAAGATTTTAAGGGAGCATCTCGCCAAACTTGTGTATAGATTAAATAAAGATCCACTCAAATCGGTTTAGAAATCACGGAGATCTCCGTCGATATCTATATCGATATAAAAACACAACTCCTTGTCCTCCTTTTTCGAAAGTCGGTTAAAAAAGTAGCCTATGTAAGATTAGGGGTATAGGTTGAATTTACACTGCCATACCCCTTCCAAGTTAGTCCGCCACCATCTTAGACTACATCGTCACTTACCATCAGGTGAGATCGCATTCAAGGACTATCTTGTTATTGAATAAAAGAAAAAGAATAACAATCATTATAATAGCCGCCTGAGTAATCGGAAGAAAATTTAATAGTTGAAATTTTAAAATAGTGCTCCAGTTTGTAGATGATTGGACCTATTCTCTCAGAGAATAACTCCTCGACGACTGTGAAAGACACGTAAATGACTCCATTTGTCTGAAAGCAGTCGTTTGTCGAAATAAATTATCTTCAAGGGAGTTGTTACTCGAAATTGCTGTCTGCGGTACCTAATAGCACTTTGAGCGACTTATAACTATCATGCAATTTGAAGAAGATTAATTACGTACCAAAAACGATAGATAAATATCTAAATCTTTCCTCTTTTAACTGCTGTCATAAATTTTTTACGACGGTAGTTCTAGTTTTCCTCATTACTAGACTGTCCGAAGATAGAGTCTTAAATTCGCATTTGAATCGGTCTAGGTCAATTAATAACTTGACTTGATTGATTTTATTAATTATCTTCCCGACCAAATGGTCACATCTCAATAGAGGCGGAGATTGGCCAACTATCGTCAGGAGATACTATAGTGTGAGCGCGAACACAATATGTGCATTCTCATTCTCAAAATCCGCAGCCGAATACCTATGCTAGCTACTAGACAAATAAGACAGCTAAAAAAGACGGCTAACAGTTAGGGTACTTAAACCCTAAATATATTACCGATATTTCGACTGTGGATTTTATAAACATTACGAGTAGGTACCTACCTATTTAACAAGTCTCAGTTTTTTGGGTTTGCAAAAGGATAAATGCTCCTTTTCTTTTCTTGCGCTAAAAAAAAGGATTTATAAATGTAACTTACTAGTACAATAAGATACTTCTGGGTATTCTTAAATACGAATTAACTATTAGGTAAGTAGGTAAACGATGCAATTGCGTTGGCTGATATTAAAACGTTTCCAATGTTGAAAACGTTCGGAATTTTTCATTTTGAAATGATCATTCGAGTGTTACGCTTCCAATATTCAGGAGGGACTTCAATTTCGCTCGCCTGCCGTCCTAGTTTTAAAATGTAATTCAATTTCCTGTTTTCAGCGTCTACAAATAAATATAAGTGACATCAAAACGTACCTAACTAACCTAGCATCTTGTCCTCCTTCTTATTTCAACAATGGGAAAGCTGAAACGAATTTTCAACTTCGGAAATGTGTCTTGAAATTGATTAACTACGTAGGATATAATATAACACCTACATTGTGTGGTAATTTTCGTCTTAGAAATGGGATGATAATGGGATTTAAAGCAGACATAGTCTGGAGGCTAGGATTAGTGTCCTATTCAGGGGATCGTGAGTTCGATCCTAGGCCTTTGACCACCATCACTCCCTTACCATTGTCTAAAATGAACATTGTTACTGCTACAGAATGCCATAATTTCTATAATGAATTTAATTATTTATGACCTTGCCAATTACAGTACTTTAGTACCAATAGTCTGCGCTAGGCTGCGGTCAGGCAGATGGACAGACTGATAGACGGGCAGACCGTCATACGGATATATGGACAAACGGGCAGACTTGGCGAAATGCCTTGTTGTTTTACTACGGAACTCTGAAAGGCAAGCTAAACTCGAACCACAAAGTTGACCACATTAGAGTCTGTCGAATTGTATCACGTCCTCTGGACTCCTACGCTTTAGAAAGGCGATCGTACACTGGATTTACAGAGATCCGACGTAGCCGAAGAGGGCGGGATTAACGCTACTTCTCTGTAATTCAGTTGCTAAATGAGTTTACCCGCTACTTCCGAGGTAATTTAGCCTTGATTTCCAAAATAAGGAACAAGATAAGGTTTGATGGCTTTCCTGGTGCAGTGGTAAGCCTCTCTAATGAGTGGGAAGCCTCGGGTTTGATTCCCAGCGGGGACACTTTAAGTTTTTATAATTTCTGTATTGTCTCTGGTCTGTTCTGGTGAGAAGCATTGATCGTGGCCAGTTATGATCCCTATCATTAAAAATCATTAAAAAAGAAAAATTAACTGCCATACCCCTTCCAAGTTAGCCCGCTATCATCTTAGACTGCTAATGATACAAACACACGAGGACTTAAACTTAAGTCGTGGACAAAATATAATGTAGTAAAATTTTCCTAGTGGCAAGAAAATAGCGCTAACAAAATATGTAACTTTCAAGTTAAACATGAAAGGAGAAGATTTCTTTGTTGAAAATATTTGTAAAGAATCTAGTTACCATAAAATGTGATCGACTCACTATATTACGTAACCAATAACCATCGTTGTTCGATACTCGAAACCTTGTAAATAATATATTAGTGCAATAAACTGCCAGCATAATAGTACCGCCATACGTTGCTGCAAAACCATAGGACATATCACCATCGGACCTAGGTCCTAGAAGCGCTGTTTCACAACATACAGAATTATTGTTGCATTTCTGCTCAGAAACAAAGTAGATATACTACGTGTTGAACAACCTGGCTGATCCTTTGTCCAGAACTGAACCAGCCTCTTTGTCACCTTGCTGTTTTTTGACGACCTCCCTAGCGCAGTGGTGAGCACTGTGGTAGTATAACTGGGAGGTCTCGGGTTCAATTTCTATTTGGGAATTTATAATTTCGAAATCGTCTCTGTTCTGGTCTGGCGGGAGGCTTTAGCCGTGGCTAGTTACCACCCTACCGTCAAAGACGTGCTGCCAAGCGATTCAACGTTCCGGCATGATGGCGTGTAGAAATCGATTATATTAATAAGATTAATATTGTACAGGATTCACTCGGATATCTATTAATTTATTATTCTATGTATTAACCTTTTCGATTTCAAAAGAGGTATGATTGAAGGGTTAGTATAAGATTTAATTCGAAAACGTCGAATTAAAATGAACCTTAATTGACGAATACGATCAATCGAAATTAACTCTTATATGTACTAACTCTACTGCTCCTAAATATCATTCGATCCTTACGACCGATCGCTACGAGAACGACCGACGCAAAGTAGCGATGGATTGTTAGAATTTTCTAGCGATTGATCGAAGCGAGGAATCGGTCCGTATGTGAGTGGCTTTACTGAAGATTTATACGGCAAATCTGCTAAACGGAAGAATATTACTGTTTTTTCGTGATATATGCTCCACCTGCTAACTGATATGTAGGAACAATCGAGAATTGCTCTTGGATTTCTTACTGCTTGAATTGCTGACTCCACGAATAACATACCATGTTTCTTCCTTTTTAGAATTATTCTAAGTGTAGTTCTTGCAATTCACGAGAGCGCGTGAGCTTTACTTGTGGTTACGTCGTGTTCATGCACATTGCGTGTGTGTGCCCGTCAGGAGCCTAAGTGGTAGCGGTCAGGAGCGAGCAAGCTCTCGCTCCCACTTATATAGATATGACACACACACAACCATGAGCTCGTGATACCTACCTACCTAATTATTCGAAAATTAAACTTAGGTAAACTTAGGTAGTAGGTAAACATATGAGCTAGCTCTAAAGTAAGCTTAATTATCTTCATTATTGACGTAATATACTAGGTAACACAATACACTATTAATTAGAGCATTATTAAAGACCACCCACATGTATAGTAGGTACCTAAAGTAAACAACTCTTTATTATACACACAAAGAAAATCAGTTATATATTTTTCTATTCTATCAACTATATAAGCATAGGGAAAGATTTTTTGGTTGCAAGCCTCAATCGCCCAACGGTTAAAGGTGCAGACTGAAAACTGAAAGGTCGCAGGTTCGAACCCACCCGTTGCACTATTGTGGTACCCACTCATAGCACAAACTTTTCGCTTATGGCTCTTTAAAAAAAAAGTAGTAAAAGATGTTCATACAATCTACACGGTGAAATTTCATTGGTTGTACTCCCTGAAAGAGGTGAATGTGCTCATAAAACTGAACAACTTTCCCCAAGGAACATAGGTCGAAATATGAAAAAAAAATTTGGACCTCCCATAGTAAATCAATCAGCTGATCGTCAAGTTTGTATGGAGGGTCCAATTTTTTTTTTCATATTTTGACCTATGTTCCCTGGGGAAAGTTGTTCAGTTTCATGAGCACATTCACCTCTTTCAGGGAGTACAACCATTAAAATTTCAACCGGTATATATATAAAATTCAGTCCTGACTGACTGACTGACTGAGATATCAACGCACAGTCTAAACTACTGAAGTTAGAAACTTGAAATTTTTACAGTTGGTTCCTTTAATGACGTAGGCGCACACTAAGGAAGGATTTTTGAAAATTCAACCCCAAAGGGGGTTTGAAAAATCGAACTTAACGTGAGCAAAGCCGCGAGCAAAAGCTAGTAACAATATAAAGAGGTATAAAAGGCCACTCAGAAAAATATTTTTTATGTTTTAAGGAGTTATAGTCAGAAATTACTTTAAGCTATTCGAGAAGGTAAGTACATATTTAACATTTATCTTATGCTTTCCGTATTTGTGAGCATCAAATAGTAAGCACTTTACCTGTCTGTATTTAACTGTGAGCCCGTTACAGCTGCCAAGTTTGCTGCTGAAATGTTTTAACGTGCACGAGTAGCTCGCAAAACTCGCTGAATACCTAATGCTCTTATTTCATAATACTTAGGTATGGATATTAAATAAAATAAATAAATAAATAAGCAATCATTTATTTCATACAAAGTTCATAATATTGAAAAACTTTCAACTTATTAGCATCTATGTTAGTGTATTAGTGAACAAAATCAATATGCTATATCTATAGTCTATGCTAAGTCAATAGCATCTGACACACACATACAGAGGCGGCTCTAGCCCATGTAGCGCCCGTGTGCAATAAATATCTTGGCGTCCTCTAGTAGACACGCGGCCAAAATGGAATACTTACAATACAAGAATACCGTTTGACTTACAGTTATATTTTCACCAGTGAAAGGAAATTCAGGTGCAAAAAATGGTGTAATTTTAAATGATGTCGGGAAGCAAGCAAGCGCGGCTCGGAGCGGCGCCCTCTAAAACCCTGCACCCGAGCGTGTGTGCTTTGCACACCCTGCACCATAGATAAAGCCGGCACTGCACACAAAACAATAGAAATTGACAGAAAACAAGCACAGAACGCAGCAGAAATAGCAACCGAGGACTGTTGACAGCTAATGTGCCCAGTAACGTCAACTGTGTCAGGTTGCCGACGCAGAACACAGGTTACCTGTGATAGGTACCAGGTACCAGGTACTAGGTACCAGTGTCCCGTGTCGCCAGTAAAGTGTCCACTTTTGCGCAGCGCTTAAACCAACTTAACCTGACAAGAGTTTGTGTTTCGTAGATGATTGGACCTATTCAGTCCCACAAGTTTGACAAGGAACGCAAACGACTCCATTTGTCTAAGACAGTTGTTTGTCGAAATAAATTATGTTCAAGGGGGTTGTTACTCCGAAGTGCTGTCTGCGGTAGATAATGATACTTGAAGCGACTTGTAACTATCATACAATTTGAGAGATGACGAGACGATACTACAACGATGAGAACAAACTTCTTATTCCGTATTCCCTATTTACTACTACGTTTTAAGAGCTTATAGTATGCCAGCTGGAATCCAAATTTTGCCCCCGCCTCACTGCCCAGCGTGCAGCCGCCCGCACCGCGTAGTTGCAGCTATCTCACTCGCACGAGTTCATCACGCGGCAGGGGTCACGCGCCGTACGATAGGGTATATGATACATTTTAACGAACCTCTAGTACATAGGTATGGAAATAAAATGAAACTAATATTATTATATATTATTAATAACTAAGACTTAGAATTAGACTTAGACTAAGTATAAGTCTAACACTAAGACTAAGTTTAAGTCAAAGACTAAGTCTAAGCAAAGACTAAGACTAGGTCTAAGTCTAAGTCTTTCACTAAGACTATGACTTAGTCTTAGACTTAGACTTAGTCTTAGACTGAGTCTTAGACTTAGATTTACAATTAAACTTAGACTTAGAATTAGACTTAGATTTAGACTAAGTCTAAGTTTAAATCTAAGTCTAAGTCTCACACTAAGGCTAAGTCTGTCTTAGTGTTAGACATAGATATATACTTAGTCTAAGACTTAGTCTTAGACCATAGTCTTAGACTCAGTCTTAGACTCAGTCTTAGACTCAGTCTTAGACTCAGTCTTAGACTCAGTCTTAGACTCAGTCTTAGACTCAGTCTTAGACTTAGACTTAGTCTTAGACTTAGGAAGCCTAAGGAAGACCTTTAGGAAGCTATGTATTTGCATTCTGTAACAAAATAGGCTATAACTAGTCTTTTGTTTATACTACTAAAATAATGTGACCGTGGCTACTAACTGGGAAAACTACCTTAATATTTAGTGATGGTAGGTGTATGAAACTATGTACCTATTCCACAGCAAGAGCCAAAAAAGTTATAATTGTAGTAATCAATTCATGTTTTTAGCATTTTCTATTCTCCAATTCCGTCTTATTTTTCTTATTCCGCTTATTTCCCATTTCATTACACTTATAATTTCTTAGATAATATACGTATTCTGGTAGGTATGCGTGAGAACAAGCGACGCGGGTTCCCCGTTCGAATGCCGGAGCGTGAATGAATTCATGCGGTGGACACGAGTCGCCCGTCGGCCCACACGCAATATTTTTCAGAATTTCATTTCTAATAACGAAAAAATTATTTAATTTTAAATAGGACATATAGGACACTTATTGTACTAAGTTGAGTATATATTTTAAGTTTTATTAGTATAGGTAAAGTATTCATTGACTACTGCGATTTATTTGTAAAATTCAGAGGGAAATTTGTGAATTTTTTCTATCGAGAAAATTTTTAGCAATCGTGTTTTCACAACATACAAAATTCAGTCTATATTGTCAACTTTACTATATATTTCTTTCAATATTATTGATTCAATATTTTTATTGATAAGGACGATCAAACGTGGCACGCTGGCATACTGTAGGCTCTTAATATGCTTTATTAAAATGAACACACAAAAATTAGTGAATTCCTTCATTGCAATATTTGAAATCCAAGCTGAACATAAAAATTATTTTCAAAAAACCGACTTCAAACGCTACTACAAAGTATAAAAATAATTTTAATTTATATATACGTTTGTTTGTGTCCATTTTAAAATAAAGCTACTATACTAATTAATTGATATTCAAAAGTTATTTCGAGAAGTTAGTAAGTATATAGTACTGATGTTAATTTTTTTTTTATGAATTAAAATTAATTTATTAAATGCGAAAACGATCGTTGTTTGGGAAAACAAAGGTTTCCCGAGGGTTTCAAAAACTTAACACTATAACACTAGTTAAATTAAAACTAAACTCAAATAATATTGTAATCAAGACGCGTGCAAGTGCTCATCCTCGATATTCCGGAAGAACTGCAATTTCGTCCGTCTGCCGTCCCAGCTTTAATATGTAATTCAATTTCCTGTTCTCAGCGTTCTCTGCAATATAAATAAGAAATGACAACCATTTCAGATCTACCTAATGGTCGATTCAGTTTTTTTTTTAATATGAATATCGTGCAAACGAGCAGGCGGGTCACCTGTTGTTAAGTGATTACCGTCGCCATGAACACTTGTAGTGCCAGAGGCACCACCAATGTGTTGCCATCTTTTCAATAATTTGTTAGTCCGCCCCTTGAATAACCCCATGTTGTAATTAAGTGGGAACACCGTTGAGTTATGTTTTACACCAATAGAATATTAATTATTATTTATATATACCTTTTTCAAAATGGCTAATTCAGTAAGGGGTTTTATAGTTCTTAAAATCCACGAGGGCGCGTGAGCTTTACTTGTGGTTACGTCGGGTACATGCACATTGCGTAAGTGTGCGTGCCTGTCAGGAGCCTAGGTGGGAGTGGTCAGGCGCGAGCAAGCTCTCGCTCACACTTATACAGATACGATACACATACAACTAGGAACCACGCGCTCTCGTGAATTGCGAGAACTATATTGAATTCGTTCAAAATTGGGACATTCCGCTAAAGATTTCGAGTATATTTATGGAAAGGGAAAAAATAAGTAATGTAAAAAAATAAGGTAAAACATTTATTTTTGTTTTAAAAAGAGCCTACTGAGATTCTTGCCCGCTCTGGTGGTAGAGTCTCAAGTTGTCATATTTCGATATGACGAAATATGACAGATTTGCGTACATAAAATAAAATATTAAATCTATTTTGAATTTATGACGCATTTTTTATGTTTTATTGAGATTGAATAAAAACTCAAAAAGAGAATCTAAAGGCGCATTATTTCAATAAATTACCTTCACAGAAGTTAACAATAAACCATACTGGAGTATTCGAGAAATGTAGCGTTTATAATACTGCAGCCTTTAGTAAGCTCCTTACTCCTATTTCAACAATATTTCAACTAAGAAGAGGCGGTGGTGTGACAGGTGACAAGCCGTTGAAAGTATTAGTTTAGTTGAAATTCGTGAAGATATTTTGTTATTTGTAGTACCTACTATAATTCTATGACCTTAGTACTTGAGCTTCTTGTCATGACAGAAGTCGGCGTAGCTTCTCTCTACGTCGTAGTAATAATTTCTGCTGTCTCTTATTTATATACGTCTGTTTGTGAAATAACAGTAGGGTTAGTATAAGTTTAATTCGATTGATCGTATTCGTATTCGATGACGTTAGCGTCAATATAAATAAAACCATTACTCCATTAAATTAGAGCTCAATTTCGTGTATGCATTCTGATACGTTTACGTATACGGCTACGCTCCAAATTAAAATCACTCGTACTGAATTTGTAACTTTAAATTAATGCTGTTAAGGTTCATTTTACTTTGACGCAAATGTCAACGAATACGAATACGGTCAATCGAATTAAATCTTATACTAAGCCTACGGGGATCTTTTAATGCTTTTGGTGCTTCGGTATGCGCTATGAAAGTTTTTTTTTCTTATTAAAAAAGAATATTAGCCCAGCTGAACTTAACTTATTATTCTCCTCTCCAAATAAGCTTGTGCTAGGAGTGGGTACGACAATAATGCAACGGGTGGGGTTCGAACCTACGACCTTTCAGTTTTTAGCCTGCACCTTTAAGCGCTAGGCTATTGGGTTACTAGGTATAGTTTTTGTAAGAGAGAGGTTCCAGGTTCCAGATTCGATTCCCGGCTGGTTCAAATTAGGAATTTTTAATTGCCAGCTACCATCTTAGACTGCATCGTCACTTACCATCAAGTGAAATCGCAGTCAAGGCCATTTCGACATAAAATAGAAAAAAAAGATATTTTGACGACCTCCCTGGTGGACAGCGCTGTAGTCTTATAATTGGGAGGTCTCGGGTTCAATTCCCGGCGGTGGCAATTTGGGAATTTATAATTTCTAAATCGTTTCTGGTCTGTTTTGGTGGAAGATTTTGGCCGTAGCTAGTTACCCTAACGTCAAAGACGTCAAGCGATTTAGCGTTCTTTAGCGATGACGTGTAGAAACAGATTAGGAGTATGGGTTGATTGTACACTGCCATACCCTTTCCAAGTTAGCCCGCTACCATCTTAGACTGCATTGTCACTTACCATCAGGTGAGATCGCAGTCAAGGACTATCTTGTCATTCAATAAAAAAAAAATTTTGATTCAGTCTGGAGCATGCATTTACTGCAGCTGTCATTGATCGTACATCTACGATAGAGCTCAGTGCGCCAAGTCTGCTATTTTAAATGTCATTGTCATTGAACCGCAATACAATTACAATTCAATTTTATCATTGGTCCAAAATTTCGTAGTCTACTAAATTCACAATGGTCGTTCGATTTCTTATAATTGGATTGTAATCCAATGATACCTCGGTATTGCCATTAGCTTAAAAAGCGTTTGCCGAAATGAGTTTAAAAAAAAAACTACATATTAAAAACGTTTATTTAAGCTAAATTCAAAGCTAGATGTGACAGTGGCAAACCATCGGAAAACAATTGTGACGCCATTGAATTAGTAGACTACCAAAATTGCTAAAAGTAGCAATTGGGATGTCATTGATAGACAATTGAACTACAATTGCATTAGCAGACTTGGGCCCCTGATAGGTAGATAGTCAAATAACGTTATTACTCGAGAGCAGAAGTCACGGACGGATCTGTTATCTGCGAAGATGTATCACAGTCATTTATAACACTCGAGATGGCAAATGCGAATTTATTACATGCCGTATGAGGATTCAACATCCGGCCCCGCCTTATCACATTCACAAACATTAACCTATTTTAAAGTAGGTAATAGGTATCATTCAAAGTCAGTTTAGTTTAATTCATTTGAGTAGCTACTGTAAAACACCTACTATAATGAGAAACATAAAAAATCGAAATTGATAATAATTCAGAACTCTAAAATCTTTGTTCAATGTCACGTTAATTTTTTAATACACACCTACAATGTTCTAATTTGTGACTAATCTTGATGACTTTAATTAATTAGGAAGTTAGGCAGGGAATGCAAACGTTACTTTTTCATATTATATGTGTGAGTGCGTGCGTGCGTGCGTGCGTGCGTGCGTGCGTGCGTGCGTGCGTGCCTGTGTGTGTGTGTGTGTGTGTGTAATAGTCCCATGTCACTTACAGTGCTCCTATTGCTGCAATTGCATTGCTATTTGTAAATTAGGTCGTCGCCAAAATATCAATAAAACACCTCAATGATATGACATTGAGGTGTTAATACCTTTGCTTATTCAGAAAAAAAGCATAGAGACAGCCAAATATTTTTGTGGTTTCAAACTGTATCTATCTATTTTAAATAGTCTCACTTGCTTATTTCACAGAAAAAACAGCTCTGACGTTTATTCCACATAATATTATAAAGTTTTAACAACTTTAAATTGCAGATTAATATTACTAAACTATTCGATCATTCCACGAGCAACAAAAAGTTATTTTTCTCACATTGTTGACGCGACCTATTTCGATGGGAGACGTAAAAATAATGTTATTATGACCGTAGATAAATTAGAGCTCTAAAAAGTGTAAAATAACAGCAAGAGTTTCCAACTAAATTTTTTCACCTCATTTATTCTTGCTCCTTAATACTGGGTCATACAAATAACTCACGAATAAAATAAAAGAGTAAAAGATAAGTACCTCGCAGCCAACGGGCTTTTCCCGTGTCGTGAAGATTTATAAGGAAAATCTGCAGAAGGAAAGAATATTACTGTCTTGTATGATATATTTTTGTTAGGTGTCATGAGTTGATAGTTCAAGAAATAATATCCGGTTGCAGAAATTCTACTTCCTACTGATATTATAAATGCGAAAGTTTGTTAGGATGTATGGATGACT
This sequence comes from Hipparchia sbordonii, assembly GCA_038048805.1. Classification (NCBI taxonomy): domain Eukaryota; kingdom Metazoa; phylum Arthropoda; class Insecta; order Lepidoptera; family Nymphalidae; genus Hipparchia; species Hipparchia sbordonii. Next base: position 9,144,814 of record CM076112.1, read on the forward strand.
GTTTGCTACTCCTTGCTGCAACGAATAAACCGATTTGGCTGAATGAAATGGAGATATGACTAGGATAGGCTACATTTTATGCCAGAAAATTCAATTCAATTCTAAACATATTTAACTTAAACTGAAAAGTAATCTAATTAATAATTCAAAAAAAATATTTTATTAAATTTTTATACTAATCAACAAACTTAAAATAATATAAAACTAAACTCTAAATTATAATAATATTATATCTATAACTATTTCTAAAATTAAAACTAATATAAACCTAAAACCTCATCGATATCACCGCAGCGCGGCATAGTACCCAAGATGCTGGCAGCATTGCCCCTTTAGAAATAGAAATAGAAATATTTTTTATTCAAATAAACTTTTACAAGCACTTTTGAATCGTCAATGAATCTACCACTGGTTCGGAATGCCTTTCCTGCCGAGAAGAGCCAGCAAGAAACTCGGCGGTTGCTCTTTTCAAAAAAAATAAAAATTTACAATTGTTATTGAAACTATGCTATGTATTCAGTGCTTCCACGATGAATTTTCCTGAGTACAATACAAGTAAAAATAAATACAATACAAATACAAATAAAATACAATTCAATACATGTTAACACAGGCAGGCAAAAGCAGACCCATTCCCGTTGGTGGCACCCGTTCACGAGCATGACGCATGATCCAGCCATTGCTTCGCTCAACCATATTTGAGGGAACGTAACAACCCGCACCACACGACACCACCACAGAAACTTTAAAGAGAGCATGACATACTTAGGCTACCCATGTTAAGGCATCGAATTGAATACTAATATTAAACTACTCATTTTAAGACATGACTGAGACAAATAAAGTGGAAACACCGTGGAACAGAATACAATAAAATCATGTTACACAGGATAGTTATTACTGTCTTATGAATCACTGGAGCGAATTATATCCACGCTTTTTTATCATTTACATAGTCTTCAATTGTATAATATGCTTTTTTCATGAGAGCAGATTTAATTGATTTCTTAAACTTGTGTAGAGGCAAGTCTAAGATTGACTGTGGAATTTTATTATAAAACGTCACGCCCATTCTCACAAATGTCTTTTGGACCCTCTTGAGGCGCAGCCCAGGAAACATGAGCCTATTTGGATTTCTACTTGGTCTATCGGACAAATCACTCTTTTTTTTGTAACTCAAAATGTTTTGTCTGACAAACATTATGTTGTTATAAATATATTGCGAAGCTACTGTAAGAATGCCTATCTCTTTAAATCTTTCTCGAAGGGAATCCCGCGGCCTCAAATTATAGATTGCGCGGATTGCCCTCTTCTGCAAAACAAAAATTTTTCCAATATCGGCTGCCTTACCCCATAGTAAGATTCCGTATGACATAATACTATGGAAATATGCAAAATAAACAATTTTTGCAGTTTCTATGTCAGTCAACTGTCGAATCTTCCTAACAGCGTAAGCAACAGAGCTAAGTTTGCCAGCAAGCGTTGCTATATGGGTGCCCCATTGTAGCTTTGAATCCAGGGTTAACCCCAAAAACACTGTGGAGTCCTCAGTTTTCAAAGGTTCATTATTTATTTTTAAATTTTTACTGACAGTTCTCGTGTTAGGTAATAAAAACTCAACACACTTTGTTTTTTTAGCATTTAAAAGGAGATTATTTGCCGTAAACCATTCAGAAACTTGAGATAATGCATTATTTACATCGTCAAAATTGTCTTTCATCCTATCGACTTTAAAAATTAAAGACGTATCATCAGCAAATAGTACAATATCGCAAGTATTTTGGACAAAATGTGGTAAATCATTTATGTAGACCAAAAACATGAATGGACCTAGAATAGAACCCTGGGGTACACCCATTACTGAGGCTGATCCGGATGATTTTACATCATTGACACATACTCTTTGGACTCGGTTGCTGAGATAAGACGCAATGAGACTAAGTGCAAAATCTTTAATGCCATAGTGGCTCAGTTTAAGCAAAAGAGTCTCGTGATCAACGCAGTCGAATGCCTTTGACAAATCACAGAAAATACCAATGGCATTCTGTGAGTTCTCCCACGCATCGAATATGTGTTGTAATAGCCTTGCGGCTGCATCGGTTGTTGATCGACCCTTTGTAAAACCATACTGCTCAGTGTGTAGGAGTTTATTTAAATTAAAGTGTAAAAGCAGTTGGTTGAGCATTATTTTTTCGAATATCTTGCTGAGAGTTGGCAAAATTGAAATTGGCCTGTAGTTATTCGGGTCACTTTTGCTGCCCGATTTAAAAAGCGGTATTAGCTTACTACATTTCATAAGATCTGGAAAAGATCCAGAATCTACTGATTTATTAAAAATTAAAGCAAGATACGGCGCAATAATATCAATTACATTATGAATTATTTTAACTGATATCCCCCATAGATCTGCTGTTTTCTTATTTTGTAAAGATTTAAATGTTTTGACTATGTCATATGGGGTAACGTGTTCAAACCTAAATAACTTATTGCACTCAGAGACATTGCTTCTTAGAAGACGATAGGCTTCTGCCGGCGAGGAATTTAGAGAACTGGTTGTGGTAATTGGAATATTTTTGAAAAAGTTCTCAAATGTATTTACAACTTCTATATCGGAGTTAATTACATGATTATCAATTTTAAGCTCCAATTTATTATTATTATGCACCTTATGTTTATTCGTTTCATCGCTAATGATGTCCCATGCTGTTTTAATTTTATTATCAGAATTGACAATTTTTTGTTTTATGTGAAGTGACTTTGCTTGTATGCATACATTTCTAAACAATTTAGAATAATTTCTTACATATTCAATAAACGCGGGGGAATAATTATATTGTTTTTCTGCATACAAGTCAAACAGCTTATTTCTACTTTTATAGATGCCTGCAGTTGCCCAGTCACTAAACTTAAGATCTTTAGACAGTCTTTTCTCTATCACCTTAAAGATAGAGTTATATTGTGAGCTTAACAAATCAAAAAACTCTGTATAAATTACATCCGGATCATCCTGTGCAAGGTCAAGCGTCGGCAATATAGCTGAGATGTTTTGTTTGAAATGCTTTACTTTTTTAGTGGTAACTGGCCTGTATTTTATTACTTTTGTTATGTTCTGTTCACTGCTTGGAATAGATATCATTTGACCGCAATGATCAGATCTGAGATAAGTGATAATAGATTTTTCAATAATGTTACAATCACAAAAAATGTTGTCAATACAGGTAGCTGAGTTTGCAGTTACTCTCGTAGGTTCATCAAAAATATTCTCTAAATTAAAGCTTTTAAATAAGTTAAGTAGCCTACCAGTAAAAGGAGTGTGAAGCAAAATATCAATATTAAAGTCTCCACAGACCACTATTTTTTTTGATGACCTACATAGCCGCCTTAAGGCATCCTCCATTACCTCCTCAAAAACAACAAAGTCGCCCGAGGGTGGGCGGTACACGCAAACTACAATATATCGGTCCAGCTCAACACAAGACAGTTCAATAGTGCGTTCTATAGAAAGACTAACAACGTCTTTTCGCTCTTTATAATTAATGTTATTTCGCGTTATGATCAATGATCCCCCGCGTATAGCAGTCTTTCTTGAGAACGCACTTGACAGGGAATAATTATCAAGGTGTACAATTAACTGATGAGTATTGAGCCAATGCTCAGTGAAGCATAAGACTTCAATATCAAATTCTTTAATAAAAAGCTCAATCTCATGTTCTTTGCCAGATAAGCCCTGTATATTTTGGTGTACAAGATTAATTTTAGATTGCTTATCTGTTGTCTTATTGCTTAGTTTAAATTTTTTAAAATTTTCACAAGTATTGTTTTTATTTGAGTCCAAATTCACAAAACTGCCGGATAGGCTCCGTATATTTTGATGTACAATGTTCAGTTTACAGAGCCTCTCCGTTGTCTTAGTATCTAGTTTAAACAAGCAATAGGCTTACTATTACTTGAGTCAACAACAGAAATATTAGTACTTAAAGTACTGGAGTCACAAACAGAAATATTAGTACTTAAAGTACTTGAGTCAAAAACAGAAATATTAGTACTAGAAGTACAGTTTGTATAATTGTCAAAAGACTTTGTTACAACACTTGTAACTGTATCATGAATTAAGTTATATGCTAGTAATGAAGCTATAAGTCGCTTACATTTTGTAGGCAGATACATATTATCTGCGGTCAATTTAAACTTATAAATAAACTTATTTATGTCAAAATAAAATATAGCATTTCTGTGGCGGTTTGTCAAATTAAACATTTGTAAATTTAATTTATGTATCCGTTGATTTTGTTCCTTACTCAGAGTATTTGAGTAAGGTAGGGCACATATAATAAACTTACATTGAGTTTTATCATGTAAATACAATAATTTTTCAACACATTTTAAAATTTTATACTTGTTTACTATTGAGCTGTCGCCAATCAGCAAGATTACATTAGTGTTTGCGTCTAAGGTTTCCTTATTTAAGCTATTTATTAGATAGTCAAAACTTGCCCCCGGTGAACATTTGTTAATCACTGAGTGTTCCACATAATTGCTTAAAATTGAGCCAAAGTCTCTACCTAATTGGTCAGAAATAATCACAGTCTTTTTACTAATGCTCGAGGATGAAGGTACTTTTGTGTTCACACTACACTGCACTGGACAAGAAGGCAACTTGACAGGGATCACTGTACTAGTATGATCTTTGCTAGCCATAGGTACATGCAAGGAGTTACATTGACATTTACTTGTTAATGACTCAAAGCGAGCCATATTATAGTAACCTAGGTCTAGCAACTCATCCGCTGCCAATATCTGTTCACGGATCTGATTCTGTGACTGCTCATACTGTGTACTGACTCTTGTTAGAGAAACATTTAATTTACAAATTTCATCATTAAGATTTTGAACATCAAATGAACATCGAACTTTGAATGGCCAAACTAATTCTTTGGCCAAGGTAGCTGCCAGCTCTTGGATCCCCGGTGGACTCGATGATCTTTTTACATAGCTCTCCAAAAAGAGCTCGAACCTCCGGGCCCCACGGCCCCAAGGTCTCCACCCCAAAAGGCACAATTACGAAACTACCATCAAGATTTTCATATTTGCGCCTCTTGGCCTGTTCGGCGCTAGTCGCCGCCGCACCCGCCACAGAGAAGGTCGCTTGTAAATGGGATGCAGCTAAAGTATCTGCACATTCAATTCAATTTATTTGCACCATCCACGTCCACGTCAACGGTGAAGGAAAACATCGTGATGAAACCTACACGCCTTAAACTCCATAATGTTCTTGAAGGTGCGTGAGGTCTGCCAATTGGCATTGCATTGGGCCAACATGTTGGACTATGACCTATATCTAACCTTCCTCTGAGAGGTGGGGGTACCTATTTGGAAAAGTCTTAGCTCTGCCAACCGCGGACAGCTCTGTATAATATATGCGGACCAATATTGAAAGCAACATTTGGGAATGTATAATAACAACGAAGTAACGCTTTCAGAAGCGCTATGAACAAATATGCCTTGAAGTGTTCTTGAATACAAAGTAGGGAGCAGATGCAATTTCGACGAGTGATGTGACGTTTTGAACGCTTTCCAATATTTGAAATGTTCGGAATTTTTCATTTCGAAATGATTGTTCCAGTGCTGCCTCTCCAATATTATCCAATTTTTAAAGCTACTTCAGTTGTTGGTACGTGTATCTTCGTATTGTCACAGCGAAGCAAAAGTACCTAATGTTCAATTTAATCAATGATGTAGACGTACGAGCATAGATAGGTAAGTTGGGATTGTTGGATAGGTAGGTATAGATTTGAAGGATATTGAAGATGCCCACTGCTGGTTATAGACTTACTAGGTCCCTTGCAAGGATCACCATATCACAAGGTCTTGTGCCTGTGGTGTCCTGTTACTCCCAGCGATCACTTGAGATTGTGTATCCATATATTCCATTTCGAAATGATTCTTCGAGAGCTGATTTTCCAATATTGTCCAATTTTTAAAGGTATTTCGGTTTTTAGTAGGTACGTGCATCTTCGTATCGTTACAGCGAAATTCCATTTCTCAGTGTCTGCAGTAGTAATATTCAATTTCATCAATATTGTACGAGTAGGTAGGTACGTGTTGCGATTGTTAGATAGATTTAAAAGATAGGTAGCGTCTTCCCGTCTTATAATATTCTCCCGACCCAATCCAGCCACGGCGCCCACTCTCCACAGAGATTAGCCATTTGCGCGGGAGATATTATAGTGCACAAGTGTGTGCGCAAACACAGGTGCACTCTCTATTTCCTCTCATACATAGAGAAAAGAATATTCTTTTCCCTCTGCTCTCATAGTCCGAAGGGACGGAAAATCCGACACGACCTGAGAGAGATCAGGCGCAGGACCGACGGCTTTACATGCTCTCCGCCAAGTGGACGTAGATATGAGTAGAAGAAGAAAACTTAATACATATACTACCGCACGTAGGTATACCTAAATCATGGAATAAGAGCAAGAAATAATAAGAAGTATGGATGTCTCTCGTAGATTGATTTCAGATTTGCCCTTAACTTACAAAATAATCATTTATTTACTAGTAATAGGATCAGTTTTACTTTGGTAACTATCATAGGCTATCGGGTCACGTACGGTATGATTTGCTCGCGTCCCTCTAATAACGGTCGGCCGATAATATCTGTATACTGCCCGAATATTGGACGATGCTCTGATACACTGGCAGTTTATTGCGCTAATATCTTGTATGGGGGTCCATTGAACGGATGATGGTCGTTATATATAATGGTTAACAATTTTTTGTTGCAAAAAATGTATCTAATAGTTTCCTTTATGACGCAACTCGTGAATATACCTAACAAAAAATAAAAGCTACACAATACACGAAGAAGAATGGAAGTTAAGAGGAAATGCGATCGGGGAGACTTATGAACATTAGGTATTTGAAGAAACTATTGCTATCGCTCTGCAGTTGCTCATGATACGCATTCGTGCGATAAGAACAACTACAGATCCAACTGAAAAGCCTAAGTAAGAAGTCATAATTCGAGGTTGCCGAACCTCTATTATTTCCTCCTCCAATTTAAAAGATATTTCATAAACTGAATAGAATAGAAAAGATATTTACTGTGTCCCCATATATATTTTTTTTATGAATAGCGGGCAAACGAGCTGGCGGGTTACCTGATGTAAAGTGATTACCGCCGCCCATGAACACTTGTAGTACCAGAGGCACCACCGATGCGTTGCCTGCATTTCAGGAACTTATTGGTGCGCCCCTTGAATAACCCCATATTGTAATTTAGTGGGAACACTGTCGAAGGGAGAAGATTCCACAATATTTTTACACAAGATATTTTTCTTTTTTCATTAATAGTTGTCAAAGTACAATAGGCCTTTGTTGACAGCGGTCTAAATAGGAAATTTTGAGCATTTTGTAAGGGATAAGTGCTTATAAAGATAATGTATCAACGAAAGAAAACATTTTTTTTTTGTATGCCTGTTCATTGTTTATTTAAAGATACCCAAGTTATAGTGAGTTGGAATTGGAAAAACGGAAGGGCATTCTAAATTTTATTATTAGGTAGGTACTGTACTTACCTAGAGTACAGTATACAATTAACAATTCTAAGAAAAATATTATTAAAGTCTTTCAACTCAACATCAAACGAATAATATCATAGGATATTGAAACGGTAAGGAGAACGTTGCTTGAAACTTGTTTGCAATGAATACCTACAAGTAGGTAATAATTTTGTTTACAGGAAATGTTTGTTGATTGGCTCTACTCAATTGAGTTGGGAAAACTATTCCCTATGCGTGTGTACGTACACATCACTAAAAATTAACTCTTTTATAAGGAAGACAGATTTTGACTGGTTTTTTATTTTTTATTGCGAGATGGACTCGAAATTCAGTGCTGGAAAGCATTGATGGGGTCTAGATTAGAGCGCGATTGCCTAGAAGATGCCTAATCGCCCTTGTTTTAAATGTTATTTATGTATTACGTGGCAGGAAATACGGACGCCGAAACGAAAGAGCATTTCTTGATTGGTTTTAGAAATGTTGAACAAAAGAGTTTCATCGCGTATGTAACATATTAAAAATTGTGGGACCGGCGGGATTCACCCCACGTCTTTCCAGGTTAACCGCTACACCACTTCTCAATCTTTTCAATTCTGAGTAGATAGAGGCATAGTAGTGTTAGTATTACAAAAAGTAGGGAATTCCTTAATTGAACAATCAGTGCCGGCTTTACCTATGGTGCAGCGTGTGCAACACACACGCGCACGGGCGCAGGGTTGTAGGGGGCGCCGCGCCGAGCCGCGCTTGCTTGCTTCCCGACATCATTTAAAATTGCATCATTTTTTGCACCTGAATTTCCATTCACTGGTAAAAATATAACTGTAAGTCAAACGGTATTCTTGTATTGTAAGTATTCCATTTTGGCCACGCGTCTACTAGAGGGCGCCAAGATGTTGATTGCACACAGGCGCTACATGGGCTAGAGCCGTCTCTGTGAACAATGAAATAATTGAACAAATATCCATTACTCAACTCAATAACTGAATAATTAAAACAACAAACACAAGAAGGCACAGAAGATGTAAATGACGTGACAACGAGAAGTAGAATGGCCACTGACGCTGATACTCGATGGTATAAGCCTATACTCACCGATTCTTTATAAAAATAATTTTCTTTTTCTTCTCTTTTTAACCGACTTCCAAAAAGGAAGAGGTTATCAATTCGGCCGGTATCTTTTTTTTTCTATGTATGTCCACCGATTACTCCGGGGTTTCTGGACCGATTCACGAGATTTTATCTACTAACGTCTGCGAGAGGAACAAACTCGTACTAGTACAGGTATAAATCCTACTTAAAATAATTATAAATGAAAAAGTTTGTGAGGAATTGAGGATGGATGGATACTCTTTCACGAGAAAATGAATAAACCGATTTGGCTAAAATTTGGAATGGAGATAGGTCATAATACCCAGGATTGACACAAAATTAAAGGGTTTTCGCGGGAATCAATCCGACCGATCCGACGAAAACACTTATTAATCCATACGGATGAAGTCGCGGGCATCATCTAGCCAGTTTTATTGAGGCCTTTGTGTGTATATTCTGATATGTACAGACGGGAAGCATCTGCGAGCCCCGATAAATGCTGGCATCCATCACACTGGGATGTATGGTCGGCCATAAGTTATTTTGCGTAGCCATAACTTTTCGAATATAAGTTATGGTCCAAACTAAGCTACTGTGAGGGTGGATTTATAACGGCCTTGGCGTCCGAGAATCCCCGTACACTGATATTTTTATAATATTTGGGTAAAAAAAACAGACTTATCTCTCTCTCTGTCTCTGTGTCGTAACTCGTATTTCTCCATTGCTTAGGGCCCTTATCTCTTTCCATTTACCACAAATTTTCCGGAATGAAAGGGAGCCCATAACACTCTCCAAGTCCTCAACAATATACCCATGCGTAAAATCACGTCGATCCGTAGTTGAATGATTGAAGAACAAACCAAAGAACTCTCACACTTCCGCATTTATAATAATAGTAAGGATGATAAGGATAGTAAGGGTTTAATTGTGATAATATAATACGAATACGTACCACGATTTTCCTCCGAAAAAACCAAGAAGGTGGGTAGATAGATTCTACCCATGACAGCTTCAACTTGACGTCTCGTAACACCGCAGTCCCGTCGTGACCACGGTTCATGCAACTGGATCGAAATATCGACAATTACAATTACTAAAACAGTTATCGCGGTACGTACTGTATCATTAAACCACGAATCAAGTCTAAAATCTTTATTAAGGGTTTACTTGGAATAAGAATGAGGTAGGCTCCAAGATCTTTTCTACTACCTTTTCGTCTCAAATCTGCCTACGCGATTTCAACTCTTGGTATTAACAATTATATAATTAGATGTTACTCGTACTGATAATAACCTGGATTGACGAATTAAAGTGCTCTCTGAGGCATGGTGGGAGTTGCACTGCCAAATTCTTTGAAAATTCCATGACAAAACACGCAATATACTTTTTTGGCCCGAATTGGGTTTCGCATCCAATTCAAGATTTGCAGCAGATTTGCAAGAATAAGTGAACCACTAGACTAGTCTACTAGTCATGTTGGATTGTTGTCCTATCAGAGTTCCATTGAGGTCCCACTGTCCATTACTTTATTCCTTGTCTAGAGGAGATTCTTCTTTGGCGATAAGATTGCCTTTATTGTACCAACATTTAAAGTTTTCACTTGTTCTTTGTGTATTTTTCTTGTGGTTTTCAATTAGTTTAATTACCTATTATCTTATGTTATCGGAAATATATGTAATCAGTCATTCAATGGAATTCTTAGGAAATGCATACGATTTCTTAATACAGGAAACGTGTGTAGTTTTCATTATACACATTTCTCAGGAATTCGATACAACTCTTAAGCTCCGGCTACACGCTCGGGCTACACGCTCCGTCTTGCCTACTAAAATTCTGAATTTTATGTTCTAAACCCAGCGACTGACTGCACGAATAACGTCACGTCATACATACTCGTCTGAATCTATGACGCGTCGTAACATAAATAAACGAGTGTTTTGAGCCAAATATGGATAAACGGTCCAAACCAGCCACAGTTTCGTATGTGGTCACTCGCATATAGTAACGGACGCACCTGCGAGTCGCGATAAACGCAAACATCTATCACGCGGGCCGTTTGACTCGACGTACATTATTTTGCGTGCCCCAGAATCCCTAAATATGAATTTAGTGGTCAAACTGTGAATAAGGACCGATGTAGGTCTAACTATGGCAATATACGCAAAGTAACTTAGCGATCGTAGAAAGAGAAAACGAGACGTTTTTAAAAAAGCTAGAGGCACTATACACTGTACTGTTTTCTTTTTGTAAAACTACAGACCTGATGAATATGTACTCATAACTACATCATACTTTCATACATACTGCACGAAGTTCAGTTTTTGACTTGTTTTTAAAGACTGTTGCAATGTATGTATAAGCTTAAATGCACTTCATATCGTATGTAAGAGGCTTAAACTATTCTGTCTATGGTTTTTCAATAAACGCTCTTCTTGTCTACGCCACCGACATAGCACCATCTTTTATTTATCCCGAGTCCAAAAAACCCTGAATCAGTATTCAAATCAGTCCCTGTTTCTACAATCTGGAACTATGACAAAGACCAAGAGCGCGAGTGTGTATTATCTCTCTTGAGTTTAAGCGGACGATCAAAAAGGTCAATGTAAAGAACGCTTTTAATCTTTGAGTACTCAAAGCTATTAATACAGAAGAATTTCATTCAAAAGTTGTAGACTCATCGTCCGTTATAGATAAAACGCTTAGACTTCAGAGGAAGCTCAGAGGAATCTAATTTAAAAGTTCTATGCCTAATTGTCAATTTGATCGCTTGGCGATTGTTTAGCAACGGAAAAATCTAAATACGTTCCAGACAGTTTTATTAGTGTATATTCAAACGGTCCTTTTGTGCTTCGGACAAGAGGCTCTTAACAAGGACAAAAGAAAAAAGGAAAGCTCACGACGAACGTACAATTATTTAATGAATTCGCAATTTGCATACCGACTACGGTCCTGAGAAAAAAGTAAAGATCTCCATCGAGCTGATGTAACAATTTAGATCTTGGTAAAAATTTCGTTCAATGTTAGAACCTAGTTAGAACCTAATCAAAAAACATTATAGTGCTCTCGCTGATGTAAAAATGAGTATTGATGTTTAACAACGTCGTTATCAGAAGATTAATTACGCAGTAAAAATCTCATAGTTTAATTTTAGTTTTCTTTTAAAAGTCTTTATGAATAATATTAAGTTTGTTACAACTTATGTGCCGGGAAAACATATATTTAATTATGAGTTACGAAGTTGTTTATACGATGAGTTTTGTCAACGACGACGATCATGCGCGAGTACATGACCGTACGAATCCTTTTATTCACTGAGGGTCTAGTGTTAGTTATCAAGTTAACATTAAATGTACGCAGATGTGCTATCTAATATGGACAGAAAAGGGATGGAAAATTCTCAGCTCTTTTCCCTAATTGACAGATATACGCATAGTTACCTTGAATACTGATACTGACACCTCTTTTTACCCGACTACCGGTAAAGCTAAAAAGGAGGTTTATGATTTTAGCAGTCTATGTATGTATTGTATCTATTTACGAATGTTCCACCATAGCGAATAAACTAGTGATCCGATTCTGATGAACGAAGTCTCAATCGATTTGCAATGATGGTTCGGGTGATAGTTACAATTTTTAAAATGTTATCCTTGTTGTGGCTTGAAACGTACGTCTCGAGACTCCTGCGAATTTGTAAAAAGTACCCTCTATATGTAAGGTGTATCCACTCTATAAAATCTAAGGCAAATGACACAGGAGTCGTCTCGTACCTGCTATTACTAGTGCCCCTTTGTTCCACCTTAAATTAAAGACTATTGACCTTAACTTTTTCCATTGTCTATACAGGCTACACTATTAGTAACTCTAGAAGTACCTAGTTTCTTCGAGTAATTGCAAGGAAGCTATCCTGGATTTGTTATTAGCTGTATTCTTTTATTCAAGTTCCACAGTTTAACTATTGTTCGGGTGGCGTGTTTTGTTCCAAGTTTCACAGAAACTGTTATACTTAAAGAACTGAGACCATCGTTTTGTTTGTTGACTTTTTATACCTACTTGTGCATTCCCAACGGCTTTTAGTATTCGGGAGTTTTACAAATGGTATTAACCTTAAACGTAAACCCAATAATACACAGATGTTTCAATGCATTTTCAAAGATAATATTTTATTGCCTGTTTGCAGTTTGCAATCCAAATGCAATCTGCAGTCCACAGACAACGACAGATGAAAACGTCTATGTCTGGAAGAATATGAGATTAAGACTTAAGATCTTTTGCTTAAGATATAACTTTGCTTAATAAAAATTTTAATTGCCGCCATAAAATTTATTCGTACCTATTTCGCGTTTTATGAAACCAAGCGAATCCACCTTAACTCCGACTGGAAAAAAACCGCAAAAAGACACCGTGGAAATTAGCTTTCTAGCCAGTCAAAGCAAAACTGATTTCGTTTATTTTTTAACCGTGATATAGCTAGAGAGTTGACGGCAGAAAAACTAAATCATTAATCATCAGTACTAGAAATTGATATTAAGAAAGCCTTGATTGTAAATATGCCTAAAATCAATTTTTTAGGCATATTCATAATCAAGGGTATAAGGTTAAAAAAAAAGAATAAAAATTAAAAAAAGACGTGTGGCACTCGGGGACTGCCGCGGTAAAGCTATTGCATAGCATTTTTTTATCAACGCCATCTAGCGGTGAGAGGAGTCCAGTGTCAGGTTATTTTCGTTACGGAATTTCTGGATTCGGTCTCCACGCTCAAGGCCCGCGATAGAAGCTATGCAATAGCTTAAAACATAATTATGCTCTATTTCGAAATCTCTCTAAAAAATCTGTTCGCCATACGTTTTGTCTTTGTGGGATACCTACTTCCTTCTAATAACCTCATCGACAAGCTTTGATTTCTCACACAGTCATACATTTATCTCAACCTATCGTCGGTCCAGTGCTGGACACAGGTCTAATCTCGAATTAGAAGCACATTGTTATAGTTCTTGTAATTTACATGAGCGCAGTGGTTACGTCGTGTACATGCACATTGCGTAAGTGTGCGTGCCTGTCAGGAGCCTAGGTGGGAGCGGTCAGGCGCAAGCAAGCTCTCGCTCACACTTATACAGATACGACACGCACACAACCATGAGCCACGCGCCCTCGTGAGTCGAAAGAACTACATATATACGTAGTTCTTCCTTATTGCCACCGACTCCCTAACTAAAAGGCGAGCGCAGTGAGTTTTTCGGCTGAAAAGTCAGTTTTGCGGTCAAAAGGAATGATTTCATTTCGGCCGATGTGCTCTCTCACGTACCTAGTGCTCGTATTAATTAAATGCAAGCCCCTGAGTCCATTTTACGAGCCCCGCCAGAGTGGAACTCGTTCCGTTTATCCGCTTCACTCATAAGCAATTACTTTGCGGAACGACTTTTCGAGATTCCCCAACGTGCAAAGAAATTTGCCGCGTAGTTTCGGTTAACAAACTTCCATGGGTTTAGATGTTTTGAATACAGACTATTCTGCTGGCTTAATCGCTTGACTTTTAATGAGTAATCGAATGGAAAATGTATAAAATATAAGATAATAATAATGTCCTCCCGACCGAATCCGTTGAGATCTACAGAGATTAGCCATCTGCGCGGGAGATATTATAGTGCACAAGTGTGTGCGCAAACACAGGTGCACTCTCTATTCCCTCACTCTCACAGTACGATGGGACGGAAAATCCGACACGACCGGAAAGAGATCAGGCGCAGGACCAATGCCACGAAGAAACCGATTGGGTAGTATGGTAGTATCATACCGGCACGCTAAATCGCTTGCTACGCTTTACTGGTAGGGTGGTAGCTAGACACGCCCAAAGCCCCTCACCACCATTCTATCAGTACAAAGGACAAAGTTACATATATTCGCTATACCTACCTAGAAAGCTGATCGAATACAAACTCGTGTACTAGTCTGAAGTGAGAGGTAATGTATAATTGTCATGTTGACCTGTTTCAAGCAAATAAAATATAAATGCCTTTTTTACTCGCGCGCATAATAAACCAGTAATGCCTGTATCTCAGAGTGGCTACACCTATATCATACTTATACCATTCTATCAGTACAAAGTTACATATATGCTATACCTACCTAGAAAGCTGATCGAATACACACTCGTGTACTAGTCTGAAGTGGGAGATAATGTATAATTGTCATGTTGACTTGTTTCAAGTAAATAACATATAAATGCCTTTTTTACTCGCGCGCATAATAAACCAGTAATGCCTGTATCTCAGAGTGGCTACACCTATATCATACTTATACCATTCTATCAGTACAAAGTTACATATATGCTATACCTACCTAGAAAGCTGATCGAATACACACTCGTGTACTAGTCTGAAGTGGGAGGTAATGTATAATTGTCATGTTGACTTGTTTCAAGTAAATAACATATAAATGCCTTTTTTACTCGCGCGCATAATAAACCAGTAATGCCTGTATCTCAGAGTGGCTACACCTATATCATACCTATACCATTCTATCAGTACAAAGTTACATATATTTGCTATACCTACCTAGAAAGCTGATCGAATACACACTCGTGTACTAGTCTGAAGTGGGAGGTAATGTATAATTGTCATGTTGACCTGTTTCAAGCAAATAAAATATAAATGCCTTTTTTACTCGCGCGCATAATAAAACAGTAATGCCTGTATCTCAGAGTGGCTACACCTATACAATACCTATATCTACCATTCTATCAGTACAAAGTTACATATATTTGCTATACCTACCTAGAAAGCTGATAGTACACACAGTGTACTAGTCTGAAGTGGGAGGTAATGTATAATTGTCATGTTGACCTGTTTCAAGCAAATAAAATATAAATGCCTTTTTTACTCGCGCGCATAATAAAACAGTAATGCCTGTATCTCAGAGTGGCTATACCTATAGGAAAACAAAGGCGAGGAGATAGCGACATGCAACTTCATGCGAGTAAAACCAATATTGGCCGCTCAACGAACGGCTCAATTGACCGCTTGCATTGAAATGCGATATCGATTGAGTTGTTTTGAACGGCTGCCTCCGACGAGTAGCCTGTAATAGAAGCGTAGGGGTTTAAATAAAATAAATGATGGGATCTTTTTTATTTTATAGACCGTGTGTTTATCAATGTGACTGAATAGCACCAACTATACTTACCTACTTATGTTATAAAGTAGATTCTGCCCGCGACTTATCCGGGTGCAGTTAGGTTTGTTAACCATCTGATAGATTTCCAAGCAGGTGAAAGGTCTCTTGTTAGACTTCCACGTATCTCGGTCTTGTGCTGCTTGTATTCAGAGGCTTCCTGCGATTCACCTGATGTTGTCGGTCCTCTGCACTTTCCGGTGCGAAGTCGCCATTCCAACACCTTGAGACTCCCAACAATTTGTGACTCGATGCCAGTTATTCTGGAATTTAGGAAGAAATTAGATATATTTGTCCTGATCTCCTTTGGTGATGTCGGTTGCGTGTACGAATTGGAGTCATGCCTAATCTAAGAATGTAGCCGAATATTTTCAGGAAATCTTGGCAAAGAATAGCACTAAGTAAACTTAAACAATAAAGAACATTTTCTCAGGCTGAAAAAGAAAAAATACTTCAACAATATTATCTTTTATGATATTACACTTAAGAATGGCAATTGAAACAGCTCCGTCTTAATTAAAGACCACGTTCACGAACTCTCTTATCTACGTGGTTTAGAAACTTTTCACGATTGCCGATTAAAGGAAACCGGCAAGAACTTCAACAGAAAACAGAATATAACGGCAATTGTTACAAAAGTTTCACCCTTCAAGGAACTTTGAAACGAAATTGAAATAAGTGGTAGAGTCGAATAATGAGAAATTCTTGTTGTCATAATAATACTCGTGAATTCCTCTTTTTATAAATTCTTAGAAGCTTCGGAGCTATTTTTAGGAGATAATCAACAAAGACATTCCGTCTTCTAGTGCTCTATCCAATATTACCATTTTAACAGTCTTAAGCAAAGTAAAGAAACGTTCATATATTTTACAGTAATAATTAAGTATTATATTGTATTTAAGTATTCTTGATAACAGTACTGAGTATCGTCGGCTTCATCTAGGCCATAAACATAGTAAGTACCTATCAATCGTAGTCTAAGCATTCCATTCTTGAAAAATAACGTCATTAAAAATCAAATATGGCGGGTATAGTGGCCGCCAATACGCTTTGAAAAACAAATTAGAACAAGTATGTGTTACCTACATGGTGGTATTTTTAATTTCAATGTCTAAGAGAGATTTTTGATTTAAGTAGACTAGCCCTAGTTCCAAGTTGCAATCAACATAATATATGCAAGACGTTATACTTGGATTTCAGAAAAGAGAAATCTAAATATATAAAAGGAAAAGGTGACTGATCTATCAACGCACAGCTCAAACCACTGGACGGATCAGGCTGAAATTTGGTATTCAGATAGATATTAAGACGCTAAAAAAGGATTTTTGAAAATTCAATCCCTAAGGTGGTAAAGTAGGGGTTTGAAAAATCGCATTTAACGTGAGCGAAGCTGCGGGCAAAAGCTTCAATAATCTTATAAAAATAGAAATTTACAGTACCTATTCAGGGGAGTAACAGTAAAAGGCTCGGCCGAACGATTCCGGTCTGCAGTTCCACTCGTAGTTTAGATATTTGTTTTGTAAATTGCTGCTGGAACTCAGTTACGATTTTCATGCACGAAGTTTCGCGTTGCAACTTTATATATGCATTTTGCAAGGAGTGTATGTGTAAGAACTGTGCGCTATTTGTTCGAATCGAGTTCCCCGCAATTTCCTCAAATCCAAGTGCAAAAGCGTTCTCACACATGTGGGCATCAGTTTACTGTATAGTGTTCCACAAGCATCAATCATCTGTTGCTGTTGCTGCAACATTTTCAACCTTGCTTCTAAGGCCACAACGACTGTATTCGCATAAGCATTATGCGTCATTGGTTTCTCTGTAGGTTTGGTGCGTTGGGATTATGGGCCAAAGAAACTTGTAGTTCACGCAGAATCTTGTTAAATTTCTTACTAACTTTCACGTCAGATTTGTTCTTCAAGCAGTTGTTATAACTTATAACTTGCTGTGTGATCATTCAGCTTTATTATTGTGATTCAAGTATATAAATCGTATACGATATTATTGTTCTAACTGAATTTCGGCAATAGATATCTCATTAGATACATTAGCTAATTATCAGATATACCTAAGTACTTACTCTCACAGTAATGAGGCAAGATATCAGTTATAGTGTCTAAGGCTGAAATCAATAAACAGCACTCTCACTCAGCTCAGACTCAAGACAGAGTTAAAACGAGACAGATTTATGTCAGAGCATATTTGTGTCTTGTTTCAACTCTTATCTTGAGTTTAAGCTAAGTCAAAGCACACTCTACAGTCTACAGATCTTTGAATAAGTCTTTTCGCGCTCTCCAAGGGTTGTTATATTTCCTGCTGCTTCCGATTTCCGGCTTGCTAATGAGCATTTTTGAATAAAAATCCACATTTTCGTTTGCCAGTTGCCTGATCCTGAATATAAACCCAGGATTTCATGATCTACAATTGAATAAACAAGCCATTAGACCAAAGGCATTAGAATTCTAAATATCTTCGGGAAAAAATAATTTTTTCTTTTTACTTATTTGTACAGGTTGTAATTGAACAATGTTTTTCTATTAGCAGTTCAGCTACCACTTCTCAATGCTCTGTTATTTGTTGTTCATACAAGTATATGTATAATATTACTAGATGATGCCCACGACTTCGTCCGCATGGATAAGGTTTTTGATTCCCGCAGTAACTCTTTAATTTCCCAGGATAAAATTTAGCCTATGTGTTAATCCTGGGTATGCGTGAAACAGTAACAAACACACACACATACACACACACATACAAACTTTCGCCTTTATAATATTTATGTGATGATGATCCTAAAACTCGCAGAGGGAGTTTACACAATTTGCCTCGTTCATCATTTTGCTTTGTTGGGAAAAGTATCTACAAAGTACGAAGTATCATTAATTAAGGAGGTAATTCATTGGAAAGGCGGTAAATTCCTCGCAAAAATATTTCGATCAAATAATATCACACAGATTTTTCGTCATTCCATCGTAATTGGACTTCGTGAGGAAACTTGCATGCCTGAGTCCTTTGTGGGGTCGAATATACGCTTTTATAATTTGATTTCTAAAGAATTGGTAGATTTACCATTACATAAATTTAAACAGTTTGTAAAGACACATTTAATAAGTAGAGGTTATTACACAGTTAATGAATTCCTTAATGACAAAGTTGCTTGGAACCAATCTGCTTTGCTTCAGCTGTCTACAAGATAGATAAGCTACATATTGTAACATTTTTCAGAGCAACTGCTGAGTTTCTTGCCGGCTCTTAGTTGCAGAATCAGCATTCCGAACCGGTGGATTTTGGACTTGTCATAAAAGTCATAAGTTGGCCTACATGAAATAAATAATTTTGAGTTTGAGAATTCTCCATAATGTTCTCAAAGGTTTGCGAAGACTTTAATCTACACTTGATCAGCGTGGTAGACTTTGGCCTTACCCTATCTCATTCTGAGACGAGGTATAGACCTCGTCCCACTTCTGGACATAGGTCCAGAAATGCGCCGTTGATGGCAGATGATGACGATAACGACTGGATTTCGAGGACAGCTATCACTAAGGTTATCATAGGTAGTACAAGTTGCCTCAGGTATTTTGGGGTATGAACGTCATGGAAAATAATACCTAGACTGGTTGAAATTCTGAAGGAATTTAATACCTACATTTGTGTAAAAATCTGTTTTTCCGTTGCTGTATGATCGAAAGAAAAACCAAGACACAAACCCATTTTCGTATTTTTAATAGTATGATAGGAATATTAAATTATGATAGGATCATACTAATATTAAAAAAAATGCGAAAGTGTCATGCCAAGCTTTTGTCATCTACTATGTCCTCGTGAAAGAAGTTTTGATCACTGGATCAATCTCCCACTGGGGAGATCGTGATTTTTCCAAGATAAAAATTGTCTTAAATCCTTCTCTATATCAAAGTTTGTTTTCACGCCTAACGTTATTTTCTTTGTACAATCTATGAGACACTTTTGCTTTGCTTTGTTCTCTACTTTCTACTATTTACTTAAGATCTTCTTTTGTTTTTTCAACTATTCAGTTATCCATTTATCGTGAATTCCCCTCGGATAAAAGATAAAGGATAACCTGCTTTTGATAATAATGTTTCCGATTTAACAACCCGCCTGATCTTATATTCTCTAGGTATTCTAAATAATGCGCAGGTAACAAATGGTAAGATAAGGATCTAGTCCAATAAAGAACATAAGCTTACACTATTATAGTGGATGGGAGGGATTTTTATTAAATCTTCCAGGGAAGTAGGTTGGGGAACTGAGATTTGAATATTACGATTGCAGCCACGTTTGCTCGCAATCCAGATTTCGATATTACCTTCATAATTTAAAGGCTTAACCTTTAACTGCTAATATGCGCCACAGTAGAATATAGAATATAGATTTGACGACCTCCCTGGCGCAGTGGTGGGCGCTGTGGTCTTATAACTGGGAGGTCTCGGGTTCTTTATAATTATATTATATATTCGGGTAATTTATAATTTCTAAATTGTCTCTGGTCTGGTCTGGTGGGAGGATTTGGCCGTGGCTAGTTACCACCCTACAGTCAAAGACGTGCCGCCAAATGATTTAGCGTTCCGGCACGATGGCATGTAGAAACCGATTAAGGGTATGGGTTGAATTTACACGGCTATACCCCTTCCAAGTTATCCGCTACCATCTTAGACTGCATCGTCACTTACCATCAGGTGAGATCGCAGTCAAGGGCTATCTTGTCATAGAATAAAAAAAACTTGAGAGGTGTCAAGGGACACCCGGATGGAACGAAGTTCAATGCGAAATAGAAATGAAAATATCTGGCTTGCTTTCTATAAGAGAGAGAGAGACAGACAGAGAAACATGCGAAGCCGCACAGCTTACAATAGCTTACTATAGCAAAAAGTGTCGTGACAACTTTTCGTAAGAATTTTTTCCGTCTAGCCCCCTTTCACAACGCGCGATAAGGAACTTCGTTCCAAAAAAAAGATAGATTTGCGTATGAGGTAATCTGGGTCTATAGTACTACGCGAGACAGAAGTACAGGTGTTGTATGAGACGCTATGTTTCGTTATCCTTGTACGCATGCCGCGATTATTTATTATTCCCAGTTCTAATCGAAAAAACACTGATAGAAAACTTTAAAATATTGAGAATACAACTCGATTTGGTTGTGTCGTTATTATTCTGCGGAAGGCATTTTACGCACGTACATAACTACGTTAGCTTGACGAATTGTATCATATTCAAATTGGTTACGGATAGGCGCGAGGTTCGCGTTTGGCATATCTACGAGCACCTTACTACATACCTAGGTGTTACTTGACTTTTATTATTGACTAGCTTTTTCCCGCGGCTTCGCCCACGTTAAGATCGACTTTTCCAACCCCTATTTTGATCCCTTTAGGGGTTGAATTTTCAAAAATCCTTTCTTAGCGGATGCATACGTCATAAAAGCTATCTGTATGCCAAATTTCAGCCCGATCCATCCAGTGGTTTGAGCTGTACGTTGGTAGATCAGTCAGTTCAGTCAGTCAGTCACCTTTGCCTTTTGTATATTTAGATATCTTGGATTGATCCCAATCTTTACTTTTTAATACATTATAGACACACGCTTGACCACTGACACGCCTGATGGAAAGTGACGATGTGGTCATGGACAATGAAGACTGAACTTCACTTGGTAAGTTCGTTTGATCATATAATTATACCCTGAATTATTTCAATTTGAATTCAGCGATATTGAAATAAATCGTAGAGATTCATTTTCGGACATTTCTCGTGTAAAATTATATTATTTATACATTTTAATAGCAATATACAGGCCATAAATAAAACGAAATACGACGGGAATGGTTATTAAGATGTATTTCATGTGCCGCTCTTATTTTTACACAAGCGTTTATGTCAGACACACTCGTATTTTAGAGATTCAATTACAAGGCCCATTTTCCTACCCACATAGCCTAATAAGTTTGAACAATAGATAAAACTGTTACACAACCAAGTAAATAGACCTTCAGACTCTATCCAGTATTCAATTTAATTGCTTAGAACCTTTTGGGACCAATACTCAAAAAATCCTAACTCCACGCGGAGGAAGTTGGGGGTAAAAGTGGTAGTTAACTAATTAGGGGTATGGGTACACTTACATTGCTATATCCCTTCCAAGTAAGTCCGCTAGCTTCTTAGATTGCATCGTCCCTTACCGTCAGGTGAGATCGCAGTCAGGGACTATCTTGTCATCGAATAAAAAAAATAGTAATCTTTTACAATGAAAGCCCCCGTCTTTATCCAGAGCAGCAGTATCCAAAGTTCAGGTTGGCAGACACAATGATCGCCGACCTTAGAAGAGCATTTTAAGAAGAAGAAGACTTCTTCTGACATGACATAACGACGCTATACTATAAGAATACTTAGTATTCTTTTACTACTTTTCTTTTAGGTATAGCGTTGTCCTTGTTAGTAGTAGTATCTACGACTACTATTAGAACCAATTGAATAATCTTATTCAATCGGTTCTGCACTCGTATGAACCAGGAATTCTCGGGAGTTTGTCACGAGGTTGTGGCCGTTTTGCGTAACATCACCAACTCTAGTATATGGAGCCTCTTCGCCCACACTCCTTCCATGCCCAATATGAATGTGATCCAATTTGTCAGGCTCACGTGGTTATTTGTAGATGCGCAGGTGCGGCCCTACCCCGGAATAATAATGACAGATGCGAGTTGCGAACTCTGCAGAGTTCTGTCTGAGTTCGGGTGCCCCCGTCATTTGCGGGGCGTTGGAGAGCTTCCACATTAGCCGATACGATTTCACGATCTGCTTAAAAGTTGAAAGACATATATATACAACGTGTAAGGAAACTCCGAAAAAATACTGAAGGAGGTGAATGTGCTCATAAAACTGAACAACTTTCCCCAAGAAACCCTAGGTCGAAATATAAAAAAAATTTTTACCTCCCATAGTAAATCAATCAGCTGATCGTCAATTTTGTATGGGAGGTCCACATTTTTTTTTCACATTTCGACCTATGTTCCTTGGGGAAAGTTGTTCAGTTTCATGAGCACATTCACCTCCTTCAGTATTATTTCGGAGTTTCATTACACGTTGTAGATAAAATTACACGTTCGCATTATTGACAGTAGCATAATATGAACCGAAGCAGTGGAGGTAAAGAGCTACATGCATAGACAATAGATATGCAAATCTAAAGCAGAACTGTTTTCCATCAGTTTGGTAAGTACAATTTGTCAGACCTAGGTGTAGTGAATCTATGATCCTTTTTGGCGGAGATGGCATACTTTTTTGTGATCGCTGCCTACAGCCATATTATTATTGGATAATACTCAAAATTCTAAAAATTGTTATCCTTGTTTTTTTGACTATAATTGAAAGTGTTTAACATAAACTAACTCTAATAAATATTTTGGTTGGTAAACTGGTAACGAAAATATATAAACTCTTTATGAGAGAGTCACTTTAGCTGTGACGCCTTGTCTTAATTTTTGTGTATACGATAATAAAGGATATATTTTTTGTCGTAACGGATATCGGATCGAATAATGTGAAAACGGTTTTATTCGTCTCGGCTTAGGCTTGACTTGACTTCCAGATTATTTTAGTTTAGAAACCATTAATTATGATTAAGTCGGATAATTGTTTGAGTCTTTGAGATTAATTTCGTTTGTATTGTCTGAAGCTATCGATGTATGAAGCCTTTTAACAGAAAAACATGACCTTAAGGGATATCAGATATTACATAATATACCTACCGTCAATATATTTTCTACTGGATTTAAATGAGCTTAAGTGTGTTTGCATGAATGTGTGTGTATGTACTATGTGTATTTGCATCAATCATCGATGTTCACGCATAACACTTTTGTTGGGGGATTCTTGGGGGATTCAAGTTACGGGATTCTTTTGCTATATGCGAAAGTTATTGAGAATGGATGTTTGTCACGTTTGACACTTCACGCCATAACGAATGAACTGATTTGTCTTTTTGGAATGGAGATAGCTCACACACAGGCATTTTATCCCGGAAAATTAAAGAGGACTTTAAAAACCTTAATCCACGGGTGAAGTCGCGGGCATCAATAGTATTAAATAAATAAAAGACCCAGAGAAATTATAAAGATGTTTTTAAAAGATTACTTTAATAACATACCTTGAAGTAGCACCAAAGAGCCAGATTTGAATATAATAAATGTAATATGGAAATCTAGATATCGAGCATTCCCCTTACCGTTATATTCGAATCTCGATTTCGGAACGTACCTACCCACATCGCATATGGAAAATTTAATAAAAATCCTTGCATCTAGAAGGTAAACTGCTTTTCATAATAGAATTGCCGCTTTATTTAAAAGCGATTTGTTCGTTACCTGAGTATTTTCTAAGTTTTGATTGATCTCTTTTCTGTTATAAGTAATTATAATTTCTTGCAATGCCCGACGGCACGTGGCTCATGATTGTGTGTGCGTCGTATCTGTATAAGTGTGAGCGAGAGCTTGCTCGCGCCTCCCCGCTCCCACCTAGGCTCCTGACAGTCACGCACACTTACGCAATGTGCATGTACACGACGTAAACACAAGTAAAGCGCCCGTAACTTCGTGAGATAATCGTGCTATACTGGAACTTCTATGTTTATAATCTGTAGGGCCGGCATGACATGATGATGTATGCCGATCGCTCCGGATGTACCTACGTATTCGTATTAGACCTTTGTAAATACTTGATATTCAATATTCGTATCGTTTTAAGATTTATGTTCGTTGGGGTTCCAAGGTGCTGGAGAGACTACCTTGCATCGGAAAGCGCAGTGTTGGCAAACCCCCATTAGGTGATTAATATTGTTCGATTATTTAATTGACCGATTCCCGGCGGGGGCAATTTGGGAATTTATAATTTGTGAATTGTCTCTGGTCTGGTCAGGTGGGAGGCTTTGGCCGTAGCTAGTGGGATACCGTCAAAGACTTGCCGCCAAGCGATTTATTCTTCGAGTAGAAACTAATTAAGAGGGTATGGGTTGAATGTATACCTACTGCTATACCAAGGTTATAACCTCTTCCAAGTTAGTCCGCTACCATCTTAGACTGCATCGTCACTTACCATCACGTGAGAGCATAGTCAAGGACAATTTTGTCATCGAATAAAAAAAATGTTGCTCAAAAATATTTTATAGATTTTATTTTACAATTTTATCCATGTCACGATGGGCAGTGATTTATTTTTAATCAGTCTCCCAACAGTAATTCAATCATCAGCGCCGTATTGACGAGGTGACAGATTATAATTTGCGCGAGACTGTCACATTCCTTCACTTCTTAATTTATCAGAAATATTCTGGTAGGCGTACATATTGGTAGAATATGTTGTCCTGAAAATTAACAACAAATTCTTTGATACATAATTATTATGAGTATATCTAATATGTTTACAATTTTTTTTATATATCTGAATAGCGCGCAAACGCGCAGGCGAGTCACCTGTGATTACCGCCGCCCATAAACACCACATGCATGTACGCACGCACGCACGCACGCACGCACACACGCACACACGCACGCACGCACACTGAACTGATTTTAATGAAGTTTAGAATGGAGACAGCTCTTACCCAGGATAAATAAATAGGCTACATTTTATCCCGGAAAATTAAAGAGTTCCTGCGGGAATAAAACTTTAATCCACGCGGAAGAAGTTGCGGGCAATCTAGGAGTACCTATGCAAATAAGTATTATTTATCATATTTTGAGATTTAGCTGCTGGATCTCTTCGAGATTGAAGGTTCAGTTTAGCATTGTCATTAATTTATGTTTAGTAATAATACAAGTCTAACATAACAATAAAAGGAATTAGAAATTATACAATGAGTTTTGAAATTATGTAGAACAATACATTACAATCTTGTTATCGGATAAATGATTATCCCATGAAATGTTTAAGAGAAATAAAACGAATGAAGCTTACACTCCACAAAGGGTTCCTGTACTTTATAGGTACTATTTCTGTACTTTCTGATTGTATAAATATTATTTCGACCGCTATAACAATCGCACGAATATTACAATGGCGAAAGTTTGTATGTATGTGTGTGTGTGTGTGTGTATAGGTATTTGTTACTCCTTCACGCCACAACGAATCAACCGATTTAGCTGAAATTTGGAATGGAGATAGCCCATAGCCAGGACTAGCACATAAGTTACATTTTAACCCGGAAAATGAAAGAGCTCCTGCGGGAATTAAAAAATCTTTATTCCACGCGGATGAAATCACGGGCGTATAAATTAAATGCATATTTCAATAGTTATAATATAAATTGAACTAGGTGTTGAATCTCAGTGGAAATACAATAAAGCACATGTCACAAGCCGAATCCGACTAGCCCGTTGTCGTCCGCCCGGCACGTCCACTGAATTTCAATTCCGAACGTTTCCAACCAAAATTTTCAGTCTAACTGCAAAAATATTGAAGTTGGAAAAACTTTAACACGACGCGGATGAAAAGACCCGGCCATGTTCTAAAATATAACTTTTGGGATGCAAATATTTCGGTGCGGATCTCCACAAATGCTACCTGTAAAATACTGAACTGCTCTGCCATAGAATTTTCAAATCCAATTCATACAAATTGTCGTCGCTGTGGTTGGAAAATTAAATAACTAACAAAACCATAATCGCGAGTAAAATGCGATTTACTGCTTTTTTTGCGTCAGAAATGGCGGTTACTTTTTTTTCATAAACAATTTGTATGTGCATGCTTATGCTCGGAGGCAGAAATGATTTTCTTTGTTGAATTGAATTAATAATATAAAATCAAAGAAAATATTATATAGTGTAACTTTTGGAAAGCAAATAATAATATTTTGGTCTCCAGAACGTGGAATAAAAGAAAAATCTAAGCTTAACTTAAGCAAGAACATAATTCTGTAATAGCTGTACCTACTATACAATATAATACACTTATATCTACACTTTTAGCATTTACCTCTCAGACTAAAGAAGGGCCGAGTGTTGGTGAGCTATCTTGTGACACAGGCCCTTTTGAAGTTTGAATTAATCATTCGGAAACTTGATTATTAAATTCTAACATTTCATTGTAGAAATTCTATAGAGTTTACTCTTCGTAATGTTTGCAGGGCCAAAGTTGTTTGTCGAGGAATTTATAATTGATTTTCAACATGCTTTGCTTGATTGTTTAATAAAATTAATTTGGGATTGTTATTGTTGTCGGTTAGATACAGAATACAGATAACATTATTATTTCTAGTTGAATATAGAATAATTATATTTTGTACTTCGTAATAAACAACCCTGAAGTCCCAAATGAAAATGTTTACATTGCGTAAACTTCCTCACTCACTAATGCGTAGGCTTATTTCGACCATCCGTTGCTCCAGATCTTTTTTCCACGTACCACCAAATTGTGGAATCTTCTCCCTTCGACAGTGTTCCCACTTAATTACAATATGGGGTTATTCAAGGGGCGCACCAATAAGTTTCTGAAATGCCGGCAACGCATCGGTGGTGCCTCTGGTACAACAAGTGTTCATGGGCGGCGGTAATCACTTTACATCAGGTGACCCGCCAGCTCGTTTGCCCACTATTCATATAAAAAAAAAAGTCGATACAAATGTCCTTCAATTTCACGAGGGCTCGTGGCTCATGGTTGTGTGTGTGTCGTATCTGTATAAGTGTGAGCGAGAGCTTGCTCGCGCCTGACCGCTTCCACCTAGGCTCCTGACAGTACCACAAGTAAAGCGCCCGTTACTTCGTGAGATAAACGTAGAACATAAAAAATTGTTTATCGATTTTCTATTGAATGTCACTGTACAACAGTGTTTAGAGTCTAAACTTTAAGACTATCAAACAGTAGTATATTTAGGCTCGAATGTAAATTTTTTATTTTTTCACAATAAAAAACTGTTGCCGCCTAAAATTCTGTGTATATTTTTTGTACATTTATCAAATAAGTAAATACAGTATGCTATTCGTTTTCATGATTGACATCAGTACAAAGGTGAAAGTAGAATGCTGAACGAGGCAAATTGTGAAAACCCCCGTAGCGACTTTTAGGGTCGTCATACAACTTGCACGAGAACAAAAATGAAAACATACACATTCACGGAGAGGTTACGGCACAGTAATGCACGAAAGTTTTCAATAGAAATAGAAATAGAATAATTTTTTATTAAAAAAAAGTTTTATAAAGTGCTTTTAAATCGTCAAGTAAATCTACCACTGGTTCCGAATGCCACTCCAATTGAGAAGAACCAGCAAGAGACTCGGTGGTTGCAATTTTTAAAATATTATGTTGCATAACTGTTTAGTTATTAAAAATAATAACGACCAAATTGCAATCTTCACATCAGAAATAGCTATCTGCGCGGGAGATATTATAGTGTATAGTGTGCAGGTGCACTCCTTACTTTTATGGTCCAATGGGATGGAAATAGGGCACGCCCGCAATATAATACACCGCCAATTTCCCAGCTCTAGGACTTTTTTGTCAGAAAACTTAGCTAACTTTGATACGAACCACGAATCCAGTACCTCGTCAACTACAATTTAACATGCTAATCACTCGAGAAACGTGGCAATCAAAAATTATTTTAATACTGGGCTATCATTATAGTGTAATTTATCAATACCCACGTTGTTCATGTTTATATTTAGATCAGAGTGATAATAAATTTTTATATTTAAAGTTTTTTCGATTGGTTAAGTGAATCTAATACCATTCGTTAGTAACAACTTTTTCCCATTCGTAATTTTTTAACAGTCATTAACGTGTTGTGATGGTACGCAGCTGGATCGTCTAGTGATATCTAGTGGATTGATTGAGTAAAGAAGAATATTCTAATTATAGGTAAAACACCTCAGGATCGAGAGACATATTGGCTTCTGGCATGAACACTGTTATGTACTAAGCACCCTGCGGGTTAGTTCATTTCGTCCGGTGGACAAAGTAGGCTACCAAATCATTCTACTTTAGCTGTCGCGGATTAATTATGAACAAACTTCAAAAGAATTATGTTATGCATTCTCCAACCTTCAGAAAAACAGGGAAATCCTAGAGAGTTAAATTATCAATTTAAGTTTACAATACGAGTAGAATGAATGATTAGCTGGTACAGTGTACGAATTTGCCTCTTTTTGGGCCGTCGTTCTGACCGAATTCCCTCTAGCACGGGGGAAACCCTACGCCGCTCCACGGCCTTTTATCATTGTTATGGGGGCACAGCCGACTCTCTTTCGCTGCGAAGCGCTTTGGTGTTCCCATACACCCCGAAGGGTTGGTACAATTCTTTTCATTGAGCTTATAGCTCGCCCCAATACCATGGTTTTACTTATTTGTATTCATTGTTCAGTTTGATATAGATTTGGCCAAATCTAGGTCGAGAGTCGTGCTGTAAGACATGGCGTGTTTGGTTGTGCCGGAAATTCGCCGCCAAGAACGCCATCGAACCGTGTACCACTTAGTAATAACTTTGACTCATCTGAGTCAAACATATTAATTTAGCCAATACTCAATCAGCCTCAGTGTCTCAATCCCTGTAGTATTTCATCATGGTCACCCTACCTATTACCCTATCTTGTCCTTTATTCCGAAGTAGTATCATGGTCACCCTACACCTAAAGTTTGGAAATACAGTTAAACAAAGGAATATATTTCCTACCTGTTCGTAGCTAGTGCCGTCGCTCGGCGCCTCGTAGACCGAAGGTCGCTCTGGTATCTCGGAGTCTCGTACATTTGAAGACTTAATTTATAGTGAATGATTTCTAATGTTTTCATTCATACCTAACTTTTAACTCGAAGTGAGTCTAGAATCTAGTCTATTAGTTATGTAAAACAAGAATAAGTCAAAGTTCCTTAGACTGCAATATTATTCCATCTCGTTCACCTATCTGCTTTGTTTATGAAAGAAATCAGGCTTCTCTATCGTGATAGAATAAACTGACCCTAAGTAATTTAATGTCGCCTATTGACCTAAATTAGTGCACTAGTCTGAACTTTCTAAACTGACTGCCTACTGAAGGGTCGTGACTCAATTTTGGATATAGTATTTCACTATTGGATTGTTCGGTTCAGCCCGCCACACGTTACAGATGTTAAGTCTAGGGTTCAACTGAATACTAATAAAACACTAAATCAATTTATGTGGACAAAACCTTTGAGAACATTCCATTATTGAATACCTTAGGAGAAATATTAGGGTTGTTCAGTAAAAGATGGTAATTATAACTTCATAGATTTATTTCCCATTTTATTAAATCTACTCAAAAGAAACTGTTTGATTATTTAGATTGGTTCCAAATGGGGTCATTTGAGAACCAACCGGGTCTTCCATTACTAGCAGCCATTCTAAGACAAGGGAAAACGGAAATACCCAAATGAAAAACCCTTGTGGCATTCTAACCTAAGACATCTTAGACTAAAATATACACACATGCTACAAAAGGTGTTAAATGCTTAAAAGAATATGTACACTTTCTACTAGTGGTATCGGGGAGACAAGACATTTTATAGTTTTAGTAGAAGTTACAACACATAATACATTGCGTTAAATAGATTCACAGATAATAAGTTATATTTTATTCTCGTTTTCACAACTTCCTGACTATATTTTATATAAATGTTCCTCTTCCAAAGCAAGTGTTATGTGTGCCAAATTATTACATTTCACTCTCTCAGATTTGACCACATTAATCTGATTAATAAAAAGAGCAGATATAGAACAAATGTCAGAAATAAGATATACATCATAATAGAGAACCCATCGTCTCGAGATATCTCTCTCGCACGCCTCCTATCCCTTTGTTCTTCTACATATAAAGCCTCGAGAATTATATCTGGATGCATCTTAATTTACTGCAATAACCGTACGTCTAATCCCAAACTTAAGGAAGCAAATTATCTGTGATTCTATTTATATCAAAATTTAGTTACTCAGATATTTGTACATTACCAGGAATATTCAGGCCTCGTAGTGAGCACTCACTTATTTGAATTAGACTTAACAAGTTAACACTGAAGTTATGTTTTAATGTATAGTTATATTAAAATAGGTTAAACTTTACACAATTTTTAGGACTAATTTACTGGAGAATGGAATCGACCGCCTCGCTCTCTTCTCGATTCCCGAATGCCTTCCTGCGCAAGCACACCCGTGTATCTCCCCCCTCGAGTCCATATCGCCCCTTCTCCAAACTGTAAAATAGAGACCACCTCCAAAGTAATTTGCCTTAACTTGATTCGTCACTTAAGGTTTCCGCCAAAATGTTTCGGCCAATTATCGAAAGCGTCATTTACTATAGTCACGCCCATTTAAGATTCCCGCCAAAATGTTTCGGCCAATTATCGAAAGCGTCATTTTTTTATGGTCTCGCCTTGCTTTTTTGTTTATTTTCTATGCCCTTCGCCTCGGTTTGGACACCATGTCAATCCACATCTGGTTACAATATTCTCGTGAAGGCAAAGTGCTTCACGAAATAAACAACTAATTTTATGACCAGACCTTTTTTTTTGTTCTAATCTTAATGTGTTTCCAAAATCCCTATGCTTTGTATTAAAATAAATAAACTGCCTGCACTTTGAAATATTTATGGGCGCACAAGTGCTTACTTAGAAATTATCTTTATCTTAAAACTGCGTTTCGAATTTATTTTAATACCCATGCAAGAGAAATGGGAAAAAAAAATATGAGCTATGTCTGGCCATCTCACACTCCCCCAAATAGATTTTTAATACACCTAGTATTGTTTATACCTAACTCTCTACTAGTTGTTTGAAAATCTATTTCTCACCCAACATTAACTGCTATCTATGTTGATGCCGATAGGTCTCGCTAATCTCCATTGTTCGCGCTAATCCTTAATGGAATTCATTCCTTTACGAGTTTGCATAATAGCGGAACAAATGAATCGCATTGTAATTCCCTCTTACCTCGTTAGTACGAACGTCAACCAAGGTGTATACGTTATTATATGGAATTGCCCCTATCACGTAAGGTCCCTCATAAAGTCGCATGAATTTCTTTGTTAATTTTTTTATCAGCGTCCGACCTCGCAAAAGTCCTCAACTTCACCAAGTCGCCTATCTCAAACTGTATTAACTTATGATTCCTATTATAATAGAGCTCTCTATTCTCCGCCGCCTTAGTTATGTTCCGACGCGCCTGTCGTCTAATCTGTTCTAACGTTTCTCCTTGTATATCGGTTCCTTTCGCTATGTCTTTGCCGAAATCAGTTGATAGTATGGTCCGCTTTCCCCAAACTAGTTTATTCGGTGTATAACCTGTTGTGGTATGTACTACCTGGTTGTAACAATCCTCTATGTCCGGCAATAAATCTGCCCAAGACCTATGAGATTTCTCGCAGTATGTTCTGAATAGTCTACCTAATTCCTTGTTAACCCTCTCTGTCGAATTTGGTCGCGGATTCCTAACAGATGTGTGCGTCAATTTGATACCTAATTGACGTACACCTAACTCGAAAACCTTCGATGTAAAATTCGCGCCTCTGTCTGAACATAAGGTCTTAATCTCAACTTGTTTGTGAAACTTCTTCACACATGTGAGTGTAGCCTTTCCGCTCGCCTGACGTAATGGATATAACCTGATCAATTTACTATAAGAGTCCTGCATTACAAATATGTATTTGAATCCGAAGCGTCCCGCCGGTAAAGGTCCATAAATATCGCAAAAGACCCGTTCTCCTATATCTGTCGCTATCACAGTTTTGATCGGCCCCGTGTGCCTTTCTAACGCGTGCTTTGACATTTGACACTCTCCGCAAGCCCTTACAACACGACTTATCACGCGAGACATATTCGAGAAATAGTAACGACGTTTCATCAGCGCATAAACCTTGTAACGTCCGAAATGACCTATCTCTTCATGTATGCTAACGATCAAACTCCTTTGTAAAACCTCGGGAACATATAGTCTCAAAGTATCCCTATTTATGTCTGACCTATAAAGGACCCCCTCCTTAATCACATAATACTTTGATTCAGATGTACCTGATATTTTCATACGTTTAATTATTTCACTAGCGACCTTGTCCCGTTCTTGTAGACTACCTATCTCTTTCCATCTCGCTTGTACTACCTGTCCTAGCGATGTCTTGAATAAATTCATCTCAGGCCCCACAGACTTGTTATTCAATACGTCAGTTGTCCCTTTTATATGTCGGGATAATACGTCAGCTACTGTGTTTAATTTCCCTTTTACATGCTCGACCGTATAATCAAATTGTCCTATGTAATGTACCCAACGTATCATTCGTGCGCTCAACAATTTACATGTCTGTAAGAATTCAAATTCAAATTCAAATCATTTATTCATACAAAAATATCATACATATACAAATGGATTTTGCCAACAGCTAAGCTAAAATCGTTAGATTTTGTGTTTTAGCTGTTGGACCTCTTCGTGATCGAAGATTCAGTTTTGATATTTTACAAATTTGATATCATGCTTCATAAAACAGATTGAAATTCATAGGTACATAAATTAATCTTAGGATACATATTAAAATAATATCAAACTTTTATGATCGGTCCTAATCACTAACCGTGCCCCCCTCAAATACGTTTCAAACTTCGACAAGCTAAATATGATAGCCCACAACTCTTGTTCTGTGACTGTCCACTTACGCTCCGCCTCAGTCAACGCTTTACTACAAAATCCTATTATCTGCTCTTCACCTACTTCGTTCAATTGATAAACATACCCTGAGACTCCTAAATTACTGCTATCGGTTTGTAGGTAATAAATCTCTTTCGGATTAGGATGTATGAGAAGTATTGTGTCTAAAAATAATCTCTTGACCTTTTCAAAACATTCATTTACCTCATGTGTCCATGACCATTTTGTATTTTGTTTTAATAGATCGCAGAGTGGCCTAACCTCTTCGCTATACTTCGAGATAAACCTTCTGAAATAATTTATTAATCCCAAAAATCCTCGTAATTGTTTTATTGTTCGAGGGACGGGAAAATCTAATATAGCCTCTACTCGTTCTGGATCCATCCGTACGCCTTTCGTATTTACTATGTGTCCTAGCAGTTTTACTTCTACGCACAGAAAACGACACTTTCCTAGCCTGCCCGTTAAGCCTGCTGTTTCTAGTCTGTCTAGCACTTGGTCTAAATGTTCCAAGTGTAATCTTATGTCTCCTGTGGTAAATATGACAATGTCATCTAAATAGTTAACGCAGAACCCACGCACTTCTTTTAATATAGAATCCATTGCCCTTGAAAATCCCGCGACAGATGTCTTTAGTCCTTGAGGTAAAACATTATAAGTATATGTTCTCCCCATAAAAGAAAAACCCGTATATTTTCTAGAATCCTGACTCAAAGGTATTTGAAAGTAAGCATTATTCAAATCAATTAAGCTAATGTAATTCACTCCATGAAAGGATTGTAAAATTTCCGATGTGAGTGGCGGTGACCCCGCATCCCCCACCATTTTCTTATTAAGTTCGCGCGCGTCTAACAAGAGCCTTATTGACCCATCTCGTTTCTTAGTAAATGTGAGCGGGCTACAGTATGGCGTTGCCTCCTGCCTGATCACACCTAACCTCTCTAACTCCTCTAATTCTTCTTTAACCTGATCTCTATACGCTAAAGGCACTGGATAACTATGCTTTATAAAAGGAATCTCATCAACTAACTCAATGACGTGCTCGTACCTGTTAGTCAATCCTAATCTATCTGTAAACACCTTACAATGCTTATTCAACACAGGTAACAACATTTCCTTTTGTTCCCTACTTAAATTTGAATCATTCAAACAATACCCCTTTCTGTCCTCGCCATTCGAATCCTTAATAGATAAGCTACGTTCCTCGGACCTAGTACCTTGATTCAATATCGAATTAATTGTGGCAGCATTCGTCTCTCCCCCTAACCTTTCGACCTTACAATCCGAGTTCAGTCTTACGCAAGACTTGACTCCTAAATGCTCGATGGTCAGTGTCCGTTCACTGCCGCAATTCACTACTCCCTTTACTCGTTCTAACCAATCATATCCGAGTATCAACGACCTAGGTAAACGTCGCATAATTAGTACAGGTGCTTCAACTAATGTACTTCCTAATTTGAACTCTATTAATAACATCCTATTTGTACTTTCGCTTCGTGAACCGAATGCCCCTTGTATTTGAATCGCTGGGATGGCGATTTCTGACAAGGTATTATTTCCAATTAGAATAGAATCGTATAATTCCTTAGTTATTCCGCTAATCTGACTTCCCGTGTCGATAAGTGCATTTATACTCCTCCCATACAAGCTTACACTCACTTCAGGTAACTTAGGTAAGGAATAATCAATTCCTTCGTCAATCGACCCATCAAGTTCATGGTACATCGTGTATACGTTTATTCCTCTCCTTACACACAGCTCACACTCAATACCTATCTCGCCACATTCTACTACGTTGTGAAACTGATTTTCCAATAAGATTCCTATGCTTCTAGCTTCAACCTGACAGCTACTTTCGTCGCTAACCTTTCCGCCCTTTATTAATCGTTTAAGACCTTTATCGCCAATGCCCAAGCTCTGACCCGGTCTCCATCCTTTGCTAATTAAAATATCATAAGCCACGTTCGGCCTTCCGCGTTTCGAGGTCTCTACCTTCCCCGTTCTACACAATTTTAGATTATTGTACCTCGCTTGTGTGGGGATACCTAGTTTTTTGAAGGTCCCTCTCCCCCTCCTTCTTTCGACAAAGCAGAGTTTTCGCCCTCCTTTACAAAAGTAATAGCCGGTCTAGCTCGCTCAGCCCCAGAAAACGCTGGTCTGTTAACGTTTGACCTGTAACCTGACCTACTCTGGCGATAACCCCGTCCTCGGGTCGTGTTACCTCTAGTATTCCACTTATTCGCTGAAATGGCCGCGACAATAGGCCGCGCTAACGATGACCTGTCGTAACGCCTACCTCTAAAATTATTACCTACTACCTCTCTCGCAATTCCTCTCGGCTTTTCAACAATATTTTGCTCTATACTTCTTAGAAACTTTGCCCCGTTCATGATGTTAACTTCCCCAGTCCTAGTAAACCACAACCGCTGAATATCTATCGCATAATGCCGCATAATAGAATTTACTAAGTCACTCTCGCTAAACGCAATAGTTAATGATTGCATCGATTCTACCTGTACAGCAAAATGTTCGGACATCGTCATTCCAGAATCGCTTGAATATACCGCATTGATCAACCTATACCTCACAGATTCTTGGATCTGCTCGGTCCAATAAGTTCGTCTAAAATCGGTCTCAAAATCGGCAAACGTAGCCCAGTCCTTCGAGTATAACTCCATGACCTGACGTGCGTGTCCCGTTATACATCCTAACGCTATATCGATCTCCCGATCCGACCCATTTACCGCTCTAATATACTTTTTTAATCGCTTTAAAAATGCAATAGGGTTTGTAAATGGTTTTCCATTGAAATTCGGCTTGGTAACCGAAGGCTGTACTACATAAACGTTCCGAGTCTCAGAAGGAGATACACTAGATCCCGCAGACTCAACTCTAGGCCCTGGTCCATCACTACTACTTTCATTGCTTACTCCAACCGACTCGTGTGACGTAACACTCGCGCTTTCATTTGGCAATGAATTCACTTTTGAACTCAATTGTTGCAACTTTCCATCGAATTCGTTGATTTTTTGTAAAATCAAATCTAACGTCGGGTTACCTACAGTTCCCGTTTGTTCGTTTGTTCCTACCGCACCTTTATCTAATCGGTCCGTTGTTGTCCGCTTTGTATTCCGTCCCCTGTTACTCGCCGACATCTTTTACAACTCTCTTTAAAACGCTGTTCCTACCTACTTTCTAACTAATAATCGCTCAAGTCCGCCAGATGTTATATTATTTGTTTACTAAGCCGCCTTTGTGAGCCGTCTAACGAAACACGTAATAATGGCACAATTTTAAAACCAGATGTGAAATGACAATGGGGTTTGGCCCGTTCTATTGTGGGGTCTCTCGGTTCAACAAAATAAATTGCAAGATAAAGCAAGGATAAACAATTAAGTCTAAGAAATAAGCAAGTGTAATGCTCCGTTCACCGCAATCTCCTCCTAGAATCCTGTAAATTTTACATTTATAAAACATACTGCTTATTTCTGCTTCTCCTATACACTAAATAAAATAAGTGCACAACATATAATTAAATGTACAACATAATAATAACATGCACAGTGTGTCTTGTCTCCCTTCTCCCTTTTCATTGTTTCACCTAAATATTTCCCCTATACCCAATCACAAGTTTCTACGTTGTGTATTTTTTTTTTTTTCTCTAATAAGGATTATTAATATAGATCTAGTCGTATCGTTATTTCGAATACGTACATAGACCCCTGGTCACCTCCGGCATCAAAATTCCCAGGCTTTCAAGATTTTCCAGGATTATATCCTGGTCACGGCACCAAAATTCTGTGATGGTACGCAGCTGGATCGTCTAGTGATATCTAGTGGATTGATTGAGTAAAGAAGAATATTCTAATTATAGGTAAAACACCTCAGGATCGAGAGACATATTGGCTTCTGGCATGAACACTGTTATGTACTAAGCACCCTGCGGGTTAGTTCATTTCGTCCGGTGGACAAAGTAGGCTACCAAATCATTCTACTTTAGCTGTCGCGGATTAATTATGAACAAACTTCAAAAGAATTATGTTATGCATTCTCCAACCTTCAGAAAAACAGGGAAATCCTAGAGAGTTAAATTATCAATTTAAGTTTACAATACGAGTAGAATGAATGATTAGCTGGTACAGTGTACGAATTTGCCTCTTTTTGGGCCGTCGTTCTGACCGAATTCCCTCTAGCACGGGGGAAACCCTACGCCGCTCCACGGCCTTTTATCATTGTTATGGGGGCACAGCCGACTCTCTTTCGCTGCGAAGCGCTTTGGTGTTCCCATACACCCCGAAGGGTTGGTACAATTCTTTTCATTGAGCTTATAGCTCGCCCCAATACCATGGTTTTACTTATTTGTATTCATTGTTCAGTTTGATATAGATTTGGCCAAATCTAGGTCGAGAGTCGTGCTGTAAGACATGGCGTGTTTGGTTGTGCCGGAAATTCGCCGCCAAGAACGCCATCGAACCGTGTACCACTTAGTAATAACTTTGACTCATCTGAGTCAAACATATTAATTTAGCCAATACTCAATCAGCCTCAGTGTCTCAATCCCTGTAGTATTTCATCATGGTCACCCTACCTATTACCCTATCTTGTCCTTTATTCCGAAGTAGTATCATGGTCACCCTACACCTAAAGTTTGGAAATACAGTTAAACAAAGGAATATATTTCCTACCTGTTCGTAGCTAGTGCCGTCGCTCGGCGCCTCGTAGACCGAAGGTCGCTCTGGTATCTCGGAGTCTCGTACATTTGAAGACTTAATTTATAGTGAATGATTTCTAATGTTTTCATTCATACCTAACTTTTAACTCGAAGTGAGTCTAGAATCTAGTCTATTAGTTATGTAAAACAAGAATAAGTCAAAGTTCCTTAGACTGCAATATTATTCCATCTCGTTCACCTATCTGCTTTGTTTATGAAAGAAATCAGGCTTCTCTATCGTGATAGAATAAACTGACCCTAAGTAATTTAATGTCGCCTATTGACCTAAATTAGTGCACTAGTCTGAACTTTCTAAACTGACTGCCTACTGAAGGGTCGTGACTCAATTTTGGATATAATATTTCACTATTGGATTGTTCGGTTCAGCCCGCCACACGTTACAGATGTTAAGTCTAGGGTTCAACTGAATACTAATAAAACACTAAATCAATTTATGTGGACAAAACCTTTGAGAACATTCCATTATTGAATACCTTAGGAGAAATATTAGGGTTGTTCAGTAAAAGATGGTAATTATAACTTCATAGATTTATTTCCCATTTTATTAAATCTACTCAAAAGAAACTGTTTGATTATTTAGATTGGTTCCAAATGGGGTCATTTGAGAACCAACCGGGTCTTCCATTACTAGCAGCCATTCTAAGACAAGGGAAAACGGAAATACCCAAATGAAAAACCCTTGTGGCATTCTAACCTAAGACATCTTAGACTAAAATATACACACATGCTACAAAAGGTGTTAAATGCTTAAAAGAATATGTACACTTTCTACTAGTGGTATCGGGGAGACAAGACATTTTATAGTTTTAGTAGAAGTTACAACACATAATACATTGCGTTAAATAGATTCACAGATAATAAGTTATATTTTATTCTCGTTTTCACAACTTCCTGACTATATTTTATATAAATGTTCCTCTTCCAAAGCAAGTGTTATGTGTGCCAAATTATTACATTTCACTCTCTCAGATTTGACCACATTAATCTGATTAATAAAAAGAGCAGATATAGAACAAATGTCAGAAATAAGATATACATCATAATAGAGAACCCATCGTCTCGAGATATCTCTCTCGCACGCCTCCTATCCCTTTGTTCTTCTACATATAAAGCCTCGAGAATTATATCTGGATGCATCTTAATTTACTGCAATAACCGTACGTCTAATCCCAAACTTAAGGAAGCAAATTATCTGTGATTCTATTTATATCAAAATTTAGTTACTCAGATATTTGTACATTACCAGGAATATTCAGGCCTCGTAGTGAGCACTCACTTATTTGAATTAGACTTAACAAGTTAACACTGAAGTTATGTTTTAATGTATAGTTATATTAAAATAGGTTAAACTTTACACAATTTTTAGGACTAATTTACTGGAGAATGGAATCGACCGCCTCGCTCTCTTCTCGATTCCCGAATGCCTTCCTGCGCAAGCACACCCGTGTATCTCCCCCCTCGAGTCCATATCGCCCCTTCTCCAAACTGTAAAATAGAGACCACCTCCAAAGTAATTTGCCTTAACTTGATTCGTCACTTAAGGTTTCCGCCAAAATGTTTCGGCCAATTATCGAAAGCGTCATTTACTATAGTCACGCCCATTTAAGATTCCCGCCAAAATGTTTCGGCCAATTATCGAAAGCGTCATTTTTTTATGGTCTCGCCTTGCTTTTTTGTTTATTTTCTATGCCCTTCGCCTCGGTTTGGACACCATGTCAATCCACATCTGGTTACAATATTCTCGTGAAGGCAAAGTGCTTCACGAAATAAACAACTAATTTTATGACCAGACCTTTTTTTTTGTTCTAATCTTAATGTGTTTCCAAAATCCCTATGCTTTGTATTAAAATAAATAAACTGCCTGCACTTTGAAATATTTATGGGCGCACAAGTGCTTACTTAGAAATTATCTTTATCTTAAAACTGCGTTTCGAATTTATTTTAATACCCATGCAAGAGAAATGGGAAAAAAAAATATGAGCTATGTCTGGCCATCTCAGTGTGAACATATGCAAAAAAATTGTTGAAAATTTATCACGCAGCACGCAGAAAGCTTCAATATGTTTATATATTGAAGCTTTCTGCGTCGTAACTCCGTAAAGCCGTAACTCTTTCCAAATAAAATTTTTACAAGTAGTTATGCAAGTAGGTATGTACTTTATTTTTTATTTCTATCCACTTTTACTCCCGGTTGTACGAGCGCTAGTATACGAGTACAGTAGAGTGTAGAGTAGTATAAAAGCGAGTAGTTGTGTAATTTATGAGCTGGCGAGGCTTTGTGGTCGTTGAAATAAACGCTTTTGTTTCCGACCCGAATGTTTCTAAATCACTTCTAGATACAATCGGTAATGTTGCACTTTTTGATAAAAAAAGTAGTTTCCTTTAGATTTTCATTCAACCTTAGTGATATTTATTATTGTAGTGCACTGCGTAAAATATTTCTTTCTATATACAGTGGAAGTGGAGACGTACCTTTTGCAGGGAAAGTGTTTTGGTTTTGAAAATAATGTTCTAGATCTTGCAATCACGATAGCGCGTGAGCTTTACTTGTGGTGTTGGTTACCTGGTTACATCGTGTACATGCACATTGCGTAAGTGTGCGTGGAGCCTAGGTGGAAGCGGTCAGGCACGAACAAGCTCTCGCTCACACAGAGATACGACACGCACACAACCAAGAGCCTCGCGCCCTCGTGAGTTGAAAGAACGATACAGGATGACAAGATCGAACTATCTTATTCTTTATTTATTACGAAAGCTTCTACCCGCGACTTCAACCACGTCGAGTGAGATTTTAAAAATCACGCAGGGACCCCTTTGTCCTGGATAAAATGCTTAGCTGAAGCTAATGAGACTTTCTAGGTTCTCAAATACATGCGAAATATCACGTCGATTCGTAGCTCTGTTGTGGCGCGATTGAAGGAAAACCCAAGAAACGAACACGTTTAATAAATTACTTTTGCCCGCGACAAATTAAAAAACAAACACACTTTCGCATTAATAAATAAGATCAAGGGCAGGATACAGAAGGTGGTACTCCTTGAGACGGCAAGCATTGGGAGGAGGTTCCTCACTCTGGAACCCTGACCACTGGCTACTTGGGTCTCACCCCGCAGCAAGTGGGACCCACCCATTTAATTGTACAATAGTACATAATAACATTCCCAAAAATATTTGAGAATGTCGTTATTATAGTATTTTTGTAAATATAAAAAAATATATAATGTAAATGTGTGTGAAAATAAACGATAGAAATAAATTAGTAGAGTTACTTCAACTCGCCTTTTTTTTCACTATTTAATGTTCCATCACTCGAGAGGAGAACTTTTTGCCGTATATTCAATAAATCTGTAGGGTTTATTACATACTTCCTTCGATTGCGTATTTGACCAGAATTTTGTAGGACGCTAATATAGGAACCGGTATGCATGTATTATGCACGAAGTCATCCTAAGCGTGAGTTAGTTTCAATTACACAGGATGTGTAGAGATAGAGATTACAGAGTACTACTGTGTAGAGATTAGAATTTCTTTAAAATTATTTAAAACCAGGTTTTGCCCACAGCCCGTGGGAGGCTATGGCCGTGGCTATAGTTACCACCCTACCGCCAAAGCCGTGCCATGCCGCCAAGCGATTTAGCGGCACGATGGTGTGTAGAAACCGATTAGGAGTATGGGTTGAATTTACACTGTACAAATCCCTATTGTACCCCCTTAGGAGTTGAATTTCCAAAAATCCCTTTTTTACTGGATGTCTACGTCATAATACTCGTAGCTATCCGTATGCCAAACAGCCAGACCGTTCAGTAATTAAAATCATTCTTTTTCTTTTGTACACTGGACAGCAAATAAACCGAGCCACCCGCTACCTTGGCACTCTGATTCGATTTTCTCACAAAATATAAAACTTACAACTATCAAAGTTATAACTACAGAAAGTACGTTTCTTGATGATAAAAATGAATGGAAACTCATTAGGATTAATCAATTAATTAAGTGTTTATTGAGGATTTTAAAAAGAAGAGTCGTTTTCCTGTCGTGTTAATCGTTAGTAATCGTAAAATGAAAAGTAAAATAAAGTCAGAAACAAAGAAAAATTTAAAGAAAAAGCTTTTGGTCAGTATTCAGTATTACATCCCCTTGCTCGGATAACTGCCAGCATCCTCGTATTCATCGACCTGACGAGCCTGACGAGGAAATCTTGAGGGATTGCATTCCACTCTTCTTCAATTGCGATTCAGGGCTCTGGAAGCCTTATTGGAGCAGGTGCCCGGGCTCGAACCAGACGTTTCAGCTCATCCCATAAGTGTTCTATCGGATTCAAGTCCAGGCTTGGAGCTGGCTAGTCCATTGTACGAATGCCGACGTCGCGTAGATACTGGGCCACCACATGAGCAACATGGGACCGTGCATTATCATGCATCAACTGTATATTCTGCCCGATATATTCTGCGTAAGGTACCACATGGTCTGCCAGGATTTCAGTAATGTAGCGATAAGAAGTCAATTCACGTGTACGGCCCGTCGGTTCGATGAAAACTAACGCTTTACATGCGGTTAGCGAGATGCCGGGCCAAACCTTTACAGATCCTCCTCCATAAGCAACAGTTTGCTGATGCAACACTGAGAATAACGTTCTCCAGAGCGACGATATACTCTCTGACGTTGATCACTTCCATGTAGACTCACACTGGAGGGTGACGCTCACGCTTATGGAGGAAGATCTGTACGATTTGGGCCGGCATCTCGCTAACCGCATTTTCAGCGTTAGTTTTCATCGAACCGACGGGCCGTACACGTGGATTAACTTCTTATCGCTACATTACTGAAATCCTTGCAGACCATGTGGTACCTTACGCACGATATATCGAGCAGAATATACAGCTGATGAATGATAATGCGCGGTCCCATGTTGCTCATGTGGTGGCCCAGTATCTACGCGACGTCGGCATTCGTACAATGGACTAGCCAGCTCCAAGCCTGGACTTGAATCCGATAGAACACTTATGGGATGAGCTGAAACGTCGGGTTCGAGCCCGGGCACCTGCTCCAATAAGGCTTCCAGAGCCCCGAATCGCAATTGAAGAAGAGTGGAATGCAATCCCTCAAGATTTCCTCGTCAGGCTCGTCAGGTCGATGAATACGAGGATGCTGGCAGTTATCCAAGCAAGGGGAGGGAATACTGAATACTGACCAAAGGCTTTTTCTTTAATTTTTTCTTTGTTTCTGACTTTATTTTACTTTTCATTTTACGATTACTAACGATTAACACGACAGGAAAACGACTCTTCTTTGTAAAATCCTCAATAAACACTTAATTAATTGATTAATCCTAATGAGTTTCCATTCATTTCCATCATCAAGAAACGCAGGTAGGTATAACTTTGATAGTTGTAAGTTTTATATTTTTTGAGAAAATCGAATCAAAGTGCCAAGGTAGCGGGTGGCTCGGTTTATTTGCTGTCCAGTGTATAATAAATATACATATGTACCTGCATATATACTGCTAATTTAGTTATAATATAAGCCTCACTATACTTACTAATATTATAAACGCGAAAGTGTGTTTGTTTA
Organism: Hipparchia sbordonii; assembly: GCA_038048805.1. Classification (NCBI taxonomy): domain Eukaryota; kingdom Metazoa; phylum Arthropoda; class Insecta; order Lepidoptera; family Nymphalidae; genus Hipparchia; species Hipparchia sbordonii. The sequence goes on from CM076112.1 coordinate 9,188,576, forward strand.
TTGGTTTGTCCTTCAATACCGCTGCAACAGAGCTACGGGTCGACGTGATTTTTTGCATGGGTATAGTTGAGGACCTGGAGAGTGACATAGGCTACTTCTTATCCCGGAAAATCAAAAAGCTCCTGCGGGATTTAAAAACTAAATCCACGCGGACGAAGCCACGGACATCAGCTACTCTATAATAAAAGAGTTGCACATGCGAATAGAGTATATATAACGATATTACATACAACATATTCAAAACTAGCTCTCTATCATACAAGTAGTCTATGTACCTGAATAAGTAAGCAGGGCTGTTTAAGTGTAGTAAGTTATTAATGGTAGCTATCACATCGCGGCTTAACACTTTAAGTACGGTCGGAGCCCCGTGCTTGGCTAAATTATACACCTTCCACGGGCCAGACAAACGACTCTGTTTTAAATTAAATACCCCAGTTAATAGAGGAATGTCACGGCGGGTGTTAATAAATTATCCGGCTGTACTGTTATACATGTATTTGGCAACCTCGTTTTATTTATACTACCAAAAGATTCCCCATTCAAGATCAATTTTGAACCGACTTCAAAAAAGGACGAGGTTCTCAATTCGTTGGAATTTTTTATTTTTTAATTTTTTATGTATGTTCCTCGATTAGGTACTCGAAGACGCCTGGATCGATTTGGAAAATTCTTTTCTTGTTTGAATAGGGAATACTACTCAGGTGGTCCCATTGTCATCAGGTCAGGATCTGATGATGGGATCCTGGAATAAACGAGGGAACTCTTCAAATTTTATTGGCAAATTTGATATACTTTGTAGTGGCGATTGAAGTCAGTTTCTTAAGCAGAATTTTTATTTAGATTATTGTTTCACGTAACAGTTTTTGAGACGTATAATATGAGTATCTTCAAGCCAAGAGTGAATAGGCATTTCCTAGGCAAGCGCGCTCCCATCTAGACCTCATGAGTGTTTACAATCATCGAATAAAAAAAAAATGTACTTACGTAAGGATTCTTTAAAAATAAAAGTCATTCTTACTGTTCAAGTTACAAAGATAATAATTAATACACAGAGAGTAATTCTCTTCAATTAGCCATCTTAAAAAGTTCTATCCGACTTTTAAATTTTATTCTCAATTCGCGACATTGCCAGTAGTTGTGTATAACTCAAGAGGCGTTATGGTAAATTAGATTCAGTGCTCAGCTGTGCCTTATTAATAAAATAGAAAACATTTGCAAGGCAAATGATCTCGGCATTAAGAGTCAAGATTCCGAGATTACTCGACGACTGTAGAATAGACACATCTGTACAAAATAATAAAGTGTTTGTTTCTTTATTATTCAGCTTAGGTATATGGATAATTGACTAATGGCATGACAAGAGTTGTTCAAAAATGCTATAAATCAATATCATGCTACTGACTATAAACTATAAAATTTTAGCATGTTATAAAAAATGCTATGCTATAGCAACTTTAATTAGGAAGCTTTTGGGTGGCCGGCGCGCACGCTATGTCTTGCAACACGCTAAATCACATAGCATTTTTATTGCGAGTTGCGATAAATCCATCTGCTAACTGCCCGGCCGCCTCAGTGCCGCTGCTACGCGCAGTGTGCTACACCGCCTACAGCGCGTCATATTTATAGCATGGTAGCACCACCGCGCCTACGTATGTAGCACTTGCTGTGTGCTATGGAAAGATAGCATGCTGTAATATGTTGCTAAGGGCTATATTAACCACCTCTAGCATGACCCAAACATTATCTGTTTGGTCCGGGCTAGTGCTATGAATGACTATAATACAGATTTTGACGAGATTTTCGATTAGGGTATGGGTTGAATGTACACTGCCATAACCATTGATGTATATAATGTCAATTGCCTTAACCCTTTCCAAGTTAGTCCGCTATCATCTTAGACTACACCGTCCCTTACCATCAGGTGAGATCGCGGTCAAGGACTAACTTGTCATCTAATAAAAAAAAAGAATATATCTAAGTGACCAGGAAAAATTGAGAAACGTTCAAGTCAAAGGGTATGTTTTTAGGATGACAAATAACTGATGGACTAGCTAGGTCTTTGACGGTAGGGTGGTAACTAGCCACGGCCAAAGCCTCCCTCCAGACAAAATCCTTACCTACTGCGAGAATAAATGCATTCTCGCATTTATAAATGCGAGAATGCATTTATTTGTTGGTTTGTCCTTCAATACGCCATAACAGAGACGTAATTTTTTGCATGGGTATAGTTGAGGATCTGGAGAGTGACATAATATGCTACTTTTTATCCCGGAAAACCAAAAAGTTCCCACAGATATTTTGAAAACTATGACATCGGCTGGCAACACAGTAATTTGTAAAGATATCTTGGAACAAATAAATTGTAATCCAACCTTGATTGTTTTTTGATTTTGTTCGATGTTAACGATGTAATAAAAAATAAATTGTAAAACAGAATACTAAAGGAGCTGGAACGTTTTACGCAGCGACCCAAAAAATAAAACAATTGAAATGTGATCAGGGTATCGAAATCTCTCCTTGGGGGTAGCTTCAATTATTCAAAAGAACAAAGTGTCCATTCATTTTGTACCTACGTTAAAAATGGTTAATCAGTTTTATTTTCATTGAAGATAGTAATATTACATAAGTATCAATATGTAGTTGGCTGAATTTAGGGCATACTTGCTGCATTAATACATTTTAACCTATAACGGTACCAGCCAATCACAGCCCATTGGGATCGTAACATTGATGCAATCATTTTTACGGAATCGGTATGCAGTTAATTTCTTTGTTAAATTACTTATTATGTTATACTAGTTTACTAGTTAATGCCCGCGACTTCGTACGCGTGCATTAAGGTTTTTTAATTCTCCGGGAACCCTCTTATTTTCCGGAATAAAAAGTTATTCCCGACTATAATCTATCTCTGCAGCTAAATCGGTACAGTCGTCGCGGCGTGATTGAGTAACAAACATCCATAAGTACATCTAAAGTTTTGCATTTACCCAGAACAAGCGGCACAAGATCGTGATCCGTGGCGATCCTTGAAAGAGCTATGTCAGACGTCTGTTAGTTCAGATGACGATGGGATGATAAAATTGACGGAAGACATAATTTGCTTGACGCTATTCGTAGTATTTAACAGAATACGTAGGTCACTATATAAGTTTTGAGACTCTCGAAAAGTAAACAATATATTTTTAAAATTCGCATTATATTTTTTCAAAATATTCTCCATTATTATCTATGCAAATTTCCATGAGCCTAAACTAGCCATGGAAACATTTATTCCAGTCTTCCTCCGACAGGTCAGAAATGGCCGATTCGTAGGCAGCCACGGCTTCTTTAGCACTAAAAAAACTTTCCTTTTATTTTATCCTTGATGGTTGGGAATAAAAAGAAATCACAAAGAGCTAAGTCGAGGCTGTGAGATGGGTGAGTCAGAGTTTCAATACCAGATTCTTGAATAAACGCCTTTGTTCTAAGAGAAGTGTGTGAAGACGCGTTGTTGTGGTGCAGCAACATTCCCCGGAGCCCGGCCTTTGGTCGTCTCTGCTGCACAGCTAAGAAAACTTTTGGCAATGCGACTGTAGTGTACCATTCTGAGTTAACTGACCTACAATTTTCTAGCACTGCGGTCGCAAGATTTCCATTGTGTGAAAAAAAAAGTGGCCATCATCTTTTTGCCAATGTTCCGTGGTCTTTGCAATTTCGTTGGCAAATGCCCTTCTGGAAAGACCCATACTGACGAACGCTTTTTGCTTTCCGGATCATATTGATATATCCATGTTTCGTCACCAGTAATGATTTCGGAAACACGTCTTGACCTTCCATATTCAAATCGTAGTCGCATCTTACGGCACCAATCCACACGGGCTTGTTTTTCCCTTTCGGAAAGCAAATGAGGTATCTAACGACAACAAAGCTTCCTCATGCCAAGATATTTATGTAATATGGTGTAAACACTAACCGAACTGATGCTTAGTATTAATTCTATATCCTTGTATGTGATACTGTTACCATCATTTCAATCGTCCACACATTTTCTGCGGTGACTGCTGCTGGCGGGCGACCACTTCTGTCATCATCTTCAAGGCTAGTTTTGCCACTTTTAAATTCTTTAAACCATCTAAAAATGGTTGCCCGTGAAGGAACAGACTCCCCTAACTCTGATTTTAAACATTCTAAGCTTGAAACTTCGGATAAACCATATTTAAAATCGTAAAAAATCATAGCACGCAAATGTTCTCGTTTAACGTCCATTTTAGCTGACAAAAAAGCGGGAAGTGATGACAGTATAATACCGTAAAATTCTTGGTTTTTTTTAATTGTTGTAAATGGCCTTTTACGTTCGATATACAAATAAATTTGCTATTTAAAATTGTAAGATACAGACGCGTTCCATTTTTAAATTTCACGCATCTCAAAACTTATATAGTGACCTACGTAGAACTAGTGGTTCGCCCCGAACTGAGACCTCGCGATATCCCATAATTTCCAAAAGTTTTAATTATATATTGTAATAATTAACTTTTAACATTAGACGCAATAAAAAAAATAATAGTTGACATAAAACTGTTTTACTGACACAGCGCCATCTATTAGCATTATAGTGAAGCTATTAGCTTCACAATAATGCTAATAGATGGCGCATTAAAATTAAATAATTTCGTTTCTTTATAACATTTATCTAATTTTAGTATTTGTTGTTCAAGTACAGGATATAACTGAATTTTCAACCAAGTTTCACGTTCTAATATTCAGTAATTCAGAAGTTATAGGGCTCTGACAGACATTTATACGGACACACTTCTCTGTCCAGTAGGCAAGCGCCCTAGTTGACTCAGAGAACTCGATTCGCTCGTTCAATAATTATTTATTCAAATAAACTTTTACAAAGTTCTTCGAATCGTCAAATGAATCTACCACTGCATTCGGAATGCCGTTCCAACCGAGAAGATCCAGCAAGAAACTTGGCGATTGCTCTTTTAAAAATAAAATAATATGTAATGACATGTATGTATTGCTGGAGCGAGTTATGCCCACGCTTTTTTATCATTTATGTAATCTTCATTGTATAATATGCCTTTTTTAATAGATTTCTTAAACTGTGGAATTTTATTATAGAACGTCACGCCCATTCCCACAAACGACATTTATACTTACCTTCTGTGCAAACCATTGACGCTCTTTATTATTTTCTCAAGAGACAGAATTTCTTGCAGGTAATAAACTTCATATACAATGACAGTATTCACTTGGCAGCAAGTTGAATCATTGTACGTGCTCCTCAGATATTATAGAGTAGAATGAAAAGGTAAGGAATAAAGTTTTTCTGAGTTTGATGTCACAACACTGCGACATTAACATTACTGAATTAAAAAGGGAATTTCATGATAGCTAATTTTTTTGCGTGATCCGTGCACTTTAAAAATACAGAGGATTTAATTCGATGAAAGGATAGCCCTTGACTGCGATGTCACTTGATGGTAAGTTACCTAGGATGTTAGCGGGCTATCTTAGAGGGTTTAGCCGTGAAAATAAAACGCAGGGCCGATGGCTTTACGTGTTCTCCGAGGCACAAGGTGATACACCACGTTACTTCCTAGCTTCGAGCTAGTATTGAATATTTACCCAATACACTTTTTGACCCTAACCGGGGATCCCCGGGTTCGGGTCACAAACGTGTTTAGTTTTTCTGTCAACTCGGAACCTTTTCATCTGCAGTTGAACACCCTACTATATTAACGAGGCAGTTATCCAGTAATAGGTATTGATTAAAATTACATAACAAGAACCATACACCCAGCGTATTTTAGCGATACGCCATTACAAGCAAACAAATAGCTATAATTCGATCCTAGAGTGGCTCCGCGGAGACTCGTATGCGTTAACTGAACTACGTGCTTTTGTATTCACTGGACATTAACAACCGCGAGTAGCAGTAGTAGTAGTAGTAGTAGTTTTCTGACAACCTCCCTGGCACAGTGATAAGCGCTGTGGTCTTATAGTTGGGAGGTCTCGGGTTGGATTCCCGGCGGGGCAATTTGGAAATTTATAATATCTAAATTGTCTCTAGTCTGGTCTGGTGGAAGGCTTTGGCCGTGGCTAGTTACCACCCTAAGCGATTTAGCGTTCGGCACGATGGCGTGTAGAAACCGATAGGGGGTTTAGGTTGAATCTACACTGCCATACCCGTTCCAAGTTAGCCCGCTACCGTCTTAGACGACGGACGATCATCGGCCCCCAAAAAAATTAATGCCCTCATACCCAGACGGTCGCAGAAATATTTGTCGGTCAAAATTTCGCTGGTTGGATGGGGTTAGCCAAGATGCTATAAGCGTCTTGGTGTGGGAAATTGGAAGGCGAAAGCAAGTGACAGCAATGGATGGAGGAAGCTTCTGGAGTAGGCCCGGGCCCACAAGGGGTTGTAGCGCCGCTGATGATGATGATGGAAGATGGATAACAATACATAAGGACTAAGTATAACTGTCAAATCTTTGTTTCGCAATAACAATGCAAATTGAAACTCCTCAAATGCAAGTGTATTGCTTGGCGTAAGTGATATAGGGCTGTTACATGGTCGGACGCGTCCGAGACAAACGGCACGACGGAACAAGCCGCTCGGAATGACTACGTCTCACGCATCGTCGCCTTCACTCCTCTATGCTGAATGGTTATTGAATCCTATCAAAGAATTACGTATCAAGTCTGATAGATTTCAGTCTAGCCATTAAGATGAAGTGGAATAGACTGTCTTCGAATTCTTTCATGGGTAAACCAAAATAAGCAATTAAGAGGAAATACAGGCAGTCTATTCTCCGTACAAACGCTCTCGCTTGTTTTCTTTTTGGGGTTTGACCTTATAGTATTCAAGCACTAAAACCCTTATAAAATGTAAAATTTATTTATAATGTATCTTGCAGGTAAACCTATCTACAAATATTTTAATCTTTGGAATTTATATAACAGCTAAGAACAACAATAACATATATATATACCATTAAGGTAGCACTAAGGATGTAGTGACCGCCATAACTGTTCCCGGGTTTCATCAAAATTCATTTCCTTTTCGTTTTTCTTTGAACGAAAGTTTAAATTTACGTATTTCAAAGAATTCAACAGATATTTTTGTTTGCTCTTCTCTTAAATCAAGTTCACGTAGCATGTGGCTTCAAGAACTTAAAGTAGAAGAACAATCATTGCCCAACTTTACTTATGACTTCGCATTTGGTTTCGAAATTAACGAAGTTTTCACTCAAGAAGCGCAAACCTTCGTTTTATTTATATCGTACAACGTAGTAGAAATATGTTCGCGAGATTAAATTTTAAAGAACAATAAAGAAGTTGCGAGCACAAACAAGTGTTTACGACTGTTTCATGTTATTATATAAACCCCACGATTATTTCACTTTATTCTGGCGAGGATTGCTACACGCCAGAGAGTAATTGAAGATTTTATTGAGAGAATTAATAACGAGACAGATAAGTATATAAAATATCAATGACAAAGATCGGTAGCACATAAATATATTATTAGGATAGAAAGGAAAAGTAGAACAGAGAACAATTTATTAAAAAATGAAAAAAAAAATTACAAAACTTGACAAATAATCTGGGTCGCGCAAGTCACTACCTGAAGTAAGTATATCCATTGTAAAGATACAGTTCAGGTTCAGGGTTTAAATCTTGGTGAAAAGCATAATCCATCCTGGAGATGGATACAGGCTACTTTTATTCCGGAAAATCAAAGAGGGATTTTTAAATATTTAAATCAATGCGGTCGAAGCCACGGGAATCAGCCAGTCATAATTTTACTATTAATTTTAAAGTCGTTTTGAGAAATCTCGTAATCAAATAACTAAGGCATGAAAACATTATCGAATGATGTTAGCTAAATAAAATATTTCAGTACGTATCCGAAATGGTCGTAATTGCTTCACGCCTGTAGGCTCTGGAAAAGAAATCAAGATTTACAGTTTAATGAAATTTTCCGAACAAAAATAAAATAACTTTCGGTCTCATAGGAAATACGGCGAGCAAAAAAACTTGGGCTATTCACGACTTTCTTTCACGATGTAATTTGGCGGCGTTGTTTCAATAATATTTAAGTAACTTTTTTTACTTTGAAGGAAAAATATTAAACTATAGGGTAAGGATGCCGAATATGAGATAGTTGCCAAATATGAGATAGTTAGGTTTTGGCGAAACTAATCGCCGCAGCTATTTGGCGAAACTGTCACCAGAAGCCGCGTGGCAACAGACCGAAACATGTGTTGGTGCTTCCCAGTTCGAGGCGAAGTCAGGTTGTGTACGTGCGGATTTTTACGAAACCACAAAACCCGATTTTTGACACCAAATATTAACGAGGTATGTTACAACTTTATAGTCACACTAAATGATTTAGATTTACAGTCATTGTATCAGTTATATGAATAATTTTACAATGCATTTGCAGTTTAGTTGTATTTTCTTCGTCAAGAAATAATAGGCAACCTAGTTTTTAAATTTGGGTGTTTTCCTAATATGAGACACGTGGGGGCTCCTTAAATGAGATATCCCATATTAGGATGTATAGAAATACGACTATTTAAAAACCTCTTTTTCTAGATGCCGTCGATTAAAGAAGTCCTAAGACCACGATGCCATAATATGGTCCGTGAGTGCAGTGCGAAGCAAACAAATATGTTACCTAATAGCGTAAAAACCTTCGATGTTCTTAAGAGTATCCTAGAACGTTATGTCAAAAAAGATGCTGATGCAGAAGTATTTGTCAAGGTTCATGGGATGACCTCCAGCTTTTTCTGACTATTTAGAAGCAAAATAGAAAAATATTGTAAAGTTGGACTAACGATTTTATGGGTTACATCTACATCTGAAGAACATCAAGCACTTGGCACAAGCACATGATAATATATTATTAAGTTGTTACTAAAACCTTTTTATTTAGTAGTACGATGTTATAGATTAATAAATATCGCCAATAAAAAGTTTTTTGAATTGATTTCTTTCCTTTTTCTCTGAATCTATACTATCTCATATTAAAAACCCTTGGTATCTCATAATAGGAGACCATTTCCCTGAGACGTAATTTCTGACTTTTCTAATATTATCTGATATAACAAAAAATCTATTATACCTAGCACTAAACGGTATTTCAAGGATAAACTTCATTAAATACTTATCGAATATAAATAATTTTCATTGTCATTAGTGCAATAATTTATTTTTTATGGGCGAATATGTAAATGGTATCTCATATTCGGCATCTTTACCCTATAGATATATTTAATAAATATACAAGTGTCAATTAAAAATTTAAAACATGCCCGATATCATACAATAGCCTAATCGCTAGTGAGTAATCGTTAAAATAAAAATAGGTATGTGATCCGCCATTTTGTGACAGCGGCCACAGCTTGGACCGATTTTCATCAAACAAATATAAAAACACTCTCGACTAATTCACCTTTCAAAATCAAAATCGGTTCAACCGTTCGTTTGCTACGATGCCACAGCCAGATACACAGACTTTGAAAATTCAATCCCTAAGGGGCTAAAATAGGGGTTTAAAAAATCGAACTTAACGTGAGCGAAGCCGCGGGCAAAAGCTAGTTTTATAAGACACTGCGCCACATAACATGATACGTTGAACTTGATTAAGTATAATAGTGAACTGAAAGGTCGCAGATTCGAATCCCACACGTTGCACTATTGTCGTACCCACTACTAGCACAAGCTTTCCGCTTATTTGGAGGGGATAGGAGGATATTAGTCAGTATTAGCTTGGCTAATGTTCTTTTTTTAAAAAAAAAAAGTATAATAGTGCATCAAATTTCAGTTTTGATACTAGACTTGTTCTTTGGTCGTTATCCAGTATTTTACAGACTCGTATACATTTCAGAACATACGAGTCTCCGCGGAGCAATACTGGTTGTGATCATCGCAATTTGTCCATGCCTAACTGCGTATCGGTTCAACTCTTGAATAGAAACGGTCTTGTTGTACTTCCCAATGCTATTTCTGGACTAAACTATCTATTACCAGCTGACGCCCGCGACTTCGTTTGCGTGGATTGAGGTTTTTTAACTCTCGTAGAAACTCTTTTATTTTCCGGAATAAAAGTAGCCTATGTGTCCATCCATCCATCCTTACATTCAAACTTTCGCATTAAAGTGTGTTTCCGAGTTTCACCCTGGTTCTTCTCGGTTGGAACGGCATTCCGAACCGGTGGTACATTCACTTGAAGATTCAAAAGCACTTTTTAAAAGCTTATATGAAAAATATTCTATATTCTTCAGTTCTATTGAACCTATACACCCTAATTGGTTTCTACACACCTTTGTATTGCAAAAATTTGATGGTAGTGTGGTAACTACCATGTCTAAACCCTCCCACCAGAAAAACACTTGCATTCAAATTCAAAATTCAAATTCAAAATTAATCTATATATAAAATTCAAAGTCCTGACTGACTGACTGACTGAGATATCAACGCGCAGCCTAAACTACTGACGTTAGAAACTTGCAATTTTTACAGTTGGTACCTTTTATGACGTTGGCGCACACTAAGAAAATTGGAAATTCCACCCCTAAGGGGTTTAAATAGGGGATGGAAGTTTATATGAAACTCCGTCATTTTTCAAGCTGTTTCCATCAAAGTTGGTATTAGAGCTTTTAGTTAAAAATAAAGAAGTACGTGTGTCACAGTTTTTGAAAATTCTACCCCAATACCTAATTCCACGCGGACGAAGTCGCGGGGGCAAAAGCTAGTTTATTTCATGTAGGCTAACTTGTAGCTCTTATGACACGTCATAAATCTACCATCTTCTGGGAACAGATCTTGATCAGATAGGTTCAGTGGTTGAGCTGTCAAAAGGTCATCAAGAAGTCACGGGCCCTTACAATGTAAGCGCCTTTTGGACGATATACCTACGAACCTTGAGTTAGGGTTTCAAAAATCCCTCGGGAAAACATTGTGCTTCCGGGATAAAAAAATGTTCCCAAAAAAAACCTCAACCATATCCAGGCAAACCACATCGAACCGTTGCTTTGCGCGTCATCATTTATAATATTAGTAGAGGTATGATAATATAGTAGAATAGATATGTACTATCTATTAGACGTCACAGTGATTTAGATAGGTACTATATTGTATTTGCACATATAACAATTTCCTTTAGCTCGAAGTCGGGACGCTAATCAATGTATGACTCCTTCGGGATTATAATATCTACGAACTATATATGTAGTTGCGGTTTCCAACATTACATTTCTCCTGTAGCTACTACTTGACGGATATAGAAAATTACCCATATATTAAAGAGATAAATAAGGATAGGTATTTTGTATTGCACAGGTGTTGATGCGTAAAGATGCCCTTTAACCATATAATTATTATTATCTTGTCCGTTCTTACATACCTATTACCTATTATGGTAATTATTTTTCTTGGGAGGAAAATCCTACGGATTTCTGCCAGCTGGCAGGGCATGGCTAAAATAAGCTCCCCATGTTCTTATGTATAAGCACTCCAATAATTCTCTGCTTTTTTATATTCTTTTTCCTCTTTCCCTCACATATTATGTTATTGAAACGTCGACACTTGGATATTTTTACATGTGGCCTGATGTAAGGTCACAGCCGTTGGCAAATTAAAGTGGCACTTTTTTTATTCGATAACAAGATAGTCTTTGACTGCGATCTCACCTGATGGTAAGTGTCGATGCAGTTTAAGATGGTAGCGGGCTAACTTGGAAGGGTATGACAGTGTAGATTTAACCCATAGCCCTAATCGGTTTCTACACGCCATCGTGCCGGAATGCTGAATCGCTTGGCGGCACGTCTTTGATGGTAGGGATGTAGATAGCCACGGCCAAAGCCTCTCAGTATGCTTGCAATGCTTTTCAGAAGATTTCTGTTGGCGTTGCAGAAATCTATAGTTTTCCCTCATCATTGGTTTTAAAAGTATCCAAGATTTCAGCAATCAAATGTCACAGAAGTTTTTCAAAAATTGTAATGAACTAGGTACATTACATTTTCTTGACTACGTAACCTATTTTATTGTAGGAGCAAGTGGAGCAAGTGTATTCGGGCTCTGAATAACGTGTGTCTGAAAATGTATAGGATATTGCCTACGAGAACACTTAAAACAACTGGATCTCAAAGAGCCGGTTTCAAAGCTAACGGCATATTTTAATTAAAAACCTTGTGTTTGGGTTCAGCAAACAAAATATACACTCTTGCTTCATTTCGTCGCTTTTGTGACACTTATACAACTCGACTGATGGCAGAATGTTGACTAAAATCATACGATTCGAAATCGGTGCAGCACTTGCAACGCGACAAATTGGTCGGCAAGGCTATTCCTAGATATTCATTTATCTGTGAAATTAATAACTTGTATGTCAAACAAGAAAAGATCGGCCAATCCGAAGCGGTTGAGATCGTCCCACTGCACTAATCTTCTGACAATTACGCGGCTCAAGTTTTCCACGAAAAGACAATAGGAAGATTTTTAGATTTTTTTGATTTAGAAGAGTACATTTGCACGTGAGCAAGTCTTTTTAGGGTCGCAGAGAGTCTTAGTTGCATCGAAATCGTATCGCTGACGTTTGATGTAAGACTGGTTTATACGTCTGCCGATTAAATTTCATTAAAGCAAAAGAACTAAAAGAACTGAAATTACCAAATAGAGTCCGAAAATGTAGCTCCTTCGTCATGTTAAGATGTCACGTCGTTTTCATTGAGGAAAACCTTACATTGGAAGTAAAATATCTTAATGTAGGTACCTATCTGGTGTCATGTGTAGAATGTTTGGATTGTAAACGAATTGGTTTCAAAGCTTATTGACTTTGGCATTTTCAAAGCAAAATGAATGTAGTATGCTTCTAACAAGCGATTGTAGATCAATACTCGTACAAGGAAGTAATATCGCGTGTATTGGGTTTATCTGAACTCTGAAGTATCCTACGAAGTATCTACGATTTTTAATCAAAGTTAACTTTATCTTTATTGAACGAGCGAAGCGAGTTCTCTGAGTCAACTAGGGCGCTTGCCTACTAGACAGAGAAGTGTGTCCGTCTAAATGTCTGTCAGAGCCCTATAACTTCTGAATTACTGAATATTAGAACGTGAAACTTGGTTGAAAATTCAGTTATATCCTGTACTTGAACAACAAATACTAAAATTAGATAAATGTTATAAAGAAACGAAATTATTTAATTTTAATGCGCCATCTATTAGCATTATTGTGAAGCTAATAGCTTCACTATAATGCTAATAGATGGCGCTGTGTCAGTAAACAGTTTTATGTCAACTATTATTTTTTTTATTGCGTCTAATGTTAAAAGTTATTATTACAATATATAATTAAAACTTTTGGGAATTATGGGATATCGCGAGGTCTCAGTTCGGGGCGAACCACGTAGTTCTAGCATGTTATTGTATTTTACCATTGTCTGCGTACTTAACTAGGTATCTACTTATATTATTCGGAAATTCTTTAGGCTTTAAATTAAGCTTTTAATTTTGCGGTCCACATGCCCATATGCGCAATTAAATGGTACGTTGTAAAAACAGTGACTCTGACTTTAGTGGGTGTGCGTTGATAGAGCCAGTCAGACAGATAAAAACGAGTTTTTTATTTGGAGTTAGATGGATGAATGGATGGATGGATGGACGGACGGACGGACGGACGGTTATGTTAATTGTAAGAGTATACAAATCCAAATGATGCAAGCAAAATATAACCAGTTACCTAGTCCTTATCCTTACTAATATTATAAATGCGAAAGTGTGTTTGTTTGTTGGTTTGTTCTTAAATCACTCCGCAACAAAGCAACAGATCGACGTGATTTTTGCATGGGTATAGTTGAGGATCAGGAGAGTGTCAAAGGTTACTTTTATCCCGGAAAATCAAAGAGTTCCCGCGGGATTTTAAAAACTAATTCCACGCGGATGAAGTCGCGGGCATCAGCTAGTATATTATAATTATATTAGGTACCATCTCATCAAACTGAATTAGCGTTGAATAGTGCTCTCAGAGACAATTACTTGACACCTTTGAACTGTGATACGATCGTGATACGAGTTGAATACGTACCTACTCCTAATAATGACGCCTTTGTATCGGTCGACTGTGATGCATTGCGAGCTGATCAAATTATATGGAATAATGCAGGCTTAGATAACTCTATTACAGATGTTAATTGAGGTTAAGAAGAAAAAGTGATTTAGAGTTGGATTTAGTACTGGCAAGGAAAGGAAAACAATAAAACTAAATAGTAGTTATTAAGTGAATTATCGTGATACAGTGTCTTGAGTCTGCCTATCTCCATGACATTTCGGCGTGTGAACTTGACACTTTTCCGGGAAAAAATGTAAAGGGATTATCCTTTCCGAGAACGACGGAGAAAATAGGGAAGCTGAGGATATTATTCGAAGGGATAAAACGTCATACTCATAAGACAGAAATTCGCCAGCAAGAATTCAATGTGGGAGGAACTCGAAGGGAAGTGATTGTGTTTACTTTTCCTTCTGGGGGACTAGGGATATCGATGATTTTTGTTAGTAGCAACATTTATAATAATGTTTGCTTACATTTATTTGTGATGTGAATCGAAGTATGTGTGATTCAAGTAAGCGACTGATTACAAGTGGGTACTTTTAATGTTATAATTACAACTTTATTTGTGAAAATTTTCTACTTTCCTTTATTTCAGACTCAATGAGTCCGCGACTTTATCCGTGTGGATAAACGAACTCTTTAATTTTATGGGATAAAATTAGTCTATATGCGTATGAGCTATGTACGGACGGGAACGGTCCCAATTGGTTCATTTGTTATGGATGGCGTGGAGTAACAAACATCCATACATGTATCCATATGTAATGTGGATAATTTTTAATTTGGAAAGCAATAAATAAATATCTAAGATATCCATCCATCCTCACAAACTTGTGTATTTATAATATTAAGTAAGATAGTAGGAAGAATGTAATATTAGTAGGAAGTAGAATGGTGTTCGTCTGAAAATTTTCAGATATTGTTTGAATAGAGTCTTCAGGATCTTAACGAGATTATTATTAACAGTTCAAAACAGTCGAACATCTGTCTGGGGTCCTTACTGTGTGATAATTTCCGGAAAATGCAGACGTATTTTCCGGAAATTATCTATTATCATACAGTATTAAATATTATCATACAGTATTTGTAGTTCAGTATTTTAGAAAATAATAACAAACAGCGAAACACGTGCATTTATGAAGATTACTTTTGGAATGTGGACACACATTTCGACTGGAGTTGTCATTTGGAAAATTATGAAGCATAGCACCGGAACGGGAGCGTTTACCGAGCACAGTTGGAGTGGAATGACATGCAAGCACGTACTCTGCATTGCAATTTTCATGTGACCAAAATTAGACGGACTGATGAAGCGATTAAGTTGAGGTTGGCGTGTGGCGAATTGTTTTGGCGGTCACGGGTGGTGAAATGTTTACTTTGACTTGACTAGCATTTTGCTTAAATCGTCATGATTTTCAACTTTATTAATATCAATGGGAAAGTAAATATGTTTGATAGTTTTTCCTTAAATCAAACAGCAAGGCGACGTGATTTTTTGCATGATTGTTTTTTATTCCGGAAATACAGAGGTACAGGAATTAAAAACCCACAGCTATTAACCCAGCGAATGAATTGGTTTATACATCGATGTATTAACCCAAAAAATATGGGAATAATGGAGGCAAGGATACCGTATTTAAGAAAGCCTCAAAATTCATTTCTACAAAATAAGTACCTACTAATCATCACATATCTCAGTTCTCAGTTTTTTTACCTTTAACTATTTGCTGTTGAAGCATTGGTGAAAACGGGCGTTAGTTTATTTAGTAAACCTTACAATAACTGTGTATGTTATTATTGTAAGCCTTCTCGAAAGCCGGGAAAACGATAGGTACAGTCTGGGACAGTGCGCTCGCGAACGTGTTTCCCGTGAAAACACTTATTTGCCAGCGATACGAGTTTATATCTGAAAGGCAATTTTCATAATATCGCTAAGCTCCCGGGAGTGGTGGGTGGTGGAGAGGCTTTCGAGGAAATTGTTTGGTGCACATTTAGATTTTAGACTTCGCAGTTCACTTTTTTAATACCTAGGTAGCGATAACACTGTCAAACATTATAACTAAGTACTTACATTGTTATGTTTTTTTAGGGTTATTCTCTATCAAAGTAGTAATTTTTTTTTTTAAATATTAGCCAAGCTGAAGTTGATTAATATCCTCCTATCCCCTCCAAATAAGCGGAAAGCTTGTGCTAGGAGTAGGTACGACAATAGTGCAACGGGTGGGATTCGAACCTGCGACCTTTCAGTTTTGAGTCCGCACCTTTAACCGTTGGGCTATTGAGGCTTCAAAGTCAAGTTGAAAGCAACTGAAGCAACTAATTTTTTTTGAGATTCGATACTATATTATCAAAATAGTCACTTCAATGCTAGAAAAAGTCTCAGTATTCTGAACTATAACGCTTAGAAGCGCAAATCACACTGTTACACTATTGTCTTACCTATGACAAAATTTAAGTTAATGTGATTCAGATTCAACAAAAAAAATAGTTTTTTTTTACCTAGTGATACGCATTTATAATATCTCCTGCGTAACTACTCGTTGCGAGTCTCCTTTAGGTACGATTAGCGGTTCAGGCTGAAATTTGGCCAGAACCATAATTTAGTTCGGTACTTACTGCTTCAAATTACCAGTGAGATGGCGATTATTTACTTTTTCTTCATCCTCTTTCATCATTCGTTTACGGAAAACGGGAAAAGTTTTTGTGGAATGAGAATGCGTATATATTTTTTTATCGTATCACAAGCAAAGGTCCTTTGAGTGTAATATTGATATTGTTGTCCCAATAAAATGAGACCCGAAGTCTAAGAGAACATCGCTCAATTTAATGTTCAGGGAAAAAATGAGCGCAATATTCTCATAGATATTTGAGGCAAATTGTTTCAATATTTTGTTTTCAAATAACTATATACAATCGAATATGTTTGATTAATATTATGTACCTATATTATATAACCCATCGAACTATAACACTTGTTACAAAAAATTAAACCGAGACGCGACGATAGAAGCAACTAAAAGGGAGAAATAAAATAAATCGACTAAAATGATTTATATTTTATTTTACTAAGTTAAAAGTTTAAGTTACTTAGGTAACTAAGCTCGTAAACTAATATAAGTACTTAACTAATTTTGAGTCGACGACAAACTTTTTTAAAAGCATAACTACGAGCTGTATTTTTAAGCAGGGCTGCGAGATACCTTTTAAAAAAGCATGCTTGACAGTTCTACTAGCATAGTGGACTATGGCTTCCTAAAAAAAATTCAGTCTGAAGAACATTATATTGTTGTTGATTTGGTCCATGTATCACAAACACTTAATAATAGGTATTTCAGACGTCGGTATTAACCCGAAAGCAAGAGAGTGCCTCAAAAACGTATTTGTTGAGGCAGCACTTCGCACACAATAACAGTTTGCGTCGAGAAGGCAATTTTCCTTGTATAGCTTCAACCATACCTACTCATATTCAAGAGCATAAAGACATTTTGGTGCAAATTTTAAATTGAGTTAACAATCT
This sequence comes from Hipparchia sbordonii, assembly GCA_038048805.1. NCBI lineage: Eukaryota > Metazoa > Arthropoda > Insecta > Lepidoptera > Nymphalidae > Hipparchia > Hipparchia sbordonii. The sequence goes on from CM076112.1 coordinate 9,206,202, forward strand.
TCCAAGTATTATACTCGTACGAAGTAATATCGTAAAAATACATTATCCCCCGAGCCGCTATGAAAAAGTATGATAGTGATTTTAAGGTTTTTATTTTGATGAGATTTCTGACCTCAACTTCAGTGAATAGGAAAAAGCTTTGAGCGTCTCTTGCATTATGAAAAGTCCAGAGGTGTTGAATGTCAAAATGCATGGAAGTTAGGCACAGTTGTACTCGTAGTTGTAACTTAGGTTGTTTTCAATTGTTCCATAAGTTAGCTAGAGCAATGCGAGTGTTTTTTATTGTATGGTAAGGTAGCGCTAGACTGCGATCTCACCTGCTGGTAGCGGGGTGTGTGTGTGCGTGCGTGTGTGTGCATGCGTGCGTGTGTGCGCGCGTGCGTGCGCGTGTGTGTGTGTGTGCGTGTGTGTGTGTGTGTAAAGAAAACATCAATACCACAGAATACCTAAATGTACCTTCAATACTATGGATGTGCAGATTTTTAATTAAGACTACCCTCGTAATGTTTAAACATAACAAACAAATCTACATACTGGCTTCATTATTACAGCCACTTGTACACAGCGAACAGTAAACATGTAGGGGCTGTTTGAATTGTACGACGATTGTTCGTAAAGGCTTATTGCCTGCTATCGGCTTTGTTGTTCCGTTCTAGAGAGTACAAGAGTCGGTTGAAAGACCTGCAGTAGAAAATTTGGAATACAGCTGTAAGTTCTATGAATTATAACTAACCCTACTTTAGTTACTACTAATGTACCTACTACTACGAACGTACTACTACGAAGTACATAAAGCTATAAGTTTGAAGTATTGCTAAGAATGAGCATTCCCAAGTAGCACACGAAGGCTGCTTAGCAGCTGAATAACGAATTCCCGTCACGCTTAAAGCTGTATAAAAAAGCTGCATAAGGGCTGTATACGGCCGTATACAGCTCTTATACCTCTTAAATGGGCACAAATTATACAGCCTTAAGTTGAGTAAAAGATTACAAGTTACTCTTTATTCAGCAAATATGTCACGTGACGTAAAAGTGAAGTAGCAAACCATAGATAATACAAATCTAGCAAATTAATATACTTCGTGGAGTGAATTGAATTTGATTGAATACGTGTGGTTATATATTCAAAGTTAAGTGCATTGTTTTCATATTTATAAAAGAAAAATGATTGGGAATGTAATTTTACTGACATTATACATATATATTACCTAAGAAAATTTTAGTGCGCCACGAAAATATTCGGTTTTTAATTAGTTTCGTGATATAAATAAGCCGTGATGAAAACTTGAATAAACAATTTTTAGTGCTTTGAAAAGAATTATAAGATAAAAAGTTGTTATTATGATATCGAGAAGTAAAAACTAATGCAATCCATTCCTAATTCATACACAAAACATCATAAAAGTTGAAAAATGAATCAGTATATTTATATAGGTTATGAGGTTATACAACAAAATGGTGGATTCATGTTAAACAGCGACGTGAATAGTTAAAACTCTGATATTCAGCAATAAGTTTCATAATAGTTCATACGTGCCCCCTTAATAAGTCAGTGTAATAAGAGTGTAATAAGAGTTCACAAATACCTTCTTATACAGCATTTGGCGTAATTTTATCCACTAAACAGCCCTTATTCAGCCTAAGCTGTTTAAATATCACTGACAGCTATTATGCAGCTGTAGGATCACCAGTGTACTCTTAAAAGAGTCTTAATACGCATAGAGTTTCAAATAGGTCTAAAAGTGAGTATTTATACAGCTATCTGTGCTACTTGGGTTAATCTTAATACCTTAGCACTTGGCACATCTCTACCACTCTACCACGTTGATAGAATTTCAAGCACAATAACTTAGACTGACTGTTAGACTGAAATGGAACTAAAGGTTGTTGAATTAAAGCTGTGGGTTCAGTACTAAACATTTTTATTTCTCCATTTGGGATGCTGTGCACTTGCTGAAGCTTCATCGATAAACTTGAGCCTTAAAACATGGGTGTTATAGTAAATTTTACTTTGCCGATATCTTGAAGCTATTCTATGGATTTTAAGTGTCCAAATATTACACTTTCATTTGCATTATCGTGAACTTAAATAAATGTGCTAATCCTTACAAATGCGAAAGAAACTCTGGCTATCTGTTTAACGCAACTGTTTCCTAAACTGTTGAAACATTTTGACATTTTGATATTTGCCAAAGAGATGAGAGAGAGGCATTTTTTAACATAAAGGCAGTTTGCATCGTAAGGTGGACATAATTATCTTTTTATACCTTAAGATCAAAGTGTAAGAGTTAACAGGAGATATTTACAAAAGCTAATTCCACGAGATCAAACAATATTGTTACCGAGGAGCAACTTAATATTGTCATGTATTAATCTCATGTCTAATCTTAACCCCCGTCTCTTAATCTTAAAAGCAATGAGAAGAAGTGATAGCATCTAGGACACGTTCGTATCTACAATCGCTATTGAAACGTCTTTACTACGCTCACTGCATTCGCTGTCTTCTATACCTACTATAAAGATGGGGAAAAAATACAAGAAAACAAATAAATTCAAATATTTTTACCCCGCGGCTTCGAAAGTTGGATTTAAAAAAACCCGCAGAAAGCCTTTGTGTCTCCGGGATATATATACGAATGTACCGATTTTGATGCGGTTTATTCTATTTGAAAACTAACCTTATCGAAATGGATCTTAGTTACAGTAAATGACTACACTGGCGTTTGAAGATCATCAGCTCATTTCCTACTTGATTAAAGAAAGGGTCTTACAAACTTTAACTGGTACAATTGATTTGATATTGATGGGATACTGTAACTTCGGATTATTGCTAGGCACGATAACTTCGAGCTGATGCTGCAGCATCAAGTAATCTACGGGATACCAAACTCCATAGCAACTTACAGCAGATATTATAGTGTGTTTGGGCTCATTAGAATGGTCTAAAATTTAGACTCTTAATGATTAGGTGGTACATGGATGACACTCATCCATGTACCACCATATCTACACTACTTTTATAAAGAGGAAAGATTTGTATTTTTGTGTATATGTTTGTAATGAATAAACTCAAAAACTACTGTGCCGATTTCAAAAATTCTTTCACCATTGGAAAGCTACATACACCCTGAGTAACATAGGCTATATTTATCTAACATAGGTTAAATTTTTATATTATGTCCACCCATGCGAAGCTGGGACGGGCGGCTAGTCGTACATATTCCGGTAATAGATTCAAATGTCGGAGGTGTTTTAAATTTACACTGGTTTACAGTTGGGTATAAGTGATCCCTAAATACACAGTGTTATGTTCTAGTAAAAAGTTTACACAGTAAATACAGCACTTTGGATTGTGAATTTTAAATTTCCACGAAATGGCTTTACTGTAAGAGTTTTATATGCGGCTATACCACCCTGGAGCTTTCACCACGAAAATTGCTTCCCGGCTTAAACTGTATGCCAATAAAGAGCCTCCCTAGAAAATCAGTTTTACGTCTCAACAGCGAAATAATATATCCATAGAAATCCTAAAGTCAAAGTTTCTGTAAAATAATTTGTATATGTATTATATTTGTATGTGTGTTTATCTCGGTTGTAACGGCATTCTGGTAGATTCATTTGACGATTTGAAGGCACTTTGTAAAAGTTAATTTGTATAAAAAACTATTCTATTCTATAAAATACTTGTTTTTAGGGTGCCAACGGGACCCTATTACTAACCCTCCGCTGCCCGTCGGTCCGTCCGTCCGTCCGTCCGTCCGTCCGTCCGTCCGTCCGTCCGTCCGTCCGTCCGTCCGTCTGTCTGTCATGAACCGTAATAGATCAATACTTGAAATTTTCACATAATGCGTATATCTATATATTTTTTTTTAATCATGACATAGGCTTGCGCTTGACAATGAATAATGGAAAGCATTGATGAGGTCTAGATTGCAGCGCGATTACCTAGACAATGCCTATTCACTCTTGTATTGAAGGTACTTAAATTATACGTGTATAAGTATTTTACACAAATTATAAAGAGACCCTTGGACCCTTGGATCACAAGAGTTCGTTAAACGCGTTTAGTATTGTGTAAAATATCCCAAATATTGATGATTTGAGATTGACGAAACTCAAGACAACACTTCATTTCATTAACTGAAGCGATAATTAACATGTTTATTTACGAGTAGGTATTGGTATTGAGTCGTTTAATTAAAACACTATTTGTTGAAGCTTCGGCACAAACAGCGAACCAAGCTCCAAGCGTTTGCCCAACATTATGTAGATATCAAGCCAACCGTGTAATATAGCGTCTGACAAAATACCCTATATACCCGTCGTTTATAGTTCAGGGGTGAAATAGTTGGAGGACTGGACGTGAAACAAATAGTGGGTGAAATTTAGTGTTTCCTGTTTTCCCGCACCGCCTCGGCTTCCACCGCACTTGATGTTTATTCAACTAAGTTCAAACCTGGCTGGGAGTTAAGGAAGCTCCTCCAATACGATGAACTATTTTTTTTTAAGAATTTACTAAGCTCATCAGCATTAGTTTATGTAAAATTAGTTAATTAGTTTATGAGCTTAGTTAGTAAGTCTAAAAAGATTTTTTTTCCCCCTTTTTAGTTGCTTTTATCGTCGATTCAAATTTTTGTAAAAAATATTTTTTAAATTTTTTGTGGCTATTTTTTTTTTGAGGCATTTTAATTGCATAATATTCAATAAAAAATGTATCATAGAAAACGGATAGCCCAGTACAAAGTTACGCGTGATAGAATCGGTAAACAGATAAACCGTGTGCCCTTAGATGGGACCAACTTTGATTTGATGATTCTGTTTTTAATGGATAGGTCTACCCTATCCATTAAAAAAAGAATCATCAAAATCAGACGATTCTGCGTAAAGTTATGCGTGGTCATACATAAAATAAAAAAAAGTATATGCGACGAATTGAGAACCTCCTCTTTCCAAACAACGTTTGAAATAGTGTTCCTATTGCTCGAAAATTCTTTTTATGTAGGTACCCATATGTTTACCTAAACTTTGTGAAATTGAGTTTGTTAGATATAATCTAGTATTTATTCTCACAAAGGCACTCCATGCTACAGACTACCTACTCTCGAATTAAAAGCACGGCCCCGCCCTTTACAAGTCCAGAGAGCGTGAATCTATTCGCTTTTACGAAAACCGCCGACCACTTGATTTCGCTCTCTTTTGCCCCTTTCACAAAAGCGAATACTCGTACGAGCATAATTTTTGATAACAACCCGTGGTAGGGGGTTTCCATCCCTACTAATAATATTATAAACTCGAAATTGTTCATCTGTCCTTTAATTAACAACAGAATAAAAATCAACGTGATTTTTTGCATGGATCATTCAAAACTTTAATAAATCTTAGAAATCTTAGATAAAAGCTTGTTAAAAATTATCTCGCTTATTCTTCATCTATTAATTACAAAAAGTTTCTGATTCTGTGTTTGCCAATCCACATTGATGTGGTTAATGTGATTGTGGGTGTGTGATTCTGATGTGTATGTAAGGGATTGTTAATTTGTCAGAGTCGATCAACGAGGTCATCGCAGTTCACAATCACCGCTGATTGGCTGTTCCTTTCTCGATATTAGTTAATATGTATTGATGTAGGAAGAACCAAGTTAGCCCGCCATCTTAGACTGCATCGTCACTTACCATCAGGTGAGATCGCAGCAAGGACTATCTCGACATGAAATTAAAAAAAAATAGATAAAATTGTTAGAAAAGCTCCCAGCTGGGTCTACTTGATTGCTGCACTTAAATCACAGCACCTGACAGCGCCTTTATTAAAACAATTTGTAGCGACTCACCTGAGGGGACTAGTTGTTGACTTCCAATTAAAACGAACAAAGGAATCCGGCGCACGTCTCAGAATTTCGGTTTACGGCAGCCTCTGCATAAATTAAGACGTTCAGCTCCCAAATCGCTCGCTTAGAAAACAACTTCGTGTGGTACTTTAACTGTGCCAAGTTAGCACACGGTTCGGTACACTCACAATACACGTCGTTGTAATACGTTTTTTATCCGACTAAGAAAAGGCAAAAGGAAAGGTAGTCCCAACCAGGATTACTCTTACCCACCAAAGTAAGTACGTACGCAACGTATCCCCGTTGGTAGGGACAAGTGGAATATAACTGTGATTTTAGCAGTCTATGTCACCACTCACCGCTGTAGTATTTGGAGGAACCAAATCAAACCATGATTAGTTGATGACTGAATCATTTACTACGCCTAAATATTTGAGATTTAGCCAATTTAACAGTTACGTCCTCTTGTTTTAATTTAACTTCAATGAAGGTTGCCCATGTGTATTGTGAAATTAAATCAAAACAACTAGATAACACTACTTAATACTATAATAATATAAGAACTTACTTGCCAGGAAAAACGCGAGCAGCAGCTGCTGTAGTATTGAGAAACTCATGATCATTGGCAAGATTGGGGGAAAGAGGCCTCGCGGACGAAGCTCAGACGTTGGTCTGAGCAGATAAGAGAAGCGGTCGACACACCCTTCTGCAATGCCTTAACGGCTTCCAACAGAGAGAAATGGTGCACCGTCGTGAAGGGAGTGATAACTCGAAGGAGCCACGATCCTCGAAGCTGAAGAAGCGATGCGAGAAAAAGAAAAGAACTTACTTAAATAACAAATAGAGTTTACATTAGAAGTGACGTCACTAGCAAAGGTTATGCTGTAATTGCCTGGGAAGAAACTGCATTTTAGCAATTCATTGCATAATCTGTTCTCAGTGTCTGAGTTAATCTGCTAATAATATGATTACCAACTTTCTCCCCTGCCTTAATAATATAATTTCGCAGTGTGGTTTCGCCTTAAATAATTCATGCTGGCAGCACGGGATTATCATAAGCGGTTACGCTTATCTGGCCACTAATGTGTTGACTTCGCTCCACTGCTGAGTCAAGGCAGTAGCTATTTGTGAACATTACTTTAGCTGTATTTGGCAGCCCTGCCACAATTTTGTTATTTTTAACTTCTAAATGAAATATAATTTAAAATTCTTACTTCTTAGTAATATTCTCCTAATCGACGAATCACCAAGAGCTCAGTCTAATATTTTTCGTCAAATTACTTTTTTAACTGGTTCGACAAAAAATCTCACCACCATAGAAAATTTAATACCTATTGTAAATATTTAAAACGAACTATATTTTAGTTTTTTATTTATTTATTATTATTTAAAATTAATTTATTTATTAATATTAAAACGAATTTTATTTTAGTTTTGATCATATTATTATGTGCACTCAACCAAAAAATATATAATGTTTTTTGTGCCTTGTGTAAACTTTTGACATTTTGAGTTAGGATATCTTGGCTGTTAACCATCGTAATATAAAGGGGAAAATGTGTTTGTTTGTTGACTTATTGGTTTCTTCTCCAATCATGTAATAACGAAGCAACTTGATTTTTTCAAAGATCTGAAGAGTCTTATTCCAGAAAAGTATACTTCGCTCGGAATTCACTGGGTATTTAAAAGTAATAGTCTCGAAATTTCAAATAATTATAATGCAAGCAAAACATTAATTAGATTATTTCTAGCAAATTCTATTTTATTTGTTGGTCTTTTATTGAGTGTGTTTTATTTCTTTTTTGCATTGCGCTGAGGAAGAAGTCTACTCGGCTTGCTTTCGAGGTTTGGCCTACTAATGTATCCACTGTGGTCTATGCTCTTATTTGCGAGGACTAAAACATCGTAATTGGATTCTATAGGTAAGCACGGAATCGCTTTTTATCCGGCGATGCACCGGAATGTTTCTTCCTCGTAGAAAATAGAGCCTCTTCTATTTGTAGAGAAAAATAAAAATGAAATGTTATAGGCCTTTGAACTTTAAGACAAGGTGCGATGTGAAGGCGCGGTAGTCAAATCTACACCAAAATGGCCTCCTCAAAAGACTTACATGAAACTGAGGTGCCGAGGGTGGAAGGCTACATTATGAAAATTGCCTTCTCGTCGTAAACTGTTATTGTGTGCGATGTAGATGTTTTCTTAGCAAACACGTTTTGGGAGTACAATATAGCTCAATTTTTGCGGATGCTGGTTTTCTCTCTGAATAATAATAAGACGTGTGGTGGGAACGGAGCAACGTTTAATTAAAACTTCGGCGTTTAATATTGAAGGAATAATTTTCGACGAATATTAATTATACTTACCTAAAGGCGAAAAAATGCTGAATAGAATAGAATAGTTTTTTATTCAAATAAAGTTTTACAAAGTGCTTTCGAATCGTCAAATGAATCTATCACTGGTTCGGAATGCCGTTTAACCTTAATTGTTGGTTTGACGTTAAAAAGCAACGGAGCAACGAATCAACGTGATTTTTTTTTCATGGGTATTGTTAGAGATTGACAAAACTTAATTTTTACTTGCAAAACAAAAAGATTTTCAAAAACCTAACTCCTTAAATCGCAGGCAAATTGGTCTGGTAATTTTGTGAGTTTCAAGCTCCTCTACTTGTTGCAAAAAAGATTTTTTGCGTATATCGAGGGAAACATCTGGCGGATTTAAGCAAGTAGAAAAACGCATTTGGAATTTTTATCGTGCACATCGGCCACGCAAGTTTTACACTCTCCTAACATTTTAATATGACACATGCAGAGGAATTCAGTTTGCGTTTTTCCACTATATTTTTTTGCTTGAATCGAACCCGAAACCTCCCAGTTACAAGACCACAGCGCTCACCACTGCGCCAGGGAGGTAAGATCGCAACCTGAAAAGGAGGCTGATGACTTCACCACTAGGCTATATTCTATAACCACCTTTTACAAGCACGGATACAGAAATTAATTTATAAAACGTCTACATTTCATTGTCATTAATATTCAAATAAGATTCGAACCTCTTTGTATATGGTGCACCCTAGATACTCTCGTCTTAATTGCCTTCTTAATAGTTATAATGTACGAAGTAGATGTTTTCTGAGTAAACACGTCTTGTTAGCACAATGTCGCAATTTATGCTAAGGCTGGTATTAACTGGAATTCTGGAGCCTGTGCCACATCGCTTTGTGTGAGTTGATTGGAAGTCCGATAGTGTCTTATAACACAGGAATTTGATAGAGGATGTTTGTCTAGTAAGCCAAAGCGTATTAATAGTGAATATAGCAGTTATTGAGATGCCTTATCTGGCAAGTGTAGAGGTATTTTATTGGCTATATTTGAAGGTAAGATTAGATTGGCCCAAATGATTGGATCAACATAGACAATCTTTTAGATTGTCTATATTGAAGATCGATATAGACAATCGCAATCAAATCTAACTGACTGAATTGATGGGGCTCCTATTGCATCAATGCTTTTCAACTAATACCGAGAGTACCAGCCAATCAGATGTGATTGTAATTGTCAAACTGATGCAATCATTTCTAGACAACAGCAGCAGTATATAAAGTCAGTAACCTTTAGAAGGACTATTCAGCTCCAGCTTGCCTGATATAGTTTAAAAAAAGTCGCAGATAATATTTCCATTCATTAGTAATTTAGGAATCCCACCTAAAATAATGTATCTCAACAAAATCTGTAGAAACTTAATTGACTTTTGTAAAAGTTTACTGAATTAGCTTTGTTTCTCTTACATCAGCTGTTTGTTTTTTCCAAATAAAAAAGACGTTCCAAATAAAAAAGAAGGCACTCGGGGACTGCCGCGGTAAAGCTATTGCATAGCATTTTTTATCAACGCCATCTAGCGGTGAGAGGAGTCCCGTGTCAGGTTATTTTCGTTACGGAATTTCTGGATTCGGTCTCCACGCTCAAGGCCCGCGATAGAAGCTATGCAATAGCTTAAAAAAAGCTTGGCTTATTCGAAAAGAATTCGACTTAGACTAGGTGAAAATGTTAGAGTTCGAGGTAAACAGATGCAAACCATTTCAAAACGTTAGCAGTTCACGCAGAGGACATTTCGCCCGCGTTCACACGCTCACCGCACGCGGATTTGCCGCCGCCACACAGCACAGCTTACTTGAGCAAATTTGCATAAAGCCCCGCGGACACAGTTTTGGCGTCGGATTATCTCGTTTCTCATTACCATAACGGTCCATTGTTTTCTATGAAATGGCCACTCGAATTAAGTGTCGAGTGATATTTTGTTTTTATATATAGCAGAAAATGGAATAGGTGCAATTTAAAATTATTAAAAGGACACTTATAAATGCCCATAATAAAAATTTTCGGTGATTTTCTATGCAGTATATTTAACTAAGTCAATGACAACAGTTTACATCTACTTATGTTCGATTTTGTGCTATAATTTATAAAATCCATCGATTTATATGCATACGTCGGTGATAAAATTCCTTAACGGTAGTAAGTAATAAGTTATGCAAGTGTAAATTAAAAATTTAAAACACCCTTGATATGTGAAATTAAAAAAAATATATGTAATTCGTCATTTTGTGGTGGCGGCCATCTTGGATTTGAAATTTATCATAGTGTATAAGTATTTTACTAGTTAAGCCCTTTCATTTTATACCCATACTAGCTTTTGCTCGCGGCTTCGCTCACGTTAAATTCGATTTTTTAACCCCCTATTTTACCCCCTTAGGGGTTGAATTTTCAAAAATCCTTTCTTAGCGGATGCCTACGTCATAATAGCTGTCTGGATGCCAAATTTCAGCCCGATCCGTCCAGTGGTTAGGGCTGTGCGTTGATAGATCAGTCAGTCAGTCAGTCAGTCAGTCAATCAGTCACCTTTGCTTTTTATATATTTAGATTAAGGCAGTTGTGAAAAAATATGTAATCCGCCATTTTGTGGCAGCGGCCATCTTGGACCGATTTTCATCAAATATAGCTAAGAACACTCCCAACGAATCCATCTTTTAAACAAAAAAACAAAATCAAAATCGGTTCACACACACACACATTCACAGACAAGTTAAACTTATGACACCCCATCGTTTTTGCATCAAGGGTTAAAAAGAATTTAAACAAAATAATCGATTTTTTGGGCGCACAGAAATATACATTCAAGGTTTCAACGAAATGTATGGTGTGTGGTCCCAAAATAGACTCCACTCAGAAATTGCTATGCCTGTGGTTTACGGGGAAAAGGAATAAGCCGTCTAAAAACAATTGCAAAACGCAAGCCGTATTATTATACTGCGGCAGAGAGACTTGGTGTTACAAATGGCTAAAAACAAGTTGTAAATAGAATTTTACTTTATTTAGTTGAGCTTGCTAAACTTGGAGCCAAGTTTTGGCTTAAATCGAATAAACGTCAAATGCGGTTAGACTGGCCGCGCGGGTAGAAATGCAACTGGAAAACAGAAACACTAAATTTCACCCACTATTTGTTTCACGAGTGTTTTTAGTACGAGGTTGCACACCTCGAACGACTTGATGGTTTTTGTGAGGTTTGTGTGGTGTTAAATTTTTAAGAACTACTGAGGGTAGTTCGATATTATTCGTGTGGTGTTTAAAAAATACTGAGGGTACCCTTTGTTTTTCCGGGATAAAAAGCCTACAGAACTCTCCAGGTCCTCATACCCATCCAAAAAATCACGTCGAACCGTTGCTCGCTTGCTGTGTGATTAAAGAACAAACCAAGAAACAAACATACCAAGAAATTATATTACTTTATCGATGGGTGAACTCGATATGGATACTTTAATAACTTGGGAAAGTGCTTTGCCCCAAAGTATTTCCTTTAATGTCAAGATGGTACGTAAATAGATTTATTTAAGTTTCAGCCATTCTAAGTTTGGGCTGTCGAAATTTTCCATAACTCACGTTTATTTTAGGTACAATTACCTACGTCGTCGGTATTTTCCGACAAAGTTTCAACAATTTTATTGACCTACTTGAGTTTAATTTTCGTCGGAAGAAAAACATCCTGATATCTCCAAACCAACAAACATTGATACAAAATAACGGAATATTATTTTTATTTGGAGACGTGGCTTCGACTCCAGCCTCATTTTCGAGGGGTTTCGATCCCATTTTTTCAGAGTTACATGCGCGTTTTAAGCAATTAAGTATAACTTAGTTTAACGGTGAAGGAAAACATCGTGAGGAAACTTGGATACCTAAGAGTTCTCCATAATCTTCTCGAAGGTGTGTGAAATCTGTCAATTCGCATGGCCAGCGTGATGAACCCATTTTTTTCAATATCAACATGCGCGTTGTACATACTGAGCCGACCATGAGATGAATTAATGAAATAATAAAATAAAATACTTCTTCTTTATCAACCAAAAGACGGCCACTGGTGGATAAAGGTCTCTTGCATGGACTTTCACGGGCGTTGGTCTTGCGCCGCCGAATTCAGAAGCTCCCCAACGACCAATCAGCTCTTCGAGCTATGTGCTTGTGCCTCGCCCATTTCCACTTCAATTCCTCCACTTGCTGAGCGATGTCGGTGACGTTGGTTCTCCTTCGGATCTCCTCATTTTTGGTTTGATCTCGCAGAGATACTCCAAGCATAGCTCTGTCCATCGCCCGCTCAGTGATCCTGAGCTTTCTTATGAAGCCAAATAAAATAGTGAAGAAATAATTACTCCTGCTCTATACTCCTGCCGTTTTATTACGTAATGAAAATTCACATTTCAAACCCCATAAAAACTGCAACTTAATCAAAGTTGAGGAAGGGAATACTGTAAATGGCACAGGCAGAAATTAAGTGGTCAGCGGTTACGGATAAGCGGAATTACTTCCCGCCCTGCGGAATCGTAAAATCAGCGCACGCTTTTTATTCTGTGGTCATACGAGAAGCCAACTTTGCGATAGAGAAGGTTGTTTTGAATAATTCTCCATATCTAAAAGAGTTTTTCTTGATTGCAGTTTTAGTCTTTGATGTAACGAGTATGAGTGATTTTTATAATTTCTGGGATTAATAATACCTATTATCTTCGGACTGGCTGCGTTTTTAATGCAAACCTACTGTAACACCTATAAACTTCCTAGAGAATTTAGGATCACCTAGTCCAAAGTCGTGGGGATCCACGATACAGGATAAATAACTATTCATAACATTTTTCATTTTCATATTGTTAAAATGAGTTTCAGTTTTGGACTAATGTTGAGGTCAATGGAGCGTGGTCTGATTCAAAATGGAGGTTAAAAAGCGACACCAACATGCTCTGACATAAGTCTGTCTCGTTTTAACTCTGTCTTGAGTCTGAGCTGAGTAAAAGTGCGGTCTATACATTTCAGCTTAGGATTGACCAAAGGCTCATTAAGTAAAAGCTATAGTTTGACTAAATGCTTTTTGCATTGCATTACTGCATTCAGGACAAATATGATAGAGTAGGATCAACAAACTATTCCATACCTAATAGGCGTTTATATTCGAACGTTAACCAGTAAAAATATTTTTCAACTTAACTTTTTACATAATATTATTAAGCTCTTTTCATTATAAAACTTCATGAATTGTGTTCAGGCTCTTAAGTCGAGATGAAAAAAGTTTTCACGTTTAAAGCATTAATTCGCGTCTTAACCATAAAACCTACAAGCATTTTGTCTTATTGCGTACTTTCAAACTACGTTCTTATATTCGCACTTATTACATATACCTATTTAGTTTTAATTAGTTTTGTTATATTACAAAGTAATACATATTTACTAACTATTGTAATTTTTTTTTTTTTTGAAAAGAGCAACCGCCGAGTTTCTTGCTGGCTCTTCTCGGCAGGAAAGGCATTCCGAACCAGGGGTAAATTCATTGACGATTCAAAAGTGCTTGTAAAAGTTTATTTGAATAAAAAATATTTCTATTTCATAAAGTGGACAATATTGAAAAAAAAAAAGCTTATTTATTTATTTGGGTTAACAAACAACGTCACAATTCATCTTAATTGTAACAGGTTTATACACAGGTTTATTTGAAAAGTTAGAGGTGCGTGCCCGGGATCGAACCCATGATCCCACCGAACAGGAAACCGCAGTCCTACCACACAACCAGTAGGTTATTATTGCCCTCGCTGCTGCTAGTAACACTATGGTAATAAAACTATTGACTTGCTAATGGTACTGTATGTGGGCGAGTTATATAAATCATTTGGAATGAACCATTAGGGTAACTTATATGGCGGTACTAAGTACTAATGCACTCAGTACTTCGGCAAATGTCGGCCTTGTATTCCAACCTGTTTCTTGCACATTGTAATTATGTACCTACTCGTAGGTACTTACGATTTATACTAGCTTTTTGCCGCGCTTTCGTCCGCGTAGAGTTATAGGTTTTTAAAAATCTCGCGGGAACTCTCTGTTTTTCCAGGATAAAAGGAAGCCTTTGTCACTTTCCAGGTCCTCAACTGCGAAAAAAATCACGTCGATCCGGTACACCGTTGCCGCGTGATTGAAGAACAAACTAACAAAAAAACGCTTATGCATTTATTATAATAATAGTAAGGATTATCATATATAACCACTCTTTTGTGTTTCGCAATGGGGTTTAAAATTATACCTATTATATTGGTGTTGTTATTTCTAAAAAGAGAGAAAGATTTATTTATAGCTCTTTGATATCGATATCTTTTATACTTTTATACAAACAACACAAAGAAACAAAAGTATATTATTTAATGTTACTGTTGATCTGAAATCCATACGTTTTGAGATATTGTTACGTCGTTGTTTTGTATACGATTTATTTATAAATATTAATATTATTAAATATCTTCTTTTTTTCGTTAGAATCAAGTAAAAAAAAAGTATTAGTTATGACTAATAGACGTTTTTTAAGAATTTTTCCAAAAAAAAAAAAACTTTATAAAATGCTCTTGTGTACATTTGCCAAAATGTCGCTTGGTAATTATTGCCTTTCAAGCGTCGATAAGTTTACTTAGGTTATGTTGTTTTGGAATAATAATAATCGGCCAAAGTCCAAATGTTTGTGTAAAAGATCAAAAGTATTTTTATCAATCGCAATTTATTTTTCCAGAATTCTGATCCCTTTCATCCTTACTAAAATAAATGCGAAAGTGTGTTTGTTTGTCCTTCAATCGTGCAACAAAGGACCAGGGATACTTTTTATCCCGCAAAAACAAAGGGTCCCAAGGGATATTTCAAACAACTAATTTCACGAAAGCAAAGTTGCAGGCAATATAAATATTTTCGGAATTCTCATTCCTCCCTTTCATACTAATACTATGAAAATAAATAATAATATAAAAAAATATTTTAAAAAAACCGACTTCAAACGCCACTTAAAAGTATAAAATAATTTTAGTTTGTACACGTATGTTGAAGTCGGGCCAGCGTCGCGCATCGGTTTCATCGTTTCTATTTAGGCCCATCCATCTCACGGGCTAATTCAACAAGTATACCGGCCTAATAGTATTTACGATTTAATAATTTTAGTTTGTACACGTATATTGAAGTCGGACGGGCTTAAAATATAGAAACGATGATACCACTGCGCAACGCTGGCCCGACTTCAACATACGTGTACAAACTAAAATTATTTTATACTTTTAAGTGGCGTTTGAAGTCGGTTTTTTTAAAATATTTTTTTATATTATTATTTTAAGCTTTTTAGTGTAGCTTCATGGAACCAATTCACTAGACCATTTGTTTTGCTCCTTTAAAAAGTATTAAAATATATTATTCCAAATAGAAATTTAGCATATGTATGTATGCTATGAAGTTTGCATGGTTAAAATCCTACACACACTCTGATCACGAGCGATTTGCTCTTATTCAATGAGGAGTTCCATCCTATATCTCCGAAGATATTCATCAGATCTTCACAAAACTTAAATGGGATCAACCAGACGATAAGCCCTTTTAAATAAAAAAAATTATTGAAATCGGTTCAGATTTGACAGAGTTATAGAGTAACATCGCCAAAAATAATAATAAAAATAAATAAAAAAAAAAAAACATACGCGTCGAATTGAGAACCTCCTCTTTTTTTGAAGTCGGTTAAAAAAGACGTGTGGCACTCGGGGACTGCCGCGGTAAAGCTATTGCATAGCATTTTTTATCAACGCCAGCCGCTAGATGGCGTTGATAAAAAATGCGCCATCTAGCGGCTCACCGTAGAGGAGGCCCGTGTCATTCATGTCAGGTTATTTTCGTTACGGAATTTCTGGATTCGGCCTCCACGCTGGCCCGCGATAGAAGCTATGCAATAGCTTAATAATGATTTTTGCAGTGTAATTTTTTATTAGACAAAATGTCATGTGTCTAATGAAATCAATTCATACAAAACACGTAGTATAGTCAACCACGTGTTATTTTATTAAATCCAAGTTTTGTTTTCATTGTACCATTGTCAATAGTTGTATAGTAGCATAATTATTCATTTATTTCATTAAACATCATATTTTTAAAATTTTTAAATATTTAAATATAGAAATAAAAAAAAAACATTTAAAAATATAAAAAATAGCGGTCCACCGGTCTCGGGAACAGGGTCCAAGAAACCGGCGGTCAGGGCCCCAGAGAGAGGAACCTCCTGACGATGCGGGCCGTGTCCAGGAGTACAGCCTTCTGGATCTGGCTCTTGACCCAGTTACCCAATGAGAGCCTCGAAAGATGTTGGTCGAGGCTCTTGGCTATAAGACCGTTAGCGGTCACGACTATCGGTACAATGATTGCTGAGTCTACATTCCACATGGCGACAACCTCGTGGGCCAAATCGAGATACTTGGTTAGTTTCTCTTTCTCGGCTTTCACGAGGTTCTCGTCATGCGGAACAGTAATATCAACAATCATTGCACGGCGCTCTGATCGGTCTATCACCACTATATCAGGCTTATTGGCAACAATATTCCTGTCTGTAATGATAGACCGATCCCAGTATAGTGTGATATGACCATTTTCGAGAACTGGGTCGGGCACATACCTACCTATAGTACGGTACCTCCGATTCCACAAGATTGTATTTCAAGGCAAGTTGCTGGTGTATGATCCTGGCTACTTGATTATGTCTGTGCAAGTATTCGCCGTTAGCCAGATGAGAACAACCAGAAACAATGTGACGAATAGTTTCTCCAGGACGGCGACACGCCCGACATATGTCTACCGTTCCATCCTTCACTATGTATTTTCTGTAATTGTTCGTCATCATGACCTCGTCCATAATTGCACATACAAACCCTTCGGTTTCCCCAAAGAGGTCTCCGAAGCGCAGCCAGGCCACGGACGCTTCAAAGTCAACATCAGGTCCGTGGAGGGCCCGATAAAAGCGTCCGTGAAGCTCCTTACCTTGCCATACAACCCTGCGGTCATTGGTACTGAGCACTACAGGTATGCGCCAGTTCTCGTTAGCCAAGGAGAGCGGCGTCAGACCCCTGTCCACTGCGACCACATCGCGGTGCATCTCCGCCTCGGCGTGGAGAAAGTACTCCCTGAGACTGCACACCTCGCGGTTGTGGAGGGTTTTGGCATTCAAAAGGCCTCTTCCCCCACACTTCATAATAATTATTAGTAGCATAATTACGAGTATTATTACTTTATTATTATCATGAAGTAGTTACTATTGCACTTCGAAAGACAAGTTATTCGAATAGGTAAGTAATTTTTCGTTAATTAGAATAACTACAAAGAACGGAGCCACCGCGCCACGCCACGCCACGTTTGCCACGTTTTAGGGTGCTTTTAAATGAAGCGGTTTTGTTAATTTTTTTAGTCATTGGAGTGTTATTTTTTTTATTGTTTTAATAGGCATTGGGCACATTAACTGGATCGTTTTTATAAGACGATAAAAAGTCACCGTGTATAATTGTCACATTAAAGCATTTAGCTCGCTGGATGTGTTTGCTGAAAACATCTACGTATACTTTGGACATAATAACAGTTTGCGTCGAGAAGGCAATTTTCATAATGTTGCTTTTCAACCGTAGACTCATATAACGGTCTCTGGGGAAAGCAATTTTGGTGCAGATTTTAGGCTCACGGCCTTAAGTGTTAGGCCCGCGAAAGTAGGAACGAGTATCTACTAGAGTTTTCTAGACGATGTTCACATTTTACAAGGAGTTTGGCCAATTTTCACTATGGTTACTTAAGTTCTTATAGCAGATAAAATTACAGAGTTGTAAATTTTGTAGTAGAGAGTATGTACACAATCTAATACAAAATTCTAATAAACATCTAGTTAATAGAGCTTATTTTATTTATACTTGCAAATACACTTTTAACTTTTTTTTTATTCTCTACTAGATGATGCCCGCGACTTCGTCCGCGTGGATTAAGGTTTTTTTGTTTGCCGCGAGAACTCTGTAATTTTCCGGGATAAAATGTATCTTCTATGTTAATCCTGGATACTTACCCAGCTAAATCGATTCATTCGTTGCGGCGTGAATAATTTGAATAAGGAAAATAGCTATTTGGAAAATCTATCAAATTAATCGGTAGATTTTCCAAATATTTTCCTACATGCGAACTTTGTTCTGGCAATTACGGAGATAGCAAACAAAACAGACAAGTTGTTGGAGTCGTTCTGAAGTGATCTTTCATTTATGCGGCGATTGATTTTATTTGTACGTATTATAGATAACCGAGTATGTAAATCACTCGACGTATTTATTGGAGTTTGTAATGGAAATAATATTTTCGATATGATGAATAGTAAATACCTACAAAGAGAGCGGCCTGGAAATTAAATTCTCCAATAAAGCGAGGTATGATCGGAATTAATGTACAATTGACTTTCGTTCGAATGTATTTTAATATCGTTAAGTTACGCTTGTTGCGAAGCTACGATAATATTATATATCGTACGTTTTAAGGCATTTACAGATAGTCACTAAAATGTAGGCAGAGCCACATGATCGAACCTTTTGGTATGTATTCTAAAATCTTTGAGATCTGCCATTAAAAATGGAAATGTAATTTGTTTGGTGGGAGGCTTTGGTCGTGGCTAGTTACCACCCTACCGTTAAAAACGTGCCGCCAAGCGATTTAGAGTTTCGGCACGATGGCGTGTAGAAACCGATTAGGGGTATGAGAACACTGCCTTAACCCTTCCAAGTTAGCCCGCTGCCATCTTAGACTGCATCGTCACTTACCATCATGATGAAGAACATGAGATTGCAGTCAGGGACTATCTTGTCATCGAATAAATAAAAAGGGCGGGGCACATAGTTCGAAGAACTGATCTGACTGATGGTCCTATGTGTCTCAAGTGCTGGAGTGGCGACCCCGTAACGAAAAGCGCGGTATTGGCAGATCCCTTAATTGGTGGATCGACGTCATTAGAAGAGTTTCAGGGAGCCACTGGATACAGGCGACGCAAGACTGAGATCTGTGGAAGTAAATGCAAGAAACCTTTGTCATTGGACATCGATTAATAGAGAAGAATTTCCATTTATGGAAATACTTATCTAAAATTTTACTCTTCAAACTAATTTTAATTTTGTTCTCTTTTAATGCTGAGATCTATAGAGTGTGATCTGGCAAATTCAAATTCATTTATTTCTGTAGGCCAACTTGTGCCACTCATGACAGGTCGAGACTCTACCACCGGTTCGGAAGCTGATTCTACTGACTCAGCTCAGATTTAAGATAGAGTTAAAACGAGACACAAATATGCTCTGACATAAGTCTGTCTCGTTTTAACTCTGTCTTGAGTCCGAGCTGAGTGAGAGTGCGGTCTATATATTTTAGCCTAAATCTTAATAATAAGAAATCTTTGTGAAAGTCTGCGGAAATGTGATTCCGAGCGCAGTTTCCACACGGAACACGTAATCGTTCAATAATCTGATCCCTGAGAATATGCCCTGAGGAATTCCAGAACTCGCGGGCAAAGTGGCAATTTCACACATAATAGCATTTATAGTTATGCTAATGGAGACAAGCTGAACCAACGCCAGCTGCGAGTTTATGTAAATCCGAGCGGTGTCGTTTAGTCCGTTCTGTGAGACCTCACAGGGAATTGAGTTTGACAAACGACATTCGACAACACTTCTAAGATTTATCAATACTGAAAACTGAAAGGTCGCAGGTTCGAACCCCACCCGTTGCACTATTGTCGTACCCACTCCTAGCACAAGCTTTCCGCTTATTTGGAGGGGAGAGGAGGATATTAGTCAACTTCAGCTTGGCTAATGTTCTTTTTTAAAAAAACTAAAAAAAACTAACTAAAACTGACTAACTAATAATAATAGTCTTGTTTTTTATTTTTTTGAGTGCTAAACTCTTGGCTTTATTCTGTTTTCTAAGCAATGGAAATGTTTTCTGTCAAAAAGCTGCTTTAAAAAACCGCTGGCTAAATCGATATCTAGAACTAGCGTATAGCGCAAAGTCGACGATATAATATAGCTTGCTCCATTGGCAAATAAATAATTATTTATGGATATAAAACAGTTTTTACTCGCTTATTCCTTGTTGTTTGCTAATTTTAGTCTCAATAATGCAATTGTTAACAGTGCGGACTGAAAATTGAAATATCGCAGGTTCGAGCCCCACCCGTTGCACTATTGTTACACCCACTCCTAGCACAAACTTTTCGCTTATTTGGAGGAGAGAGGAGAATAATAGGCAAGTTCACTTTGGCTAATATTCTTTAAAAAAATAATTATTGTTAGCTTTAATTTAATAAACCGTGAGATTTAATTTAATGAATACTAAGATTTAATTAAATAAACCATAAGATGTAATTTTTATACACAATGCTCTTAAAATCTACCATGAATGTTTTGAAAATGCTACCTTGAATTACGAAATACCTTACTTAACCTTCACTGTAAAATAGTCGTTAAGCTTGCTCGGAAATGACTCCGTAGTTACCCCTTTAGCGTGAAAAGAGGATCCTTGTAAGGGCCTATTGACCTTTGGCAGGGCTTTGAAGCCCCCAACAAGTTAATTAAATTTCTGTTGCTTACATTACAAAAGAAAATTAGCTCTGAGCGCAGGACCGTATTAAATTAATTAATATTTGGAAATGAGTAGGAAAATCTCGGTTTATTTGAAGGCATTGACATAAAATAAAATACGACTTGGTATCTACAAATATCGGTTTGGTTTGATAACTTTCTCGTCTCGGTTTTTGTTTATTTATTAGCTCTTCAAAAAGCTTATTCTAGTGAAAAGATGTGCATGCAATGTATTTACGTATGCGTCTGACATCAGCAACAAGATAAGGTAGCATCGGAAGTGTCGAAACTCTTAGCGCAAAAATGGCGCTTACATTACAAAAAAAATAATACCGGCCAAATTGATAACTTCCTCCTTTTTGAAAGTCGGTGAAAAAGTGGCGAAAAATCTCAAAAGTATTAGAAAGAGAATTGAGAAGTTTTTTCGATTGTCTCTTTATGTTTCTAAAGGTTTCACATTAAACCAAAGTCTCGTTATGCCAAAAAACCTATCTAAAACTTGCTTATTGTAATTCTATAATAATACAAAACTATTTAATAAGATATGTACTGTCAGCATGTCTGTCTACCGGATATTTTAGCTTTTTATGTCCACTTCTAAAATTTTTACTCACTTTCAAAAAGTGGATTAGTGTTTCACTGAATTAGGCGCCTACCTAGCCTGTATCTAAATAATAAAATTATACCTATCCTTGATTTAGAATACAAAATGATTTTATTTATTTAAAGGTAAATTAAACATGCAAATTAAGCAATTATGCTAATGAGAGGTTAGTTTTAACTAACGTCAAAGCGGAGTTTGTTTAATTGGTTTAATCCTATGCAGCCTGATTTTGACCAGTGCGCTGGTTACACATTAGACCAGTCAGGCTTCAATAACATGCAGTGTTGTTATTGAGCCTGACTGCTCTAATTACAAAGCACTATATATTATATATAATCCAACACTACGCAATCAGTTTGGATTTTTTACAACTTCTTTTTCCTTTTTTTCTTAGTTTTGGTATAGTTCTTTCAATTTACGAGGGTGCGTGATTTTTACTTGTGGTTACGTTGTGAACCCAGATTATTTCGCTAGCTAGTCTGTCATCGAACATTAACGTGAAGCAGTTATTTCAGTGTCAAGGAACAATGATGCATTTGAATAATAGTTGAAGTATGAAGTGCTGAATCCCGTTATTTTTCTGTGATCGAAGCCAGAGACACATAGAGTGTTTTTCCAAGTGTTTCATGCCTAGAATAGGAATGTCTTGGAACACGTAGCTACTCCTGAACAAGTCGATAATATATGGACTTCATAGCCAAATTGCAGCGTCATCCCACTCTATTAGTACGACGGTCGCAATGTGAACGGACCCAGTAATCCCCAAATTAACACACGTGTTCACTTTTATGGACCCAAAGCCCCCGGAAAGTCGTTTTGCTTATCCGCAACCACCGACCACTTAATTCGGCCACTTTACCCCTAGATTTTTCGCCCATAAATCTGGCTTATGTGATGTTTTAGCACATTTTGTTCCTAGCAAAAATAAAATTACAGTGTTGCTATCTACAACTACACAGTATACTTCGATGTGGTAAGAAGGGTATATAATATTGGCGGTCTATAAGGCAGGCGGTAATTTAGCATAGTTTAATGCCAGACATCTTTGTCTATCAATTTCTTAGTAGAATCAGCATTCCGAAGCAGTCGGTGGTAGATTCTCGACTTGTCATAAGAGTCACAAGTTGGCCTACATGAAACAAGTAATTTTGATTATTGAATTATCACCTAGTGAAAAATTGTTATGTTTTGTTTGTATACGCTTCACAGCATTATTCGTGCCGATTTTACCTACGCTGAGTAATGTTTATCTAACCGTGAAATATATTTGATATTTTGGCACATTTTCGATACAAAAACTATCCGAACGCCCACAAAAATTTCTCATTGGACGCCCATAAAATCGGCAATATTTAAAAAACTTCGGTAAAACGTCCAAACTCATGTAATTTGATAATAAATAAATAAATTGTGTTGAGTCCTACTGAATTTTGTAATTAGAAACCGATTTCTGAATAAAATACGGAAAAGTTTTTCCACTGTTTGTGGAGATTTAGATAGATTGAAAAATATTTTCGAAAAATTAAATTATTTTTCAAAATGATGGTAAACGAAGTTGCGGACGCTTTACTTGTGGTTACGTCGTGTACATACACTTTGCATAAGTGTGCGTGCCTGTCAGGAGCCTAGGTGACGTGAATTGCAAGAACTATACTGGATTACTGGAAAACTTTTTAAAAATGAAGACTATTTATGCGATACGCCTGCCAAACAGCGAGAGTCACGAATTCAGTGTGAGTCTCAAAAAACTATTGTGTTTGAAAAATAAGCTGACATTTTGACGTTTCATTCTCTCCGCACGCCAGCTGTGATGGACCGCAGGTGCATCAGTGCAAAGTGTGCATCGCACCGAGAAATATGTATGGAGCAGCGAACTGAACGCTCAAGAACTTCGCAATCTTGTTCCTGTGTCAACTTTCTACCACAGTTAATCAATTCCTTAATGACAAAGTTACTTGAAAAATGCTTCAGCTGTCCACGAGATAGATAAGCTACATATTGCCACCAACGGGAATGGGTCTGCTTTGATGTCCCATGTTGACATGTGTTGGATTATATGTATTGCATTTTTGCATCTTCACTGTGGAAGTACTGTATACATAGCTTAGTTTGGTTACTTATTGTAAAATTATTTTATTTTTTGAAAAGAGCAACTGCTGAGTTTCTTGCCGGCTCTTCTCAGCAGAATCAGCATACCGAACCGGTGGTAGATTCTCGACTTTTCATAAGAGCCACAAGTTGGCCTACAATCTACATGAAATAAATAATTTTGAGTTTGAGTTTGACAGAAATGCGAGAAGTCGTGACTCGTGAGCGTTGGCATTGTTATAATTATGTTGAGATCCAATCTACATGTATGAAACGTGAAACGTTAATATATATTTTTTAATTTTTCTTCAAAGAACGTCATCCAAGTCGAAGTTGACTAATATCTTCCTCTCCCCTCCAAATAAGCGGAAAGCTTGTGTTAGGAATGGGTACGGCAATACTGCAACGGATGGGGATCGAGCCTGCGACCCTTCAGTTTTCAGTCCGCACCTTTAACCGTTGGGCTATCGAGGCTTTAGATTGGAAGCTCTAGTAATATAACGTCTCATTGGTGTATCAGGAAGGCTACGTGCTACGCTGCATTGTGCCAAATGTCTCTCCGAATGTCATGTTTCAAATTTGCAGAAGGCATTGTTCCGAAAATGGCTGCGCTTTGATCTGCCATTATTAAACACTATATATACCGGGTGCCTAAGACTTCATTCGCGTGGATAAAATCCTATTATAGTTTCTTGGTGTCTTAGAAGATTATTGTACGTAATACAGAAGAGAATGGCTACTTTGGCGAAGGATGGGCGTAATTCTGTCATGTTGTATGGAGTTGTCAAATATTTACATTTTCTATCTACTATTTCCAATCTATTTCTACTATAGGTATAGTTCCTGCAATTTTCGACGGCGCATGGCTTATGATTGTGTGTGTCGTATCTGTATAAGTGTGAGTGAGAGCTTGCTCGCGCCTGATCGCTCCCACCTAGGCTCCTGACAGGCTCCTGAAGCAATGTGCATGAACACGACGTAACCACAAGTAAAGCGCCCGTAACTTCATGAGATAAACGTACTATGCCTACTCACCTCCTAGCTAACATTAGTATTTGAAGAATTACACTATGCTGGTAGACCTTAGCTATTTGAGTAAATTACGTAGGTATCTGATAAGCGGTTAGTTGTCATCTAACATCGAAGTACCAGGCGGGATAAAATTCAAGAGTAGGTAAAGATACAGGCGAAAGTAAAACCTCCAAAAAATAAACTCACAGTAAAGTTGTTGTTTGTCACGGCCTTCACGCAATAAGTGTTGATTACATTACGAGTGATCGATAGATCGGACGTGACAAGAAAGTTTTATAAATAGGGTATTATCGGAGTGAACGTGAGTGAAAGTGACTTAGAAGCAATATTTTTGTTTAGTTTTTTCTTTAGTAGGTAAAAAGCCTGTTTTTATGGTCACATTATATACTTTTTAGGCATTTTCAGTCAAAGTTATTATTATTTAAAAAAAATATTTTCTTGTTCTGTTTTTTTAGGCATGTTCAGTCAAAGTTAACAATGATACATGTAATATTTTAAAATATCGATTAGAATATGTTACTATCTGCAACCAACATCTCTTGTCTGTCTCAATAATACAGTATCCCGTAGTGTAGGCACCGCTTGTCACCTTAGAATATACATATAGTTCTTTTAAGGTACGAACTGCAGCAATGTGTAGCAAGTTGACCAAACTAGAGCAAAAATAAAATATGACAAAAAAAAGCTATATTTAGTACCGATCTAGAGCAGTCTCCGATTACCTCGTCGGGGAAAAAAAGGGAGGAACATGAAAAAAACTCCCAAATTACCAGTACTGCTGATAGGCTCAGTAGTAAAGTAACCATTGTTTAAATATTACAAACACGACGCAAACAGAAACAGTCGATATCGAACCCCAGAATAGTTTAATCCAGTTGTCCTCTCGGATATACCTAGTTTGACTAGATTAATTAATTATTTTACACAGCCAAGCTTAACGAGAATTTCTATTTAATTATGGAGTGGTGCTACAGCAATCTCTATCAAAATCACGATCTAATCCAATAATAATCACTTACGGATCGAGGCTAAATTCAAAACGTCAAAACACCCGTATTAATTTGTATAATTCGATGGTATTTTCGCGCCTACGGATAAATATATATTGAATTAAACTAATTTCAATTAATTATTTAGAAGATGACAATTAACGCCTTGAGAGTCTATTGAGAGTACTCAAATAATACGTGGCAGAAAACACGGAAGCTAGTTCCAGAACTTAGCGGATAGTTTCAGAAACGTTGAAACAAAGCGTTTCGTCCGAGTTGGTTGGATTAGCTTTTTCACTCCAGCAACCCATCGTCTCAACTGAAAATGTATTTAAAATAAATTATTTACTTAATATTAAACTTTATGAAGAAACTCTTATCAATTCGGAACAAGAATCTGACATAAGTATCAGTTATTGGGGAAATCTCAAATTACTCCTATCCTTGAAAATATTCCCCTATATTTGTAAAATTAGCATGAAAATATTCCCGGGCTTCCCCATTGTACTAATTCTCTTTGTACTCCAAGGATCGGTTTAATGAACTCATACTTCAAAGTCCCGCGAGAGGTCAATAGGCACTCCACAGGATCCTTCGCTTTGTATGAAAATGGGAGTCTCGTAGTCATTTGCAACTTTGGAATTTTATACGACCTTTCAGCGTCCATTATAAAATGGAAATTCTTCGTCGTAAGACCTATATAGGCTTCGAGTTATATGGAGAGGGTTGTATGTGGTTTTATTAAGTGTTGCTTAATCTGCCAGTGTTAAACTAGATACGCATCATGTGTGTTATTTAGTAGGTAATAATAACATACTGAGGGTAGGAATTATAGGTATAGTACGTTTATCTCACGAAGTTACGGGCGCTTTATTTGTGGTTACGTCGTGTACTCGTACATGCACATTGCATAAATGTGCGTGCCTGTCAGGAGCCTAGATGGGAGCAGTCAGGCGCGAGCAAGCTCTCGCTCACACTTATACAGATACGACACACACACAACCATGAGCCACGAGCCCTCGTGAAATAAAAGAACTGTACCACCGACGCTTAAAGCAGTATTCTTTCAATTTTGTTATTGTTGTGTTTGTTGACATGTCATGTAATACCAACCTTATAGTAAGTTACATAAGGACGCTATAGTATAAAATAACACTATTTTTAACTTTGGTGGTAGGCTCCCAGAAAGTTTTGTTGAACATGCGTAAGGACCATTTCGTCATGATTGTAGAACAGCGACGGTTTTTCAAAAAGTCCAAAAATTACTCTTTGGCATATTTGGCACTTTAATTACTAATAATTGTTATTCGTTTACTATTTTGAAACAGAACCATTTAAATGTGTAGGTATATGTGAAACTTCATTTCTGTAGATTTTTTATGATAACAAAACTTCGGAAGTTATTTCAAATGGCTGTACTGTAAAGTTGATGAAATGCAGATCCGTCGTTGTTCTACGATCATGTCGATTTTGCGTTTTGAAAGCTTTGTCCATTCTGCGTGTAGACGGTAAAAACCTTCGACCTTTTGGATTTTATGTAGCTTGTTGGGCAAAATGAATGAACTATTGATAGGCGAAAGCAGAACTAAAATTCAAATGCTTACTGAGTAAACACGTCTACATACGGCATATGCCAAGAACCAACTAGGTACAACTACTATTAATATCCCATCGGATGAAGAGGGAAGCAGTACAACTTTAGAAATGCACTTTGCTCTAACTTTCAACTTGCACGCGTAGCCTAATGCTTTCGTGTATCTTTTTCAAATTCACTAAGTAACTTGAAACTTTAAAAGTGCAGAAAATGCTCGTAAAATCATGAGCTATTTCCTTGAACATAATTCACATTCCCCATGATAATACCTACTAGTTACTTAGTACCATAGTCGACTAGTTGCTAATTCTTATTTTACGTTTTTTTTTAATTCGATGACAAGATAGTGCTTGACTGCAATCTCACCTGATGGTAAGTGACGATGAAGTCTAAAATGGTAGCGAGCTAACTTGGAAGGGGTATGGCAGTGTACTCATACCCCTAATCGGTTTCTACACGCCATCGTGCCAGAACGCTAAATCGCTTGGCGGCACGTCTTTGACGGTAGGGTGGTAACTAGCCACGGCCAAAGCCTCCCACCAGATAAACGTTATTTGTGAATTGTGTATCTATATATTATTTAAACAATAATATATTCAATGTACAATAGTAATTTTGAAATTTTTAACCAAAGTTTTAAATAAGTATCAAACTTCATTTGTAAGGAGTGCGCTATAAAGAAATATTTGATCAAGAATCTTCGAACCCAGAACAAAATAAGATTAGAAGTGACACGTCTGAATACAAGGAACAAGTTAGGAGCAACAACTATTAATATTGCATCGGATGCTGCGAACTATGCAGAACTGCTCAACTTCGGACGATCACTTTGGCCCAACTTCAACTTGCATTGCACAGACTGACGCTCCGGCCTTCTGGGTATTCAGGAATTTTTAGTGGAGCTTGTTATACCTACTATATAAACTCTGCTAATCGTTTTTATACGGACACAGTTACGCAATAATGATTCAACCCATACAACTTATCAATAGTTTTTATACGGACGCAGTTACGCAATAATGATTCAACCCATACAACTAATATCAAGTAAAAAGTTGACTTTATTCTTTTATAGTTCT
This sequence comes from Hipparchia sbordonii, assembly GCA_038048805.1. Classification (NCBI taxonomy): domain Eukaryota; kingdom Metazoa; phylum Arthropoda; class Insecta; order Lepidoptera; family Nymphalidae; genus Hipparchia; species Hipparchia sbordonii. The sequence goes on from CM076112.1 coordinate 9,234,377, forward strand.
TTCAACTCACGAGGGCACGTAGCTCATGGTTGTGTGTGTATTGTATCTGTATAAGTGAGGGCGAGAGCTTGCTTGCGTCTGACCGCTCACACCTATGCTCCTGACAGGCACGCACACTTACGCAATGTGCATGTGCACGATGTAACCACAAATAAAGCTCACGCGAGAACTATACATTATGTATGTCTTTAATTTGACAAAGGTTTATGGGTTGAATCATTGCGTAAATGCGTCCTACAGCGTTTTGAGTTTTAACCTGCGAATCGTAGGGAGCCTTTGGATCGCTTTAGATACAGACAGTGCGAGATCGAGGCTTGTGCAAGTCCAAGCAAGATAGATTGTACTGTGGTGGACGTTTATTGGTTGATAAATAAGAGAAGAAGAATAGTTTTGAGGTATACTGTGTTTCTCCATGCCAAAACGTATGTAGGAATTTCTAAGTGGCGAGGTCTTAGAGTTCGAGGGGAACCGCTAGTTACATAATATAAACCAAGTAAAGGCCGTTTTTTCAAAACAGACACTTCTATATTATTTTTTTGTAGATAAAAGTTACTCTATTGGTTGATAAATAAGAGAAGAAGAAGTTTTTATAGTGTTTCTCCATGCTAAAACGTATGTAGGATTTCATATCCTATGTAAGTATGTAGGTCTTATGCTAAGATCTATAAAGTGTACTCTGACTCAGCTCGGACTTAAGTTAGATTTACTGTCTCGTTTTAACTCTGTCTTGAGTCTGAGCAGAGTGAGAGTGCGGTCTATCGATGTCAGCCTCAGTTCGAGGAGAGCCGCTAGTTACATAAGCTAAATAAAGGTCGTTTTTTCAAAACAGACTCTTCTATTTTATTTATTTTTTGTAAATAAAAGTTACTTTTCAAATAATAATATGAGTTCAATTTTAATCATTATGAAAGGGATGTTTCGTGTGTAACATTAATTAATTACACACGCGAGCGGTCTTGCGCCCTCAAAGAACGTGACACGAGTGCTGTAATGTCCACAACAAAGGGCTGCATACACATGTGCAAATTACTGGATAGCTAATTAGTAATGTGAAGGCGATTCCGTGTGGACGGCCATTAATACTTTAAATTAAATTGTCTTTGTATAAATAAATCCACTGAAATTCCCATTATATAATAAGTCGGCGCGCGGCGCCCCGGTGTTAGTTCGCACATCGCCCAAATATGGGGAATGCTATTGTTTATGTTACAACAGGATCATTGTTTCAAAGCAGAGCGACGGCGACGGGATTAGTATGCCATCGTACGTGGCCGAGGGTTGGTTTGGGATTTCTCTAAGATGAGTAGAGCGTGAGTCTGGGAGTCAAATACTTGCCTTGGCAGCGACTAAGCGCAACTCACGGACTCGTATCCGCTCTCTTAACTAAATCTAGACAAAGACTTTAAAACGTAGATTATAAATTGGACAATCGAGTGATTAGTGCGAACAAGTTTTAGTGAAGTCCTTATAATGACTGTGTTTATCTCTCGTGTTTCCATTGCCCACAAAAGCTCAGAACAATAGATGAACTAGCCTAAGAATCCTAAGATTGCCCTCCTGATGACTACCCGGAGTCCCTGGCTCCGACATATATATTACCTACTAGCTGATACCTACCCGCGACATCGTTCGCGTGGATTAAGGTTTTTTATTTCCGCGGGAACTCTCTTAATTCCTGGGATAAAAAGTAGCCTATAATCTATCTCTGTGCCAAATTTCAGTCAAATAGGTTCAGTCGTTGCGAGGTGATTGAGTAACAAACATACTAACTACTAACTTACAACAAACATACATATTGAGTAACAAATATACAAACTTTCGCATTTATACGTTTTTGCCCGCGGCTACGCGCACGTTGAGATGGATTTTCAAATCTATATTTTATCCTCTCAGGGGTTGAATTTCCAAAAATCCTTTCTTATTGGATGCCTAAGTCATAACAGCTATCCGTATGCCAAACAGTCCAATCCGACCAGTGGTTTGAGCTGTGCGTTGATATATTAGTCAGTCAGTGGGTCAGTAAGTCATCTTTTCCTTTTATGTAATCAGAATTCAGATGTAGTAGGCCTATTGTACCTAAATTACTTCTAATAGGTACTACATCGATGTCGTCGCAGCGCGGCCACAAATCCATGAAGCCATGATTCCTTTGGATGGCCTAACTAATTCTTTGGCCAAGATAGCTCTTGGATCCCCGGTACAATCGATAAGTAATGTTAAACTGCATAAAGACAAAACATACTTAGGATAATATTGTGTTGTATTGTAATAATCAAAAGTTACATAATATGGATTCATCTGATGTTAAAATTAGTGTTAGTTAAAATGGCAACGATTATAATTTTATACATTGCCCGTTTTGGAATGACGTACGTTGGCTTTTATGAGCCCTTGCGGCCGAAAGGTCATTTATAACTGCCATCATACACTAATTATTATTTCCAAACCTACCATATTACCGCATTTTACTCGTTATTTATCTATTACTCGATTATTATTAATCAAGTGGCTCAAACACAGTCGTTTTGTTTAAAGTATATATAGTAGTAATAGAAATGCGAAGCAGTATTTGTTTGTTTGTCCTTCAAGAACAACAACTGTAAAAACAATCGTCATTTTTACATGTTTGAAGTGTGGAGAGTGACAAGCTTTTTATCCCGGAAAATCTAATTCCGCGAAGACAAAGTCGTGTTTAATTAAATATGGATTTTTATTATTGAGACATTTTAATAAAAGCGATTGTATATCAGAATTGCTTGCCCACAATTGGACATCAATAATGAAAAATACTGACGCGAAAATTTAATTGCACTAATTAAATTTTTTGACTTTGGCGTTTTCTAAAAGAGGTCAATTATCCACTTTGGCTCATGCAATTCCACAAGAGATAGAATTTCAGAAAATTCCCCCTTAGGGATAAGGAATACTACTTTCAAATTTCAACTTTCTTGGTCTTGCTTAGGTTGTGCTTTGTCTTTCAGTCAGTAATTGAGTCTTTCACGGTAGGTACTGTTTCAATACTACCCATACATAGATTATTAAGTACGCCATAATAGAAAATACCTACTTACTACTCGTAATACCGATAAACAAAATTTTCGTGTATGTGTGGGAATGATTGTTGTGGAAAACTCAATAAAATCCAAAGTACGGGAATAATGTACGGGTATTTCCTGGCATGTACGTAAATGGCTCATTTCAGATGACACATTGGAGGTTAAAATTACCTAACAAGCCAACATTTCACAGCTTATTTTCGCGGTTTATTTTACGTTGCAGAATATAATATTTTCTTCAACAAAATAGGTAGGTAATTTTATATTTTCGCTACCATTGGAAAACACGTCACTATTTGCATCAAACAAAATATTATGTATCAGGTATAGTTTGCTTAAATCAAGTCTTGTTTTAACGATGAAGTAAAACCTTGAAGAAACCTGCATGCCTGAGAGTTCTAGATTATGTTCTCAAAGGTGTGTAAAGTCTGCCAATCCGAACTTGGCCAGTGCGATGGGATATGGCCTAAGACTTTCTTCTTCGAATGAAGACGTGTGCCCAAAAGTGGGCCAACGATGGTAGAGATGAATAAATGAACAATCTAGAATGGTACCTAAGTACTAGAATAAGACGTGTATTACATTCATATCTATTATTAAAAATGTGAAAGTATACTTCTATTATCTGTCTTTCGGATAAAAACCACTTACAGGCTCTAATAACACACAACTGAACAGAATACCTAGAGATTTTTAAACGGAGGAAGATGGAGAGCTAATTTCTTTTCTGGAGCTAATTTCTTTTCTCTGGTGGGAGGCTTGGCTGTGGCTAGTTACCACCCTACCGTCAAAGACGTGTCGCCAAGCGATTTAGCGTTCCGGCACGATGGCGTGTAGAAACCGATAAGGGGTATGGGTTGAATATACACTGCCATAGCCATGTTAGCCTGCTAATCTTAGACTGCATCGTCACTTACCATCAGGTGAGATCGCAGTCAAGGACTATCTTGTCATGAAATGAAAAACAAAAAATCCATTTTCACGGGGTTTTCACGAACCTTAATCCGCACGAATAAAGTTGCGGGTTTCATGTACTATTATAATAATTTATTATTTATTATATTTTACCAGCTTGTGATCCAGATGCGAGTGATGTAAAGGCATGATTAATTGTTGTTATTCGCCGCCCACTATCCATATCCTGACAGGAATGACCTCTGTTTGTTGGCATTAATCTTTCTACACAATAATGTAGAGCTGTGGAATATTTTCATAAATCAAACAAACTTGACATTTAAACAAAAGTTAAATGTGTTAACGTGGGCAGGGCATTTACATTTAAAACTAGCTTTTACTCGCGGCTTCGCTCTCGCTATCTATTATTTATCCGAAGTGGTGATTCCTGTTCAAAATTACCAATTTTGATTTTTTAAATTTCTTAACTGTTCTTTTCCCTATTTATTTTTTATTTTTAAATCACCCTTGTATTTTTTTATTACAGGGTGTCCTCTTTCATTGAAAGAGATCTTGGTTTGCTTTGTTTAATTATTTTCAGTTACATTTAAATTTTTTGTCGTTAAAATCACCCCTCTATTAGAGTGAACAAGGAGCGAAGAAATCTGTAATTCTGTATCTACATCGGTTTATTTGGAGAGGAAAGCGTGGCCAATTCTTTATACAAAAAACGATTATGTTTCTAAATTAAATAATATAACTAGGTTTTTTTTTCTTTTTGAAAAAGAATATTGGCCAAGCTGAACTTGACTTATATTCTCCTCTCCCATCCAAATAAGCGAAAAACTTGTGCTAGGAGTGAGTACGACAATATCGCAACGGATGGGGTTCGAACCTGCGAGCTTTCAGTTTTCAGTCCGCACCTTTAACCGTTGGGCTATTGAGGCTGTGAGTTTCTAGGGAAACTCGTATTTACGAGGTTTAATATTATAAGTACTAGGGATGATATTATGAATATTAATTTATGTTTTATCAGTTCAGATGCGAGTGACGTGAAGGGATGATAAATCGTTGTAATTTGCCGCCCCTTGGCCGCGCTCCGCCGGGGATAACCTTTGTTGTTAGAGCTGTTACATTATCATTTCTATAATAACAATTTAGCGCCACGATACTAAGTAACCTCCCTGGCATAGTGGAAAGTCCGCGGTTCGAATCCAGGATAGGTCAATATGGGAATTGATAATTTCTAAATTGGCTCAGATTAAGACAAACAAACACATTTTCATTTTTAATATTAGTACTAGGTCTATGATTTTTAATGCTGAAATACATCACCACTAATATTATGAATGTGAAAATATATTTATTTCTTGGTTTGTCCTTCAATCAAGCAGCAAAGGAGCAAAGGTTCGATATGTCTTTTTGCATGGGTAGGTGCCTATATGGTTGAAGACCGTAAGTGACGTAGGCTACTTTTTAATCCGGCAAAACAAAATATTCCCGCGGTATTTCTAAAAATCTAACTATGCGGACAAGAATTATTAATTCTAGTATTAGGTATTATAAGAGGTAAAGAAATAACGTTTCTGTCTTCATTTTTTTAATCTTTTTTAATTGCCGGGGTTTTATCCCTTGGTGATTATGTCACTCCCATAAAAAAATCAAGCTTATTCAACATCCACCGCAAATAATAATGTACACAGCAGTTATGTCTTCATGAAAACTAAAAAGTATTATAACACCCATATAACACCGCACAAGCCCAAATTATGACCAGATTATATAAAGTAGCCAAATTTAGTGGCCGGTTTTTGCGGATAAGTTGAATGTCGTTGCGGACTCTTTGGTCTCGTAAAAATCAACATGCGAGTTAAATTGGAGTTTCTACCTACGTAAATTGGACGGTTTGCTAAGCAAAAATAGTTCTTTTAACCACTTGTGTGATAAATTATATAGTAGTTACTAACTTGTCCCCTATTTTACCTTCTTAGGGGCTGGATTTTCAACAATCTTTTCTTAAACGAGGTCCACGTCATGTTAGCTATCTTTATGCCTTTAAGTCCGATCCGTCCAGTTGATTGAACTGTGCACTGGCTGCGTTGATAGACCAGTCAGTCAGTCAGTCGTCGTCGTTAGTGTGTGTTTATTTGAAAGATGAATTAGTCGGGACTGTTCTTAGCTATACCTATTGGATGAGAATCGGTCCAAGACGGCCGCGGCCACAAAATGGAGGATTATCTACATATTTTTTCACAATTCCCTCAATATGGGTATCAAATGACAGGGCTCGACTGTAGAATACACATAGTATGTATAGAATACACATCATAGTACTACGATAAATTTTAAATCCAAGATGGCCGCCACCACAAAATGGCGAATTACATTTTTTTTTTAAATTTCACGTCAACTTATATTGTTGAATTTCACATATCGGGGGTGTTTTCAATTTTCAATTTACGCTTGTTATAATCTGCTCCTCTAAACCCGAACTTGACAAAAAATCCACGGAAAAGTACCTACGATAAAAATATCAAATATGTATTGTAAATGCCTTTGAGTCGACCTTTTCTGTAGCCTTAGTGGCTATTGACCCTCACTCGGTTTTCAAGTGCGAGTTAGCTGAATGTCAGTCGCTATCGCTCCGAAAGGTATTAATGTTGGACTTTGCTTTGGTAGAGATAATTCAATGAATGGTGATATTATTTTCCAAAGAGGATTTATAGAAGAATGGCGTACCTAAGTAATGTAAGAGGACGACGCAGCTTTTTGGATTTAACTCCCGTTTGCCGTGACTTTGTCTTAAAAACTACCTATCATATCTTTTAACGTGTAAAAACTATTTTACTTAAGAATTTACCAAGATCGATTCAGCAATTTAGCTCAGCCACAGAGGTGAAAAGAAAGACAGGACTAAATGAATAACTATGTATAAGCAGGGAGTAGCCTGTTTGAAGAATAGTTTACACATACCTAACTCTCGAGACCTTTAGTTGCCTGCAAGCTTAAACTTTTTTTCAAGTTTTTTCAACTCCAAGGACGCGTGGCTCATGGTTGTGTGCGTGTCGTACGCTGTATAAGTGTGAGCGAGAGCTTGCTCGCGCCTGACCGTTCCCACCTAGGCTCCTGACAGCCACGCACACTTAAGCAATGTACACGACGTTACCACAAGTAAAATGCCTGTAACTTCATGAGATAAACTTACTATACCTACTATTCTGTCTGTGTCACAAAACCGCATTAAATTCGGCCTACTAGTTTTTGATGAAAACGGTAACAAAAAGAAAATAGCACCGCTCTTTGTGCCCAATCATAAAACGTATTAAAAGAACTATACAAGACTGAACCTAGTTACGTAATGCAAAAAAAGCTGCGCAAAACACAAATGGTTGGAATTAGAGCTTCACTATATTCACTATACCTACTTGTAAGTACTTAGGTACCTACTTTCCATCATCCAGATAAAGCAATAGATCCAATCAACCAACCCTAAAAAATAAGTCGGGGAAAAGTTTAACGATGACGTAGATTTTCGACATCAAAATCTGCGCGGAGAGGAAAATTGTGAAGTTGCAAATGACTTCAAGTCAACCCCTTTTATACTAAGTGGGGCATTCTTGAGGGCGGCCATCGACCGTTTACCGGGCCCGAAGTACGAGTTGATTAAATATCCGATGTTTACTTTGCGAAAGGGATAAGTTTTATGCCGAGGTATTTTACGAAGCTAATTAAATTATTACGGGGGAAATATTTTTCCTACAAAAATTTACAGAAGGCTATTTCATGGTAAGGGTAATTATGTAATCGATAAGTAATTTTAAGCCTCAATAGCTCAACGGTTAAAGGTACGGGCTGAAAACTGGAAGGTCGCAGGTTCGAATCCCACCCGTTGCACTATTTTCGTACTCACTACTAGCACAAGCTCTCCGCTTATTTGGAGGGGATAGCCTCCTATCAACTTCAGGTTGGCTGATATTCTTTTAAATAAAAAAAAAATCGAACCCTAGAACCCTCTTATAAGATGACATACCTAGATCACAACAGAGAGATCGACATTCTTACTTAATTAAACTATTTATGTATCTGAAAAATGGCTTAAGATCAAAGTTTAATTTATGCATAATTTTAGTCCCATAAATAACAAATGCTAAATATCAGAAGGTTAAAAAAAATTTAAGAAAATAATGTAAAGAACAAAAATAAATCTTTACTTTTTTCTCGCCGCTCTCTAGGCCGAAACTTTGTAATGTATACAACCCGAGTACTTACAAACATCTAAAACGTAAAGTTTGGGACGAACAACTACTTACAGTTTTAAGTGGAATTCTACGATGGAAATAGATAAAAATTATGCTTACAACGTTGGATTTTAATGAAAATTAATGTCGTTGCAAGAAACCATCGTGATTCGCGCAATATTCATCATTATCGACGAACAGAAAACCCGTAATTCCTTTGTGATGAACGCTCAATATGAAAGAGCGATGAAAATCAAAAATTAAACCCTCCGATAAAACAAAGGAATGATTGAAAATTATGTGGGATGACTTTTGTGCAAGGTTTTAATTTCGTGAACATTTCGTGAAATCATAATTGGGATAACTAATGAGCGTGCATCCTGTAATGTTCATTTCATATCAGAGTGACAAACAGACTTGCATTTAATGGTTTGCACCGGAGCAGTGATCACCGGAGAATCACCGGTGATTCTCCGGAGAAAGTAATCGGTGAAAACAGCGGAGAAACACCGGTGTTTCACCGGTGATTGTTAGATTATAATGCCCATATTAGTGATCACCGGAGAATCACCGGTGATTCTCCGGAGAAAGTAATCGGTGAAAACAGCGGAGAAACACCGGTGTTTCACCGGTGATTGTTAGATTATAAGGCCCATATTACACTATACCTACTAGGTAGGTACCTATATATAGGATCCTATTTCGTACCATAGAGAGAGATTCACCGGAGATCTCCGGTGAATCTCCGGAGAATGGCAAATCACCGGTGATTTTCACCGGTGCTCGAAATTCCTCTCCGGTGCAAACCTCTACTTGCATTATTATAAAAGAACTAGCTGATTCCCCAAACTCCGCGAGGAAAACTTTAGAGTGACTTACTACTATCCGCGAGAAGTTATGTCCTCTATCTCCGATAATATTTAGTCGATCTTCACCAAAATTGCACTATACACAACAATATTACAATATGTCTAGTAGTGCACAATTTATAATCAAGAAAGAATTATCGAAATCCCATTAACGGCTCACTATAGAGTGCAGATATTTTCACAAGAGAAGAGAGATAGGCGTAGGCACGTACACCACGCGTCATTACTAAGTTTATTAAAAATAATTATTTAATTGTTATTTTTAAAACCATACCATTCTTTAATTTATTATTTATTTAGTACTTTGTATCTTACGCATGCACTAAACTTCGATTTTACTAAGCTTTCTTATTCGCAAGAATAACAGTTATACAAGAAAAAACTTTATAGCCCTATATGATAACGTCGTCAGTATTTCACCATTTTATGTGCATCTATACTTATTATAATAAAACTGTAACGGGACAATTCCGGTTGTAGTTCCATACGTGGTTGACTCGATATCTATGGCTAGTCCAAAGTTTAATTGTCGTACAAAGGAAAAAACCTAATAAATAATGCTATTTGAAGTATGAAACTGCCTGGCTCTAACCGACGGGGAGAGGTATTGGTTCATTTTTCACTGCTTTATTGCATACGGCACTGACAATATCTGTCGCAGCGTAGCTATGAAAAATGCCCCCAAGCTTTACCTACAGTTTTTACTGTTACTGTTAGATTCGATAGACAGTTTTTTGAATTCCAAATATATCAAGTGCAAGCCTTTGACCTGGGCTGTGACGTAATTGTAACGTCAAAGGTAACGTTACGCACAAAACGCTTATATTAATAACGAAGTAACGTTACACGCAAAAAAGTTTGGGGTTAGTGAAATGATAATTATTATGAAATTTTAGATGATTACTAGCTTTTGCCCCCGCGACTTCGTCCGCGTGGAATTAGATTTTGGGGTGGAATTTTCAAAAACTGTGACACACGTCTTTCTTTATTTTTAACTGAAAGCTCAAATACCAACTTTGATGGAAACAGCTTGAAAAATGACAGAGTTTCATATAAACTTCCCTCCCCTATTTAAACCCCTTAGGGGTGGAATTTCCAATAATCCTTTCTTAGTGTGCGCCTACGTCATAAAAGGAACCAACAGTAAAAACTAGTTTCTAACTTCAGTAGTTTAGGCTGTGCGTTGATATCTCAGTCAGTCAGTCAGTCAGTCAGTCAGTCAGTCAGGACTTTGAATTTTATATATATAGATTATGTAAATAAAAACACCCACGATCAACGAAGTTACGGCGAGTGTTACCTGACGCTCGCCACGCTACAAAGTTTAATTATTATTTTAATTACTAGCTGATACCCGCGACTTCGTTCGCGTGGATTAAGGTTTTTTATTCCCGCGAGAACTCTCTTATTTCCCGGGATAAAAAGTAGCCTACGTGTTATTAAAGACTATAATCTATCTCTGTGCCAAATTTCGCCAAATCGGTTCAGTTGTTGCGACGTGATTGAGTAACAAACATCCAAACATCCACACTTTCCCATTTATAATATTAGTAGGATTTTATCATTCACCAGATCACAAAATTAAGCTTCAACAAAGAGGATATTTAATTACAGTGTGATGCTTCTGAAGCAGGTTTCAATATAAATGAAAATCAATTAATATCTTCATTAACCGTTACGTCCATAGAAATTATTTTAATTCAAGTCCATATAGCGGGCGTGGAACGTATGGGAAACGTGATTAAAATAGTAATGAAAACTTTTCCAAAATAATTACAATACAATTTCACTTGCAAATGAAAGGTTGTTTTAACTCAAACACAGTCAAACAAAGAAAGGACAATGGTAATAATTTTGCTTTCATAATCTGCAAACTAACTTATGCTTCAATAGCCCAAAGGGTAAAGGTGCGGACTGAAAACTGAAAGGTCTCAGGTTCGAATCCCACCCGTTGCACTATTGTCATACCCACTCCTAGCACAAGCTTTAAGCTTATTTGGAGGGGATTAGTCAACTTCAGCTTGGCTAATGTTCTTTTAAAAAAACACTTGTTAGAAAATAGTGCCATTCTTTTAACAAGATTCCCTATGGAAGAATATATTTAGTTCTGTTTTGATTTAATTTAGTTCAGAGATTATGAAAAAAATTAGGACCAATGTTTGTAATTTAGAGACATCTGGGAAAAAGAAGTTTTTTGTGACCTTCCAGGAAAGCCAATTTTGAACTGAATTTTGAAAGCTGCCAATAAATGCCTTCCCGCGATTTAGTATTCCAGTACGATGACGACGAGTAGAAAGTATGCCCTTTTAAATTAGTCAGCTTCATTTAGACTGCATCATCACTTCCCACTGGGCTGATCTACTAGGCTAAGTTGGAATCCTTACTAATATTATAAATGCAAAAATGTGTTTAATTGTCGGTTTTTCTTTCGGATCGACGTGATTTTTTGCATGGATATAGTTGAGGTCTTGAAGAGCGACATAGGAACTATCCCGGAAAAACAGAGGGTTCCCCCGAGATTTAAAAAATTTAACTCCATGTGGACGAAATCGCGCCCCAAAGCTTGTCTAATGTAAACGAAAAACACTAGAGGTAGGCCGTAGAACTCTCCAAGACTATATGGAGGCGGGGTGTTCTGATTTCGTTCTGTACTTCATTCTACCTGAACGACAAGTATGTTCTATACACGGTGTTATTTTATTCCCCGTAAACCCTGAAGGAGGTGAATGTGCTCATGAAACTGAACAAATTTCCCCAAGAAACATAGGTCGAAATATGAAAAAAAAAAAATTTGGACCTCCCATAGTAAATCAATCAGCTAATCGTCAATTTTGTATGGAGGGTCCAATTTTTTTTCATATTTAGAGCTACGTTCCTTGGGGAAAGTTGTTCAGTTTCATGAGCACATTCACCTCCTTCAGGGTTTGCGGGGAATAAAATAACACCGTGTATTACCTATCTTAGGCAAGAAAACTGTCTCGACCCGTCCAAAAATCAATACTTCTATTTGAACGGCAATGAGATCCAGTTAAACTTTTTGATGGGCAATAGAATTAGCATCAACCAGCTATTACTTGTCCGAACTCCCCCTTGTAAAGTAACCCTCAATTTCTTACTTACATAGATATTAAAATCCTAACGACCATTCTTAACTCTCCTTTTGTTATCTGAAGAATTTCTAATGTTACACCCATTAAGATGTACCCATTCTTAACGGATACCTTTGTCTGATTTGATTTTAAGAGAAGTTTCTCCAAAAACTTTCTGAAATTTTGTACACTCGCTTTTGAAACTTACATTACACTTTTTTTTTTAAATTAGCCACGTTGAGCTTCATTAATAATATTCTGTTGATATTTCATCTTTTTTTCAGTTGTTTATCAGATTGCTTCACAGTTACATGGTCTGCACTGAAATACACACGAATCTTTGGACCTGTGTCTCTGGTAACTACAATTTTTAAAGAAATCTGATAGATCTGACCAATCACAGTCAGCGAAATTTTGTAAATAAACATTTACAATCCCTACTTATATTATTATAAATGCAAAAGTTTGTTTGTTGGTTTGTTTGACCATCAGACCATCACGCAGTAACCGTTTAAGTTTAAAAGTAAGTAATCGAGGACCAGCAGCATATTCGCTACTTTTTTTTTCCGGAAAACAAAGGCTCCTAGGGCTTAAAAACGTTAGTGGATGTTCAAATAAATATCATATTACGTTTGTATGGTACATGCTCAGGAGCGCTCTTTACTCCCTTATCTTTATTTTGTCGCTGCCTAATTTTTGATTTATCTCCCTTATCTATAAGGGTTATAGGAAATACAGTAAAAATTAAACTGCTTAGTGACGGAATTCTTGTACCCAGAGAACAGCAGGGCGGTACCGATTAGCAAGTTGGAGTTAACAATTAATTTCTCATTAGATGTTGGAACTTTAGAGTTCAGCTACCGTGACGCGAACTTCGCAACTTCTTGCCAATTGTACACCGCAGTTTCGCCGACCTTTACGAGGATTTTCTCCATTGTTACCTTTTGTTGACAAGCTACTGTACTTTGAAGTTGAGATTTATACAATCGCCTCCTGGGGATCCGGAGTTCGATCCCGGGAAAGCCTGTTTTACCGGAGTTGTCCGTTTTTATACGACTGCCTGAAAAAAGGAGTATATTGTTTTCAGGATTCATGTATGTATGTGAGTTTCTATATTCCACCATAACTTCTATACGCCAGAACCGAATTTGATGAGTAAGGTATCGTTAGAAGCCTTAGCTTATTCCGGGTGACATAGGCTAGTAAAATTTAAAAAAAAATGGATGCGGTGACCATGGTTTTGCCTTAAAGACTAAAGTTGGAAAAAAATAATTCGAAAATAAGATTAAGTATATAATCATCACCAAAATGATGAGTAGATTCCAAAAATATATAACACTATAGTTCAATATCCAGTGATTCACAAAAAAATATCATTTAAAAATGTGAATAAGATTCCAAAGGTAAAGTACTGCAGTATTTTATTTTACTTTTTAGTTCGTTTTTTGATTGGGCAGTCGTGTTTTTATTTTTTTAATAATAGCTGGTAAGCAATTAAATATCAATTCCTTTAACGGTCAAGGAAAGATGTAGGGGGAAAACCTACATGCCTGAGCATCTCCATAATGTTCTTAGAGGTGTGTCAAGTCGCACTTGACCAATGTGATGGACTAGACTCATTCAATAGGGATTATGTGCTCAGTCTGGGTCGACGATGGGTTGAGGCTCGAGATCAATCAAAATGAAAGCGTTTAAGAAAGGCAAAAGAAAATGTTTTCAAAATAAAACTTATCGGTAAATCGAAATATTTATTTTTGCGAATTGAATAATATTCTGCGTATAGAAGCTTGGAACCGTCTTTTTTAGGGTTCCGTACCCAAAGGGTGCGAACAGGACCCTATTACTAAACCTCCGCTGTCTGTTCGTCCGTCCGTCTGTCTGTCAGCGGGCTGTATCTCATGAACCGTAATAGATAGATACTTACTTGAAATTTTTACAGAATCTTTTGCCTCTATAACAACAAATATTAGGGAGGCATTCAAGAAATGTGTTTTTTTTGGCGTTCTTTTCTTGACCTTAACGATCGCTGTTACGATGGTACGAAACCCTTCGTGTGTGGGTCCAACTCGCACTTGGCCGGTTTTATGAGAAGATGTGTTCAAATATTGCGTTATAGACTTTTTTAGGAAATATTACCCGAGTATTTTGATCCCTGAGTACCTAACATCAAAAGTAATATACGATTAAACATTTCCTCAAGCTCCTTAAACCGTGAAAAGATGTCTTCACATAGCAGAAACACTCCCTATTGTGCGTCAAATGTTATCAGAATATCAAACGACGATTCCAGAAGTTGGCATCTCTTTTCCTTGTTACAGAAATGGGAGCAAATATGACCACTATGTAAATACGCTTAAAGGTGGTGGTTGCATGAGTTGTTTTTTATTTGAAACCTATATGAGTAAGGGAGTAGGGTTGTCGACTTTTGTATGCCTACACTACACTTGTTATTATTCAAAAAAAAAAAAGTAAAAACGTCGGGGTGTTATAAATTTGACGTGTCTCTATGTTTGTATGTGTCTGTCTGTGGCATCGTAGCTCCCGAACAGATGAACCGATTTTGATTTTGTTTTTTTGTTTGAAAGGTTTTTTTTATTCGATGACAAGATAGCCTTTACTGCAGAGATCTCAACTTGATGGTAAGTGACGATGCAGTTTAAGATGGTAGCGGGTTAACTTGGAACGGGTATGGCAATGTACTTCAATCCATACCCCTAATCGGTTTCCACATGCCATCGTGCCGGAACGCGAAATCTAACTAGCCACGGCCAAAGCCTTCCACCAGACCAGACCAGAGACCATTCAAATATTATAAATTCGCAAACTGCCACCACCGGGAATCGAACCTGAGACCTCCCAGTTATAAGAACACAGCGCTCAACACTGTGTCAGGGAGGTCATCATTTTGCGTTTAATATTATTTATTATAGTAATTGTTACGTACATCATGTAGCTCAATATGAAACAGGCAAATATTCTATTGGCAAGTGGCAGCCCTATCCGAGAGGTTCTTGAGGAAGGGCATATGAGTAGCGAGTGTTTTTCACGGTCTGATTATGTGACGATTCGTATTCGAGGCCAAACTGGAGTAAATCATCTGAGTAAGGTTCGAGAGATTCATGGGGTTCTTTCCAAT
Source organism: Hipparchia sbordonii (assembly GCA_038048805.1). Taxonomy (NCBI): domain Eukaryota; kingdom Metazoa; phylum Arthropoda; class Insecta; order Lepidoptera; family Nymphalidae; genus Hipparchia; species Hipparchia sbordonii. The sequence continues at coordinate 9,249,659 of CM076112.1, forward strand.
ACAGACTAGATATACATCTATAACAGTTAAAGATAGAAGATATGAAGTTTATAGAGGGAAAGTTATTACTTAAAGTGAGCTTTAACTGCCTTGTTGGTCTAGTGGTTAGTATGTTCAACTGTAGATGACGAGGGCCCAGGTTCGATTCCCGTGTAAGGTCAAAATGTATTAGGTTTTTTCTGTCAAAAAATTCTCAATAGGTACTAGCCCGGAGTCAGGAATATGGCGATGTGTTACCCCGGTGCTTCAGAGAGCACGTAAAGCCGTCGGTACTGAGCCTGATCTCTCTCTGGTCGTGTTAGATTTTCGTCACTATTCCTATGACAGTGAGGGCATAGGGGGCACCTGTGTTTGCACGTACACTTGTTTGTGGAAATTGGCCGCCGTGGCCGTAATCGGTCGGAGACATATTCGGAGGGGAGAGGAGAATATTAGTCAAGTTTAGCTTGGCTGGTAAATAAAATAAAATAAAAATAGCCTTTATTCACTGATCCTTATCTTATATACTACTTACTAATATTAATTGATCCATTTTTCTTATACCTCAGTATATTCCTCAGTTTCCCAGTGGAATTCAGGAGGCTTAAACGCGCGTCCATATTGGACTATACAGATTAAGACATAGACATACACAAGAGGTAGAGCCGTCATTGAATTGACAGCCTCTAATGCCAACGCATTTTCAAAAGAATCTGCTTCTGCTTCTTGCTTCTTCAAATTATAGCTGTTGAAACTGGTCGCATGATAGAACGAATATAAAACAAAAAAAAAATCTTATACATATCTTATCCTAGAAAATCGTAACCCCTACGGATCAGGTTGTCCTTTGTCATAGGCCTCCTCTAGAATTTGCCAGCTTGGCTGGTGTTCTTTATTAAAAAAAAAAGCTTTAAAATTACTTATAACGTACTGTATTATTGACGACCTCCCTGGCGCAGTGGTGTGCGCTTCGGTCTTATAACTGGGAGGTCTCGGGTTCGATTCCCGGCGGGGGCAGTTTAGGAATTTATTACTTCTAAATTGTCTCTGGTCTGGACTGGTGGAAGGCTGTGGCCGTGGCTAGTTACCACCCTACCGTCAAAGACGTGCCGCCAAGCGATTTAGCGTTCCGGCACGATGGCGTGTAGAAACCGATAAGGGGTATGGGTTGAATTTACACTGCTATACCCCTTCCAAGTTAGCCCGCTACCATCTTAGACTGCATCGTCACTTACCATCAGGTGAGATCGCAGTCAAGGGCTGTCTTGTCATCGAATAAAATAAAAAAAAGTATAATGCTGCAGTGAAATGAAATGGAAGCGGCACATCGGCTGGAATTATTGCGTTTCAAGCATCGATGATTCAGCAGACCTTCGGATTATGAAATACGGAGTAAGCACACAAGCCGTTCAGAATCACCGTTCCAATTCATGACTTCACGAGCTTTCAGTGTTCTTAAACTTTCAGGTCAGCGTAATTTGCAATTACAAAATAATGTATTGCATCGCAGTTTCTTGATCGTGAAGATACGATGGCAGGCGAAGTATCATCTCTTTATTCCAGAGAACAAGCTATAATTAAAAAAAACAACACTGCCCAGTCAAATCGAACTAAAAAGTTAAATACCACAGCCCTTTGGAATCTTATTCACATTTTTAAATGGTATTTTTTTTTAATCACTGGATATTAAACTATAGTGTTATATATTTTTGGAATCTACTCAACATTTTCTAGATGACGATTATATACTTAATCTTATTTTTGGTTTTTTTTTTTCAACTTTAGTTTTTAATGCGGGATCTTGGTCACCATGTAATTTTTTTTTAAATTTTACTAGGCTATGTCACCCGTAATAAGCTAAGGATTCTAATGATACCTCATTCATCAAAATCGGTTCAGGCGTAAGAAGTTATATAGGAACACACATACATGAACCCTGAAAACAATATACTTACTCCTTTTTTCAGGCAGTCGTATAAAAAAGGTGAACCCTGAAGGTGAAGGTGAGGTGGTGAAAAGGTGAAGGGTGAAATGACGAGAAGCAAAATGGCTGCCTGCGCTGGTACTCGTTGCCTTGTAAAACATCGATGGACGATTACCGTTGCAAGCTTTGATTGCAAGCCAACATTGTAAAAATACATCCTCCCTAATACTGTAGTATAACACTAAGCCAAAGCTCCCCTGAATTTTAAAACATATTGAAAATAAATAAAAATATTATTTCGTTTGCTATGTCCCATTTTGCGGAACTTTTTTGTCGATGTCCTTTTAGCAATTTGTTTTAAAAATTTTGATGGTTTTATATATTTTAAGCTTTTTCCAATCAATTTCGAATGGATGTGCTCCATTTGAAAAACAATACAATTTTTTATAGCATTAAAATAAATCCACGATATTTCAAAGGTTAGATTTTTAGAAAGTAATTGCTTCAGTTATCTAAATGTACCGTGCCAAAAGAATCTACTAAAAATAATATTGAGTCTACTAAAAATAATATCCAGTATCAATATAATTTAAATTCCTTTTTCCCCGCAATATAAACGTAATGGTGCCTGTCCACTGAAGCGACTACAGACAACGAGGTCCGGGGTTCGATGCCTGGATTGGGCCTAAAAATGCATTGAGTTTTTCTGTCAAGAAATTCTCAGTAGGTAATGACACCTTCGTGCCTCGGAGAGCTCGTAAAGCTGTCGTTGTTGTATTTTCGTCCAACCGAACTATGAGAGTGAGGGAATAGAGAGTGCACTTGTATTTGCGAACACCCTTGTGCACTATAATATCTTCCGCGCTAATTTCTGTGGAGATTGCCCACCGTGGCCGGATCCGGTCGAGAAGACGTTATCATTATAACATTTGCATCTAGAAACTACTGTAAAAATAACAGTTTGCAATAGTTTCAAGAAAGAAACCGAGAAATAGGTACACAGCATCTCTAGGAATGTAGGGAATCTTTTAGCAGATGCGTCTCGTTGTTCCCATTGCGTTGTATGGAAGAGCTATTATGTGCTCTCCAAGATTGCGAAACCTGTGTTCTTGCCTACCTACTTAACACTACAGCTACTGTGTGTGTGTTAGCTGCTTCACATAACTACCTACCTAGGTATGTTTTATACCGAGTAAAACAGAAAGTCTAATACTGATTTATCATTTTCTTTAATCCTATCTATATATATAAAATTCAAAGTCCTGACTGACTGACTGACTGAGATATCAACGCACAGCCTAAACTACTGAAGTTAGAAACTTGAAATTTTTACAGTTGGTTCCTTTATGATGTAGGCGCACACTAAGAAAGGATTATTGGAAATTTCACCCCTAAGGGGTTTAAATAGGGGATGGAAGTTTATATGAAACTCCGTCATTTTTCAAGCTGTTTCCGTCAAAGTTGGTATTTGAGCTTTCAGTTAAAAATAAAGAAGTACGTGTGTCACAGTTTTTGAAAATTCCACCCCGAAACCTAATTCTACGCGGACGAAGTCGCGGGGGCAAAAGCTAGTTAATATTATAAATGCGAAAGTTTGGATTTATGTGTTGATGGATGGTTGTTACTCAATCTCATCGCAACGACTGAACCGATTTGGGCACAGAGATAGATTATTTATTATAGTCGGGAATAACACATAGGCTACTTTTTACTTGAGTAGGAATAATAAGTTTGCGTAAAATATTAAACAGTATTGATTTAAAGATATTCAAGGACATTCGAGTCGGTTCAAAGGCTTCACAACTCATTTATCGGTTTAGTCTTTCGAAACAAGACAAATTTCTTTCCGAAATCAAATTTATTGGAGACGGATGGCGTATAAGACAAACTTATTCCAATATTTTATTTAAATCACTCCAACTTCGACTCTCTCAGCGCAGACTGCAATCGATTGGTTTCGTGTACCGATATAAAGTTTTATGACATACAGTTGAAAGTCCTATGATTCTTATTTATATTGAACCCAGTGCTAGTAGCTGTAGGATTGTATGAAAATTATTGCATCAGTGTAACAATCATGATCACCTTTGGTGGTTGAATAAAAACGCTATCCGATCTGAAATCCTTACTAATATTATAAATGCAAAAGCATGTTTATTTGTTGGTTTGTCCTTCAATAACGCTGCAACAGCATGGATATAGTTAAGGACCTGAAGAGTGACATAGGCTATTTTTTAGCCCGGATTTTAAAAACTAAATCCATGCGAACGAAGTCGTGGGCATGAGCTAGTTAGGAATAAACGTCTATAATTAAACTAAACTTTACCTTTGCATGAAATTCTAACCAAACAGTTTCTAATGAATTGAAGATTGTTGAAGTTTAGTGTTACTTTCCTCTTGAACTTCCTCTCTATACTTCAGAAAGTTACCTCATAAGTGGAGTTTATTGGAATTATGCATCCACTAGTTTTGGACCCTGGTTTCACCCGCGTCAGATGATTCGTCTTAATTACAATTTGGCATTATTCAAGGGGCGAACAAATCAGTTTCTGAAAGGCTGGCAACGCATTGGTGGTGCCTCTAGTACTACAAATGTTCACGGGCGGCGGTAATCACCTAACATCAGGTGATCCGCCTGCTCCTTTGTCCGCTATTCATATAAAAAAAAACATAGTCGATGCCTGAGATAAGTTGCTCCGTTGCCTAATCTAACATCACAACAAAAATGAATTAAACAACGAGAAAAACTTATATTCGTCAAGCTTGGATATCAAGCAAGTACGATCGTACTTGTTATTCATGAAACAGATTCAGCTTTTTGTAGCAACTCTGTAAGGTTGCCACAAAAAGTGTCTGACCTAGATTCGGAACGAGCAACTCTACATTTAATTAGACTTGTTATGAAATGTTTTGGACACAATGTTGCCGAGGAAATAGGAAATTGTTTTAATTTATATAATACAAAATTTGATTACGTTGCATACCATAAGACATTTGGCCGGAAATTATAAAAAAAAGACGTGTGGCACTCGGGGACTGCCGCGGTAAAGCTATTGCATAGCATTTTTTATCAACGCCATCTAGCGGCTCACCGTAGAGGAGTCCCGTGTCAGGTTATTTTCGTTACGGAATTTCTGGATTCGGTCTCCACGCTGGCCCGCGATATAAGCTATGCAAAAGCTTAACACTTGCAACAATTAAATAACATTTTATTTGAACAAACACCCAGTCGCATTCGCAATATTAGTAAGAATGTTATATTTAGCTTTCACACACAATAGTTCATCTCTCATCTAGAGTCTATACTATCCTGTTTCAAGTGACGCCTAGACAGAGGTAATCTTCAAGAATTCCTAAAATGTTCTTGTCACGTCCGACCTACCGATCACGCTGCTGAGTAATCATCTTGTTTGTATATAAATGCCGTGACAAGCAGCTTCTTGGCTGTATTGTGACTGTAAACGTATCTCTTTCGAAGGGTATCTGACGTGTATATTCTGTGGGAATAAAACGTGTTTTTTAAGGTTTCATTGTAAAACACGGAAACCTTATAGTATGCAGTTTTTCCAAATCTATCTACCATAGTAGAAGTAAGACGTGTTTTTTTAAGGTTCCACTGTAAAAATTGCTGTAGAGGTAGATTTATGACGTGTCATAAGAACTACAAGTTGGCCTACATGAAATAAATAAATTTTGATTCTTTGATTTTGAAAACACGGAACCCTTATAATATGTAGTTTGTCCAAATCTATCTATCATAGTCATTGACATATAATACTATGGACCTTGGGTATAATGCAAAATTCACGAAAAAAGTGTCCCGAGAAAACTTAATGTGTACGAGTGTACATGTATGATCATAGTAATTTTATTCGAAAACTATAACAGCAAAGATTAACATTTTATCCTCACAAACTTTTGCATTTATGATATTATTATAAAGTAGTAGATAAATAAGAAGACTCAGGATCATTCAGCGGGCGATGGAGAGAGCTATGCTCGGAGTATCCCTGCGAGATCAAATCAGAAATGAGGAGATCCGTAGGAGAACCAAAGTCACCGACATAGCTCAGCGAGTCGCGAAACTGAAGTGGAAATGGGTGGGGCACATAGTTCGAAGAGCTGATGGTCGATGGGGTCCCAAGGTGCTGGAGTGGTGACCCCGCACCGGGAAGCGCAGTGTTGGCAGACCCCCCACTAGGTGGACCGACGACATCAAACGAGTCGCAGGGAGTCGCTGGATTCAGGCGGCGCAAGACCGAGGTCTGTGGAAATCCATGCAAGAGACTTATGTCCAGCAGTGGACGTCTATAAGTTAAAGAAGAAGAAGTAGATAAATAATTTAGTAAGGCATTGAAGAAGATTTATGGTGCACAGGAGTAATTAAACTAAGTGAATTAAGTTAAGCACACTACACGCTTAAGGAACCGGAAACTTTAATAATAAATAACCTATCTTGAGAAGCAGCCCACTTAAATATGTACCTGAGGTGTAAGATAATTCATTTCCCTTACAAGAAACTCGTATTTCACTTTATAATTTTAACAATTTATAAAATCCCTTTGATATCGATTTGTAGTATGGAACCTTTGAGGGCATTATCTATGAAGAACTCACAGGCAAGTTTCCTCAGCAAGTGATACTTTGTTGTTTAAAATGTAAATAACTCCCAAAAGTTAGAGTTGATACAATCTCCAGACTCACGAAACGGAGGGTAAAGTCTTATTTCTAGGCGATCACCGCTATATCAGTGAGATCGCAGTCATAGGCTATCTTGTGTCAATAAAAAAATGCTGTGGAACATACTCGTATTTGTATTACATATAGCCTATATGTAATACAAATACGAGTATGTTCCACAACATTTTTTTATTGACACAAGATAGCCTATGACTGCGATCTGACGTGATGGTAAGTGATTATGCAATCTAAGGGTAAAGCTCTGGTTTCCTAGAAAAGCGGTGTCGTAATATAGCGGGTAGGGTGGTAAGTGGTAACTATAGTCACGGTCAGTGTCCTTTTTTTTAATATACAGGTGGTCCAACTAGTGACGTCAATAAACTTTTTTTAGATTCCTCACACCTGGGGGTATCCGAAAATACCCCATGTATGTTCTGCGATTTTTTCTAGTTTTCGAGCTATAATTTTTTTGTGTTTTTTGAATATTTTCTGCCAGCGAGGTTTCAAAAATTCATATCCTTTTTTGTAGTAAGTATTTTGCAGTTTTTTTATTGTGACATGATTGTCTTGAATGTTGTATAGACTAGCGCTTGACTGCGATCTCACATGGTTGTAAGTGAAAATGCAGCCTAAGATGGTGCGCGCTTTCCTAGAAGATCCCTATTCACTTTTGATTTAAAGACACCCACATCTCCCACCAGACAGCTCGTTTTTTGATGTAGTAGAGTGTTTATTTGATTAAAACACTTTTCTAGAATACAAAAATGAAATATGAAGCAAATGAATGGCGAGGAGCATGATGGATGCAGATCCGCGCGCGGATTAAGGCCATTCATCACGATATCACCTCCTTTATCGGCTGATTGCCCCGGAAATACACTACCCCTAGTGTAGTGAAACTTAAGAATTTCTATACAAAATGTTTTATTTATTGGGAACTCTTCGAGTAAGCTCTCAGCTGTTATTAAAATGTCTGAAATTATTCCACATTCAGTAGAAATATTCTATGACCTGAGACATTTATATAAACAGCTCTCACAAACCCAACGCCGACCCAATACTGGGCACAGGGGCTATACAATATCACCCTTGTCATTATATGATCTCAAACCAAAATTGAAATAATACTGCTGTTGGTAGTATAAGGCCCAGGTTTCTTCAGAGAAGGGTTTAGGAAATATTCTACCACGTATATACTACTATTAATAGTCTACTGCAGGTTGGCAGACTTTACACACTTTTGAGAACATTATGGAGAACTCAGAGACAGGCAGGTTTTCTCACGATGTTTTATAATTTGTCATTATAGCAAAAATGCATAAGGCCTACATTTGCATGTTACAATCCATCTTAAGACGGGCAGCCATAAAGTAGACCCATTCCCGTTGGTGGCACCCGTTCACGAGCATGACGCAAGATCCAGCCCTTCCAGGCGTTGCTTCGCACAACCATATTTGAGGGAACGTAACAACGTAACATGTGTGCTGGTACGTGTCTGCTACGTATGGTGTATGTAGATGTGAATGTACATAACTGAGAAAAGTCAGAATGCCTGGGAATGAACCCTGGACCTCGGATATCGATGTCTAAACCACCAGGCCATCACCGCTCACTAAAGCGCTTTTTATGAAATCTGAGCTGTTATTCTAAAATTTTTCAACATTAATTTTTTTATTTTTTATTTGATGACAAGATAGCCCTTGACTGCGATCTCACCTGATGGTAGGTGACGATGCAATCTAAGATGGTAGCGGACTAACTTGGGAGGGGTATAGCAGTGTAAATTCAACCCATACCTACCCCTAATCGGTTTCTACACGCCATCGTGCCGGAACGCTAAATCGCTTGGCGGCACATCTTTGACGGTAGGGTGGTAACTAGCCACGGCCAAAACCTCCCACCGGACCAGACACAATTTAGAAATTATAAATTCCTAAATTGCCCCCGTCGGGAATCGAACCCGAGACCTCCCAGTTATAAGACTACAGCGCTCACCACTGCGCCAGGGAGGTCGTCAAAAGAACTCATTCAACTCTTGCTAAATATAATTATACTAACCTTGCACAAATGGCTGCTGGAAAAGACGTATTTTTGGGTTGAAATATTGCGTAAGTAAGTGATGGTTGAATATAATACAATTTTCTATTTAAGTAGGGTCCAATAAACTATAAAAGCAATAAGGTTGGGTACTTTACTATCCCGAAATTTCTTTTTTCCACGGGCAAAAAAAAAATAAAAAAGTTATAACCCTAAACTACTCACAAAATATATACCTCGACAAAGGATCCCTGAAATCTTCCGTACCCTGCGATAAAGGAGTTTTACCTGCAATGAGGCATTAATTGGCCGCTATTCAACTTCGCAGCGATTTTAGTTCCCAAACGAGCTTCAGTTCCAGCATTTTTATTTAAAAGTAGCAGAAAATTTCTCTCCATTGTTTCATAGCTCAATAGGAGCTCCTGCATTAAAACCTCGTGAACTGAAATGTTTATACAACGCAAATAAAATGTATCGCAGTCGGTTTTTTTTGTATTTGGATCGTGTAAGCCAAGTGAAGGCCTATTCTTCTTCGACGTTGCACTTTTCCTGTACAATTGCAGCAAGTTTTTTTTTAATAAATAATATCAGCCAAGCTGAAGTTGACTAATATCCTCCTATTCCCTCCAAATAAGCTGAAATTTTGTGCTAGGATTAGACACGACAATAGTGCAATGGGTTGGGTTCGAACCTGCAACCTTACAGTTTTCAGCCCACACCTTTAATACTTGGGCTATGGAGGTTTCAAAGTTTTTATGTCATGTAGATTGAAGAATTTAGCATAAATCAACACCTGCAATGAAAAAACATCGTAACTCACTTTTTAGCGATTACAGGTGTCGAAATGTTAAATGCCTCAAACGTCACACCTACGGCAAACTTATGAATTAATTCACGAAATGTGCATTTACAGGGGAGCATATTGAAAGCATAGGTTTTTTACCTTTTTTTAAGGTTACATTTTACCCCGTTGAAGGTGGAATTTTCAAAAATCCTTTCTTAGGGCATGCCTTCGTTGCAATAGCTAGTGATCTGAGCTGTGCGTTGATAGGTTAGTCAGTCAGTCATTCAGTCATTTTCCTTATATTTTTTATAGATTACAAAAAAAAAACTATACGCTTCCAAAACATTTCACTGTAAAATAGTTTGGTGCTACACTAAACCGTTTGAACCGTTCGTTTTCAGCTCGCGTCCATAACGCTATTAAGGCTGTTATTTGTTAACTAGCTTTAACCCGCGGCTTCGCTCACGTTAGGTTCGATTTTATAACCCCCTATTTAACCCTCTTGGGGTTGAAATTTTCCAAAATCCTTTCTTAGCGAATGTCTACATCCTAACAGCTACCTGTATGCCAAATTTCAGCTCCATCGGTCCAGTGGTTAGAGCTGTGCGTTAATAGATCAGTCAGTCAGTCAGTCAGTCACCTTTGCCTTTTATATATTTAGATATTTTATTGAAAACTTCACTGTAAACTCCATTCCATTTACATCTGTGAGGAAAATAAGTTCTCTTAATATAACGTGAAAGAAAACATTAGTAGACCTAACGTGAAACATATCAAAACAAGTAGGATAATCATCTAGCCGGCAGCACCGGTAGAAAGCGCTAAACGACTCCCAGCATATGAACAAGAACATTCTCTTTTATTGCTCAAATATTAAAGGAATATCAAAGGACAGTTCGCGGAAATATAATATCCAAATCTTTAAGCAAATATCGCCTCTGCAGGATAAACGTTACAGGTGATAATTGCGTGGGAGGATTTCCGTTTTCATTTCGATTCGGGCCCTCGTCTGAGGAGTTGGGAGAACCGAGTGTTTTCCACGGTCTCATTATGTGACGATTCGTATTCGAGGCCAAAGCAAAGTTTTATCAACCGAGTGAGGCTAAAGAGGTGGCACTCTCTCGAACTTACGATCGTGTCACGATCCACCAAACCTGCGTAATAGAATTTTGAATTGAATCTAACGATCAATATCTGAGTGATTGAACTTCGCCGGAGGCTGGGAACGATTGTCGGTTAATTTGGCACTGAGAAATCGATTTGTTAGTAGCTTCGTAGCCATTCACTGCCGATCAATTTATTTCTCATCAAAAATATCGAAACACTTTCGAACTTAAAGGCATTTTAAGGTGTTTCGATTTTTTTATGGGAAGTATGTATATAATAATGTCTTCCCAACTGAATCCTGCCACGGCGGGCAATCTCCACAGAGATTAGCCGTCTGGGTGTGGGGGGATACAATAGGGCATAAGGGTATGCGCAAACGAAGATATACTTTCTATTCCCGCACTCTCATAGTCGATAAGACAGAAACCCGATACGAACAGAGAAAGATCTGGCGCTGGATCGACGTGGGTCGCTATCTTGCTTAATCATGCGAAATCATCTAAGAGATTGAAGATTAATTAGACCCAAATCAGTTTCCGTATAAACACGATGGTTCTACAGTTTTCTTACAGTATAGATAGAAAAGAAAGCAGAAGGAAAGATTTATTTGCCCTCATTCTACAGCACTAAAGTGTCGCCTTTATATAATAAACGTCTTTTATAAAATCGAAGTAAGTACCTACTTATATAAAATTATAGAAAAATTACAGGAGTTCGCTTTAAAATGCATTGAAATTTCGTCGATTCCACGTCGGGACTACTTCTTGGAATAAATAGCGTCGAAGAGCCACGTTCTTCAATATAAGGCAAATAAATGACCTTACACCGTCCGGCAAAATGAGAAAAGGATTTATTGATATCTAGGAAATTCCTTCGAGGAAATTCTTAATATTTCTAAAAAGATTTTCAAATGATCATTACGAGTATTAAAAAGCTTTCATGTTCTTTTTTTTCGATCTCGAGTTAACGATCGATAACTACTATCTTACGTAGTGAATGACGATGTAATCGTAAGTATAGAATTTAGTGCTTTTAAGAATTTAAAGGGCACAAAATATCTTCCTGGTTGACCTTAAGAGATTGCGGATATCGCTTTATCTTAAGCGATAAGACCCCCCGCGTCTGTATAAATATTTACAAGCTTCATAAGCTTCATACATAACAGTAAAATAATGTATGGTTATTATGTGAACTATGGTTGGCAATAAAAAAATGTACAAGTGGAGGGGAAAGGAGGAGAAGCCTAGCTGTACTTGACTTGTATATGTAAGGTTACGTTGCTATTTGTGAAAGTAAAATGTAATTTGAAATGTATTTTATAAAAATAGTACTGCATTTTAGTCATCAATTCCGTGACATTCAATAAATAGTTGCTAATTTGAGTATTTTGTATATATGGAATGGCGGCAAAAATGGTGCGGTTGGCAAGAATGGATGACTAGAGTGTGGAGGTTTTTTTGGTGAGGGAAATGTAAAAGGTTAGTGTAGTGGACGCGAGGTGAAGCTTGAGCCAGATGGGCAATGTAGTAGTGTAATATTGGAATGAAATAAAAGAAGAAACTGTGACGTTGGTGTTTTCATGGTGTCCTGAATTGAGGTAATGCACATATTCTTAAAAAAAATGTCAAAATTTAGTATGGCAGAAGAACAAAATATTAATATCAGCGAAAATTCTTAATAAAAATGCAGCGCATTCATGTTCGCACTTCGCAGATAGCTGGGTAGGCTTCAAAGCGGCCGATAAGCGAAATGAGCTCAAGCCTCTGGGAGCCCGTAGTTTGGCCTGGGGCTTGGGGAAATTCATTTAATTTAATGGCGCACTGTACATTTTTATACACATGCAGGAAACGAGCTTGCCGGTCTTTGTGGCATCGTATCTCTTTAATTTAAAAACAAAACATGCTATGAGAGAAAATTGTTTGTGCGCTGTTAACTCTCTTGATGCTTATTTAGTACTTACGCTTTGCCATAGAAATCTATTAGAACACGTATATAAACCTTTAAAATACGTTTACTGATCTAATGGTTTCATTTATTTATAGGTATTGGGACAAAAGTAGGTATGTTCGGTAGCACGCACTTACCTAAATGAGTAGAAAAGTGCTCCGTAGAAAACCTTTTAGTAACAATTTTCAAACACTTAGGTACTACAGAGGTAAGACCTAGTTTTATAATATCATGGCTATTCAACTTATTTATAAAGGTGATCGCACACGACCGTAAGACTCGTACGAAGTACTCAGGTCATAGGTGCAAGAGGCGCATTTTTTAACAAAAAATTAAATGACGTGAGGACTCGTATTTATTTATTAGAAGAGTTTTATATAATAGTTTCCTCATTTCTTGAGCTGCAAATTATACGAGGTTTTTGATTTGATTTTGGAGAGGTCCAAAGAAATGGGTTTTTTCAAGAAGTTATCAGTTGCAGCCTGATGTTGAGAAGTCACATACACAGGCAGAGAGCACATTACGCCGTGGTGTTGTGTCTTATCTCTTTCCTGTCATACCATGTCGTGAATCGTGTGACAGATGCAACTGTAGGTATTGACAAATATGGTTGTACACTATAATATATCCTGCAGAGTTGGTAAGCATCAGCCTCGGTTGAGATTGTCAGTGATAGCCAGTTCGGGAAGATAAAATAATTACTAGAAGACTCACAATGGGACTCACACGTGATAGCAAAATAAAGGATTAAAGTGGTATGCGAGCACCTTTACTGGAATGTTTACAACATTTAATGAATTAAGTTAAGCATAGTGTACTCTTGTACAATATTAAGCTTTTAATATAAAAGAATATGTCTAGAGAATCTCCAGCGCAATGTAAGGTGTACAATTTTCATTCTTCGCAGGAAAGAATGCTCCTTTTATTTAATAAACTCTATTAATTACCGTCCGGGAAAATAATATCAGGGGTTTATTAATGAAACGTGAAATAAAGCAGAATTAGTGTAAAAGTTACCGTTATTTTTCTTATACGGTGCACGTTGGTTCAAAGAAAGAAGGATGTCGTTTATGGGAATGGGCGTGACGTTCTATAATACTCTATTTCTGAAGTCTGCATATGTAATGTGGTTATGCCAGGTATAATTACTGTAAAATAGTAAGGACCAGTGTATAATTACAGTAAAAATTAAAGAGCATTACCAAAAGCCACTTTGGATTACGCAAGCCGGATTTCCTTAAACAAAAGACTCAAGAAAGACTTAACTTAGACAATATTTGTACTGGCTTGTACAGCTTTAAATTTAAGTTTACTTTGACTAATACAAAATCACAAAGTACCCGGTGTAGTCCCGTCCTCACGGGCCAATTCATTGGACTAACGTAGTGGGAAGGGATAAGAGTTAAGCGATAAAGAGAGGCAACTTCTAGGTAAATATTATTGTATGTAAGTTAGCGTTGTGCAACCTAAATTGCACTTTATTGTGTGGTAGCAAGAGTCGCTATTTATTTAAATGATTTTGTGAAGTGAATGCTGTACCTGTTCTATTATTACACATTCTGTGTTACAACTTACTTAACTACAATTACAACTAATTAATTGTTATCAATTATGTATTATCTATAGTGACAAGACTTATCGATTATTAAATTTTTCTCTACTTTATCTTAATCTCATTAGTTTTCTAGTAATCTCACATTCGAGGGATTCTTGAAGAAATCTCCTCCTGATAAATAAGCTGTTCTTGTGTAGAGACGTCCTTTCTATTAAGTTTATGTTTTAACTAAAGCTTTGGTAAAAAATATACTAATATCAACGATAATAATTAATTTCAACGAGAAAATCCACAGGTTGGCGAAGTGTAGTACCAATATATTCTTACCATAATATTTTAAATGATACTTATGAAATCCGAGATTAATTATAATTAATTTGAAGATGGAATGTTTTTGAGACTTAGGTGATAATTCTGTTCAGGACGAGCCCTGTTATTATATCACTAAAGAAAAAGATAATATACTTTAAAAACACTGATAAACGTAATGCGAGAATAATAAGATTATGGTGATAAGATTGATTGGCACAAGTTAATAATACACACGGATATTGTTATTTTTTTTCTACGACTAGAGCCGCAAGAGGAGATATTTTTTGATGACAAGATTATCGTTGACTACGATCTCACCTGATGGTAAGTGACGATGCAATCTAAGATGGCAGCGGGCTAACTTGTAAGGGGTATGACAGTGCATACTCAACCTATACCTATCCCTAATCGGTTTCTACACGCCATCGTGCCGGAACGCTAAATCGCTGACCTCACGTCTTTGATGGTAGGGTTTAACTGGCCACGGCCAAAGCCTCCCACCAGACAAATTAAGAAATAGGCATTTTATGGGATAAAAATATCAGCATGTGACGTCAGCATCGATAACGAGCATAACGTGTATGATTGCAGCAAGGATCAAATTGGATGAGCTCTGCTTACTTGTTGAAATAGCGCGCCCGATGCTGCTGACCTCACTTTCCTTATATTTCCTGTATAAAAAATGTGCCCCCTTTGTATGGTAGAGTCAAAATCTGCAGATCATCGGTGCTTGAGAGGGTACGATTTCGTTTAGTGATATTGAATTACTAGTGGAAATTGGTTACAAATACAAATAGGGTACAATTTCATTATACCGTCATTTTAAAATTTCTAATAATTTCGTTATTTTTGAAATAAATGAATAAATAAATTCTTGTTAATTTAAGATAGATACTTGGCTTCTGTTTTTATCCCGTTCCTCGTGGGTTAAGTTTCGTTCCTATACCTTTAAAGTTACTACAATATGTAGCTGAAAAACCGTATTAAGTATATATGAACGTCAAAGCAAACAACTTTTAAAGTCATTCGAGTCTATTGATATTCTGCGATCATCTTTAAAAGAAAATTTTTACTTTCCTTACTAAAAAGGAAAGGTCCGATTCTATCATAAAAGTCACATTTTTGTGAATAACGATATAACTTATGAAAAAGAAGTTTGCCCACTTTTTTGCTCCGCTACACTTCTTTGGGATATTTTATGTTAATTTTATTGTAGCTACACGATCGTGAATATAACATCTCTTAAAAATAATACTTTAATATTAAATTTGCATCCATACTTTTTACTTTTATACCTAGTTTTTACTATCTTACTAATCTACATCATGATTCCATTAAACAAATTCTTTTATCCATCCGAAATAGGTAGGCACTAAGTTACTAATCTATCTCAAATATGTATTGAAACTTAGTAAAAAAAGACGTGTGGCACTCGGGGACTGCCGCGTTAAAGCTATTGCATAGCCATACATACATACATATTGCAACGCCATCTAGCGGCTCACCGTAGAGGAGTCCCGTGTCAGGTTATTTTCGTTACGGAATTTCTGGATTCGGTCTCCACGCTGGCCCGCGATAGAAGCTATGCAATAGCTTAAAAAAATTAATGCTTAACTAATATTTTGGAGAGTTTTGTTTGCGATATCATATTATTCCTGAACTTGAGTAGTACAGTAGAATCCCGATTAACCGGATCAAATAAAACCAGGGGTATTCCGTATAATCGAAAATCCGGATAATCGATTTCAAAGCAAATGAATTACAAAGTACCTATGTAATTTAAAATTTTGGTTCGAAATAACTTGTTATTGATCTTTGACGTAATCAATCACATCTTTTGAGTGATCACGAATGAATTCGGATAATCGGATGTTCGGATAATCGATGTCCGGATAATCGGGATTCTACTGTAATTCAAACAGTTGACGCCACAGTTTCCTCGAGGGTTCTTGCACAAACACCCGGTATTGTAAGTTGTTAGTGCACGGATGCGTCTGTCCTGTTATCGCTCTCGCAGCATAAACATATAAACACGATCACAATAGCTCCGACTCGAGACCGGAGGAAGTCAAACAGACGATTGTCGAGCTGCTACCCCCATGTAAACACCTTGAATCGAGTAAACACAGCCACATACAGAACGTCCATATAAGCTGTAGCTCTGTACTGGATTGTGCGTCTCATTTGCTCTCATCTTAATTTAATAATAAAAAAATAGCTTCCAAATTAGCGCTCATCGTAGATATTTAAAGTGAGAGTTTTAATGGAATTTGCTTGCCAATACCGCGAGTGTGTTTAAAGATAAACTCAGGTGTTTTTCAAAGCGTTTAAGAGTTTCCCCTAGCGCGCTGTTTAAGAAGGTTGATTCTTATTTGATTTATTAACCAACCAAACTTGATTAAAAGTTACATAAGCTCAAGATGTATACCTATAATACAGTACAGTAAAGCCAAGTTTCATGGATATTATTTGAAAGATGACGGACTTTCATACAAACTTTCACCCGCTATTTAACCCCCTTAGGAGAAGAATTTCAAAAAATTCTCTCTTCTTAGTGGGCGCCTACGTCGTAAAAAGAACCTTCTGTCAAAATTTCAAATTTCGAACTTCTTTCATAAGTATACATATTTCATAAAAAAATATATTGTCTTCGACTTAAACGCCATCGCAAATCGAATATCATATATACCTGTCTATATTCTTAATTATTAATTTCTAAAGTTAGTCTTCAAAGATTTAATTTGATTGGTTAATATTAAATAAGAATCAATCTTTATTTCTGAGCAGAGTGCTTGCGATAGCTAGTGTGACGTAAAATTGAAAGTGTGAAATGGAGATCACCCATAAAAAGTGAAATTCTCTGTGTAAGCGTTCATTGCTCTGCAGTTTTCATTCAAGAAGATGTTTTAAATAATTTCTTACTTAATAACGTGAGAGTGCGTACGGGGCTCTTGAAAGCTTTTATGGGAGGCTGTCAAGACGACAAGCATCCATATAAGCTGAACCATGAACACATCTTAAGGCTGGAGCGATATTTACTCTCCATTGTTTCTCCAAAATTTTATAACTGATTTTATGCATGAGCAAAAGAATTAATTTGTTATTTATTTAAAACACACTTAAATCTATCTTTACAGGTACATAAGCCTAATTCGATAAATATGTTCAACACAAAACATTAAGTAACTATTACTTTGCTAAACTAATAACTAGTTATCTAACTAATATTTCGACCCCTCCGTAGAACAAAGTATCATCTGCTAAATTCATAACTTGAGATTTGAGCCTTGCAGTGTGACTTTTAAGGCTCAAATTTCAAGTTGTGAATTAGCAGATGAGACTTTGTTCTACGGAGTGGTCGATTTACAAAGTACACAATAATATTTATAGTAATTAGTACCCATAATGACCTTTGTGAACTCGCCCAGTGAGCAACTGAACAAATCAACTACTTAAATTCGAATATATAAAATTACGATTGGCGGAAAGTAACCACTTTCAATAAGTTTTCTTCCAGTGTAGGTACATTAAAAATATTACAAGAAAAGTAAAATTAAAAAAAAAAAAGAACTGTTTATGACTTCGAAATTAGCGCTCATTGTGGATATTTAAGAGTGAGAAATTTTAATGGAAAAATTTGTTACATAATACTCAACGCGAGAGGTGCTTAGAGATAAACTCGGGTGCTCTTGAAAGCGTTTAAGGGAGGCTGGAGAACTCGTCGAGACGGCAAGACGGCGTGAGCAACTGAGTGTGCGTTTTGTAAAACTCCGCAGCTGTAACGAAGCTTGTTAGCGACTCGCGTACTTTTGTAAGGAGATTGTCGGCTGCAGCGAGACACCTCGGCGTGAACGAGGCGAGCTCAAATGGAACTAATGACTCCTCTATTGTTATGTGCCCTTGTAGCATTTCTGCCGCAAGCTCCGGGTGAGATATTCAACGATTATTTTACCTTTCCAGTATACAAAGAGGACATAATTTTACCTTTATAACTCACTAGTTGATGCCCGCGACTTCGTTCGCGCGGAAACTTTCTCTCGTAAATATAAGAACTATACATATGTACTCGTACTAACTAACGCGAATGGTTTTGTCGCCATTGAAATAGTTTTATTTTGGATGAGGATGGAAGCAGGCGTTATTTTTTTTTTTATACGATGACAAGATAATCCTTGACTCCGATCTCACCTGATGGTAAGTGACGATGCAGTCTAAGGTGGTAGCGGGCTAACTTGGAAGGGGTATAGCAGTATAAATTCAAACCATACCCCTAATCGGTTTCTACATGCCATCGTGCCGGTACGCTAAATCGCTTGGCTTGGCTTTTTATTTAAGGCCCGGTTTTAAGACCGGGCATACATTTTTGTTGTAATATAAATTGATCACTGATAATTAAATAACTAAGAGAAACACAACGATACTCCAAACCCTATTAATATTATAATTGTTACTCAATCGTGCCGCAAAGACTATACCGATTTAGCTGAAATTTGGCACAGAGATAGTCTGGTATAACACATAGGCTACTTTTTCTCCTGGAAAAAGGGGTTCCCGTGGCATTTTAAAAATTTAATTCCACGTGGATGAGGTTATGGGCAAAGGCTAAAACTGCATAAAATTAGAGTTCCTCAATTTTTATTAATGCTGTAAATCGGCTCTTAACTATTTTATATAGTTTACAGTAATTTGTTTTAATATTTAAGGTCAATCGAGAAGAAAATTTTCACCAATTATTAACGAGTTTAATAATTCTTTATCGATAAGAAGAAAAATGGGCTCAATGGGGAAGAACATTATACTTAACAAGAATGTAACTTTACATAATAAAATCACTGATTTGCAATCAATATTTATGGACCTATCTTGTAGAGGATGTTACATTTGCATGGAACGAGCCTTAAAAGCACATAAGCCCCATATTCATAAAATGACGGAGCCACGGTTCAGTTCTGAAAACTTTCAAGACATCAACAATAGAAATATGAAAGATATCACTAGACGCGATAAACGAAAAGTCGAATGGGGTGCATCAAACCTAAAGAAATCCAAAAAATCCAAACCAAAAAAGAATAAAGGTATATCTTTGATAAAGTATAACGATAACGATGGAGTATATGCATTGAAAGTTAACGAAACAATTTCAGTATTGGATGTATACAATAAGAGTGAAACGGTGATGACTTGCCAAGTGCACAGCGTCAAAAAATCTGTATCATGTGATTCACCCGAAGCTAATTTAATTTTGACCGGTTCGAGGAAGAAAAACAAGAAAGGTAAAAAGGGACACGGCAAACGCGAGGTGAAAGTTGAACCGATAAAAACAGTAATTGCACCAGTATATAGGAAACGTGACATAGATGATTCGCAATTACCTGAAAATATAATGTCTTCAATAGAGGAAATGTATTAAGTTTTTATACCTAAAGAACATTTTGTGACTTTCATAGCAATATCTTTTAAAAAACTCCGCGACTTCGAGGGTACGTCGTTCGGGGTTTGAATAGTCTTAATGTTAGCTCTTTCAATTCATGAGGGCACGCGAGCTTTACTTGTGATTACGTCGTGTATATGCACATTGCGTAAGTGTGCGTGCTTGTCGGGGCTGTCAGGCGCGACGCTCACACTTATACAGAAACGACACACACAATCATGAGCCACGTACCCTCGTGAGTTGCAAGAACTATAACTCTTCAACAAATAGATTGATGTACAGACATTTAAATTAATTCGTATTTAAGTATAATTGACTGTATGCATTGTAATAAACTAGTGCGATAATAAATAAAGCTAGAAAATGTTCTAAAATACTAATAATATGCAATATCAGATAATAAGTGTTATCAACTTTTGTCATACTTAGTTCACGGCTTAATAACTCATTAACGCTGGTGGTATAGATATCAGAGTTATTTTTGCCACCACTGCGCAGGCGACTTTATTAATGTCAAAATTATTACTAATTAATCTATTTGATAGATGGGATTATTTTCGAGAGTATTCTTATATTAATTTGTTTTTGGGTACCTATTCGTGTTTTTATTTATATTATTTTATTTTTAATTTATTTATTAGTTACTTACTGGTTTATTATAAAAATAAATAAAATTAAGATAAGAATTTGTCTCATTGCTCTCTAGTTTACTAGTTAAGTTTAAACTTAACCTTAGGTTTAAAATTTCAAAATTCAAAATTTATTTATTTCATGTAGGCTACCCTGTAGCACTTATGATAAGTCACAAATCTACCACCGGTTCGGAATGCAGATTCTGCTGAGAAGAACCGGCAAGAAACTCAGCAGTTGCTCTTTTCAAAAAATAAAATAAACTAATTTTACAATAAGTAATAATACTAAGCTAAGTATACAGTGCTTCCACAGTGAAGCTTCAAAAATACAATACATATAATCTAACACATGTCAGCATGGGAAGTCAAAGCAGACCCATTCCCGTTGGCGGCACCCGTTCACGAGCACGACGCATGATCCAGCCATTGCTTCGCTTCGCTAAGAAGTTAAGAAGTTTATGATAAAATTTTAGAGTTGACAGAGATTTTGTCGTGAAAAAAAGTTATACCCACCCAAAATAGAGCCTATTTGTTCTTATATTATGTTCTGTTACAGGAGTTATTATGCCATTTTCCTTACGACGCTTTTCCATCTTGCGCCTTTTTATCGTCATTTACTGTTATCTTGTATAATACCCAATGTTTTTAAAAATATATAAGTCTTTAATGGAAGACCTTCGTAAGTACAAGTTCAAGGTTAAGGAAAAATGGTGACTGACATTTTTCCCGAAAAAAGAATTATTTATTTTAAGAGATGCTTTCCCAAAGCGAATCTTAAAAATAACAGTTTCCCAGTTACCCCTTTCGGAGTCTTAAGTAAAAAGAGACTAAAAAAATTACTTTTTTTTTTCAATAAAAGATTGTCAAAGATCACGGTAATTCTACTTATATATATATATATAGATAGTGACATTGCACACATTCGTTGGGGCGTGAAGGAGTAACAAAAACACACACACACACACACACACTCTTACAAACTTTCGCCTGTATAATATTATTAGTGTGATAGTGTGATGTTAATTTACACTTGTTTCGTGTAATAATATTATATGACGGATGCTATAACCAATTTTCCGTAGTCGAGTCACAGTTTTTAAACTTTTTTCTTGTTAAGTACCTATTTATTAAAAGAAATTCCACAAATATTAATACCTAGCGTAAGACAGGAGTGTGAGGGGAGAGTGGGCGAGTTTCGTCGAAGATTGAACGCTCGGACCAACAGTTTAGATTAGAAAAGTTGGCGGCACTCGGCCGGACTGACAAATTGCTACAATAATACTACAGATTTCGAAGTTGTCCCTCTGAAATCCAACACCAACTGTATCGGGGTTCCGCAAAAAGATGACATGATATAATTTAAAAAAAGTGATGACAGCACCACGTTCGTTTGAACGTATGTTACGATTTCAGGTTTCGATATTCTTGAACATAAATTAGGTAGATATTAGCTAACTAATGGCTAGTTGAGCAGTGTTCTTATGAATATTAATTTGATTCCCTTTTCCATGGATGAACATAGGCTATTTTTTATCCCTGAAAAATTAAGAGTTTCCGCGGGATTCTTTTTTAAACATACTCTGCGCGGATGAAGTTGCGGACTAAATTAAGTCAAAATTATGAAACAAAACTTTACATCAAAAAGTCGGGACCAAGTCTATTTATTATCGATACTGAGTCCCAAACAATATTTTTTGAATTTTTTGTCTGTCTGCCTGTCTGTCTGTGCGCGTATTACGCAAAAACTACTGAACGTATTTAAATAAAATTTGATATAGTGGTAGCTGATAGTCCGGATCAATATATAAAATACTTTTTATCCTGATAAACAATAAGGTTTATCTGGGATAGGGGATGAAAGCTTTTGTTGATTTTGCTCCATAATTTCGTCAAATCTAAACGGAATTTGATAATTCTTTTTTTTTTTATAAATTGTGCACTATTAGAAATATTTTGTTTAATTTTGGTGAAGATCTACCAAATATTATCGGAGATAGAGGACATAACTTCTCGCGGATAGTAGCAAGTCACTCTAAACTTTTTCCACGTGGACGAAGTCGCGGGAATCAGCTAGTGTAGTAGTATTACCCGTATGGGTAGGTACGTATTCCATTAAATATTGCAAACAAAAGTAAAATGGTGCGTAAGAGTACAGTACTAATCAAACCCTCAGTCTACGTCTAACCCTCGATAGACAGCCGAAATGAAAAAGGATGAAATGTTAAGAAACTGAGGGCTCAGCGAGAAACTTGTGTCAAAAGGATCACGTAGCACGTCAAGTTTTCCGTTATCAGCACTTCGGATGCTCACATTCTGCCGAAAAACTTCCCCGTAAAGAGTCTAACGAGTTTCACCCTTATCGACGAGGGGCTTCTTCCGAGCCTTTTATTGCGAACTTTTTAAAAGGCATCGAATTAATGGTATAATGACTTCGGTAAGTGTTTCTGGGAGCCGATTATTCCTCATATTATTTGTGTACTTTCGCAATCCATTTAGGCTTATTTTGAGGGTGAAACTCTTATCTTTGTCAAGTGCGAATAATTGGGTATCGATGAGGAGTTGGAAACACTGTTGCTTCCTTCGGTAGACCCAGCCATTCAACCAGACTGAAAATATTATAAAAGCGTTGAGATTTCACGTAAATTATAATAATTAGGCTCTACTAATGATGTTACTTACTTACATTAAGGTTGTCATTCGTCATTATTTGAAATGTCAACATAATATTCAAGTGATACTACTTGTATTCTATTACTACTGATCGTGTATACAATGTGGAAAATAAGTGTGCGCAAAGCATAATTTTCTGTATTTTCTTTGGTTCATTCTAGTGCGAGACTTCGGGCGTAGCTAGTTACTACCCTACCGGTAAATATGTGCTACCTAGAGATTAAGTGTTCCAATACGATGCCGTGGACGAATTGAGAACCATGAGTTTAATTACTGTCATAACTCTTTAGTTAGTCTGTTTTCATCTTTTCATCGAAAACATCGAAATAGATAATCGAAACCATCTGTCTGTGAAAAACTAGTTATTAGCTTTAATTTTCTTCTGTTCATATCTATTTACTTTTTCTTAATTCGCTGTAAGTTTTCCTCGTAAAGTAAAAAAATTAAATGCTTTCTAATACAAGGTCCGGTCTAATATACAAACTTCGTTCATTCGTTATTTGAAATCTCAATAGCCCAACGGTTAAAGGTGCGGACTGCGTACTGAAAGATCGCCGGTTCGAGCCCCACCCATTGCACTATTATCATACCCACTCCTAGCACAAGCTTTTCGCTTATTTGGAGGAGAGAGAAGAATATGAGTCAAGTTCAGCTTGGCTAATATTCTTTAAATATTCTTTAAAAAAAAAACTTACGACATGTGAGAAATGGCTAAACATTAATTTGGCTGTTTAAACAAAGGACAATTATTAGGGGATAACACCCTGCGGGAGATCAACGGCACCTGTGACACACTGCCGTTTTATGAATACACACCTATAAAGCCTGTAACTGGCCTCCGCTGGGAAATAGGTAGTCATAGCGAAATTAAATGAAATTTTATTTGTTCAAACATGGGTAGCAATAACTTGTTATAAGTAAAATAATCAGATAGTAGAGATATAATAATACAAGACGATGCCCGCGACTTCATCCGCGTGGATTTAGGTTTTTTAATTCCCATGGAAACTCCTTAAATTTTCCGGCACCGGGAAGCACAGTGTTGGCAGACCCCCCCACTAACCGACCGACGACATCAAACGAGTCGCAGGGAACCGCAGGATTCAGGCGGCACAAGACCGCGGCCTATGGAAGTCCATGCAAGAGACCTTTGTCCAGCTGTGGATGTCTATCAGTTTGTGAAGAAGAAGAAGATTCCTTGGCGATAGTGAAAAAGGGTCTTTAATGAATAAAATACATTTAACAGTTATTGTCGTCTACTTTCTAATAACATTTGAATCGTTTACGTAGAAGCATTGATATCATAAGCATATTTCAAATTCAAATTCAAAATTATTTTTTCATGTAGGCCAACTTGTGGCTCTTATGACAAGTCGAAAATCTATCACCGGTTCGGAATGCTGATTCTGTTGAGAAAAGCCGGCAAGAAACTCAGCAGCTGCTCTTTTCAAAACAAAAAATGTTAAAATATGTAGCTTATCTATCTTGTGGACAGCTGAAGCAAAGCAGTTTGGTTCCAAGCAACTACATACTATTATTTACTACTGATTGATAATATAATGTTCACCTGCCCTGTCACAATGCTTGGATTGTTCTTAATTATATTTTCAGTGACGGTGTTGACGAATGAATTAAACGTTCACATAAACAAGGGGCAATTAGCGGCTGGCGTCTGCGGGTTGTCGACGACACTTGTGATATATTAGCGTCGTTTTCCGTCGCGCACGCCTTTAATAACACTTTATATTGTCGCATGCATTAAACATAGAGAATCATGGAATTGCCAGCATTCTCACGGCTTTATTCAATTTGGTCTGGTGGGAGGCTTTGGTCGTGGCTAGTTACCACCCTACCGTCAAAGACGTGCCGCCAAGCGATTTAGCGTTCCAGCACGATGGCGTGTAGAGACCGATTCGGGGGTATGGGTTGAATCTACACTGCCATACCCGTTCCAAGTTAGCCCGCTACCATCTTAAACTGCATCGTCACTTACCATCAACACTGGGCGGATTAGAACTGTTTGGCATACAGACAGCTTTTATAACGTAGCCATTCGCTAAGAAATTTTGGAAAATTCAACGCCTAAGGGGGTCATAGGGTATTAAGTTATATATTATATATAGTTTAAATAATAATAATAATATTTTTTATTTGTTATGCATGTTCCCCGATTACTGGAAGACGCCTGGACCGATTTGGAAAATTCTTTTTTTGTTTGAAAGGGTATACTTTCCAGGTGGTCCCACAGTCATCAGGTCAGAATCTAATGATGGGATCCTAAAGAAATCGAGGGTACTCTTCATATTTTATAGGTACAATTGATATACTTTGTAGTGACGTTTGAAGTCGATTTTGTAAAAAGAATTTTTACGTTTAAATTATGTTATTTCTTCTATGTTACAATTGCCTAATTTTGTGCAGAAATACAGAGAGACAACCGATTAATATTGAACCTCGGTTCAAATTTTCCCAATAATGGGTCCCGACTATTTAAGTCAATATTATTTAACACAATTCTAGATTACTTGACTTGTATTTTCCTTTTCAGTTTTCATTTACGCAGTCGGGTTGATTTCTTAAATTTAATATTTTATTGGTAATATTTACCTACTCGTTTGGGATGAGCTACCAAATGAAATTTGACTTTCATGCAGTGTAGATAAGGTTCGCTTCCGTGATTTATCTGCAAAAGGGAGCTTCCGAAAACACTCGTTAGCGACTTGCTAATTTAAAGCTAGAGTCTAGACTGTAGTTCACTGTAGGTATTTACCTTCACTGTGAATTCGAAGAGGATTCTAAAACAAAGAAAGGCACAGTTTTTTTTAAGTTTGCTTTGTTGAAAAGAACAACGTTTTTATTCGCAGTAAAATAACCCTGCTTACTGAGCTAATATTATACTTCTTCTTTATACTAGGGAGAGAAAAATAAGGGAAATCATGCACAACAGTAAGAAAGTTATTAATTTATCTCAGTCCGGCTCGAAGGACCATATGTTAATGTGAATAGGGTCTCTTAATTCGGGTTGGACCTGGCAGAATGAAATACGTGTTCACTAGTTGAACTTACAATACCTATGATGCAGCTAACAATTTCTTTGAATAAAACGTCTATATGCGCCGATCGAAGGACATGAATATGAGCGGATGACGTCACGCCATGCCACTATTGTTCGCTGAAATTTTTAACCAGGATTGTCCCATAAACATGTGTGTGTATAGTACATGGATTGTCAATGGAAATGTTTCCGTACTAACGCAATAATACTGCAGTATAGTTCTTGCAATTCACGAAGGCGCGTGGCTCATGGGTGTGTGTGTGTCGCATCTGTATAAGTATGAGCGAGAGCTTGTTCGCGCCTGACCGCTTCCACCTAGGCTTTTGACAGGCACGCACACTTACGCAATGTGCATGTACACGACGTAACCACAAGTAAAGCTCACGCGCCCTCATGAATTGCAAGAACTGTATACTGTATAGTTATATTTTGTAAAACAAAAATAAAAACTAATGCTAATTGGAAGTAATATTTCATTGCCCGAAGTGCTGACAAGAGAGGAAAATTACTCAACAATGTTGATGTAAAATGTAGGGTTGACATCGCGTCGGATATTAATGATATGTGTAAAACGTTAGCGCTTAATGAGACTTGCATGTTCTTGAAATTAATGACTTACAAAAATGCGAATATTTTTACTATTAAGTTGCTCATTTTTTGTCAACTCTTACTTCTCTGCTATGTTATAGTCTGAACAACCCAATGCTTTCTATCTTGTGCACCAAAAAAATGAAATAAGATACAATATTGGTATACTTTTCGTTTAGAATTAATCTTTACTAGGCAAACGCGTTTCAGACGAATTATACTATAATTTAATCAATTATTTTTCGGCGGCGTGTATTTTTTGTAAATATAGCTAGTGGTAGTTTTAATTTATTTAAGTTTTATTTTGTTGTATGTTCTTATAAATAAAATATTTCATTTATTAGTAAATCCTAAATGTCTTGTGATTATTTTTCGTAACCAATTAACCTTCCTGTCTTTGTTGTATACTTCTTTTGTACTTCCCTTGAAAATACCCGTGTTATCTGCCATTATTTGCTCCTGTTTGGTCACATAAACAAGGGGCAATTAGCGGCTGACATTGTGGCTGACATAGCGCGATGTGTTGGCGACACCTGCGACACATTAGCCTTGCTTTATGAAACTCGTACAACACGCATCAAATGGACGGCTTACTCGTAAATACTTACTATAATATATAAACGTTGTCGTATAACATTGTATTTATACCTTTTTTTCCAAAATTTTAAGTACTTTAGTGGATATGTTTTATTAATATTATTAGAATATATTTTCATTTAATATATCTTTTTAATTGTTTGAGATGCTTGGTGCCTCAAACCACCACTTTATTACAGCAATGGGTGAAAATTGTAAAGCTGAAATACCTCGCAGACTCCAATTTTATTAAGCTATTGCATAGCTTCTATCGCGGGCCTTGAGCGTGGAGACCGAATCCAGAAATTCCGTAACGAAAATAACCTAACACGGGACTCCTCTCACCGCTAGATGGCGTTGATAAAAAATGCTATGCAATAGCTTAACCGCGGTAGTCCCCGAGTGCCACACGTCTTTTTTTATTATTGTGGTATATAGAGTATGTAGACAATAATTTTATTAAGTTATATGATGTTGGTATTTTGTAAATTAGAATACGGGTTCAGAATAAACCCGTTGCTTAGACTGGGCTACTGGGGACTGGGCATTATTCAATATTTTATTGGCGCAGTCGGTAGGATGTTCATTAAATTCGTCGAAAACTTAACTCATACCTAAACCATGTACCTGTTTACAACCTAGGCAGAGTTAGTAGGACGCAGTTTATCTAAACTTATTATTGTAAGTAAGCCTATTCATAATCCGGCGTTAAGCTGGTCTTTCATCAGTGCCCCCGTCGCAACACTCAATTTATGTGCTTGTACAATCTAGCTAGTATAAGCAAAAAGCCCTTTCCTTTGTTAATGGGAAGGTTTCAGAGCTTATCTCGCTCCGTTGCTCGACTGCAGGTCGTCTGATGAATACAATGAACTGCCTTCGTCTTCAGAGGGCTTTGGAGATTGTAGATTTCTGCGTAACTATAAATTTATTTGAATTACTGATGCGAGAAAATTAATGCAAACACTATACGGACAGGATATTCTACTAATGTTATAAATGTGAAAGTTTGGATGAATGGATTGATGGATGGATGTTTGTTACTCAATCACGCCGCAACGACTGAACCGATTTGGCTGAATTTTGGCACAGAGACGGATTATAGTCTGAAACTAGCTTTTGCCCCCGCGACTTCGTCCGCGTGGAATTAGATTTTGGGGTGGAATTTTCAAAAACTGTGACACACGTACTTTTTTATTTTTAACTGAAAGCTCAAATACCAACTTTGGTGGAAACAGCTTGAAAAATGACGGAGTTTCATATAAACTTCCATCCCCTATTTAAACCCCTTAGGGGTGGAATTTCCAATAATCCTTTCTTAGTGTGCGCCTACGTCATAAAAGGAACCAAATGTAAACATTTCAAGTTTCTAACTTCAGTAGTTTAGGCTGTGCGTTGATATCTCAGTCAGTCAGTCAGTCAGTCAGTCAGTCAGGATTTTGAATTTTATATTTATATATAGATAACACTTAGGTTACTTTTATCTCGGAAAATAAGAGAGTTTTAGCGGGAAATAAATTTCAATCCACGCGTATGAAGTCGCGGCCATCAGCTTGTATTTTATAACAATCAAATTAAAATTATCCCGTATTTCATTCTGCAGTCATTTGTTTATTTAATTAATAACAATCATTATACAGATACGGATTGTATGTGACTTTTAAAGAGTCCTGACACAATTCTACCCGACAATGAGATCGTTGAATGTGTGCGTTAATTATTTATTATTACCAACAAGACTGTAAGATACACTCAGACACTGGCACGATACATGAACATTGAACGTATCACGTCAAAGGTATTTTGATACTTTGTGTACAAAATTAGAATTAATTAGGTACATAACTAATTAATTCTAATTTTGTATAATATTTAATATCTATATGTATTTAGTTTCTACTTTATCACATACTGAACAAACCAAACTGAGAAAAAAATCGTATTCAAAGCGATCTATTCGTTTGAGGCCTGCGATATCTCATACAGAATGGCAAAATCAAACTTATAATATCTCTCTTATTTTGTCGGGGGTTAAAAATAGATTAAGCTACTAACCATTTATTATCGGTGTTGAGACACTACTGTGAGTGTGCAGTGAACGAGTTTCCTCGAAGATTGAACGCTCGGACTAACAGTTTAGATTAGAAAAGTTGGCGGTGCGCGGGCGTACGGACAAATTGCTTCACTAATACAACAGATTCCGAACTCCAGCCTTCACGAGCTGAAATTCGACAAAAACTACCAAATATACCAGTTTAACGGGCGGAGACGGCCGGCTGTGTAATTTGGAGGCATAACTTTTATGCTCGGGCTATAAGTTTCTAATAGTTTTTATATTACGCCTCTAGCTCAGCGTTTAATCAGGCTTAGTACTCTATTTACGATATTTCTAACGGCGTTTTTTGTATTATGTTCTTGCAATTCACGACGGCACGCGGCTCTTGGTTGTGTGTGTGTCGTACCTGTATAATTGTTAGCGAGAGCTTGCTCGCGCCTGACCGCTCCCACCTAGGCTTCTAGACACGCACGCTTACGCGACATGACGTAACCACCAAGTAAAGCGCCCGTAACATCGTGAGGTAAACGTACTATACTTAAAACAATTTTAAGCTATTGCATAGCTTCTATCGCGGGCCTTGAGCGTGGAGACCGAATCCCGAAATTCCGTAACGAAAATAACCTGACACGGGACTCCTCTCACCGCTAGATGGCGTTGATAAAAAATGCTATGCAATAGCTTTACCGCGGCAGTCTCCGAGTGCCACACGTCTTTTTATTTAAGTTTACACCATTAAAAATACGTTCATGTATTTTTATCCGACTGAAATGAGTAAACCAGAAATAATAAATGCCTAATGAAATTCACATTTAAATAAAACATAATATGTACAGAAAGAATGTGCGACACGTCGAAATCCAGAAGCCGAAAATTTTGGCTCTCTCGGGTGTTCACAGACTCAATTATTAATAGATATTTGGCTAAACAAGACACCGAGATACCGCAGTTATGCATTGATAATGATCTCCTTCCGATAATAGGGTAGCCATATTGTGATACAGTTCTTGCAATTCACGAGGGCGAGTGGCTCATGGTTGTGTGTGTGTCGTAAGTGTGAGTGAGAGTTTGCAAGCATCTGTCCGCTTTCACCTAGGCAACTGACAGACACGCACATTTACGCAATGTGCATGTACACGACGTAACCACAAGTAAAGCTCACGCGCCCTCGTAAATTGCAAGAATTATAAATTATGTTTAATATTATGTTTTATGTATATTATATTTTTTTGGGCATCTATTTCAAAAACTATTCTATTTCTTTGATATAATATAAAGTAGTAAAGCATATTATAAGCTTTGCAAACCTCTATGTTCTTATAAAACTTACATAAAAAACATTGATGCTAATTTTGTTGTATATACAATCTTAAACTAAAGCACCTACCTACTTACTTTCTTTAATTGGCTGCTCTAAATAAACATATCTACCTTATGAAATAAATAGATATAGCTTTATACTGTAAGATAATAACCTTATATTTATTAAGCTATTGCATAGCTTCTATCGCGGGCCAGCGTGGAGACCGAATCCAGAAATTCCGTAACGAAAATAACCTGACACGGGACTCCTCTACGGTGAGCCGCTAGATGGCGTTGGTAAAAAATGCTATGCAATAGCTTTACCGCGGCAGTCCCCGAGTGCCACACGTCTTTTTTTTCGTATTTTTAAAGAACATTTTTACCGTCTATTTATGGTGAACCTACTAATACTTAGAGGAAATCGCGTGTTTCGAATACGATTTTATCGAGTTAGTTATAGTCAGAATCACCCCATACGCTATGAATATTGAGAATAATATACATTGCCTCAATTTTGCATCCAATTTATAAAGCTTTGTTTTGAATTTATAAAATAGGTTATATCCAAAATTTGAAATATATTTTTTGTTTGTACCGGTTTGTTGATACTTAGTTGTTTTTTGAAAAGAATTTGTAATTTTTTAAAAATAAAGTGGTTATTTTATCAGCATAACTTTACTATTACATTGAGGTCTAAAATTTTTGCCTTTTCGGCTTTCAATAAATAACTATAACTCTTGTGCCACAAGATTGTTTTAAACCATGCTCCAAGACATTACACATTGGTAAAACAGATAGTTAATTGCTATTTTTATTTTATAAGATAGTTAACGAACTAGGCAATTCGCAAAATATATTACTTTAATTAATCTATTATTTACCAGCTAATGTCCGCGATTTCGTTCGCGTGTTATTACTACTCGACAACCAGACAGACATCCCTTAATAGGTTCCTTGATTTAGTAGGATACTCGTACCGTCAGGCATATCCGTAAAATAACATCGTAGGTATGAAATGTCTTCACTTAAACAGGTAATTAATATTTTTTAATAACTTAGGATATTAATTAATCCCGAACAATAAATTAAATGAGGATATCGTTATTATCACTTGACATGTTAAGTAGGGTACTTATACAAAAAATTTCTTCGTCTAGACTTAGTTTAGAAGGAACTCCTGTGTGAAACATGGCGGGTCTATTTTTCATATTGTCTGTGGTTGGTGTGTATTACTTTGATGCCGCTGGAGCGTCGCCGTTTCTTTGTGTTCGTCTAAGGTGTTTCTATATGTGCTGTATTGCTGGTTTCTCACGGTGCAAGATATCGCGAACACAACCAACGCCATGCGCCAATACATCGTGCTCTAGCATTGACCTACTGTCAATGAAAGTACGTTCTTAACGTTCCCTTCGATTCGCGGCTAAAAGGTAACTTCAAAGAATAAACGCGAAAATGTTCATTCGGATCGTTAATCACAAGTTTTATTAAAGTGAATCCGTGTTTGCAACTAACTTTGAGCTAATTTAAGCTTGCCTGTAGTAAACGTGCGGTAACTGTATGTAACTTGGAAGTCCGTGGGACTTTGAGTGGTTTGCTACGCATCTGGAAGGAGCTTTATGGCAGAAGTGGTGATTTTCGATGGAGAGTGACAGTTCACATATTAAAGAAGTGGACATAATATTACCTCTGATCTCTGCTCAAAAAAAGATAAAAACCGGTCAAGTGCGAGTTGGAGTCGCACATGAAGGGTACCATCGTAACAGAGATTGTTAACGTGGAGCAAAAAACGCCGAAAGAATCACATGTCTTGTTTTTTTTCTTTATTATTTGTTTTTATTGCGGATATAGATATACACATTATGTGAAAATTTCAATTTATCTACCGATTACGGTTCGTGAGATACAGTCCGCTGACAGACAGACAGATGGACGGCAGCAGAGTCTTATTAATAAGTTCCCATTAGCACTCTTTGGGTATGTAACCCTAAAAATAGGAAGTATTAATGCCAGGCCTCCACTGTCCCGCTTGTTTTTTAATATATGGACGTAACGAACACTGCTCTCTTTATTGCGGCTGGAATATTTGGTGCGATTCGCGCGATCAAGCACCGTGAGAGACCATAATTAGACGGATGCGTGATCTCTTTGGCCTCACTTTTACATTTCTCGCATAAATTCTTGCCTTTTTCGTAGTACAAAGCTCGCGAGCAAAGAACAGTGGTGTTTTATGTTACAGAAAGGGAAGTGGATTAAGCTGAAATAGGTGAACGTGTTACGAGTTTATAAAGTGTACCTACATCTAAATGTGGTTGCTATATGAACTGTGTGGTTCAAAAGGGTTCAAAGGATAGCGCGGTTCTTTTTAACCCCCGACGAAAAAGGAGGAATGTTATAAGTTTGACATGTGTATCTGTGTGTGGTTGTGTGGGTATATCTGTTTGTCTGTCTTTTCTCTCGTAGCTCGCTAACGAATGGACCGATTTTGACGCGGTTTTCTCTGTTTTAAAGCTTAAATTAAAAAAAAGAAATAATGAAAAACACCTGAACATCGAAAAAAATTAAAGTAGTAATTTAGTATAGGAATCCAATTTGGATTACTTTTAATGTATAGTTGGAGCAAAAGCCGGGAGCAAAACTAGTCTAGAATAGAAGGCCTCGTTTACAAACACTCTTTGGTTACCCTTGATAAAGAAGCTTAAAGTAAGAGATTCTGGAAAATGAATTTAATTATTTTTTTGATACAGTTTGTTCAACGTTTGCGGAGCCTTTTCAGGACAAAGATGTACTACCCGAGTTCGAGGACAGAAGACATTCTGACATTAATGAATACTACCTTTTTACAAGGTTTGTAATATTAATAAATTTTTTTAAATATATAGACTAGCGCTTCACTGCGGTCGCACCTGAAGGTAAGTGAAGATGCAGCCTAAGATTAATTAAAGATAAAAAAAGAAGTGTGGCACTCGGGGACTGCCGCGGTAAAGCTATTGCATAGCATTTTTTATCAACGCCATCTAGCGGCTCACCGTAGAGGAGTCCCGTGTCAGGTTATTTTCGTTACGGAATTTCTGGATTCGGTCTCCACGCTGGCCCGCGATAGGAGCTATGCAATAGCTTAAAAATAAAAATCTACTTTTTTATATCGTGTTTTATAACAGTCGTCACTTACCATTAGGTGAGATCGCAATCAAGGACTATCTTCTGGCGTAAAGGTATTATGACCAATCAAGCCTCAATCACCGGTGGGAAAAGCCGATGATATTATATAATGAATACATACTTTAAATTAAAGTATTGTTTTAGGATTGTGGTATAACAAGCTTTTCAACCCCACAAAGGATTTTTGCACTGGTGATACTACTATTTTAGTGATAGTAATTTTTTTAGAAGATAAAGTTCTCATAGTTAAATATGAATATTGCCAAAAGAAGAAATAGAATATTTAACATTTATACACATAATAGGTTCTTTGTGAGGTTTTCTTTGTTGAAACAAGATTTTCTTTGTTGCTGGTTGTGTTACTATAATAATATTATAATGCCGTGCTCCAACTCCTTACTCTTTTAATGCTGGAATGTCCCCCCATCACTGATATAATAAATGTAATACAATTGATTTTTAAAATAAAAAAAAGAATATTAATTTAAAGTTTTTATATTAATGTACAAAGTTATAAAAATATACAAAAATTACTAATAAAAACTGACTTCTTCAAACGCCACTACAAAATATAAGATAATTTTAATTTGTACACGTAGGTATGGTGAAGTCAGGCAGGCCTAAATAGAAAGGATGAAAATGATTTGTAGTGGCGTTTGAAGTCAGTATTTGAGTTTTTATTTTAAGCTTTTTAGTGTCTGCATAGTCCATATTTCACAGAGATGTGGAGTAACATCGCTAAACGAAAAATTAAAAAAATGCGTCGAAATGCCCCCTTCTTTTTCTGAAGTTGATTAAAAACATATGTTTTACCTTTCTAGACGTAACCCCACAACACCGCAAAAACTCGTGATTAATGATGCCAACAGCATCTTTTTATCAAACTTCAATGCCAGAAACCCCACTGTAGTCGTCGTTCACGGCTGGCTTGATAGTATGAACGCCAGCTTCAACTGGGAGGTTAAAGATGGTAAGAATATGTATTGATCTTGAACTTTAATTTATTGTTAGCACTTCAAGTATATTATGCCTGGCATAGTATAATGAACGCTGTGCCAGGCATAATTCTAAGTGCCAGACTTAACAGACTTTTACAACAGACCAAAAAGCTTATGCTTGGAGTTGTTATGATAATACAACAAGTGCAACTGGTTTAATTGCCTCGCTGGTCTAGTGGTTCCAAGTTCGACTGCGGATGACGAGGTCCCGGGTTTGATTCCCGGATTGGGCCAAAAAATGTATTGTGTTTTTCTAACAAGAACCATGGCCTGAAACCATGGGCTGTCAGATTCAAACCTTTTCTCCTCATCCTCAAGCTGTTCAAGCTCAAGCTGCTCTTATTCCTGTCTCTGATCCTCAGTCTGGCCAGCTTTAAAAAAAATCTTGGATTCATGGCTCTTATGAGTACCGAAACTTGCCTTGAGTAACTGAATCAAAGACTGTCTCGCCACTTAACGTAAAAAAAATCAAGGCAAACC
Source organism: Hipparchia sbordonii (assembly GCA_038048805.1). Taxonomy (NCBI): domain Eukaryota; kingdom Metazoa; phylum Arthropoda; class Insecta; order Lepidoptera; family Nymphalidae; genus Hipparchia; species Hipparchia sbordonii. The sequence goes on from CM076112.1 coordinate 9,284,928, forward strand.
TGATAAACACATTTTTTTTGCAGCATACCTCCGGAGAAGTGATGTTAACGTCATTAAGTGCGATTGGAGAGAAGTTGCTATAGCTGTGTACGGGTCGTCCGTGGCGGGTGTACCCAGCGTTGGTGGTCATCTTGGCAATTTTCTCCACTTCCTTCATCTAACCACTAGGATTCCCTACAACTTGTATCATCTAGTTGGGTTCAGTTTAGGAGCCCATGTCGTGGGTAACGCGGGCAGGCATTTAGATGGACGAGTTGCTCGTATTACTGGTTAGTATCAAATGTTACCGTCGTGATCATGAGCCCATTAGCATCTCACTAATGAGCGTAGATCTCCTCTCAGAGAAGCTTTATAGGAAGGAATTTTTAGACTTCACACACCTTTGAGAAAATTATGGAGAATTCGCAGGAATGCGAGTTTCCTCACGAATCACGAAATTTTCCTTCACCATTTGAATTTAATTCCTCAACGCACACAACTCTGAAAAGTTAGAATTGCGAGTCCAGGATCGAACTGCATTCAAATCGGTCTATCCGTTAGATTGCTACGATGACACAGATAAAAATAGACACAAAGATAGACAGTCACACCAACAGATAAACACATAGACGGCCAGACACACGGACTGACAAACACACAGATGGTCAGGCACGCAGAGACAGACGAAGCGGTTTGCGTTTATTTGTCAGAACAGTAAACTATAACTTTTCCTACAGCATTGGATCCTGCCGGCCCACTATGGCATGGGAACCCAAATCGACTGAGACCATCCGATGCTGTATATGTAGAAGCCATTCACACAGACGGCAGCCCTGTAGGTCTCGGCTTCGGTGCGCCAGTCGCTGACGCTGACTTCTTCCCCAATGGAGGGGTCAGCCAGCCCGGTTGCTTTGACCACTTCTGTAACCACAACCGAGCTTGGGAACTATTCGCTGCCACTTTGACCACTAACCATCTGGTGGGCAGACAGTGCACCAATATGTTGCAAGTCAGCACGAACAACTGTCGTGGAAATGAGTTGCATATGGGCAATCATATTTTGGATAAAAGGGGGTAAGTAATACTTAGATGATGAAAGTTGGGCTTCCAAGGTTCAGTCCAAGGTTCAACGGTGACTCCGTACCGGGAAGCCACCTACTAGGATGGATTTCGGATGCAGGTGGCACAAGAAAGAGAAAGTAAGAGACCTAATTCCAGCTTTAGACGTTTATAAGATCATAATGATAGTCAATAGACATAAGAGTGAACTGTATTGCGGAATTAAACAGTATAAAAAGTATCCACAAATCAACTGTAACCAGCAAGCTATCTCTGTGCCAAGTTTCATCACAATCTACTGGATCTAATTAATATTGATTACCAATATTACCAATGTTAAACATGACTAATATTCCCAGGGATTTATTTCTAGAAAAAATAAACCAAATAAACTTTACGCTTATTTGGTAGGCCAAAAGCTTGTATTAGAGTTTGGCACAACAGTACTGCAACAGAAAGGGTTTGAACCGTGACCTTTCGGTTTTTTAGTCCACGCCCTAACCGTTGCGCTATTGAGCCTATAAAATTGTTCTTTTCATGTACGCCGTGTAAAATAACATGGTTTTTTTTTTCGTTTTTTCAGATCTGGATTATTTCGAGTTAACACTGGCCGGACATATCCATTCTAATTTTATTTTTCAATTTCTGAAATAAAACCTGTTATGTAAAGTTTATGGTATAAAATTTGAATAAAATGTACATACAAATCACACGTGTATTATTTAATTTGAAATTATTTAAGATAGAGAAAGTTTTTGTTTTTCGGGGGAAAAATTAATCTATGAAAGCTATCTCTGCGCCAAATTGAAATGAAGATCGGTTAAGCATATTATCTGTATTATAAACAGTTCATATTTTTTGATGAAGGAACCATACTGGAAGGTTACATAATAATGTAACAATAAAAAAAAATGTAGATAATATAGCGCTTGACTGCGAACATATTTTATTTTTTGAGATCAGAGTCAAAATAAATAAGATAATGTGAAAAGAGTCGCAAGAAGCCGCTGGATACAAGCGGTGCAAGAGGTCTATATCTATATATCTGTGGATCTATGGTTTGATGATCTATAGTCGAGATATAGCTATGTTTAATGAAAATCGGTCCAAGATTGCCGCCGGCACAAAATAGCGAGTTTCGTATAATACATATTTTTACCACAAATCTCTCAATATGGATATCAAATGAAAAGACTTGTCTAGTAGAATACTATACACTATGATACACTTCAAATCCAAGATGGCCGCCACCACAAACGGCGAATTACATATATTTTTTTAATTTCGAATGTCGGGGGTGTTTTAAATTTTCAATTTACATTTGTGAACTATGAGATCGAGGGAGTAGAGGATGTGTCTATGAAATGATTTATTGTGGAACTGTTGTTATTTGTCATATAGATCTATATTAAATCAACAATATATTTAAGGTATTTATTTAGATAAGGATTAATGCTGTATTGGTTAAAATCGCTTCGAAAATTAGCCATTATTTGTCGTAAAAAGTAAATGACAAAAAAATGTTATTGTGGGATATCCATAAGAGAAAGACATATACCATAGCGGAGTTTTCTATAGACCTTTTTAATGTGTACAATACTTAGTACATTATTTTGATAAATCTCGTAGGGTTCAGCCTGCGTTTGCAATGTAAGCGGAAAAAATGTAATTATTTACGACATCACATTAGAAACCTTAAAAATAACAGTATTTCTCCACTATTTAATGGATGTTTTTATACATATAAACCTTTCTCTTCAATCACTCTATCTATTAAAAAAAACCGCATCAAAATCCGTTGCGTAGTTTTAAAGAAGTTTAAGCATACATAGGGTTATAGGGACAGAGAAAGCGACTTTGTTTTATACTATGTAGTGATAGTAGGTACAGATAGTGACTGGTACCATTCAAGTCCTCAACTATCATTATCCCATTATTCTATGTTACGGAAATCCCATTGTTATTAGTAAGTTTATTTGTAGATAGGTAACCTATTCAGTGAGTAGAAAGACGTTATTCAAAGTAGCCGTGAAGTATCTATGAATGACCAAGGTTGATATATTGTGAACAGCGTCACACCACGCGACCGCAGTTCCATCACGGTAATGATCCATGAAACAAAACAACTGTCTTTATATATGGAACCAAAAACTTACCTACCACAAAATAATCTAGAATCGATTTTTCAGAACAAAATATATTCAGTGACAGCAAAAACAATAATATCATATCGATTAATCATGATAAAGGATCATGGAATAATATTTTGATAAAAACATCGCGCATATAAAAGTGGGATTACAAAAATTAAATCTGAAAGGTGCAAGAAAATTCGAAGCATGAAGACTGCTCTGTACTTCTTGTGTGTAGCGGGTGTGTATAACTTCTTTGTTGCTATTGCCACCATCTTTCATGGGTTGTCGTCAAAGGTTCTATGTAGTTGTGAGAGCAAAAGCGGACATTTGGTGTTCCTTCTTTTAGTCGTATATTTGTCGTGCATTCCAGCACCCTGATTCTGTAACTCGGTGCCTATCAACGACGATAGGCATTTTGTATCCATTGAAGGTTTACTATGAAATAGTAAATGACATTTCTCTTCAAATCTTCAATGGATAAAAAATATATGACAGTGGCTTTCATTTTTTGATAGGCACTGGGTTACAGAATCAGCCCCCAGAGCTTAGATTCATAAGTGTTATCCAAATGTATAGTGTCTATTATAACCACAAAACATTTGATCAAGTTTAGCCTCAATTGCCCAAAGGTTGAAGGTAAAAAGTGAAAAGGTCGCAAGTTCGAAACTCAACCGTTGCACTATTATTGTACCCGTTCTCTTTCCACCCACTTTGAAATGGAATTAGCTCCCATCTAGGATTAACACCCGGCTACATTTTATCCGGAAAAATTAAAGAACTTCTGCGGAAATTGAAAACCTTAGTCCACACGCGGACGAAGTCGCGAATATCAGCTAGTAAATTTACTAGATTTAATTTTTATCGACGAACATTTATAATTATAAATGTTCGTCAGTAACGAAAGATTAAATCTAGATCTGCATCTACGTTATAATCAAGTTAGTAGTTCAAACAATTAGGTAACGAACGAAATAAGAAGTGTGTAACTACTTAAAAGCAGTTAAAAGTGCTTACATTTCCAAAATTGTTAATTAATAAAGTAAGCTAAGTAACTAAGACTTAAGTAAAACTTAGGTACAGCTATAATGCGGAGTGTCCACTGGGAAGTTAACTTCCCCAATTCCTAGCTGAACTCAAATTAGACTAATTTAAACTTGCACAAGTCGACTTGCTGTGAGTGTTTGTTGTTTACACAATGCAAGAGAGCTGTCTATGTTAAGTTCTGCAAGTTTTTTTTTGTTAAATGCGCACAATAAAGTGAATTCTATACTAAAAAGACGATTATGTTCTAAAATAATCAGTATGGTGTATAATAGTGAAGTTAGTTTATATAGTTATAACAATAGTTTATCAGTTAGTTTATATAGTCAAAATAGTTGTTACCTTTTAACCTATTTGCTACTATCGTAAGACATCGGAGATATCTTTTAAGGGGGCCCATACACGGTCAAACGTGTTTGTCAAACACGTAGCATTTTTACGTGTATTTGATAGTCTGTGGTCGTGTTTGTCAAACAAACTACGTGTTTGACAAACAAACTACGTGTTTGACAAACAGAAACGGAGGTGTGTGATTGGGTGCGCTGGCGTTTGATGACCTTGTTCAAACAAAACCGTAACAAAAACACGTAAAAATTTTACGTGTTTGACAAACACGTTTGACCGTGTATGGGCCCTCTAAGGCTGGCCCAAGCCATTGTGTATGTTATATTTAATTTTTCTTTTAATTTTATTTAAGTATGCTACGTTGTGGCGGGTCCATCCCCTCTCGTGGACGGCAAATACCCGCGATACATCGACTTCCCAGACGGTGATGGAGTCATGCACAAAGTGGACTTGCTGGAGCCAGTCGACACGGAACTTCTGATGGAGATCGAGAGGAACCCGGCAAATAACGCATACCTGCTCTACACAAGGTAAATTTTAAACATCGTCTATAATTATCGTGTCTGTAAACAAAGAGGTTTATTTATTCACAAGCGTTTATTTACCTACTATATACTTACTTTTCATAATAAAAAAATAAAAAATGAAACACTTCCGTACTAAAAAGGTATTGCAAAGTGTTGCCTGAGTATGTCATGCTCTCTTTAAACATTTCTGTGGTACGGGTCTACTTTCTGCCTAACCATCTTAATATGACGTGTTACATTGTTATTAGGTGTGCATTTTTGAAACTTCATTGTGGAAGCACTGTATACACACTACATAGCATAGTTTTGTTACCTATTGTAAAAAATTTTTTTTTTGAGCAACCGCGGAGTTTATTTCTGGCTCTTCTCAGCAGGAAGGGAATTCCGAACCAATGGTAGATTCATCGACAATTCAGAAGCACTTGTAAAAGTTTATTTGTTTTGGTAATATTTTAGACGCAATTCGAGATCGTCTCAAAGGCTGATTATCAACAATGCGAACAGTATCCGCTCGTCGAACTTCAACGCCAACCACCCCACCATCGTCGTCGTGCACGGTTGGCTCAGCAATCAGAACACTAACATCAACCCTACTATCAGAAACGGTACCTACTTATGTGATATTTTGCTCATCATAATCAGCAACCCTTCAAAGGCTCATTACTGAGTGCAGTCTCCTTTCAGAAGGGGGTCACCTTAGTCCACCATGCCATACATACCCCAATACAAATTGGCTCAGGCATGCAAATTTCCTGACAATGTTTTCTTTTATTCGTTGACAAGGTAGTCCTTGACTGCGATCTCACCTGATGATAAGTGACTATGTAATCTAAGATAATAAATAGCGGGCTAACTTGGAACGGGTATGGCAGTGTAGATTCAACCCATACCCCCAAGGGGACCCCAAAATCACCAAGGAAGCATGTGATACTATTTTACAGTTATTCTCATGAATTGCTGGAGGGAATTCCCTCCAGCAATTCATGAGAATAACTATATCAACGCTTTTTCATTATTTATAAATTATACTCTTCAATCGCATAATTATATTATGCTTTCATTGAAATACCCTTAATAGTTTTCTTAAAATTGTGTATAGGCATGTCTAAAATCGATTGCGGAATTTTATTATAGCACGTCACGCCCATTCCCACAAACAACTTTCGAACTTTCTTATCCATGTGTTTCGAAAAGTACGAGCTGTCTGGAATCGAACCCACGACTCCCGGAATAGGAAACCGCAGAATTTAGGACTGCAGTCCTGCTGCGGTCTCGTTTAGTCTAGGCTAGTTTTTTCGTTCCTTAACGTTGTGGTTAGGACTCCTAACTGCATAAAGGTTTACACTTTTGTACTGCGAAGCCGCATTGGAGTCACGTACCTACAATCTCGTGCTGTCGGCTTCACGTGCGCAGTTAGACAAGTTTCATTTAGTTATTTGTTCCACAAATTGTGTTTACGCTACATGCTTACGCACGCGTTCAGTAGTTTAGTCTTCCATGCTGTCAGGTGCCAACGGGACCCTATTTCTAAGCCTCCGCTCTCCACTCCGTCCGTCCGTGCGATGGACGGACGGACGGTCTGTTCGTCTGTCAGCTGGCTGTATCTCATGAACCGTAATAGGTAGAAATTTAAATTTGCTCAGAATGTGCATTTCTGTTGCCGCTATGACAACAAATAATAATAAAAAAAAAAAAAATTTAAAAATCAAAAACCCGGCTGCGTAAAAATTGAATTTTGAATAAAACTGAAAGGGGATAAAATAAGTCCTACTTAAACAGCCGGGACCCATTATTGGAAAGATTTGAACAAATCTAGATTTTTAATGCGTCCCGACTGTTTAAGTAGGAAAATTAAATTTTTACGCAATTGGGTTTTTGATTTTTGAAACTTAATAATTTTATTTTACACTTATTTAGTTAGGATTATAAGATGGTACCTAAACACAATCTTATGATTTCATTGAGGGAGTTAGACTTGTTTTCACCCTTTCAGTTTTTGTTTAAATTCAATATCTTTTTAACGGTTTTTGATTTTTAAATGAAATATTTTTATTTACTAATGATTGCCTTGTTGTATTTCAGCATATCTTAACAAAGGCGAAGCAAATGTCATCGTTCTGGATTGGAGGAGACTGGCCATATCCACTTATCCCACAGCCGTGGCGGGAGTCCCAGGCGTGGGACGCGGTCTTGGGCAGTTCCTAGAGTTCCTCCACAGTGTTACTGGACAACCTTATACTATGATGCACTTAGCTGGCTTCAGTTTGGGAGCTCACGTTGTTGGTAACGCTGGAAGACAGCTGGGCGGTAGAGTAGCCCGAGTTACTGGTAAGTTATGCGTTGGTTGCTCGTTGATAGCTTAGACTTTAGAGATATTTTCATCGGCAGCAGGAACTCATCAGCTCACTTCTAGCGCAGGGCCTACCAATGGTTATAATTTCAAATAGATTTACAATTGCATATCAAAAATTCCGAGGCCGACAGGATTCGAACCCACATCTCTCGGGAATCTCGCCCTGAGTATGTTAACTTTTACACTACGGCCAAATTGAATCACACGTCAGTTACGGAATTAGTGATATGCATCTACTTTTTTCAATCAGTTTTATAGCAAATGTACCTATTTCATTTGTATTTGTACATGTCAATGAATAAACGATATTCTATTCTATTCTATTCAAATGTTAGCGACATCTAGTAGCGACACATTATAGTAATTGTCATCTACTTTTTCCGAGACCCATCCATTATTATTAAGAAATTAGAGATGCCATATTGCTTGCTACAATTTTTTATTAAAGGATATTTATTTCCTTTAATTGTAGGTTAACACTTTAATAAAAAATAAAAAAAAGTTATTATTTCAATTTGATTTTGATATGCCATATAATCACTATCTTAAATTTTAAGGGGGACATTGTATGACATGTCAAAACAATAGCTAAATCATAGTGCTTTAAGCGTGTGTAGTATAGGCCCAGATTTCCTTCGAGAGAAAGGCTATTCGACCATGTCGGCCCAATGCAAATTGACAGACTTCACACAACTTAGAGAATATTATCGAGAACTTTCAGGCGTGCAAGATATCATAGTTCACCGTTGAAACATGTAATATTTAATTGCTTTGATAAAAGTTTAACTGATCCATAAAATATGCCTTTTAAAAGTTTAATAATAATTATTAAGATGAACCTTCATATTTATTTTTTAACCATCTTCCATAAAAGGAGGAGGTTTTAAATTCGGTATCTTTTTCTTAAGTATGTATCCACACCGATTTCTCCGGGGCTTCTAGACCGATTTGCGTGATGTTTTTTTTCGCGTTTCAGTATATTGCTGCAAAGAAATCGTTTTCAAGTGTGGACTTTGTAAATTCATCTTTCAATTTAACGTTTCTGTCTAAAGCCTGGCATCAATAATGTCGGCGAATCCAATCGCATTGATTTGTCGCCATTACTATTCAATTGCATATACGAGTACTACGGGCACTGTGAAGAATCGAATAATATTCTTTTTATTAACTACTAATTAAATACGATTCGATATGGCTTTAATGGATGCAAGTTTTTAGGGTGTCTACTATCTGTATTATATGTCTATTTACTTTTTTTTCCAACATTTATTATTCCCACTTATATTTTCATTTTTGACTGGTGCGACTCATTCTTGGATTTGATGTACCCGCTAAGACCTGTCTTTCCTACTACTAGACCCAGCTTTCTGACCGAATAAAAGTCAATTAGAAATGATTTCCATCGTCACACTGTCGCAATCATTACTAATATTCTGCCCTCGTAATTGAAAACACAGTAACTTAAAGGTAACTTCTATTTAACTTACTGTGTTTTCAATTACGAGGGCAGTATTATAAACGCGAAAGTGGGTTTGTTTTTAGTTTCGTCTTTCAATAACGCTGTAACAAAGCTACGGATCGACGTGATTTTTTCATAGGTAGAGTTGAGGACTTGGAGAGTGACATAGACTACATTTTATGCCGGAAAATCAAAAAGTACCCGCGGGGTTTTAAAAACTAAATCCACGTGGATGAAGTCGTGGCATCAGTTAGTCATTTTTATAAAATTCCACTGCACATGTCTCTCGCATGAACATAAATTAGGCTATAGTCTACCATTCTGGCAGACAAGTTTGTCTGCGAACCTAATTCCAAGCGGATAAAGTCGTGGACATCAGCCGGTACTGACTGGTGGTGATTTTGTTAACAGGTTTGGATCCAGCAGGCCCTCTATGGACCGTGAACTCAGGCCGTCTTCGGGCTTCCGACGGTGTATACGTGGAAGCTATCCACACAGACGGAGGGCTCACCGGCCTTGGTATCGGATCCGCCATTGCTAATGCCGACTTCTTCCCTAACGGCGGCAACTCGCAACCTGGTTGCGCTACCAGTCTATGTAACCACAATAGGGCTTATGAGCTTTTCGCTTCAACCGTCACCCGTAACCATCTTGTGGGCAGACAGTGCTCTACCAGTGCTCAAATAAGTGCTAATACTTGCCGTGGAAGCAATTTGCATATGGGCAACGATGATTTGAACAAGAGAGGGTAAGTACTGTGTCTTCGTCACCGAATGATAGATGTCCACACAAGCACACACAGCTCTTTTGTCCAGTAGCATCATGCGACCCACTGATGTCGTCTATCCACTCTAACTCTAAGATCTATAGAGCGTGCTCTGAGTCAGCTCAGACATAAATTAGAGTTAAAACGAGACAAAATATACCCTGACATAAATATGTCTCATTATAACCTGTGAACTCATAGTGAACTCATAGTGAACTCGTTAGAATAAACTAAGGACAGTTATTGGACTGTAAATTAAATATAGGAATTAATAATAAGTAGAAGTTTAAATTAAAGTAATATTACTTATTAGCTCTCAAGCTAAATGGTAGTATAAAATAAAGCCGCCGTTACATGGTGATTTATGGTAGGAAAAAAAAATTATAACCTGTCTTAAGTCTGAGCAGAGTGAGAGAGTACAGTCTATATTCAGCCTTAGATTTCAAAACACTTTTCGCTACAAATACCTACTTGCCCCGTGCTTTAGTCAAATGTAAAAAATATAAGAAACAAGGAAATTATTGCTCCATATCTAATGACACTGCAATCGATTGTTGTCTGGAATAACACTTGGGTTACATTATCCAGAAAAATAAAGGAGTTTCCTCGGGAATCAAAACACCTCAATCCGCGCGGACGTATTCGCGGCCATCAACTAGTTAAGGAATAAAAAATAGGTTATGTACTTATTTGTTTTTATCTTCATTACAGATCTGGCATGTTCCGAGTTAATACTGGAAGAAGATACCCCTTCTAATATAAGATGGTACATAAATAATAAATTATTGCATTTCATCCTTCAATATGTTGTTTTATTTCATTTATGTATGGAAATTAAAATAGTATCGTGAAAATATTCCAAGAGCTTGCCGCTATCTTGTATAGCTATCTTGTAATGCAAGGTAGGCCAGAGTTTAGTAAATTCTGTGTTTAATAGTAACAAAAATTTTCAGAAAATAATCTGGGCCTGATGAAGTTCAGACTCAAGATAGATTTTTTTTAATTTTTTTTTTTATTCGATGACCCTTGACTGCATACTCACCTGATGGTAAGTGACGATGCAGTCTAAGATGGTAGCGGGCTAACTTGGAAGGGGTATAGCAGTGTAAATTCAACCCATACCCCTTATCGGTTTCTACACGCCATCGTACCGGAACGCTAAATCGCTTGGCGGCACGTCTTTGACGGTAGGGTGGTAACTAGCCACGGCCAAAGCCTCCCACCAGACCAGACCAGAGACAATTTAGAAATTATAAATTCCTAAACTGCCCCCGCCGGGAATCGAACCCGAGACCTCCCAGTTATAAGACCACAGCGCTCACCACTGCGCCAGGGAGGTCGTCAAAATAAAGAGGTTAAAACGAGACGCAAATATCCTCTGAGATAAATCTGTTTCGTTTTAACTCTGTCTTTGAGGTGAGTGAGAGAGCCCAACGCTCTGTCACTCACCTCAATTTGACATTGAATGACAAGTCAAAACAATTTTGAAATAATGCTGCTTCAAGCATTAGTAGAATAAGCTCTAACAGAGTTATGCGGCTGTGATACTATTGAAAATACTTACATTTTTTCCATGAATATTTTTCCAATATTATCGCAACAGCGTTAAACTTGCCAGGTTTTCTGTAATAAAATATTAACACAGATATATAGATAGATAGTTAGATAGATAGATAGATGAGAGACAATATTTTATTATTATAACTAGCTGATGCCCGCGACTTTGTCCGTGTGGATAAAAAGTAGCCTATGTCATTCTCCAGGTCCTTAAATATACCCACAAAAATCACGTCGATGTGTAGCTCTGTTGCAGCGTTATGGACGGGCAAACCAACAAACCAACACACTTTCACATTTATAATATTAGTAAGGATTATGAACAAACTAAACTAAGGTCAATCGATTATTAACTTTCGTGGCCTTACTTTATGATAATTTGATTTAGTGTTATATTTTTTATCAGTCTTTTTGATATTCTAATATTGTTTTTGTCGAACGCAAGAATGATAGCAGATTAGCTATTTAATAGGATGATAAGAATAACAGCGTACGCACTCAGGTCTATCACACCCATGGGTCATTATTTAGGGCCTTTTTGAATATTACATACTTGCATTAACTTTGATCATTATCCGATCTAGAACATGACCGGGTGTTATAAGTTTGACGTGCGTGCGTGTGTGCGTGCGTGCGTGCGTGTGTGTGTGTGTGTGTCTGTCTGTGTCTGTGGCAAATGATTTAGATTTTTTTGGTTTCACAAATTTACAGTTTTTACATTACATTACGGATTACATTTTTTTATTTTAACGATTACTGACTAGCGATTAGGAAGTTGTAACATGTCGGGGGTCTTTTAAATTTTTAATTTACACTTGTTCTATTTGGATCTTACTACATTGCTATAAAGTTTATTTTTACTGGTCGCGTGCGTTTGAAATTAAACTAGCACACACTTGGCCATATACACATGAAAAAAGTTTAAAAACTGTAGATAAGCCGACTATGGAAAATGGGATCGGACGGATCGGACGGTATTGGACGGAAATCAATATGACGGTAATATCCGTCATATTGATTTTGTTAGTATAAAATATAGCTTGTCAAATGGACCATAATAAGGCAGCATTTGACTTATGCATCGAAATCGGCTAAGGGTCGATTTCACTATCCTTACCAATATCCTTACTTATTAATATTATAAATGCGAAAGTGTGTTTATTTGTTGGTTTGTCCTTCAATAACGCTGCAACAGAGCTACGGGTCGACTTGATTTTTTGCATGGGTATAGTTGAGGACCTGGGGAGTGACATAGGCTACTTTTTATCCTGGAAAATCAAAGAGTTCCCGCGGCATTTTAAGAACTAAATCCACGTGGTCGAAGTCGCAGGCATCAGCTAGTCGTAAAATAAGTCTTATCCGAGCGTGATATTTTCAATACAAAACTTGTCAGAACGCCCAGTTTATTCCTCGCTTAAACGTCACTCGACGTTGGTGAAATCGGTAAGTACCTACCGATCGGTAAGTACGGTATTTTAGACGCTACGGTGGAACATACATGAATAGACATATACCTACATACATAAATTGGTAAAAGCATAATCCTACCTTTTAACTTAGCAGTTGTCAGATAAAAATATAACATGGTACATGCTCTAGAAGACTAAGAAATGGATATTATGGTTGGTCTAAATGTTGAACCGATCTTGACGAGATTCAGCTCAGATTTAGCTTCCAACCAGAAATGGAGTTTTTACTTACCATGAAATTGAAAAGTTTCATGGGGATTTAAAAAATAATAAGTCACGAGTAGGTACCATCCAGTACTTGTTAGATTATAAAAGAAATATTATTTACATAAACTGAATTTGTTAAAAAAATAACGACTACTTAGTGCAATCAGTCTCGAAAAATCTTAATACCTGATTGTGCCAATCAACGCGTGTTAACAACACAAAATCAACATCTTAATAAATTATATATTATGTACTTACAACATTCTTACGATAATTAATAAAAATTAACACAAAATATGATGGATGGAGAAAAACGTCTGATATTATTTTCACATTATCACGAAATGACGCGCGGATATGTGAAGATATAAAAATAAAGATTCTAGGAAATAATGTAGAAGACCTGCAGATACGGTACGAAGCATGAAGCCTCTTTTGTGTTTACTGTTCGTGGCGGGTAAGTAACCAACTATCTATTTTCATACGTCAGTATCATCATATTTTCTATAAATATTCTTTTTCCTCAGAAGTTACTCGGCTATGGAACTCACTCCCTGAACATAATTTATTAGAGACAGTCGGTCAATACACACATTCTTTAGAGTTAAGCAGCACTATCTCTCTTTATGTATTACTTAGTTATATGTATATTTAAGTACTTCTTTTAATATATGTTTTTGTATTGTAATTCTTTGTATGTACATTGTACTTAAAAAACATATAAGAAGTCCATTTTGGTACTATGGGAAGTCTAAGTGAGAAAGAAAAGATCACAGAAATAAGGTTCAAAAAATGTATACTTAATTAAAAAAGAGCATTTTTTAAACTTTTTTTTTTTGTCATTTTCGTTTCTTTCTCCAAACTTTATTCAATTTGGTCTGCCCTTATGTTGTTGTCTAACAACATTAGCGTTGGTCGTTTAACCAACGATTTTTAAATAAAAACTGAAAAGCAACAAACAAGTCCTATACATGAACAGTAGGGACCCATTACTGGAAGATTAGAACCGATCTAGACTTTTAATACATACATTACCCTCTTTTGCGTCGTGCAGTTGGGTAATAAGATTTTGTTGTAATTTTTTGTTTGTTTTAGTTTACTCCGTAGTCGCGGGGCCGATCGAATTAATCGACGGCAAGTACCCCCGCTTCTTCGACTATGAAGATGAACATGGCAATATACATAAAGTAGACTTACTCGAACCCGTAGATACTGAGGCTTTGGAAGAAATCCTAAGGAATCCTGCGAATAATGATTACCTCCTTTTTACAAGGTAAGCGGTGCTGTCTGGAGGAAGGCTTTTGGCGTAGCTAGTTACCAGTTACCACCCATCCGTCAAAGTTTTAAGCCTCAATAGTCCAACGGTTAAAGGTGCGGACTGAAAACTGTATGGTCGCAGGTTCGAATCCCACCCGTTGCACTATTGTCGTACCCACTCCTTACACAAGCTTTCCGCTTATTTGGAGGGATAGGAGGAAAAATAAATTTTGAAGTTTGAATTCAGGTTGGCTGATATTCTTTTTATATTAAAAAAAAAAAAAAAAAAAAAAAAAAAAAAAAAAAAAAAAAAAAAACAAAACAAAAAAAAAAGACGTGCCACCAAGCGATTTAGCATTCCGCTACGATGGCGTGGATATGAATTGATATTTGAATTGATAAATGAAAACTAACATAATTTTTTTTTTTGGAGTTGAGTGATATGAGTTTAATTTGTTACTCGTTAGCCCGCTAACATCTTAAACTACATCGTCACTTACCATCACCTGAGATCGCAGTCAAGAGCTACAAAAAAGCGTTTTGTTGACTTTATTAAAACAGCGAACGATTTTTAATTAAAATTTCCAGCGTAAACTTAATGAGATGTAGACATCCGCTATTGGAAGAAAGTTAGCGTATTCAAGGATCTTTTACCAGTTTTTATAGTTGTAATTTTTTTTACAGACGCAATCCCACTTCTAATCAGAAACTCAGAATGAACGACGCGAATAGTATCAGATCGTCACACTTCAACCCGAATCATCCCACCATTGTTATTTCGCACGGATGGCTCAGCAATATGAAGACTAATCTCAATCCAGTTATTAGAGATGGTATGAGTCAATATACTCTATTCTAGATTTAAGGCATACCTGCACATTGCCTACCTAAGGCATACCTGCGTGATCAAATAATGTACGAAGGCAATGAGCGGAGTATAATATAGTTCGAAGAACCTAAGGTTGTTTTGACCCAAGGTGCTGGAGTGGCGATCTCGCAATGGAAAGTACACTGTTGGCAGACCACCCATTAAGTGTATCAATGACATTAGTCGAGTCCCAGAGAGTCGCTGGATACAGACGGTGTAAGACCGACACATTTGAAGTTTATTCAGTAGATAAAGGAGGGGCCCGAATGAAAACCAAATCTGTGCCAAATATATTTCCAGCTTTTGAATTTTTTTTTAATATGAGATTGAAGGAAAAGACACACATATCTCCTTCGCAGTTGACCAATCGCTGAGATTGGCTCAACATAGTATATATTAAATAACAGCTAATAGCTACTTGTTGTTTTGCAATTTTTCAGCATACCTAAGGTTGAAGGAAACCAACGTAATCGTATTAGACTGGAGGAGGCTCGCTTTAATGCCTTATCCAACGGCAGCCAGAGGTGTGCCAGAAATTGGGCGAGGCCTTGGACAGTTCCTTAACTTCCTCCATAGAACTACGGGAACACCTTTCAACACTATGCACCTGATTGGGTTCAGCTTAGGCGGCCATGTTGTTGGAAACGCTGGTAGATACCTTGGTGGAAGAGTGGCGCGTATCACTAGTAAGTAAACAATTTCCTTTACAGAAAGATAAAGTCAACTCTTTTCCTCCTCAGTTTATCATCAACATCAGTAATTTTTTTGTGAAGCGAAGGGTGGAGTCTGTTCTGTTAGAAAAAGAGAAACCTGATTTATGATGGCATGCTCATTTCCCACGGGATTTTTGTTTTATAAGCATAAATTATTACTATAAGGCTGACTTTAAATAAGGCCTTGCAAATGTCTTTAAGGATCACCAAATACCTCATGGTCATAAACGAAGCCATGATTAGGTGTTTTATAAAATACTAGCTTTTACCCGCGGCTTCGCTCACGTTAAGTTCGATTTTTTAACCCCCTATTTTATCTTCTTCGGAGTTGAATTTTCAAAAATCCTTTCTTAGCGGATACCTACGTCGTAATAGCTATCTGTATGTCAAACAGCCTTCGTCCAGTAGTTTGAGCAGTGTGTTGATAGATCAGTCAATCAGTCACCTTTTCCATTTGTATATTTAGATTAATAAATAATTTGATTTTCAACAGGTTTAGATCCTGCTGGTCCGCTATGGAGCAATAACAACCAACGCCTACGACCTTCGGACGGTGTATACGTCGAAGCTATCCATACTAACGGAGGAATAGCAGGTCTAGGCATTGGGGAGCCAGTTGCCAACGTTGACTTCTTCCCTAACGGGGGCAAATCCCAGCCTGGTTGTTACACACCGATATGTGATCACAACAGAGCCTGGGAGTTCTTTGCTGCGACAATACCAAGGAATCACCTTATCGGTCGACGATGCAACAACATGCAAGAAGTTAATAGAGATAACTGTAATGGTCCCACTTTCCCCTTGGGAAACGTTGACTTAAATAAAAGGGGGTAAGTAGTGCATTATTATTACCCAACCACGGCAAAGCCAAACGGCAGGGTTATTAATGATTTTAGCAGTTTATGTATGTACTAGCTGATTCCCGCGACTTCTTCCGCGTGGAAAAAGTTTAAAGTGACTTGCTACTATCCGCGATAAGTTATGTCCTCTATCTCCGATAATATATAGTAGATCTTCACCAAAACGGTTCCGATCCCGGGCACGCACTTCTGACTTAATAACATGCTTCAATCTTTACTGTACACCTGATAATTCTCCATAATGTTCTCAAAAGGGTGTGAAGTTTATTACTATTCGCGAAGCAGGGGGGGGGGGGAGGAGTTGTTCCCACTGAATTAAAACATGGGGTTATTCAAGGGGCGGACCAACAAATTCCTAAAAAGCCGCCAACGCATTGGTGGTGCCTCAGGTGCTACATACAGGTCATCACTTAACATCAGGTGACCCGCCTGCATGTTTGCAGCGTGGTGGGCCACCTGTAACCCTTCTCTGAGAGGAATTCTATGTTTCATGAGCTATTGATGGATTGCTAATGATATTGATGTCTATTTTTGCAGATCTGGCATATTCCGTGTGAACACTGGAAGAAGATACCCGTTCTAATGAATTTTTACTTTACCTCTCTCTATTAATAGCGCTGTGATTTGGGAATGAAGACTATGTGGCTAACGTCATCTTAATTATATAAGTATAATTTATATATTAATAATAATAATGTTGTAATATAAAGATATTGTGCAATAAAATCCCAAACAACAATACATATTCTTTATTCATTATCGATTTGGTGTGGGGTGTAAACTGTTTTTAGTATAGTAAAATAGGACCATGATGTGCTGATTATCTGAGAAAAAAAAAGTATATATCTATTTATAGTACATATTATATGAACAGATTCTATTCTATCAACGCTGGCAGTATTAATTCAATTTTTTTTTAACGTGTCTTATAATTTCAACCTTAAATTAACTACTTTAAGGTGGTCATTATAATATAAACGTAAAAATTCTTTTTTGCAAAACCTTCAAGACTTCAAACGCCACAACAAAGTATATCAATTGTGCCTATAAAATTTGAAGAGTTCCCTCGATTTCTCTAGATCCTGACCTGATGACAATGGAACCACCTCGGAAGTAGGTATACCCTTTCAAACGAAAAAAGAATTTTCCAAATCGGTCCAGTCGTCTTTGAGTAATCGGGGAACTTACATAAAAAATGAAAAAAAAAAAAAAAAAGATTCCGACGTATTGAGCACCTCTTCCTTTTTGGGAAGTCGGTTAAAAATATTACAATATCTCAAAATAAAATTGAAATAATACTGTCTAAGTGTTGTAGGTTGTAGTGGACCTGATTATGGATATTTCCATATTAATAAAATTAATTCTAACTATTTTCGGACACCTATTTTTGGCTCACAAGTAAAATTGTCAAAAAATACTATCTAGTACGTTTATCTCACGAAGTTACGGGCGCTTTACTTATGTATATGCACATTGCGTAAGTGTGCGTGCCTGTCAGGAGCCTAGGTGGAAGCGGTCAGGCGCGAGCAAGCTCTCGCTCACACTTGTCCAGATATGACATATACACAACCATGAGCCACGGGCCGTCGTGAATTGCAAGAACTATCCGAGTACCTACTACTATAAATTTTACCTTTGTGAAACTTTGATACGATATAACTGAAAATTTGTACGCTGTCAATATTTGTGGTTTGTTGGATCTGAAAGAAAAATACAGCTTATTTTGATTTGTTCTGTAAAAGGAAATAGCTAAATTTATTGGATTATGGACAACTAGCTTTTGCTCGTGACTTCGTCCACGTGGGGTTAGTTCTTAAAATTCTCGGGATAAAAGTTAGCCTAAATCACTTTCCAAGTTCTCGACTATGTATAGTCGTGCAAAAAATCACTTTGATCCATTCTTCTTCTCTTCGCTGCTGCGTGATTGAAGGAAAACCAACATACAGTCATAGTTACGCATTTATAATATACTAGCTTTTACGTGGCTTCGCTCCCGCCATCTATTAAAACTAATCCAAGTTCCAATTTTGATTTTTTCGATTTTCAGCTGTTCTTTTGGGGCACCCTAATTTTTATTTAAACTACCGAACAAAAAGATATATTGAAATCGGTCAAGCTGTCAGACTTAAGTCTTTTTTTAGTGTTTTGTTTATGACAAGATAGTAAGAATTAAGCGTGATTATTACCTTAGCAGTAAGATGAAAATAATTTTCTTTGACATCTTGTCCATATCATACCACTTGCAAAGATATGCTGCTTCCCCAACTTTACTGCTCTGAATGTAAAATGGAATGCATTAGCTCCTCTCTCAAAGAAACCAGTTAAGAAGAAAATGAAGAAAATCTTTATTTTGTGCAACAGAGAGCTAAGTTCAATTTGCAGCAAGTGCTGACTTTGAATCCCAAGCAATAAAAGGATTCAAT
This sequence comes from Hipparchia sbordonii, assembly GCA_038048805.1. Lineage (NCBI taxonomy): Eukaryota > Metazoa > Arthropoda > Insecta > Lepidoptera > Nymphalidae > Hipparchia > Hipparchia sbordonii. The sequence goes on from CM076112.1 coordinate 9,303,946, forward strand.
AATTGAATCACAAGCATATTGACTGGTTTAACTTAGAATCCTGAGTGTAGTGAGAGATTTTAAAGGCAAAAGGAACATAAAAACCAATGCCATGATATGAATTTTAGCGAAAGTTACCTGCGTATATAACTATGATTTTACAAAAACTATATAGAAATTGTGTAGAATATTATTTTACCTCTCTTATTAGATTTTCTCCAAATACACAAAACATCAATATTTGAATTAATATTGAGACCAAAAATAAAACAACTCCTGGTATTTGAGCCCACTCTCTCATCTATAAAAAAAATTACATATTCTATAACATTTAACCCTACAAAAAATGTAGGTATATAGTACCTGAATCACACCATAAAAATACCTAAACACCGAATAAATAAATAAATAAATAAATAAAAGCACCTACATTTTGATGATTTTATATAACTTTTAATACTATCACATATATCACGTTAAGTCACAAAAATAATACATGGATCAAAAGTTACCGTTAAATTAAATCCCAGAGCGCATATTTCAATAGATCCAACTAATACATTGAACAAATTGGGTGCCCGAAAAATTTTTTCGAGATCTTGAGATAACCTGGAATATAAAGAAACGGCTCAAGACTGGTTCCATATGTCACAGGGTTTCACAGTTGTATTATTATATAGTATATGTATAAAAGGAGATGGATATGTTACAAGTGTGCGGTAAATGAAGCGCGTAAATGCAGATTTTTTCACTCTATTATACTCTTCGTCGTTCGGAACAATTTTTTCGCTTGTTTTGTGAGTATATAACTCATCCTTAGTAGAACCAGTTATAAGCTAAAATAGGCTCATCTGACTTTATCTTACTATAATTATTATTGATATTCGTACATTCAATATTACTGTTTGCTTGATCGCGATTTTTTTAATGATCAAGATATTTTATAAAAAGGGTCTTTATTAGATTTTTATTTAAAAATTTTAATTTATTAAATATATTATCATGTTCGGGGTGTTTGTCATATTCTTCAAGTTTTATTATTTCTAATTCAAATCAGTTGTCACATTTCATTATTTATTTTAGTTTAAGTAGCGTACACTTTAGATTGTCAATAGCATCTCAGTAATAATATTACTATGTTTTTTCTAGAAAATACTTACTTCAAATACTTACTTCAATATATATTGATGTTTTTTAACAATTTCAACGAGACAGTGAGAGGTGTTTGCGTCCAAATGTTGAATTTCGTTACTAAGTAGAGCAAACTGAGCACAAATATGTGACGTCATCACATAGTAAAGGGCATCCACAGTCGTGAAATACAGGATACAGACATAACCTGAAAGTTGGGACATTGCATCTTTAAAATTAGATTAAAATATTAAATTACTAAGTTGATGTCCGTGATTTCGTTCGCGTGGACTCAGGTTTTTTAATTCCCGCGGGAACTCAATTTTTTATGTGTTATTCCAGACCACACTCTATCTCTGTGCCAAATTTCAGCCAAATCGGTTCAGTTGTTGCGGCGTGATTGAGTAACAAACATCCATACATCCAAACTTTCGCATTTATAATATTAGTAGTATCTACTTACCAGAAAAGATAGAATTAAGATAAACAATTAACCAGGTATACCAAACATCCGTCGCGAACGGATACAACACCGCGTATGGAAAACTATAAACTATAACATTTCTTGTATAATAATGGTAAAACATAATTATAAGTGTGGAGAAATTGTAAACGCTGACCAGAATTAAGTTCAAGATGAAAAAGCATTTGAGGAATAACTTAAGAAAGGTAAAATCGCGTCTGACGATCTCCCGCTTCTTCGAGTCATTGAGAATCTCATCGTACGACTGTTTTAAGCGATGAGTTAAGTCGACAATGTTTTTTCGACTCGAAGTGATGAATATTATTTTAATAATCGACAGCCATCCAATGCAGACACATGGTGCTAACTGGGTCAACTTTAGAAAATTCTCCGCCGAAATATTACAGAAAAAGTATGCCAGCTCCGTTATGGCGGTTATAGAAATAGCTAACAAGCAAATGAAATATCTCATTTTAATTCGCCGTTGACCGAAAGCAATGCCTATGAGCCAGAAATTGATTTTTATTTGGCTGAAAATTTCATCAAATTCAGGAACATCCATATTTTATTTGAAAATTGAAAAATTTGTGACAGGTAACAAATTCATAAGATAATTAATCAGAGGTTTTTTTTTTTACAAAAAAAAAAAACGAAAGTATCAAATACATTTCGATCGCTTCAGCGAAGACCAACTTGAAGTAAAACGACGTTGTTTATATACTGTTTCCTATATTAGCGTTTGGTACAACTAATTTTGACAAATATATTAGGGTTGCGCTTTGACAATACCAAATAAACAAATATTTTTAATTTACTTTAATTAATTTTTTGCCAAAATTACATTTATTCTCAGGTTTCATGTAAGTAAAACTTAGCGCTTCAGAAGTGCAGATCTTATAATATAGCCTATTAATCAATATCTGTCTTAGTTAACATACTTCGATACCTCCAACGCAAGTTGTGGTATCCCACAAAATTTGCATTTTAGGTTTTGTGCACTATATCATTTGTTTTTATCAATTTTATGTCTTCGTTTAAAAAAAAAAACAGCATTTTTTAACATACTCTCAAGACGTATAAAGTTTTACCTAAACTATTGTATTGACCTTCACAACAATTAGCGCGTCACGTAAGCGTTTTGGGGATACAACAACTTACGTAGAAGGTATCGACTTATTAGCAAAAACTCGTTGGACTCATTATCTCATTTAGTAATAAATGTAATTATGCCAAGTTCTAGCAATATACTCGTACAAAGGACGGCGGGAAAACGAAACAAAAAGACTTTCCTTCAAAAACATTACCGCTGTTCGCAATCGACGCGAACGACATAATATTGTCATTGTTAGGCTTCTTCCGGTTTTTCTCACTCATTTTCCTTATTACTTGTACTCTTAACATCACACTTCGCTTAAGACATTGCCATTTCTTTCCTTTATAATTTTCTGCTAGAAGAAATAAATATAATACTAGTTGTATTAAATTATAAAATAGTAACTCATAAAAAAACTTGTGGTAGACAAAAATTTACATTTTTACCCGATAAAAAATATGGTTAATTGCTGTCAGGTAAATAAGGCTAATAAAAGATAGAGCCAACTCAGTTTGACGAAAACGTTTGCATCGGAGTGACTCTTAGTGACTACGTCTTGACAACCCTAGGAAATAAACGTAAAGTGTTTTGTCTTCACTTTGTAGTGTCAACATGATATCCTAAGAAATTAAAATTAAAGGGTGTTGAAATAACAGATCATTGTCGATTCCTTTTGATATTATGATTTGTTGTGTTGCTTTCTTTGATAGTGGAAGTGTATAATTAATTAAACTTTTATTGCATGTTTTGCTTTATAGCTTCATTGGAAAGTCTTTAGATTATTCAAATTTTCCAGGAAATTTTAAGATCAATTTAGAGCACTTTTATGATGCTCTACGTTGCAAAACATTACCTAGTACAAGAACTGGTTCTTAATGTTAATGCCTATTTTCTTATAATAATTGGGTAAGCTATGGGAACTAAAATATACAATGTACATGATATTATACGAGGTGATGCCTTTGACTTCGTGTAGATTTATCTAAACCCCATGCAATTTTTAACGAATTTCTTTTATTTCCCAACGTAAAAAGTATCTATTACCATTTAAATACCAATTATCGTTTCTGAATTGTAAAATATCCATTATATTCTTGTTTGCCTGTATAACTTTTAATAACCTTTAAATGCTTCTAAATTGCCTAAAATTCATATTAGTCATATCTAACAACTGTAATCTATTTGATAGTAATCGTTTAAGAATTGTTAATGACAATATTGTTATAGTATATACATAGTTACGTGAGGATTGGTGTTATTATTTTTTTTTTCTCGTCCTCTTTCTTTCTTCTTCATCTTTAGCATTTGGAGTAGGCGATATTCTAGCATCATCAATGGTTTATACAACCCTGAATCCATATTAGGTACAAAATTCATTATATATTCGAAGTTTAAAGAGAAACGGTTCGGTAAACTTAATTCAATGTTGCAAATTTTGAATATACTAAAATAAATAAAAAAAAAACGTGTGGCACTCGGGGACTGCCGCGGTAAAGCTACTGCATAGCATTTTTTATCAACGCCATCTAGCGGTGAGAGGAGTCCCGTGTCAGGTTATTTTCGTTACGGAATTTTTGGATTCGGTCTCCACGCTCAAGGCCCGCGATAGAAGCTATGCAATAGCTTAAAAAAGACGTGTGGCACTCGGGGACTGTCGCGATAAAGCTATTGCATAGCATTTTTTATCAACGCCATCTAGCGGTGAGAGGAGTCCCGTGTCAGGTTATTTTCATTACGAAATTTCTGGATTCGGTCTCCACGCTCAAGGCCCGCGATAGAAGCTATGCAATAGCTTAATAAAATAAATAAAAAATCAAAAATTTCTTATCAACTCTTTGATATCCTGGGACATACAGAGGATACATTTTTTCTTTTAGCGGACTGCTATTCTCTGTGTGAAATGCTAAATGTAGTACAAAACAAGTTCAAGTTTGCCAAAACTTATCCCTAGAAAAAGGACCCGTACTTAATTATTTTTGGGATAAAATATAGCCCGAGTAACTTCTTTCGTTTTTTTTGGTACATATCCCATAAAGTTTAACTAGCGTTAGCTACTGCACCGAGACAAACCAAAAATGTATTTTTTTACGAATTGTTTATAAAATAACGACTTTATTTCTATTTATAAACATGAATGCATTCCGTTAGAAATTCTCTAAGTGAAGATAGTACTTTGAAGAACTAAGATCACAATCAGAAAGATGCAGATAGAGATTCTAAATATAACTTTTTAACTGTAAGGTTTACTTATTTATGTAACGTTTGCTTGCGGACAATATTAGATTTGCCTCTATTGCATCATATTATAACGTGAGTGCATAATATCTAAGCAACGGAGAGCTTTATCATCTTCACAAGACTCTCAAGTTATATGAATTTCCATTTCAAAGATTACGCTAAAGTCGAGGCACGGCTGTGCTAACCCAGCTATGGCGCACGCTTAATCATACTTAGAGTCTGAGACATCATTTTTCAACTTGAAGATTTACTACAAATTACCATGGGCGTGGGTGCATTATAATACAGGGTGTAAGGAACATGCTATCAAAAATTGATACCAGGGATTCAGTACATAATTCTATCTATAGACCGTGCTCTTACTCAGGTCAGACTCAAGATATAGTTTAAAACGAGACGCAAAATATGACAATACACAAAATAGCGTTGAAATACGATCGCGATCAGCTGTTTATCAAAAATTCAAAGAACTCGGCCTAAGTTCTTTACTCATGTGGCCTAAAAACCTAACTTCAAATTGCCGCTTGCAATGCTCATTACCTATGCGTTCGTTGTTCGCAATACATTGCGTGTTTAAAAATTATAAAATTGGTAACCCATCATTTCCGAGAAGAATGGCATTTGTAATTTCCTTATAGGCTTTCCAAATTTTGTCATAAAATTCCAATCGTTGTCACAATAATATTCTCTTTTTAACCGACTTCCAAAAAGGAGGAGGTTATCAATTCGGCCGGTATCTTTTTTTTTTTCTATGTATGTCCACCGATTACTCCAAGGTTTCTGGACCGATTCACGAGATTTTTTTTTAATCGACAGAGGAAGCTCGCGAAATGGTCCCATAAAAATGTTTACCTTAAACTCTTCAAGCCTGATGCTGCAGGGGTATTTCCCCCCTAAATTATGGGACTTTAGGAACCGTCGTTTACGAATTGGTATGCTTGGCCTAAGCATATACTAGATCATAGAGCTCCAGGTCCTACTCTTTAATCCTGATGCTGCAGGGTACAGCCCACCTAAATTATTAGGATGTAGGAACTGCTAATCATGAATTGTTATTGTATGTAATAATAAGCATATACTACACCATCGAGGTCTAAGTTCTAGCTCCTCAATCCTGATGCTGCAGGGTACTGCCCACCTAAATTGTAGAGATTTAGGAACTGCTAATCATGAATTGTTATTGTATGTAATAAGCATATACTACTCCATCGAGGTCTAGGTTCTAGCTCCTCAATCCTGATGCTGCAGGGTACTGCCCACTTAAACTGTGAGGATTTAGGAACTTTCGCTTGCGAATTGATATTGTTAGTATCAAGCATATTCTACATCGTGGAATTCAAGGACCTCGCTCTTCAATACTGATGCTGCAGGGGTACTGCCTACCTAAACTGTGACGATTTAGGAATTGTCGTTTACGAATTGATATTGTTGGTACCAACCATGGACTACATCATGGAGCTCCTGGTCCTAGCTCTTGTGTATTTTTAATAAGTACTGTAGATACCAAGTGTAGAACTACATTAGTACCATAGCGTTGGAGGGAGGGGAGAAAGAAAGCAGGAACAAGCTACACGAAAAAGCTTAAAATAAAAATTCTTTTCAAAAAACCGACTTCAAACGTCACTACAAAGTATAAAAATAATTTTATTTTGTACACGTTTGTTGAAGTCGGGCGGGCTTAACTAGAAACGATGAAATCGATGCGCGACGCTTATCTTATGATGACATATAAGAGACACGTTTATTGAAATCAGGCGAGCATCTCGTATCGGTTTCATCGTTTCTATTTAAGCCGCCCGACTTCAACAAACGTGTACTAAATAAAATTATTTTTATACTTTGTAGTGACGTTTGAAGTCGGTTTTTTGAAAAGAATTTTTATTTGCATCATATTCTGATGTTCTTATACCCTTCTATTAATTGCATAATGGTTGGGCTTTTATCGGTATCTATCATTTTATATGTATATCATCTCATCATCTATGGTAAGTCTTGAATTTAGATCCTCAGAAGTTAGGTTCTTGATGTCGAAGAATAAATAATATCGAGCATGTTCGTCTTCTCCGAGAAGCGCCATAAAACATGACCTCGTGCCAGCTATTCAGCTGTTACCAGCGCCTTGCTTGAGATCGACTGTCACTATACAGTTTCCAACGCGTTGCGGGGTCGTCTTTCGAACACTTTGGGACCCCAACGTCTTTCAGTGTCAATGAATCATATCCACAACAAAGCATAAAATTTCAGAAGGATGCAGATGTGCAAAACTGAAACGGTTAAGGATTACGGCACGGATTAAATCGACTGATCAAACATATGGATCCGAACCTCGCCTTCAGGGTAAAATATGAGACATAATTCTCTATGAGCTTTGCGGAAACGTCTTTTACCCGTGCTAAGTTTGAATAAAGGTTTAAACGTCTACCGTTTTCCCAATATGTAACCACGGGATTAACGTGAACTTTTACATACATTCAAATCACTCAGAATTGCTTTATACTTCGCAGGTGTTAGCGTGGTAAGAATTACTGTTTCTCAATGTTGATAATACTTCGCCAATTAATTACCGACCTATCCTTACTAAACATTATAAATGGGAAAGTGCATTTTTTTTTTATAGAATATTCTCCTTTCTTCTCCGCTCCAAATAAGTAGAAAGCTTGTGTTAGGAGTGGATACGACAATAATGCTACGGGTAAGGATCAAACCTGCGACCTTTCAGTTTTCAGTCCGCACTTTTAACCGCTGGTCTAATGATTATTTGTTTGCTGTTTTTTTATTCAATGACAAGACAGTTCTTGACTGCGATCTCACCTAATGGTAAGTGATGATGAAGTCTAAGATGGTAGCAGACTAACTTGGAAGAGATTTGGCAGTATACATTGAACCCATACACCCTTAATCGGTTTTTACACGCCATCGTGCCGGAACGCTAAATCGCTTGGCGGCACGTTTTTGACAGTAGGGTAGGGTTTTCCTTATAAATACGAAAGTGCAAAGGTATAGTTGAGGATTTGGAGAGTGACATACCTCAGGCTACCTCGGAGGGTTCCCGCAAGATTTTTGATGACCTATCTAAGTAAGTTAATAAATTAAATTGATTCTGTATTATATATTTTTTTCTTTTTATTAATAAATCATCTTTCATAATAATTATATTACCACTAGCGGACCCGACAGACGTTGTCCTGTCTTAAGTTTTTTTTATTTCCTCTTTGATGAAATTGGCAGCACGCATTCTGTCAATGTTATGTCAAACGCCATAAGGTTACATCAAAAAAGTTTGAATTGTAAAAGCGGTTACATTAGAAATAATTTAATATGGTGGTTAATATTTCTTAAATTTTCTAATTTTCCGCGCAATTTTCTTAATTTTTTCTTTCATAAGAACCTTCTCCTAACAATAACAAACACAATAAAAAAAGAATTAGCGAAATCGGTCCAGCCGTTCACGCGTGATGCGCTTACCAACACATTAAGCGATTCATTTTTATATATTAGATAGTGATACATCTCAAAAGGGTGTCCTCTATACAAAAACTAAATTTAATCTTGAAAATTTAGCTGTAATCAGGAATATCCATTTCGAGAGCAATAAAGGTATTTCAGAGGAATCACCTCTTCCACCCGGGACGAAAATTGAACTATTATATCACGTCGACGCGATTTCTGCTATAATATATTTTGACGAATGGTCGAGGGCTGGGAATACTGTGAAAATTTTATATTTCATCAGTTGCAAGTGTGCTTCAAAAGTTATTTCGCTTGTAGCAGTATATTTGCGTTTTTTGTTATATTAGTCGTTTTTTTAAACCCCGATGGAAAACAACGGGGTGTTATTAGTTTGAGGTGTCTATGTGTGTGTGTTTTTTTTGTCTGAAAGGTGAATTAGTCGGGAGTATTCTTAGTGTTTGCTGAAAATCGGTCCAAGATGGCCGCCGCCACAAAATGGCGAATTACATATAATTTTTTACTTATTTCACATGTCGGGGGTGTTTTAAGTTTTCTATTTACACTTGTCCATGAAGCACTTCAAGTGTCAGATTTTCAACAGATCTAATTTCTGGTTCAAACACTTAGAGGCACTTTAAGCATAGCTATCTCACTCACCCATTTACTCTGAGCTGTTTAGTTATGAGGGCCCTAATTAGGGAATATATCTCAGACTTTATCACTGGCTGGCACTTTTTCACACTGTTCAAAGACTTTTGCCTTTAGTCATTGAGGGATTTTGAGAAGATATCCTGAAGCTTTCCACCAAAGGTGTCCAACAGAGACCGTGTGATATCACTAGTCTCACAAATATTTATAACCGTCTGATGTCCGCGACTTTTCCTTGTGGATTAGGTACATATTTTTAACTAGTTGATGCCCGCGGATTCGTTTGCGCGGATTTAATTTTTTAAAAATCCCGCGGGATCTCATTGATTTTCCGGGATAAAAAGTAGTAAAAGCAGTCCTCAATATAGTTGAGTATGGCCCATGCAAAAAATCAGGTCGATCCCTTGCTATATTGTCGCAAAATTGAACGACAAACCAACAAACAAACACATTTTCGCATTTATAATATTAAGTAAGGATATCCCGCGTGAAAATGATTCTGTGGGATAAAAAGTAGGTATAAGTTCTTCAAGATGTGAGCTATCGTCTTAACAAGTATCAAAATCAGCGGTTTATGAGCGGAAAGGTAGGTAACAGACAGACAGATTTTTTAAAGAATTTCAGCTAGCTAACAGTTGACTAATAACCTTCTATCCCCTTCAAATAAGCGTAAACACTTCTATGGATGTAGATGTTAAACAATACGTAGTACTTTCTCAAACGTATTCGCAGGTGCCACGTATTACAATCTGCAATGCAGGAAAGATTCCGAGAAGGTTCTCAGGTGGCGTACCTTTCCTTCTGAGTAATGGCACCTATAAAGAAAAGTGCCTGAATCCGTCCATGGAATTCATCACAGCCATTTCATCTGTAGGGATAGTCGTGCTTTTTATTCATACACAATTCATTTGATTTCTTGGGTTTTTTAGGAAATTTGAATCATAATAAAGCCATATAAATTGATAATGCCAAATAGTTTTATAATCATGTAGGCATAAGCTCAAAGTAAACACAGTATATTTAAATATCTTATTTATTTTAAATATTAGGATGTCTTAACTACTCTCACACCAGACAACGATTTGCCATCTTTCATTCTGTCTCCCTCCTTCCTTTCTCTCCCATACATTTATTTCTTTCATTCCGTTAATACATTTATGTTTTTGACCTCAATTATTGATAATATTACAAGACACAAGCACACACTACACATTTATCCACACAGCTACTCCCACACGAAACGTCTCGGAAATACATAGTGTACTTACACGATTTTTAATCCAAGGAAGTAAGTTGCTAAACAGTTCTTGTTTAGCAGGCGTTTTAAAATTATATTAGACACTTTCCAGACTTTTTTAAAGTACCAGATGGTTAAAGACATTCTTTTCTCGTTTGTTACATACTCGTAAATAAGACATTATATCCATATAATGTTCCATTTAAGAACATTATCGGAAGAATGCATATGTGCAGGGATGAGGCGAATACGAATAATGGTTCGGATTTAATCGTCCGAACGAACATATGGATGCGGATCCTCGCCTTCCATATAAAATATGAGGCATAACTCTTCATAAGCTTTGCGGGAAACGTCTTCGCCCGTTGTGTGTTTCAATTGCGAATTTTAATTCATTTGTCGCGAAAATTTTCTTAAGTATGTACCTACTTTTGTTAATGGCTGAAATATCTAAATATATTATAAACAAGTGTAAATTGAAAATTTAAAACACCCCCGACTTGTGAAATTAAAAAAAATAAGTAATTCGCCATTTTGTGGTGGCCGCCATCTTGGATTTGAAATTTATCATAGTATTCTACTAGTCAAACCCGCACACACACATTCACACACACAGACACGTTAAACTTATAGCGCCCCGTCGTTTTTGCGTTAGGGATTAAAAAAATGGTGACTGACTGACTGATCTATTAACGCACAGCTCAAATCACTGGATAGATCGGATTTAAAGGCATAGAGGCTATATGGACTAAGGCATCCGCTAAGAAAGGATTTTTGAAAATTCAACTTTTAAGAGGTAAAATAGGGGTTTGAAAAATCGAACTTAACGCGAGCGTAAACTAGTCTTACTATAATGATAGATGTAGAGTCATAATTATTGCTTTCATACAATAGAACAAAGACGTAATTGCAAAAACTCTAAATTTATTTTTTGATGTTATAACTTTTATAAGTGAATGTTCTAACCAAGCAAAAAAAAATTATAGATTAGATTGAGTTTATTTTCATTTCAGGATAGAACATTTAATTTTAATAAGTACTCATAACATCAAAAAATCAATTTCGAGTTTTTGCAATTACGTCTTTGTTCTATTGTACGAGTATGCTTGCTTTTATTTAAATACGATTATACCATGTCCTTTTTATATTTTACGAGTACAAGATTTATGGCAATCTGTGGTATTACTGGTTCACTCGCCATTGTACGAGCGACACTCTCCGTAGCGCGAGTTTATTTTCAGTTAGAAAGAAAAGAAAATGCATTTTCTTTTTCTTTTGTTAAAAGTACTACAATGCGCTTAATTTATCTCGTAGCACAACAGTTTAACCGCGACAATATTTTCCAGGAATGCCAGCCACTTCTCATTAGGTTTCTAATTTACAGGGACTTTTTCACAATGGAATGATGTGGTTTAGTGGAATAGTAAAAAGTTTATTCTCTTATTTACTTAGGCAGATTGCGTTTACTGCTGCAACAAATGCCATGACAAGTGGCACGCTAGAAAATAATGTTAACCTTATGTCTTTACTTAGGCAAGCATCTCTGACTTTGCATTATTTATGTGGGTTTTAAGAAATTAAATATCACTTGTTTTAACGGTGAAGAAACTGCACCGCTACATGGTTGAAATTCCACGATTTCGCACCAAGCGCTTTGCTCCCTCCTTCCTCAGTCGAGCCCTGTGCTCAGATACAGTGGGATGGCTTGAGATCTTGAGATTAATGTATGAATGAATGACTGTGATTTTTCAAATGTATTTGCCAATCAGTAAAGACCATTGACCTCTATATTTAATCTAAGAAGAACACTGGACTTGCTGTCCCTATAAAAATGACAGCTTAATAATTGTGGATCAATTTGAAGCGCCATATTTGACACACGTGCGTCTCTGGAACTAATAATATTGTTAATGGCGCACCGACCTCTCAGCGCCAAGATGGCGTCAATCAAATCAAAAATGGCGTCAATCAAGTAGTTACAAAAAAGAAATCAAAGCAGCAAGTCCAGTGTTAATCATAGATAAAATATAGATGTTAGTGGTATGGACGGAAAAGAGATGGAATAATTCTCCGTCCTTTTCCCTTCTATACTCAAATATTTATTCATTTTATAAAAAATATTGTGTAGGTACATTCACAATTGAATCAAATATTCCCTGTGGCCTGAACTGAATTTTAGGTAAATCATGTAGTAGCGTCATATCAATTTCAGGGTTTCAGGGTTTCAGGGTTAGGTCGTTTTAACATTGATAGTCTGATTTGATTATTATCTGAGTGAAGCCGCAAAATTGATACACCGATGTTCCCTCAGTTGAGGACTGAAGCCGGTTTCAACAAAGTTAAATTAGTTAGCCGTTAGTTCAACACTTCTAACCAAACTATTAGGTAAATGCCTGATCATTCTTGGCGATTTGTCGCTCGCCTTACCTATTTAAATTAGTTGGATATACTTACACCGGTGTGTGAATAGTATTTTTGTCTTTGACTAAGACGAAGAAATAACCCAGTAGGTATAAATAAGTGGCAAAATTAAATAGAACGCTCAAACTTTCAGTCTTATGGTGGAGGTACGTGGGACTGAGAAATCTTGATAGTTTCTCCATTGTCTGGTTTGAAAGCTTGTTTTTTATTTCCGTTGTGCCAGTTCTATATTTTTCGCGAAAAATATTTTAGTCCTAAAGTACGATCTATACTAAAGCACGAACGCGAACCAATCAGAAGAAAGAAAACTCAAACTCCCATAAGAACAATTTTCGTTTTTTGAATAGGTATGATGAAAAAAATAATTTCGATCTGTTGTTCCGTGGCTGCGTGATTGAAGAACAAACCAACAAACAAACACACGTTTGCATTTATAATATTTGTAAGGATGTTAAGTTTCGCAGCTCGTTATTCTTTCCTTCCTTCAACACAACGTACAGTAACTTACAACACGTCAAAACAATAATGAACACAAAGTTAACCTCACATGAATTATAACATGAGAGCGAGTAAGAACTCGACGCGAGCAATTTATTCAGTTTCACGCGAATTCTGCAAAACTTTAATAATGTTTGCTGTACTTATCGCAAACTAGTTATCATAGAAATGGAGCTGTCAATCACACGAACTTAATCTGGATGTTTCTGAGGCTTTGAAGTAAATTATTGCGCTGTGGATTACTGGGCTTGACAAGGGTGAACGAGACAACTAATCTAACCCCTAGGGCCAGAACAGTTTCTTCTCAGTCAGTCAGCAGAAGCCTTACTTCGTACGTGCACTTATAGTTTGGGAGTTATTCCTCCTGTACTTAGTCTTAGGTTAAAATCTATAGACCGTACTCTCACTCAGCTCAAACTCAAGATAGAGTTAAAACGAGACAGGTTTATGTCAGAGCATAATATTTGTGTCCCGCTTTAACCTCTATCTTGAGTCTGAGCTGAGCCAGAGCACGCTCTATAGATCTCAGCATTAGTTACTTTTGGTTCGATACCTAGGAAAGCTCCCGAAAGCTGTACCATTCTGTTGAGAGAGCTGTACATCAAAAGGAGAATAGTATGCTTGGTACTTTCCCGATTACTCAATACTTTTATCTCGTCACTAGATTACACACGTCAGACAGCAGACTATAGTCTATACTATTCTCTTTCTGTTGTAGCGTTATCTCTCTCGATGGAGTGGCACTGCTTTCTGGGGCTCTCTTAGGTATTGAACCAAAAGTATCGATACTACTCAGGTATCGATCCTTTTTTCAAATCCCTAAGCATCATGCAAACTTGACGACAAACTTGATCGTATGTGGCCTCCCTTATGCATTAGCATAGTCGACCGTTTAAAATTATCGCTATGTTTTATGCTCTCATCACAAGCAATGAAGATAAAAAGTTTCATTGCTTGCTGACTTCCAGAGCAATAAAACTGATTAAACTAGTTAACACTTTTATTACTTCTACTTTTTGCATCGGATACCGAACGCTGCTGCATCGATTATTATTTTTATACAAAAAAGAGTTCTTTATTCCATTTATTTCTTACTTACCGTAATATTTTCCTAATTATTTTGTGAACTCTTGATAAAATTTTTTTTTTTTTCAATAAATCAATAGCCAATCAGAATGGATATGTGGTGATATATCGCGATACTGCATAAGATCTAATTTGCTGTTATAGCGTCAATTGAAATACACATTCTGTGAAAATTTCAAGTATGTATCTACCTATTAAGGTTCATGAGATATGGCCCGCTGACAGACAGAAGGACGAACAAACATCAGAGGGCTAGTAATAGGATTTCGTTGACACCTTTGGTTACAGAACCCTGAAAATTAGCTTCAGTAAAGAAAGAGTGAACTAAATTTGTAGGAGCCAAGAACTTGAGTAATAAAGAACCATTTTAACGAGCTTAATCAGATACTACTTGGGAAGTCAGCAAGCGTTTTCAATGTACTTTGAAAGTTTTATCTGGATTTTTAATTACCCTTGCTGAGATAATGAAGATACTTTTGATCTTTATTTTAGTTATTTTAGAATTTTGAAAATTAGTTGAATTACCTACCTAAAAATATTTAAAAAAATCTAGGTATCTTTCTTGCTAATAAACTAGCTTTTTCGCGACTTCGTTCACGTGGAGTGAGGATCATTAAAAATCCCGCGGGAACTGTTTTTTTTTTTCGGGATAAAAAGTATCTATGTAGAGTTATGTATTTATAATTCAGTACTTTTCGGAAGGAGGTACAAAAAATCCACATTTGTTTATCTACTTTTTTAGGGTTCCGTATCCAAAGCATCGGGACCCTATTACTAAATAACAACTGCAGGGCGACAGCAATAGTTTTTTCAAATATCTCATTTTCAAAAGTCTCTGCGACCGCATCTCCTCTTAAAATTACATGGCGTTAATTACTATCGGTTTCAGATCACACCGCCCCCTTGCAACGCATAGCGCTACTGTAGGCGGTTGGTTGCAAAATCGGAGCATTCCACTCCAGACGATATCGTTACCTATATTATTACTAACTTATACCCACAATTTCATCCGCGTAGAGTAAGTTTTTATAAATCTTTGTTTAGGTAGCCTATAGTGCCTCAGTATTCATAAAAAAAATCATGTCGATCCGTAGCTCTATTGGGGCGTGGTTGAAGGAAAAACCAATAACACACACTTTCGCATTTATAATATTATTTTATTTTATTCGATGACAAGATAGCACTTGACTGCGATCTCACCTGATGGTAAGTGACGATGCAGTCTAAGATTGTAGCGGACTAACTTGGAAGGGATATAGCAGTGTAAATTCAACCCTTATCTACTCCTAATCGGTTTCTACACGCCATTGTACCGGAACGCTAAATCGCTTGACGGCACGTCTTTGACGGTAGGGTGGTAACTAGTCACGGCCAAAGCCTCCCACCAGACCAGACCAGAGACAATTTAGAAGTTATAAATTCCTAAATTGCCCCCGCCGGGAATCGAACCCGAGACCTCCCAGTTATAAGACCACAGCGCTCACCACTGCGTCAGGGAGGTCGTCAAAAAATGATATCACCGTTACCTATATTATTACTAACTTATACCCACAATTTCATCCGCGTAGAGTAAGTTTTTATAAATCTCTGTTTAGGTAGCCTATATTACTCTCCAAGTCTTCAATACAAAAAACATGTTGATCCGTAGCTCTATTGGGGCGTGGTTGAAGGAAAAACCAATAACACACACTTTCGCATTTATAATAGGTATAATAAGTAAAGATCAAGTAACTAAAAAATAAATGTAAATTATTGTTAACCTTATTTATTTCTGAATATAAATCGTCACACTTATCTTCCCTGTATATGCGACAATATAATATCCACTTGAACTAAATAAAATGTTTCCCGAGAACTCTTACTCCACGCGTAGGTGCATTATATCCGTGTAAGTAGCGCAGCCCCCCGGGATAGCGGCGTCATTTGCATCATACAGCGTGTATAAATTGCATGTTGTTTGCTGATGTATTTATTATGCAAAAGAGAAGCAACAGCGCGCAAATTGAACCCCTTTCATATACATAAGCGCTGCAATGAGCTAAGGGGTTAAAGGACATAATTTTTTCAAAGAATATACATATTTATCTGCACGCTTTTCCCGTGCGTGGTAAAATGTCTAGTCCGTCATTGTATAAAATTTCTACAAAGTGCATAATAATTCCTCAAGTCTTTCCGTATAGCTACATTATTTCATTCCTTCATTTCGCGATCGCCGGCTTGCTTCGCTCGCCAGCTCCGCTTGCCCTCCGCTGGGCCTCATAGGCTAGTTTTATTCATTTCCTTTGTCGGATTTTGGTTTTGCGCTTTACAAAACTCTCTAGGTAGGTAAGATAGAAAAGATTGCGTCGAGAAGCTTTTTGTACCAGTATAAATAGATAGCTCAACTCATATTGGCCGTTTAGCGGTCAGAGCTGTGCGTTGATAGATCAGTCGGTCAGTCAGTCAGCTTTGCCTTTTATATATTCAGATTAACACATTACCAAAATTGACTTATAAAAATCATCTTAACATCATCAAACCATTAACGGCTCCCTACTAAACGCAAGTCTCCTCAGAAGAGATTTATAAGGCCATAGCCGGTCCAATGCAAATGAACTTGACGAAGAAATGTTTTCCTTCACTTTCAAACACCTATTAAAGTATGTAATGCAAATAAATAAATGAAATGAAAAAGAAAATACTGTCACAAAGACAAAAACATTCCGATGCTCCAACAGAACGTCAGGAATGTTCGTGTTGTGGACGTTTGCGACAGAGCGAAGAAATCTTGATGTGTTCACTATTGTCTTGCTTCAAAACTTGCTTTATTATTTCCGCTGTTCCTCTTTTATTAGTGGCTAAAATGATTGTTTACTTCGTCCAAACTCTAACATAGTGTAAGTTAAAGATTTTTGTGGACTGAACTTCCTCGCTTTGATATCCCGTTTTCGCTTTTATAGTGGGACAATGAGAATTTATGGTTTGTTTTAACCATCAAAATAATAATAGAAAGCTTATTCAGACTGGTTGTCTCAAAACAAGTGTTTTTTAGGGTTCCGAAAAAAAACTTCGGAACCCTTATAGGATCACTCCGTTGTCCGTCTGTCTGTCAGTGTGTCACCACCGTTTTTCTCGAAAACGGCTTATGATACTAAGTCGAAATTTATACTGAATATAAAGTTCAATGGTCTCGTAGTGTTTTAAGAATATCAAGCTTATAGCTTAACTCAGTGAAAAGTTACAGCTTTAAAACCACGGCTTTCTCACTATTAAAACAAATTAAGGGACATCTTCCAAAAATCGTTTCTTTCCACACCTAATTCTTAGTTTCATAGTAAGTCCCGTTATATTTTACAAACACCAGTATTAAAATCTTGCAAATTACGGAGATTTTGATACCTCTAAACCATTAATAGTACCTAAAACAGTAAAAAAAACAAAAAAAAAAACGATAACTTACTATGGCTTTTAAATTAATTGCAACGCTAAGGCTAAAACAAACTATCGGATGCCGCGACTATAGCTGCGACTGATAAGTGTGCACAGTCGTTTGAGATCAGCAGGCCCATATTTCTATCGGACATCCGAACGCTCAAGGATCGCCAAAGGTTACGTTCGCGACTACGCCCGATATAGTGTCTAAAGTTCAATGGAATTTACTATCCAGCCGCGGCTTACGTGTCCGTTAGTTTGTTCAAAGCTTAACTTTTTAACGCGTCACGTCCATATGTCACTTGTCACAACTACAGATTCACAGAACACTAATAGTTTTTTTTTCTACTACAGATTATTATTACAACTTTTTTACACTGACCTCTAGAATTAATCTATGATTAACAGTGGACAGGCTGCTGTCTGTGCTGTGCTGTATGTCATTTAGTAAATTCTAGTAGGGTGGCAGACCCAATTATGGGCACTTTAAGAGTTTATCTTATTTCAAATATGTTTTTTAATTATAAATTTAACCAAATTCTATAAATCACTGTGTTCATAAGGTTACTTGTTTAATAAAATATATAATTAAAGAAGATATTGAAATTTTTTTGTTTAAATCAACTAGAATTTTAAATAAGATTGTAAAATGACCCAGTCCCCAATTATTCGCACATTTGTTACCAGTTATGGGCACAAAATTATCCAATTATCAACACTCAGATTTTAATAGAGTTTAAGGGAATTATAACGCTAGGCTACCTACGGAAGTCTTTTAGAATATAGATTTTATTACGAAATAATATACGGAAATTCTTATAGTAACTGTAGGTGACTTAATTTTTTCATATTTATTATATTTTAAACAAACACCCTTACATATTTAATAAGAAAACGTAAACATAGTCTTTATCAAACGACAGACGTCCACAGCTGGACAAAGGTCTCTTATATGGACTTCCACAGGCCTCGGTCTTACGCTACCTGAATCCAGCGGCTCTCTGCGACTCGTTTGATGTCGTCGGTCCACCTAGCTTCCCGGTACGGGATCGCTACTCCAACACCATGGGATCCCATCGACCATCAGCTCTTCGAACTATATGCCCGCCCGTTTCCACTTCAGTTTCGCTTAGCTATGTCCGTGACTTTCATTCTCTTACAGATATCCTCATTTTTGATATGATCTCGCAGGGATACTCCGAGCATAGCTCTCTCCATCGTCCGCTGAATGATTATTGTTTCGTGATAAATAACTGCTCATAGAACTTCTCAACCTCTCTCCATACCTCAGGTGGAGAAGAAACGTGACAGCCTTCGTCAGTTTTCAGCCGCGTCAGCTGGCTCTGTCCGATAGATAGATCTCTCACGGACACTTTGGAATGGAACTTCTGTTCCACTAGATGGTATCTTTAATACACTTGGTATTCAAGGCCCGCAGGTCGCGAGTTCTTTTCTTAGAGATCTGCCTATTAACCTACCAGTAGGCATCCGCGTCTGCTGACGACTGAAGTCTCATCTCTTGTCTGTCTTCCATCAGTTTGAAAGTAAGGTCAGAGAACTTTTTGGTCCTTTTCGTGTGATGGGTCTTAAAGAATTTAGACTCCAGAGTATGGACAGTTTACACACACTTGTTAAGATCGTCTACAGACTCCCAGTCTGCTAGGGAATCGAATCGCTTCGGAGTGTTAATAAACAGGAAAATCTCCAAATTTTGTAACCAGATACTGACACCCCTTGTTTTGCAATGAAATAACGGGAAAGTTTCATTTACTTTTTGAATTAGTAACTAATAATACTTAGAAAATCAATTGAAAACAATTATATTATTAAAACTCAAATAAAACCACAGTTAAATCATTATTAAGTAAGTATTGACCCTTAACGTCGATGAGTCAAAATGGCCGAAAAACTTCGGGAACTCCAGAACGATATCTTTCAACTACGATACTGACGTCATTTTAAAACTTTCCAGATTAGAAAGGTTTCGAATGTGAAAAATATGAATTCCCCTAAATATTTTTTAATCTGAAAATTTAAAAACCACAATCAGAAACTTAGGGTGGCAGACCCAATTATGGGCACTTTAAGAGTTTATCTTATTTCAAATATGTTTTTTAAGTATAAATTTAACCAAATTCTATAAATCACTGTGTTCATAAGGTTACTTGTTTAATAAAATATATAATTAAAGAAGATATTGAAATTTTTTTGTTTAAATCAACTGGAATTTTAAATAAGATTGAAAAATGACCCAGTCTCCAATTATTCACACATTTGTTACCAGTTATGGGCACAAAATTATCCAATTATCAACACTCAGATTTTAATAGAGTTTAAGGGAAATATAACGCTAGGCTACCTACGGAAGTCTTTTAGAATGTAGATTTTATTACGAAATAATATACGGAAATTCTTATAGTAACTGTAGGTGACTTAATTTTTTTATATTTATTATATTTAAAACAAACACCCTTACATATTTAATAAGAAAACGTAAACATAGTCTTTATCAAACGACAGACGTCCACAGCTGGACAAAGGTCTCTTATATGGACTTCCACAGGCCTCGGTCTTACGCTACCTGAATTCAGCGGCACTCTGCGACTCGTTTGATGTCGTCGGTCCACCTAGCTTCCCGGTACGGGATTGCTACTCCAACACCATGGGATCCCATCGACCATCAGCTCTTCGAACTATATGCCCGCCCATTTCCACTTCAGTTTCGCTTAGCTATGTCCGTGACTTTGATTCTTTTACAGATATCCTCATTTTTGATATGATCTCGCAGGGATACTCCGAGCATAGCTCTCTCCATCGTCCGCTGAATAATTTTTGTTTCGTGATAAATAACTGCCCATAGAACTTCTCAACCTTTCTCCATACCTCAGGTGGAGAAGAAACGTGACAGCCTTCGTCAGTTTTCAGCCGCGTCAGCTGGCTCTGTCCGATAAATAGATCTCTCACGGACACTTTGGAATGGAACTTCTGTTCCACTAGATGGTATCTTTAATACACTTGGTAATCAAGGCCCGCAGGTCGCGAGTTCTTTTCTTAGAGATCTGCCTATTAACCTACCAGTAGGCATCCGCGTCTGCTGATGACTGAAGTCTCATCTCTTGTCTGTCTTCCATTAGTTTGAGAGTAAGGTCAGAGAACTTCTTGGTCCTTTTCGTGTGATGGGTCTTAAAGAATTTAGACTCCAGAGTATGGACAGTTTACACACACTTGTTAAGATCGTCTACAGACTCCCAGTCTGCTAGGGAATCGAATCGCTTCGGAGTGTTAATAAACAGGAAAATCTCCAAATTTTGTAACCAGATACTGACACCCCTAGTTTTGCAATGAAATAACGGGAAAGTTTCAATTACTTTTTGAATTAGTAACTAATAATACTTAGAAAATCAATTGAAAACAATTATATTATTAAAACTCAAATAAAACCACAGTTAAATCATTATTAAGTAAGTACTGACCCTTAACGTCGATGAGTCAAAATGGCCGAAAAACTTCGGGAACTCCAGAACGATATCTTTCAACTACGATACTGACGTCATTTTAAAACTTTCCAGATTAGAAAGGTTTCGATTGTGAAAAATATGAATTCCCCTAAATATTTTTTAATCTGAAAATTTAAAAACCACAATCAGAAACTTATATTTTAATCTTTTTTGCCAAAGTGCGAATAAACTGGTGCAGTGCTAGCTATTGGGTTGGTCACCCTATATTTTAATCTTTTTTGCCAAAGTGCGAATAAACTGGTGCAGTGCTAGCTATTGGGTTGGTCACCCTACTATTAGTACAGTAGTACATACACGCATTCCCTACCCATTTTGATTTTACTTTTTATGTTACAGATTTAAGTACTATGTCATTCTAATAAATAAAATATTACTCACTACTACTAAAATCAAAATAAAATCCTACTCAAAAATTATAAAATTTCAAGTTGAAAGTATTGATTTGTTGCTAACTTTTGTATAGGTATAACAAAGTTAGCGACACTGCATTGATAAATGCAATTACTTTTAATTTATTTCTCCACTATTACTTATTCACTATTTATATTAGTTAATAAAATTATGGCGGTCGGTGCACCATTTGCAATATTATTAGTTCCAGAGACACTCGTATGTCAAATGTGGTGCTTCAAATTGATTCATAACTATTAAGGTATCTAATCATTGGTAGGTAGGTCTAGGTAGGTAGGTACCTGCAGAGACAGCCAGTCCAGTAGGTATTAATCATAGCATAGATTTCATAGAGGCGTAGATAGCTGTCTACGGTGTTCAAAGTTGGTTCAAAATTCAAACTTTCAAAGCCAAATTCAAACAAACAAAAGTTCAATAGTAGTTTGCACAAATAAGCATACTAAATGGTTTATATTCTCTTGGAGACAAATAACATTTGATTTCTTGTTTTATATGTGGGATAGTTATATTACATTTTACAATATTTGTACTGAATCAGTGTTTTCTTTTAACTTTGTATGGAGGTGAACTTCGTATTCGAGACAGAGACTTAGTGCATATACCTAACTTTGTGAATTAAACCCATTATCAAAATGGACAATACTGGATCGCCAATGGATAATACGTCATCACCAATGTCGGTGAGTACCTACTTATTTATTTTAATTCTCGCAAAGAAGCATTAGAAAGGGAAACTCAAACTACAACTCCCAAATTCATGCAGTCATCTAACTATAGAAATGCCTATGTATAGAAGACAGTCTCAGACTTAAGACCGAGTTAAAACTAGCTTGTTATTGTTACTGTTTTAATTAGTAATAATGCTACCTAAATTTTGTCCCATACCATTATAATAATTCTTTCAACAAGTTTATTTAAATAGGTATTCTTCGTGTCAATATTATATAGAAGTATAGATAATTTATGTGTTGTACAACAATATATCATAATATAATCAGAGATAAGCCTAATTTATGCAAAGGCATTTGTTAAGTAACTTGCAAAACTGGCGTGCATTATAATTTTTTGGACAGGCCAGTTAAATAATCATTTGACAATAGAAAAAATAGATGCACATTCTACTTTTGCTGCCAGCTAATTGCAAGTGCACTCCCCACACTTATAGGAGACTTTAGTACGATGACAAGTTAACATGTCCTGACTTGTCTCATTGAAAGGTTTGATGTAGGATTTGTTAAGAGTTTAATCTTAGCTTGCCAATTTACCAGTTACTTATATTATTTTAACAATAATTATTTTTATTTCAGGTTACCAGAATACCAGACTATTACTAGAGTTTGCACTGCATGTTGGATTGCTGCTAGAAGAGATAATATATTCAGAAGTAAATGCAGCACAATGTCAATTTTTTGTTGTTGATATTTGGTTCCTTGAGTATGGATAATATTGATTATGAAGAATCCATACATATATCTGTACCTCCACACAACCCAGAGAACCTACAACTTTTAGGATTGTGTCACAAGCTCATATACATTCTGTGTTTACCTTGAGACATTATATATTTTTAGGATAAAATGTTGAATGCCTATTGGTGCCAATTGCAGTCAAAGAAATGTTATTAAACTGATATGCTGAGGCATTATTTTCAAATCACTGTGTGGTAAGCTCAATGTCAACCTTTGCTATGTTTATATATCACCTTTAGAATTAATGTGATTTAACTCAAAATTCCTGTAACTTCTGTTGTTGTAAAATGTATTTATATCATACTTGCTCAGTAACTAGGGATTACTATGGTGGAAAGTCTCCTTGTAAGTTGGTGTTTGCAATTCAAGGCAACATTACGTCGCACTATGCTTTAATTGTAATGTTCACTTTACAGTTCAAGCTATGCAAAACTCCTTGGTAAACAATCTCTTTTCTTATAAAATGGTAAGAAAACTTTTTACTGAAAAAAAAAAAACACTGAACATGGCGGCATTTAATTTCAATACATTTTAAACTATGCAAAACTCCTTGGAACTCAGAGCCGTAAAAAAAAATGGAAAACTATTTACGAAAAAAAATGGAAATGGCGGCATTTCATTTGATCTGAAAGGTGTCTGAAAGTTTGTGAAGTTTGTTCGTAAAGGGATTTAAGTTATTTACAACAATGTCAAGCACTTCATCAGATGATGATAAAGGAGGAGAGCCTGATTTTTGTTTGCTTGAAGCAGAACAAATGATGCAAAACCTTTTGCCGGATAAGTCCAAAGTTACCTCGCAAGAATGATATAAAGTAGAATGCTTACCTCGGTTGCAAGTAGCTATTACACCCTCGAACTATATTCACCCTCGCTCGCTGCGCTCGCTCGTGTGACTAAATAACTCAGGTGCACGCGATCCATTAGCGCCCTATGCGAGCTGCGCTCGCACTGGCGCCAAATTGGATCTTGTTCTGTAATAGCTTACTTACGTCCCTTGTGTAACAATCTACTATTAACATTTAATATAATATGTATTACCAATCCATACGTATAAGATGATTAAGTATTAAGATAATTAACTTTTTTAATAGTTTTATTGGCAGAGATACATTCAATTTTACTCAACACTACTTTTTTGAAGTCTTGCTCATTTCCCACAAATTGCAATTTTTGAGTTAGGTCACTTTAATTCCAAAGTTTGTATCTCCTACTCACATTTTTTATAGGTAAGATAAACTTAATGAATAAATTAAATTGTTTTTATAATTTTGTATTATCAAAATACTGTGTCAACCCCAAAATAATATAGTAGTAATAGGCAATTCATAGTTCAATGATACGGAAATCAGAGAGAGAGATTAGGTGTAAAGCCAACGTCTTTATATGCTCTCTGAGGTACAGATATAATGGAACCTTGTCATCTGCAGTAGAACATCCACTAGACCAACGAGACAAATAATGTGATGAAAGATGGAGATTGGGGACTCTGTGAGAAAACTACACAACCCCATCGAGTTTGGGCTTTTTAATTCGTCTTGACAAGTTCTCTAGTCCTAAATGATATGCAGGTTCTGATGATGAAGCCGAAAGGCGTTTATGGGAACTCTGTAATGAAACGACGTAACCCCATCGAGTTTCGACTCGTTTGATTCTTTTTGACGTTTAGAAGGTCATTAGTAGGTACCTAATTAATACATTGGTCAATAGTTTCGGAACCCTCAGTGCGCGAGTATGACTCGCACTTGACCGGTTTTTTTAGAGATAGGTATTCTCTTACTTGTATTTGTAAACTCTATAATATAAACGTAAAAATTATTTTTACAAAACCGACTTCAAACGCCACTACAAATATATATATATCAATTATGCCGATAAAATTTGAAGAGTTCCCTCGATTTCTCCAGGATCCCATCATCAGATCCTGACCTGATGGGACCACCTGGAAAGTATACCCTTTCAAACAAAAAAAGAATTTTCCAAATCATACATACATACATGAATTAAATTCCATTTTAATTTGTTGGGGCATATTATGCAACAACTGATAAACTCCTCTTAAACACTTCATCAAGTTACGTTCATTCCTACTTCAGTTATTATTATTACCTATTATACAAAAACTATGCAAGTATCAGGTAAGTTTCTTTAGATAATGTAGGTACAAGTATATAGCAGCTGACTATTTACAGTAACCAAC
Source organism: Hipparchia sbordonii (assembly GCA_038048805.1). Lineage (NCBI taxonomy): Eukaryota > Metazoa > Arthropoda > Insecta > Lepidoptera > Nymphalidae > Hipparchia > Hipparchia sbordonii. The sequence goes on from CM076112.1 coordinate 9,329,196, forward strand.
TATAACAGCTCATGCCTCATTCCCCACGGTAAAGTTTAGAATCTGATAGGAGAAACTTATTGCCGGTTGTTCCGAATATGCGAATGCAAGAATACTTTCCGCCATATTGGAACTCAAACTCGAATCCCGAAAGCAAATACTGAGTACAAAAACTTGGCACGCTCTTTGCTCACAAAGTGGGATGGAGTCGCTGTTATTTTGTTATTAAAATACTATTCGCAAATTAATAGATGGATACTAATAATTATTAAGTTGAAAATCCTTACTAATAATATAATAAATAAATAAAAGGCGAAAGTGTGTTTGTTTGTTGGTTTGTCCGTCAATCACGCCGCAACAATGCGACGGATCGACGTGATGTTTTGCGTGGGTATACTTGAGGACCAGGAGGATGAAAAAGGCTTTTTATTCCGAAAAATGAAAGAGTTCCCGCGAAATTTTAAAAGCTAAGATGGACAGACGATTTAAAAAGATGGATGTAAGAGCCCTATAATATGTCCAGCTGTGTGGATAAAAATCTCCCGTGGTACTACTGATTAATTTTATATTTATAACCACCACCATCAAGTCCATCAACACCATAAATACCATGTGTTAATTCGTCATCCTCATCACAATCTAACTTTTTTTTTTTTAAAGAATTGTTACTTTTTAAAAAGAGGAAGGAGGAATTTCCCGTACACTATCAGACTTGCATATCTACTGTGTGGTTTACATATATACCTGCTTTTAGTAGGTTATATCGAAAACAATTCAAAAAAATATTGTCCTTTCCAATCACGTCGATGTTCCAAAGAAGAGATTATTTCCCCGCCTAAAGGAAAAAAGAGTGCGAGAACTTTAATTAAACAAGTTCGCCGAGAATTGAGTACCAGACTTTTCTAAACGGATAATCGGAGGCGTTGAATCCACCTGGGCAAATTAACCGAACGTTTTGACGTCTCCACAATGGCGAGGGCCTGAGAGATTGCGTGATAGTGACGTTCGGAACCAGTTTCCCGAACTTGTTCGAACTCTTTAACGCTCGATAGAATTTTTATGAAGTTTCGCCGAAGAACGGAAGAAGTTCATAAAAATATCGCGGGTAGTAGAAGTTGCGAACGCCTGATTCGCATAAGCAATCGCACGGCATTGTACGACAGAATTTTGCATGCCATAAACTTCTCGTAACATATTAGAGGGGAACTATTTTCGTATTTCTAATATTCGATGCGGTTTTATACGGTGATGTCGGTGGAATTTATTATACAAGGCGAAAGGCGAATGTTTGGTAAATCCTACGGGGAGGGGATTAGACGCTTCTGCCTGAGCAAAGCCGATGTCAACGACTGGTAATTTGATACTAACTTACACAGCTTTGATAAACCTTTGAGTATTTTGTTAACAAAATGAAGTAACTTGACACTTCGAAGGGTAGCTTGATTATGCAAGGCGTTCAGAACTGAACTTAACTTCTATTCAAAGTATTCATCAGAAGTTGAGTTAGATTCTGATGAACTTAACTTGACACATTTTGGATTCGCTCGAGACTATATATTTGCGTTGAAGTGAAATGAATACACTTTATTGTACACCACATTAAATAAAAATTAAAAAAAAAAATTAACTTAGAATACATTATAAAAATGAGAGCACAAATGGCGGCCTTATCGCTAAGAAGCGAACTCTTCCAGGCAACCAAGATGCATGGTGGATATGATGACAGGATAATATTGTGTGTAGGATCTGAGTTTAGGATAATATTTATTTGTATTTATAATATTTGCGTTGCAATATTTTAATGAAATAAATTTTTCAATACCCGGATTATTTTAAAATAGATGAATTCGATTTCATCGTAATCCGATTTTTTTTAAAGTAAATTAATACAAATACTGCGATCCTTTTATAATAACTGATACTTTTACAGATGTCAGCGACTCTTTTCGAGTAGGCTTAGCTTATTTAGATTTACTTCTTTAGGGTGTAGTTTTCAAAAAATCCCTGCACTGTAAAGGAAAATTGCCTATGTCCAAGTCCATTGTCATTTGACCCGTTTAGACTGTGCGTTGTCTGTAGGTCCGTAAGATAAGTCATAGAACTATTTTTACGGGTATAAATACCTAGATGCGTGCGGAATGAGGCGCATTTGCGCCTCATTCCTGCAACTTGACTTAGATTCACCTAGCAACTTCCTTAGGTTTCCTGCAACTTCGCTTAGGTTTATTTTTGTTTATTTATTTTTTGTATTCATCAAAAAAAAATTACAATAATAGGGGAACCAGTATAGTTATTGGCCAATTAAGCTACCGTCAGACATTTGTAAAATAAAAAAAAATATAGGCATCTACATCATAATCTCAAAGGTTATACCAGACATTGCAAATAAGTTGTACTTATGTATGCATAGGAAGATACATGTATCTATGTTGTATTACTATAATTATTATTTATTTACCCGCCTCTAGAACTCTCAGTTCTCAGTCAATTTAAATACTTCAAAGATAAGAGTTAAAAAACGAAATACCTAATACAAATACCCAAATGATTTGATGAGCAAAATCGATTCACGTATGTTTTCCCAATCAAATCCTGTGTACTTAGCTTGATAAGCCTTCGCCGAAATGGAGCCGTTAGCACCCCATTCCTAACACGAAGACCAGAGCGATGGTCGGATTTATATTCATATTTGCAAATTGTATGGGTGTGGCTGTTTGTTCGACCATTCCCTCCAATCACGTTACCTCAATACTCCAAATAAACAATCGATTTCGGATCCGTAATGAATATACATGTGTGGAGGTGCACGGTAATGTCATTTGAAACATTGATACCCGAATTTTGGAATTCTGGTCTCGCTTTAATACTAGGGTATTGTCTGGTTGCGTCATTGCGGTTAGTGCTAATTACTTTTTCGTGCATTTTTAATGCTGTGCAGTATTTAATGTACGGTATCTATATGTGAGGTATCTATATGTGAGGTCAGGCATTTATTTGGCTATAAAAAATAAATGTTTTTTTTTTTTCCAAAAATTAAAACATTAAATGTGATGGGTAGTTTTGGGCATGCCAAGTTTGCGCACAGAGCGCTTTGCTTCTTCGTTCCGGACACGCGCCGCTATTGAATAAATGTTTTTCCGGCTTCTGTTTTTTCCAAGTAACACTACTACACTACAATTTGGGTACCTTCAAATCAAGAGTGAATAGGTATTTTTTAGGCAAGCACACTCAATTGTCAGGTCAACCTCGAGATTTGTGAAGATCTCTCGAGTGTTATAAACTTCCCATGGAATATTAATATTATATTTAGTTTAAATTTTGTACACAGATACAGGGGCTCGATGAGGTTTTAGATTTATATTAGTTTTAATTTTAGAAGTAATTAACCATACTGGTAAATATCATATGATTATATATGTATTCAGTTTAGTTGCCAGGCCCTCAATTTATTTTTAAGTTATTCATGTGCATTCTTTAGATACTCATTATGTTTAAATTTAAAATTGCGACTGGCGAGTACTTACAATTTTAATTTCCACGCTAATTTAGAAGTTACGCAAGCTCGAACGCCAAAGTCATGCCATGCCAAGCGGTATCTCTGTAGGTACATCTAAACAGGGTCTTAGAACATTCATTGATTGACTTATCTTCCTTGCAAGGCTCTACGGCCAAAACGGAGGTCTTGCGTTGCTGTTGGCAGTATGCCATGAGCAGTGTTAAGCCTTTGTTTACTATCTACTCAACTAGATAACGTCAGACTGTACAAAATAGTTAAAAATAAGTAAAAATGCAGTACAAATAAGTAAAAATACAGTTTCATTTAAAAGCGCCTGCCTGCGACTTCATTCGCTCAGATTTTGGTTTGTAAAACTCCCACGGAAACCATGGTTTTCCGGGATAAAAATGCTATCCTGTATCACTATCCAGGACCTCAATTACACCCATGCAAAAATCACGTTAACCCGTAGCTGTGTTTCGGCATGCTTGAAGGACAAACCAACACACTTTAGCGTTAATTTTGTTGTTCGCCGTTTAAATCCGCCGATTGGAAGATTAAGGAATTGGAAATGTACATAAAGATGCAACATACTGTAAATAAAGATGCGAATATAAAACATTTATTTTTTCTGCAGCGGATGCTCGACTACTTTGCTAGGATTGCTAGGAAAAACGCAAGTTGCATTGAGAAACTCACGATCACTGTGCAAGATAAGTTAGGCTAGATTGTTATTGTACTGAGCACCACTTTGGTACTCAGAATCAACAGAAAAAAAAAAACTGTGCAAGATCGAGGGAAAGAGACCCTGCGGACGTATCCCGAGACCGGATCTGACCTGTAGCCTAAGAATGAACATTTTAACTTTAGAATCTAGTTAAGGTGAAGTTAACATCAGCAAGAAATTTTGTATGAAAATGACAGGGCCGCTCCTGAGCTACTATTACTACTACTACTAATAAGAGAAGCGGTCGACACAACCTTCTGAGGCGCCTTCCGAACGGCCACCAACAGACAGAAATAGCGAAACATCATCAAGGAAGTGTTATCGTGAGGGAGCCATGATCCTCAAAGCTGAAGAACCGACGCGAGAAGAGAAGAGATAACGATCAACGCAGAGAAGTCTCGAACGAGAGCTAGCTGCAATAACTAAAACATTACTGTCGCATTCCGTATAATCCTCATATTTATTGGCCCAAATGGTAAAGCGGTAATGTCTATTTTTAATTTGTTTATCATAAGACGTGGCAGATCGTAAAACGACACACACCTCGCCTGTTGCACGGAGGGTTTCTTTATAACCGACAACGTGACGATATTGCTCCGTTAGTGTAGTAGAGGAAAATCTTATGGGTTCGCGATACCAACATGCTCATGTTAACAGTAAGTATATCAAATGTTAACTGTCTCGTTGGTCTAGTTATTAGCATGTTTGACTGCGGATGATAAAGTCCCGGGTTTGATTCCCGGCCAAAAAATATATTGATTTTTCCGACATGAAATTCTCAATGCTAGCCCAGAGTTGTGAAGTTGCTGAGCTGGGTGTCACCCCCGTGCCTCGGAGAGCTCGTAAAGCCGTTGGCCCTACGCCTGATCTCTGAGAGTGAGGGATTAGAGGGTGAACCTGTATTTGCGCACTATAATATCTCCTGCGCAGATAGCTTATCTCTGTGGATTTGCCCACGACTTCGTCCAAAATGTTCGGAAATCTGTCTCACCACAAACATAAACATTAGTTTTTAGAGCACAATATAACTTCATTGAGTTTTTCGTTGATATTCAAGCCTGTATCAATCTTTGCTTGTATGGAGCGCCCTAGGGATTTTGACAAGAAATACAAAGAAATCGTATCGGTGTCTGGTCGGGATGTAAAAACCGTCGTACGATCGTTTACTCAACAGGTTCAAACTCCTGAAAATGACAGATGACGTTGAGTCAAGATATCGCTTGCGGCTTCAGACGTATTTCTATCGTCGTTTACTTATTTTGTAATTTTAGACGATGTTCGCTTGGTCATTGGTCTTTTTCTAAACACGTCAAGTTATCGTTAAAATTAGCATGACTTTACAATATACTTCGATAACGTTCATGGATTTCGAGTAGGTACTGAAACACTAAAAATCGAAGAAAATGGATCTTAAAAGTTCGAGAGTTCTGGGATCCCAAGATACTCGAATGTCGATGCCGCAGTGCTGGCAGCGATTGGATATGGCAGCACAAGATTATTTTTTGTGGCGATCCTTGCAAATACTAGTTCAGCCGTAGATGTCTATTGGTTGAGATGACAATTAACCTGAGGTGCATAACTTTTTTTTTTCTTTCGCAATTTGACACTATTGGTTGTCATACTACTGCACTGACTTGAATTCAGTTTTAGTAACCAAAGTACCCAACATTGATTTAGTGGATAACGATGATTGCAATGAAACACAAGTTCCGTAATGGGGCTGATGCTAGCCTTAATACTTAGGTATTAGTCTCGTATTTGTTCTACTCTCACACTTTAAACGCAACAGAAAACAGCGCACACTACACCAAGTCCATTTATGTTGGTGACGTTTAGTAATATTACAAGTCCAGTTTCAAGTGACCCAACATTTCTACCAGGAGCGTCAGTATTTGCCTCCGGGGAAGAAACGGACACTTGTACCAACAATAGAGTCCAGCACGGTCTCAAACAATGTAACACCGTCTTCCATTCACTTACACACAAGTAAACTTTCCTACGCGTGTGTGTGAGGTTGGTCGAAATCGCATGCGCGCAGCATCTGTGCTTCTTCCCCTATCTATGCCACACAGGACTACAAGGTCTTAATTCAATTTTAACGTTTGAACTTTATGTAGGACATGATAGAGTTGAGTTTTGTATGGCGTTGGAGTATAGCGAAGCTCTGACACTGAGAGGCATGGCAATAAGCTTCCAGGACTCAGATTTTTTAGATGTCTCCAGCCCGTTTCGAAGCCGGGACGTGCGTCGATGTTCACGACCCGCCGCAAATTATTACGCGACGAAATTTGAAACTGTTCGATGTCGGAAGAGATTTGAGTGTTGACACAAATATCTCAATTAGTTCGTGTTTTGTTTTGTGGGTTGGTGAAAGATCTGTGAAAAGTTTGGGAAATGCCGTGGAATTTTAACGTTCATTCGAAGTAAGTCGCTGAAAGTTTATTAATATACCAAACTTGTATTTCCTAGTTAAGTTTCTGATGTGACATCGTAAAAGTGTTTACTAATTAGTGTTAACGTGATGTGTTTAACTAATTAAGTACGACCCTTTCATGTGCCTTTAATAATTTAAATTTTACTAGCTTTGACCGTAACTTCGTTAGGTTAAGTTCCTTAATTTTATACCTACCTAATATTTATTCTGTGTCATTTTTTAGGTCTTTCACATTGGTCTTTCATTTTAATTAAGTATCCAAATTAATTCGTCACCTCTGTGATTTAAGGGCAAACCAAAAGATAAACACTTTCGCATTTTTTTAAATATTATGTTGATATAATAGGTATTTCTTAATACCTAACACCTACGCCACGTTCTGCATCATCGTGATTATGAAGATTTTGACATTTGACTTTTGTTAATTCGGTTTAAAGTACTACCTGAGTTCAACTATTTTGTCCCAGAAGGGGAAAAAAGTTTCACTAGTTCAACGGTAATCACTTGCTCTAATGAATATGACCTTATAAAGGTAAAACCTTAACTACCTACATAACATGCCCGCGAGTTAAGTAAGGTTGATTTGTAAAGGTAACTGCAGGACATCGAACTATAATACTTGGAAGCGTAATAGTCGACGCGGTGAAAAGCCATTTTTAGTACCTAAGCTTTTAAAGGCCGAATACGGGTGAATCGTCGCGTTAGTAAGGGACACGGCAGACTCGGTCAGACACGGTCGGCGTTTTTATGGCATTTTGCGTCTGCATTTTAATTTCGCAATTTTTTATTACTGATTTCTTCGATTTTCGATCTCTGATTTCTGTGTTCATTGTCTGTCCACGTTAGCGTTCAAAGCTATAAAAATGCCGATTACTACCCCTAAAAGTAACCAGTCTGCCCTATCAATAAGACGAACTCACAGAAAATTATCAAAAAATTACGTAATGCGCTGAGAAAGTGTGACATAATTCATCACAATAATCATCAAAAACGTGATTATCAGTACTAGTACAGAAAATAATAATACATGGCACTCACACATTCATTGGTTGTTTTGACCCTACGTTTATAGCAAAACTTTGTTAGTAACTTCTGTTCTTAACGATATAGTTCGATGCTGCAGGGGTTACTTCACCCTAAGGAGGCAAACTGAATTGAGATCAGTTTATTAGATTTGAGCTTGAGGAGGGCAACGAATTATGCTATAGCTTGTAAGTTACATCTATACCTACCTAATTCTCAGAATTATGAATGAATCTTGTAATGTATTAATTCATTCATTCATAATTTAATAATTTTCCTAATTTTTTTGCGATTTTTTTTTGAAAATTAAATTGAAACTACGAGTACCTATAAAGTAATTTAAAACATACTGCTCACTTAAAAAATTAAAAAATGTGATCATGTGAATAGACTAGATACAATTTTATATTAATAAATAATATAAAATTCTAATAGTATAAAATGTAATACATTTTATACTATTACATTTACAACACACATTTTACAATTTAATGTTATAAGTTAAAAGTTAAATAAGAACGAAAATAATAATGTAAAGATAATCAAGTCAATAAAACTAGTCAACTAGTATTTCAATAGCATTCTTTGAGATATGTATTTTTATTAAATTCAACTAAGCAAAGAGCATTCCTATAAAATTCTTTGAGACGTATCTTAAGAAATTCCATAAAATTATATAAAGCTGAAACATTTCCAAAGCAGACTTCTTGCGGATACACTATTTCCGCGAGTCATCCATATTCCATACGTATTCATATTTTGCCTTTAAAAGCTCTCCCTGCTTCTCTGTGCTTCAACTTTTACTACCTATTGATAAAGTAGTAAAATGAACGGGTGAAATACGATATGAATTTAATGTAGGTATTAGCTTTAACGATGTTATTAAACAGTCTCGTAAAACAAATCGATAAAACCCTTTAGTTAATGTGCTTGTATGTAATTCCATTATTACCTATAAAATATTATTATCAGATAGAGCGACTTCAAAGGCAACAAAGGTTTTTAATTCCCGTGGGGACTATTTAATTTTTCGGGATTAATGATGTAGCCTATGTGTTAATCCTAGGTATGAGCTATCTCTATTGCAATCAGCCAAGGCGGTTCATCCATTGTAGCGTGAAGGAGTACACCCATACCTACACCCACACACACACACACACACACACACACACACACACGCACTCACACACACGCACATACGCACACACACACACACACACACACGCACTCACACACACGCACATACGCACACACACACACATATAAACTTTCGCCTTTGTAATATTAGTGCGATGCGATATGATGTGATTTAAGAAAGACAATACTTCTTGTATATCCCAAGGATTTTTTAAATGATTAATTATTTATTATTGCTATCTTATATTTAATAATAATAATTAAATAACATCAACATTTTTGGTATTTCCGTTTCTTCGACAAAATGTTGGTCACATTCGTCATTGAGAGCTACGTTGCGTCGGTTACTTCAATTCTTTGGAGTATTGTGATAATATTGTGATTGGTTCTTCGAAAATGTTTCAGCTCCGCTTTGGTGGACAGACGCCCTTATCGATTGTCTGTGATACCTCCGGATGTACGCACATAAAGCAGTTACAAAAAGGTTAAAGTCGAGCAGTTCAACAAATGAACCAATTTACGTATTGAGTGATGCGATTGTTCAGAATTTCGAATTTCTCCTGCAGATGTTAATACCTTTTATATGTATTCAAGTTAATGGAATATCGGTGTTTCTCTGTTTATTGACCAGTTGCACAACTTTCAGCCTGGCCTATATTAAAACCATTCAATTTTTTGCATTCATTTTCAGCATAACCTTATTTCAAATTCAAAAGCGGGGCCCCTTCATCTACATTTTCCTATTTCGCCAGATGTTAAGTATTACTTTATACCGAGTAATACTTTATTCAAATCTTTTCATTTCAAAGGACGTTCTCGAGATTAGAAAACACAAGTGGCACCTCAGATTTCGTTATGAGAGGGTGCTTGCTTCTTAAGTAGGGCCCATTTCCTCGGGCTCGCTTTAAGACGTCATGCCAGTATAAGCCCGTTTGGAGGACGTAATAATTATTTATCACGGAAATAAGGATTTTGTTTGTTTTGCTAACGTACCGACTGAGGCCCGTAGCAGCCCTCCGTCACAAAAGGAATGTAGAGCCGAAATGATATTGCTGGCTCTTCTCGGCATTCCGAACCAGTGGTAGATTCATCGACGATTCAAAAGCACTTGTAAACGTTTATTTGAATAAAAAATATTTCTATTCTAAATAATATAAGTATAAATATTATATATTTATATTATTATTTTATCCTATTCTGCAATACAATTATAACATGCAATAAAACATATATATTATAACATGCAATAAAATTGTTTGACTTTTTTGATATTAATACCTTTGTAGATATTATCGTCTCATATTATGATAGCCTCGTTGGTCTAGTGGTTAGCAAGTTCGACTACGGATGACGAGGTCCCGGGTTCGATTCCCGGGTCGGGCCGATGGGTCTTCTGTTAAGAAATTTTCATTACTAGCCCAGAGTTAGGAAGTCGATGGTGAGTCACTCCTGTGCCTCAGAGAACACGTAAAGCCGTCGGTCCTGCGCCTGATCTCTCCCGGTCGCGTCGGATTTTCCGTCCCATCACCCTATGAGAGTGAGGGAATAGAGAGTGCACCTATGTACACACTTGTGCACTAAAATATCTACCGCGCAGATGGCAAAGGAGGTGGGTTGATAAGGCCCAAAATCCGCCCCTCATACACTCGAAAAAAAAAGTTCCAGATTCCGACAAATTGTAAATGTATTTATATACTTGAAGATATAAACTTTATTTTAATATAAAGTTTAGGTGATAAAAAAAATAGTAAGTTACAGAAAATATTACCCAAAAAGAGAGTGTTTCTTTTACTTTTCTTACATTTTCATACATTTTAGTCGTTTTTTAAGCTTTCATTTAATATTTTAGAATGAGGCGCTCCATGAACCAAAATAAATTAATACTCATATAAAAGCTTATAAAAAGGAGCATCATTATCAGTTACGTTTACCATGGTTCAAGGAGCGCCTCATTCTAAAATATTAAATCAAAGCTTAAAAAACGACTAAAATGTATGAAAATGTAAGAAAAGTAAAAGAAACACTCTCTTTTTGGGTAATATTTTCTGTAACTTACTATTTTTTTTATCACCTAAACTTTATATTAAAATAAAGTTTATATCTTCAAGTATATAAATACATTTACAATTTGTCGAAATCTGGAACTTTTTTTTTCGAGTGTATGAGGGGCGGATTTTGTTGCCTTATCAACCCACCTCCTTTCTGCGGAGATTGGCCGCCGTGGCCGGATTCGGTCGGGAGGACATTATTATTATTTTTATTATATATTATCAGAGTACTTATATCAAATTATTCCAGACAGCGTCACAAATTATTTCCCTTCGGATATTTGTTAGGTACCTAAAGCTTTCGTTAGTTAGGGTTACAAACTTTAATGAAAATAAGTAAATTAAAAGTCAGAGGACGGAAATAAACAGCAAGTAGGGACTGCGCAAAGAGCTCTTTTATCCTCGGACAAGGATTAAACCATAAGGAAGCCGGAAGGGTTATGATTTTACCAGTCAGTGTATGTGTGTGTTTATTTACGTATTTTCCACTGTAGCGCCTAAACTATTGACTCTTTTTTGACGAAGGTGAATCGATTCGTTATAATGGCCCGAGTGACGCAGGCTACATTTTATAATTATGAAGAAATCGAGTTACAGTTTTTATAAATGTTTTTTTTGCTCCACTATACTATAATTTGGGTACCTTCAAATCAAGAGTGAATAGGCATCTTCTAGGCAAGCGCGTTCCATCTTAGGCCGCATCCTCACTTACCAACAGGTGTGATCGCAGCCAAGCGCTAGTCTATATATTTAAAAAAAAAAGAGTCCAGCCACTATTTTTTAATATTATGGTTGACAACCCTAGCCCTTATAGGTACTAGTAAATATTCGAGTAACAACATTAGCTCATGAAGCCCGCAGCGAATTGTGATGCTGTGTGGTTTGATATATGCTAATGCCATTGTATGTAGTTTATGTAATGTAATACGAGTACATCCCTAAGTAATGTACAACTTAACCAGTTGAGTATCTACTATGATTTTAATGTAATATGAATACATCATGTACAACTTAGCCATTTGAGAATCTACTATGATTTTAATCACTAATATTATAAAGGCGAAAGTTTGTATGTGTGTATATATACATGTTTGTTACTCTTTCACGCCACAGCGAAAGAACCGATTTGGCTGAAATTTGAAGTGGAGATAGCTCATACCCAGGATTAACACATAGGTTACATTTTATCACGCAAACGAAGTTGCGGGCATCAACTAGTAATTTAAAAAAAATATATATTTTAGGGATCTAATGACATTTTCAAGTATGTAGGCTGTGTATGTAGGTATGTATATGAATCTTTTTAATTTCTGTAAGACAGATAGCGCCAGTGTTTTGGGCACCATGCCCATAAACGACCACTTGGACGTGGCGTGTATTTTTTGTAAATAGGTAATTAGTAGTAGTTTTAATTTATTTAAGTTATAGTATCATCTTGTGAAATAAATGTGAAGACAGAAATAAAATTTTGGCCCCTTTGCCGCTCCTAAATCTGCCGCCCAAGTCTCCAGCCTATTCGGCCTGCAGGTAAATCCGCTACTGCCTCTACCACTACTTGACTGACTCTACTACTACTTTCTACTTTGTGAAATCTCGGATGTAGACGTATCAAGGACTGTTAACAGCTATAAATACGTCCAGTTCTGACACTAAGTGCAATAACTTTTTAATATCTGTAAGACAGAAATAAAAATTTTGGCTCCTTTGCCGCACCTAAAATCTGCCGCCCCAGTCTCCAGCCTACTCAGCCTGCTGGTAAATCCGCTACTGCCTCTACCACTACTTGATTGACTCTACTACTACTTTCTACTTTGTGAAATCTCGGATGTAGACGTATTAAGGAATGTTAACAGCCATAAATACGTCCAGTTCTGACACTAAGTGCAATAACATCGCACGGGGCCGAGTCGGCTGCTAACCCTTGTCAGAAGTTTTTCAATTAGATTGGCGTGATAACACATACGTGCGAGAAATTATTATTTACCATGGAGAAGTTGAGGAAGAAAACTTCTCGAGTAATCATTGTCGGTAGGCAGGTAGTGTGTGTGAGAATATACGGTGTGCAGAGTTTTTTAGTTTAGTTAGAAATTGATTTCTCAAAGTTTTAGAATAGAATAGAAAGTAGTTTATTACAGACTAAAAAAAAGCAAGAAGTAAAAATTTGTCCTTACTAATATTATTGTTTGTAGGTTTGTCCTTCAATCAAGCAACCTTTTGTTCCGGAAAAAATAAGGATTCAGTCAGAATAACAGAGGATAATATCTCGATAAAATAAACAAATTAAAATAATTAATTAAAATACATCCGTTCAGAAAGGATTATTTTGAGTTCGAGGATGATTTTAATGAAAAATAACATATTTATTAAAACATTACATTACTTTGTTATATTTAGAATGGTTTGGATTTGTGTTTCGTAATATTTTACCAAAGTATTAGCATATTTTACCATAAGGGTATTTATAAGGAATATCATATTGTATATTTTGAATGAAAATAAATAAATGTAAAGATATAAACGGTTCTATAGTGATTCATTTTGTAGCTTGTCACTTATACATGATACTATATAAATATACGATAAGATTTATCCAGAAAAACGTATGATGTTTTTACTGTGTGAACGGGGTCTTACTCACCAAAATAGATTTCACCTTCCTAACATTTCTTTATAATAAAGCTTTGAGAGGAATAATTGGATCCTTTCCGAGAGTTAGTTTCTTTATAAACAATGTTTCAAAAGATCTAAGGCAAGCTCGAAAGTCAAGAACAACTTCAAAACTTTGTTCTGAAATAACTCACAAAAAGTGGATTAGGTACTCTTAGGAGTATCAAAATACCAGACCTCTTTGACTCAACGAGTATATCGACTCTGTAAAAACTGAAAGTATTTTCAGGGTCTAGAATTTCATTCAACTTACCTTTGGCTTTTTCTTTTTTTTCTTTTAGATAGGTAACTAGTTATATAACATTTACAACTTGTAGGTGATAGAACTAAAATGGACGATTTCTGAACAACGGATCTGAATTGGAAAAAAAAGTGTTCCCGAGGGCTTTTCAAGAAAATTAACTTCACGCGGTCGCTCCTTCATTTTGTTCATTTTTTGGTTTGTTCACGTCGCTACGGATATTATAAATGCGAATATTTGTTGGTTTGTCCTTCAATCACGACGCAAAGGACCGACGGAGTTAAGGAAATGGAAAGTGGCATACCTACGTTTTTTAACCCGGAAAAAGATAAGATTCCTGGGCAGTTTTACAAACCTACAACTCCACTCAGACGAAGTCTGGCAAAAGCTAGCTAGTTTTATATAGTCACACTCATACTATAAAGGCGAAAGTTTATATGTGTGTGTATGTTTGTTACTCCTTCACACCACAACGAATGAACCTATTTGGCTGAATGGAATGGAGAATGCTCATACGTAGGATTTTAAGACATGGGCCACATTTTATCTCGGAAAATTAAAGAGTTTCCGCGGAAATTAATAAACTGGGCGAAGTCGCGGGCATCATCTTATAGTCCTTAGTAATATTTAAATGTGAATTATGAATGTGTGTTTGTTTGTTGGATTGTCCTTTCATAACGCTGCAACAGAGCTACGGATCGACGTGATTTTTTGCTTGGGTCTCAACTACCCAAGGACATGGAGAGTGACATAGGCGACTTTTATTCCGGAAAATCAAAGAGTTCCCGCGGGATTTTTAAGACTAAATCCACGCGGACGAAGTCGCGGGCATCAGCTAACTAGTTTTCAAATAAAATTATTAAGCTGAACTGTGTTCAAATTATTGAAATAGTGATGCGATTAAAAAATAATAATAATGTAACTTATTCCAACGGTCAGTTTTAACAACATCACTCGTAACTATTAAACTGTGAACGGCGAAATAAATTTGTTTGTGCCGTACTTTATTTTGATTATCAATTGGCGTATTGTCGCTACTGCAGAATGGCTAGCTACGCTACGCTAAGCTAATTAGTGATCTCATTTTCCCGGGAATTGACTTCAAAATTTGCTTTCCTGTAATTATAAATTTACAAACAGAGTGAACATTTCATTAACAACGACATTGTTCTGTTGATTGGATCTTTTAATCAACAATTCTACATTGAAGTTTAATATTTTGACAGGGAAGAAATTAATTTAAAATATTGAAACGGTCTTTTGTAGTACAATAGAATTCTGAAAGTAAATGTAAGATATTAAAGGTTTAAAAAGAATGATCCTCAGAAGGTATTATATTTTCTAACAAAGAATAACTTTCTACTTTGCTAGTAGGTATTTCGAAGAGATAAAATTTATAGTGTACATAACTTTCAAGCAGTGAATGTACAGTAGAGGCACAGAATACATATTCGTAAAGGTACAGAATATTTACTCCGCAAAATCATTTAAATAAATAGCGACTCTTGCTACCACACAATTAAGTCCAATTCAGGTTCCACAGCGCTGAATCACCTGCAGTATATTCACCTAGAAGTTGCCTCGCTTTCTATCGCGTAACTCTTATCCCTGCGGACTACAATGGACCTATGGGCCGGGACGGCGCCGGATACTTATAGTTTTATTCCTATAATGCGGAGTGCGCGTCTGACAGAGGTCATTGCATCCTTTGGGTCTATAGATCTTTTAATGTGCCTATGTCGCTCTTTTCTTACTCTAAATCCAAGATCCTTAAATCTTTTCCCTGTAAGAGACTTTATATTTTTTGTGTTGCCATGAACCATTAATACTTCTCAGTATAGCAAAAGAAAAAGGTGTCTACTAAGAAATTAAAATGTATATTATGTTAATGGAGTACCTAGTACCTAAAGTAGAAGAAGTTATCTAAGAAGTGCCCTTAAGCACGTTAAGCAGCGCTTTTCCGCGTTCATGAAATGCTCAGTTTAAAAGAGATAACTTTTAAAGTTTAGGAGCCCCAAAAGATGAGATCATTTTTGAGTTTTTTTCTCTCTATTATTCAGTTTTCAATTTTCATCAACTAAAGTACAGCTTATTTTACTTTTGTCCCAATTAATTAGAAAATCTTTTACGGTCCTTAACATAAAAATGAAAGATAAAATTGTGGCGGCCATTAACGCTCGATCAATTAATGTGATGGTATATTTTAATGCCTCTTTTTATGGAAATGTATCCTTGGGGAAATTGGGTAATTCGTACCAATTTTATAAATCTGCCCGGGGCATTTATTGACACGTCTCTCCGGAGATTGATACGAGATAATTTATGTCTAAGCTTGGTAAAGACCCTTCTTTACCAAGCTTAGACATAAATTTCATTATAACTGAAACCCTCCTCGGTCATAATGAATTTTGATCATTAGATATAATTAATTCATAAAGTTACTGGAAAAAATACATTTATGTATTAATCTGTCGATATATTTGAATTGAAATAAGTGGAAGACGTGGAATCCTAATGTTTCTTATTTTCCATTTTTTATCGTTATTAAAGATTGTATACTTTATCTGTTTCTTATGCCGTGTATCGTAATATTATCTGAACAAATTGAGATTGAACTTTTTTAAGCTTCAGAGGAGTATCTTCTTACAAAATTCCGAAACATGGTCAAAGATTTAGATACTAATCTTCGAATACGTATCACTAAAACAGAAAACTGTCAATAAATAGCTATAGTTGTAGGAAGTAGTACGATATTACTATATATATAGCTACTCGTGCTGATTCACTGACTCACTGACTGACTGACTGACTCATTGATCACCTCTCCTGTAAAATTTTGTATGGAAAAATTTTTTTTCACCCACCGTTTCGTATAGAGGACAAAAATTCATTCGGAACAAAAATATGGAGAGAGCTGATGATTGAGGATTTCGGAGACGGGTGAGGAGCACCGGCCAGGGTATCGAAGATAGGTGGGGGGTGTTCGACCAAATGTCACTCGAAATCTCATCCAATTGGCAAAGAGCCGAAAAAAAACTCCAAAATGGCGGTTTCAAGATGGCGGCCATACAAATTTTGTTTGTGTCTATCTCGGAGAGTATAAGAGATGGAAGAGTGGTTTCTTGGCAAAAGATGATCAGGAGCCGAAGTTCCACTTGGTGAACAGAAAAAAAATTCAAGATGGCGGAATTTATTTTTTTCCATACAAAATTTATGCAAGACTTTAATACGGCTCCTTTTCAAAATTTCTGATGGTTTCGTAGAGAGGACCAAAATTCGTACGGAGCAAAAATATGGAGAGAGCTGATGGTTGAGGATTTCGGAGACGGGTGAGGAGCACGGCCACGATATCGAAGATAGGTTGGGAGTGTTCAAACAAAAGTCATTCGAAACCTCATCCAATTGGCAGGGAGCTGAAAAAAAATCCAAAATGGCGGATTCAAGATGGCGGCCATACAGATTTCGTCGGTATGCCTATATCGGAGACTATAAGAGATGGAAGAGTGGTTTCTTAGAAAAAGGTGATCAGGGTCTGAAGGTCTACTTGATGAATAGAAAAAAAATCAAGATGGCGGAATTTTTTTTTTTTTTATATAAAATGTATGCAAGACTTTGATAGGTTCCTTTCCGAAATTTCTGATGATTTTGTATAGAGGACAAAAATTCATCTGGATGAAAAATATGGATGGAGCTGATGATTGAGGATTTCGGAGACGGGTGAGGAGCACGGTCAGGGTATTGAAGATAGGTTGAGGGTGCCCAAACAAAAATCACTCGAAACATCATCCAATTGGCAATGAGCTGAAAAAAAATATCAAAATGGCGGATTCAAGATGGCGGCCACACAAATGTCGTCGGTGTCTATCTCGGAGACTATAAAAGATGGAAGAGTGGTTTCTTGGTAAAAGATGATCAAGACCCGAAGATCTACTTAGTGAACAGAAAACACGCGGTTCGCTTTAGCGAGCCGCGCACCCACGCGCCCTACTTGTTAATATATATATAGCTACTCGTGCTGATTCACTGACACACTCACTCACTCACTCATTGATCACCTCTCCTGTAAAATTTTCTATGAAAAAAAATTTTTTCAAGCATGGTTTCGTATAGAGGACAAAAATTCATTCGGAGGAAAAATATGGAGAGAGTTGATGATTGAAGATTTCGGAGACGGGTGAGGAGCACCGGCCAGGATATCGAAGATAGGTGAGGGGTGTTCAACCAAATGTCACTCGAAACCTCATTCAATTGGCAGAGAGCCGAAAAAAACTTTCAAAATGGCGGATTCAAGATGGCGGCCATACAAATTTCGTCAGTGTCTATCTCGGAGACTATAAAAGATGGAAGAGTGGTTTCTTGGAAAAAGATGATCAGGAGCCGAAGGTCCACTTGATGAACAGAAAAAAAATTCAAGATGGCGGAATTAAATTTTTTCCATACAAAATATATGCAAGACTTTATGCGGCTCCTTTTCAAAATTTCTGATAGTTTCGTATAGAGGACAAAAATTCATACGGAGGAAAAATATGGAGAGAGCTGATGGTTGAGGATTTCGGAGACGGGTGAGGAGCACGGCCAGGGTATCGATGATAGGTGGGGAGTGTTCAAACAAAAGTCACTCGAAACCTCATCCAATTGGCAGAGAGTCGAAAAAAACCTGCAAAATGGCGGATTCAAGATGGCGGCCATACAAATATCGTCGGTGTCTATCTCGGAGACTATAAGAGATGGAAGAGTGGTTTCTTGGAAAAGGATGATCAAGACCCGAAGGTCTACTTGATGAATAGAAAAAAATTCAAGATGGCGGTTTTTTTTTTTTTTCATATAAAATGTATGCAAGGATTTGATACGTTCCTTTCCGCTGATGGTTTCGTACAGAGGACAAAAATTCATTCAGAGGGAAAATATGGAGAGACCTGATGATTGAAGATTTCGGAGACAGGTGAGGAGCACGGCCAGGATATTGAAGATAGGTGGAGGGTGTTCAAACAAAAGTCACTCAAAACCTCATCTAATTGGCACAGAGCTGAAAAAAAACTCCAAAATGGTGGATTCAAGATAGCGGCCATATAAATTTTGTCGGTGTCTATTTTAGAGAGGGTAGAAGATGGAATAGTGGTTTTTGGAAAAAGATGATCAAGACCCTAAGATCTACTTGGTGAACAGAAAACACGCGGTTCGCTTTAGCGAGCCGCGCACCCACGCGCCCTACTAGTAATACTTATAATATTAAAAACCTTAAAATTTTAGTCAAATACTCAATTCACAATTTCGACTTTCGCCTTATTATAAATTTCGACACAATCAAGTTCCGCGTCTATTTTTCGCATCATTAGTTCCAACATCAAAGCAAATCCGATAGTTTATGTCGGCTTTTTGTGTGGCTTGGTTATAAAAATTCCATTCGTCTGACCTAAAGTGCTTTATCAGTATACAGGGTGGCCCAAATAATGACGTCCAAAAACAAAATTTAAATTTCTGTACCTAGACTCATTAGAAGTGATGTTTTTTTTTGTAATTTTTTTGCTTTAATTTGATATTTTTAAAATAATAATTAGTAAATATTTTAATTTTAAGTTTAGAATAAGTAAGTGATTCCTCACATAAACGCTTAAGTTTCATGAGAATGGGTTAAATTGTTTGGTAGTTTGTTTTTTATAAATATTTTGAACAATAGATGAAAAAAAAAGATAAGATTTTCGTAGTTTTCGATTTTATATATTTTTTAGTTTTTTTTTTTTTTTTTGAGGAAGCGGTTATTATAACTTTTTACATATAATATTACACACTTATTGTACGACCTATAGAGCTTTATCTGTCTGTATTTTAAAAAGGTTTTTAGTACAATGCATGATATTTTGGTCTTTTCTTCCCGCTGCAAATAATGTATAAGCCTTGTCTACAGCAAATATGAAACCTCCCATTACATATTCACATGCAGGAATTATTACATGAGCCAAACGACTTTATACACAAATGTAATGTAAACAGTCTAATAATACAAAAGACAAAGAGAATAGTAAATTAGGCCTGGACCCTGTGCGCTAAACATTATGTAAGTCGCCCTTTAGGCTCTGTCCAGAAAGTATTTTTCATGATCGTTGCGAGAAATGCGCAAAAAAGGGGGATTTGGGTCAGTTGAAACTTAATCTCTAATATTTATCTCAAGATAATACATAGTAGAATTAAGAAACTATCGATCACTCCCAACCCCACCCTATTTAGACGAAATAAATTATTCTTATATCGAGGAGCGCGGCACAGTACGCCAAGGTCAAAGTACGACCTAGTGCATGCAGTGTGTCTATTAAGTATTTTTGATGACCTCCCCGGCGCGGCGCAGCAGTGAGCGCTGTGGTCTTATAACTGGAAGTTCTTGGGTTCGATTCCCGGCGGGGGCAATTTGGGGATTTATAATTTCTGAATTAGGTAGATATCTCTGGTCTGGTCTGGTGGGAGGCTTTGGCCGTGGCTAATTATCATCGTCAAAGACGTTTCGCCAAGCGATTTAGCGATTCAGCACGATGGCGACTAGAAACAGATTAAGGGTATGGGTTGATTGTATACTGTCATACCCCTTCCAAGTTAGCCCGCTTCCATCCATCCAACCATCTTAGATTGCATCGTCACCTACCATCAGGTGAGATCGCAGTAAAGGGCTATCTTGTCATCGAATAAAAAAAATGTACATCGTAGTCCTACTGACTATGATGTACTTTTTTAATATTGTAAAGGCGAAATTTTGTGAGGATAGATGGATGGACAGTTATTTAAGTTTTAACTATTTAAATTTCGCGTATTGCATGCGATTTATACGCAAAAGTGCTGGTGGATTTTGTATCCTGGAGCCTCGTCAACATACATACGAAATTGCGAGACAGGGTTAACAAAAGTTCACCCTTTCTAAACGAACCTTTAGGTTTACGAGTGCATTCATTCGGCGCGGCGTACAGTTTGTGTTTTACGTTTTATTTATGCTAACTTCATAACGTAGTTTCTATGAATTTAGGTGGGCTTTGTTACTGCTTTGAATTGTTGTATAGAAGTTCACTTCGTTTGTAGTGTTGTAATCATATTTACTTGGTTAATTTATGCGTGCCTCGGGCTACGGAATAAATTGTTAGAACATACCGCGCAGCAATTGAAGACAAAGAGAAAACTTCGTGTTAAACTAATGTTATTATTAATACAAGAGCCTAATAATTGTTACTCGCAATTACGAACGCGTTGAATTTTTTATAAAACTGGCGACACGCACCGGGTTCGTAGAGGTAGATATACTTATTATTATCTATGTTCAAAAAAACAAAAAAAAAGACGTGTGGCACTCGGGGACTGAAGCGGTAAAGCTATTGCATAGCATTTTTTATCAACGCCATCTAGCGGCTCACCGTAGAGGAGTCCCGTGTCAGGTTATTTTCGTTACGGAATTTCTGGATTCGGTCTCCACGCTGGCCCGCGATAGAAGCTATGCAATAGCTTAAAAAATCAGTCCGATCTCAAACTTCACAGGATAACTCGCTGAGCTAATCTGAAGATTTACTGAAAATTCAAATGCACCGGTCTAAGTGCACCGGTCCAAATGCACAGGTTTAAATGAACCAGTCTAAATGCACTGGTCTAAATGCATCGGTCTAAATGCACCGATCTAAATGCACCGGTCTAAATACACTGGTCTAAATGCACAGGTCTAAACGCACAGGTCTAAATTCCTATCCTTTTCCACAGAGATCATTAAAAAGATATCACGAGTTTTAGACGTATCAATTTAGAGTTTAGAGTTTGTGTACAATAAAATGGCAGTAGCCAAAATAATTGTATACAGTCTGCTATAAATTCTGGTCGCGCATTCCTTATCAAAGTTAGTTACTGCTAATGCTTGTAAATACGTATATAATTTACCTACCTACGAGATTTATGTCTCCTACCGAATACTACCTAGGTATGTTCATTATAAATCTACTGTATGACCTTAGTTTCATTACGGAATCGTCTCAATTAGATATGTTATTATTTGTCTACCCAGATCAGAGCATTTTGAGTTTATAACATTTCACTGAGTTCTCCTAACAAAGATGTAAGTAATTTAGTATTTTCTCAAATAAATCGTCAAACTTTCCCTGCATTTTATTAATTTTATAAAATATGACAGCTTAATTTTATTATTTCGACTGCCTTTGGGTGATAAAATATTACGTTTTGATATGGTGTTTTAAAAGTGTGTTACCAGTATCACCAATAAGTAGTTATTACTTAGATGCAAGTAATAATCATTTTATTTCCCTAGATAAGGGTATCTACAGGTTATTACTTCAATATAACGGTCATAGAACACTGAGAACTATTGTGTATTAGCGTTAATGAGCTCTTAACCTCGTAAAGGACAAACCGCAATTTAGTGAAGATATCTGTAATATCCAACTCGTTACCTACTAAAGAGTTTCAAGTAGACTTTATCAAACTGATAATAATACAATATTATATCCAAGAGAATATTATGACGAAGACGTCATAAAATTCTAAGGCGTCTCGACATCGTCGTTATTAGTGTTGGTTGTAATCCTTACGATATCAAAAACTTAAATAATACCTACCTTTGTGGGATACAGTTCAAATTTTTGAGATTTACCTAGTACTCTATCTAATGTCTGGGTTACAAAATCTGAAAATTATTGGTAGAAAATTTCTTGCATTTCACGAGGGCGCGTGAGCTTTAATTGTGGTTACATTGTGTGTGGTTGTGGTACACAAATACATGCACATTGCGTAAGTGTGCGTGCCTGTCAAGAGCCTAGGTGGGAGCGGTCAGGTGCGAGCAAGGTCTCGCTCCTCAGTCTCGCTAACACTTATACAGATACGACACACACACAATCATGAGCCACGCGCCCTCGTGAATTGAAAGAACTTATGATATTGAGTATCAGCTGATGATACCCAGATGGGAGATGCTGGAAACTGTAATTCCTCAATGGTTTAACATGATAGTAGTTATGTCTGTGGTCTCCTATTCAAGTGTTATGGGTTCGATAACGGCATATCCAACTTTTCGGAGTTATGAGCGTTTAAGACGAGGTTCTGGACGAATTTTAGGTATTTGAGGGGGTGCGGCAGAGGAAAGCGCGCGGTATTAGTCCCGCCAACCGCGGGGGGCCCCCGGACGAATTTAGGGCGAGCGCGAAATATTAGCTTTGATAGCGACAAGGTGGCGGCAAGAAATGACTCAGTCCGGCTGACAAAACTATATTAGGTCTGTACTGTAACTTATTTTCGTCAATCATATTGTAACGTATATGGCTCGGTTGGTATGGCTACAGTTTATTTTCAGAGACAGAGTACAGGTTCGATTCCTAGCCAGTAATTGTTCTTTTAATTTCCTTATTCATTTTTAGCTTTTTTTTTACCATAGTATGTATACTTACATTTTCTTAAGTACATAATTTGAATAAATAGTGTTTTAAGTTAGGTGTTGTATTTTTTAATTTATTACCTAATTTTTTAATCTATATTCTATATATTGATATATTGATAAATTACTAGTTGATGCCCGTGGCTTCGTTCGCGTGGATTAGTTTTTAAAATGAATCCCTATTTCCCTTGTCGAAACATCACGCTTGAACGGCTGGACCGATTTTGATGGGACTTTCACTGGCAGATAGCTGATGGTAGGAGT
This sequence comes from Hipparchia sbordonii, assembly GCA_038048805.1. Classification (NCBI taxonomy): domain Eukaryota; kingdom Metazoa; phylum Arthropoda; class Insecta; order Lepidoptera; family Nymphalidae; genus Hipparchia; species Hipparchia sbordonii. The sequence goes on from CM076112.1 coordinate 9,352,618, forward strand.
AATATAGGCTACTTTTTTAACCGATTTTCAAAAAAGGTCTCGGGAAGTCTCGGGTTCGATTCCCGGCGGGGGCAATTTAGGAATTTATAATTTCTAAATTGTCTCTGGTCTGGTCTGGTGGGAGGCTTTGGCCGTGGCTAATTACCACCCTACCGTCAAAGACGTGCCTCCAAGCGATATAGCGTTCCGGCACGATGGCGTGTAGAAACCGACTAGGGTTATGGGTTGAATTTACACTGCTATACCCCTTCCAAGTTAGCCCGCTACCATCTTAGACTGCATCGTCACTTACCATCAGGTGAGATCGCAGTCAAGGGCTATCTTGTTATCGAATAAAAAATAAATAAAATGTTCTAATAAATATTTTTCTTACATGTTGTATTTTTTCGCTATTTAGGTGAAAAGTTGTAAGTATCACACGATAGCAAAGTTTTTGCTTCTTGTGCCTTTGAATCCCTCACTACTCTTATGATTCTAACTTAGAATCCTTCTCACGCTCGGGATTCAAACTAGGCACTCGCAACAAAAAAACTTAGCTATCTTGTTGAACAAATAACTATTTCGGGCAAACTATCAATTTTAGAGAAAATTTTTATTTCGTCCCATAGTGCCGCCGCCGCACTATGGGACGAAATAATATAAACCGTCTCATAAATGGTTGGGACGAATGTTATTATTCCAAAGATTTTTCCATGGATTAATATCCTCAGATAATAGGACCTTTATGAATAATGTTGAAAAATAAAAATATTTTAATTCTAGGTATATAAAATTACTAGTAGGGCGCGTGGGTGCGCGGCTCGCTAAAGCGAACCGCGTGTTTTCTGTTCCCCAAGTAGATCTTCGGATCTTGATCATCTTTTTCCAAAACCACTATTTCATCTTGTACATTCTCTAAGATAGACATCGACGAAATTTGTATGGCCAACATCTTGAATCCGCCATTTTGGTAGTTTTTTTCAGCTCATTGCCAATTGGATAAGGTTTCGAGTGATTTTTGTTTGGGCACCCTCAACCTATCTTCAATACCCTGACCGTGCTCCTCACCCGTCTGCGAAATCCTCAATCATCAACTCCCTCCATATTTTTCATACAAATGAATTTTTATCTTCTATGCGAAACCATCAGTTTGGAAAAGAAACCTTATCTTAGACTTGCATATATTTTGTATCAAAAAAATAAATTCCGCCATTTTGAATTTTTTTCTATTCATTAAGTAGACTTTCGAGTACTGATCATCTTTTTCTAAAAAAAACACTCTTCCACTTTTTATACTCTCCAAGATAGGCACCGACGAAATTTATATGACCGCCATCTTGAATCCGCCATTTTGGATTTTTTTCAGCTCCTTGCCAATTGGATGAGGTTTCGAGTGACTTTTGTTCGAGAACCCTCCACCTATCTTCGAAACCCTGGCCGTGCTCCTCACCCGTCTCAGAAATCCTCAACCATCAGCTCTCTCCGTATTTTTTCTCCAAATGAATTTTTGTCCTCTCTACGAAACCATCAGAAATTTTGAAAAAGAGCCACATAAAGTCTTGCATATATTTTGTACGGAAAAAATAAATTCCGCCATCTTGAATTTTTTTTCTATTCATTAAGTAGACTTTCGAGTACTGATCATCTTTTTCTAAAAAACCACTCTTCCACTTTTTATACTCTCCAAGATAGGCACCGACGAAATTTATATGACCGCCATCTTGAATCCGCCATTTTGGAGATTTTTTCAGCTCCTTGCCAATTGGATGAGGTTTCGAGTGACTTTTGTTCGAGAACCCTCCACCTATCTTCGAAACCCTGGCCGTGCTCCTCACCCGTCTCAGAAATCCTCAACCATCAGCTCTCTCCGTATTTTTTCTCCAAATGAATTTTTGTCCTCTCTACGAAACCATCAGAAATTTTGAAAAAGAGCCACATAAAGTCTTGCATATATTTTGTATGGAAAAAATAAATTCCGCCATCTTGAATTTTTTTTCTATTCATCAAATAGACCTTTGGGTCTTGATCATCTTTTTCCAAGCAACCACTCTTCCACCATTTATAGTCTCCAAGATAGACACCGACGAAGTTTGTATGGTCGCCATCTTGAATCCGCCATTTTGGAGTTTTTTTTCGGCTCTTTGCCAATTGGATGAGGTTTCGAGTGACATTTGGTTGAACACCCCCCCACCTATCTTCGATACCCTGGCCGGTGCTCCTCAACCGTCTCCGAAATCCTCAATCATCAGCTCTCTCCATATTTTTCCTCCGAATGAATTTTTGTCCTCTACACGAAACCATGGGTGAAAAAAATTTTTTATTATGTAAATAAGATCATTCTTATCATTTAATCAATCAGCACGAGTCAGCACGAGTAGCTATATATATAGTAACTAGTAGGGTGCGTGGATGCGCGGCTCGCTAAAGCGAACCGCGGTTTTTCTGTCCACCAAGTAGACCTTCGGGTCTCGATCATCTTTTTCCAAGAAACCACTCTTCCATCTATTATAGTCTCCGAAATAGACACCGACGAAATTTGTACGGCCGCCATATTGAATCCGCCATTTTGGTGTTTTTTTTTTCAGCTCACTGCTAATTGGATGAGGTTTCGAGTGACTTTTGTTTGAGCAGCCCCCACCTATCTTTATTATCCTGACCGTGCTCCTCACCCGTCTCCGAAATCTTCAATCATCAGCTCCCTCCATATTTTTCATCCAAATGAATTTTTGTCCTCTATACGAAACCATCAGCGGAAAGGAACGCATCAAAGTTTGCATACATTTTATATGAAAAAAAAAATCTGCCATCTTGAATTTTTTTCTATTCATCACGTAGACCATCGGGTCTTGATCATCTTTTTCGAAGAAACCACTCTTCCATCTTTCATAGTCTCCGAGATAGACACCGACGAAATTTGTATGGCCGCCATCTTGAATCCGCAATTTTGGATTTTTTTTGGCTCTCTGCCAATTGGATGAGGTTTCGAGTGACTTTTGTTTGAAAACCCTCCACTTAGCTTCGATAGCCTGGCCGTGCTCTTCACCCGTCTCCGAAATCCTCAACCATCAGCTCTCTCCATATTTTTCCTCCAAATGATTTTTTGTCCTCTATACGAAACCGTCAGAAATTTTGAAAAGGAACCGTATAAAGTCTTGCATATATTTTGTATGGAAAAAATTTAAATCCGCCATCTTGAATTTTTTTTTTATTCATCAAGTAGACCTTAGGGTCCTGATCACCTTTTTCCAAGAAATCACTCTTCCATCTTTTATAGTCTCCGAGATAGACACCGACGAAATTTGTACGGCCGCCATCTTGAATCCGCCATTTTGGAGATTTTTTTCAGCTCCCTGCCAATTGGATGAGGTTTCGAGTGACTTTTGTTTGAACACTCCACCTATCTTCGATACCCTGGCCGTGCTCCTCACCCGTCTCCGAAAACCTCAACCATCAGCTCTCTCCATATTTTTCCTCCAAATAAATTTTTGTCCTCTATACGAAACCATCAGAAATTTTGAAAAGGCGCCGCATAAAGTCTTGCATATATTTTGTATGGAAAAAATTAATTCCGCCATCTTGAATTTTTTTCTATTCATCAAGTAGACCTTTGAGTCCTGATCATCCTTTGCCAAGAAACCACTCTTCCATCTTTTATAGTTTTCGAGATAGACACCGACGAAGTTTGTATGGCCGCCATCTTGAATCCGCCATTTTGGGTTTTTTTTTCGGCTCTCTGCCAATTGGATGAGGTTTTGAGTGACATTTGGTTGAACACCCCCCACCTATCTTCGATACCCTGGCCGGTGCTCCTCAGCCGTCTCCGAAATCCTCAATCATCAGCTCTCTCCATATTTTTCCTCCGAATGAATTTTTGTCCTCTATACGAAACCATGCGTGAAAAAATTTTTTTCCATACAAAATTTTACAGGAGAGGTGATCAATGAGTCAGTGACTGAGTGAGTGAATCAGTGAATCAGCACGAGTAGCTATATATATACTAGTAGGGCGCGTGGGTGCGCGGCTCGCTAAAGCGAACCGCGGTTTTTCTGGCCACCAAGTAGACCTTCGGGTCTTGATAATTTTTTTCTAAAAAACCACTCTTCCATCTTTTATACTCTCTGAGATAGATACCGACGAAATTTGTTTGGCCGCCATCTTGAATCCGCCATTTTGGTGTTTTTTTTCAGCTCACTGCCAGTTGGATGAGGTTTCGAGTAACTTTTGTTCGAACACTCCCCACCTATCTTCGATACCCTGGCCGTGCTCCTCACCAGTCTCCGAAATCCTCAATCATCAGCTCTCTCCATATTTTTCCTCCAAATGAATTTTTGTCCTCTATACGAAACCATCAGAAATTTGGAAAAGGAACCTTATTACAGTCTTGCATATATTTTGTATGAAATAAAAAAAAATCCGCCATCTTGAATTTTTTTTTATTCATCAAGTAGACCTTCGGGTCTTGATCATCTTTTTCCAAGAAATCACTCTTCCACCTTGTATAGTCTCCGAGATAGACACCGACGAAATCTGTATGGCCGCCATCTTGAATCCGCCATTTTGGATTTTTTTTCAGCTCCCTGCCAATTGGATGAGGTTTCAAATGACTTTTGTTTGAACACTCCCCACCAATCTTCGATATCCTGGCCGTGCTCCTCACCCGTCTCCGAAATCCTCAACCATCAACTCTCTCCATATTTTTCCTCCAAATAAATTTTTGTCTTCTATACGAAACCATCAGAAATTTTGAAAAGGCGCCGCATGAAGTCTTGCATATATTTTGTATGGAAAAAAAATAATTCCGCCATCTTGAATTTTTTTTCTATTCATCAAGTAGACCTTCGAGTCCTGATCATCCTTTTCCAAGAAACCACTCTTCCATGTTTTATAGTTTCCGAGATAGACACTGACGAAATTTGTATGGCCGCCATCTTGAATCCGCCATTTTGGAGTTTTTTTTCGGCTCTCTGCCAATTGGATGAGGTTTCGAGTGACATTTGGTTGAACACCCCCCACCTATCTTCGATAGCCTGGCCGGTGCTCTTCAGCCGTCTCCGAAATCCTCAATCATCAGCTCTCTCCATATTTTTCCTCCGAATGAATTTTTGTCCTCTATACGAAACCGTGAGTGAAAAAAAATTTTTCCATACAAAATTTTACAGGAGAGGTGATCAATGAGTCAGTGAGTGAGTGAGTGAGTGAATCAGTGAATCAGCACGAGTAGCTATATATATATTAATTAACTAGTAGGGCGCGTGGGTGCGCGGCTCGCTAAAGCGAACCGCGGTTTTTCTGTCCACCAAGTAGACCCGAAGGTCTTGATCATCTTTTTCCAAGGAACTACTCTTCCATCTTTCATAGTCTCTGAGATATACATCGACGAAATTTGTATGACCGCCACCTTGAATCCGCCATTTTGGTATTTTTTTCAGCTCATTGCCAATTGGATGAGGTTTCGAGTGATTTTTGTTTGGGCACCCTCTACTTATCTTCGATATCCTGGCCGTGCTCCTCACCCGTCTCCGAAATCCACAATCATCAGCTCCCTCCATATTTTTCATCCAAATGAATTTTTGTCCTCTCTACGAAACCATCAGAAATTTTGAAAAGGAACCGTATTAAAGTCTTGCATATATTTTGTATGGAAAAAAATAAATTCCGCCATCTTGAATTTTTTTTCTGTTCACCAAGTGGACCTTCGGCTCCTGATTATCTTTTGCCAAGAAACCACTCTTCCATCTCTTATACTCTCCGAGATAGACACAAACAAAATTTGTATGGCCGCCATCTTGAATCCGCCATTTTGGAGTTTTTTTTCGGCTCTTTGCCAATTGGATGAGGTTTCAAGTGACATTTGGTTGAACACCCCCCATCTATCTTCGATACCCTGGCCGGTGCTCCTCACCCGTCTCCGAAATCCTCAATCATCAGCTCTCTCCATATTTTTGTTCCGAATGAATTTTTGTCCTCTATACGAAACCGGAAAAGGAGGGGGGGGTACCCGCCTGTGACAGTTAAGTTCTCCGTATATTTTCAGTGTTAATAATTAAAAAAGTGAATATTGTGGACTTAAAAGTGAAAAATATTGTGAGTTAAAGATTGATTCACAAGCTGGAGTGTTATCCAGCTTCAAAATTCGCAAATTTGCTCGCTAATTCCAAAAATACGTGTGCCAACGGAAGGACAAAATTTTGAAAATTTTTGGAGATAAGACGAAGATATTTGACCTGAAGGACTAATTTTTCTTCCGAAGATTGATTTGGTTATTAGTGCAAGTGAGAGAAAATTGTGAATTGTTATGGTTTTTTTCTGATCCAAATTAAAATATTAGTTACGCCATAACAATCAACGCCATTTGCTATACAGTAGCGACACTTCACGTTACAGCGCCATCTAACGGAATAGAGCGGAACAACATTAACGCATATAGGTATTTTCTACAGCGCCATCTAACGGAACAGAGCGGAACTACATTAACGCTTGTGGCTATTTCCTGTCAGCTTGTTCAGCGAACCCTCACTAGAGGGCACCTATAGTTTACAAAATAAATATTGGAACCTGAATTAAGCGACATGGAGGCACTAACAGATATTCTTAAGCAGATTCAGAAAGATATGGCGGCTCAAAAACAGGACATGGACAAAATGAAAGATAACATAATAGACCAAATACAACAAACTAATAAAATAATCAACGAAAAATTTGGAAAAATTGAAACCAAAACTTTGGAATTAGAAAATCGCATAGAAGAACAGCAGTGTTTAATAGAGAAGCTAGAACAACAATCTAGACGTAAAAATGTTGTATTTTTTGGAGTCCAGGAAACGGAGAGGAATTATAAAGAATTAGAACAAATCATTTTGAGCATATTACACGAACATATGAATCTTCCCTGTGAACGCTCCGAGATAGAGTTTCTTAGACGCATTGGTAAAAAAGGAAATAAGGTTAGGCCTATTTCGGTTACTTTACTAACAATGGGGAAAAAACTAGAAATTCTGAAAAATAAAAATTCACTCAGAGGCTCTACATACAATTTGAAAGAGGACTTTCACCCTAAAATTCTAGAGAAAAGGAAGACTCTACAACTACAAGTTAACAAGCTTAGAGAAGAGGGGAAAAATGCTGTTTTAAAATATGACAAGATTATCATCCTGGAGAATAAAAACTCTACCAACAAGGATCAAAGAAAACGCATTTTTTCGTCATCGCCACCAACTGAACGAAATCAGAAAGATTCTACACAATCCACGAAGAAAACTAAAACAAAAATAAACAGTTTCTTTACTCCGAGAAAAACAAGCATCACAACATCAGAAGTCACAGCATCGCAAGTAGAGTCCAACTCAAACTCAAACATAATATAGCAACCAAAAATAACCCCTCTCAGTCTCCCAATCCGGCTGGTCCCCGAGGGAGATGTAGACCACAACCCTCCAGAGAACGACACCTTAGAGAATCCTTTTTCTAAATTATTTTACGTAGCAACTTACAACGTGAGAACTCTATATACCTATGACCGGCTATTGGAACTCATCGACTCTCTTAAAAATGTAAAATACGATATAATTGGCTTGTCGGAAGTGCGAAGACTCGGAAACTCCATCCAGGAGCACAACGACTTTATTTTTTATTACATAGGTGAAACACAAGGACTGTATGGTGTAGGATTTTTAATAAAGAAATATCTGAAAAACTACATTGAAGGCATCATTGGTTTCTCTGAAAGAGTAGCTCTATTAAAACTAAACTTCCATAACTTTAGAATTAGTCTGGTACAAGCCTACGCCCCAACCGAAACAGCGAGTGACGAAGATGTAGAGCAATTTTATAACACGATAGACAAGGCTTTAACACTTTCAGGCAAGAATATAATAGTCATGGGAGACTTCAACGCGAAAATTGGTCAGCCAAAATCAGAAGAAAATATTGTTATGAAGAGCAACGGCTTTGGAGAGCGTAATAGTAGAGGCGAAAGATTAATCGAATTTGCGTATGAAAACAAACTGGCTATTATCAACACATTTTTTAAAAAGAACAGCAAACAGAGATGGACCTGGCGGTCTCCAAACGGCGTAACTAAGAACGAAATTGATTTTATCTTAACTAATCTTCACAAAAATGTTTCAAACATGTCAGTGATTAATGTTTCTTTCCCCACTGATCATAGAATGGTCAGGGCCACATTTAGTTTGCAAAAAATTAGCTCGAGTCGATCAAAGTATTCTAGCCACACAAGAAGCCCACTCAAAACAAAAGATGAAATTTCAAGTTATAGAGAGTTAATGAATATTGCCAAAGAAGACATGTACCCACTCGAAAATGATAATGTTCAGACATATTATGAGAAAATCATTGCTACTATTGAGAACTGCCAGAAAAAAGCTTTGTCCTCTACACGAAACCATGGGTGAAAAAAATTTTTTATTATGTAAATAAGATCATTCTTATTATTTAACTAGTACTAATTTTTAATGAAATAACTAAAATGACAATAATTATTTATTAATAATGAAATAATTTTAAGTATTATAATTCAATTTTTAGTACTTATGGAAAATTAAATAATTTGATTTTTGACATGCTCTCACGAAATAAATATTATCTTTAAAATACTGGTGTTTCATTTTTCTAGTAGCTTATACATTCAATAATACGTGTACAAATTTTCAAATCAAAATGTCAAGAAACAAAAAAGTTATTGATTTTCGAGACGGTTTATATGATTTCGTCCCATAGTGCGCCGTCGCCGCACCGCTGCCCGCAAGATTCGGAGCAAAGGCTTTACTCACTCTTGCAATGTTGATGGTTCCTCAGAACTGAGCTTCAAACGTTTTTTCCGACTGAAAATTAAATATAACTTATTATAATTAATTTTGAAAAAAAAAAAATACTATTGTCCTAAAAAAATGCGCTTAGAAAATGCAAAACAAACACGGTAGAAGAACCGAACCCGTAACTTCTAGCTATCAACTCTCTCCTACACTGACTAAGCCCAACGTCTAATACTATAAACGACGAAAATAAGGTCTAGTATAGCTATACCTAACTACCTAACTATAGATATACCTAACAAGCTAACTACAGTTTGATAAGCCGAACTGTACGACGAACTGGGGTATTACACCATTATTATTAGATACTTACCTTCTTCTTCGTCAACCCATAGACGTCTACTGCTGAACAAAGGTCTCTTACGTGGACTTCCACAGATCTCGTTCTTGCGCCGCCTGAATCCAGCGGCTCCATGCGACTCGTTTGATGTCGTCGGTCCACCTAGTGGGGGATCTGCCAACATTGAGCTTCCCTGTGTGAGGTCGCTAGTCCAGCACCTTGAAACCCCAACGACCTTCAGCTCTTCGAACTATGTGCCCCGCCCATTTCCACTTTAGTTTCGCGACTCGCAGAGCTATGTCGGTAACTTGGTTCTCCTACGGATCTCCTCATTTCTGATTTGATCTCGCAGGTAATTTGAAAAAACGTAATAATTGTGAAGAAATTACGTAACTTACGTAATTTCTTCACAATTATTACGTTTTTTCAAGTAATTGAAAATTGATGATGAAATTGATATTTCATGATCCCTTACATAATGCAAAACCTTTACAAAATAATAGGTAAACTCTATTTAACTTCACTAAAATATACAAAATAGTCTTCAACATAAAACAAAAACAATTTTACTTATTATAATTAATTTTGAAAAAAAAAAAAACACTTGTCCTAAAAAAAAAACATAAAACCTTTTTTTAGAAAATGCAAAATGAACGTAGTTGAGATTCGAACCTGCAATTTCTAATTATCAAATCGCGACCAAACTAACTGAGCCAAATTTCTACTAGAAAGAATGACGAAAATAAGGTACATTATAGTAAAGTACCACACAACAATTTGATTAGCCGATTTACGTCACATTTACGTACTGTACGATAAAATTAAAAATAGGTAGGTAGACACTTATAACTATCACCATCTGCTTTTGTTGTTTTTAACCGACTTCTTATTTTGTTCATTTTCTTTTTCGGACTCATTTTCAAAATTTCTACTACTTAGTAACTTATTTATTTACAACTATATTATGGTTTATTTATTAACAATATATTGTATACAAACTTATAACTAGGTACACTCTATTTGACTTCACTAAAATATACAAAATACTCTTCAACATAAAACAAAAACAATTTTCAATTATTATATTTCGCGATGTTATTTGATAGCCGAGCGAGAGCAGTGCAGCGCAGGTCCGTCTAGCAGCACGCCTCAGCGATCACTGTCTAATTGAGTACGAGTGACAAAGAAGCCGCTACTGGGAAATAAAACGGCCAAGACACAAATTGTGATAAAAAAAGATTAAATTATAATAGTCGCTGTAAAAAAAATCTAAAACTGCCATTTTTTGTAGTAAAATATGACAAACAAATTGTACTTAAATTTTACAAAAATTAATGTATGGTAACTGAGAAAAATGGGAATTCATGTATTTGCAGAGGCAACTTTGCAATTTTTTTCTATTGAAAAAAGTTTACGTCATTGTGTTTTGGAAACAGGCATCAGGCCAGAAATATGATCAATTGTAACTCCCTTTTTTTTCATAGTATTATGACCAATAGATTTTGAATAAAATGATCTTCTTTCGGCTCTATTTAGCTGATCACCGAACCTTAAGCAATTAAATATCACAAGCTTCAACGGTGAAGGAATATATCTTGAGGAAACCTGCACGTCTAAGGCTGACATCTATAGACCGCACTCTCACTCAGCTCAGACTCAAGACAGAGGTAAAACGAGACAGATTTATGTCAGAGCATATTTGTGTCTCGTTTTAACTTTATCTTAACTCTGAGCTGAGTCAGAGCATGCTCTGTAGATCTCAGCATTAGAATTCTCACTGATTCGTCGTGTGGTTCGTCGTGTGGTGCGGGTTGTTACGTTCCCTCAAATATGGTTGAGCGAAGCAACGGCAAAAGCAGACCCAGTCCCGTTGGTGCCAGTGCCACCAACGGGACTGGGTCTGCTTTTGCCTGCCTGTCTTAACATGCATTGGATTGTTTTGCATTTTTGAAACTTTATTGTGGAAACACTGTGTAGGTACATAGCACAGTTTTGTTATCCATTGTAAAAAAAATTTTTTTTGAAAAGAGCAACCGCCGAGTTTATTGCTGGCTCTTCTCAGCAGGAACGGCATTCTGAACCAGTGGTAGATTCATTGACGATTCAAAAGTACTTGTAAAAGTTTAGTTGAATAAAAAATATTTCTATTTCTATTTCTATTAAGTTACATACTTTGTAGCATATGCGAGAAAGAATTTAAAGATAAGATAGATGAATCCGATAAGAGATTGTTTTCTTTTGAAACATAATAATATAAATTTCGTTGCAGTATAAACAGATGTCCGCGCCATCAAAGAGTTAATTATCTAAGAATAAAACACGGGGACGCTCCCAAGGGAATCGTTTGCGCGTGTTTCTCTTTTTATTTCGGTCCTCGGGTACGGGGAAACACGTTGATCTGCGTGTGTGTGTGTATGTGTGTGTTCACCATAAAGATGGTTGTAGATTACAGCAGCACATTCCGAACGCGCCACAAGACCGCACGCCACAACTCAAAGCACTTATCAACTCAAAACGAATATCAATACAGCAGTTTAATTTCACGCATCAAAGAATTAAGTACTACGTATTATTATCAAACATTCATGTAGAAATTGGGTCCTAAAACGGAACCCTTACAGAAAGTTTATAAGTGTATGTAGGATGTGTATTTATAACATTTGTTTTTAATAATAACTAGCTCCTGCCTGCAATTTGGTACGCGTGATGAACTCTTTGATTTTCCGGTATAAAAAATAGCGTTAGCCACTCTCCACGTCCTCAACTATATCCAAACGAAATCCGCAGCTTTGTTGAAGTGTGATTAAAGGACAAACCAACCAACAAACAAACACTTTCGCATGTTATATTATAATGTTATTAATAGAGACCGGATTATATGCAACATAAAAAGCTTGTTATATGCATGCAAATATGCATGAAAAATGCTTGAAATATGCACGAAAACTGGCAGAATATGCAAAATTAAATGATAAATTTTAGGAATCCCTAAAAAATAGAAAAGTAAGTATTAATTTTTTTTATTTCAAAATCAGCATACAATTAGTAAATTATTTTTTGATAGGCGATAATAGGAACAGTGAGTAACATTATATGATATTAAAATGATTTAGAATTTGTGTAAACGTAAGCAATCAAATATTTTTCTAAATTTTCAATGGTAAGATTGTGTCTACGATCATTTAGAATATTTTTGTAAGTAGAAAAGGTTCGCTCCATGTCCATTGAGGTAACTGGGCAGAATTTGAACTTGGGTGCTATGGCACTTATAGTTTCCGGCAAAATTTCTGCCGTCCCATTAATGAAACTATCAATTTGACACAAGCTTTGAAAACCTGGGTTATTGCTCAATATGTTTTCAAACTTTTCTTTAAGTTTATGGGGCAATGTGGCGGCGGCGGAACGCAGAGCGAGTGAAAAATATTGTAAATGTACCGATAATATGCATCATAACTAGATCTTAGGTAAAATATGCTATTACCGCTGAGAATGGCTAAAATATGCAAATGCATATGCGAATATGCAAATGCATATAATCCGGTCTCTAGTTATTAAGATTGGTGTAGGTATAATAAAGTGTACTTACCTACTTATTTGTTTCATTTTGATTTCGAGTGTTGTAAGTCTTTTTATATAGAGCGCCAAGGGAGTACTGATGACGTCATTTGCATTTTCAGTTTTGTGGAATTCGCTTTTTTTTTTTTTTTTTTATTCTCATTTTTAATAAGGGACTTTTGAAGGTGACCTTCATGTCAGCCCCATCGGTACTCACAAAATATTACAATTATAATAATACAATTAATATATACAAAATGAACTATTTATATAACTTCGCTTTGGTGCGGCTCTTGTGGCTAGACTCTAGTGTGTGTTCGTCATAAATTATGCTCCGGTAAATGACATGAGGAGCAATTATGCCGGTTACTGTATTTAAAATTAATTGAAAATGTACGTTAAAATTAACCAAACTTGTACATTGTGGTATATAATATACCTACCTAGTACTTTAAATTTTATAAAAATATCTACCTTTTTTATTTTACTAATTCATATGTAATGTATGCAATTGCACCCTTGATTAAGGGTTGAATATATATAGATTTCGACATCTTTGTGTTTTCTTTTAGTCATTCTTTTAGTCATATCTACTGAAGAAATCTTGCGCGTTGTTCTGGCAGCTCAAACACAATCAGCGTAACTAACGTGTTTGAGTTTAAGGTCATATTTGCGAATTCTCCTTCATCTTAATTAACCGATAGACGTCCACTGCTGGGCAAAGGTCTCTTGCATGGATTATGGAAGGTTTTTAGCTATTTTTAATATCGCTTGTTTTAATGATTATCTTGAGGAAATCGGCGTTAAGAAATTTCAGAAGAATATACTTATTAAATAATAAATAATTTATTCATTTATTCAGACAATTAAAATATGTAATAATAATACTTAATACATATAATATAAAACTAAATACTAAATTAAAACTAAAACGTAAATATCAAAAATAAAAACTAAATATAAAAAATATCATCTAAACCACTGGAACGAGGAAAAGTGCCCAGAACGCTGGCTGTGTTACGTTGCTTATTAAATGATTAACTATATATTATGTTAAACTAAACTGCTGTTATATTACGATAAAACGATTCATAAGATTTCGCTTCTTGATATCCCGCAAGAGGCGTTGGTATAATAAAGCAGTTTCCATATTTTACGACGGCTGGCAAACTTCCTAACCTACATTATGCGTTACAAGCGAAGGGACAGGACGAAATTCTATTGTCCCCCTTTTGATAGGACATTCTGAAGTCCGAAGCTTTTTACTTGCAAATTTTGTTACGTCATACGTCCACTTACTACGGCCTATGGACGCGTAAACCAAAACATAAATAGATAACTAGCCAGTTGTCATGTGCGTAAATAATACTAGCTGATGCCCACGACTTCGTCCGCATGGATTTAGTGTTTAAAATCCCGCGAGAACTCTTTGATTTTCAGGGATAAAGTAGCCTATGTCACTCTCCAGCCCTGCTAGCATGGGTGGGAGAAATTTTATCCCCGGCAAAAGGATAAAACGTTTATCCCCTCGCTTAGCTTTATCCACCCGTCGAGCATGGGCACAGCGGTGGAAATAACACTCAGTGGATATACTTATACAAATATACATCGCCTTCTCCTCTGTCGCCATGCTTTAGCATAGGGAAAAGATAATTTCATCCCCTGTCAGTGGATAAAATCGGGGGATAAAACTTTTATCTCCTGCCCATGCTACCAGTGCTGGTCCTTAACTATGCACATGTAAAAAATCACGTCGATCCGTAACTCTGTTGCAGCATAATTGAAGGACAAACCAACAAACAAACACACTTTCGCATTTATAATACTTTATTATTGAGATGTAGGATTTAAGGCTACGAATAATATACACGAATAATAAGGCGTTAATAGCTCAACGGGTAAGTGTTCGGACTGAAACTCGAGGGGTCGGCGGTTCAAATCCGGACGAAGTCACGTGTATCAGCTTGTTGATTTATATTTTCATCACAACCTATCCTAACAAAGTTATATATATATATATATGTTTTTTTTTGTTTTTCAGAACATTTTTTTTACAACATAACAATGCCTGAGAGTTTTGAGTTTTGGAATCGTAGAGTTCGTAGATTATATTACATATACATTTTAATATTAAAATATTTATTTATTTATAATAGGAAAATAATGATACAAAACAATCTTAAATTAAATTAAATCTAAATAACAACTATTTAAAACTAGAATAGAATAATATACTTAAAACTAAATTCTAAATTCTGTATTTCTGTTTTCTGTAATTCAGGAACAACTCGTGACAATCCTAAACCTATGATGGTAATCCTATTATTATTATCCTACTAATATTATAAATGCGAAAAGGATGTACCTATGGATGTTTGTTATTCAATCACGCCGCAACGACAAAACCGATTGAGCTGAGGCACAGAGATAGATTCTAGTCTGGAATAACACATAGACTAATTTTTATCCCGGAACATAAGATAGTTCCCACGGGAATTAAAAACCTCAATCCAAGCGGACGAAGTCGCGGGCATCATCTAGTCTCATATAAAAAAGAACATTAAATAAATCATTTTCTTTTCATATTTTATCTACTACATTTTGTACTACCTTGGTACAACCGAAGCTTGTATGTAATCCAAGGTATTGTATATTATCACATAAAACGCCTAAACATTTACAAAATATCGCCAGTTAGTTGCGAAATAACGCTAACAGGTTTTATTTAGTGGCGTAATCTCGCCGTAAAATGTATTACCTGGTGTACCTGGTCTGTAATCTATAGCCCTTTGTGTAAGAAAATACAAATGTTCAACTTAGAAAGGTGTAGAAGATTTTGTGTTACCTCCTTAAAATATACGTTTGGATTTTTTTCAATTATATTTTTTATTCGTCGCAGTTTCGTTACCAATTTGAATAAAAAAATACTTCGGAAAGAATATTATAATAACATTTTTATTGATTATTTAATTATTAAACTGGTTTTGGAAAACTCATTTATGTATTTTTTAAATTATTTATTACTTACACCTTTGTCCTAACACATCCTTGTATTTTTAGCATAAAAAAAAAATTGATCTACGGTTTTTAATCAAAATCAGTTTTTACTGTATTTTTATTTAATCGTATATTGATGAAATGTTGAATCCGTATATTATACGGGTCTTCATATTTATTTTATCTATCCGTACTATCTTTTCTTGTCTAATGTATAAGTTAGTTTGTATAAGGAAATCTATCAAACCAATTAAAGACTTGTGGAATGGTTAAGGTATTTTCCATACATAAAACAAAGAAAACAGCTTTCGAATCCAATTATTTTCATAACTGAAAGTAAAAAAAAAATGTTTCACTTCAAAGTAGTAGAAAATGTATGCAAAGTGAATTGCTTCAAAGCTACCTGTGCCGTCTTATTACACGCCTCGCGCGGCGCTCTCCGCTTTGAGGAGCCGAGTTAATTACGTTAATTAACATTGTTTAAAATTGTCTCCAGAAAAGACTCCTTATGAAATACGTACCTACCTACTAGACGATTTGCACGAGTTCTCTACAGTTATGTTCTTCGGTGCCTTTATTAAATGGTAAAACCTATTTGTCCACCAGTGAGGGATGTCCCAATGCTGTGCTGTCTGATGCGGGGGGGCAATTCGAGTTAATTGAAACTTTAAGATCTTTGAGCTTTTAACCTTCAGCTTTTTAAGGCTAAAATCTATAGACCGCACTCTCACTCGGCTCAGACCCAAGATAGGGTTAAAACGAGACAGATTTATGTCAGAGCATATTTGTGACCTCTTTGTCATTGTAACCTCTATCTTGAGTCTGAGCTGAGTCAGAGCACGCTCTATAGATCTCAGTATAAGACTCAACGAAGTATATCCTTAACTCTAGGCCCTAGTCCAAGGTGCTCGCAAAGGAAACCCCAGTATTGGTCTACCAAAAACCACTACTAATGAATTGACTAGTCGCAGGGAAGCGACGCAAGACCGTGGCATGTGGAAGTTTATGCAAGGTACCTATGACCAGCAAATGACGTCTAATCGTTGGTAAAGAATAACTATGTACCTAAATCTTGATCAAACAGCCAAACACGGATTTTTTTATCAAAGGGAAGCTTTTTCAAGGCGGAAACAATGTTGAAACTGAAACGTGAAAATGATTGCGCTTCAAAGAGAAATACAATAACTTGGGCTCACGGGTGGTCCCTTTAAAAATAAAATAGCTACTTCTCAAGCTTCCACACAAGTAGCTCATTGATGTAATGGAATCCTTCCTTAAATGTCATAAACCATTCTATGACGTATTTGAGGGGAAAAAGAAATGTTTTCACAGCTTCAAGGGGCCTTTCAAAATTTTATACGGTGCCCTTTTATCCCTTGAGTTTAGACTTCGGCGGCGAACTGTAAAAGGAACTTTATGTGTTTATTAACTTTGTTAGCTGAAAACTGAAACAGTGGTTGTAAATGCTTTATCCTATGACTAAGGGTCATGGCCTTCCATGAATCTCTAGTTTAGACAGATGTTTTTTAACTAGAACTTACCCAATACCACTCGAATCACATTAATCATATTACACTAATATTATAAAGAAGAAAATTGTGTGTGTGTGTGTGTGTGTGTGTGTGTGTGTGTGTGTGTGTGTGTGTGTGTGTGTGTGTGTGTGTCTTCTACATGCCATAACGAATGATCCGATTTGGCTGTTTAGAATAGCGATAGCTCATACCCGGGATTAACACATAGGCTACATTTTATCCCGGAAAATCAAAGTTTTCCGTGGGACTAAAAAAATTTAATCCACGCGGGCATCATTTAGTAACAGATAAATAAAAGATTAACTTCCCGTGGAGCTCTCTCAAAGAAACACGTCTCTTAGGCAAATACCTCCAAAATAGGTCACCAATCCGGTCAGCGACTTGGTATCCCAAGTCTATCGTCTTGCTTCAACATTAATTAATTGATGATTATTACACCACCCTAAATTAACTAAAACATTTATTAATTGTTACAGGTACAGTTGGTGACTCGGGACATTATCACAGATGTAATTTAATAAATAAGAACGATAATGCCGCTCATCTTTCCACAATTTCTTTTCTAGTTGAATAATTCCAATGTTTGATGTTTCTGAGCTCATTAAAGAACATCAGATGGATCAAACTTATAATTAAGAATAAAAAAGCATATTAATTATTATGATTCATTTAGAAAGTATAATATAATTAAAATAATATAGGTATGAATATTCAAATAATAAATAATTAGATACGTACTTCATAGTTTTTTTTTCCAAGGAAAAATCTGTATTAAGATCAGGTAATGTAAAAGAAATCTATATGCTTACGAGATTCTTCTCTTAGCTCGTTTGTGTTTCGAAGTCTTATACGTACCAAATCCACATCTTAATAAGAATAAAATGTGTTTTTTTTAGGAAGTAGATTATCACACTAGCAATAAAGTTGCCCGTCATCTCTTGAATCGATAAAACTAATTAAATGATGAACTCAATAGGGTATTTTACTCCTACTTAGAAATCATGGAAAAATATATAAATTAGATAGTTTAGGTAATTACAAATCGGGAAATGTTAGATTCAGTACACAAAATTCTAAAATAAATTTTATTTTTTATTTCAAAGTTTTCACTTTTTTTTATCTGTGCTACAAATATGCTAAACGGCACCCGCCATAACACTACGTCTATCTATAAATAATCTTTCATTTAGCACCTCGTCAGTTAATGTTATTAGCTATTGTCATCTGTCACTGTGATAGGTACTTAAAAACTACCTACTCAGTGTGTTTACTGGCGAGATGACGTCATCTAGCATTTTCGTCAATTTACGCGCGAAAATTTAAAATGAAAAGTTTAAATGCATTGTTTTGGTACTTATCGATTGAATAAAATTTTAATAAATTTTGTAGTAATAAATTATCACCTTAGGATTAAATTGAGACACTTTTCGAAAAAGTATAAAATACCCTATTATAGGTAGAGAAAAAATTCTAATCGCTCATCATAATAAAATTAGAAAATTATCTGTCAATAATAGGGACGTTCTAATGTTGCCCTCAAAAGTGGATGGCGTCATAGCCAAGAGATTGAGTAGAGATGAGTGGGGTCCGTAAAGTGGAACTGTGCAACTGCAAGATGCTACTGACGGTCTACTGCGCGATACTTCTATGGAGGATAGACGGCGTTGTTGAAAGCACTAAAGGTAATTTATATATGTTTTACTAGTTTTTTAGATTTTAGTGGATTTTTAGAAAGCCCACGGAAAACTTCTCTTTTGAGGGATAAAAGGTACCTAACCTATAATCAATACCTCAATCTCAAAGTCGTCAACTATATCACGTAGACTTTGATGTACGACAAGCTTCAATTTAACGTTTCTGAAACGAACGGCTAAGGTATGGAACGCACTTTCAGCTTCTGTATTTCCAGCCACGTATAATCTGAGTATCTTCAAGACAAGAGTGAATAGGCATTTTCTAGGCTAGCGCGCTCCAACCTAGACCTCAAGAATGCTTTCCATGATTGATTGTTGTCAAGCGCAAGCCTCTCATAATAAAAAATAAAAAAATATCCTTTTTGAAAATTATAACGCAAATAATTCTGGAAAGTCATTTATCAGAGTTGCGTGAGATTCAAACCTCAAACTCCTTGGAAAGGATGCCGAAGAGAGAATTCTTAGTAGAACTATCACTGTATCCTATGCTTGTACCTTTATTAATTTTGATACCAACAAAAACGCTACACGCTAAACGTACGCTTTAATTCAAGCTTACAAAATTGAACAATTCGCCCATTACGCTTCAGTTTAAGCCGTATTTTGTGAGGCTTAGCTGCAACAGGATATTAGTATCGCACCGGACGAGACAGCTCTAGGACTTAACCATCGCATCAGGCTACGTACAATATTGTATTTTCAGTCCGCATAATTGCTAGATAAATCGTTCCATTTTCAGATCTAATCTATGCGAAGCTTCTCTTGTTAGTCCCTGCTTTATTTTTCCGTTATTTCATTACATCGCAGATTTCGTACGCGTTGGTTTCCTTAAAAATCCGTGAAAATACTTTATTTTTACGGGATCTAAAATAGCCTAAGTCACTCTCCAAGTTCTCAACTCATGCCAAAAATGATGCCTACGATTCAACCTCACCTCTCAGCGGTGTCTAAGTAGCATATACCTATTACAAACTAATGAAGAAATCAGATGGATGGCGATTGCTTTTGACACCTTCCTGGCGCAGTGGTGAGCGCAGTGGTCTCATAACTGAAAGGTCTCGGGTTGGATTCCCGGCGGGGGCAATTTGGGAATTTATAATTTCCGAATTGAGTCTGGTCTGGTCTGGTGGGAGGCTTTGACCGCGGCTAGTTAGTAGTTACCACCTTACCGTCAAAGACATGCCGCCAAGTGATATGGCGTTCTGGCATGATGGAATGCATAAACCGATTAAGGGTATGGGTTGACTGCAAACTCCCATACCCCTTCTAAGTTAGTCCACTACCATGTTAGAACGCATCGTCACGTACTATCAGGTGAGATCGCAGTCAAGGACTAACTTGTAATCGAATTTAAAAAAATCCAGTTATGCGATATCACACAGGTGTACCGTGCAGAATAATTAAAATGCAAGCTTATTGTGTAGGGATTGTACCTGTAATGGGATATTAGCGTTGCTGCAGAGAGACAGCCACACAAGGGGGCTTAAGCCACCACGGGCTTTCGTCCAGCATACATAATACACATTCGTACATAACAGTATCATCGTATGACGCAAGTTGTAACTTGTAGCATTTTGGGTTAGAATTGCAATTGGGCGGTTTGCATTTTGCAATTTTGTATTTTAGCAGAAGACGTTTTCTGGATAATTTACCACCCTGGTCTCATTTTTTTACTACATCAATCAATTCGTTATTATGGTCCAGCTATGGCTGACATAAGCTGAACAATAGACAGGGTGATTCATGAGGAAGGTTTAGGTGTACAATTTGTTAAGGTTTTGTGTAAATTGGTTGAAATATGATGAAAATTGTTGAAAATGTCGGAAAAACTCAAGCCGCCTGGGAGGTCGAAAACGCTGCCTAATCCCTTTGAGTCTCAAAGTTTGAGATATACCAAAACAATGTATAGAGGTGGTATGATGGGATAGGTCTATACAGAAAAGTACGCGATGGCATAAGGATAGCTTTCTATACCCATTTTAACTTCAAAAACACAATGGTCATTTACAAAGTGGTAATTGGAAAACTATTTAGATGGATACAATATTAAACTATCAACTTAAATATATTAGTTGCTATAAGCATTTCATGCACATTATGATAATCCTTTACGCCATACAATTTAAAGGAATATATTACTGCCCTCGTAATTGAAAACACAGTAAGTTAAATAGAAGTTACCTTTAAGTTACTGTGTTTTCAATTACGAGGGCAGATTAGGAGTTATCGCTAAATAAAAACGAACGCGCACGAAAATTAATTCAAGCGTCACGGGTCTCACACCGACAACAAGCTGATGCAACCCTACGACAGAAAAAAATTGTACCTAAGCATAATATGCTCTACTACCCGTGCGAAGCCGGGGCGGGTCGCTAGTACCATAGAAAAACAATGAAGCAACTTTATCGCTTAATGTAAAACAACAGTCATAAAACCTGACGCCTAGTGGTTACAAATCAGAACTGTGACATAAGCGTAAAACATTCATGTAGTAGCACCGACGTGTCCCCCAGGGAGCAACAAAACGTAACGAACCTCTCCCCCTCCTTTTACGTCGCAAATACATTTTTCTGACGACGGAAAAGGACGTCTTGTCTCTGGATAGATTATTTACGTTCTCTCGCCGCGAAAAGGTATGCTGATTGCTAGTGGCGACCCCTGTCAAGCGGAAAAATCGCAATTACAATGAAGGAAATATGGACACTACAATAAACCATAGCTCTTGTCCCGCGAGTAGCGAGATAGAATTTTGTCAATGTCAAAGAGTAATGGGGTGTCTGTTGACGGAGGTTGTTGTGGATGAACAGAGAAATATTTCTGGAGATTCAAAGACCTTTTTGTGACTACAATAATGATAAATACTAGGAAGAATTTGAATAGGGATTCCTTTTTGCAAGCTTTTATTTAACTTGCAATGTGTGTAATATGTATGTATGTTTTGGGCCAAATCTTCCAAGCTGAATTAGACCCACTTTTCGGTTTCCGATTGACCTGAAATTTTGCATGTATATGTAAATCAGATGACAATACAATATTATTGTGACATGGAGTTGATCTGATGATGGAGCTGGAAGATGGCTACAGGAACTCTGTAATAAAACGACGCAATCCCATCTTTATAAGTACACAAGTAATTTTTTTAATATAATGTTTTACTTGTGCGTACTAAAAACAAAAAATAGTACGTCATTACATCTCATTTGCTTTGTTTGAAGTCGTACGGCATAAAATTATTGTTAAACGTAGCTATAATTATTTTTTGGACAGTTACGACTTATAGTATTTATCGTAGATAAATACTATTCCTATTTTCCTTCTGAAATAGAGGAATAGATTTGTACGATGCTCTTTCGTGAACCGTTGATTTGGCACGCCTGAATCAGTACCATTAACATTAATTTGCTCCAGGTCATTAAGATCTACAAAAAGCGGACTGTAATCCAAATAACTACGTGTTTTCAACACATTCTACCCGTATTGGACGAGCGATTCCAATTTAGCTCAGCACACAATAGGGGTTTCGATGTAAGCCATAAAACTTGCTAAATTATTGCCCGATCGCACTTTATATTATCCGAGTTTGGACTAACAATGCGAAACACTGCAGGTTTTTAATGGACCCATATATTATATAGATGATGCAAGGAATTTCACCAAGGCAGATATTCAAAAAGCAAATTTGACTGCAGGTTTTGCAATTTCCAAATACAAATGTTTATGTAACCTACCTCTTAAAAAAGCCATAATGGTACCAGTTTTATCCATAGAACATCAGAAAAATTCAAAATTTTGTCATAAAAGAATAACTGTCAAAATCGAAATAAGAAAAATTATAAAACAAGAGATCAAAATGAACGCCCTGTGCTTCTGTGGAACCCGATAAATATTGGATTCAAAGCTGCCAACCTCTAACTACATCCTGAAAAAGATAAGAAAAATAAGATTAAACTGAATTTAGGAAGTTTTCAGGCATTCCCAGATAATTTAAGACTTTTAACTGGACGTGTTAGTGGCCCACACAGTCGAACGCCTTTTCCGAATCTATGTTGATCACCATCATATATGAGATTTATATTAGCAGGTGTTTAGTTGTATTTTATTGGAGTATCTTATTACGTGATTATCCTAAATATTGGCCAAAAGTATCTGCATATTCAAAATTAGGCAGGATGCCGAATATCATAAAATCATAACGCCAAATAGTTGCTGAATTTCCGTTCCTTCACTAATCTGATCTACCAGTATAATATCAGAAATATTTTGATAAATAAATTCAGCTTAGAATTCGGTAAGAGGGGTGCATCACACACAGCAGACCTAATGTTTTAAATGTGGAGACCTGCTCAGCATTCTTGTTGAAAGAAAAATAAGAGAAAAAACCAACGCCTTTGCGTGGTTTTATAAAATGCAGATCGAAATGTAATCAAAAATGTTCATGTCTTTTTATAGTTTGGCAACCGTTATGCCTTATTGTATTGTCTCGCAAAATTATTATGATTACAATTTATATTACATATTTATCTTCCGCGTTCAGACTAACAATGCGGAACGCTGCAAGTCCTTAATGGACTTATATAATGGATTTGTCGATGGAGCTACCCAAAGTATTCAAAAAGCAATTTAACTTGCAAAATTCCAATTTAATTTTTATATCTCGGAAACTTTTCGGGATTAATGACTAGCGTCTTTTTGAGTGTCGTACAGCGACGAAAATATTGCGAAAAAGTTGCTTTCAAGATTTTTGTGTCAAATTTTCGATGATTAGCAATTACATATTATGTATTAGGGATCAAAGTTCTCGTTAAGCCTCAAGACCTCGGAGACTCTAGTGAAACTTTTTAAGTTAACGTTAATAATGCGTAAAAGTGACATTCAGTATTGACGAGAAAGGCACGGAAATACATCCGTCTCTTTATCGTTCCATACTAAGTGTCACATTGAGCAGTTAACGTTAACGTGCAAACTTACACTAAGGCCTCAGTATTCTCTGTTAATTTTTATGCTAGTAGGTATTCTAGTGCAACGTTATTTTTTGTTAATAGAAAAGCTGAAATACCTACTACGTTTAAAATATTTCCGAGAATCTGTGTTTTTTCAAAAATATAATACGAAAACTACAGAGTTTAGAGCTAGTTTTCATAGCTTGTTGTTCGCGCAAAATTATATTCTCCAAGCGTGAACCAATGCGCGCTAAGATTAACAGGCACTGATAAGTAAAATGATGCCTAGTACATTATTGGTATAAAATATTATGATGGCTTAAAAATTACTGCAATCAATTAAGCTACTGAACAAACCAGTTTTAGCTTTCTAATTAACAAAGCATAACATAGGTATTGTAAACCTGTAGTGCAGATTTATGGGTGGAAATAACATCATAAATAGTTGTGACATGAAATCGTAATGTAAGGTCACAACTTGAATAATATCTCAATACTCGTACTGATTTGACACTGCATTGTGTCCTGTTGTCATCGAATAGATGCAATCTAGATTGCCGCACTACAATCTCTTCTCTACAGAATATTGAAGTTATAGTGTAAGACAGGAAGCCAAGATTGTATTGTAATATTGAGAGAAATATACATTTACTATCTTTTGCACACGGCTTCGCTCACGTTAATTTAGATTTTTCAAACTCCTATTTTACCCCCTTAGGAGTTTAATTTTCAAAAAACTCTTTTAGCGAATGCTTAAGTTATAATAGCTATCTGTAATTATTCTTTATGCTAAGTAGCCCGCGGTTTTAGCGGTTACAGTTGTGCGTTGATAAATCAGTCAGTAAGTCAGCCAGTCAGTCTCCTTTGCCTTTTATATATTTAGATAGAAGATTACTTTAAAACAAAAAATATACTTACTTTGAATGCAAATTTGCAAAACACAAATTTGAATTTTTCCGTTTTGACAGTTTTTGTATTGGGATATCAAAACGTCTTTATGTTTCGGTTAAACGACAGCAAAATTGACTTTAACAAATACAAAAAGTCATCAAATCAATCACGTCCCAAACAAATTTGTTATTTTGAATGAATTTAAAATAACTGGTTTGCTTACCTTAGCAAAAAAAGTCAGTCGACGCGTAAAAGCTTTCCACTAATTCTGAATTTAAATGCATGAGATCGAATAGGTACACGCAGTGAGAGGATCCACGCTGTTTTCCGAATGCTTACGTATTTAGGAGAGAAATGGAACTTGTACTTCAGTTCTTACGATACATTGCTGTCATACCCTTAGCATGAATTGACTTAGCACTATAAATTATCGTTGATAGTTTTCACATGTTTCGTTAAAGCTTGAAGTTTTACATACATCTAATGGAAACATCCCCGTCGAAAAGCATTAGTGAAATAAAAGTCGTAAAACCAGATTTGTGAATTTGGCGTTTTAGTTTGATTTTAGTTTTCTTAATGATTTATTATTAGTTTGGCTTTAAATGAATCTGTGTTAAGTGAATTGAAAGATATAAAATTAGTCACATGCTTCTGTTCTAATGTATTTCGGCATCAATGTCGACAATCCGATGTCGAATTTATGACAATATTGATTGATCAATGGTCATCAAGACTCTGATTTTAAAGTGTAAAAACTCACGAAAACTATCATTTCTGTCAAGACGTAATATAAACTTATACTAAGAATAAAGTACGAAATGAAACTCGTAGAAATACTGCATACAGGGAATACTTTAATGCAGTCCAATCCTGAGTTTGAAAGCTATCGGTTTCAAATTGCGATTTCAGCATTCATACCTACTCGTAAGAGTAGTCTTTCAGAATTTATCTCTCTTATGTATGCTAAAATCTCGATACATTCGTCGATTTTATTAAACGTACTAAGCATACGCTGTGGTAAATTGAGTTAGCAACTTTGTGTTGTCGTCCAAGCCAAAAAAAAATTGGAACGTGGTTGTTATCCATACCACTATTGCACTGTGTTGGTTTGTCCTTCAGTAAAACCAAAAAATAGCTACGGATCGACTTGTTTTTTTGCATGGGTATTATTGAGAACCTGGAGAGTGACATAGGCTACTTTTTATCCCGGAAAAACAAAATACTTAGCTCCACGCATACGATGTAGTATCCAAAAGCTGGCACTAACATAATAATGTGAGAGTCTGTGTTTTTGTTGGTTTGTCCTTTAATCATGCAGCAACTGATTGGCAGATTTTTTACATGGACATAGTTAGGTAAAGATCTAAACACCTAAGGGACCTAGGGTCCGAAAGACAAAGTGTTCAAAAACCTAATTCCACACGGACGAAGCTGCGGGAAAAGCTAGTATTAAAATAAAAAAAGATACCGGCTGAATTGATAATATCCTCCTTTTTGGAAGTCGGTTAAAAAC
Organism: Hipparchia sbordonii; assembly: GCA_038048805.1. Classification (NCBI taxonomy): domain Eukaryota; kingdom Metazoa; phylum Arthropoda; class Insecta; order Lepidoptera; family Nymphalidae; genus Hipparchia; species Hipparchia sbordonii. The sequence goes on from CM076112.1 coordinate 9,378,830, forward strand.
AGACTTCGTTTGTATAGGAGTGTGTTTGAAAGCGTTCTAGGGGAATATTTTATAAACACAAACACTGTTTTTAAATATTATTATGATAGGTACTTACTCATGCTCGCAATGTCAGCAGTGTGAAACTAACAGATGTCTAGAGCACTCAGCTCATGGGGTTGCCGATATTCAAAATGGATATTTAAAATGGAAACGAGCTGTCGCCACCATAAAGAGCCATTGTGGGCTACGCCAGAAAGATCTCGTACTAATTGTTTGCACTTTTTGCGTCTGCCATGAACCCTTGTGTTTCCCCTAATAGTAAGGGTCACATCAATGTTGAAGTGTTGTGTAAGGTACTGTTGACTATTGTTTTTTTTTTATCGATTTTTGGTCGTTTTTAGGGTTCCGTACCCAAAGGGTACCAACCCTGTTACTAAGCCTCTATTATCCGTCCGTAACAATTATAGATGCAAAAGTGTGTTTGTTTATTTGACGGTTGGTGGGTTCGCAAAAGAGCTACGGATCCACGTAACCTGGAGAATGCAATAGGCTACTTTACATTTTATACCAGAAAAATTCCAGCGGGATTTTTAAAAAGCTAGCACGCGGGCGAAGTCACGGGTGAAAGCTATTTTCATAATAAACATTCTAACTACAACGTCGAGTTTCTCCAGGAACAGCGTAAATCCGATGGAATATTGCAAAGTAAAAAATTAAACATGAACGCGTTTACTTAGAAGAGATAGCAGCTTGGAAGTTTAACAGACTACACTTAAATGGCTTCTCAACGGCATCGTAACAATCGCTATTATGTTCATTATTCTACGAACTTTATTAGCCGTTGATATAAACTGTAGAAATACAAATTAGTAGGATATCACATGTAATTCGCTAAACTAAAAATAACTAAAATATGGGATCCAAACATACCATTCATAGATTGCAAAGCTACGAAAAACAAAAAAAAAATAGGTATTTTCGTTGCTATTTTACATTCACGCAACAACATGCTAGCGTGTGTTTTTGGACCGCAAATAAAGCTGATTATTTTGTCGACATTATTTTTGACTGGATGTACTTTTACTAAGAGTTTATGCATGCATCGTTCGTTCATCAGTCGAATGTGATTTCCATACAAAATTCACAACGATACAAAATAAATATTGTGTCGGCTAGTGTTATACCAATATTGTAACGGTCCAGCGAACTAACGATTGCCATATTTTATTGTTAAATATTGCCCTGCAGTTTATCGATATCTCACACTGGCGTCCGTCACTAGTGCAGGGCGTGTATGCGCACGTCATTCTATCATCACTCACTATTGTGTTAGTAAATCGTATTGTTGTCGAGTGGGGCGATATCATTTTTTCCGAACCCTATGCCTTTCCCTTAGGGATTAAGTTGGAAGCAAGAAAATTGCTTTTTAAGAGGCTTACCCTTGCATTATTCCTTAAATTATAAATGACAACGCGTTTCCCCCGACGCTTTTCGGGTTCAAAATCGTTTTTTTTCTCAGATTTGACCGTTTTTAGGATTCCGTTGGTAAACAAGTAATCCTTATCCTTTCGTCCAGTGTGCTTCCCGAATGTTTGTGGCTGTACCATTTTATTCAATTATGAAGACCATAAAGTTGGAATTTGACAGATAAAGAAACTTATTACCGCTACAAAGGCATTTACTCAAATTATGAAAAGAAGATGCAAAATAAAATTAAAAAATGTAAGCTTAGGTAGCTTTGAACTTTCTTCTTTGAATGAGATATCGTTGATAATTAATATATTAGGTTTGAAAAAAAACTTTTACGTATATATACCAAAGTGGCAGTTTTAGAATATATGCACTCACTAGCTGTGCCCGCGACTTCGTTCGCGTGGAATAGTGACTTTTCGGGCAGCATATTTTGAATTACATATACCGTCGACGCTCAGGCGCGAGGCGTGTAGTACGTACTCTGTACGTTAAAAATGTTCGCCGTGGTTCTTTAAATTGACATAACTTTTTTATTTATAAACCGATTGACATGAAATAAACACTAAATGTTAAGTGAAGCTTACTACAATATATTAGTGAAAACCGTATCTAAATCGAATAAGCCGTTTCTGATATTAGCGTGCACAAACACACAGACAAACAAACAAACAGACAAAAAAAAAATTAATTACAATTTCGGTTTCGGCATCGATATAATAACAACCCCTGCTACTTTTTTTTTATATATTTCCATTGTACAGACACCACTTTTCTACAATTTTATTATATGTATAGATTATAATAGTACATTATGGTACAAGTGTCAAAGTTGGTGATTACCGCTGAGGCGCTATTGAGACCCGAGCCGTCAGGTGAGGGTCTTAAGGTAGCCGAGGACGGTAATCATCAATATACACGTGTATCATACGACGTTTTTCAACACACTTGTGAAGAAAATAATACTAAAATAGTACATTATGGTACAAAACAGTGAAAACGAGTTGTGAAAATTTTTTCGCAATGGCGGGAAAAATTAATGTTGTTATTTGTTCGCCCTCTTGAGATGCTCTTGAGGGCAGGCATAGATCGACGACCATACAGCCTATTCAGATGTTTATTTGATTTAATCAGTTTTCCGGAATGCGCGCGCACCTTTAATGGCCATAGACTAAAAGAATGAGGTTTCTTTTTTTTTGGCTTTTCTCTTATAGCCACGTACAAAATGGGGAATTTCCAGTTTTCTTTATTACAGAAAAAACAAAAGTTATATTTGAGTGACAGTTTTATTTATTAAACACGTAGTACAAATTGAAATTATCTATTTAAATATGAAGTTGTATGAAATGAGCAAGCAATAGGTATCTTGGCAATAGGTAGGATTTTTTTTGTAATAGAAACTTTTTTAAGAACAAAGCAACTCAACCAATAAAATTAAAAAAAATAATTCTATAACTCACATTGTGAATAATGGTAATAAAAAGTCACAGTTTGAGTTAAAGGTGTCATTGTGTGCCTAATTGCCGTGAACCGGGAGCCATTTTATGAGCAAGTGTGTTGAAAAGTAATTACCAAAATAATACGTCAGATATCTAACAAGTTAAACTCAACCAAGATAACGTAATGTTTAGTATATGTAGCAGCCAGGATGAGGCTTTGGATACACAGACAATAATGTACAGTATACATGTACTTACACACAGCACGTACTTAAATATACTAGCAATATGGATTAAAGACATTTTATTTTTAACTTCATTAAGCACATATGGCTTTACTAGCATGACTACGGAACCCGTTCATATGCATGTTCTGTCTCTCACTTGACCAGTTTTTACATTCTTTTTCTCCCCTGTACATTAGCAGGCCCCGATTTTCCTCCCCCAATCTCAAGTATCGGCCGAAAAATTTCGTAAATTACGGGAGTTTATAACAAAATTCTTGCGGGAAGGAAAAATATATATCAAAACGTTTCAATTTATTCCCGGGCAATAAAGAATACGACTTGCTATTGGATATATGACCGTTTAATAAATATGCTTCGGATTAATTTATTTATATCGATTGGCCATTAATCACGGACCTCTTTGGAGGAATGGGAAAATACTTATTACAAGTCGTCTTATATTACAGATGGTTCGCTACGTTCTAGAGATTTATTTGCTGAGATGACTGCTACTAAAAATGTTGTTAAGATAAAAGATTTCGTTTCTCAGACGAATAAGTTTCTACTTCTATTTCTGACTCATGTTTACTTGGAGGCTTTTAATAAAAAGGTAAACGAGATTCGCACAAAAATGTTGTTTTATGCCAACATTTTTTTTTATACAGTAGAATAGGCACACGCTTGACCACTATCACACCTGATGGAAAGTGATGATGTGGTCAAAGGTGTGCCTATTCACTCTTGTTTTAAAGATACCCAAATAGTGCGTGTTGGGAAACACAGATCTTGGAACAGCGTTCTAGACCCTAGCCGTTGGGATCAGGAATGAAGTCTTTCAGCGCTTAGTGCACGCAATCAAGGACGTAGAGATGGAAACTCTCCTGATGATGTCTTGCAGTGTGGTGGTGAAAAGGTGAAGAGGGGAAATACGACACGAAACTAAAAACAAGTTTGACGTGTAGTGTGTATGTTTACTTTATTAATTAAAAAAAAATCCTAATAAGATTGGCTGGTCGGTTTGGGAAGAGTAGGTAATAAAATTATTATGAACTTTCATAATAAAGGTACAGAAATTATTATAATTTTGTTCATACTAATAACTAGCTGTTGCCCGCGACTTCACTCACGGTAAGCTCGATTTTTCAAATCCCTATTTCACCCTCTTAGAGTGTAATAATTTTCAAAAATCATAATAACTATATGTATGCTAAATGCCAGTCACATTGCGGTTTGAACGGATCGGACTGTTTGGCATAGAGAGAGCTATTATGACGTAGGTATCCGCTATGGAAGAATTTTTGAAAATTCAACCCCCAAGGGGTTATACAGGGGCTTGAAAATTGAACTTAACGAGAGTAAAGTTAGGATTTTCTATGGACATTATCATGTTAAGAAAACTTAACACGTTGATTTGGCAAAATCGTATGTAAATGGAAATGACGTGTACGACGGGTACACGTCATTTCCATTTTTTACATACTACTAAATGACAGACTCACTCCGCCTTATGACACCTTAGTTAACTTGAAATGTTACACTAAGGGCCTCTGTACCAACCCTCCGGCATAATCCCCGTGCCTCCCCGCTGCGCAGAGATTTCCTTGACGGATTTCCCAACGAGCGAAAAAGAAAATTCTGCACTCTATTCTCTACACTTGATTTATCCATGCTGAAATTATAAAGTAACTTTTGCTCGAGACCTTATCTGCGTGGAGTTTTTTAAAAATCCCGTGAGAACTGTTTACTTGTCCAGTAGGGCACGATGAATGCAATGAAAAAATTTTGTCCACCTTTACTCGTAAAGCTCAATAAAGATTCACAATATGAATCTTTATCGACTCTATGTCATAGAGTTTACGAGAAAACGATAAGACAAAATTTTTTCGTGGCGCGCGTTTTATAAGCCCTACAGGATTTAGGCCTGAATTTAGACTTTTTGAAAAAAATACGCCATGTACTTGTAGCTCCGCAGTTTAGTGCGGACTGCGCCAGGCCTGCTTGCACTAACAAATTTTGTTTTCCGTGATTGTCACTAGATGGCGCTGTTTCAATAACTCCATACAAAACAAATCGTAGTTAACTTTTCGCGATCGAATATGTGAGAAATCTCCTACTAGGCACACTGAAGTGAAACTATTCGTGTCAAAGAGCGACATAGCTCTCATTCAATCTAAGGTGATAAATCACCTTGTGCATGTATCGGAGCTGATACGGGGGGCATTCGTGCGTCGCTATTGTGCAGTCCCCTGCCAGGTTGCAATCTAGATGTATCGGACACTTGGCTATGTCATTACCCGGGACCTCCCAGAGGACTGCTATTGTTTGGAGTTTGTGCAATAATAATATTAGCTGTATAGCACAATATACACGATACATAGGCGGAAACAGCGTCGTAGAAATATCCATAATACTCCTATAATCTATTGGAAAAGCCACAATGGTAACAGTAAACTTGGTATGACATCTTGTTAGGATAGCTTTAATACAAGTACCTACTTCTATGCCCTGTTCCTATTATTAACCTATTATATAGGTACATCGAAATAGATATACATAGAAACGCAAATCAACAGTAGGTCTAGGTAGGTACAAATGTCGCGACCGCGTACCTCAGTGTACTTTATTTTTTCTGCTGCCATATTAAATGCAATCTTGTTATTAAAAGGATTTAAGTTTACAAAAGGTTTAATTGCCTGACTGCCGACTGTCCAAAAAAAGAAAGGTTTTTTATTCAGCTATTTTAATTCGAAGGACCTACTCAAGTTTCGATAAGGTATTTATTTCCAAAATAAGTACACTTTATGATTGTCAATAGCATCTTGGAAGTGAGGTAATCCTATTAATATTATAAATGCGAAAGTTTGGATGTATGAATGGATGGATGGATGTTTGTTACTCAATCGCGCCGCAACGACTGAACCGATTTGGCTGAAATTCGGCACAGAGATAGATTATAGTATGGAATAACACATACATACAGGCTTTTTATTCTATAAAATAAGAGAGATCCTGTGGGAATTAAAAAACCTTAATCTTCGCGAACTAAGTCACGGGCATCAACTAGCGGGTTTCAAACGCAATCTGCTCCAAGCAGAGCTCAAAAGAATCTCATTATTAGTAACCTTCTGAAGCAACAAAGAAAATAATAGAGACTTACGTCAATGTTGACGACATCATTAGTATAGTTCTTGCAATTCGACGGCGCGTGGCTCTTGGTTGTGTGCGTGTCGTATCTGTAAAAGTGTGAACGAGAGCTTGCTCACGCCTGACCGCTCCCACCTAGGCTCCTGACAGGCACACATACTTACGCACTGTGCATGTACACGACGCAACCACAAGTAAAGCTCCCCAAATCGGTTTATTCGTGTGGCGTCAAGAAGTAACAAACACACACACACACACACACACACACACACACACACACACATACACACAAACTCTCGCTTTTATAATATTCGTGTGAAGCCTGACAGTGTCTGTCCCTTGTCAAGGGGAGAACAGGCGAACAGCGATATAGCAAATATGCACCGACAATCCGTTTAAGGTGTAATAAATCACCTTGTCCGTGCATGTATCGGCGCTATTATCGGGGGTATTGGTGCGTAGCTATTGTCAGTCCCCCTGCCAAACCAGATGCGCGGGACAATTTGATTATGTCATTACTCTGCCCGCCCTAGGGGACACCTATTGTTAGCAGTTTGCGCTTTAACGTCATAACAGTATATTTTAATTTATTTTATCTTTATTGCCAACAAATTTTAAGATTATAATAATAAATCATTGAACGAGCGAAGCGAAGTTCTCTGAGTCAACTAGGGCGCTTGCCTACTAGACAGAGAAGTGTGTCCGTCTAAATGTCTGTCAGAGCCCTATAACTTCTGAATTACTGAACGTAATTACTTCAAATTTGAATATAATATGTAAAATGATGGCCTTCAGCCGAACATTGTATAAAAAAATATAAAAAGCTTTATTTCAGGGGGGCTCTCATAGAAGCGTATTTGAAGTAAAATCTTGTTTGTTGCGCTACATAGACTTGCGATATATCTTTTTAAAGACCACTTTGAACAGAGTACAAAAATATATTTTTTTTAATTTTTCCCTAAAAATTGACCAAATGGGGGGGTTTCAAAGTGGAGATTTTAATTTGAGCCATATGTCAAGAATTACTGAATATTAGAACGTGAAACTTGGTTGAAAATTCAGTTATATCCTGTACTTGAACAACAAATACTAAAATTAGATAAATGTTATAAAGAAACGAAATTATTTAACTTTTAAGTGGAGATTTAATTTGAGCCATATGTCAAGAATGACAAGATATTAGAACGTGAAAAATGTTCGTAAATTCAGTTATATCCTGTACTTGAACAACAAATACTAAAATTAGATAAATACTGTAAAGGAACGAAATTTTTTAATTTTTAATGCTAATAGATTCTATAGCTTCACAAAAATGCTAATAGATGGCGCTGTCTGAACTATCATAAAAAACAGTCAACTTTATACAATGAAATATTATTTCACCATCAAGAAGGCCTAAATACAAAATTATGTTTCAGTAGTGTGCTATATAATTATGTCATCATCATCAGGATTGAAGTGTTTTGACTTAGAGTTCAATCGTGTATGTAGTCGTTGCTAGGTAAATATCCCCATTTTCATCAATATAATATCACCAGCAAATCCATAACATACGCGGGCAGTAACTTTGCAGAATCAGGATTAAAGAGTTGGATGAAAAATGTTTATAAAATCATCTCGCAAAGTTTCTCCATCAAGTAAAAAAAATACCAGGTGAATCGGTCAACCAATCTCGGAGAAATCGGTGTAGGTAGGTACCTACAAATAAAAAATATTGGTGACATGACTGGACATTTATTTATGTTTAGGTATATAAAATCTTCCGATAGTACATAAATTACGATAGTGAAAAAATAATAAAAATTGGTTCATTTCCGAATAATAACTTTACTCATTCCGAATTATAAATGTAGGTATTAGCTATTGCCCGCGACTTTGTTCGCGTGGACTTAGTTTTTGTTCTAAGTACTGTAAGTTTTTGTTCTAAGTTGTGTAAGTATTTTGAAATGGCGCTTTGTAAAATGTGCCACGAAAGTATAAGTATGACTCAATTTTGGTCGTCGTGTATCGATTATTAAATGATGAATGTGTCGATAGATGACGCTGTGCACAGATTGTTTATTTTGAAATGGCGCTTTGTAAAATGTGCCAAGAAATTATAAGTATAACTCAATTTTGATCGTCATGTATCGATTATTAAATTTTTGTGTCGATAGATGACGCTGTGCACAGATTGTTTATTTTGAAATGGCGCTTTGTAAAATATGCCAAGAAATTATAAGTATGACTCAATTTTACTAACTAAGCCACGAATTTTTTAACTCAGCCTCGTTTTATTTATTAAAGCATCAACATAAATATGTTCCTGAAATAAATGTATTTTAATCCACAACTTTTAGCCACTGCATGATCTCGTTGGTGCGAGTGAGACGGATGCGACCTGCATTTGTTTTTTGTTGTTCTGTTGTTAGTGTGTTAATATTGCATTCTCTTCTATAATATATATTCTCTTTATTTCTAATAAATTAATCCTTTAATGCGACTAGCCCATCCAGGCTTAGTCTTATTCTTTGTTTGCTCCGGATCTTGTGTACAATGTATTTTATTCTATGTTTATGTATGTATGTATTATATGTATGTCTTTATTATTATTGTATTATATGTGTGTATTATATTATATATATGTATGTATTTATTATATATTATATTATATTATTGTATTTATATATGTGTAGGTTTTATGTATTATCAGGTTTTTTTTATTCAGTTATGTGTAGTGTGTGCACCCTCATTTTCTATCCTGTCATCATATCCACCTTGCATCATGGTTGCCTGGAAGAGATCGCTCCTTAGCGATAAGGCCGCCATTTGTGCCATCATTTATTTTAAGTTAATTTATGTTACTGTACTTATATATGTTTCTGTATTTATGTGGTGTACAATAAAGTGTATTCATTTCATTTCATTGCAATTGGTTTTGTATAATTTTTTCTTTAAACTAAAGTTAGGTTAGGTTAGGGTTATACATGAATATTCAGGTGCCCGGCCGAAGGCCGGGCACTTAGGTTCTGTTGGGATCGTAAACCTACCTAAAGCTTACAAAAAAAAGTAAGTAAAAAAAAAATTGAATTTTTTTTTGATGCTAATATTAGGTAGGTACATTTTCATGATAGAACAATATAGGATGTGTTATAAATTATAATTATTGATGCTTCACTAAATTTTAAAGGTGCCGAGTTATGAAATTAGAAGCTTATATTCAAAATATATAGTGGCTAAAATAGTATTTTTAGAGGCTTATTGGTTGTGGCTGACTTAGTAATTTAGAGGCCAATAATGGTATTAAATAGAAGCTTGTTTAATTACATGCCAATTATAAATTATAATTAAAAGTTAAAACTATCTTTAGGGAATTATAGGATACCGCGAGTTCTCAGTTCGGGGCGAACCACTAGTATTATCATAGTGGCTAAGCCAGCTGCTGTTATGCAAATAAGGAGGTAATAAGAACTAAGACGTGGCAATACGCACAGCAGATAATCCTGTTCAGACACAATCAGCATTAATGACCCTCACATAGTGGAGTTTAGTTCCCTCGAATTTTCGAGTATATTTAGACTAACTGAAGGCAACGGCAATTTCTGGCATTGATCATAGAGACAATGAAGTGTGCGTGAATTGTTTTTAAGCTATTGCATAGCTTCTATCGCGCACTAGCGTGGAGACCGAATCCAGAAATTCCGTAACGAAAATAACCTGACACGGGACTCCTCTAAGGTGAGCCGCTAGGTGGCGCATTTTTTATCAACGCCATCTAGCGGTGAGCCGCTAGATGGCGCTGATAAAAAATGCTATGCAATAGCTTTACCGCGGCAGTCCCCGAGTGCCACGTCTTTTTTTTTTCGAATGATGGTAATAAAATTCATTTTTTCCGTCAATGTACATAGAGAATATTTTTTTTATACTGGGCAGCATTATGTGAATTGACAAAAAATCAAATAAACAGAGAGATAGCTCACTTCAAAAGCAAGCTCGTTTCAACTTGGTTTACCAATCGCATTATTATGTCAAATTATCACTTATTTATCCTGACCAAGTGGCTTATCTCAGCGCCGCCGCCGCATTCGTCATTGCGGTACCATAATGTAAACTCATCGCGTATTCATATTATTATGTTGTCCGATTACAAAAACCAAAAAACCAGCCAAGTACGATTTTTGATTTAGTTTTGTATTATATTAAGTACTAGCGGACGCCAGCGACTTCGTCCGCTTCTTCAATTCACAATCGACAGTTCTTACAGTATATCGATATACAGATGTAGAAAAACACAACTCCTTCTCTTCCTTTTTCGAAAGGATATAAAAATAGCCTATATTAAGCCCGATCACAGATCCCAATAATATCAGCTATACCAGTGAAAGTCCCGTCAAAATCGGTCCGGCCGTTCCTGAGATTAGCGGCAACGACAGACAGACAGACAAAAATTTTACAAACAGACACTTCAATTTTATTTATTTGTATAGATTATATGGTATTATCCTACAAATAAATATATGTATTATTTAATTTTTGAAAACTTGAAAAATATCTATAAAAAGTAGGTATATAAATTAATCTGTGGGTACATAGTATTTTTAAAGAATAGCTCTGTTGGGCATTTCGAACACAAATTGCACACATTCATGTCAGGATAATGTTGAAACGCTCGCACAATGTCGAGAAGATTATCAGCGGATCGTTTTGTTTTGTAGAGCGTGACGCCGGACGCTTGCAAGCTAAAATATGGCTCTCATTGTCACGAGCTAACAGCCCTCCATTCTGGCTAACAGCCCATAGTGATCTCGCAGTAGACGAGTACGTCCGGTATGCTATCTCAATTTAATGTTGCTAGCGGTACTGCTTGTACGCTGACTGCGTTTGTGTTGTTTGAGGCAGATTTGTGACTTTTATGGGACAATTAAATGAATTACCTTGTAATAGGCATCTTCTAAGCAAGTGCGCTCCAAAATTGACAAATCTCATCAGTGTTATCCAGTATTGATTATCATCAAGCGCAAGTCTATTTTGAAAAAAATAATAATCTATTAATCTAAATATATAAGAGGAAAGATTGAGTGACTGACTCATTGACTGACTAATTTATCGAGCTGAAATTAGGCATATAGATATATTTTTTAAAATTCAATACCTGGGGGGTAAAATAAGGGGATTAAAAAAGATCAACTGTTCAAAAGAACCGAAAATGTCATATTTAAATTTTATAATCTATCATCTTCCGGCGACTTTGTCCGCGTGGTACTTAAAAGATTTTGGAATCCCGAAGGAACCCGAGACTTACAAAAAAATCCGAGATTTTAAATAAAAAGGGAAAGAAAATTTTCCATCAGGTAAAAATAAACACGACCTTCTTTGCAAATCTCTTTACTCCAAACAAAAAAAAAAATAACTGAGCAAATCTCTTATAGGCATGCATACACCGATGCATAGCTTTGTTAACAACGAACACAGAAATTTCACTAAACAATAAAATTCCGAAACAAACTTGTAAAAATGGTTGTAGAAACACGAGAGTTCCGTATTTATAAAACTGTACAATTGTAGTTCGAATAACAACAGCTAGTAGGTTTTTAGCGTTTAATTCAGTACACGACTAATGGCTTTCACTCTGGAACATACAAAAATACAAATGCAACGATGTAACGTTTTATTCCCTGTATACAAAACCACATGTAACATGTTATTGTACATCACTTGGAATAATTGTATTCACCACTAGATTGTGCCGATGATTTCTGCCGCATGTTAAAAGTTTTCGCTCTTTTTCCGGAGTGCAATTTATTGCTGTGTCAAACCTCGCCAATATCATTTCAGGGGTTAGTTAGACCATTATTATCGTCTCTATAATATCAAGTTTTTATTTTCACGAAAACGATTTACTCTACCAACACCTATTACTCTTCCTCTAGAATGCACTAAAACGATTCAGAAAGCAGATTCTGCTAAGAAGTGCCGGCAGGAAACTTAGAATTTCCTGTTTTCGTTTTCAGTATCGTGTGGGCAGCTGAAGCAAAAGCATTGCTTCCGTGCACTTTTGTCATAAAGATATTCATTAACCATGTAATAAAATAACTAGAGATGCCACGAATATTCGGCAACTATTCGGTATTCGGCAAATTTTTTTCACTATTCGGTATTCCACCGAATATTAGGTACGAACTATTCGGTCGAACACCGAACAATTTCGTAAAGCTTTTCGCGAACAAACATTGCAATGCAATAAATTTCTTAAAATAATCACACTAAAAGTAATACAGTTTGATGTAAGAATACGAACGATCAACAAATAAAGTGTGTTGTGTCACAATTCAATCACGAATGAAATGAAAACGCCCACGGCACGTCGTCATCGCACGTATTAGTGACGCGGGTTTAAACCTGTCAAATGCGAAAGGAAAGGTGTTGCCGAGTATTCGGCTGCCGAATATTCGGTACTTCAGTCAAGAGCCTCGACGAATATTCGTCATGCGGTATTCGGTTAAATCACTATTCGTGGCCTCTTTAAAAATAACTTTGACTTAATAAATGAATTTCTAAACTTTCATCATGTAATGAAAGCCTTAATTTAGCCCCAAAAAGGATTCTACACTATAAGTCGAAGGGACAAAATATTTTAATTTAAAAATACCCTCAGTCACTAATTCTCTTATTCACTCATAAATTAATTAATCTGTTTGACGATCCGTTATTAATTCCCATATTGTTCTTACGTATACGTATTCTGTGAAGCTTTTGATCTTTTGTCACGCTCGTTAAAGCGGTTAGAGCCTTCAGCTGTGTGTCAATAGGCTCCATAGAAATAGGATGTATGGCTATGTATGTAGCTTACATTACGTCCTTGCGTGGGTTTGTGCGGCATCCAACATTTAACGAATATTATATATTACATTAAGCACTAATTAGTTGTTAGAAGGTCTGTTTTAACTTCACTTGAAACAAACTCTGTTTTAATTAGGGGATAATTTATGTAGGTACCAAGCTTTTATTTCAGTAAGACGACTTCCCTGGCGCAGTGGTGAGCGTTGTAGTCTTATAACTGGGTGGTCTCGGGTTCGGTTCCCGACGGGGGCAATTTGGGAATTTATAATTTCTAAATTGTTTCTGGTTTAGTCTGGTGGGAGGCTTTGGCCGTGGCTAGTTACCACCCTGCCGTCAAAGACGTGCCGCCAAGCAATTTAGCGTTCTAGCATGATGGCGTTTAGAAACCGATTAGGGGCTTGAGTTAAATGTATATTGCCGTACCTCTTCCAAGCTAGCCCGCTACTATCTTAGACTGCATTGTCACTTACCATCAGGTGAGATCGCAGGCAAGGACTTTCTTGTCATCGAATAAAAAAAAGTATATTGAGTTATGATAATTTTAAGAATAGACTTTAGGTAGATGGATAAAGGAGCGTGATTTAGGAGATCCTTTAATCCATATGACTAATAAGATCAGTTGCAGTACTAACTAAAACTATGACTAAATGAATTATTCACAGCTATTTAACATTTATTATGACTAACTGTATACCCAAACTACAATATTATGAGTTTAAAATAATTCATCGTGCCGCAATTGTGAAGTGCCGCATCAGAGAAAAATCTTTGTACTACAAAGGCATTTCTGCTGTTACATTACTTTCGCAATCTATATTATAAAATTTTTATTCATTTGAAACAAAGTAAAGCGCAAATATATTTACTTACCTAAAACATAATATGGACAGGTGAAGCTTCGTAAGTTGTTTTTTAATTAAAAAAGAAACTGGTTGTTAGCAATGATTGGAGCGTTGTAATTTTAACAAGGGGTACGAGAACGGTTGCTATATTTCAGCCCTCGGCCAACACGCTATTCAAATCGAAAACGATCCACTGATAATGGCCCCATCAACATAATAGTAATGACAAAATATAATTGGCGTATCGCTGAATTCTATGCCCTGTTTTACGCGATTGTGGCCGATACAACGATCGCTTGCGACTAGGGTTGCCAGATTTTTTTTCAGCCTATTAGGGACAAATGGTTAAATGGGCAAAAAATACGGGATTTCAGTTTTTTACCCGGGACAAATAAAAACCAAAATTATTTAGTGCCATTTTATTTTTTTATTTTTCCGAGGATCGAGTCAGTTTTAACATATTTTTATTCGTTTTATCTGTAAAAATCAAAACAATTATAATCGTAATTAAAAACGGTCATCAACTCGCTTTTGATTAAATTAGGGGTAAATTTATTTCTTACATCAGTGAATGCGTGTGTGAACACTTGGATCGATTTCATAATGAAAAACGAAGTACGGTTCAAATACGGGACAGAGTCAGTCCCGCCGGGACATTTTAAACTATGCCTAAAATACGGGACGTCCCGGGAAATACGGGACGTCTGGCAACGCTACTTGCGACAGATGTGAACAGTGATCTACGTTTTACGTTTTTACAGCTCCTGGATACTGCGGTGCTATTTTCAGAACTCGCAGCCTTGAATCCAACGCTGACGCAGCGATGAATGAAATAGATTTAATAGCCTTAATTTTCATGGGTACACTCGTATGCGAATGCGTTTTAGGTTAATTAACTATGCTACTCTATGTAAATGCGAAGCTTATGTGACTAACGTGTAACTAAATGAATTTTATGTTAGTCTAAATCCTGAATTCATAAACATTACTTTGATTTCTAGCTGCGTATAGTGTCACGCAGTACTTGTATGTTGTTTAGAATAAAACTACCCTGTCCGTTTAAAGCATACTTTGAGACATCATAGTAATATTGTATTGAAGCCTTAAATGTTTATAGGTAGGTAACGACTTTAGTTTCTAAGTTATAAATGTGTTCGTCTTTTTATTTTCAATCCTATGGTTTTGTTTAATTCTTAAACCTTAATTCTTTTACATTGCTTAGACTTTACATATATTCTGCTATCGATTCATCTCGTTTTAACTTGAAAGTAAGATCTGCTGAAGTTAAAGTAATTACACCCACAAAGTAAGTAACCCTTACAAAGATTTAACATTGAAATTTTTTACTAAACGCCATGTCATCTAGGCGTCTCAAGAGCGATGCGTTTGTCTCAAATAACTAGCTTTTGCCCCCGCGACTTCGTCCGCGTGGAATTAGGCTTTGGGGTGGAATTTTCAAAAACTGTGACACACGTACTTTTTTATTTTTAACTGAAAGCTTAAATACCAACTTTGATGGAAACAACTTAAAAAATGACGGAGTTTCATATAAACTTCCATCCCCTATTTAAACCCCTTAGGGGTGGAATTTCCAATAATCCTTTCTTAGTGTGCGCCTACGTCATAAAAGGAACCAACTGTAAAAATTTCAAGTTTCTAACTTCAGTAGTTTAGGCTGTGCGTTGATATCTCAGTCAGTCAGTCAGTCAGTCAGGACTTTGAATTTTATATATATAGATTTATGTATTGACAGCGACCTGAACGACGACCGAAGAGTGTTATAGAATACACCTAATAATATGGGCATGGGTATAACCGTTTGACAATTTGGCTAACAAAATACGACGATATTGCAAGCTGATAGGATATTTGATATTGTTGAATGGACGTAATATCCTTTATTATAGGGTGATAACGTTTATTATGTTTCGGTTACAATTTATTCCTAAAATCAGGTTTTAAATGCTTGTATTTTTCAAATATTATTGTCGTGATGATAACCGCTGGATTTAAGCGGCGCAAGACCGAGCCCTGTGGAAGTCCATGCAAGTGACCTTTGTGGTGGACGTCTATCGGTTGATAGAGAAAAAGAAGAAGATTATCATAATAATATTCAGTAATTGTATTTATTAAGTTTAAAAAAAGTTAAAGCGCAAAACTGGTCTATTTATTTCCTTTTAGAAAAAAAAAGACATAAAAATACGAGTATAATATCAGAAACCCGCGCGTATTTAAAAATACGCATTTTTATGTGTACTTGTTTTTTATAATATCGAAGCGTCTAAAAATAATTTTATTTCAGTTTGGTTTTTGCCGTATTTAAAACATAAATTCACGACTAAGGTTTTTATGAACTCGTAATACATATAAGGTAAAAGTTTCAACAAAGGCAAAGTCGCGGTCAACTCCCGGGTTTTTATAATTTTAAAGCAATTTACGCGTCGTATTAGTTTTAACAAACTAAATAGGGCTAAGCGTGAACTAAATGCAAGTCGGTCAGGTCAACAGTTTGTGCATAAATTTCACTCTTTGTGAACTAATACCGCGGAATACTGAACAAGATTAAACGAGGTTGACCCTTAACCTGGTCAACCTTGTTACCTGAAATATTGTATACTTAGAAATAAATATTGAAATATCGTATGACGTCCTAAGAATTTTTACCGACTTCAAAAAAGGAGGAATCTTTTTTTAATCAGAAAACGTCAGAATCTTTTTTTTACCACAAAAACTTTTAACTCTTCCCCTATTTTTCATGGCATTAGTAGTCAGGTGTACAATCTCCTATTTGGAGGGTCGCAAGTAGGGTTGCCAGATTTTTTTTCAGCCTATAAGGGAGAAATGGTTAAATGGGCATAAAAATACGGGATTTTAGTTTTTTACCCGGGACAAATAAAAAACAAAATTATTTTGTGTAATTTTTTATTGTTTTTTATATTTTTCCGAGGATGGAGTCAGTTTTAACATTGTCATTCTGATACTAACACTGTCATTGGTCGATGCGGACTGCGAGTGCAAGTTAGTAGCGAGACAAGTACGTTTTACGAACGTTGCGTGTGTGAATACTTAGATCGATTTCATAATGAAATACGACTTATGGTTCAAATACGGGACAGAGTCAGTCCCGCCGCCGCAAAATATGCCTAAAATACGGGATGTCCCGGGAAATACGGGACGACTGGCAACGCTAGTCACAAGTTCGATTCCGGTTACACAACTCTGATATTTCTACTACAACTACTAAGTGTGAATCCTTATACTGTGAATGTGATCCTTAGGAATGAGAGATTTCCATTGAATATTGTATAGAATTAAGCGTTACTTTGCGGAAGTTCATGATTAGCAAGAAAAGGTTAGAATTTTTTGCTATAATCCGCCTACAGAAAAAATCTGTATGGTCAAACATGCAGTTACAAGCTAAGCGCCGCTTGAGAGTAGTATAAAAGTCTTGTGTGGTGGTGCATGTGAGTGGTGGTGCCATTGCTTGCTTGGGACCTTAGTTTTCTTGCTTGGTTGGCGAGGTAAGTGGTGCTTAGCTTGTAACTGCATGTTTGACCACACAGATTTTTTTCTGTTGGCTGATAATAGTAAAAAATTCTAACCTTTTCTTGCTTTCATTGAATAATAAAATTCGAATAGTTACTTATTGCGACCATAATTCTTGATGGCATTGTGACTACAAATAAGTAATAAGCTAATAAGTAAGGAAGTCTAACTGCTTTAAAAAAAAGACCCCAACAAAAATTGCGCCGAAGGCGCCGAAGTGGGTGGAGATTAAAATTAAGTCGTTAGAGGCAGATTAAAAACAAAAATAGCACGTTAATAGTTGGTCATTTTTCTTGCACGCCAAATTTTCATAACATCGTCCAATGACTCAGCTGTCATAGCAAACATAGCAGCACGCACGCGAACCAATCATTGCTTTCGTTCTGACTTTGAACCGATCACCAAGCGTGTACCTCTATCACTATCTGTAACCTCGGAAGGGATTCGTATGATTCGTATTTTGAATCATACGTCGTTTAGACTTCCTTACTTATTATTTATTCGTAGCATTGTGATATATCATGGGCGCTTTCAACAGTAAATTATAAACGTGTTCCTAATACGCAATTAACGCGGCGCACTGTGGGCCGAAATTCGACTTTCATAGACATAGGGCTAAAAAAAATAAGGGTCGTTTTTTATGCGTGAAACGGCTTCTATGAATCAATACTATGCCTTAATATATCATGGGATACAATTTGGCGCAGAAAATGTCGAGTTACAATTTTTTTACGAAAAAAACGTATGGAAAGTTTAACATAAGTCCGAATAACTCCGGAAGTGCAAGGATAACCGTTATATCCTTACACACGATTATAGTACTAATTATTTATGATTTTTTGGCATACTTCATATTACTCGAATATGTGCACTTTTTTTTAAAAAATTAAGCAAAAAAATAAATATTTTTTTCGTCCCCTTTGGCTAATTGTATGGTATTTATAGTTTTAGACACTTGTTTTCTCGCGTTTAGCTAACGTTGCAATACCAGATACGCAAAACTACAACCACAAATAAAATTTAAGAAATATGTTAAATGTTATTTACCGACTTAATTACTCGTAGCAAGACACGGTAACAGTTGTTTAGACTGCTTAAGGTTCCAATTTCAAGGATAAATAACAATGAGCGCTAAGTAGTTAACAAAAGACTCAGGTAGTTAGCTAAGAGACAACTCGGTATTTTTAAATAAGCATACCTATTATGTTTATGCGGCTTTAACTCCCATATTATGACCAGTAGATAACAAAGAATGGAAGTGATTAAGTAGTACTTATCAGTTCTATTTTGTTTTTTAATACATTAAGTCATAAGTTACCTACCCTAGTGCATTATATAGCACTACAATTATTTTTTACTTTAGTTTATTATGAACTTGTTACTAGTGAACATCTCTTAGTTTTGTGGCCGTTAAAATGGAAAGTTTAAGCACTAACTTAGACTTGTATGTTATTCTTCGAGGTGCAGGTTCTTTAAAAAAATATGAAGTTCTGTACGATGCAGTAGTAGCTCGTCTAGTCGATCACGTTTCTGATGAAGACAAGGTTACTCTTGAGGAGTTTTGTCGAAGATGGTCACGAGCTGCTTCACAGAGATGGAAGAATTGCGGCAGAAACTTTAGTGCATTCAGAAAGAATTACGAAGTTTGGCTTGAAGCAAATGTTGATTAGCCAAGCTGCGTTCGAACTGGTCTCGACACCCAGAGACTAAGTGAAGAGAGTCCAAGAGAAGACTTTACCACCGCTGAACCTTCATCTTCAGTTGGAACGATGACTAAAAGACCTCGAAAACCCTTCAAAGATCTGGGCAACAAGCAGAAGAAAAGAAGATCGGAAGAGCACATAGGTATGGATCCCATCGAGTTGTCACATTCAGCTGCAGTACTTTTAAAAGAAGATGGTCGTGAGGATATTGCATCTGTCATCGAATATATGTTAAAAAACCCAGAAGCAGCTGCAAAAATCAAAGGCTTCATCGACAGACCGAAACATCATGTTTCATTTACGGCAGAAAAAGCTTTAGGGTTGCTCCTGTCTTTAAAGCTTACTAAGTGGCAATACATAACTTTGAGAGAATCAGCCATTCGAGAAGTTGCTAGTGATATTTACCCTTCTTACTACAAGGTGCAACATGCAAAATTGCAGTGTTATCCTCCGAAGCAATCGATAACTGTGTCAGATTCATCAGCGAAGATTACTCTGCAAGGTTTACTGGATATCACAGTAAGGAGGATCTTTGAAAGTTTTTCCAACAATGTACAGGACAAGCAGTTGACACTGGTATCGAAGTGGGGATTTGACGGTGCATCTAACCAAAGCCGGTACAAGCAGAAAATGGACAGCGAACAAGACGACTCGAGCATATTTATGACCTCTCTAGTTCCTCTTAAGCTAACAGACGGTGATGAAATTATATGGAAGAATCCAAAACCCTGCTCAACATCATATTGTCGTCCAGTGGAGTTTAGTTTTGTGAAAGAAAGTAAAGCATTAGTCATCGAAAAGAAAACGTACATGGATAACGAAATTATGGCTCTAGTCCCCACCGAGTGCAATAAAAATATGGTGAGTCACAAACTTATGATGACGATGATCAATGGCAAAGTGTGTACTTATCTTTCCGAATCTAAATCAAATGCTGCGTGCTATCTGTGCTTAGCGAAACCCACCGAAATGAACAATTTAGGTACAGTTACATTGAGGCCTGTATCCTCTAGTGCATTAGGATTTGGGTTATCTACATTGCATGCTCGTATTAATTGTATGGAATGCCTTCTGCATATTTCATACCGGCTTGATTTTAAAAAGTGGGCTGCGAGAGGAAATGAACACAAAGAAATGTTGGAAAAAAGAAAAAAAACATATTCAGGACAGATTCAAAAAAGAACTCAATCTTTTAATCGATATAGTAAAGCAAGGATCTGGAACCACAAATGACGGAAACACGGCAAGAAGATTTTTTGAGTTTCCAGACAAGACTGCAGCCATCACTGGGCTCAATGAAGAGTTAGTCCGCAGATTTTCAGTTATTCTGCAGGCAATAACATCAGGAGAAGTGATTGATGTAATCAAGTATAAAGAGTTTGCTCTGAAAACAGCGGAAAAATACATTGAGATGTACAATTGGTACTACATGTCATCTACGGTACATAAGCTTCTAATACATGGAGCAGACATCATTGCCAATAATGCAATTGTGCCAATCGGAAGCCTCTCAGAAGAAGCTTCAGAGGCCCGCAATAAAGATTTCAGGAGGTTTCGGGAACATCATTCCCGAAAAAGAAGCAGGCAAGCCTGCAACGAGGATATCCTCAATATGCTTATTCTTTCGTCGGATCCCGTTATAAGTGCAATGAAACCTCAGTTGGATGCCAAAAAAAGACATAATTTCTTCAATGAAACCCTTGAAATAATCAAGTTTCAAGAAAATGAAATTGATTTTGTTGACGTATCCAATTTAGAAACTGATTCTGAATTGGAATCGGAAGAGAGCGATGTTGAAAATTTGTAAAATTTGTGTATATTTTTGTGTACACAAAACAAATTTGTGTTTTTTTTTTATTTGTCATTCTACTTTATATTTATTAACCTTGCTTACATTACAGTTATATGTATTAAAAATACTTTAAATATTAACTTTATTCATAGCCTTTGCACCTAACTAAAGTAAATCTATTTGTATAGTTTGTAAAGTTATTTTATTTGCATATTTCTTATTATTGTTCAAGAAATTCACTACCTTTAACTAATTTTTTGTATTTTTTTTATATTTTATGCGTTTACCTAATGTGCTATCATTAAATCGTTTCTATGATGCATGTAACGTAAATTTAGGTATGTAATCTTAAAATGTGTAAATAAATATTGTAAATTTATGACTCTTTATTTTATTTGTAGTTACCATTTAGTTATATCTTTTTCCTATTGAGCTACGTAAAATAAAAACTATAAGCAGCATAATCATCATTAGGTAGAAATACCGAGTTATAGGTAGCTTAGGCGAGCTACCTGTATATTTTGTTAATTACCGCTCATCATCAATAAATTCCTTGAAATTGGAACCTTTAGCAGTCTAAAAAACTGTTACCGTGTCTTCCTACGAGTAATTAAGTCGGTAAGTAATATTTAACATATTTCTTAAATTTTATTTATGGCTGTAGTTTTGCAAGTCTGGTATTGCAACGTTAGCTAAACGCAAGAAAACAAGTCGACCGTAGCAATTAACATAGTCGCATGTGAAAAACCACTACTCCAGGGCACGGCCGCTCAAAGCTTCAAATATGTGAAAAGTGAAAAACAGTCAACATATCCAACCCTTGCACTTGCAAAAACCAAAGATGGTTGGTTGATTCCAAAAGTTTCACAATTGGTGGGGGCATTGCTATCCCCATTCTAAGACCCTTAATGCAACAAAACGAAAATCGCCAAAATGTAGATCCGACACTGTTAATTGCTACGGTCGAAGTGTCTGAAACTATAAATAGCATACAATTAGCCAAAGGGGACGAAAAAAATAATTTGTTTTTTGCTTAATTTTTTTAAAAAAAGTGCACATATTCGAGTAATATGAAGTATGCCAAAAAATCATAAATAATTAGTACTATAACCGTGTGTAAGGATATAACGGTTATCCTTGCACTTACGGAGTTATCCGGACTTATGTTAAACTTTCCATACATTTTTTTCGTAAAAAAATTGTAACTCGACATTTTCTGCGCCAAATTGTATCCCATGATATATTAAGGCATAGTATTGATTCATAGAAGCTGTTTCACGCATAAAAAACGACCCTTATTTTTTTTAGCCCTATGTCTATGAAAGTCGAATTTCGGCCCACAGTGCGGCGTGGGGGTGCTCTTTGTTAATAAGGTATCGTTGAATTTATGGGGAAGGAACAATGACTAGATTTATACACTGATATATTACGCTGTTTACGAATTCCACCTAATTAATGATGGGATGTAACAAAACAATTATTATGAACAATGTAAGTTATTTTGTGCTTGTTGAAGCTTAATAATATAGGACCGTTTATAGCAGAATAAGGTTCATTTTTTAAGAAATGTTTCTATATTATAAGAACAGATTAACTCAAACACAAACTCAAAATTATTAAGCTATTGCATAGCTTCTATCGCGGGCCTTGAGCGTGGAGACCGAATCCAGAAATTCTGTAACGAAAATAACCTGACACGGGACTCCTCTCACCGCTAGATGGCGTTGATAAAAAATGCTATGCAATAGCTTTACCGCGGCAGTCCCCGAGTGTCACGCGTCTTTTTTTTAATTCATGTAGGCCAACTTGTGGCTTATTAACTTAATTCTTCCTATTAAGTAACTATTTCTAGGTTCTATTAACTTAATTAATAGTATTTTTTTTACCTACCTAGTAGTATTTACCGACTAATTATATCCGAACAATAACTATTAACGAAGGATCTTCTTTGAAAATGAGTTTCGCCTGTTCTTACTTTATCTTCCCCCAATTTGGCGCGTATTTTTATATTGTTTGTTCATCGGCTTGGCTCTGACAGGTTATTTGTTCCAATTTCACGAACACTTTCTGCGGGAACAACAGTATTGTTTAGAGGTTACTAATTAACGTTATTGTTTTAGTATTAATAAAATTATTATTTTGTTAGTACTACTGCGGAAAATCCACAACACACTACACACTTACACTGCCATACCCCTTCCAAGTTAGTCCGCTACTATCTTAGACTGCATCGTCACTTACCATCAGGTGAGATCGTAGTCAAGGACTATCTTGTCATTAAATAAAAAAAAAATTCAAAAGGAAGGGTTATGATTTAGGCAGTCTATGACACATGTATGTATGAAAAAATACTTATGTGTGTATTTACTTCTGTTCTACCAAAACGCCTAATCTACTGAGCCAATTTTAATCTATTCGTTGTTATGGTCCGGGTGACATAGTTTATATGAACAAAATCCATATAACAGATATTATATCCAATTTTCCGTTTTCCGGTTACTGGTTTTAAACTAAAGCTAACATAGCTAACATAGTTTTATTAACTTAAGTTAATATAACTTTAAACTAACTTAAGTTAATATAACTTTATTGCAAGTGAACACATCGCTTATCGAATTAATCAATCTTTTTTGAGTATTACAGCAAATTAAACTTGTTGATCCTTTTACATATTGAACGTAAAAAATATGCTTTACTCGATAGCCTGTAATAAAAGTGTCATTTTTTGCCATCAATGATTTATACGCTTTCATTACGGAGGACGCTGGCGGATGAAAGTGTTAAAACACATCCGCGCTGATTGATGATCGCTTTGGGGCGTTCGAGATACTATGGGTCATCTGAAGTTGCTTTATTTTTCATTTGAGTTCTTCTGTTTTATATAGAGAGAGTTCTTTCATATAATTTTTTTTTCTATTCAATAACAAGATATAGTCTCTGACTGAGATCTCACGGTGATGGTAAGTGACGATGCGTAAGATGGTAGCGGGCTAACTTGGAACGTGTATGACTGTGTACTTCAACCCATATCCCTAATCTTTTTATACACGCCATCATGTCGGAACGCTAAATCGCTTGGCGGCACGTCTTTGACGGTGGGGTGGTAACTAGCCACGGCCTCAGAATACAGACTGTATTCTGAGGCCACGGCTAAAGCCTCCCACCAGACCAGGGGCCCAAGTCTGCTATTGCAATTGTAGTTCAATTGTCTATCAATGACATCCCAATTGCTACTTTTAGCAATTTTGGTAGTCTACTAATTCAATCGCGTCACAATTGTTTTCCGATGGTTTGCCACTGACACATCTAGCTTTGAATCTAGCTTAAATAAACGTTTTTAATATGTAGTTTTTTTTGAAGCTCATTTCGGCAAACGCTGTTTAAGCTAATGCCAATACCGAGATATCATTGAATTACAATCTAATTATAAGAAATCGAACGACCATTGTGAATTTAGTAGACTACGAAATTTTGGACCAATGATAATTGAATTGTATTTGTATTGCGGTTCAATGACAATGCAATGTAAAATAGCAGACTTGGGGCCCAGACCTGTCTTTATTTTAATTTTTTAAATTCTGTTATGTTGTTTCCTTATTTAGTGTATAATAAAGCATATTTTCATTTCATTTCATTTTCATTTAATGCCCGCGACTTCGTCCGCTTGTATTAAGATTTTGTTATACCCTCGGGAACTCTTTAATTATCCGGAATAAAATGTACCCTGTCAATGTCAATCCTGGGTATGAGCATTCTAAATTTTAGCCAAATCGGTTTATTCGTTGTGGCATGAAGGAATAACAAACATACACACGCACACATACAAACTTTCGCCTTTATAATATTAGCGTGATGTGATTAGTTTGGTACAGAGAACGTTCGTTAATAACCTTTATCAAAGCCAACTAAGGTGTCAGACGTAATAAGCCTGATACCATAAATTTTACCCTCAAACGGCTAACTACACTAAACAAGTTTTGAGCGTAATATAATGCTTAATTACACGGCTAAAACACCTCGAACCCTGTTCGAATACTTGCGGTATTACCCCGTACAGTGTACCTACCATTATTTTAGTTGTTGTTAAATTATTGTTTTAGTCAATAAACTTTTAAGGTAATCCTTATTTTCCGATTCTGTAGAAACCTATACTATAAATAAATGGCCAATCGAGTGTCAGGTCACGCACAATATTAGGGTTCCGTAGTTGCATTTCGCAATATAATGCGTATCTAGATGGGTACGCAATAATTGTGCATAATATGTAGTATTGGATTATTTGTGGTACTTTATGAACATTTCTTCGATTTAGGGGTTCGTTTGGGAAATACTAAACCTTAAAGTGAAAATTTTCGTTCGAGTAGGGCGTCGCCCCCTCTAAAACTAAACTATTGATTTTAGATATATGAAAAGTATTCACGATAGTAGTATACTAACGAACTTTAAAGGAAAACTATTACGAGTAAGTAGGCTTTACTACTTAACGAGTAATAGTCGCCTAACTTTTAAAAGAAAAAAATTCATAATAAATGACTTAGATGCCCGGATGCCATTAATAATAATGAACGGAAGCAATGTTAGTCTGCGCTCTACTATGATAAAAAATCAAGAGCAAGCTACATTGCGGCAGTAAATGGCAAATTGTATCTTGAGTTATTGCTAATAATTTATAACTAGGCGCATTATCATTTTATGATGTTATTTTAAATTGAAAAAAAAAAATGTTATGATGAAAAATTACATGTGCACACTCTTCTAAGTGCGCATTGTATTGTTAAATGCAACTACAGAACCCTACATTACGCGTGGCCTGACACGCAATGGGCCATTTATATCCTATTTATTTTGTACCAGGATCTCTGAGAATTTGCAAAGGTAGTTTATAAAGAGCTTAGAATGTAATGTATGTTTAATTACTTAGGTAAATATACCTTATTTGGCAAACGTTACAAGGTAACTAAATTTGGCCTGCAGCCAGCACCGTGTTTCAAGTGTTGTGCGCTGGCGATTGATGTTGTTTTATTAACGAATACGATTGTATAAATTTTATTATGATCGGAGTATCCCTGCGAGATCAAATCAGAAATGAGGAGATCCGTAGGAGAACCAAATTCACCGCAATAGCTCTGCGAGTTGTGAAATTGAAGTGGAAATGGGCGGGGCAGATAGTTCGAAGAAGATTTTAGACTTCTAAAATCATAAATTGGTTTTGCCTTTGACGTAGTTGGGTAAAAATAATAAGTTGTCCTTTGCGCATGCCCATTTAATTGTGATAAGTCTTACCATTTAACAAATTTTTTTAAAACGACTTTTTCGTAGAACATCATTTTTTATGATTGTGTGTTTCATTTTTATTTTTTTATTTATTTATACAGCTTTATATTGCGTTTTTTCACTTCTATGTTCACAATATCAGACATTTTAAACATTTTTTCACTAACACGCAAGCCCAACCACTGCAAGAAATATGACCGTACTGAAAAAAATCCGGCATGTAAGCGCGAGCCCGCACTGCGGATAAAATCCGCGCAATTTTTTTTCGCAATTCTGTAACACTTGCAATCATATGGAGATACCCGCACTTGCCATTTCAAAACGACGTGTATATATCAAACTACGAAAAAAATCCACGCAATTTTTTTTTTTTCCCCCAATTTTGTGACACTGGCAATCATATAAAAATACCCGCACTTGCGATTTAAAAACCGCATGAAAGTATCAAACTACAAATATTTTCAAACAGCGCAATCTAGGTCTAAGACAACTCTAAAAACGATTTGGCTAATGAAGGTAACGCGCATTAACCAATGAGCACACAAGGACAATTTCCTTTGGGAGCTCGTTTCGTGGAATGGACTATAGGGCTATAGGTAACGTATCCCCGTAGGGCTAATGGCATCGTAAAAATCATGAGGAGCGTTTCGCAATCACACGTGAGATTAGAACAGGGGCCATAACATCGACGTTCTGCGCCCTATCCTATAGGTACCATAGCGTTCCAATGCCGTAAAAGGGTCAATTTGTAAAAAGAATAGTTTCATTTTCCTCAGATGGTATATCAGTCCCTCGCCCCCGTAAGCTCGAGTAATATAGAAGGTATTTTTCATACGAATGTTGTTTTGTTTTGTGTTTAATTCAGAAACTATGTTTAAAATCGATGGAAACCGAAGTTTGAAATTGGATTTTATTGTAAAACAAAAAAAAAAGTCCTTCCACCAGGCCATGCCAATAAAAATCTATACTATAATATATAAAGCTGAAGAGTTCTTTTGTTTGAACGCGCTAATCTCAGGAACTACTGATTCGAATTGAAAAATTCTTTTTGTGTTGGATAGTCCATTTATCGAGAAAGGCGTTTTTGCTATATAACATCACGCTGCGACCAATAGGAGCGAAGCATCAGTGAAAAATGGTGCAAAAACGGGGAAAATTATCCATATTTACAATATATTCTTTTAAAAACTTCTTAATCGCGATCATAATAACAGAAATTGACGCGGACGAAGTCGCGCGCAGCAGCTAGTAAATAATATTAATTGCCTCTGTTGAGAATCAAACCCTGTATTTCATAATTATAATGTTATAAAACCACACCACATCATCACTGCTCTATGGAATCGATCAATGTGTGTATATTTGTACAGCTATATATTTTCTGGGAACTAAATTCGAGATATCTTTCTCATCAATTTGATTTTCTCAGAATCATAAAAATTCCCCACAAACAAAATTATTATCAGGTTACTTAACTTTGGGTAAACAAACAAAGTTTTAGGGTGGCTAAATTCTGATAAAATTATGATTAAGTAGCCAAATTCAATAACATTAGATAGCTACAGCTTTTGACTACTGTTATCAATCTTAATTTATGCAAAATTTAACTTAATTAAATTTTCAGACTATAAATAGAGCTATCCTAAGCTTAGAGAACATTGTAAACGCCGGTCCGTTTGCTTATCTTTATTTTTTAAGGAAATCTTTGAACTCTTCGTGATCTTAGATTTATTTCTACCTGGTACTGATATAGGTATTTTCAGAAACCACGGTTTTGTGATGCTTATACACGTTGAAATTTAATTCGTTGTACTCCCTGAAATAGGTGAATGTGCTCATGAAACTGAACAACTTTCCCCAAGGAACATAGGTCGAAATATGAAAAAAAATTTGGACCTCCCATAGTAAATCAATCAGCTAATCGTCAATTTTGTTTGGAGGGTCCAATTTTTTTTTTTTCATATTTTGACCTATGTTCCCTGGGGAAAGTTGTTCAGTTTCATGAGCACATTCACCTCCTTCAGGGTATACAACGAATAAAATTTCACCATGTATGATGGAATAAGTTGTGCGCGTCTAAACTCTAAATAGAGAACTATAAAGCGCCTTCTGGACTGCAGTGCATTCTTGCATGATATGACATCAACATAGAGTAGAGAGTAGCCTATGTCATTCTCCAGGTCCTCAACTATACCCATGCAAAAAATTAAAACTGTTGAGGTATGATTGAAGAAGAAAACAAACACACTATTTTAGCATATATATCCTTACTATCCTTACTAATATTATAAATGCGAAAGTGTGTTTGTTTGTTGGTTCGTTGGTTTGTCCTTCAATCACGCTGCAACAAAGCTACGGAGTGACGTGAATTTTGTATGGGTAGGTATATAGTTGAGAATCTGAAGAGTGACATAGTGACATCAAAGAGTTCCCGCAGGATTTAAAAAACTAAATCCACAAGGACGAAGTCGCGGGCATCAGCTAGCTTACAATATAAGTAAGGATGCCTTTAGAATTAAAAAAAGTTGTAAGTATAGAGTTCTTATTTCGTATGTTTATTGTTCCAGTGGTGAAAAGCAGCATGCGGTATCAGACCACGTCACCGTTGAGCAGGGTGGGCCCAACGGCGTCTCTACGCGACGCTGAACCCAATTTCGTTGGTCCAATCGAGAACGTTACGGTGGCGCTCGGCAGAGAGGCTGTGCTTACGTGTTCCGTATCTGACATCGGGGACTACAAGGTAATCATACCAGAGTCTGTAGGGTTATTAAAAGATTTAATTAATCGTATTCTTATTCAAATTCAAAATTTATTAAGCTATTGCATAGCTTCTATCGCGGGCCAGCGTGGAGACCGAATCCAGGAATTCCGTAACGAAAATATAACCTGACACGGGACTCCTCTACGGTGAGCCGCTAGATGGCGTTGATAAAAATGCTTTACCGCGGCAGTCCCCAAGTGCCACACGTCTTTTTTATTTCATGTAGGGCAACTTGTAGCTCTTATGACACGTCATAAATCTACCACCGGTTTGGAATGCAGATTCTGCTGAGAAGAGCCGGCAAGAAACTCAGCAGTTGCTCTTTAAAAAAAATATATATATTTACAATAGGTAACAAAACTATGCTATGTATACAGAGCTTCCACAACGAAGCTTCAAAAATGCATACGTAGGTACACACAATCCAATGTATGTCGGGCAGACAAAGCAGACCCATTCCCGTTGGTGGCACCCGCTCACGAGCATGACGCAAGATGACATTAGCGTCAAAGTTAAAAATAATCAATAAGTGTAAAAAGCGACGAAACGGAAGTTGGTTCCACAGATTCAAAGCACGTGGAAAAAAAGATCTGGTCGAAGTGCTCCAGGAACCCAGGTGGTAAGGGTGAAATTGTGTTCGGTGGCGAGCAGTTCGGTTGTAGAAGAAAGACGGTAGAATAAGGTCAAATAGCTCTTCAAAACACTCCCCGTTTTATAGCCGATAGAATACGCAAAGAGAGTTTACATCACATCGCACTAATCACATCACACTATAATATTATAAAACGGAAAGTTTGTATGTGTATGTGTGTGTGTGTGTGTGTGTGCGTGTATGTTTGTTACTCCTTCACGCCACAACGAATGAACCGATTTGGCTGAAATTTGGAATGGAGGTAGCTCATACCCAGGATTAAAACATAGGCTATATTTTATCCCGGAAAATTACAGAATTCCCATGGGAATTGAAAAACCTTGATCCACGCGGACGAAGTCGCGGGCATCGTCTAGTATTATATATTATCAACAACTCACTTAACTGCGATATTGGTAGTTCGTAACGATACGCTCGTTTTGGAATGTAATAAGCTCACTTACTTTATCTTACTCGTATTTTTCCTTAAAGGCTAAGCAGCACTTTCTAAATTATATCTCATCTAATAACTTCGCTACCCCATCTATTGAGGACCGATTAAGTGTCCTCAATGACAAACGAGGAAGCTCTCCAAAGGGGATCAATCACTCTATTGACATTTAAACAGTGTTTCAGCGATGCTCGCCGTGACTGGCGGATTATACCCAATAATCGAACTTTTCGCGGGAAAAATATACTGTCATGTTTTCCTATTTGGGTCAACTTATGTCCTCCCGAAAGAATTCGGCAACGGTGGCCAATGTTAAAAGGGAATAGACACCCGCGCTGGAGATATTAAAGTGCACAAGTGTGTGCGCAAACAAAGATGCACTCTCTGTTCCCTCGCATCATCATTCTCAGCCAAATCGGTTCAATCGTTGTGGAGTGAAGGAGCAAAAAACATCCATCCAAATATCCATCCATCCACGCATTTTCACAAACTTTCCCATTATTACGTAATAGGATTAGCCCGGCTCTTCCATCACTTGCATTAATAGGCTTTTTTTGCATTTGTTTTATGTAAGCGTTATTTGATCCCACTCGAATTATATGAAGCTTCTTCTTGTCAGCCGTAATAAAATATTATAAAATCAATTATTCTCATGTATAAATCATCAGGGTATGGTTTGCTATCGTAGGTACCCACTACCTGCAGAAATTGTAGAATAAAGGGCCTCAAAATATCACCAAATAGAATACCGTTTAAATTATCCAAGTTCCGTACATCTCAGCTTTCCAAAGTTATTTACATAAATTATGCAAATAAAACCGATAAAGGAGAAGTAAGAAGCGATTTATTATTCGCTTAACAAACATCTGCAGATGCAAAATCCCTCAAATCGTAGACCGCGAAGTAAACAAAATTAATGATAGTCCGATGTGGAACTCCTGCAAACATTTTATCCGTTGGATTTGCTCTTTGGTGTGTTTTTTCTTAAAGTGCTCAGTAAATAACCTTGTCTAAGGGCAGTGCCTAACTGCAGATGGTCTCTGAGTTGCAACCGGATGCTACTCTTTACAATGAGACGTTGTGCGTCCTTTCTACTGTCGTCATCATCATCATCAGCGGTGCTCCAGCCCCTATTCTACTGTTGTAGCGATTCAAATTCAGCCGCTTTCACATGTTAAGGTGTGTACAATAGTGAACATTTTGGGTTTGATCGCAACCCAAGTAGCACAGATAGCTGTATAAATACTCACTTTTAGATCTATTTGAAACTCTATGCGTATTAAGACTCTTTTAAGAGTACACTGGTGATCCTACAGCTGCATAATAGCTGTCAGTGATATTTAAACAGCTTAGGCTGAATAAGGGCTGTTTAGTGGATAAAATTACGCCAAATGCTGTATAAGAAGGTATTTGTGAACTCTTATTACACTGACTTATTAAGGGGGCACGTGTGAACTATTATGAAGCTTATTGCTGAATATCAGAGTTTTAACTATTCACGTCGCTGTTTAACATGAATCCACCATTTTGTTGTATAATCTCATAACCTATATAAATATAGTGATTCATTTTTCAACTTTTATGATGTTTTGTGTATGAATTAGGAATGGATTGCATTAGTTTTTACTTCTCGATATCATAATAACAACTTTTTATCTTATAATTCTTTTCAAAGCACTAAAAATTGTTTATTCAAGTTTTCATCACGGCTTATTTATATCACGAAACTAATTAAAAACCGAATATTTTCGTGGCGCACTAAAATTTTCTTAGGTAATATATATGTATAATGTCAGTAAAATTACATTCCCAATCATTTTTCTTTTATAAATATGAAAACAATGCACTTAACTTTGAATATATAACCACACGTATTCAATCAAATTCAATTCACTCCACGAAGTATATTAATTTGCTAGATTTGTATTATCTATGGTTTGCTACTTCACTTTTACGTCACGTGACATATTTGCTGAATAAAGAGTAACTTGTAATCTTTTACTCAACTTAAGGCTGTATAATTTGTGCCCATTTAAGAGGTATAAGAGCTGTATACGGCCGTATACAGCCCTTATGCAGCTTTTTTATACAGCTTTAAGCGTGACGGGAATTCGTTATTCAGCTGCTAAGCAGCCTTCGTGTGCTACTTGGGAATGTGTTAACATGTTGCGCGATCGACAGCTGCTATGCGACATCATATTATTCTTTGTCGCTTACCCCAAAATGCGCTCCATACAAAGCAATGTGTACATCTTGTGTACATTATTTTGTTATTCGGAGTTATTACACAACTAGATGATGCCCGCGACTCCGTTCGCGTGTTTTTTAGTTTTCCGGGATAAATTGTAGCCCATGTGTTAATCCTGGACCTATCTCCAGTAGATTTTGCGTAAAAGAGTAACAAACACACTCACACGTACAAAGACAAGCTTTCACCTATATAATACCATTAGTGTGATTAGTATGATTTAGTGTAATTAGGAAGTCGCTTACTTCAAATGCATTCCACACATTTCCACATAAATTAGTGTGTATAATTATGTCATGTATTAATGTCATGGTCGCTTACATCAAAGGTCACATTAATAGAGAAATTTAATGTAAACTGCGAACGTGTCGGTGTTCAATTCAATAAGTTTATTTTTAATACGTTCCAGGTATTATTGACTTCAGTCTCATAAATGATTATGGGCATAATATACCTACTAAGCTAAAAATAATTAATTTTAAACGCGAAGAGACCAATTTGCTGCCAACTATGTACCGTTGCGCACTTGACTTTCATTTTTGGAGTAGTTGCGACTTTCGCACGACAGTCGCAGAATGTTAAAAAGTTATACAATCGGGGCGTTGTTCAGACCGCGCCCTAAAGAGGGTCCATTTAGTATCTTCAATGACAAACGAGGCAACGTCCTGTTTCTGGGGACGATCGATCAGTCTAATGACATTCAAACAGTATTCCGCGAATAGTCCGCGTGACTCGCGATTTTATACTTGCCGGATAATCGAACTTTCGGTAGAAGAAATAAATTGTCACCGTCCCCAGTCGAGATTAGGTACTTTAATTTCCGTTTATTCTAGTTCCGAAAATCTTTAATGACGCAGAATTATTGAGAGATAATTAAATGTTTTAATACAGTAATCGATTGTGTTATTCGTTTTTATTTATAACTTGCCTTTGGTCTCGACTTCGTTAATTTCGAGTCTAATCTGATACCTATTAAATTCGGAAGGGAAAATATTAAGAGCAATTTTGATGAATGCTACCGCACTAATTAGAGCTGTAAAAGTTTTCGATCCACTGGATTTTACATCGTGTGCGCTGAAACTAATAAAACTGCTTTTGTAGAGAAGAGATAAATGGATATTTTTAATTATTATACTCATGATTTCGAAAACATACTACAATGCTTCTATCAGAGCTATCTCTAGCTATATTAGATGGATATACTGCCCAGCCCAACTGAAGCTTCCGTCAGCCAAAGACAAAAATAAACGTACTAAACGTACGTTTTGCTCACTATTTAAATTACGCAAAACGCACCATACAAAATATTAAAACTAACTTTGTATGCACCTTTTGAAAACGCGGAAATATTTGGGCATAAACACAAAAATCTAAGGGCGTGCAATCAAAGAGATGGAGAACAATAATTACTTTTTAGTGATGTTGCCGTAATTCCGTGGAATCAGCAGGAACAAAGACCATTCAGGCCGTTTGCTTTTATTACGTAAAATTAGCTCGCTTGCAATCTTTTTGAAATTCGCGCTTACGAAGAATTAAATGCATTTGTACCATTCAGAAAGGGAATAGGAACAGCCTGTGCACTTTTCAACTCGTTCTTTCAGATAATATTTTTTAAATGTTAAAGCGAATCAAGAGAAGGACTTTCTGTTGAAACTTAAGTGATTTAATTGAATTAAGTTATGCTGACTTTGTATACAAAGAAAACAGATGGTCGGTTGAGGTCCCAAGGCGTTGAGAGTGGCGACCTCACACCGGATAGCACAGTGTTAGCAGACCAACTGAATACAGGTGGTGGAAAACTGAAGCTTGTGGACATCTATGGCTTAATGAAGAATAATACAGTAGGTACCTACTAGAGATAATAGAAGGACCCTCCTTCAATTATCTCTACGAGATGGTCCTTCTATTATCTCTGATACCTACAGATGCAGAATTATTGGATTCAGTATAAAATATATTGCGGTATAGATTTATATTAAATAGATAAGCTGGTAAAAGTCTAAACTCGAAGTGGACAGTTGAAGATTTGTGTGGGGTGAGATACGAGATAAAAGAAAGTTTTATAAACACACAAAAGTAGGGCTCACAGTTAAAATAAATAGATCTTTCCTCAAGTACAAAAGGGAAGTGTTTATCGGACTAAAAGTGGGGCATTTATCTTTTGTTGGCGTAAATGGTATTTCAAGGGTCGTAAATAGAAATGAAAGTCATAGAAAGTAGACTAAAAACACTGTTTAGTGAAAATTTAAGCGATGGGTTGCTTTTTGTTCTCGGGAACTCATATCTCACGGCTTGTTGATAAATATTTAATTAATGATGTGGCCTAAAATAGAACGCGCTTGCTCAGAAGATGCCTAAATTCACTTTTGTATTGAAAAGAGCTTATGATGATTTTTTTGCCGGCTCTTCCCAACTGAATCTGCTTTTCGAACCAAGCGATGTAAGAATCTTGGCGATTTACCCTAAAGGTACAGAGTTGCCCAATACGAAATAAATATTTTTTACTTTTTTTTATATATTTTTTTAAAAGTCGCCGAGTTTCTTTCTGGTTGATCAAGGATCGAGGAGGAGGGTCTAATGTTGGAACCGACAACTGAGGGACAGGATGTCAGGTATATCGTACATAGCCTTGCTATAGATTCACATGTCGGTGGTGTTTTAATTTATCAATTTACACTTGTAACCATTATGTTGTAACTGAAGCGAACTCTGAACTTTGATGAATTGTGTTCATCAGTATTTTACAGAGAAATAATGTTCCGGATACATAAGCTGTTATAAAAATGAATTTCAAACCTTTTCCTGGCAGAAAGCAACTGCCATAAATCAGTAGGACAATCTCCTAAATGAACGTATAAATTTTCCCGCTTAACAATGTAATTCCCGTTTTCACAAAAAAAGGTAAAGTAAAGTGATGTAACTAAAAAGGAGGCTGGAAATTTTGGAACATCATGGTTTCTCGGACTGAAGTGACCAACTAATGCATAGAAAGAATATGTTCTACTGGTTATTACGGATACGTCATTATGTATGCTATTTTTTCTTCTGTGATCGAGGATGCTGTGACTTGATTGAGACGTAACGAGTACACGATCTCTATTCCCTCGCTTTCTTAGGTCCCTACCGCCTCTTACGGACTTTGTGTGTCCTCTGTCTATTATTGTAACAGCATAAAGATTTTTCAAATACCGACAACGCAACGCTACGCGTAACTACTAACTGGCAAGCGACAAATTGCTTTGAGTGCCCACAGACTTAAAATTTCAAGTTGGACAACTAAATTGCAAAGTGTACTATAAGCATAGTGACTTAGTTGAATAAGATGTGCGGGCTACCTTAAGTCTATTAGTATCCTCTGTATTTAAAGGTGATTTAGTTGTCCAACTTGAAATTATAAATCTGCGGCTCGGCGGGTATTCTTAGTTTTTAATTTTATCTTATTGGGAATGTTTACGAGTATATCTTGAAACAAACTCTTTTGCAACTTTTCTTTTGCTAAGTTCCCAAAACTAGTTATTTTTAACATGAGTTTAACCGACAAACTTGTCACGATTTCATGATACTTTGACAGAATTCCTGTGCAAAAACTTTCTTAATTCCTCAGTAAAATTGGGACTAAGTTAAAACTTCAGTTTTATGAAAAGTACCACCGAGAAATATATGAATTACTAACTGATGCCTGCAACTTCGTCCACGTAGATTTAGCTTTAAAAATCCCGCGGGAACTTTTTGATTTATCGGGATAAAAAGTAGCCTATGTCACTTTCCAGGTCCCCAACTATACCCATGAAAAAAATCAGATCGATTCGTAGCTCTGTTGCAGCGTGATTGAAGGACAAACCAATAAACTAACAAACCGACAAACAAACACAGTTTCGCATTTATAATATTAGTAGGAAGTTGGATAGTAGGACTAGTAGGATTTTCCTGCAAATTAAATAAAAGAAATGTTGGCAAATGCGCGAATTATAGAAAGAATAATAATATAAGAACAAGAATAAAATTATATTCTTGGACGGAGAAACTTGGCCGTTCGCGTCAGCTCAAATTCACTTTCAATCCGCGCTCAGCTGCGATCAACGAAGTGGAAAATTCATTTGCGACTCGAACCGTTGCCTTATTATCCTTTGCTTTCTTTGCATAGGTTTTTATTTGATTTAACAGAAAATAATATTATGGCTATTGAAATGAAGAAAATTTTTGTTCATTACCATCCTGATTAAATATTTCATTGTATTAATCCTATCCTATATTACTTAATAGCAGGGAGCCGCTGGATTCAGGCGGCGCAAGACCGAGGCCTGTGGATGTTCATGCAAGAGACTTATGTCCAGCAGTGGACGTCCAATAGTTGATAAAGAAGATATTACTTAATATTATAAATGCGAATGTTGGGATTGATATTTGTTAGACAATCACGCCACAATGACTGAACTGATTTTGCTGAAATTAAAGATTAAATACAGATAGATTACAGCCAGGAGTAACACATAGGCCCGGATTTTTATTCCGGAAAGACAAAGCCAAAGAAACATTTTCGTATTAACAATATTATAGGAAGGATAAAGGCGAAAATTAATTAGGCACTCGTTAAAATTTCTAATCTATAATTATATAAAAAGGCTTGTCCTGACTGACTGACTGACGATCAACGCACAGCCTAAACCACTGAAGTTAGAAACTTGAAATTTTGACAGTAGGCTCCTTTTATGACGTAGGCGAGCACTAAGAAAGGATTTTTCGAAATTCGCCCCCCAAGGGGGTAAAAAGGGGGGTTAAAGTTTGTATGAAACTCCGTCATTTTTCGAGTTATACTCATGAAATTCGGTATTTAGGCTTTAAATTGAAAACAAAAAAGTAGGTGTTTCACAGTTTTTAAAAATTCTACCCCCTAAGGGGTTAAATAGGGGTTGAATGTTTGTATAATAGTCCTTCGTTCTTCAAGTTATTTTTCAAGTTACGTTTATGAAACTTGATATTTTGGCTCTTGATTAAAAATAAAGAATTACGTATTTAACATTTTTTTTAAATTCTCCCCCCAAGGGGGTAAAAAGGGGGGTTAAAGTTTGTATGAAACTCCGTCATTTTTCAAGCTATACCCATAAAATTCGGTATTTAGTCTTTAAATTGAAAACAAAAAAGTAAGTGTTTCACACTTTTAAAAAATTCTACCCCCTAAGGGGTTAAATAGGGGTTGAATGTTTGTATGATAGTCCTTCGTTCTTCAAGTTATTTTTCAAGTTATGTTTATGAAACTTGATATTTTGGCTCTTGATCAAAAATAAAGAATTACGTATTTTACATTTTTCGAAAATTCTCCCCCCAAGGAGGTAAAAAGGGGGGTTAAAGTTTGTATGAAACTCCGTTATTTTTCAAGCTATACCCATAAAATTCGGTACTTAGGCTTTAAATTGAAAACAAAAAAGGACGTGTTTCACGGTTTTCAAAAATTCTACTCCCAAAGGGGTTGAATGGGGGTTGAATGTTTGTATGAAAATCCATAATTTTTCAAGTTAATATCGAGCAACGGATCTACGTGATTCTTTGATGGGTATGGTTGCAGACAGTGTGTTATAGGTTACTTTTATTCGGACAAAATCAGGAGTCCGCACGGGATTTTCAAAGAACCTAATTCCACGCGGACGAAGTCGCGAGGGGACAGCTAGTCTAAAAATAAAATCGGCACCTAATTATACAAATCAAAACAACTTATTTCACGGTACTGAGAAGTGAAAACTTGGCCGCCAGCGAAAATTTACTTTTCAATCTCCTGCCAGCTGTGAGCAACCAGGTGGCTAATTTATTAGCATTCCGAGGCGTTAGTCGTTACCTTATTAAAGCTTTACACTTTGCTTGATTCTCATTTTTTTTTAATTCACCAACGAATTTCCGGTAAATGTTCTAAACAGTAAAATCTTCGGAGTTCGGTCGTATTTACATAACCCATACTTTTTACTTTTTATTATTTGTTGTTGTAGCGGCAACAGAAATACACATTCTGTGAAAATTTCAACTATCTAATATGAGATACATCCCGCTGACAGATAGACGAACGAACGGACAGCCTAGGTAATATAATAGATTTATAAATACATATCAAAAATTCCGAGGCCGGCGGGATTCGAACCCACGTCTCTCTGGGAATCGCGCCCGAGTGTGTTAATCGCTACACCACGGCCGAACCATACGTCAGCCACGAAATTAGTGATATGTATCTACTTTTTCAATCAGTTTTATAGCAACTGTTAGCGACATCTAACCATTTTTCCCATTCCCATTGATTCCCAGAGAGACGTGGGTTCGAATCCCGCCGGCCTCGGAATTTTTGATATGTATTTATAAATCTATTAGGTTATTTCCTTTAAGTGTAGGTTAACACTTCAATAAAAAATTAAAAAGCCTAGGTAATAGTTTTTGTTTAGTGTTTTGTGTGCCTCTTTAATAAATAAATAAATAAATAAATAAATAAATAGGTTTCCGTTGGTTATCCTTCGGGTACAAGACCCTAAAAAAGACTGTAAGATGTAGGTATGCACCAACTTTTTTTATTCGATGACAAGATAGCCCTTGACTGCGATCTCACCTGATGGTAAGTGAAGATGCAGTCTAAGGTGGTAGCGGACTAAGTTGGAAAGGGTGTAACAGTGTACATTCAACCCATACCCCTAATCGGTTTCTACACGTCATCGTGCCGGAACGCTAAATCGCTTGGCGGCACGACTTTGACGCTAGGGTGGTAACTAGCCACGGCAAAAGCCTCCCACCAGACAAAAACGACTTACGATTGGACTGGATTTCGAGTTAAATTTAATAAAAGATAACGCTTCAAAAAGCAAAAGAATTAGCCGCTTGGCTGATTACAGCTCGAATTGAGAGCAAATTGAAGTTGACGGCAAAGTTTGTAGATCCGAAAAATACCTCTTTTGATACATACCGTAATTCTGTATTGCATACTTATATTACATACCGCAAAATAATATTATTATACTTTAGTAACTTCAACAAAATCTTTTAAATCGTCAAATATAAATATACTACTTACTTATATATATAATGCATCGTCACTTATCATTAGGTGACATTGCAGTCAAGCTCTATCCTGTCATCGAATAAAAAAATGTATAAAATAATATACCTATAAACCTACGTAGTACTAATTAAAAATTAATTAATTAATCTATACTTGTTAAATATAATATCGACTTTACAATGCTGTATTGTCATGACTAGACAATACAGCATTGTAAAGTCGATATCTCCTGAGGATGCTCCGGTGTCGGGGCGAAACGTGCGTCGAGAGTAGTATTAAAGTCTTGTGTGGTGGTGCATGTGAGTGGTGGTGGCATTGCTTGCTTGGGAACTTTGCTTTATTGCTTGGTTGGGGAGGTAAGCGGTGCTTAGCTTATAACTGCATGTTTGACCATACAGATTTTTTTCTGTTGGCGGATTACAGCAAAATAACTCTAACATTTTTTTGTTAATCATGAACTTCCGCAAAGTAACGCCTGACTCTATCCAAACCTTTCATATATAATCTGGGGGCTGATTCTGTAACTCAGTGCCTATCAACGACGATAGGCATTTTTTATCCATTGAAGCTTTGAAGAGAAATGTCATTTACTATTTCATAGTAAACCTTCAATGGATGAAAAATATATGTCAGTGGCTTTCATTTTGTAATAGGCACTGAGTTGCAGAATCAGGGGGCTGGTCTCATTGTCCGTATCCTATATTTAGCACTTTACACTAAGTCGCTTTTAATATGTAGCGGTAAAATTATGTCAAGTGCGTTGACAGCGCACAAGTAGAAAATTGCTAGCTCGAGGAGCTCTGGAATAAAGCTAGAAACTTCGATCAATAATAATAAAAACTAGACATACTGTTGGTCATCTAAAAGTATTCATGACAAATAAGTTCTCACCTACTATAATTGCAAAAATATTTATAGCAAGAAAAAAGACCAAAAGAGAAAAAATTGCTAAGATAGATTTACCATTACATAAAAATCAGCGTGTAAAGACACATTTAATAAGTAGAAGTTGTTACACAGTTAATGAATTCCTGATGAACCTATCTGCTTTGCTTTAGCTGTCCACATAATTATTATGATAAGCTAAATATGATTGTAACATTTTTCGATTTGAAAAGAGTAACTGCTGAGTTTCTTGCCGGCTCTTCTTAGCAGAATCAGCATTCAGAACCGGTGGTAGATTCTCGACTTGTCATAAGAGCCACAACTTGGCCTACAAGAAATAAATAATTTTGAATTTTGAAAGGTTTTATTCAAATTAATTTTTACAAGTTGCTTTCGAACTAAAAGATTTATCTAGGGGGAAGTCCCGTAACGCCGGACGGCACCTAGTACCGGACACTCGTACATCTCGGCGACTAAGCAAGCGAGCGATTCAAAAACGAGTTAGAGGGGCGCGGGGGGATGCAGCAAAACTAAGTCACGGGACCCGGTTTGCCCGTGACGCGCGCGACAACAGTGGGAGTAGTTCGTTACTTTTTTTGGCCGGATGACACTGCGTCACGTAAAATTTAGGTGAGTGTTACAGGTGTATCTGTTATAAGTTGTTTACTATATTTGTTTTTAATAAAGTAGTGTTCATTGTTGTTAGTAAGTAATCAATAAAAGTTTTTGAGAATTTTGAAAATGGGTTTATGGGACCAAACAAGTTTACAGGGGTTTGCTAGGGGTTCGAAGTGAAGTCTGTCCGATACTAGGTGCCACTTCCAGAGACTGCGTTTTTTTTCACCAAAGTTTAATTTATGTTTTTGAATATATTTATGCAGAAGTTGCATTTTTGATAATTGATATTGATTTTAAGTTTTGTTGACTAATATAAGACGTAAATAAAGTAATATTTTTCTAAACAGATTTTTTTATTTTTCATAAAAACCTTAAGTGTCCGCCACTAAGGGACTTCCCCCTACACCTGGATTCGGTTGCCTTTCTAACCGAGAAGAACAATCAAGAAATTCTGTGGTTATTCTTTAAAAAAATTATTAATTGCCATCTCAAGCATTAGGCTCTGGATCGAATCAAATCCACGTTTTCTTATCACGAATCTTCAATTGTTGTTATGCTATAGTACTTGTTTATTAAATGCTTTTTAAAAATACGAGTAATTTTAATACATTCTTTAAACTTGTGTAAAGCTTAAAATTGACTGTGGAATTTTGTTGTAGTTAATTCTTTAGCTTACTTGTCGTAGTTTAATATATATATTTTTCAAAGACTCTTTATATTAGATTTTGTATGGGTCTGCATATCTAGAACATGATTCATCGAAGCCAAAAAAAACAAAGTAGATGCGCCGAGCCCAGCCTCCGTAATGAACATCATCTCTTATGCCTGTATTAACTGAAATCGTATATTTCAATCTGGAAAATGATATTATAATCCCTATTTAGCATGGAAATGTGGGTTTTAATATTCAAAGTGGATTTTGCTCTTGGTAAAATTCTATTCAGGGCTCGATGCTTATATTAGAGGCTAATATTGGTTACGTAAAGAACAAGCCCTGGTATTAACGCGGATTTATTATACGATTACTTTTCATACTTGTATATGTACGTGATATATATCGATATTTCCTACGTAAGTTGTGATATCCCACAAATTCGCATTTTAGGTTTTGTGCACTATATCATTTGTTTTTATCTTTTTTATGTTTTCGTTTAAAAAAAATTAAAAACAGCATTCTTTAACATACTCTCAAGACATATAAAGTTGTATCGTTATTAAAACGACGGCATAAACCATTTTATTAACCTTCACAACAATTAACGCGTCACGTAAGCGTTTTGGGAAAACAACAACTTACGTAGGAGGTATCGAAGTATAGAGCAATGATAGGTAGTTAGTTAGGCTCTCATACTTCAGTAATTACGGCTTTGATGCCGGGCACTCAAAATAGCACCTCTTGACTTTTCGGAGTTGTGTGTGCTTAAACCATTAAAAATAACACATGCTTCAACAGTGAAGGAAAATATCTTAAGGACACCTGCACACCTGAATGTTCCCTATAATGTTTTTAAACTCATATCCTTCCTTACTAGTATCCTTTCCTTACTAATAATATAATTGCGAAAGTGTGTTTGTTTGTTGGTTTGTCCTTCAATTACGCTTCAACAGAGCTACGTCGTGATTTTTTGCATGGGTATACTTGAGGACCTGGAGAGTGACATAGGCTACTTTTAATCCCGGAAAATCAAAGAGTTCCCACGGGATTTTAAAAACTAAATCCACGCGGACGAAGTCGCGGGCATCAGCTAGTTTATAATATTGGTAAGAATATAAGTGCTCAGCTATAAAAGTAATAGTTTAAAGTCATTATACTAACATCAAAACGTTTTCGGCGTACCATTCAAATAGATAACGCAATTTCATTGGGGTCTACACAAAGGGTCAACTTCGCTATACCAAATGTTTCTGACTTCTGATGCCATTTACATATTTCGGCAATCGCGATTTCGTGAGTACAAAGCCTCTGTAATATTATATTAAATTGAACTGGATGTAGTACAAAAGAGCCGTAATAGAATAAGTAATTTACTTTTTTTCGGAGGGATCCCCTCTCGTGGAATTTAAAGTAATGGGATCTCACTTGATTTTTGACCCCGGGCAAGATAGCAATTGGATCATTTTGGACTTCTGGAAATTTTCATCTTGTAAGACACGATGTCACAGTTTATGAAGATATTTTATGAGTATTACTTTAGGAACTTTCTTTGATGCGAAGATTCTTGCAATTTTGTCTTGTTAACTCTGATACGCGTTCACCATATAAGGATTTTTATGCATTTTTAACCGACTTCCAAAAAAGGAGAGAATCTATTTTTTTTTTAATTACTCGAAGACGCCTTTGTTTTACTTAAAACGGCATACTCCCCAGGTGATCCCATTGTCAGGATCTGATGATGGG
Organism: Hipparchia sbordonii; assembly: GCA_038048805.1. Classification (NCBI taxonomy): domain Eukaryota; kingdom Metazoa; phylum Arthropoda; class Insecta; order Lepidoptera; family Nymphalidae; genus Hipparchia; species Hipparchia sbordonii. The sequence continues at coordinate 9,422,090 of CM076112.1, forward strand.
GTCCTGGAAAAATCGAGGGAACTCATAAAATTTTATATTCACAATTGATATGTACCTACTTGAGTCGTTTTTCAGTTTTAGCCAGACTAACGAACAGAAATTCATTTTTATGTACCTACGTATGTATGGCAATAACTCCCACAACACATCTGCTCATAGTCCGCCGACTGATCGCATGATATACACAGGAAAAAAAAAAAAACGTATGTACGGCTACGGAATTCTATTTTACCAACTTGTCTTCAAAAACTATTTTGTTCAAAGGTGGCGTGGATCCGGGCAGATGACCAGACAATCCTGACCCTGCACACCCGGCTGGTGACGCACAGCACCCGGTACGCGGTCACCAACGACTCGCCAGGGTCGTGGCAGCTTCACATCCGCCCGTTGAAGGTCGAGGACCGGGGGTGCTACATGTGCCAGATCAACACCAGTACTATGAAAAAACAGATCGGCTGTGTTGACGTATTAGGTATGTAGGACATATCGACATGACTCGCTCATTTGCGACAAGGGTGACACAATCCAAAATTCACCAATTTAAAAAAAAATAAGAGCGAGAGAGGTTGTCAGTTTATGCTCTGTTGCACACTGGCCACTGCGTTGTTTTGAGATCGTAAGCATCCACAGAACATTACTCTCTAGCGAGAGAACTCTCTCGTCATTGAATTTGAATTATGTCACCCTTGTCGAAAATGAGCGATGTAATAACACAACATACTTTATTTTGACATAATAAAGTATAAAAGCACGTAAAGCCGTCGTTCCTGCGCCTGATCTCTTTCCGGTCGTGTCGGATTTTCCATCCGACCGATTTTAGTTTGGAACGTATTCGTATACGTAAAAGTATAAGAATGCCTGCAATAAATTGAGCTCTAATTCAATTCAGTTATGGTTCATTTTACTTTGACGCTAATGTCATAGTATACTATTACGATCAATCGTGTAAAATTTTATACTAACCCCAGTGCGCTCAGTAGGGAGCCATTAATGAGTTGCTGATTATGATTTTGATGATGAAGGATTTTCAGGAAACAGTGTCCAAAAAGTACCCGGTTTCTGCTGAACTAGTTCCAACTGATCAGGTATTCAGTTAATACCCATGTATAAAGTTATGCTTAATCTTTTAAGCCTCTTGTCTCTCATGGTTTCGCGGCACGAGTTTGCGAACACGCGCCGTAAGTCCGCATCCCGCCCTTAAATCATACACAACATTAATATTACGTACATATTGACAATATTGGTGAGGGATATTGTATACGTAGTGTCCACCAAACGCATACCAACTCGCCTTTTTCAATTTGGCGATCTTCTTCTTTTTCTTAATATAGATTACTAGCTGATGCCCGCGACTTCGTCCGCGTGGATTTAGTTTTTTTATTCCCGCGGGAACTCTTTGATTTTGCGGGATAAAAGTAGCCTATGTTACTCTCCCGGTCCTCAACTATACCTTTGCAAAAAATCACGTCGATCCGTTGCTTTGTTGCAGCGTGATTGAAGGATAAACAAACAAAGCAAAAAACAAACACACTTTCGCATTTATAATATTAGTAAGGATAGGTAATAACTTAAGTCTCCGTAGCCCAACGGTTAAATGTGCGGATTCAAAACTGATAGTTCGCAGGTTCGAATCCCACCCGTTGCACTATTGTTGTACCCACTTCTAGCACAAGCTTTCCGCTTATTTGGAGGGGATAGAAGGATATTAGTCAACTAGAGCTTGGCTAATAATTCTTTAAATAAAAAACTTTTATTGAACGTGGAGATTCGAGGGCTTTTCAATTAAATTGTACTTTCATTATGTCAATGATCACGTTTCCATGTTTCATATTTATAACTGCACTTTGTCCACGTGGATGTAGGTTTATTCAAAAACTCTCCAAGTTCCTTATAAATACCCTTATGTAAATAAAAAATAACGTCAATCCGATGCTCCATTGCTGCGTGATTGAAGGACAAATCAACAACTAAACACACTTTTGCATGTAAAAAACAGCGATGTGCAATTACATTAAACGATTCGTAAATATTTGCACCCGTATGTGGAATTTCCAAGGTAAATATTGTCGGCAAACCGAGACAAATATTGTTGTACTCAAGACTAAAGTAATATCTAATACAAAATCTGGGAAATATTATAATGTGTCTGCTGTATTTGTTCACCACTCATGTTTATTTACTAGTGTATCTGCCTTAATGTCTTATTTCTGTTCTTCAATTTAATGTATCTACTTATTTTTTGACACACGTTGGGACTCGTATCTTCGATCTATGTCTATTTTTATTTTATCTAAATATATAAAAGGCAAAGGTGACTGACTGACTGACTGACTGACTGATCTATCAAAGCACAGCTCTAACCACTGGACCGATCGAGCTGAAATTTGGCATACAGGTAGCTGTTAGGACGTAGACATCCGCTAAGAAAGGATTTTGGAAAATTTCAACCCCAAGACGGTTAAATAGGGGGTTAAAAAATCGAACCTAACGTGAGCGAAGCCGCGGGTTAAAGCTATTCTAATATAATATTTTACCGTACCTGTAGTTTTAATGCGTAAAATGAGCGTAAACATACTTTATCAGTTTTTGTATTAAAAATCTGCATAAATATCACGCTCGGATAAGACTTATTTTAAAGGCTTTGCTGTTGTCGGTATAAAAGATGTTAAAAGGTTTAAAGTCATATAAAAAATTAGACGAAAAAAATGACTTACTAGGTTACCTACAAGTCATTTCTTTCGTCTATTTTTTTAATAAACTTACCTACTAATACGTATATAATCTTTTGTTAAATATCTTTTGTTTTGTTATTTTGATCACTTGGTACAACAACAAGATTTTAATAAAAACGTTTATAAGTGGGTTTGGACCTTATGTAATACTATGTAGGTATGGTAGATATAGGTTTCATTTCAACACTGCTCTACAATAAAATAGAATGATTAAGCTCCATTGTAATTAATTTCATTCAATGTAATTCATTGTACTGATGAACATTGAAATCTAGCTATTAATCGGTGTCCGATGCTGCCATTCCACAACATTAAATCCTAATGCGATTCATCGATCCGAACAAAACAATCAAATAGATATCACGTAGATAGATTTAGCCTTTTGGTTAGCCATAATTTAAGCAAATACTTTAAAATGAAAGTCTAACAACACTTTCTGGCTCAAGTTAAAACTTAACTTATTTAAAAAAGGCTTTCGAAAATGTTTGCACTTCTAAAAAAGATTTTGAAAGATTAGGAGTTAACGCAGTTAGTAAGTTTATAGACATAATATAAATTGATTGTGATTCAAAAAATGAGCAAGGAATATTTTGAGCCAAATGTTGAGGTAAAATCTGAAAATTCAATACCTACAATATTTTAGATACAAAATATAACCGTACCTATTCCTACTCGACTTTATTCACCGGCGTTGAACTACATCCACTGTGCTCATCCTAAATAAATGACACGTACTGTAAAATGGGTTTCAGAGTGTTTCTGACGTGACATAAATTATATTGAGAAAATTGTTGGCAATTTTAAAGAATAGTGTCGCGGGGAATTCACGGTGAATGGGGAATTCTTAAAGAAAATCCTTTGTTGGAAATTGATTTATAGTTGTTAAAGTAATTCTGTTCTAAAGAGAATTTGTAAACAATTTAAAAATACTCGTAACTTCAAACAGAAAGAAAAAAAAAGAATGTTTTGCTCAAAACTATGTATGGCCATTATTTTTTTGTATATTTATTTTAGCTGAATTATAAAGATATTTTTTTTTTTGATAGAAAAATAAGATTCGGCGTAAGATTTCATAAAGCATACCTACATAACATTCACTTAAATGGCTAACTTATTTGTTTTTTATTTTAGAGCAAGTATCGACAAGTTTATCAAAATCAACGCGAAATAACTAAATAAGTAAATAATATTTTATATGCGCAAACATGAGCACATATAGGTATAGGTAGATAAACATGAATCTTCTATACTCAACAGTTTTTGTTCCAAGATAAAAATAGAATCAGTGTCCGTATAAAATCATCATAAATTCAACGTTCAAGATAAGTACAGAATTAAAAAATTATACGGACGAGCGTCAAATAAAAAACGAGAATGATGACGAAAATTGCCATTTCACAAGCGTTTCTTTAATTTTAAGGAAATATTTATGCATAGATCCTTATCCGTGGATTTATGCGTTCATTCTGACTAAAAAAGCGAATAAAAAGGAAATTATTCAGCTGAAATTTATTTTCTCCGAGGAGAAAAACGATTCTTTGATTTTTAAATTAATCTTGTTCCTGGCAGAGGCCATCATTTCAACACCAGTCATTTCCGAAGAGAAAACCCGAGAAATAAATTATTCGCATATTTTTTTTAAAGATTATTGAGATTCCAGACTTTCTCCAATGAGAAACATAAAAAAAAAATTAAATTTAAACACGCGCAAATTGTTTTTCTGTTAAAACAGAAATTTTGTATTGAAAAATAAATTTTTCAATACAAAAACCAATTTCAAACCTTAGTATGTTTCACTTTCACCCTTTAAGCTTTCACCTCATTATATTTGCAAAGTTTGACATAAATCTGACATGTAATTTCTAAATTAAAGCAAAACCTGTATGGAAAAGGTATGGGACCTCGAGTTTACTCGAGCTTACGGGCGAACTCTTAAGCATATTATGAGGACTTTTTTTATTCATTTACCTACTTGATATCCCGTTATTAAATGAGATGAAAAAATCATGTATTACCTGAGCACGCTCTCCTTAGGTACTAAACTTAATGTAGAGATTATCGGAGATTTAATTTTGTTATGACTGTGGTGGACTGCTCGGTTCTGCTTAGTTTTTGAATTCCTCGCCAAGACCTTATCGTTACTGTCTTTTTTTTTTATTCGATGACAAGATAGCGATTGACTGCAATCTCACCTGATGGTAAGTGACGATGCAGTCTAAGATGGTAGCGGGTTAACTTGGAAGGGTATATGTAGCAGTGTAAATTCAACCCATACCCCTAATCGGTTTCTACACGCCATCGTGCCGGAACGCTAAATTGCTTGACGGCACGTCTTTGACGGTAGGGTGGTAACTAGCCACGGCCAAGGCCTCCCACCAGACCAGACCAGAGACAGTTCAGAAATTATAAATTCCCAAATTGTCCCCGCCGGGAATCGAACCCGAGACCCAGTTATAAGACCACAGCGCTCACCACTGCGCCAGGGAGGTTGTCTTGGGTTAGTACTCGTTATTCGTTGCCATTGACCACAGTGATTGAAACAAACACCTCTGAAAGATGCTCTAGGTGTGGAATAAAACGTACGTAGAATGTATTTTGGAGGGTTTATAGGTATTTGTGTTGTGTTGGTGTTGCGTTGGTTTTGTGTTCATGACAAGATAGATCAAATCTGGTCACTGGACACCGACATCAGCGAGTCGCGAAACTGAAGTGGAAATGGGCGGGGCACGTAGTTCAAAGAGCTGATGGTCGTTGAGGTCCCAAGGTGCAGGAGTGGCGACCCTGCACCGCGAAGCGCAGTGTTGGTAAACCCCCCACTATAGGTGGACTGACGACATCAAACAAGCCGCGCGGATTCGCTGGATTCAGGCAGCGCAAGACCGAAGCCTGTGGGAGTCTATGCAAGAGACCTTTGTCTATCGGTTTATAAAGAAGAAGAAAACAAAATTAAAGATAGCCTTTGATTGCGATCTCACCTGATGTGGTAAGTGATGATGCAGCCTAGAATGGTAGAGAGCTAGCTTGGAAGGAGCATGACAGTTTGTATTAAAACCATACCCCAATTTCTATATTTATAGTAGATACTGGCAGCAGTGTACACTATACAACTGTACAGAGCCGGCAGCACCTTGTCATACAGATTTCTTCTTGTGTGGCAGATTATAGTAGTCTATTTTTGTTGTTCCTTGTGTAACATGGAATTTCGCAAAGTAACGCCTGCTTTAACCCAAAGTAATGGGATCCTCTTCCAGACCTAACTTCCTGTTGCATCAATCGATCCTGAATGTACCTATCCCTTTAAGTTAATGGTCCGAAGTCATTTTTACAATCCCATTGTCACGGGAAATATCACTTCTATTGATTGTTACTATTATCGGAATACACTAGTCACTCCACAGTTGACCTGGTTCCCACAAAGCGTTTTCCGCAGGAACCTTGAATGATTTGCAAAATACGATTAGAAATAAGCTTCCAAAGGGTCGTGTTGATTCCAACCCAGAATCCATAACACTTTGATTGCTCGGTTGAAATTAAGTAGAAAAAAATTTCAATAATTTTATAATAATTATCAAAATATTTTTATATTTGATCTTACGTTTGATTTGGTCAAAAAAAAAATTATGAAGAACTTTTTAATATTCCAAAAATACGTACTAAGTTTGAATTAACATTTCAAGATATACGGTGCGGTATAATTATGCAATACCGTTACAGATATTACAAGGTAACGGCCATTTCTACTGTCGTTATTTAATTTCAAGAAGGGTGTAAATATTTATGCAAAGATCCTTATCCATAGATTTATGCGTTCATTTCGACCAAAAAAGCGAATAAAACGTAAATTATCCGGCCAGAATTTATTTCCGTGGGCGAGAATAACGATTCTATGATGTTTAAATTACCACTGTTTCCCTTAACGGCCATTGTTTTAACTCCGGGTAATTTCAATGAAAACCATCAAATACCACGAAGTGCCACTTCAAACAAATATCGTTAAACGTATTGGGGATTTTATATTTGTAATACTTTTCAACGGTTTCTGTTTTATAACGTTATCTTTAATGTTTGTTTCACGACCACATTTAGAATTTATTTGCTTTGTTGAGTTTTGTATTGTAGTAATAATAATGCTTTAACTAAACTCGAGAAAAAATAGATCTCTTTTCTATGAATTCATTAAGCCATGTATAGACTGGCGATCCAGTATACGCGTAGTCTGGCAATATTGAACACGCGTACACATAAATACGCATACAGCACATCGGACTGCCTCATGTCTGTAAAGCAAAACAAACAACATTAGCGCAACATTAAATTAAAATCGAAGTGTACCTAAAAAAACCGTCTGCTAATGGATAACTTCGCAGCTTTTACAAAAAGCGGTACTAATATCAACGGCTCTAGCATGAAAAAAATAAGCCAACCTCAAAATAAGATTTGATTTTTTCATAAGCGGGATGTAAAATATAGCATATTAGAAGCCAATTAAGCTAATAACAAAAATTTACATTTTTGAGTTTCGATGATTTACGTAGAGGCCGCGCCGTCGATATACGCGTACCCGATTACGCGTTCACTGGAACATACAGCCCGTACATGGCTTTAATGCAGAACGTACATTATTGAATTTGGCTGAAGTTTAGATAGTAGTAGTACTAATAAATTCATGTTTGACCAAACAAGTACATAGAATCTAGTAATCTAATTACTTACAGCTCAAGAAAATACTTGAATAACGTTAATTGCATACTTACCTAATATTTTTTTTTAAAATATATACTTAGACTAGCGCTTGGCTGCGATAACACCTGATGGTAAGTGAAGATGCGGCCTTAGATGAAACGCGCTTGCCTAGAAGATGCCTATTCACTCTTGATCTGAAGGTGCCCAAATTAAAGTAAAACAGTGATAAGTACAGCTAAAACCCAACTGTTTTACAACTAATAATAATTATGATGACAACAAATCAACAGATTATACTCCAGAGACTCGAGGGTTTGCTGAATTAATTCAGCAAAACGTTGTTATTCTTAGCTTTTTGCTGAGCAGTCGTTTGCTGCAAATGACAAAGTAACTTCCATCATCTGACGTAGTGTGGTGAAACATTAATAGAAATATGAAAATATGATATGCGAATAAATTATTTTGTATTGGAACTTATATATTAATTCTTCAACCATCTCATGGGTTCGGACGGTTTGATTTCAGTTGACTTGTTGTTCTACAAAAAATTAAAAGCGAATTTGAATGAACCTCTGTTCAGATGAGGCAAATTACATGCGATTTAGCTATTGATCAACAAAATTCGAACCATCTGAACCCCGTGTTAGGAATCTTAGGAACATTTGTACGCAAATAAACTATATAACAAAATATTTTGCAAAACAGAGGGCAAACTTTAATCACTTAACTGCATAACAATTCCAAATTTTTTAATTAGTTTTACAAAAAACTAACGTTAAACGCTGATTTATAAGGTCATCATTGTATGTCGCACTTGATTCCCACAGGCGATAACGTGTAACTGACGAGATCACTCTTAAAGCTAAGACTTAGCTCAGTTGCAATTGAGAATAAGAGAAAACTATCCAAATGATAGTAGCTCACAGCATAACCATACTAACATGCCTTTATCTATTGTCATACAGTTCCACCGAACATAGTCGACGAGGGAACCAGCGGGGATATAGTAGCAAAAGAAGGCACTGACGTCAGCATCACCTGCAAAGCGGATGGCAGGCCACTGCCACGCATTCTTTGGAGAAGAGAAGATGGGTCAAACATTCTGTTGAGGAATGAAGACGGTGAACTACATAAAGGTTTGCGTTTACTTTTATATTTTTCGACTAGGATTTACGGGACAAGAGGCTGGATGGAATCTTTTGCAGCGATACTATCATGCCTTATGAAATACATTGACCTTGCTTCATTGGCGGAAAACTCCAACCGGCTGCTGGAGTTTGCGTAACAATGGCACAAGAGGCGAAGGGGTTCGGAGCGAACAGGAACCAGGCAAGGATGACGTCAGTAGAGTTTGTGATGTGACATCCAGCCTCAGAATGGAAGAATGACAAATAAGGGACAAGGAATAGAAAGAAAAGAATTTGTAGGGTGTCAAGAAGGCGCTCTGGGAAACACGCCAAGAGCAAGTACCGGGCGCCCTCACGGGATTCGGCCCATTTTCGGTTCAGGTTGGAGGGGCCATGGGAGGTGGCGGCTTGTCCCTAACCCTCGACTTCTTTCGATTTAGGCTCTAATCCCTTGGGAACTGTTTGCAGTCCCGGGAAAAAAGTAGCCTACGCACATATGATAAATAATCTCTGTGGCAAATTTTGTTACGATCAATTACGTCGGTTAGACTGGTAAAATGTATTGACTGAAAACAGAATTAATTTTCAGAGTGAAAAGTAAGCAAATAAACATGTTTTAAACTTTGTTTACTGATTTTTAAGTAACTCAGCTAGTTAGAAACATCGTTTTATTTTTGTGTAATTTTTTGTCGGTAATTCATATCCAATTTGTTCGTTTGTAACAACATAGAGAACAAAGTATTTTTCTTTGCTTTTTTTCTTTCTTTCTTATTACAGTAAGTGCTAATTAACAAAAGGAAGTAAATAATATAGAATTACAATGAAAAACAAACAGTCAATCGAAAAAAATCCATCAATAAAGTAAAAAAACCAACACAAAAAGTAGGATATCATTTTCTTTTGACAATAGACTCTTTAAATGAGAATACGAGGACCGGAAATGACAGAGAGAAATTAAAATGGCAGCTACGTTTTATTTAAGAATAAAATGTAATCCAAAATGTGAGAACAGGCGTTCACAATAATCCCTATAAAAAAAAATATCGCTCCCCAAATTTTAGCTTCTACGGTATGTACAGGAATATTCATATCTGATTGTCGTCTCTCATAATGCAGACGTGATATTTTGAAACTGTATTTTTAATCTGTCTGGGAACCCGGGCTTTTTATACTCTCGTTTGTGGTAAACCCCGCTACTCTTTTGTTTGATGTTTTATATTTTTTCTCATTACACCTACCAGTACGAGGTATTATGGGTATTTTTGACTACTTAACTTCTCTCTTTGATAAAGGTTTTTGATTAAAATGTCGCTTACGAGTATCACTTACATAGCAGGTATAAATATTAATATAGTCCATTCAAATCATCAGCACGCACCCCACTTATTTTCATAGTTATTAAATGGATTTTTTAAATTATTGTAAGCTATATTGTACTTAATACATATATGTTTTATATAATATGACTGTAAGATTATATTTTTATTACAAATCATTTTCGTGTTATCATGAAATTTGTTCTTGGGTAATGATTAATATTAATCCAAAAAAAAAAAAAAATATGTCATGATCTTGTCAGTAGCATCGGGTGCGCTGAAATATGCACGAGGTCACACATCAGCAAATAATAGTATTTTCTGTTACTATGCCTTTAATAAAATTTGAACAGAGGTCCTTTATTTATTTATTTTTACCTTGTATAACCACGAAAATATGCTGTATCTAGCTTTAACCCGCGGCTTCGCTCACGTTAGGTTCGATTTTTTAACCCCCTATTTAACCCTCTTGGGGTTGAAATTTTCCAAAATCCTTTCTTAGCGGATGTCTACGTCCTAACAGCTACCTGTATACCAAATTTCAGCTTGATCGGTTCAGTGATTAGAGCTGTACGTTGATAGATCAGTCAGTCACCTTTGCCTTTTATATATTTAGATAAAAATGTAGCAAACAAAATTAAATAGATATCTAAATACCTACCTACCTCAAATTTAACTTAGTGGAAAATGCACAAATAGCTTAATTTTATTTATATCGCAAAACTTATTTTAATTAATTCTATTTGTACATGTCTACTTACTCGATCGCCCACATTACTTTGAGATTTTCCTTTTCACTCATTCACCAAAATTGTTCACGGAATATTCTAATAAAATATTTAAGCACATAATTTATCTTATTTCAGACACCTACTTGAAATTTTTCCTTGAAGAGATTTTAAGTTAATCCGCGTAAAATGTAATTTGATTATGATTTAGGAAATTTACGTAATTCGTCCTCGATGAATTTCCAGAATTGGTAATAGTCTGTGTAAAATTTTGTAATGCTGTCAATTTTCAACTAACGAAAAAAAAAGGAGTCGGCGACAAACTTTTTTTGAAACCTACGATTATCTCGCAGCCATGCTTAAAAATACAGCTCGTTGTTAACAAATTTGCGACCTATGCTTAAAAAATAAAGCTCGTATTTAAGCTTTTAAAAAGTTTGTCGCTGACTCAAAATTAGTTACATTAGATTAAGAGCTTAGTTAGTAAGACTAAAAAGATTTATTTTTCCCTTTTAAGTTGCTGGTATCATGGTCACATTTTTTGTTAAAAGTAATTATGGACAAGTTTATTTCAGAGTTGACGTCATGAAGAGGAGAGGTATTAAAAATTTAACGTGAATATATTTAGTGGGTCACGTGGGGCTTGGTGGGAGGGTGGGAGGCTTTGGCGTAGGCTAGTTACCACTCAATTGTCTAAGACGTGCAGCCAAGCGATTTAGCGTTCCGATTGCGTGTAGAAACAGATTAGAGGCATGGGTTGAATGTACACTGGATCAAGTATCTTGTCATCCAATAAAAAAATACGTGTCGAATTGATAACCTTTTTCTTTGAAGTTAATAAATGTGAACGCAGCCGTTAAAAGTTAAAAATTGGCCTTTCGCATACAATGATGTCCACTAAATTGCCCTTTCGATTACAGTGATGTCCACTAAATTGCCCTTTCGATTACAGTGATGTCCACTAAATTGTCCTTTCGATTACAGTGATGTCCACTAAATTGCCCTTTCGATTACAGTGATGTCCACTAAATTGCCCTTTCGATTACAGTGATGTCCACTAAATTGTCCTTTCGATTACAGTGATGTCCACTAAATTGCCCTTTCGATTACAGTGATGTCCACTAAATTGCCCTTTCGATTACAGTGATGTCCACTAAATTGCCCTTTCGATTACAGTGATGTCCACTAAATTGCCCTTTCGATTACAGTGATGCCCACTAAATTGTCTTTTCGATTACAGTGATGTCCACTAAATTGCCCTTTCGATTACAGTGATGTCCACTAAATTGCCCTTTCGATTACAGTGATTTCCACTAAATTGCCCTTTCGCTTACAGTGATGTCCACTAAATTGCTCTTTCGCTTACAGTGGACATGTACACGGGTCCATCGCTGAACCTCACGAAGGTGGAGCGTCGGCAAATGGGTGCCTACTTGTGTATAGCGTCCAACGATGTGCCCCCATCCGTCAGCAAGAGGATAATGTTCAGTGTAAATTGTAAGTTCTCGATAATAATTGATCAGTACTTAGTATAGTTCTTATAATTCACGAGGGCGCGTGAGCTTTACTTGTGGTTACGTCGTGTAGATGCACATTGCGTTACTGTTATTTAATTATTATGACCCTTGTTATTTATTCATGACAATTTGTTGCAGTTGGTCCTTCAATAATGATAGCGACGAAGGTGATCGGGGTCCCCACGGGATCGCAAACACAGATGGAGTGCCTTGTAGAAGCTTACCCCCCGGCCATCAACTATTGGCTGAAGAGCGGGGAGGAAATGATACTCTCTGGGTATGTAAGTGAGTTGTAATGTGGTCGTAACTTCCTTACGGTTTACCATCGGTAAATTGATGAAGCCACCTTATGGTGGCGCTCGTTAAGAAGAAAGAAAAATGACATTACTATTCAAAACTTTATAAAAAACTAGCTTTTGCCCGCGGCTTTGCTCACGTTGAGTCCAATTTTTCAATCCCCAATTTTGCCTCTCAGATGTTTAGTTTTGAAAAATTCTTTCTTAGCGGATGTCTACGTGATAATAACTATCTGAATGCCAAATTTCAGCCCAATCTGTCCAGCAGTTAGAGCTGTACGTTGATAGATCAGTCAGTCAGTCAGTCACCTTTGCGTTTTACATATTTAGAAGATTGTCAAATACCCAACAAGGCACCAGCTTCGTACATTGATGGCTTCATAGCTTCCAAATTATCGTCGATTTGTTCAACACAGTTTTCAGTACTTTCACTGAAAATTTCATAAAACCAATTTATTTTATTACATCGTAAAATATTGAAAGGGATTTAAAAAAATTCAATCCAATTTTAATTCATACATAGTGCATAAAAACCCTGGAAAAATGAGTGCCCTTCAATTCCAGTAAATCCCGGTCGTTGCTTTTATCGCTGTCGAAATACGAAATAAATTCGGCCAAGTGTGAGTCGACTTCGAAGAAAATGTGGATTGGCAAACTTCACACACCTTTAAGTATATTATAAGATTATGCAGAACTGTCAAGATATGGAGAATTCTCAACATTTTTTTTTTAAACTTAAATATTTATCGAGGGTTTGTTCAACGAACATGCCACCCTCATCGGGCGTCATCTTACGGACCTACTGCCTACGTTTCACATTCAATTTGTATATCTCGTACAGTGTTCTGGTCTCCTTCGATAACGGGCAATGCTTCACCTTTAAAGCAAGTGATATATTGAGTTGCTTATAAAAGTCAGATATATCTAGATATATCTGACTGGCATCAATCTCCAGACCACCTAAAAATCAAACACTAGGCTATCGGTACTAAGGCTGAAATCTATAGACCGCACTCTTGCTCAGCTCAGACTCAAGACAGAGTTAAACGAGACAGATTCATGTCAGAGCATATTTGTGTCTCGTTTTAACCTCTATCTTAAGTCTGAGCTGAGTCAAAGCACGCTCTATACATCTCAACACTTTTTTTTAAAAGAATATTAGCCAAAGTGAAGATGAATCCTCCTATCCCCTCCAAATAAACGGAAAGTTTGTGCTAGGAGTGGGTACGACAATAGTGCAACGGGTGGGATTAGAACCTGCGACCTTTCTAGTTTTGAGTCCGCACCTTTAACCGTTGGGATAATGGATATTGAGGCTTAGCACTACCTATAACGATATTTTGTCGTGCGTGATGTCTTAAATGAGTGACTAGGATCTCAGCATACGACTGATGACAAAAATGGTAATGAGCGGAAATGTTTTTGTAAGGAACCCTAAAAACTCCAACATGATTGATGCCGGTCATCCTCGCAAGTTATTTTTCACTGTCAGTCCGAGTTTATGCCGAATGTTCTCTCAGTGTAGCTGTCAATATACTGTCAATATATCACCAGTTTCGCAGCATGAACCCGAGTGCATTTTGTATGGTAATTGAAAAATGTTGGTTCAAAACACAGGAGATATAAATCGAGTATAGTACGTTATCTCACGAAGTTACGGGCGCTTTACTTGTGGTTACGTCGTGTACATGCACATTGCGTAAGTGTGCGTGCCTGTCAGGAGCATAGGTGGGAGCGGTCATGCACGAGCAAGCTCTCGCTCATACTGATACAGATGCGACACACACACAACCATGAGCCACGAGCTCTCGTGAAATGAAAGAACTATATCGGATATTCAGATTACCTTTACTTTAGATCAATGATTTGACTTACCCACTCTTGCAATATCTCTCAAATTCGTGTAATAAAATTAAAAAAATTAAACTACATATTAATGTCAAGCAAGGGGGCGACCATATATATTTCTCTACCATATACTTTACTTGTCGGTTGTGACCAATCCATCGAAAACGATCTCGATGGACTTAATAAGGTAGTAGCCGATAATTTAATAAGACTGAGTTTTTGTAATCATCTTCGTGTCGCATCACTAGACGGAAATGACCGAACAGATTTTCATCTTTTTTTTTTTCCTTTTTTTCTGTGTATTCAACCGATAAACGTACACTGCTGGGCAAGGATCTCTTCTATGGACTTCCAAAGGCCTTGGTCTTGCTTAATATCTCCTGCGTAGTTAACTATCCTTTATTGAGATTCACCACCGTTGCTGAAATTCGATCAGGACATTAAAAGAGCATGTTTTTCAGGGGAAAGCACGAAATCAGCGAAGTTCGTGTCTCTTCATATCAGATACGAACCATCCTCACTGTAACAGAGTTCAGTAGCGAAGACACTGGCACATACACCTGCATCGCTACCAACACCATTGGCAAAGCTGAAGGGACGTTAAGGTTGTATGGTAAGTAGTTAAATGTTACCAAACTTCCAGACAATATTGCAGGGTTTCCATTGCAGAAAGGTAATGCCACCATCCAACGGGAATGGGTCTGCTTTGTCTGCCCATCTTGACATGCGTTGGATTGGTGTACCTACGTATGCATTTTTGCATTTTTGAAGCTTTATTGTGGAAGCACTGTATACATAGCATAGCTTTGTAAAAAAAAAAATTTATTTTGAAAAGAGCAACTGCTGAGTTTCTTACCGGCTCTTCTCAGCAGAATCTGCATTCCGAACCGGTGGTAGATTTATGACTTGTCATAAGAGCTACAAGTTAGCCTACATAAAATAAATTAATTTTGAATTTGAATTTGAATGAGCGGGAAATGGTTACGCAGGGCGGACTCTGTGGGGTTAGTATAAGATTTAATCGATTGATCGTATTAGTATACTATGACATTAGCGTCAAAGTAAAATGAATCATAACAACATTAAATAAGAGCTAATTCACCTTACAAACAAAAAAAAACAAAATCAAAATCGGGTCATCCTTTCGGGAGCTACGATGCCACAAACACACACACAAAGACACGTCAAACTTGTGTTGGGGGTTAAAAATCAGGATCGTTGTCTTGAAACTTTGATATTTTTGTCCTTATATAAGATCATGAAAATACACTACACAGATTTTTTTGTATAGTACTAATTTCTAGCAAGCTATTCGTGAAATCAACAAAGTGTTAGCTAACATGTAAGGGAGGATTTATGACTCTCCAGGCAGTGATCACGCGATCACGAAAAACTGCACGTTTCTTTTGTACTAAATAAATTACTGAAGGAAGCTCTTCTAATTTTCTAATCTCTATTCTAGACACCAAACTATATATAGACAGCTTGTTATTTATAAGCAATTATTTAGTTAAATGCATACCTTTACTCTTTTATTCGATGACAAGATAGGCCTTGACTACAGTCTCACCTGATGGTAAGTGACGATGCAGTTTAACATGGTAGCGGGGGCTACCTTGGATGGTCGCTTGATATATATTTCAAAAATACTCCGGTGTAATCTTTTTCGATACTATCCAATTTCAAGTGATCAATCGATAATTTCGCATTTCTCATAAAATCCTACTGGAAAGTCGATATTATCCGCAATTACAGTAACCAATTCATTTTCATTGTTAAGTTTCGTGTTTTTACCCAGAATTATTGTAATTACGTAATTAAAAACAGCATAATTATGTAAGATAAAGCAATAATAGTATAAATTATTGCAATGCAGAGAAGTTTTAGTGGTGTATAATCGTTTATAATAGTTGTTTAATCATCATTTATATGAAACTAATTACTACACTTTTATCGCAGAAATTAAGATAACTACAACGACGACGACAACCACGACAACGACAACAACAACCACAACAACGACAACCACGCCCGCAACAACAACCGCAGAGATGACAACACCACATCGTAAGTCCAACATTACATAGATAGATAAAAACTTTATTGTACACAAGAAAGAAACAAAATTGAATACATCTTAAAACTACGCATGCAAAGGTATTATTTTAAAAGTATTCTTTTTTAATTAACATTAATTCATTTTCCCTTCTAATTAACCTCAAAAAAATTTTTTTAAAGAATAAAGTTGGTAACTACTACCACTACCACTAATACATAATAAGATAGTAATTGCCGTGACAATTCTTAGCTTTAGTCTCACACTAGATTCTAGAAGTATGTAGACCGCGCCTTCAGACAAACGGACCGACAGTAAAATCGGAAACGCCTCGCGTCCGTTTCCGACTCGGACGTCCGATCCGGCTATCGGATCGGACGTGTATTGACTGTTCATACAAAGTAATGGCTCCAATGCCTTCTGGTAGCCGGATCAGACTATCGGATCGGACTATCGGATGAAAAAATCTGACGTGTAATTTTTCACGCCAGGCTAAATGCCGCCAGGCTTAATATGAAGAATATTATATAGCTCGATATTAATCACAATATATATTTGACATGACAAATGACTCCATAGCTGGTTGCAATAACAATTAAGTAACACATACCCAGTATCCATTACGTTACATAAATATTTAAATGTAACATAATACATGTGCAAATTGCGTACAGCTGAACAAATAGGCGTTATTAGTGACAACCGCGGGGCATCATCTGTTCCAATTATGGTGCTATAATCGACAACGAACGGTGATTTCGCATATTATGTTTACTGCTCTCTGTACATTATAGCTGATGTCCGCGTTTTCCCCTGGTTTTCCCTCTTAAATGTCTAGATCCACTAGTTTTTTTTTTTTAAATAAATGTATACCTCGAAAAGATTCAATAGTAATAATTATATAAAGAATTTTCTATCTATTGATCTATCTGTCGATCTTCCTCTTTGGCGGCGGTCCCAGTGGGCAAGTTAAAAACTCAGCTCCAGATTTCATTGCATAATGATATGAACTATGGATCTAATGAAAGTTCAAACAAACAAAGGGCAAGAAAAGTTCCTGTATAGTAAACTAGTATAGTTCTTGCAATTCACGAGGGCGCGTGATCTTTACCTGTGGTTACATTGCGTATGTGTGCGTGCCTGTTAGGAGCCTAGTTGGGTATAGAGATACAACACGCACACAACCATGAGCCACGCGCCCTCGTGAGTTGAAAGAGCTACCGTGCTCTACTGATAACATAATGAGGATGCGACACGCCTTCATATTATGCTGTGTAAAAGCTACTGAAACTCGTGTTAAACACTTTTTCGACACGCAATATGTATGTAGCTTGTAATTAAACAATTATATCGTTATGAATCCCACGAGTAAGTCTTTTGGGATTATAATTATGTAAATAACTTTGGAGCAGCTAATACAGCTGCGAAAAGTTTATAATTAAAATGACCAAACTAAAACTAAAACTAATATAACTAACCGGGCACGCAGCTCTTTATTTTCGAAGTTTCAACCGACGAAAAAAAGAGGAAGTTCTCAATTCATCACGCATATAATATATATGTATATATATATATATTATTATTATTATTTTTTACGTATGAACACGCATAACCCTTTCGCAGAGTCGTCCGATTTTGATGATTCTTTCAATTTTAATGAATAGAGCCTACCTCAAAATTGGTCCCATTTAAATTTGAAAAAGAAATTCCACCATAAGGCAACGGTGAAGGAAAAAACATGGTGGGGAAGCCTGCACGCCTTAGAGTTCTCCATAATGTTCTCAAAGGTGTGCGAAGTCTAGCAAATCGAATTTGGGCCAGCGTGGTAAACTATGGCCTATATTCCCTCTGTGCTAGAAGACCTGCGCTCAGTATATATGTTAATGGATTACTCTCATGATGATAAGGATGAAAAATAATGTTAATTTTTGTATTTAGATTACGTAGTGGCGTTACAACCAGCGGAGCAAAAGTTTTACACACCTGATGTCACGACATATGGTAAGAATAATGGCATTTTGATTAATGCAAGATTTAGCATTATGAAGGACGAAGTTGTGTCTGAATCTTAGACTGATAACTTCAGAACAATTAATTTAAGTTTATTCTTAGAAAATTTATTGCGAAAAGGTAATTTGATGTATTATAAATGGCAATTTGTTTTGAATTTAAAACAGAACTTTTACATATCCGAGCGCTTATAACATATCGCTCATTTGCGACAAGGGTGACATAATTCAAAATCGACGACGAGAGAATTCTCTGGTTAGAGAGTAATGTTTTGTGGATGCTGCGGTCTCGAAACAACACAGCGGTCAACAAAGCGACTGAGCATTAAGTCACAATCTCTCTCGCTCTTATTTTTTTGTGCTTAGCGTAATGTTGTTTTTATAGCAAAAAGTATAAATTTTTGACACTAAAATTGGTGAATTTTGAATTATGTCACCCTTGTCGCAAATGAGCGATATTTTTAAATGATATTATTATTTCTTTATGTAGATACGATGCAGAACGTGATAGAGCAGTCTGTGCTCGACAACAACTGGCAACCGACTGCGGAATCCACGAGCGTTAGCTACCATCAAGCTTTTACTCTCCCCACCCTTGCCATAATATCAATGCTACCACATCTCATGTACTATGTTAGTCATTTACAAGTGCTCACATTTACGTCTAAGCGTAGTCATAAACCTATGATAAGAGGTGAAAGATGATAAGCTTAGAACTATGTAAGATTTGTGTCAATTTAATGTTTCACATTGAATAGTGTTATTTGATTATTTTGTAAATTACCTCATATTATAGCATTGCTCATCGTAGTAGATACGTAAATTTTATGAGTACAATATTAAAATAACAACATCTATGTGTGGTAAAGCTATTTGCCAAAGATTATTTGCAACAAAAACATGCCAAATTAAAATAGTGACAATAAATAATTTGACGTTCTACTTATTTTTACATGGAGTGATTACTTTCTCTTGGATTTTTACTTTAAAATTAAGGCAGATATGAAATGATTTTCCAAATCATTTCACATTTTATCAGGCTGGCGTAACTAATATGAACACTGGCCGTACTATGTCAAATATTATTTTGTAACAAAAGTTCACCATACAGCTGTGGTGTCAAGGAGAAACATGATAACTCCAAATAAGTCGTTATGCAGAAAATCACTTTTTTTTTTGCCAACTTTAAAAAGGGAAAGTTAAATAAGGAAACAACTCCTTTTGTTAATCACTATATATTAATTATTATCTTTAAGATCAATTTAACCACATACCCATAACTGTATTGTTTTTCAAGATAATGCCACTTAACATATAAAAACGCCAAAAATGGAGTTATCATGTTTCTCCCCGACACCACAGAGTTGTATAACGGCAGGTTGACATTATTCTTGTAGTTAATTCCAGTAAGAATATTTTAACGATATAAATTACTCCAAATAACTTAACTAAATGAGGGCAAAGTCTTTAAGTGTTGGAGTAAAGTATAAAAGTTCACCGCAAGTTTGTTACGCGTTACTTAGAGATAGCGAAGTAATTACTGGAATCGAATGGTCACTGATGGACTTGAAATGGTATCAAAATACCTACTATTCATATTAATCCCGTATAAAAAATAATTTCTTTATTAGCCATAAATGAAAATAATTTTAGTGCTAATATTTTAAAAAGGACGTAAGTACTTCTTTATCAATCAATAGATTTTTTTTTCTAAATTTTTTAAAGGGTCTTTGAATCTCTTACAGTAAATGAGATTATGCCAGACCCATAATATCCTAATTAAGTTAGTTCACGGCTGGATAGACTTCCACATGTCTCAATCTTGCGCCGTCTGTATCCAGTGGCTCCCTGCGACTCGTCTTGTGTCGTCGGTCCACCTAGAGGCGGATCTACTTCCCATTAGGACATTACTCCAAATGAAATTTGAAAATAACTGTAACGTACTGAAATAGGGCAAAGTCTCAAAGAGTTGGACAAAAGTATTAAAGTTTCACCGCAAAAGTTCGTGACGTATTCCTTGGAGTTGGCTTCCGTCTTATCACTGCGGCACTCGGTTGGAAGTATTGCACTTTATAAAAGTTATTTCAATCACTTTTACTGCAAGCGCCAAGAGGTTACACTACGCTACAACCTAGGTTGAGACTTTGCTAGGAATGTGCTGTGGGCCCTAATTTGGGCCCTGGCTGAAAATCAGCGCTGCATACTTTTGTTAAAGGTATGCAGGTTTTTGCTGAGCTCGGACCTTTTTTCGGGTTGAGCCACACATGACATATGTTAGCCCGGCACTTCTATTGCTATTGCTGGAGTTTTTGGCAAAATACCTGAGTGGAAGTGTCGGGATAATGTACCTCAGTGTATCGTGATGTGTGGCACAATTTCTTAAATAAATGCTTTTTCTTTCTTTTTTCTTTCTTTCTGAACATATTTCTTCTTGATCATCATAATTATCAACCACGGCTCACTGCTGAGCGAAGAGAAGGGTGATAGGATATAGTCATCTACCCCCAGCCCCATGCAAATTAGCAGATTTATAAAAAAAAATGTAAAAGCGAAATTTTATGTAAATTATACATAGATATACTTACTTACTACCTATTCACTTCAAGTTGGCCGTCGTCGACCATTACGACATGACGTCAGTATGACGTCATGTCGTATGACGTCAGTATGACGTCATGTCGTTGACAAAAAAAAATAATTGTATTTTTTACTGTAACCACGACTATGACGGAAGTTTTCTTCTCTGAATGAAGTCTTGAAAGTCGAAAGGCGTGATTTTTAATTATTAATTTTTCTCCGCTTCAAAGAAAGTCAGTAATTGAAGTAATAAATAGTCTACGCTATACAAAACTGTTCCTTTTTTGCTCATAGAAGAAAACAACACGCGATCCATAGTAACCAACAAAAAAAACTAATTGAAAGTTAAGAAAAACATTTAAAATGTAACAATAACAAAACTTTGGAAAAATTTGGTACAATCGCGAGCGGTCTGTTGCTGTCTGTACTAAGAGGGTCTGACATGAGGTGCGGTGCGGGGAAGCGCGACGCGAGGTAGCGGCCAACTTGCAGTGAACGTGTAATTCTTTGTTTTTAAATATAAAGGGGAAAAAGTGTATAAAGATTAAAATCATTGTAACGTTTTATTACGAAAACCTATTGAAGTTAATCTAACATGTACAAAATATGTTATTTTAACAAAGCATATCAATAAAATGTAAATTTAAATGTAAATAAAATTAGTTAATCGCCTAGTTTAAGTTTTCTCAAATAAGATAACTATGCTCTAAGTCTATCGATATTTATAGTAAGCATTTTTAATTAACAAAAAAGGTAAGGCAAGTCTCTAAAAATAGGAACTTTGTTTATTTTAAAATAATTTTGTTGTTGAATTAGTTTTTTGAATGTTAACATACATTTTTAACATAATTAAGTCATAAAGATTAAAATATAAATCTTAATGTTCAAATAACTTAAACAAGCTTTATGTTTATTAATGAATTTCTTTATTATAAGCGTTATTTAGTTTTAGGGAGTGTTATGTAAATATAGTAAGGTAAAAACAAGCGAAAACCTAGCTCTGTTCTTGTAGAATACAATATAATGAATATTACCTGCCTATAGAAATAACCATAATGTAAATAATGAATATCATTAAACATGTTTAATATTATGTTACTGTGTTATTGTTTTATTTTCAAACCCCAACTTATGTGCTTAATTAATTATAATTAAAAAAAAGCTTATTTTACAGGATAGGTACGATATAAAAAAATATTGTTCTTTCGACCGAATCAGGTCACTTTTCTGAGATTAGCCATCCATATTAATTATTAGGTATAGTACACAAGTGTGTGTGCAAACAGAGGTAATCTCTTTATTTCCTCACTCTCATAGTCCGAAGGGACGGAAATCCGACCGGAGAGAGATCAGGCGCACGACCGACTCAGGAGGACACGTAAATCCTTACGTGCTCTCTGAGGCACGAAGACTCAACACCAACTTTTAACTCCGGCCTAGAACTTACGGAGAATTTCTTGACAGGAAACCTAATACGTTTTCGGCCTGACCCGGCAATCGAACCCGGGACCTCAACAACCATAGTCGAACATTCTAACCACTAGACCAACGAGGAGCAGTTAGAAATTAGTGGCATGAAATTAGTGGAATGAATTTAGTTTCATCACATTAATTTCACCAACAATTTCACGTGTAAACTTCTAATTTCATGATGCGTGCATTAATTTCATGCATGCAATTAGAAGTTTACACGTGAAATTGTTGATGAAAATAATGTCATGAAACTAATTTCACAGTTTAAATTCGGCTTAAGATAATATAGGTACCTACACCTAGTGGGGGTAACAACTTCCCGGTGCGAGATCGCTTTTTCAGCATCTTCGCACCTCAACGCCCGTCGGTTCTTCGAGGCATGCCAAGCTTCAGCTTCGCGACTCGATAAGCTATTCAATATTAAGTAAAGATCGTAGCCCATTTACACGACACCGCTCCCACACAACCAAAGTATGAGCATTCAAATATTGACTTAATATCGTGCTCTGTAGGTGCACTTTACAGTAACAACACTAAATAGAAAACAGCGCGCGGTACCGTACCGCGGTGTTGTTACCATACTACCATAAAGATTTTTACCATAAAGATTACCTACTACCATAAAGACCATAAAGAATACTCTACCATAAAGATTTTTATTTAAGGAAAGTTCTGGGCCAATAACAAATCTGAAATCATTTCAAACTTTCAAAAGCCTTCATATGTACGTAAGACAAGATGACCCTTCTCTGCCCCTATTTATTTGTCCACCCCATTCGT
The DNA here is from genome assembly GCA_038048805.1 of Hipparchia sbordonii. Lineage (NCBI taxonomy): Eukaryota > Metazoa > Arthropoda > Insecta > Lepidoptera > Nymphalidae > Hipparchia > Hipparchia sbordonii. Next base: position 9,445,232 of record CM076112.1, read on the forward strand.
TACGGCGACTCTTTGTTATGCAGATATGCGGGCGAAAACGGTTTAAATGTTAATTTGTTTGTGACGAATAAAATCGCCCGGCTTCGCTGTTTTATCTGAGACTGCAGTGTGTGATATATTGCTGTTGTATCTATAGTTTTTTGGAAACATCAGTTTAATCTTTAGATTCAGATTCCTATATTATCAAAGCATACTTACAAACTACTCCTTCGTAAGGAAATGGAAATGCCCTGAGTCAGAACTCAAGACAGAGTTAACTCTTTGTCTCAGAGTTAACGTTTGATGTGATCTTGGCTCTCTCAGGCTCACACCCTCAGGCTGAAATCTATAGAACGCACTCTCACTCTGTTTAGTTTCAAAACTGCGTTAAAACGAGATAGATTTGTGTCAGAGCATATTTGTGTCTCGTTTTAACTTTATCTTGTCTGAGCTAAGCCAGAGCACGTTCTATAGATCTCAGCATCATTATAGGTAAGTAAGTAAGCTATTAGTAGTATTACTACAAGTATTGCGTTGTCTTTGTTAGATGAAGCAGATCTAACATCTGCACTGGTAGCATGGGCAGGAGATAAAAATTTTATCCCCTGATTTTATCCACTGACAGGGGATAAAATTATCTTTTCCTATGCTAAAGCATGGCGACAGGGGAAAGGAAAAGTATATCCCTATAAGAATATCCACTGTGGATATTATTTCCACCGTTTGCTCATACTCGACAGGTGGATAAAAGAGAGCGAGGGGATAAACATTTTATCCTTTCCCCGTGGATAAAATTTCTCCCGCCCATGCTACCAGTGCTGTCTCATTTTTACACAGTCTTCAATCTGAGTAAAGTTAAAGTGTAACCTACTGATTTTAGCCTAAACCACAGTATATATCACGCTTATAGTATTGCTTAGCGTATTGTGTTGTCTTTGTCAAAAGGAGCAAGTAGTCGAATTCGCTTGTGTGAAGTGCTGGTAGTGTATATCTATTATGTCTTAGTAAGAAGGTTGAAGCCGTTATATAGTTACATCCCTAGGGATATAGCGACATCGATCTTACCCCCATATAAACAAGAGGCTAAGTATAGAGTAAGGATAATCCAATACTGACATTCTCTCTCATTGACTTGGGAAAGGACTAAAGGAGTAAGTACATAATATGTTATTGAACTAACAAGTAGCTACGTCTAAAACCCGTAATAGACAGAAAGCTACCTCTAATCGTTTAGCAGCTGGACGAATTTGTAAACCATCAGAAAAACGGGTTTATATTACAACTAACTAGCTTTTGCCCCCGCGACTTCGTCCGTGTGGAATTTTCAAAATATGCTTTGGGGTGGAATTTTCAAAAACTGTGACACACGTACTTCTTTATTTTTAACTGAAAGCTCAAATACCAACTTTGTTGGAAATAGCTTGAAAAATGACGGAGTTTCATATAAACTTTCATCCCCTATTTAAACCCCTTAGGGGTGGAATTTCCAATAATCCTTTCTTAGTGTGCGCCTACGTCATAAAAGGAACCAACTGTAAAAATTTCAAGTTTCTAACTTCAGTAGTTTAGGCTGTGCGTTGATATCTCAGTCAGTCAGTCAGTCAGGACTTGGAATTTTATATATATATAGATTATAATTACTATATTTTAAAATTTAACATCAATATTTGCATACGCTTTTAAAATATGTATTTTAAAAGCTCATTTTCATTTTAATTTCCAATGAAAATGGCCGAACAACGTGTGTTGAAGCCTGAAGGCTATTAAAATAAAACAAGAACGACGGACCGCGCTCGGTAAAGGCAAAATGCGCGTAATTATATTTTAAGCACTGCCGTTTACAAACAGCTTAGTAAGACTAAGTTAATCTACCCTGTATCTATCTGCGACCAACCCCAGACCACGGTTTTGTGTTGTTTAATTTCCGTGTTATTTTTGAATAACTCAGCCAGACTGCGCTAGGCACACGTTTTTGAATTCAATTATGTAATATGTGTGAATATAATTAAAAGCATGGATTATATCCTTTAACGTTTAAAAAATATTAATTAGCAGTCAGGTTTTAACAACTTTCTTTTGGCGATAAAATTACAGATGAATGAAAGCTCTGAAACTAAAGACGTTGTTGCATGAATATTCATACCTATTCATCATCTCAACACATCGCTGGTCCACTGCTGGCCAACACATCGCAGGTCCAGTACTGACCATAGTCCACAACGTTGGCCAATAGAACACATCTGCGTACATCTGTACGCCACAAGAAAATTGTCTACACGTTTACTCGTAAATCTCTATAGAAATTACGAGTAAAAGTGTAGACAAAATTTTCTCGTGGTGCCCTTCTTAAAAATCTTAACCCTACAGGTGTGGATTGGCAGACTTCGCACACCTTTGAAAACATTATGAAGAACTCTGTCATGCAGGTGTGCTGACGATAATTTCCTTCACCATTAAAGCAAGTGATATGATGCATATAGCGCACGTATAGATTCGAAGAGTACGAAGTAGGATAGGATTCGAACCACAGAGCAGACCCAAAAAAAGTGGAAGCTATAAAATACGAATACTCGTATTAGTGTAACATATTCCAATAACCTCAGCTAAGCCGTAACACTACCAACGAAGTCAACACTATTAAGTTTGATCGCTCCATTTCAGCGAACTGCCAACGTGTAACGAGTTCATGAGATATACAAATATTTGCATCGAGAACGCAGACTATAGACGAAATAATATTACTACCTTTTTGTCTGAGATTAAAACTGAACGGTTTTTTTTTTTAATCTGAAATATTTATAGAGGGTTTGTTCTATAAACATGCCACCCTCATCGGGCTTCATCTTACGGACCTACTGCCTATTACCAGACATCACATACTTTTTTTAATTACGTTGCAGAAACTTTTAGTAAAGTGAACTCGAAAAGGTGCAACAAGGGTGCAATTAAAATTAAAACTTAACGAGCAAAATGTACAAAAAAGTATATTTAATCAAAGTAGATAACATTGTACAAACTTTGACAAACAATAATTAAGAGCACAACTACGTCGTAGAGTATAGGTAATACCAGTAGTCAGTGACTACTGGTATTATATTTACTACCAGTAGTGAGTGACTACTAGTCACTAACTACTAGTAGCCAGCACATCTTATCCAACTAAGTCACTATGCCTATAGTGTGCCTCTGCGATTTAGTTGTCCATTTTGAAATTGTAAGTCTGCGGGCACTCTAAAACTAAACCTATGAGGGTTCCAAATGTCAAGTTGTAAGAAGAGCAACTAAGTCAGCCGGGTAGTTACTCTTTTTATTGTTAGGTAAGTACCAAATCAAAACGTTACCTAGATTAATATTCATTTAATTTTCGTGGCCGTGTCTTAAGTCTACGCTACCTTGAACACTTAGGTACGCCTATAATATAATATTCGTAAAGGTAAAGACAAAATCACAGCTTTCTTGTTGTCTCAAATATTACTTATTCAAGACAGATATAAATTTGTTCAAGACGTGGTTTGAATAATCGCAGATATAATATTTTGTATCATCTTACGCAACTAACTTATACGAACACGCTCAAACATGTTAAAATAATGTCCTCGATATTAATTTCCTGAGTTTAGTAAGGGCTTCAACGGAAGAAGGACTTCTTTCCAATAGGCATGCTGCATGTAACCAAGAATTAATAAAATTCTAAATGTTTCTCATAAAATAGGATTCATGGATTATAAAAAACGTATTTATTTTTCTATTTTGAGCGAGATTAATATTTATTTTGATAAAATAAGAGTATAAAATACAGCAATCCACCATATTGGATTGATCACCAATCAGAGCAATACGTCACACCTATCTTCAAATTTTGACGTACTACTATGAAAAAACACAGACGTGACGTCACAAACGACGCCATGACACCGTCGAGCGTTTTTGCGTGAATTTTAAAACTTATATAGAAATGGCAATTTTATCTACCAAGCCTTATTTTTATTCCTGAAATAGTAGATACTTCCAAACATTATCCAATAGATTTTCAAAATCGGTCATCATGCCTATTATGCTTCTATTTTTAACCGACTTCTGCACTGTGAAATGCTCCGGTGTCGGCGCGAAACGTATGTAGAGTGTACCTATTTCAGAGGATTGTGCAATGTTGCCTGTTGGTCCTATGTTGTATATTGCTCTACTATACTGGAAGAGAGGTGGCAAGTTATACCATACATATTTTTCGGATTTTGTTTGGCGAATTATAGCAATAGAATATGTTTTTCCATTAATTCTTCTATCGGGAGGACAATTTACTTCAGTCTCTTGAAGAGAACTTACAGTTTTTCGTGTGCGTTATGCGATGCATTTAAAATGCAAAAATTACCGGGAGCCTGTCCCTCGTCTACACAAGCCTTATAATAGGGAGCGGTATGTATGAGTGGTAAGTAGGAGTACTTTATGTGAACTAAATCTTCTAACAATAGCCATATCATAGGTGCGCCTATTCATAAAATAGGTTACCTTTGAGCACGGCCTTTGAGGGATGAGTAGTGAATAGGCATCTTCTAAACAAGAGCCTTAACTCTCCTGCTACCTTATCTTCAATTTTCAACCAAAGATGTAAGAGAATTTTAACCGAATTCTTATTGAAGTGGCCCGTATCCTTTTTAACCGACTTAAAAAATGGAGGAGGTTTTCAATTCATCAGATTTATATTTGGGAGGCCAAATCTGTACACTTATGTGATTCATGGAAGAGATCAAGACCCTTAATAATGATGGCAATGCTTAAAAAGAGAGAGAGAGGGTTGAAGGGTTCATACCTAATGAATAATGAGTGAGGTAAAATTACCGATGACCTCTCTGGCATTCAGAATGGTTGAAAGGCAAAAAATACAACCCAAAATTCAATTCCAGCAAAAATAAACTGGGACCTAAAACAAATACCATATAGCGCCGTCAACATCGAAATGCATTTTAAATTTGGTTCCCAGTAAGAGCCAATAAAGAATTCACCGGGGTATTTGCGATTGACCTGACTGCAGAGTGAAAATTACGAACTTGACTGACAGTTAGGCTTAAAATACTGCGCGCCACCAATACGATCGTGACCTATAAAGGTGCGTCAAACGATACACAAGCGACTTTTTGTTGTAGCGATCTCCCTCGGAGCATTTATTCAACGCTCTAAACGCTCCTCTATTACACTCTGAAAAAAGAAAAAGCCATGGATAGTAGCAAGATTCTGCCTAAAGGCAATATTTTGTTCTATAAGTGTCGTCAGCTTCCAAGTTAAAACCCCTAGCTTTTACGAGCTCATACGAATGTATGCCCCATTTCTTAAATTAAAATTTGAAATGGCTATAGCTCACACCCAGAATTAACACATAGGCTACATTTTATCCCGGAAAATTAAAAAAACTTAAACCACGCGGACGAGGTTGCAGGCATCATCTAGTAAATTATTATTATTTTTACATGACACTAAGACTGAAATCCATGAACTGCTCTCTCACTCTGTTAAGACTCAAAACAGAGTTGAAATGAGACAGATTGATGTCAAAGCATATTTGTGTCTCGTTTTAACTCCAATCTTAAGTCAGAACTAAGTCAAAGCATGCTCTATAGATATCAACTCTACTGCTACGTATAGCGATATTTTGTCGTGCGTGATGTCTTAAATGTGTGAGTAGCCTGAGGCACCTGGCACCTTTTCACGTCAATAATAAATACATGTCCACCGCAAAAGGATGCATAATTGTTCCATTTGTCGGGAAGGGTTGAGGAGGGTCGGTGGGAGAAGGCTAATTTATTTATTCCGTCATGTTGGAATGATACTGTTAGTGACCCTTGGGTTACTTATAATGTGCCCACAAAAAGGCGGCAGTATTAAATTTCAAAAGGGATTTGCTGTAAAAAAATTAAAATACAAGCAAAAGCATTAAAATCATCAAACTGTTTTCAGCTTTCTCAACAACCAATTTCTTTGAAACTGTGGAACCGGCTTCCTGCGACGGTGTTCTCGCTAAATTACAACATGGGGTTATTCAAGGGGCGGACCAATAAATTCCTGAAAAGCCGGCAACGCATTGGTGGTACCTTAGGTGCTACAAATGTTCATGGGTGGCGGTAATCACTTAACATCAGGTGACCCGCCAGCTCGTTTGCTCGCTAAAAATTTTTGTTCTATTTTTTTCATGCAATAAAGTGGTAGGTATAAATAAATAAATAAATAAATAATGATAATATTACAATCATTACGGTACGTAGTCAACCTGGGGAATCTAGCCGTTGACGTTGACAACCAGTTAGTATTATTTCACTATTCCATTTATCCCGTCAGGAGTAATTTAATAAAAATAGAGTCATAACTCACTTACACTTCATACAGTGGAAGAGTATCAAAATGCAATCTATCCTCGCTCAGTCCCACATCAAGTGCAACTGTGCTGTGGAAACAGCCTTTCTTCCAACCTACGAATAGCTATATCATACAGCTTGTCTTTAAAATGCAATTTTCCTTATGAAAGTTACTCCAAGACCGGTTGAGAAATCGCCCTTAGAAAATGATGTTATACTAGCTTTTGTCCGCGGCTTCGCTCACTTTAAGTTCGATTTTCCAAACTCCCATTTTACCCCCTTTGGGGTTTCAAAAATCCTTTCTTAGCGGATGCCTACGACATAATAGCTATCTGTAGGTATGCCAAACAGCCCGATAAGTCTCAACGCGTCAACGCACAACTCAAACAGTTGTTTGTGCTTTGATAGATCAGTCAGTCAGTCAGTCAGTCAGTCAGTCACTCACCTCTTCGTTTTATATATTTAAATTTTACGTCATACAAAGAGCGGTTACGCACAGCTTCCGATCCGAATCCGTGAAAATACGTTCCGTTCGTGAAAGTAAGTATATAGTCATAGAACTATTTGTATGGTAGTTAACGAGGTTTTTTTTACATGCAAAACAAAACAAAATATTTTACAATAGTTGATGCTCGCGACTTCGTTCGCGTAGATTTTAAGGTTTTTAACTCTTATTTTCCGGGATAGATAGTAGCCTATGTGTTATTCTAGACTAGTCTATCTCTGTGCCAAATTTCAGCCAAATCGATTCAATCGTTGCGGCGTGATTGAGTAATAAACGTCTGAAATTTGAATATATTCATACAAATTTTACTCATCACTTAAAATTGTGTCTTTAGTGAGTATTTGAATTCATTTTATATATTCACTTTCTCTTACCTATCCATGCATTTCGTCGCCTTGTTTAGGTAGGTACGAGTTGAACGCTTCAAAGAGCTCTAGACGAGTCCTCAAAGACGCGAAGCTTCACTAAGCAGGTGCCAGGTGTTCATTAGAGGGTAAGTAAATAAAAACTGTTTTAGTAAATTTATTTATGTAATTTCTTGATTTTGCTTTGAGAATTCAGATAGGAATAGGTACGTTACTATAATATATAACGTCAAGGTTGCAGGCTTGAAACTCACGAGGGCGCGTGAGCTTTAGTTGTGGTTACGTCGTTAACATACACATTGCGTAAATGTGCGTGCTTGTCGGTATAGTACATACCTACACGACACCCAAACTAGGAAAGCCCATATCTCAGTCTGAAATCTATAGACCGCACTCTCATTTAGCTCCGACTCAAGACCGAGTTAAAACGAGACACATTTATGTCAGAGCATATTTGTGTCTCGTTTTAACCTCTATCTTAAGTCTGAGCTGAGTCAGAACACGCTTTATAGATCCCATCAAATTCAAATTCAAAATTCAAAATTTATTTATTTCATGTAGGCCAACTTGTAGCTCTTATGACACGACATAAATCTACCACCGCTTCGGAATGTAGATTCTGCTGAGAAGAGCCGGCAAGAAACTCAGCAGTTGCTCTTTTCAAAAAAGTTTTTTATAATAGGTAACAAAACTATGCTATGTATACAGTGCTTCCACATTGAAGCTTTAAAAATGCATATATAATACGTAGGTACATATAATCCAATACATGTTAAGACGGGCAGACACAGTAAACCCATTCCCGTTGTGGTCCATTCCCATCATTAGTGAGCATAATAGAAAAAAAAAAACATAACTTAATTTAAAAGCATTTGTTTTCGTTTCAAAAACCACCTACGCAATACCTATACGAAAGAGTCTCGCGAAATTAAAACGCAAAGCGAAACCGAGTCACGCCCTCGTGAGTAAGATAAATGAGCGGAACCCATTTTCTTCACTCGTGTTGCCGCGGAAATGAATTATCCAACCTAATAATGACAAAAATACGTAATGTATTACGTAATACGGCTCCGATGTTTGAATTAAATTAAATTAGCCCCAACACGTCCCTAATGGCATATGCGGGCTCAAAGGTCACCTGCCAAGTAAACTTTAACATACAATACGAATGACGTTTCGACAGATATGTGCAAAACTATTATACCCCTTCCAAGTTAGCCCGCTACATGTTAGACTGCATCGTCACTTACCATCAGGTGAGATCGCAGTCAAGGGCTATCTTGTCACCGAGTAAAAAAAAAACGCCAACTTTTATAAACTACAAAGAAAAACGTTGAAACCCTACCTAAAGCCGTCTCCAACCGCCCCTATAACGGCCCCTGTCCTCACATCTAAACCTATTTAACCACAACACGTCAGACAAACCACCATCTGTACGTGAGGGTAACTATCAAACATATCTAAGTAGGTATTTAATCAAATATACTCATCTAAACCTACGGGTAATATATATTCGATTAGGGCGTGATTGCTATCACCACCCGTCAATCAAATACAACGACCTAGACGCGGGAGCATCCAATAGCCGTATGAGTCTCTGGAAGAGACTGAATTAATAACGTGCAAAGCGCTGTATTTATACTAACGGCGCGGCACCAGACCGGCGCCTACGTTGTCAACAAAGTCAAACTACCTACTACGAATTTTTATAAAACCACCTTCAATACCTACATTAAAGTTGTATATCTTTACGATTTCAATATATCGCTAACACTTTATTCGTCGCTTAAACATGATGAGATGATTGTGAAAGTCCCAAAGCACAATGTTGGCAGACCCCACTAGGTGGACCGACGACATCAATCAAGTCGCAAGGAGCTGCTAGATTCAGGCGGAGCAAGACCGAGACCATGAAATAAATTACACGCTTTGACTTATAACTGTCAGAGCATCAAATAGGTATATTCCTCGGTTAAACTTTATTCGAACATTGTGAGGTGAAATAGGCACTTAATAAGATCAACATTTATTATTCTGTTACTATTAGTATTACTTGGGCCCAATAGGAAATCGTTCCGTTGGACGACCCAGGTATCGCTGGGTGGACGAAGTGACAGAAGACCTACAAGCTCTTAATACACCCGATTAGAGCTTCCACCGAGTGGCAGCTTCTGGTGTTGAAGGTTGGTTGATCCTTTTTGGGTCAGTGAGCCAGTGAAGTATGTTAGTAGTATTATTATTCATGTATAGTGTCCCTAACAATATAGCGCATGGAAAACGAACAAACCTGTACAGTGTACACCAATCGAATATAGTCCTGAACACACTGATAAGAGTATCTTTTCTATAAAAATATCGCAAATATTGTCAGTGAAATACTACCGGATTGTAGGAAAACATTAAGCTGCGGGCGTTCTTCCCCTGCAGTCGAGTCACGTGCACAAATGCCATTACGGTGGTATTGGAGAATAATTTCAAAGCAAATACCTACTTCCTGTAATCCGTTCGTTTAGAGTTCTTGCTTTATTATTTGCTGGAACAAAGGATACATATTTTGCTTATCCCTGTAGGTGAAGTGAAGAAATTGTTAAGAGGAAGAGCGGTTGGAGAGACTTAAAAACTAGGTATTTGAAGATCCGACTGAATAGGTAAGTAAAAATCATAATTCGAGGTTTGGCGCTCGATTATTTCCTACTCCAATATTGGACCTAGTTTACACATAAATATTTCGATTTTCGAGGAAGTAGAACTTATTGTATTGAAAATAATGCTTGGTATTTAAACAGTTGCTAAATTAATAAAATAATATTCATTTGTAATAATTAAAATTGAGTAAATTTCAGTAGTTGAGTACATAAAATATAATAAAATTTATATATTTCTCATGAAATGTAAATTTAAATTGAAATATCATGTTTCAGTAGGTATAAATAATTAATTGAATCCGTAGGTACTAATAGGTACTATACATGCGAAAGGAACTGTCTGTCTGTGTTACGTTGTATGCCTGAACCAGTAATGAGACAGCTAATATTCTGCAGAATCCTTTAATCCAGGATATTTTTTATCCCGGAAAATCACAAAGTCCCCAGGAGATTTTCCAAGAACTTTAAAATGCCGCGAGCGCGACGATATCGCGGGCATGAACTAGTAGAAAAATAACTCAAACATATTATTCGCTGCCACTGCCCTCTCGATAGTAATATTCCATTTATTTTCACACAAAAACAAGATTATGCTTCAATAACAAACCCATTCAGGTGCATGTTTCACATGTAAATCGTTTAATTAGCTTACCCGAGGCCCGTCAATAAAGTTTTTTTTAAGCTATTGCTAGATGGCGTTGATAAAAAATGCTATGCAATAGCTTTACCGCGGCAGTCCCCGAGTGCCACACGTCTTTTTTGATGTCTATCGGTTGACAGAGAAGAAGAAGAACGATTCTTTGAATTTAAAAAGAGGTTCAGGTGCAATCTCCACAGAGATTAGCCATCTGCGCGCGAGATATTATAGTGCACAAGTGTGTGCCAAAACACAGGTGCACTCTCTATTCCCTTACTCTCATAGTCCGATGGGACGGAAATCTGACACGACCGGAGAGAGATCAGGCGCAGGACCGACAGCTTTACGTGCTCTTCAAGGCACGGGGGTGACTCACCACCAACTTCCTAACTCCGGGCTAGGACTAAGAATTTCTTAACAGAAAAACCAAATACATTTTATGGCCCTATCCGGGAATCGAACCCGGGACCTCGTCATCTGCACTCGAACTTGCTAACCACTAGACCAAGGCAGAGCAAGGCAAATAATAATAATAATAAAAAAAAGCAAGCCATGTCAGCTATAAAAGGTCTCCGATCATCATGTCGGAGGACGAATAGAGGACACACATTTAAAAAAAAAAAAAAACCACTAGACCAACGAGGCAGTACTGTAAGATCACGGTTAAGTATTAGGGATTTGCACCCCAGGCTCCCAAGAAGTAGGCCAAAGTAGTATTAGGCTATTACCGCAATATCGCCGAAGAACTTCCGAAGAAGCCTTAGTTTATACTTTATACTTATTTCAATAGTGTGAGCCCTTAAAGCCTCAATAGCCCAACGGTTAAAGGTGCGGACTGAAAACTGAAAGGTCGCAGGTTCGATCCCCACCCGTTGCACTATTGTCGTACCCACTCCTAAGCACAAGCTTTCCGCTTATTTGGAGGGGAGAGAAGAATATAAGTCAAGTTCAGCTTGGCTAATATTCTTTTTAGAAAAAATAAAAAAACTTATTTCAATAGTGTGAGGACATTAAGCGTCGCTTACGAGTATATTTCTTTCATTCTCGAAAACGTGACTTGATCTCGTTGCAAATTTTCATTTCGCATGCGGAAATTGCGCCTCCACTTTACACAGCTGTTGTTTAGGTCCACACGCTTTTCTTTCTTTTTTTTTTTTTTTTGATTTTACGCTTTTGTTACCTCATATTGGAATTGGAAATTAACTGTGCAACCATATCAAAGGATCAATTTACTTTTAGTAAAAAATAACTTTATAAGATTAATAAATTAATAAACATTAAAGAGTCTTTTATTTATTGTATGCGTAAGTGCAACTTTATATTTTTATTTTCTTCGAAAACTTAATTTATGCGTTTAAAAGAAATAAAAAGTTCGCAAAAAAAAAATAAGTAAATTGAAACTCATTTATCGCAGTGAGGTATCTATTGTGTGCTTAAAGTTAAGTAGGTATTGCATAAGTAACTTCACCGTGTTTAAAACCATGGCCACCGTTATTTGCCGTCAAAAACTGATTGTATTGAAGGCAACGTGACATTAGTGACAGCAGTTTTACTAAGTTGGTTCCGCAACCACATCCAGTTCACTTTTTTTTCAAATCTAAACTGTTTTAGACCAATGCAACAAAATTGTAGAGTTATATATTTTAAACTTTAGATTAGTTTTTAAGCTATTGCATAGCTTATATCGCGGGCCAGCGTGGAGACCGAATCCAGAAATTCCGTAACGAAAATAACCTGACACGGGACTCCTCTACGGTGAGCCGCTAGATGGTGCATTTTTTATCAACGCCATCTAGCGGTAAGCCGCTAATAAAAAATGCTATGCAATAGTTTTACCGCGGCGGTCCCCGAGTGCCACACGTCTTTTTTATTTCATTTTTTTTTTTTGTGTCAACTGTTTAATTTTTTTTAATTTCACCATACGAATTGGTATAAATCAGTTTAAATTTGAAACACAGATTGGTTTCATGTCGTCTGCATAATGCGCTCATTACTGATTCCAGTAATTAGCTTTATCTCGTTAAACGAATATCATAATGGCCTCCATTCGCCATTATACCGTTACAAAGAGAGCTCGGATTAATTTTTATGTTACATAGATTTTGCCATCAGCGATTGGAAATTAGAATCGACATAACAATGTTTATTTTTTTAATAATCTTTATACAATTCGAATAAACTTACATAAAGCACTTACCGATTTATCTAATAAAATATTATTATTTTACAAATATATCCATACAACTTGGTATTCGGGCTTTCAATTAAAAATGAAGAAATACGTGATTCGTAGTTTTTGACAGTTCTACTCTCAAAGGCGGTAAATAGGCGATGAAAGTTTGTATGATAGTCCTTCATTTTTCAAGAAATATCCATGAAACTAGTTATTAGGGCTTTCAATTAAAAATAAAGCAATTTTCAGCCCTAAAGAAGGCGGTAAATAGGGGAGGAATGTTTGTGTGAAAGTTTGTCCCAGTGTGGGATATAATAATTTAAAACTGACTATAATTTCTTCTATTGTTTATTATTTACAGATTGATGTTTTACAAATGTTTAAAATAAACGTTGTACGATCAGTTTCTATTTATAAATTGGAAGTAGAAGTATTGGAAGTCAAGAACTAAACTGGAAGAAAAAGTCCCACTTGTTACTGTCTTTCTGTTATTCTGACTGATTAGTTCTACTAGTGGGAATGAGAGATAGTTTCCACTATCAGTTAAACGCTTCGTATGTGTGAGAAGGAGTACTTACTTATAAAGACGTAGCTAAATCTCTGCGGAAGCCCTGCCTAGCGAATGGGTTTCCTAATGCACTATAAATGCGGAGTTTCTTCCCTGAAGACGTTGGGACAGTGTTGAATTGCCCGGGATTACGCCATTAGTATCTATTTATTTGAGAAATCCTTTGTGTGAATGCAATGTGGTTAAATTGTCTGTATACGAGTATATTAGTAACTATCTAATATTTGTTTTCTACTGCTACTAACTCTCTTAAGAGGAAATCCGGTCTTTTCTCCATACAAATGCTCTCGCCTGTTTTATTTATGGTTTATGACCCTAAAGCCATGTTTTCTTACAGTTAAAGTCCAGTAGTCCTTTTTGATGTGATATTATCTTTATAATCATTAGAATTCTTACAGAATGCTGAAAGGACGCCATCGTACCTTTCTTTCAGCGCGTCTTTGACAGTAGGGTGGGAACTAGCCACGGCCAAAACCTCCCATCAGATATAGGCCGAGTTGGATCCAGTGGATGATCATTTTCGAAATTGGATCTACCTAGCTGGACTTTATTTCTGTAAATATCTGTTTTAGTGGAGGTTAAATACACTGGTGCAGTGGGTTAGCTTGCGCTAAAACAATCAATCACGGGCGAACGTCCGATGCATGATAAATGCAAACGTTTACACTGAATCGCTCACTGAAACATTTAGCTTTATTCATGGTATTTCAATAAATTCGTTTTTGACTACCATCGGTTGGTAGGTACCTACTTTAAAATTGATAGCCAGGATATTATGTCCATGCTAATGTTATAAATGCGAAACTATGTTTAATTGTTGATTTATCCTTCAATCACGAAGCGATGAAGCGACAAATCGACGTGATTTCACATTAGATGAATATTTAGAGAGTAGCATATCCTTTACGGAAAAAGAAAGGGTTTCCGACTCCCTTGGGATTTTTGAAACCTAACCATATCTACGTGGACGAAGTCGCGGACAAAACAAGTTTTATTTAATTTGTGAGTTTCAAATAATTATGTTCAATAATTCAGGAGTTATACGGCTTTGACAAACAGATGAACAAGTTCAAGTTTTCACCAACCACACCTAGATTATCCTCTATAGGAGTCACTTCACGTAGGTAACCCCTAATTATAATCCCTTACCTAATATCATTTCCATCTTCAGGTGTTCCCTAAAGGTTCGTAAAAACGAAATTGACAGAAAACGTCACCTAACTTAGCTTAGGTAGCCGGTAAAAGTTAGGGAACGTTGATGATAACGGGCATTTTGTCTGGTGGGAGGCTGTGGCTACTTACCACCCTAACGTCAAAGACGTGCCGCCAAGCGATTTAGTGTTCCGGCACGATGGCGTGTAGAAACCGATTAGGGGTATGGGTTGAATCTGCACTACCATACCCCTTCAAACTTAGCCCGCTACCATCTTAGACTGCATCGTCACACACATCGAATAAAAAAATATAAAAAAAAACCAAAAATATTACTATTTATCAAGTAAAGTAGTAAGGTTCTACTAAAGGAAACAGATACAAAAATATTATGCTAAGATATCATAACTATTATGATCTCTAGACAAAATATTCGTCTAGACTAGACGTAGTGTTATTTACACTTCAATTTCAAAGTCTGATGAAGCTTTCGACTATGTTGCAGCGTAGTAATACTAGTAAGCAATGTTTTATGGATTTTCTTGGGTTTCACTTACAGTTCGAATTCGTGAATAAAAATATTCTGCATCATAGATACGAGTATATTTATATTTATTTGACTCGATAAAATCTATCGTTCCGAACTTGGTTGGTATTTTTTTTCACTCGGACAGGTGATTAGTCGGTTTTAGTTGGTAGTTTTTTTTACTGAAAGTTAAAATAAACAGCCAGTGCTTTTCAATTATTTGGTATTAGTTGATAATTGAGTATTTCACAAAAAAAAATTGTACACTTAAAATATAGGTTACTAATATTAGTATAACACAATGCCATTTTTCTTTTTTTTAGTCTCAGAAATGTAGAGCTTTTAAATTTCCTGTTAGAAAAATAGGGCGCTATTGCATCATGACGTCACGATTCAGTAGCTGCATACACTATCCATACAAAATTTCGTTTTAGAAAGAGACTTCTTATTATTACTAGTGGTTCGCCCCGAACTGAGACCTCGCGATATCCCATAATTCCCAAAAGTTTTAATTATATATTGTAATAATTAACTTTTAACATTAGACGCAATAAAAAAAATAATAGTTGACATAAAACTGTTTTACTGACACAGCGCCATCTACAGTGAAGCATTATAGTGAAGCTATTAGCTTCACAATAATGCTAATAGATGGCGCATTAAAATTAAATAATTTCGTTTCTTTATAACATTTATCTAATTTTAGTATTTGTTGTTCAAGTACAGGATATAACTGAATTTTCAACCAAGTTTCACGTTCTAATATTCAGTAATTCTTGACATATGGCTCAAATTAAAATCTCCACTTTGAAACCCCCCCATTTGGTCAATTTTTAGGGAAAAATTAAAAAATATATATTTTTGTACTCTGTTCAAAGTCGTCTTTAAAAAGATATATCGCAAGTCTATGTAGAGCAACAAACAAGATTTTACTTCAAATACGCTTCTATGAGAGCCCCCCTGAAATAAAGCTTTTTATATTTTTTTATACAATGTTCGGCTGAAGGCCATCAGTTTACATATTATATTTAAATTTGAAGTAATTACGTTCAGTAATTCAGAAGTTATAGGGCTCTGACAGACATTTAGACGAACACACTTCTCTGTCTAGTAGGCAAGCGCCCTAGTTGACTCAGAGAACTTCGCTTCGCTCGTTCAATTACCTACTTATTTATTTTTTGAACGATTTATTTTCTGTTTTTACAAATGTTATTCTTACATGTTACATTTTCGATTGTAATTAATGAATATCAACATTTTGGTTGGTTATTTTTTTAACTCTAAGATTTATTCATTTACGATAGAATAGGCATTGTTTTGTACCTATGTAGTAGGTATCTAGTTAGTTACTCATGTAGTGTTACATATCCCGGAGTGAAACATTTTAGCCCCGACAATAATTCAATGTATGGTTCAACGATAGGCAGCTCTCATGAATAGCGCACAATAGACATTATCTGTGGTCAAATGCGCTGTGCATTCGATACAATGACACTGCAATTAAATTATTAAAGAAACTACATCGATTAATTAAAATTTTGGCTCACCAAAATTAACTTGTGATGTGAATGTACGATAAAACTGTAAGGTAGGGCGTTTTTGAATGTATTTACAATATATACGTTTATGTACTATGTACTGGTATTTATATATAACTATGTATATTTCTTGGGCATGTTCTGTAGCCTAAATGGTTTAACGGATTTTAACATAATAATTATTAGGTGGAGTCATAAAAGGAAATACTTAACTTTTAGGTACCGCATTGGGTGTAAAAAAATATGGCCGCCGCTTAAAAAAGTTACATTGGATTTTTTTAAAGCAGTCAGGTTTTTTCATTCACATTGGTATTTATTAATTTGGATTCTTCAGAATAATATAAAGACATAACATTTTGACGAGTAGAATTACCTATCTACTTATCATGTTATACTCGTACTTCATAATTTACAGTCGCTTAGTAAAACACACATGATGTTTTAGAGAATCGCAGTAAAAGAAAAACAATAACAATAGGTACTTTAGATAGTATTCAGACGGGTTTCAAATAATTCCACTCAGCACCGAGTTGTTTTATTGTTGAGAGCTCCTTTACTTCTCACTGTAATGTAGCCGTACGGTTAGCGAACTTCTCAAACCTATTTTGCTTTTTTGTTGGAGTATCGACTCAAGATGGAAATTGCAAAAGAAGTTAACTTTGTTCGAGGTTAAATTACGATGAGATAACATTTCATGATTCGTTATTATTTTTATAGAACAAAATAATGCTTATTCCCGATAGAGTAAGTTATTTGTTTTTTTCCGTTTGTATCTTTAGCTTCTTGTCCGAGTAGAAAATTTCGTTTTAGAAAGAGTCAGATAAGTCGCAGTAAAAACAACTAAACTAAAATATTATCTTATTTGTTTTTTGACCGATTTATTGTCTGTTTTTATTAGGTTTTTACGCATATTATTCTTACGTGTTACATTTTCGATTGAATATCCACATTTTGACAACAGCAAGACTGTCGCCACTGTCCACCTTCGACAGCCTGAGCTCGTGGACTGTATGAATTTAGAATTTAGATGTTCCGAAGGATCAGGGGACGAATGAAGGGATAGCGGGAGCTCCATGCACTAACCTTCTTAAGTCCCCGGGACTGGAGCCAGGTGCGCACCTCCACTATGGTCTACTCCGGAACACGTCGGAGTCAGCTGGGCAGCGAAGTCGTTCACACACACTCTTTTTTTTTTGGTTGGTTAAAAAACACGAGGACGGGAGACACAATGGGTGCATGCGCCTCGCGGAGACGAAAAGTTCGAACAGAGAACAGAATCAATTACCAAATATTGCCGGTAATGAAATTGGTGCTAATTATTATTTATTGTCAAAATAGTAATATACCTACCTACAGTGGAAAAAACCATAAAATATCAGAATGTTCCGGATACAGTCCCTGTAGGTACATTAAATTGATACTAACGTGAGTTTCCGTATAAATATGAGTGAAGCATGAATATTTACGGACGGTTATAAAAATGCATGAAGACCATTAAAACGTTGAGTTACGGTACATTTCATAAAAAGAAAATTACACCAATAACTTTGATCATTAAATCTGTAGTAATATGTTATTTCTCTTTTATAATACCTAGTCTCTACATACCTACGTCATCTTTCTAATTCCTGAGACGTACCCAGCGCAAAGTTATGGACCGAGGTTGCGTTGGAATCTTTTGAAATTAATGATGAGGACCGAATTTGATCTTTATTCCCAGCATAGACATAAATCTGTGTCATCTTAACTCGAAAATAACTGTGTAGTAGTAATAGTAGTAGAGTAGTATGTGTGTTTCATAGATCACTACATGCACTGACCTCCGCAATCAATCTATGATTCATAAATTAATTACAGAGGTCAGTGTATAGTCAAAATACGCTTTACAGATCGATCAACTCGTAATGCCAGTCACACACACGAAAATAAATGGTAATATGTGAACCAAGAAGTTTTTATTTAATTGATGTGAACCTAAAAATGTAACGACTGTTAGCGAAATATTACAACTTTAATGTATTGAAGGTAGTTTGATAATATCGATATTTGACTTTGTTGACTGACTTGAACGGTATAAATACGGCGAGTTTGACGTTACGAATTCAGTCTCTCCCAAAGACTCATTCGGCTATTAGATGCTCCCGCGTCTAGGTCGTTGTATTTGATTGAGGGATTGCGATAGCAATCGCGCCCTAATCAAATAAATATTTCCCTGAGGTTTAGATTAGTGTAATTGATTAAATAATACTTGGATATGTTTGATAGTTATCCTCAGGTTCAGATGGTAGTTTGTCTGACGTGTTGTGGTTAAATTGATTAGATGTGAGGTCAGGGGCCGTTATAAGGGGATGGTGGAGACGGCTTTAGGCAAGGTTTCAGCTTTTGAGTTGTCACGATTTTTGCAGATAAATCAAGCAAGGTTTTAACACAGTTTTTGACAGTTTTCCATATTCAAAGACGTGTCGATTTTTTTATGGGGATCAAAGCGCTCGAACCTCTAACCCTCGTATTGTCTCCTACACATTTGAGTGAAATTCAGCCGGTATCTCATTATTACGGGAATATCCATAAGCATTGTTAATTTACTATCACCAGATCAATTGCAGTGACCGCACGCTGCGTTTGACCACAGATAATGTCTGTTCTGTTACAGACATTTATAAGCCTCAATCCTCAATGGCCTAACTGCTAAAAGTGCGAGCTGAATACTGAAAGGTACGTACGTACGTACGTACGACGTACGGATCATGAGATACAGCTTTTACAGCCCGATGGACGAACGGACGGACGGACGGACAGCGAAGGCTTAGTATAATTGAGTCCCGTTGGCACGCTTTGGGCATGGAACTCTAAAAAAGCAATTCACCTATAAGAATTGTGGAATCTTCTCCCTTCGACAGTGTTCCCACTTAATTACAATATGGGGTTATTCAAGGGGCGCACCAATAAGTTCTTGAAATGCCGGCAACGTATCGGTGGTGCCTCTGGTTCTACAAGTGTTCATGGGCGGCGGTAATCACTTTACATCAGGTGACCCGACAGCTTGTTTGCCCGCTATTCATATAAAAAAAAAGGAACTGCACGCCTACGCGTGATCACGTATTCAGAATACTGCAAGTATGAGCAACATTTCATTGAAAATATCTCCTCGTACAGGAACAGCGGTTGTCATGGAAAATTCAATAAAAATTCAAGACTATGTGAGACCCGAAACAATATCCTACAGTGTTTATTGATTCTTGCCTTTCCTTGTTTGTATCGAGGCAGTGCCGCACAATCTGAGCTCGAATGGTGGTGTGCTTTTTATAGGTTAGAATCTATTGTCTAACCAGAGCAGCGAAGGCAATCTGTCTAGTATATTTTCTCTATCTCAGACTGTGGATGGTTTTCTTGGATATTCTCCAATTCTCGTATGTATGGAATAAATTACGACGGTAAAACCTACACTACTTACACCTCTATTTTATTTTTTATGGTTGACAAGATAGCCCTTGACTGCGATCCCACCTGATGGTAAGTGACGATGCAGTCTAAGATGTTAGTGGACTAACTTAGAAGGGATGTGGCAGTTTAAATTCAACCCATACCCCTAATCGGTTTCAGCACGCCATCGTGCCGGAACGCTAAATCGCTTGGCGACACGTCTTTAGCGGTAGGGTGGTAACTAGCCACGCCCAAAGCCTCCCACCAGACCAGAAATCAGAAATTATAAAGTCCTAAATTGCCCCCGCCGGGAAGCGAAACCGAGACCTCCCAGTTATAAGACCACAGCGCTCACCACTGCGCCAGGGAGGTCGTCGAGAACCTTAAGCACTTTACACACCAAAACCAACACTACATACTGCTCTATAACCTTTAGCTTTACCCATCAAAGCCGCCGCACCGGCCCGGTCAATCCAATGTGGCGGTAAATTATCTCAGTGGCTTTAGAATTTTTTTCTAAAGAATATTACCCAAGCTGAACTTGACTAAATCTTCTACTCTTCTCTAATATAGATTTAAGTTTATTTTAATCGACCACAAAATGTTAGGAACATAGCTACAAAACTAAAGCGATATCGCGATATATAAGCGTGTGAGATACTAAATATTTATAAACGCTCGATGACTCAGTAAGAATTTCTCAGCCAGTAAACATCTGCTATTGTATACATAGAGCTGCGCTCTTAACTAGCAATTAATCAAGCTGTTTGTTCAGCCCAAGAGCTGTATGGCGGAAAAAAAAATGTAAGACATTTTCCATGTAACCCACAATAGAGCAATTTCACGGGTTGGGAACAACCCTTTTTCTTTAATGAAAAAGTGGGGTTTGCCCTGCGATACAACTTAAATAGACTCTTTGTGTTTACACAGAATTGTTTATAGCTTTTTGCACAATTATGAAGACCTACCGCTTTTATGTTGAAAAATTGTAGGTAATAATTGTTTTTTATTTGGAATCGTTTTGAAATCACTTATTATTTTTATTTATAACTCTATCTGCATCAGTCACTTTCATTTGTTTTGTCTGGTGGAAAGCTTTGACCGTGGCTAGTTACCACCCTACCGTCATAACGTGCCGCCAAGCGATTTAACGTTCCGGCACGATGGCGTGTAGAAACAGATTAGGGGTATGGGTTGAACACTGGCATACCCCTTCCAAGTTAGTCCACTACAATTTTAGACTGAATCGTCACTTATCATCAGGTGAGATCGCAGTCCAGAACTATCTAGTCATTGAAAAAAAAAATATTACTGAGGAGCATGAACCTTTTTTAAGGACTTACGCGTCTCAATTTTGTGCGAGATGGATCATTGTGGATATTAAGAACAGTGCAAATTTAATATATTACTTGGAATAAACGTGAATTGCAAGAAATACACACTACATGTGTGTGTATGTGTGTGTGTGTGTATGTGTGTGTATATGTGTGTATGTGTGTCGTATCTCTAGGCTTTGACAGACCTACCAGACCTACCAGACCTACGCAATGTGCATGTATATCATGCATGACTATTAAATATATCAGTCAGACCTCTACGTTATCGGGGCATCTTTTCTTTCACTTTGCTAGTTGATTACTGTGAGATACTAAGGCTGAAATCTATAGACCGCACTCTCACTCAGCTTAGACTCAAGACAGAGTTAAAACGAGACAGATTTATGTCAGAGCATTTGTTTTAACCTCTATCATGATCATTTTTATCGTTCGCCCGTTTGTTAAAATATACAGGAACATGACAAGATTTGTTAAAGGCTTAATCCAGTAAGTAATTAACCAGGCGAAAGTTTGCGACTTATTCCCGACAGCTAATGAGCAAACTCGTTACAAGTGTAGGACTTAAGGCGTGCACAAATTTATAAGCAAACCAGATTTTAAGGTGTAACTTAAAACTTAAATTACTTTCAGGTTCATTGCTTAATACAAATTGCATTATGACAATGTATTGTAATTTGTAAGATTTAAATTTTCAAAAAACACAGATTATTATTTATTATTAATTTAATTAATGATATTTATTTATTTTAATAGAAGACCTCTTATGGCGGAGGCAGCGGCTATTAGCACCGAATAGGCTATAGAATAACACAAATATGAAAACTTCGATTGTAGTCTCATAATATAAATTGTACTGTGCATTGATAGATCAATCAGTCAGTCAATCAGTCAGTCAGTCAGTCAGTCAGGCACTCAGGACGGATCGAAGCTGAAAAGCACACAGATAGCTTTATGACGTAGCCATCCGCTAAGAAAGGAGTTTTGATGATTCAACCCCTATGGGGGTAAGATAGGGGTTTGAAAAATCAAACTTAACGTGAGCGTAGCCGTGGGTAAAAGCTAGTGTTATATATTTTTGAAATAATGTAACTAACTGCCTAATCTTAAATAGGTACCCAAAAACAGTGCAATATTATTCCCTCCTAAATAGGATCAAACAGTTCGACGAGCGGGAAAAACTGTTCTAAAACGTCACGGAAAACATTTTAAGCTGCACGAAAGGAAATATTTAATACCGCTGCAGACGGAACTACAATTCACTGGAATTTCGCCAGGACGTTCGGGACAGATGGATTTTCATGTAACTGCCATACCTACGTAAGACGGTGTTCCCTTATTTACTGGAGGTATACAAACTGATACATCTACAAATTATGACATTAATAAACCTAATAATAGACTTACACGGCCTAGCTAACTAGACAGTACATAATTTTAGTTTAGTTGTTTAGTTCAATTGCATGTGCACTGCATGTAAAACATTGCACTCTTGTCTCTTACTACATTGAACTCTAACTCTGAAAACTGAAATGACCTATGGCCAACGTCTATCCGTTATTCAGGAAACCTAACGTAACTTTAGGTAGGTATATTTTCTACATTGTCGCAGCTTTCATAGCTTAAAAATAATTTTATTGCTCTTCTATTATCTATTTAGTTTCTCACAATGTTTTTTCAAATAAGAAAGGATAATAGGTAATTTTGTACGGGCCCCGTGCTCAAGCATTACGAAATATGTCGGCTTTTTTTGCCCCAATGGAGTTGTTTAATTAATCCTGAGACAGCATATCTGAATTCAGTTTGAGAAAAAAGATATTATGTTTTTTAGAAGAACTGATTTTTCCAACAATTAATTCACTAATTAGTGTCAACTATTAATCTAAGGGTCGAATAACTTTTTCCTCCAAGTGAATTCAGTTATGCTGTCTTAGGACTTTTTAAACTGCTTTATACGAGCAACAAATACCGACATAGTTCATTAAAAATACAATTAACTTCGTGTCTGGGTCCACTCTAACCCATCCTCCTTCCTCATAACTGAGATGGTTGTAAGAAAGTAGAAAATAGAAACTGAAGTTAACTGGAACATAATTCTTTTAAGTATCAACGTCCGCGTCGGTCAGTTGAAGTTTTCCAGGGACAGGGACGTACTTGGAGTCAAGAAATCCTGGGCAAACTGGGCCCCAAACTTAAAAAAATTGTAGTGATAAACATCACAAGCATTTTATAACCTTGATAAAATAATTTCGAGACACACTAACAGACAACTAGAGATTTGTGAATAAATATTCCTTGGTTTCCCTAAAAGTGCACTACGCAGGGATATCCTTAAACTCAACCGTCATTCACTCTGAAATAGTACTGAACAAGGGGGCTAAAACTTATGTGAGGAAATATTATTTTAAAACATAAACCATGTGGGTTTATGTTTTAAAATAATATTTCCTAAAATTGGGAAGGTTTAAAAATTTACAAATTAAGGGTTTCTTATTTGTGAATCAAGTTATTGGAACTTTTATAAATGATTTGCACTTAGCACGTGCAAATTACTGAGAATATACCTATTAATATTATTTCATAAATTTTGAGCTGAATTTAAAAGAATTTATTATTCCTGGAGACCTGGACATTGACACCGCAAACGTCATTAACAAATTCGCACCCCAGGGGTCAGATCCATGTCTCGTTCCTCTTTTGCAAGGACCTAGTTACGGCCCTGCAGTTAGTTCAAGACGTTTACGTCCTGACTGGAGCTATAATGCACATTTCTTGCTAAACGCGACGGCGGGGCCTGACCAAGAAACTGTTCCAATTAAGGCTATACAAGAAACGCTTTAATTTTATTTTAAAATAATATTCCACTTTTCAATCTTGTTTTCTTCGCGAAAGTGTTCATTTTGCAAGATTATTTGAAAGCAGTAGACCCTGCCCTAGTTGGAAAACTTTGTCTGATATAGACTGGTTCTTCTGGTTAAACCACTTTGACCTAAGCTGGAAGACTCCTTAACCGCTGAAGTCTGTTGTGTAAAAACACATTTTATTATTAAATTCAATTTATTACACAGTTAATCAATATATTAGTGATACTGAGTGTAAAAGTTTATATGTATTATAAATTATTATATTATCCTAGATTTTATCCGTACACAACAAAAAAAAAATTCAATTGAAAAAAAAAAAAATTTGATTTGAAATTTTTTTTACCGATAAGTTTAAACTAGGCTAACGAAAAACAATTTACTTTTATAATTATAAAGATAATTTGATAAGCTACATCCTGTAGCATTTTTCTCAGCAGAATCAGCCAAAAGTTAGCTTATTTCATAAGCAAACTAGCGGACGCCCGCGACTTCGTCCGCGTTCTTAAATTGTTGACATTTTTCCTGAATTTTCTTTGCTATAAACCTCACGGAGCCCGAGACCTTTCCAACGAATGCAAAACCGTGGAAATCGGTTCATGCGTTCTGGAGTTATAGCGTCAGGAAGGAAAACCCAACTTATTTTTATATAGTAGAAGATAATTTCAAAGAATTTAAGAAAATATAATAAAATTACACGATGTTAAAATAATGATGTTAATTGACAGCAAGAAACAAGGAACTTGGTAAGCAACCAGAGCGTAAAGCTTTGATTCAAAGCCTCAAGTCTCGACTCGGTTAGTGCCAAGTTCCGACAGTGGGGTCGAGATCTCTATTTCATAGCTAAATGTACAACGAGGGTTGCGCGCTAACCGTACCTTGCTATAGAAACTAATTAAGACGAGCTCTTTGAAAATCCTATGAAAGTTTTTAAATAATAAATAAATAAAAACTTGAGAGGTGTCAAGGGACACCCGGATGGAACGAAGTTCAATGCGAAATAGAAATGAAAATATCTGGCTTGCTTTCTATAAGAGAGAGAGAGACAGACAGAGAAACATGCGACGCCGATAGCAAAAAGTGTCGTGACAACTTTTCGTAAGAATTTTTTCCGTCTAGCCCCCTTTCACAACGCGCGATAAGGCACTTCGTTCCAAAATATTTGTAAAAAGTCAAAAACCCAACTGCGTGAATAAAAACAGAAAAGGAAAAAAAATCAAGTCTATTATTAGAATTTTGTTAAATAATATTGACTTAAACATTAAACTATTATGATTTTTGTCTGGTGGGAGCTTTGAGGGTGGGAGGCTTTGGCCGTGGCTAGCTACCACCCTACCGTCAAAGACGTGCCGCCAAGCGATTTAGCGTTCCGGCATGATGGCGTGTAAAAACCGATTAGGGGTATTAATTGTAAAAATTGAATAGTCTTTTCACGGTTTTTAAGTCCCGTCTGAACGAGGTATAAACCAAAGCCAATATGCGTTCTCTTGAGTCGGTGACAGCTGTCTTTCTGCCGTACTCCTTCCAAGTTAGCCCGCTACCATCTTAGACTGCATCGTTACTTACCATCAGGTGATATCACAGTCAAGGACAATTTGTCATCGAATAAAAAAACATATTGACTATTATTGGAAAGATGCGTGTCTGAGATCGACTCCTAGACCGAAGTCTTATTAGAGCAATATTAAAACGTCTCAATACTTTCCATAATATCTAAATCTACTTGAATTGGTTTTAGTTGATTGCAAGGATCGAGAAACAAGTAACTTGGTAAGCAACTAGAGCGTAATGCTTTAATTTGACTTCCAAGTTTCGACGTTGGTCAGCTCTTAGTTCTTGCAATTGAATCAAGACTTCTATTCCGTTACTAATTGAACAAAGTGTTTTCTCACTAAATTGTTTCTTGGTCAGTGTGTAGTTAGTAACTGCCTCGTTGGTTTAGTAGTTAGCACGTCTGCATACGCGAGGTTCCGGGATCGATTCCTGAGTCGGACCAAAAAAAAACGGGTCGAGCTGTGACAGTGCAGACGGCCGTTTGTTTTAACGTGAAACGTCTATATCTGCGAGTTTAGGTTATTCTACGCAGTACCCCTACGACGTCAGAACGTCAAACTTATTCTTCGGTTCAACGTTACTCGACGATAGGTACCTACTGATTTTTTATTTTATTTTAAACAATATAAGCTCGGTGAACTTGATTTATATTCTACTATCCTCTTCAAGTAAGCGGAAAGCTTGATGTTGGAAGTGGGTGCGATATCAATACGGGTGGGAATCGAACCTGAGAGCTTTCATTTTTCAGTCCGCACCCTTAATCGTTGTGCTAATGAGGCTGAAACTGGCACTTAACATGCTAAATTCAAAACGTCATCAGCAATATCGATGTCTATTATCGACGATCGGAATTAGCACAATTTATGCAAATATACATTTCTCTACAATTTGTATTCGAGCGCGTTTGTCATGATAATGTGGTAAACTTGTATTTCAATTTGCAATTTATGCCACACACACGCCAAAAGTGAAGCTGCCTAGCATTCACACCGTCCATGAATCACACAAATTCGGAACGGTACGCCAAAGCTGAACATGCTACAGAGATACTTCTTAAATCATTGTATCTCCAAACCTGTAAGAAACTCTTCAAAATAAATTGAATTGCTTAAGAGAAAATGCGGTTGCAGAGACTTTTGAAAATTAGATATTTCAAAAAAATTATCGCTGTCGCTCTAATGCAGTTGCAACTGCAGATCCGACTGGATAGCCTAAGCAAAAAGTTGAACACTTGTATGGACTTCCACAATT
This sequence comes from Hipparchia sbordonii, assembly GCA_038048805.1. Lineage (NCBI taxonomy): Eukaryota > Metazoa > Arthropoda > Insecta > Lepidoptera > Nymphalidae > Hipparchia > Hipparchia sbordonii. The sequence goes on from CM076112.1 coordinate 9,472,087, forward strand.
CTAGGTCTTGTACCACCTGAATCTAGAGGCTTCTTACGACTCTTCTAAAGTTGTCGGTCCTCCTAATGGGGTCTGTCAACACTGCGCAGTGTTTTTGCGCGCACACTTTCCAGTGCGAAATCACTACTTAAAAACCTTGAGTACGAGGTTTTAATCTTTTTAATACTTATTAGAGTAATCATAAAAAAGGAGGAAAAATAATCAGGAGGACAATGCCTACTGTATTGTAACTTTCTCGCCGAACGAAAACAGGCACTACAAATAACATTTAGTTGCCGATTGCAACGATCCAGATCGGAAAAGTGTGACAGTGCCCACACAAAATACTTCACAACACAAATATCAGAAACTTTTCAAAGACGACAGAACAACAAAGCCAGTGTGTTTACCTGCTGAATAAAAGAAAACGTTTTTATGAAAATAAGTAAGTATGCACGCCTACCTTTTTTCTTTTTCAAATAGCTCTTTTCCTTTGAGTCGTTTTACGTCATAGCTTTAATTCAGAAAAGGAACAATGGAAGTAATTTTTAATGTTATGGTTTACGTACATAATATGGTATTCACTGTTGTCAAAAGTTGATATTCATTCATTATAATCGAAAATGTAACATTTAAGATCAACATATTTTGTTTAAACGTAAAATGAACCGTCAAAAAACAAATCAGTTATAAGATGTTTTACTGCGACTATTAGAAAAACTTTAGTTTAAAAGTATAAATGACAATACTTCAAATACTAGATCATGGAATTACCAAGTACCTCGGTACTTAATACTTATACCTACTTAGATGGATGTAACTTAGTAGCCACAGTACAAATCAGTCGATTGCGCTGTGTAATCAATATTGACTCAAATCGGTAGATGGATCTACGACTCTCTACAACTCTTACGATTAAGGTCCAAATTGTTCAGTTGCGAAGTAACAGAAACCCGAAATATACTTCTCAGTTGAGTTGCATACTTAAGAAATGGTCTGAATGGTAATATTTAAAGTCGAATATTGTCGAAATCCGTTAAAGCAATTGGCAAAACAAAATGCGGACTTAATACAAAGATTGACAACGTAATTGTACTGTACCTATATTTAAATTTAAAATCGCGTCAGTTTCATTAGTAGTTTTATATCAGTTTAGGCAATTTATGTAAATTCGGAATCCCTCGGGATTTGTAAGGGAAATGTGGTAAAGTTAGTCTATTTGAATTTGGAATTTATGCCACGCGCGTAACCAAAATGAAACAAAACACGTTAAGCATAGACTAATAAACCCTAACCAGAAGAGGCTAAACAAGGAACTCCTTTATTCAGTAGGTACTAGCTGATGCCCGCGACTTCGTCCGCGAGGATTTAGGATTTTTCCGTGGAAAGAATACAGTAATGCAAAGTTGACATCTCCTGAGGATGCTCCGGTGTCGGGGTGAAACGTGCGTCGAGATTAATATAAAAGTCTTTTGTGGTGATTGCATGTGAGTGGTGGTGGCATTGCTTGCTTGGGAACTTGGCTTTCTTGCTTGGTTGGTGAGTTAAGCGGTGCTAAGCTTGTAACTGCATGTTTGACCATACAAATTTTTGGAACGAAGTTCCTTATCGCGCGTTGTGAAAGGGGGCTAGACGGAAAAAATTCTTACGAAAAGTTGTCACGACACTTTTTGCTATAGTAGCTCTCATGTTTTTCTGTCTGTCTCTCTCTCTCTTATAGAAAGCAAGCCAGATATTTTCATTTCTATTTCGCATTGAACTTCGTTCCATTCGGGTGTCCCTTGACACCTCTCAAGTTTTTTTTTTCTGTTGGCGGATTATAACAAAATAATTCTAACCTTTCTTGCTAACCTAAACTCACTCAACCCAAACTAGCATTTTTTGGTGATAAAAAAACTTTAACCCCAACCTACCCCTAACCGTCTGATGTAGAACCCATCCAGGAAAATAATATTTTTCTCAGCTGAAACGCATTTTGATTAATAATCTTGGCGCGAGGAGACAGCCGTATTTTCTCACCATAAGTTACAAATCATTCGTCTATATTAACGTGGACTTGGGTAAGGAAAAATAGATTTTGTCTCGCCGAGTGTCTGATAAATAAGCAAGTCGCATGAAAAATTCCATAAAAGGAAAGCTTATCAAATCTCCTAATAGATTTATAAACATATATCAAAAATTCCGAGGCTGGCGGGATTCGAACCCACATCCCTCTGGGAAAATTGTTACAAGCAATGTGGCATCTATAATTTCTTAAGAGCTCCGTTGTATTGTCTTATTCTACGTCCGCGCGAATTTAGTTTTTAAAATCCCTCGGGAACTCCTTGATTTTCCGGGATATAATATAAAGGTAGGCTATGTCACTCTCCAGGTCCTCAATGCAAAAAATCACGTCGTAGCTCTATTGTAGCGTTATTCAAGGACAAACCAACAAACAAACACACTTTCGCATTTATATATTAGTAAGAAGTAGGATTAGTAGGATAGGATGTTTATGATGGTCTAATTGTTCATCAGTCAACAATAACATCTACCTAAATTTCTAAAAATACTTTGGTCAAATAAATAATTTAAAAAAAATATTAAACCTAGGTTCAATATTCAGGGCGAGCAAAAGTTTGCCTTTTTGCGATAGCTAGAATAAAAAGCTCTCGTTAAGTCCAATTCGGAATTTGAATCGAGCTTTAAGCGCACGCTGAAAACCCGAATAGATACGAGCTATATGCGGTTTTAAATGCGCTTAAGTGCACTGATGCGGGAAAATTTATCTGAACTGCTTCCTCAATTTTGTGGAGTTCAGCTGATCGGATAAATTCACACTTTAAGCATCGTATTAAGCGACCTGAAGATTATTTGTCGACATAGATAACTAGGGGTCCGCCACCAACGGCGTAACGTCAGTTGTTAACAGACGTCGTTAATAGGGTATTTGGCTGATATTTTTTTTACATAATTATATTAAAGTATAAAGTTTTAAATATTATTACTTAACACAATGCAATTTTTCTTTTTCTTTTTAATATCTATTCTCGGAGTTTTAAATATTACAAGATGGCCGCGACTTCGTCAGCATAGATTAAAGTAACAATATATTTTAAATTTTTGAAGTGATTTTTAAAAAACAATTAAATACCTACTCCATATAACGAAAAAATATTTTTCAGCATATCCACATACAGTTCGACTTAATTTTGAAGTGCATTCCTCCATAAATAATAATAAGAAAGAAAACTGTGTTCAGAAATACGCGATACTCCTGGAGATATCTTGCAAGATCAAAAGGAGTTTGATTTATTGTAGGCAGGGAGTCGAACAGAACGCTTTTCATTACTTACCCCAATATATAACTTGTATAGGTGAGTAATCAACTTTTTTTTGTCGTTCTAGAAAAGAAAAATGTTTTTTTGTAAATCAGTTACATTAAAATATAGATAACTAGTTGATGCCCGCGGATTCGCTCGCGTGGATTTACTTTTTAAAATCCCGCTGGAACTCTTTGGTTTTCCGGGATAAAAGAAGCCTATGTCACTCTCTCAGTCCTCAACTACACCCATGCAAAAAATCACGTCGATCATTGCTTTATTGCAGCGTGATTGCAGGACAAACCAAGAAACCAAATAAAATTATCAAGAAATGAAGTTCCTGAAAAGCCAGCAACGCAAAGACACCACGCCTTTGGTACTACAAATGTTCATGGGCGGCGGTAATCACTTTACATCAGGTGACCCGCCAGCTCGTTTGCCCGCTATCCATATAAAAAAAATAAAACAACAAACAAACACTTTCGCGTTTATAATATTAGTAAGGATTTATCTTTCGCTTTTGCCTACATTAAACTTAATTGGAGAATAATCTAAACCTAAAATGAAAATAATTACCCGAAATGAGATACCTAACCAGAAAGCTTTATAACCTACTAGACGATGCCCGCGACTTCGTCCGCGTGGATCAAGGTTTTTCAATTCCCATGGGAACTCTGTAATTTTCCTAATTTTCCGGGATAAAATGTAGCCTATGTTTTAATCCTGAGTATGAGCAAATCGGTTCATTCGTTTTGGCCTGAAGGAGTAACAAACATACACACACTTACACACACACACACACACACACACACACACACACACACACACACACACACACACACACACACACACACACGCACACACACACACACACACACACACACACACACACACACACACACACACACACACACACACACACACACACACACACACACACACACACACACACACACACACACACACACACACACACATACACATATAAACTTTCGGCTTTATAATATTAGTGTGATGTGATATAACGCACTCCATCATGATTTCTGCTTAGGAGAAATCATGATATACAGTGGAAATTAAATTACAACTAACTTTGCGAATCTACATTACACATTATGAACTGTAGGGCCACGACCTTTATATTGTCGGCACGGTATTTGTTTGTCTGGTGGGAGGTTTTGGCCGTGGCTAGTTACCACCCTACCGTCAAAGACGTGCCGCCAAGCGATTTAGCGTTCCGGCACGATGGGGTGTAGAAACAGATTAAGAGAATGAGTTGAATGTACACTGCCATACCTAAGTTAGCCCGCTACCATCTTAGACTGCATCGTCACTTCCAATCTGGTGAAATTGCAGTCAAAGACTATCTTGTCATCGAATAAAAAAATCTCCTCAGGCGTTTGAAGATCGTCAACAAGACGTGCCGCTAAGCGATTTAGTGTTCTGGCAGAACGCTAAATCCCTTGGCGGCACGTCTTTGACGGTAGGAAGGTAGCTAGCTACGGCCAAAGCCTTCCACCAGGCCATACCAGAGACAATTTAGATATTTATATTCCCAAATTGGCCCCGCCGGGAATCGAACCCGTGACCTCTCACAGCTCTGACCATTGCGCCAAGGAGGTTGTCAAGTATCTTTTTGCATCGTCAAAAGTCGTGGCCCAGCGCAAGTGTCTAACTTCTATCATGCGTATGGTAACCGTTCCATTTGCATAATAGGCTACAAACTGATGCTGTTGTAATTTATACCATAATTTAAATATATTTAGTTGGAACTTAATCATGGTAGTTCGCACTACTATGTGAGTGATTTCGCTTAAATATATTATTGTGTTTGGTATTTGGCGAATTAACATTCGTAATTATTCATAGTGCAGGTTTGAAAATCAGGAGAATTATATAATGTCCAACCTCCTCAGAGATTAGCCATCTGCGCGGGGGATATTATAGTGCACAAGTGTGTGCGCAAACAGGTGCCCTCTCTGTTCCCTCACTCTCATAGGCCGATGGGACGGAAATCCAACACAACCGGAGAGAGATCAGCCCTCCGATTCAAACCCTTCCGATAACTTATTTATCGATCGATTCGGTTTGTTACCGTACGATACCATATATTTTCAATTCGTAAATGCTCTTGTAATCGTATGTATCTTGTCGATGTCGATAACGTAGTCGATACCGAACTGTATCCTCAAACCAAACGCTCTGAATCACACGAAAAAAATTTTTATACGAGATCGATATCTAACCGTATCGACACGGTATGTTATCGAACAGGTCTGAATCGTCCCCCAGGTGCAGGACCGACGGCTTAACGTACTCTCCAGGTAACTCACCGCTAACTTCCTAACTCCGGGTTAGAACTTAAAATTTCTTGACAGAAAAACCCAATACATTTTTTGACCCGACCTGTGAATCGAACCCGCGACCTTGTCATCCGTTGTAAAGGATGCTAATACTAGACTAACGAGACAGGTAATATATACCTACTTACGGAGGAATAAAATGATAGTCTTATAGTTTTAATTTAAAGGTAGGTAAATAATATTATGATTTTACAAAACAGAATTGTCGGTGACGGGTTGACTTTTAAATTTTATTATTAATGAATTCAATTTTTCCGATTTCATTCGTCGGACTTCGCATTGTTATCCAATAGGTAAATATTTTTGCATAACTTATGAAACGATGGGTTTTCGACTTTTCACTGGTAGGTAAATATAAAAGTTTATTGGCTCGATGTTCGAAAATATTATTTATTTATCGCAGTAGGTATAAACTTATATACTTGGGTATTTTTTCCATCCCTTACGCGATCTTGGGACGAGGGCAGCTTGCTATGGCACAAGCAGCCTTACCTGCTGGTGAGCGTAGTTTTGGGGTCTATTTCTTCCGGAACGAGTCCAAGGGGCGTCGCGCAAGGGCGGCACACCGGTTTGTGTTCGTAAGAGATCTCGGAGTCTTCCAATATGCACTGAGAATGGCCATCGAAGGGGTTTTAGTAGATAAAAATCCTACATAACCCGATATTCTCCCGCAGAATATTGGGTATCTTAGGAAGATTTCCCCTCCCGTAAACACAAAAAAAGACGTGTAGCACTCGGGGACTGCCGCGGTAAAGCTATTGCATAACATTTTTTATCAACGCCATCTAGCGGTGAGAGGAGTCCCGCGTCAGGTTATTTTCGTTACGGAATTTCTGGATTCGGTCTCCACGCTCAAGGCCCGCGATAGAAGCTATGCAATAGCTTAAAAAAAATATCGATGAAATTGATTTTGTGAATTGTCTGCAGACATCTTAATAAGGTCGAACGACAGTCACTTATGGTAAGTTTTAATTTGAACAGGTTTTATGTGAAACTTTGTGAGAGTTAACTGGCAAAGGTTAATCGCCACGCAGCACTGGGCAGACGGGATATTAGCGGCAAAAGATCGTATTCTGTGGCGATCCTTGCATAAGACTTACGTCCAGCTGTGGACGTCTATCCGTTGAGACGATGACGATATTATTATATTTTCCCGTCAGTTAGTATCACTTACTGACTTAACTCAACAAATAACCTCAGAAAACAGTATCACAATTCACAAAGCTTGGTCCGTACTAAACTGCTTGAAATTTAAAGCAAGTTTTAAGTCTTCTTAGTACAAGTTTGTTCATTAGCCTCGGTGAAAGTCGCAAAGTTTTCCGAATTATATCGTCGAGTCGCTTTGGTCATAGTTCCACGAATAAATAATTTTATGAGGTCGGAAGCGGGTAATACGGCTCGACCATTTTAAAGAAGCTGGAAAATTCGCCACAGAGCTACACTTGAAAATTTCACTTATGCAATAGTTTTTAAAAGCTTCAATAGCCCAACGGTTAAAGGTACGGACTGAAAACTGAAAGATCGCAGGTTCGAGCCCTATACACGTTGCACTATTGTCTTACTCCTAGCTATTCTTATATTATATATATTCTTATAGTAATAGTTCTTTCTTATAGTATATTCTTTACTAGTTGCCTATGCGCTATTCCAATAAATCTATCTCTGTGGCAAATTTCAACTAAATCGATTCAATCGTTTTCAACTAAATCGATTCAACTAATCGATTGCAGCGTGATTGAGTAACAAACAACCATACATCCATCCATTCATCCATATAATTAAATAGAGTAGTGGAAGCTATAGAAGGAAAAGTTTATCTAAAAAACTTGTTTTCATTCTTTAATATTTAGGTACATAATATTTTACGTAAGCAAAACAAATACGTCTGAAGTTATTACAAGAAACTTCTGCTAAGCAGAAGCTGTTCTGCACACCGCCGCATAGGTTGGCGAACAACTTACTTGAAATTTAAAGCACGTCTTAACTCTATGGTACGAGTTTATTCATTAGCAGACGCGAATCGCAAATTAATATTTTAATGTGAAAAAATCATGTCTACAATATGAGTTATATGCTCAAAAAACAAGTGAAAGAATTGTGCAGAACGACAAAGAATATGATAGAGCACTTAATTGTCAAGCTTTCGTCAAATGATATGACAAATTACGACAAATATCTGCCATTAAGTGCTTCATATACCTACCGCATGCTTGTATCATATCCACCTCTCTTTATACTATACTGTATCATAGGTCTACTAAAATATATGCCCATCCATGTTTTAACTTAATCGACGTAATCACTCCTCTTTTTTATTTTATTGAATATGTAAAAGGAAAAGCTGACTGACTGACTGATCTATCAACGCACAGCTCAAACCACTGAATAGATCGGACAGTTTGGCACACAGATAGCTATTACGACGCAGGCATCTACTAAGAAAAGATTTTTGAAAATTCAACCCCTAAAGGGGTAAAATAGGGGTTTGAAAAATCGAACGTAACGTGAGCGGAGCCGCGGGAAAAATCTTATAAATCGGTTGAATCGGTTGGATAAACGTCCACTTCTGAACCATGACCATCCTGACCATCTCTTGTATGGTCTTCCACAAGACCGAGATCATGTGCCACTTGTATCCAGCGGCTCCCTGTGATTCCACTGATATCATCGGCCCACCTAGTGGAGGGTCTGCCAAAACTGCGCTTGCAAGGTGCTTTGTAGAAAGTTTCCACGGTATTTTCTAGTCGATGAAGTCGCGGGCATCAACTAAATGATAAGTTGTTTAATCGAATAAATTGTAAACTTTCTCTACCTCTATGTAGGTGAACATTATGTCTTTAGCTTGTTTAATGGTTTTAATAATTAAGATAAAATTAATATTAGATTATTCAATACTAGGTGATGCCCGCGGCTTCGCTCGCGTGGATTTAGTTTTTCAACATCCGCGGGATCTCTTTTATTTTCCGGAATAAAAAGTAGCCTATGTCAACTATACCCATGCAAAAAATCACGTCGATCCATTGCTTTGTTGCGGCGTCATTCAAGGATAAACCAACAAACCAATAAACAACACTTTCGCATTTATAAAACTAGTAAGGAAGTAAGGATAAATAATTATTACACGTTAATAATACTTTGTCCTATTACTCTACAACTTCTAGGATCAAGTTGGAAACCTTGGTGCTGACGTCGCGATTTATGTCTGTTCAGACCTTAACACTGTTATCTACAAGGAACAGCCCCGGCGTTTGTGTTGTTATTCATGCTTAAAGAGATTGATGATGAGAGAAAAGATATATTATAACAGATTAGGTGATTTAATTGCTATTACTCCTGCACTGAGAACCATCCTCAAAAGGCGCTGATAAATAATTAATTCTCTACATATTATATTTATAGCTAATTTTTTGTGTTCTGATGTCCTTGTCTATGTAATATATACGTGGATGGTGTTGCCTATATATCAGAAGAGGGTAAAGTAAAACGAAAATCTAGTACCAATAAGTTTCCCCGATATTGTTTGCTGTTGTTACACAAACCAGTTTCGAAATTCAATTTCTATCGCGATTCATTTTATATTGCCCGCTGCTCGATAAACTATAATGTACACTGTTTTCTTACGTGCCAGTTTGTTTACGGAAGGTGTATAAAAAATCAATTTTCAATATTGCAATCTGTATCGTGAAGTGATTGTGTCAATTACAATCATAGCAAGCTTTACTTCCTTACTTCCTTATTATATCCTTTGGCAGTGAGTCACCCCCGTGCTTCGGAGAGCACGTAAAGCTGTCCGTCCTGCTGATCTCTCTCCGGTCGTGTCGGATTTCGGTCCCATCGGACTATGAGAGTGAGGGAACAAAGAGTGCACCTGCGTTTTGCGCACACACTTGTACACTTTAATATCTCCCGCCGCAGATGGCGAATCTCTGTTATGGAGATTGGCCGCCATGGCCGGATTCGGTCGGGAGGGAGGACTTTATTTATTATCCTTAATAGTATTATAAATGCGGAAGTGTGTGTGTTTGTTTTTTGGTTTGTTGTTAATTGCTTTGTTGGTTTTTCCTTCAATCACGCAGCAAGCAACAGAATAACAGATAGACGCGATTTTTTGCATAGATATACTTTTTATCCCGGAAAAACAAAGGGTGAGAAACCTAACTCCACTCGAACGAAGTCGCGAGCATCAGCTAGTCATGAAATAAGGAAATTCTTTTGTAGGTTTTGAATGTCTTATTTGTCTTATTAGATTTCTTTATGCTTACCTGGTTGCTCTGTGGATTTATACGGATGATTTGTGCCAAATCCTTTTATCACGGTTGAGCTCCTAAAACCTTTGCCTAAAACCGCTAATAACTAGCTAATACTCGCGACTTCATCCGCATAGAGTTTGGTTTTAAAGTCCTTCTGTAACCTTTAGTTTTCCCGGGATAAATAGAAGACTATTTCACTCTCCAGGTGAACTAACAAACAAACACTTTCTGTCTAATACAAATCATTTTTAATTCTTCCTACTAATATTATAAATTATAAATGTAGAAGTTTATAAGGATGGATGTATGGATGGAGAGACGGATGAATGTTTGTTACTCCTTTACACCACAACGAATGAACTTATTTGGCTGTTTGGAATGGAGATAGCTCATATCCAGGATTAACACAAATAACATTAACAAATATCCCGCAAAGTTAAAGAATTCCCTCGGGAAACTAAAATCCTTAACTTCGTCTAAGTATATCATGCTCTCTTTAAAATTTCTGTGGTGGTGTCGTGTGGTGCGGGTTGTTACGTTCCGTACAGTAATGGTAGATTCATTGACGATTCAAAAGTACTTGTAAAAGTTTATTTGAAAAATAAATATTTCTATATTAATTTCTATTTCGAAGTCGCGGCATCAGCTAGTACAGAAATATTCGTACTATTAGTATGAATCTAAAGAAATGCTAAGTGGAAAGAGATCAGTTTTTACACTGTAGAAGTTTCATGGCTTTTTCCGCTGGGAAAGGTTTACGCCTGTGGTGCACTAATCCCATCGCATGCAACATCACGTGAGCGACTTGCTCTGGCAGTGTGCAGAGCGGTGTTATCAGGACCACCTGAAAATAAAGAAACAGTATGTGTAATAAAAATATTAAATTAAAAAAAATCAAAAACCCGACTGCGTAAAAATTTGATTTTAAATAAAAACTGAAAGGACTGTCGTGTTTTTTTTTGTTCAGTTTTTATTTTAAATATTCATTTTTTACGTATTCGGGTTTTTGATATTTTATTTCACACTTTTTTGTGAGGATTATAAGACGGTAAATTTCACAATCTTATGATTTCATTGAGGGAGTTAACTGAAAAATGAAATATTAAATTAAAAAAATCAAAAACCCGACTCTTTTAATAAACACTGTAAAAGAAAAAGCAAGTCCAGTAATCAAGAATACTGTTAAATAATACTCGTATGACTTAACAGTCCGGACAGTATAGGGAAAACTTGAACCGATCTAGATTTTTAATGGGTCCCGACTGTTTAGTGTAAGTCTCTAGATTACTGGACGTCAGATGGTAAAAAATACATTCGTACCCGGCGTCTGTAAAAGGATAATACGGGCAAGCAGTAATACTCCAACACATCGGAGAATGTGAAGAAGAGATGTTTTAGTGAATAAATCTGCTTAACTTATACCTCGCCGACTGTCAAAGCTTCATTATAAAGCCCTGGATAATAGTTGGTAAAAAATACCCATTCGTACCCGGCGTCTGTAAATGGATAATACGGGCAAGCAGCAATACTCCAACACGTCGGAGAATGAGAAGAAGAGATATTTTAGTGAATAAATCTGCTTAACTTATACCTCGCCGACTGTCAAAGCTTCAGAATAAAGCCGTGAATAATAGTTGGTAAAAATACCCATTCGTACCCGGCGTCTGTAAAAGGATAATACGGGCAAGCAGCAATACTCCAACACATCGGAGTATGTGAAGAAGAGATATTTTAAGGAATAAATCTGCTTAACTTATACCTCGCCGACTGTCAAAGCTTCAGTATAAAGCCGTGGATAATAGTTGGTAAAAAATACCCATTCGTACCCGGCGTCTGTAAAAGGATAACACGGGCAAGCAGCAATACTCCAACACATCGGAGAATGTGAAGAAGAGATAGGTGACGTTGCAGCCGCGGGCCAACACAACCGGATTGTATTCTACGAACTGCAAACAAGACCGCGCTTCCATGTGTCTTATACCTCTATGGGCAACGTTCACCAAACGATTTGGATCTGTAACAACAAGATATAGTGTAAAAACGAAAGCCTTCTAACTACTAAACTATACTATAAAAACTATCGTCACGAACGAACGGCTTATAATAATACTAAAAGACTAGCTTTTGCCCCCGCGACTTCGTCCGCGTGGAATTAGATTTTGGAGTGGAATTTTCAAAAACTGTGACACACGTACTTCTTTATTTTTAACTGAAAGCTCAAATACCAACTTTGATGGAAACAGCTTGAAAAATGACGGAGTTTCATATAAACTTCCATCCCCTATTTAAACCCCTTAGGGGTGGAATTTCCAATAATCCTTTCTTAGTGTGCGCCTACGTCATAAAAGGAACCAACTGTAAAAATTTCAAGTTTCTAACTTCAGTAGTTTAGGCTGTGCGTTGATATCTCAGTCAGTCAGTCAGTCAGTCAGTCAGTCAGGACTTTGAATTTTATATATATAGATAAAACCACATAATATGTCAGCAATGGGTATGAATTGGATTTATATATATTTTTACTAGCTGATGGTGATGAATATTTTAGTTTTTAAAAATCCCATGGAATCTACGATTCCAATCCCACCGATTTTCCGTGATAAAAAGTAGCCTATATCACACTTCGATCCGTTGCTTTGTTGCGGCGTAATTGAAGGACAAACCAACAACAATTTGCGGGCATCAACTAGTACTTACTAAGCAGGTAGAAGTTGTAAGCAAATGGTATTTTGTCGTTATTCCACTCACAAGGCCAGCCATCAGGTAAACCTTTTTCTATTCCTAAAAGTAAAATTATAAAGTTGACTTTTCAATTGATAAGTTGTGTTGGTTGACTCATTATTGCGTGTCTGCGTCCAATTTTGATGGTTGACCCAGTACCAATTTAACTCGGCAATTGTTTCTAATAATATAATAATTTATTTCTTGGCGTGGTAAAAAAAAACTAACTAGTGTTATTACAAGAATCCATAACCGACGCACCAACACAATAAAGTAAGGCGAATATTCCAACAAATCGTAACATGCAATACAATGACTGCATATTGTTTTACGAGTATGATATTCTGTTTTGTATTTTTTCTATCGAAAATAACTTTTTCTTTTTATTAGTAACTAGTTGATAGTTGATGCCGGCGGCTTTGCTCGCGTGGATTTAGTTTTTAAAAATCCCGCGGATCTCATTGATTTTTCCGTGATAAAAAAATAGCCTATGTCTCTCTCCCGGTCCTCAACTATCATGCAAAAAATCAGGTCGATCCGTTGCTTTGTTGCCGCAAGATTGAGGGACAAACCAACAAACAAACACACTTTCACCTTTATAATATTAGTAAGGATTAGTAAGGATAATTAAAATTTTAAAATGCATTGTTGCAGAAAGAACGCGATAAATTCAGCCAATCACCACGATTCAGACTTTAGCAATGACATCGACATAAATACAATTATAGACGAACAGCAGAACACAAAATTGGCCTTTCATTTCAAAATTAGGTGCTTTACCCATACCACACTAATGCACGGTCGACTGTGCATGTCAGTTGAACAAGGTGAGTGATCGGAACGCCATATTTAGTGCGTAGTATATTTACATCGATGAGAAATGATTGATGGAGCTTTTACAGAATCCTTATTACGCATTTATTACGTCAATGAAAATTATATAAACCAAAAAAATTTTATTTTTCCATTGAAAATTGCAATAGGTCTCTGAGGCACAAGGAAAATTTTAAAATCTTGTCTTACAACTTTCAACAGGAAAGTTTGTCTTTAAATTCGTTTAAAGTGGGCCACATGGTTCCAACCAAAGTTTATAAAGAAGTGGAGAGCTAACTTTACAGTCTACATTACACTTTGAAAAATAATGTTGGTAGATGTATAAAAAGAGCGTTAGATAATGCTGCCTTTCTTTTTTTTTTTTTTTATATTTAGACGCGGTTTTTTCTCCGATATGTGTCGGAGTTTTGTGTGCCTTTTTTATTTTATTTATTTATGTTTTACGTGCGTCTTATAATAGTATATTACTTTTAGATTTTTATATACAGTGATTAGCAACAGTACACAAGCGGTTTTTATGCATGTTAATATTTATATTCAATAATATAGGTACAACATTGCATCTTTACTGCCGTGTACTGTTCCTTTTCACTGCTTTTTGCGCAATTCTCGTGAAGAATTGGAGAAGCAGCTCTCTCGTCATTTTATTATTTAATATAGCGGGGATTGAGTCCCTGCACAAATTCATTTGTATTTGCTGGAGTAAGTCCTCTCTAGCTCGGCTGTGCTGCGGACAGTCTATAATTAAATGAAGGACCGTTTCTTCTATGTTTTCGTCGCAGTCACAGCCAGGATCTTCCATACATTTGAACTTGTGCAGGTACCCCGCAAATGCTCCGTGTCCTGAGAGGATTTGCACAAGGAGGGGAGTCAGCCTAATTTTGCTTAAAATTTTATACGCCTGTGGTATTGTTGGCAGAAAATACTTCGTTTGAGAGGCCGTTTCTCCCGATTTATATCGTTCGTCCCAGCTCATGATGGTGTCCGCTCGTATGGTCCTTTTTATAAAGGAGAGCGGACAATCATCATAGCTGGGCTTCGTTTTGAGTCTTGTTACGGCCTCTTTAGCCAAGAAATCAGCCCTCTCGTTTCCTGTCAGCCCCTTGTGTGCACGCACCCAGAAAAGGTTGACACCTCTGCCCCTTGCCTTCAGGCTTAAATTCCTCCTGATTTCAAAGGACAAAGGGTGGAAAGTTCCAGCCCTGGCTACGGTTTGCAGCGCCGACCTTGAGTCGCTAAGGATATTCACAGAGGTTTCCTGCGTCTTGAGAGCAACATTTGTTGCTTGATATAGTGCGTACAACTCTGCCTGGAAAACTGTACAATAGGGGGCTAGTCTAAATTTTTTACTTATTATTTCGACGCCGCCTTTCCATCCAGACAGAGCTGCGCCCACTCCTTCATCCATTTTGCTGCCGTCTGTAAATATCCTTAGATCAGTCGTGCCGCAATCTACCTGCGATTCCGGCGCTAATTCTCCCAGACACTGAAACTCCACGTCTGCTTCTTCAGTGGGATGTGGGGCGTACTGAACAGTAGTAATATAACATGCTGCCTTTCATACATGAAGACCCAAAGATGCTAAGTGAGAAATCATCATATCAACCGACGGAAGTCCAGTAGGTCGTTAAGCCCTTGCAGGCAATGCCACAGAACATGATCTTGTGCCGCTTGTATTCAGCAGCTGTCAGCAACTCGCTTAGTATCGTCCAAACAATAAGAGAAGGGGTAGGGGAGGGAAAGGGAGGGGGGAGGGGAAATAACCACGTCTTGGGACCAAAGCGCGTCTATCGTATACTCGCGTTTATCTTAATTTGCAATGATACTCCCAGCATAGGCAGCTCTATCACCAATTAAGTGACCTTAAAACTTCTTATGAGTGAGAGATGCGATTGACTGCGATCTCACTTCATGGTAAGTGACGATGCAGTCTAAGACAGTAGCGGGCTAACTTGTAAGGGGTATGGCAGTGTAGATTCTACCCATTCCCCTAATCGGTTTCTACACGCCATTGTGCCGGAACGATGAATCGCTTGGCGGCACGTCTTTGACGGGAGGGTGGTAACTAGCCACGGCCAAAGCCTCCCACCGGACGAAAACGTATATGAATTAACGAGCTTATGAGTCGTTGCATTTTCATTTCCACTAGAGCACAGAATACATAATAATTCAGGTACTAGAGATGGGCTAAGCTATTAGAATGGAACGATCCGATTGCTCGCTCTCGACATAATATATCCCTCGCTACACATCCGTTCAAATCCCTGGTGGAAAGGCAGTCTATAACTAGTCGAAGTCGTTAAGCGACATTTCTACAGAACAGTTTCGCTTGAGTGCGCTCCATACAAATGAAGTTTGATTTTTATTTTTAGTCATTCATATTTTGTAGACAGAATACTTTGTTGTAATATCCAATTCCAGTTCAATTGGTATAGAGGTAACGGGACCCTGCGCTGTGTGTGGCCTGACATATGACATAGTTATAATATTTTAATATTTTAATAGTGCAATGGGTGTGGTTTGAACTGTCGATCTTTCGGTTTATAGTTCGCGCCTTAACCATTGCCCTATTGAGGTTCAGTTGTTTGATTAATTTTCAAAACTTTGTTTTTATGGGGTGCGCTTGAGATAAACTTTGCGATGTTAATCTACAGGAAAATAGTTTTCAGTAAATACAAAGTGCGATTAATATATTTTTAAATAATAATAATTTAAACATATTATAGCTATTTAAATGACTCGCTTATACTGAACTTTGATGTACGAGACACAATGCAAATTGAAATAGAGCAAACTTCCTACATTAACATGACAAATGGAGGCGGATACTCAACTAAGGAGAGCGGGATTCAATATTTGCATAATTCGCATAATTCGTGCTAATGTAGCTACGACTGAGCTAATAGGCACCGATAGCAAAAATCGTATATTTATGGTATTTAAAACAAAAGTTTATTATAATAAACGCGTGGCTCATGGTTGAGTGTGTCTTGTCTAATAAGGGTGTGCGAGAGCTTGCTCCCGCCTGGCTGCTCCCACCTAGGCTCCTGACAGGCACGCACACTTACGCAATCTGCAATGTGCATGTACACTACGTAACCACAAGTAAAGCTCACGCGCCCTCGTGAATTACAAACAAGTATACTTACATGTTTATAAAAGTCTTTGTTTAACGTTATCAAATTAAAAAAACTTATTCTTAAACCAGAACAGTTGTCAATTGTCAAGTATAATATTTATATCTTATTCTAACACCATTTATTAAACTTGCCCGAGACTCATTTAAACTGCGGTGTGGGTTTTCCTCGTAGCGGAAAATCATATTTTTATCTCAAAACGAACGTAATTAATAATCTCTTGGCGTGAGAAAACATTTGTATTTTTCTCGCCATGAGTTGCTTTTCGTTTATCTTGACGTGGATTTGACAAATGCGTCTGTTTTTCTCGATTCACATTACCTATTTTACGTTGTAACGTCTTTGTAAGTGGAATTGGTTCTGATGGTTCTGAACAACAAAAAATGTACCTTTTTTTATCCCCGTAATTGGATTTCTATGAAAAACTATCGTTCCTCTTGCTCGATATTCATTTAGATTCAGAAAGTTTAAGAGTGTATATAGGTTGGCCAGAAGGGACAAAGTCGTCGTAAATGGTCTCTCGTGTACCAACATTGGGTAGAAACTAGAAGGGAAATAGTTTCCTAAAAAGGACGAAATCAAAACTTTTCATGCATAAATTCGCGACTTTTCTCTTCTGGGCAAACTTAACTACATCGCTAGTAGGTGGCCTTTCTTCTGTGAACTAAGAATGATTTATTCTCTCTTCTCAACTACTCTCAAGCGCATTCTAGGTTTAAAGTCATTCAAAACCGTTGTAAGTCATTGAAATGCTGGAACGTTCTACAAATTGAGATCCGCGACGAAGGTTTGTAAGATATTATAATAATGCTAGAGAATTACACAGGCTCAAAGATTTGTATGTTTCTAATGTATTTGAAATAGATCACAACATCAGACCCAGGATTCTGTAACTCAGTGCCTATCAAAAAATGAAAGCCACTGACATACATTTTTAGTAATTGAAGAGAAATGTCATTTACTACTTCATAGTAAACCGTCAGTGGCTTTAATTTTTTGATAGGCACTGAGTTACAGAATCAGCCCCCAGGACAAACTTACCATGGAAAATAGATCTTTTCCCAAATAAAACGTAGAATACGCGAAAAGTTGCCAGAATCTCTAGTCTACACAAAAAGGTACTCAAAGTTTTACACAACAATTCCGTCTTTGTGGTGCTCTTTACAAACTTTTCGGCAACCTCAATGGTTTAACTCTTATATCGAGAGAAACTTTTCTCATTGAAAAGTGTGGACAGTTTTAAAACTTTAAAGCAAATTTTAGTGAACTCGTTTCGTTTCCTAAAATCGGTAGGTATAAAACTTGCGTTGCGTTTTTTTAAAGACATTTTTGTTTGATAACATTAACATAAAGATACTTGGCTAATTTATTCTTTTGAAGAAAAAAGTAAATAAAAAATTAACATTGAAAACAAAACTCATTAGCGTTGGTAACACACCAACGCTATGACAAGTTGGTTTAATAAGGTCAAAGCAAAACAAGTACAGTTAATAGCATGCAACTAGTATAGTTCTTTCAATTCACGAGGGCACGTAAACGTTACTTATGGTTACGTCGTGTATATGCGCATTGCGTAAGTGTGTGTGCCTGTCACGAGCCTAGGTGGAAACGGTCGCGAGCAAGCTCTCGCTCCCACTTATGCAGATACGACACACACACACACACAACCATGAGCCACGCGCTCTCGTGAATTGCAAGAACTATACATAATATATGGATGGTTAATATGTAGTAGGGAATTCTAACCTTCAGTTTAAGTATCAGTCATCAGTTGCTGGTATCAAAAAAAGCATACATAATATAGGTTAAGCCAGAAGCGAGAATCCACGAATAAAGACGTCTAATTAAAAATTCCTTTTTTGAAGTTGTCTAAAAAGAAGCAGGACCTGTGCCAACACCTTAGTTCGCTAAGTTTTACAAACTTATTAGTACAGAGTTTACTCTGTACTAATAAGGACAAAGTTGCGGGTATCACCTAGTTTAAGGTGATACCCGCAACTTTGTCCTTGAAGATTTAGATTTTTATATCCCTGGGAAACTTTTTGATACCCCGGAATAAAAATTAGACTCTCTCTATCCCCAAGATGCAAAAATCTTTATGCCTTTCCTCAAGATTGGTTACCGTAGTGTTTTCTCAGGATCCTACCTGGGATTTAACCCGGAAAAACAGAGAGTACTTGCAACTCCACACAAACGAAGTCGCGGGCAGAAGCTAGTAAGGTATAGATTTTCACTTCAATGTTAGGTACATTTTTCGATATAGCATAATAGGTAGGCCGCCACGCAGCTCATACCGTAATAAACTGAACTGCTAAACATAAAATAAAGATACGGACCCTCGATAAAAATACCTTACGTCTCTATTTATAAATACCTACTATTCAAGCCACTGACCTCTATGTTTAATATATGATTAGCACTGGACTTGCCGCTGTGATTTCTTTTTTAAACCTACTTGGATTGACGCCATCTTGGAACTGTAAGCAAAGATAACCAATCATAACCTTTACTTGGTACCTACAATAACTATTCATAATCGACAGTTCGTAAATCTCCACAGTTTAGGAGGGCAGTACCCCTGTCTTAGTGTGTCAGGATTCGTAAAACACTAGACTGTATAAATTGATTAACTTTTATTAAAATTAATTAGTAGTTAACAATTTTACGTTGTAGTCTTTATACAAATTCACAGAGCCCCGAGGGGCCGAGCCGTAACCGCCCTTTTTTCTATCACTTGATGTCACTTGTGACAAGTGACAGAGGCATAGATATTAACATTGTATTTTGTTGATTTTACACGAACACCCTGCAGCATGTTACATCTTTTTTTGTATAATCTTTTAATATTAAGTAGGCTCATACAAGTTGCCTAATAAAAATTCAGCTTTATACTAAAACTTTTTCAAATAGAATTGAGTTCCCTATAAAAGTTGCGTTAAAAATAAACAGAAACGTTCAAAGAGACGCGGGAAGTTGACAGCTAAGTCGTAAATCTTCAAACTTTTGGCAGGCCTTTTTGGATGGTGAAAGGAAATTATCTGTTTTCGCAATTATCTCTTAATCCTTTACGAGAAAGTGAATTTCTTGAACAATACCTATTTTAATGTTACAATATAGGTATACAAATAAAACATTAAATTTAAAAAATCAAAAACCCGACTTCGCAAATAAAAACTGAAAAGGAAAAGTTTAGTAATCTAGAATTGGGAAGATTTGAACCCATCTAGATTTTTAATGGCTCTCGACTGTTTAATATGAAAATTAGAATTCCGCGAGGGTTAAAAAACCTTATCCACGCGGACGAAGTCGCGGACATCATCTAGAATAAAAATAAAAATAATAATTTATTAATCCATTACATTTATGTAATGAATCAACCAGTAATTAATAAAACGGAGAGCGGAATTTATTTTCCGGTTTTCCCGGAAAAAACTTGTTACGCAACTTTTGCAAAGCCTTTAAAAATATTTCTAAAAATTTTATCGTGGTTTGTTTTTCATGAACCGACGTCAACTATTTACCAACGATGTGGAGAGTTTGGAACAAGTTTTTTTTAATATATAGACTAGCGCTTGACTATTATCTCACCTGATGGTAAGTGAAGATGCAGCCTAAGATGATGCGCGCTTGCCTAGAAGTTAAAATCTTTTCGACGAAATATTTCAATGTGTACCATATTTTATCCTATACCATCATCCTATCCTACTAAAATCTTATCTTATAAATGCGAAAAGTTTGTGAGGATGGATGTATGGATGGATGTTTGTTTACTCCTTCACGCTACAACGAATGAACCGGTTTGACTGCAGTTTTGAATAGGAATATCTCATGTCCAGGATTCACAACAAACTGGCCCACCAGTTTGGCGAGATAGTATGTAATGAACCTTTTTGTTTTAAATTAAATTATGATTAAAGAAATTTAAAAAAAAAAGACACATAGGCTACTAAAGAGTACTCGCGGGAATCAAAAATCCATAATCCGTGCGTTCTTCTTCTTTATCAAGTGATAGACGTCCACTGCTGGACATAGGTCCCTTACATGGCTTTTCACAGGTCTTGCGCCACCTTGGTCTTGCCTGATTCCAGCGGCTCCCTGCGACTCGTTTGATGTCGTCGGTCCACCTAGTGGGGGGTCTGCCAACACTGCGCTTCCCGGTGCGGGGTCGCCACTCCAACACCTTGGGTCCCCATCGACCATCAGCTTTTCGAACTATAATAATATGCCCCGCCCATTTCCACTTCAGTTTCGCAACTCGCTGAGCTATGTCGGTATGTATGCTATATTCCGAAATATAAAAATTAGTAATTATAAACCCCAGATTTTTACTTTAATCCGCAAAGTGTCAAATTTAATCAAAAAGTCATTACTTCCTGATAGCCTCGAGGCGTAAATTAAATTAACTGATTAATGAAATTGTGAGATTAAAAAACTTTTCTTCGACAATAATAACTCTAATTAAGAAAATTAAAAAGAATGTTTCATATAATTTATGAAATTAATTTACTGAATATACATTTAAAACAAAAAATTTACTGAATATACATTTAAAACAATCATCATGACGATCATTTTATCTGGTGTTATGCGTCTTATTCTGTTTGGTTTACGCATATTTAAACAAAAATAAAAAAGAAAGGTTCTGCACCATCGTAACAGCGATTGTATAGATCGAGCAAAAAAAACGCCGATAATATCATGTTTTTTTTTATTGATTATAATCAAAATTAACAAACAAACAAAACAATAATTATTGTTGTAGCGGGAATAACAATACACATTCTGTGATAATTTCGAGAAATACATCATGAAATACATTTGAAGTTGGATATCCAGTTGGTACCCCATGCCTACGGAACCCTAAAAAGAAAGGCATAAGAAGGATAATATATCCAATAAGGATCAGTAACCTACATTCCGAGCTGCGAACCATAAAACTCCGCTCCGGTGAAGAATTAAGAGCCCTCCAGCTGAAGTAGGCGGTCGTAGTGGCAGGAGAGCGGGCTTGAGGCTGGCCCACTTTGCCTTATCGCGTCGCCATCTAGAGTGATTCACGATTACAAGGACGCTGGTATATTGACGCGATCTCTGAGGAAAATCTGCACGTTCCAAGTGCAACGTCGAAGTGCCACAACCACAAAAATATATCAAGCCTACTGAAACAATTTTCATGAAATCTTTACCGTTCCATTTTTTTTTAAATGCCAAGCTGAAGTTGACTTATATCCTCCTATCCCATCCAAATAAGCGTACAGCTTCTGCTAGGAGTGGGTACGACAATAGTGCAACGGGTGGGGTTCGAACCTGCGACCTTTCAGTTTTCAGTCCCCACCTTTAACCGTTGGGCTATTGAGGTTCCCTAAGGACAAGCCAACAAGCATCCTTAGTATTACGTTTGTAATATCTATATTAGAAATATTTATTATGAAAAGTTTGCGCCAGATATAAATTGTATGCAAAATTATTATAATGTCATATTGCCTATGAAATTTATGGTAGGTAAGGATTACTTTGGCCATATTTTACGTCTCGTAGAAGGTCTAATGTGAATTATGGCGTACTTAGGTAGAGATGTAAACGATTGCTTATTTCTTTGCAAAATCTCGTAATATACGAAGAATATATTATCATAATAGATACTTATCTAGAATGTAATTTTGGAATAGGTAGTAATTCAGATAATCTAAAACAAACAGAACTTTCTCTCGTGAATTTAGAAGGTTTTAGAAGGTTTAGGTTTTCCTCAATAAATAAAGTAGGTGTAACGTATGGCTTATAGTTTCGTCTAGTCAAACTGTGTGTCTACGTATCACAACTATTTTCTTCTATTATGGAACAGAATATACAATAAAAAAAGTTACAAAGTGTTTTTGAATCGTCAAATGAATCTAACTGATTTTTTTTTATTCGTTGACAAGATAGTCCTTGACTGCAATCTCTCCTGATGGTAAGTGACGATGTAGTCTAAGATGGTAGCGAGCTAACTTGGAAGGTGTATGGCAGTGTACACATACCCCTAATCGATTTCTACACAACGTGCCGGAACGTTCAATCGCTTGGCGGCACGTCTTTAACGGTAGGGTGGTAACTAGCCACAGCCAAAGCCTTCCACCAGACCAGACCAAAGACAACTGAGAAATTACAAATTCCCAAATTGTCTCCGCCGGGAATCGAACCTGAGACGTCCCAATTATAAGTCCAGAGCGCTCACCACTACGCCAGAGAGGTCGTCAAAAGTGCCTTACTATGACAGTGTAATTGTGTACAATTTACAGTCACAGTAGAGCAATGCACATATAAATAAAAAAAGACGTGTGGCACTCGGGGACTGCCGCGGTAAAGCTATTGCATAGCGGTGAGCCGCTAGATGGCGTTGATAAAAAATGCGCCATCTAGCTGCTCACCGTAGAGGAGCCCCGTGTCAGGTTATTTTCGTTACGGAATTTATGGATTCGGTCTCCACGCTGGCCCGCGATAGAAGCTAGGCAATAGCTTAACTATTCTACAGGAATTAATTGCACAAAGCCAAAATCTGAACATGTCATGATGTAGGTATGTACGTAAAGCAAGGTGTTCGACATGATATAACTGCATACCCTCTGGAGAATTGATGTCTAAGCGCTGCGTGATATATGCACATATGAGTGTAAATTGATTCCGAGACACCACTATTGTGTTGTCCTCTATACAATACCTATACTTATAGTCCAGTCATTTCGTCCGAAAAAAAGGCAAATAAAAGAAAATGAATTTGCGCTTCTAATTTTTTAATATGTTGTAGGGGATACCTAGAAAAGCTTAACTTGAGATTGTCGACCAAGCTTTCCTAGGAGCTTTCGCCGCCATGTTGAAAAAAGGGGTAAAATTTGTTTTTCGGCAATAACTCGGCTATCCGATGAGATTTCGAAAATTTTTGTAGGACACTTTTTGTAGCTTTCTTTGTGCTCTACAATAACGCCTGAATCATTTTTAGCGTATCATGCATCGTTATCGAGATATCGATCGATAAAGTCAAAAATTTAGGACACAATTTTTGTTTTTTGCTTTTTTTTTCTTTGGGTCTTAATAAATATGAAAAATTGTGGAATTCAAACTTGTAGAGCATATTCAGACCTACAATTTCCTTCTTGGATTTTTTTATGTTGGACAAAAATTACGATTTCCAGCGCGCCGCAAAGTCGGTGAATCCACGCTCAGCGTCGAGCGCGCTCAAGTTAGTATACCGTATCGTGGCCGCCTGTGGGTGCAGAAAAGCGGGAATCAGTTGCTCCGTTATTTGCATGCACTGCAGTGGACAAACATGCAGTAACGTCGCCAGAGTCGACATTTTGCTTGACGACGACGACGATGTCTGTAACGATGATGATGACGATGCTCTCATCGAATCAGCATCATTTCCAACGTTTCAACAGACACAACAACTCGAAGAGTTTACGGAGGACGAAGATCATCAGCCTGGACCATCCAAGCGAAAAAAGACATGAAAAAAGTCCATCGTTCGTGTCTCGAGTGCAGAAAAAAATATTTTTCTTTCCGTTTATTTTGTTTTCTTTATTTTGTATTGTAAAAAAATAATATTTTTTACTGCACAAACAAATTATTTGTTTAATAAATTACTATTGTGTGACCCTTAATTTGTTGCTCTATGTACTTATTTTTTATCCCATCAATTTCCTGAACAATTTCCCATTCGATTCGACATCCAGACACAACCGAGCGAGCAGCTCGCTCGACGCTGAGTGTGGATTCACCGACTTTGCGGCGCGCTGGAGATCGTAATTTTTGTCCAACATAAAAAAATCCAAGAAGGAAATTGTAGGTCTGAATATGCTCTACAAGTTTGAATTCCACAATTTTTCATATTTATTAAGACCCAAAGAAAAAAAAAAGAAAAAAACAAAAATTGTGTCCTAAATTTTTGACTTTATCGATCGATATCTCGATAACGATGCATGATACGCTAAAAATGATTCAGGCGTTATTGTAGAGCACAAAGAAAGCTACAAAAAGTGTCCTACAAAAATTTTCGAAATCTCATCGGATAGCCGAGTTATTGCCGAAAAACATTTTACCCCTTTTTTCAACATGGCGGCGAAAGCTCCTAGGAAAGCTTGGTCGACAATCTCAAGTTAAGCTTTTCTAGGTATCCCCTACAACATATTAAAAAATTAGAAGCGCAAATTCATTTTCTTTTTTGAATGTACGTAATGACTGGACTATTAAGGGCCTGTGTATTCCCACTTATATTATAAATGCGAAAGTGTGTTTGTTTGTTGGTTTGTCTTTCAATAACGCTGCAACAGAGTGAGTTTGCATGAGTATATTTGAGGACCTGGAAAGTGACATAGGCTACTTTTTATCCCGGAAAATCAAAGGGTTCCCGCGGGATTTAAAAAAAACTACATCCATGCGGATGAAGTCGCGGGCATCAGCTAGTTTCTAATAAAAAAAAGACGTGTGGCACTCGGGGACTGCCGCGGTAAAGCTATTGCATAGCATTTTTTATCAACGCCATCTAGCGGCTCACCGTAGAGGAGTCCCGCGTCAGGTTATTTTCGTTACGGAATTTCTGGATTCGGTCTCCACGCTGGCCCGCGATAGAAGCTATGCAATAGCTTAAAAATTAGTACTCGCTGTTTTTTATCCACAAAACTGGGGCACTATTGCTGACATCTATAGAGTGTGCTCTGAGTCTGACTTAGCTCAGACTAAAGAGTTATGTAAAACGAGACACGAATACGCTGTCTCGTTTTATCTATCTTGAGTTTGAGCAGAGTGAGAGTGCGGTCTATAAATTTAAGCCTAAATGTAGAGCAAATGTTTAAACTCACATTATTTCAACTTTCCCACAGTAACAATAATAATAATGGATGAAATCGATATTAAACGAACAGTAACAACAACACATGCTGATTGAACAAATCCTTATAATTTGCATATTTAATAGCGCGTAAAGGCCAAGCCTTTGTTGCCCACTCGTTAAATTCACATTATGAAAATATTCGTTATATTTTTGAGCCATTAGCATAAAATTATTCATTGAGTCACACGTATTATATAGGTATACCTAAGTAGCTTTTACCCGCTTTTCAAGTTTATTTATGACTAGAAGCCCGCGCCGACTTCGTCCGGGTTGAAAATTAAATATATTTTGTTCTTGTGAGCTTCTTATAGGAGACGATTGTCAATAAGATCACCACAGGAACCA
The DNA here is from genome assembly GCA_038048805.1 of Hipparchia sbordonii. NCBI lineage: Eukaryota > Metazoa > Arthropoda > Insecta > Lepidoptera > Nymphalidae > Hipparchia > Hipparchia sbordonii. The sequence goes on from CM076112.1 coordinate 9,497,878, forward strand.
CACGAATATCCCGCACCGATACCCGCCACCGTGCTCCGCCGCGCCAGCCGGCATTTTATTATTTTGTCGCGCGGAAATATTAATTTTCCGATAACTCCTAAGAAATTTATTTAAATTGTATAGTGTAAAGGGCAAATATGTTCTAAATTAAATACTTACGATAATAAACATATTTATTTAGATATAGATTGACATCACATCGGTTAAAGAAGCTTCGAAAATAATTCATTATTTTTAATCAAAATTTGAAAGATAGAAATGGTTACTGTAAGTTATCCTTAGAATATAGACATATGCTATCACGGTTTTTTTTTAGAACTCTTTAAGAGGAACAATTCACCCATACATCATTTTCATCCAATAACAGTATATGACCCAGCGCACGCCTTGAAAACGTTTAAGAGTCAAAAAAAATTCCGACTTCTTGAACAAATTTGCACATAATATCTAGCCATAATACATTTATTAACATAATTATAGCCTATAACCATCTGGAATAATGTACCTTTGAAATGGTAAAAGAATTATTGTAATAGGTGCGGTGGTTCCAAAGTTTGCTCCGGACATACATACAAACTCACAAAATTCGCGCTCTCTCTTTATTATAATAGTATAGATATAGATATCCGCTTCGAAATACGTTCCCTCAAATATGGTTGAGCGAAGCAATGGCTGGATCATGCGTCGCGCTCGTCAACGGGTGCCACCAACGGGAATGGGTCTGCTTTGACTGTCCATCTTGACATGCGTTGGATTGGTACCTACGTATGCATTTTTGCATTTTTGAGGCTTTATTGTGGAGGCACTGTATACATAGCATAGCTTTGTAAAAAAAAAATTTTTTTTGAAAAGAGCAACTGCTGAGTTTCGTACCGGCTCTTCTCAGCAGAATCTGCATTCCGAACCGATGGTAGATTTATGACGTGTCATAAAAGCTACAAGTTAGCCTACATGAAATAAATTAATTTTGAATTTGAATTGAGTTGCAAGATTCCACCCGAACAAACATAGTTAACTTTATATTTAACTTACAATGTATGTGTGTAACATACATATATTGCAAGTTAAATAAAAGCTTTTAATAAAAGTCAAGAATTTGCCAATTTAATAAAACATTTTCATTCGTTTTATGAACAATCGTCTTTAGGTACTACAAGTATTTCTTCAAACAATAAATATTAAACAACTTCAAAAGAATCATATTTAACGACAATTTAATAAAGTATTTCTACATTTAGAAATAAATGTATAAAAGGAAACGGTGACTGACTGACTGATCTATCAACGCACAGCTCAAATCACTGGACGGATCGGACTGAAAGGCATATAGATAGCTATTATGAAGTAGGCAACCGCTAAGAAAAGATTTTTAAAAATTCACCTCCAAGGGGCTAAAATAGGAATTTGAAAAATCGAACATAAAAAAACAAAAGCTAGTTTGTAATAAAAGTTAAGAATCTCAGCAGAATCTGCATTCCGAACCGGTGGTAGATTTATGACGTGTCATGAGTTTATTTCATGTAGGCTACTGTAGCAACTCGCAGCTTGGTGGCCGTGCTACACTGGGAATTAACCCCGTAGGGTCCGATGACGATGATGATCACTTCGAATTAGGCAATAACAATACAATGCACGTACGTACCTTGGACTGCTACTTGCACTCGATGATTTTCCACCACTTTCGTTAGTTGATGATTTTTGCGCGCGCAGAGAGTGTTTTTCTTACAACGGTTTTCAGAGACTTCTTTCAAAAGCCTCTTGCGGTGTCTTGTCAGTGACGTTAAGTGACACTTCGGAGTGCGTTCGCTCCAACTTCGGACGAGAACGTCGTGCATGACAGCTGATTTGCGCTGCGTGTTGTCATTGCACAAAATACGAGTGTCAAACATCGTTCATCGGAAGCGCGAAATTTGAAACAGTATCTTAACGTTGCGGTAACGGAACGGAACTTGTAGAGCCTACATGAAATAAATAAATTTTGAATTTGAATTGAATTTGCCAATTGAATAACATATTTTCATTCTTTTTATGAAGAATCGTCATTAGGTATTTGATGACAATTTAATAAAGTATTCTTTACATTTGGAATTTCTAATAATAAAATTGGACTCAACGGACTGATTCCTTATTTCTAAATGAAAGGGCTCGTCTCAGCGAAATAATATTTTTGTGAGAATGAAAATTCTTTTGACAATAAAATTAATTATTATAGAGAGTAATTAGAAACTCCGTGCTTTGCTTCATTTACGATTCGAAAAAGTGATAAAATGTAAAATATTTAAGTACAGTAAAAGCTCTTTATTCGCGGGGGATACGTTCCGTAAATATGCCGCGAATACAGAAACCGTGAATATGGAATGGTAATTTGTATGGGATTATAGGGGATACGTTCCTAGGTGACAAAATAAAAAACAAATATATATTTTTAAAGTTTTTGACCATATTTTATTAATTACTAGCTTTTGCCCCCGCGACTTCGTCCGCGTGGAATTTTTCCTGAATTTTCTTTGCTATAAACCTCACGGAGCCCGAGACCTTTCCAACGAATGCAAAACCGTGGAAATCGGTTCGTGCGTTCTGGAGTTATAGCGTCAGGAAGGAAAACCCGACTTATTTTTATATAGTAGAAGTAGATTATTTTCAGGTTTAGGCAATGGTTTAAAGAATTTTGTAATTTTTTCTTGCTTGAAGCTTTTTAAAAGCTCCTTTAATTCAGATTGATATTCAGCAGTGGCATTAGCAATTTGCCTCTTAAAAATAAGACTTTGTTCTATAGACGGATCAGTTTTCATAAAAAAATCACGAAGCTCATTTGCCATTCTTAAACCTTTTCAAATATTAGTCCATTTGACGACGCGTTTACAAAGAATATTGGGCTTGATACCTATTGGAATCCTTTTTATGTATGTACCGATGTACCGATTAGATCCGCGAATAGAGAAATCTAGCCGCGAATGTAGGGATTGGGTCACAATTTTTTAATCCGCGAATAGTGAAAACGCGAATGAAGGAAGCGCGAATAAGGAGCTTTTACTGTATAACACAATTTTATAATACTAGATATCAGTATTAATACCTACCATCGCAATATAACGCTTAGAAACGCAACAGTCGACGCATTGATAATAATCCATTCTTAGTAAGCCTTTAAAGGCCAACTCCGCAGAATCGTTGCGTTAAAAAAAAATCACAATATCAAAAAAATACTAGCTTTTGCCCGCGGCTTCGCTCATGTTAAGTTCGACTTAGGGGTTTAATTTTCAAAAATCCGTTCTTAGCAGATGCCTGAGTTATAATAGCTATCTGTTTGCTAAACAGCCCAATCCGTCCAGTGGTTTGAGTTGTGCGTAGATAGATCTGTCAGTCAGTCACCTTTTCATTTTATATATTTGGATGAACTGTAGAAATAACTAAGCATTTCTTTATTTCGATATGCTACATCTAAGTCCCATTCTAAGCTACTTTAAGTCTTCCGTTACTGATCGTATACTATAGTAGGTATCCAGACATGGCAACGTTTTGCGCTGAAAAGGTTTACGGAGAGAAACCTTGTAAAGTACGTGACCAAATAGTATTGGCAAAAATCCAGTGAGTTGTCGCTACATTTTCACGCCGCAAAATCGTTTCTTTCTTGCCACGTAGACTGTTACAAATCCTTCCTAAATCAAACTAATCCAAACTAAATGGAGAAGTACTAACAAGAATTTTTTCTTGTCTCTACTTCGCCAGGCTTCTAACAATAAAATTGGAAAAGTGGAAAACATACAATGTTCAAACGTACAATGTTCTCAAAAAAAAAAACATTTCTTAGTATAATTTTTAAACTTATACAAGATTACTTAAATTAAACCGATTGCAACAAGAATCATAAAGCTGTTTAACTCTGCTTTAACTTTTATCTCTAGAGTACAATGAGGAAATAAAATCGATAATCAAACTGTGATGCCTCAAAGATTCTTAATGTTCATTTAGAAGGAAACACGGTTAAGTATGTTACACCCACCAAGCATAATTACACTTTTGACGGGAAACGTCTTTAAAATCACACCAAAACATATGGGTACAATGTACGGTAACGAAAAATGTACATCGTCTTATATTAATAACTACAAAACTATAAGTCTTAGAAACATGAATGCAATGTCATTATTTAGAGTATATAATCATCTCGCTGCTAAGACCTTGATCGGGGCCGGGCGGTAGTGCGTAGAATGACCGAAACTCGCAGATATAGATGTTTCACGTTAAAACCAATGGCCGTGTGCAACACCTTCTTTAAAAAAATTAAGTTAATTTATAATTGTATACTCCCGAAAATATCTAAAGTATGATATCGCCATAAACGTATCACATTTGGCGTTTGTACCCGCTTGTAATATCATCGCATCAATGTTTCGCGCCGCGCATAAAAGTCAACGAGTCGGTCGCCTATATGAGCTCTGGAATAATTCCGTTTTACGGTTATACAAATTTTATTCCATTTCTGGCTATTTGCCATCGACGAAAACAGATAACATTGTTTTAGGTGAAAGATAATGTTGCTTTTAATAAGTTACAATGTTGCGGTATGGTTTATGTTTTATAACTTATTTTGCGTAACATTTTATTTTAAGGAATGAGAGATTTGCGCTTAACTGCGATGAAACGTCCTTCTGCAAATTAAATTACAGCTAATTCCTAAACCCTTCGAGTAGGTTAAACCTAATATAATTAATTACAATCAATAATTAATTACACGCCAATAAATAAATCTATCCTTCTTATACTTTGATAAAAATCAGGATTGTTATAGAGCCCCTTAATAATGTAAAAGCACTAATTTGGCAACTTTTATTAGGTCCATATAAAAGTTTCGGAAGCAACATCGCAGCAGCAGTTCGGGGCTAATTCCAAGTTAATGTTAAGCGGTTTCCTTGAGGTTTACGGCGTGCAAGCTTGTATTTATAGCTTACTCCACTAATGAACTTTGTATTACTTAAAACGTTTGTATAGGTATACTACGTTCACATTGGTAAGTAATTAATTTTTTTTATCTATCCGACAATCCGATCTTATCTTTCTGCACTGGAGAGTGCTGTGGTCTTATACTCGTAAATGAATCCCGGGTTCGATACCCGGTTGGGCAATGTCCGAGCAGAAATAAAATCAGTGTAACATAAAAAATATACTAATTAATAATTAGTTTCCCTTCCTCCTCGCAACTTAACTCACGACGAGTTATGTATTTAAAAAACACCGCACAAGACATTTGTAATGCCGGGATTAAAAGTATTATACGATACTTTTGATCCCGGCTTTTAATAATGTTGCTCTGTAAGGGTGAAATCCCGCACCCTCACACAGCTGACTCAAGACAGAATTAAAACGAGACAGATTTATGTCAGAGCATATTTGTGTCTCGTTTTAACCTCTATCTTGAGTCTGAGCTAAGTCATAACACGCTCTATACATCTCAGCATAAGTTTCTGTATCCATGCAAAAAAAGACGTGTGGCATTCGGGGACTGCCGCGGTAAAGCTATTGCATGGCATTTTTTATCAACGCCATCTAGCTGTGAGAGGAGTCCGGTGTCAGGTTATTTTCGTTACGGAATTTCTGGAGTCGTCTCCACGCTCAAGGCCCGCGATAGAAGCTATGCAATAGCTTAAAAATGAATTTGATGCTTAGAAAGGCTGCTTAGAAGAACCTTGTCCAAGACATTCGTGAATTCTAAAAAAACTTTACAACACTGAGACATTTAGATTTAAACAGTCAAACTACAATAATTTTGCAATAGTATCTAGAGATGTTTAGTGAGGTTATAACCGATCTCGGATGGCATTACACTGGATAGCAATGCACTGGAGCGTGATTCAACTATGTTTATAGATTATTCCAGGTCACAGATCAAATGTCAATCGCGTGCCTGCTCCGGAGGTATTGTTGAAATTGGTGCAGCAGAACTTCGCACAACGTTGCCGTCAAAGAGGAAATTTATCTCAAAAGCCTTTGCATTTACATTCGAGTACGTGACTGATGGTTTTTTTATTCGATGACAAGATACTGCGATCTCACCTGATGGCAAGTGACGCTGCAGTCTAAGGTAGCGGGCTAACTTGAAAGAGGTATAGCAATGTAAATTCAACCCATACCTCTAATCAGTTTCTACACGCCATCGTGCCGGAACGCTAGATCGCTTGGCAGCACGTCTTTGACGGTAGGGTGGTAACTAGCCAAAGCCTCCCAAGTCCCACCAGACAAAATACAAGAAATTGAAAAAATACAAAGTTATTGTTAACTAGCTGATGCCTGCGACTTCGTCCGCGTGAATTGAGGTTTTTTAATTCCCGCAGGAAGTCTCTCATTTCCTGGGATAAAAAGTAGTAGTATAATCTATCTCTGGGCCATATTTCAACCAAATCGGTTCAGTTGTTGCGGCGTGATTGAGTAACAAACATCCATCCATCCGTAGGATAACTTTATACTATATTTAATAAAAAAATCTCCCCATCTTTATAATAAAAAATCTTTAAATTCAAACTAATGAAAAATATCCATATCAATCTCCCATCCAAGTTACCATCTGCTACCATCGTATATTGTATTGCCACTTTCCATCTAATAGGTAGTATCACAACTCGCCATCAAACTGGCTGTCCAGTTTGGCGAGACAGTATTTTTAAGTTTATTTGTGTACCTAAATTTATCAATAAATTAAAAAAAAAATTCAAGCTCGATCTTCTCATAGAATTAAAAAAAACTGAAGGCAAACTCTTTGAAATTTCAACGACTTGTAAATCAAGTATCACAATATTATTTATGAGAACTAAAATGTCTGTAAAGCGAGCTTCCAACGGGTAACGTCTCTGAGACAAATGTGGTTTACCCACTTTCCACTTTAACTTGTTAATCCTTTGAGCTATGTACGTCGGTAACTTTGTTTCTCCTTCGTTATATGATGTAAAATGAATTACTTTACATTTACATTTAAATTCTTACCATATGTATAATATGGATTGTGGGTGTCTTTAAATCAAGAGTGAATAGGCATCTTCTAGGCAAGCGCGCACCATCTTAGGCTGCATCTTCACTTACAATCAGGCGAGATCGCAGTCAAGCGCTAGTCTTCTTCTTCTTCTTAAACTTATAGACGTCCACTGCTGGACATAAGTCTCTTACATGGACCTCCACAGATCTCGGTCTTGCGCCGCCTGAATCCAGCGACTCCCTGCGACTCGTTTGATGTCGTCGGTCAACCTAGTGGGCAGTGGCGTGCACAGGATGTATAACAGGGTAGGCAGATGATACAAAATGGAAAAAATCTTCAGTGCGAATTATAAAAAACTTAAGGGTAGGCATTGTTGTAGTGGGGGCTCTGCCAACACTGCGCTTCCCGGTGCGGGGTCGCCACTCCAACACCTTGGGACCCCATCGATCATCAGCTCGTCGAACTATGTGCCCCGCCCATTTCGACTTCAGTTTCGCGACTCGCTGAGCTATGTCGGTGACTTTGGTTCTCCTACGGATCTCCTCATTTCTGATTTGATTTCGCAGGGATACTCCGAGCATAGCTCTCTCCACCGCTAGTCTATATATTCAAAAAACTACTAAATACTTATATTTGAGAGGCTTTTGCCCACGGAATCGCTTACGTTAGATTCAATTTTCACTATAAATTAGGTAGGTACACAGTCGGTTAAAAAACTATCGAGTAATTTCAGGGTATTTCTGAAGGTTAATCGCTTTTGTTATCTAGACATAACGTCGTGTCATATATCTGATCTTGGTAACCGTGTAATTACGAAAGTTCTGGAATGAGCAAACTTTGGGAACTTTGGCAATGTCTCTAAAAAATGACGCAAATCTGCTACCACGAGAGCAAAAACTGAAAGAAAAAGATCTGTTGAACTTGGGAATGGATTTTGCGGTAACAGCGGAGAGTTTTTATCTTATTTCAGTTTGATATTCGCTAAATCCGATGATGATAGCGAAAATTATTATTTTCCTTTGTCTTAAAGACTGTTTTTGCTCGTTTTTCTTTTATGGTTCGGTTCCCGTCTCTAATACATCTACTACTTAGTCAATACTTTAGCATAAAAATAATAGTTATATTGGTTTACAAAAAAAAATAAAGTTTAGTCTCAATGGCCCAAAGGTTAGAGATGCGGACTAAAAAAAACTGCAAGGTCTATCCACTTCTAGCAGAAGCTTTCTGCTTATTCGGAGGGGAGAGGAGAATATAAGTCAAGTTCAGTATTCTTTAAAAAAAAGTGTGATTGCGACAAGCAGCATGGACCGTAAGCAACATAATCGTAATCGTACAGAAAACTGCAACCCTCACCTTGTATAATATTGTAAATGAGAAAGGTTTATTTGTTGGTCTATCCTTCAATTACGCAAAAACTAGGTCGACGGATCGACTTAGTTTTTGCATGGAACCTGGAGAGTGATATAGACTATTTTTATCCCGAAAAACAAAGGGTTCCCGAGGGATTCTAATAACCTATCCCCACACGGTCGAAGCGGGCACAAGCTAGTAGATTTGAAAGAGTCATTCGTGCGACCTCCACGTGGGCTACAATTATAATGGGATACAGAAAAGCTAACGCTAATCTACTATATAAAAATAAGTCGGGTTTTCCTTCCTGACGCTATAACTCCAGAACGCACGAACCGATTTCCACGGTTTTGCATTCGTTGGAAAGGTCTCGGGCTCCGTGAGGTTTATAGCAAAGAAAATTCAGGAAAAATTCCACGCGGACGAAGTCGCGGGGGCAAAAGCTAGTTTGCTATAACAATAATGCTTTATTTTGAAAAGTAGTATGACAACATTAGTTGAAAAGACGACAGTCCCCAACCAAAGCATTGTGTCCAGAGTAGTGCCAGATCTTTTTTTCCACGCTTTTGGTTCGAACTCCCTTCGGCGGTGTTTCTGCTAAACTTCATACATTGGTTTAGTCAAGTGGCAAACCAATAAAATCCTGAAATGCCAGCTGCGCATTGGTGGTGCCTCTGGTGCTCCAAATGTTAATGGGTGTTGGCAGTCACACAAGGCGACACACCTGCTTGTTTACTCGCCATTTACTTATATTAAAAAAAAAATCTTATTCTAATATTTGATCCTTTTTGAAACCAGTGAGATAAGACAGTGTTGCATTACCTAAATGAGCGATAGGGTACTTTGAAAAAGCCATTCCCTTTAACAACATAGTTTAGCCGATAAAAAAATAATGTCGCGGAATTATCGAGGACTTTCTCTAAGCTGCTACACAACATGGTAACTTTAAACTTAGTTTAGTTAGTCGAGTTCTCGTCTTATAGTTAACAAAACAGGTTAGTGTTTAAGCTTACCTAACATATTTGCATAAATGTTCAGTGCACCCGACGTGCTGCATAATATTATAATTATGTGTGCTTATTACTAAATAGAAACAACCAAATGTTTTGAACACTTTCACATTCACCAGCATACGCGAATATTTTACCCCTGTGTTCTTTTAAAGATACCATAGATTAGATAATATTTTGAAGCTATTGCATAGCTTCTATCGCGGGGCCGCGTGGAGACCGAATCCAGTAATTCCGTAACGAAAATAACCTGACGCGGGACTCCTCTACGGTGAGCCGCTAGATGGCGTTGATAAAAAATGCTATGCAATAGCTTTACCGCGGCAGTCCCCGAGTGCCACACGTCTTTTTTTTTTAAGTTTTTTTTAAAGAATATTAGCCAAGCTGAAGTTGACTTATATCCTCCTGAAGATGAGGATATAAGTCTCCTTCAAATAAGCAGAAAGCTTGTGCAAGGAGTGGGTACGAATATATAGTGCAGCTGGTAGGATTCGAACATGAGAAAATTATTAATTAATCATCACGCCATAGAACAAATTAGGTAATGAAATCTGAGATAATTATAGTATAGTAGGTACGCGAAAGTGATCTTTTCCTCTGTTGATCTTTCTTGGTCATGTAATTTTATCATTTATAGTTACTGACACACAGAGACCGCTACACGATTTCCTAAATAATTTTCTTTATTTTCCAATATTACTCTTCTTTCTAGTCGTACATATATATATATCTTATCTCGCGACTCACTAATATTATAAATGCGAAAGTATCTGTTTATTGGTTTGTGATTTTTCGCATGGGTATAGTTGAAAACCTGGAGATTGACATAGGCTACTTTTTATCCCGGAAATTCAAGAAGTTCCTGCGGAAGTTTAAAAATTAAATCCACACGGATGAAGTCGCGGGCATCAGCTAGTAATTAATTAATATATAATACGTTTATGCTATAAATACATTCAGCTAATAATAAAAATGCTTCGTTCGAGTCAGCACGTCTACGCGAAGGGGGAAATAAATTAGCTATCAACTCCAAATTGAATATTGCATTTTGCCAGATCGTTGCTCAGCCTCCAGCCAGGATTAGGGTGGGAAATGAGTAAATATTTCGTTATGCAAATTATGACTACTATTTCTGAAATTGTTATCTCTGCGCACTAATTCTAACAAGCTATATTTAAAAAAATAAAAATCACGACTGCCCGACCTTTGGAAACTTATTCACATTTTTAAATGATATTTTTTTGTGAATTACTGGGTATTGAATTATAGTGTTATATATATTTTTTGGAATGTGTAAAGGCGCTCATATCCTATTCTTTGCACTAGATTGGTTTAATAAGAACCCATCCAAGTAAAAGGCCTTTAATAATACGAAAGTGAAAAAGACGACAGTTCACGAAACTTTTTAAGCCTTGAAGGTCTTAATGTAAAAAGTTTTCATATAATCCCATTGTCGCACCCTCGAAAAAGTAAACAATGGAAGCACAAAGGCAATCTAAATTTCAGTTTAAAAACTTTGGCGTGTCCTAAATTAAATTCTCCTAAGGTAAATTTCACGCGTAATTGATTTCGCAAATTTTTTGTAACCTGCAACTTGTTCCGAGAAAGTTTTATGAAAATCCAAAACACAAAGTTAGAATAAAAGTGATTTTTCAGGGCCTGGAAAAATAAAATCTAGGTCAAGCGCTATTTTATCAATATAAAAAAAAACCTCAGAGGCCTCAAACTACCTAACCGATAGTAACGACCCACCAGACAAAAGGCGCTCTAAGCACGTCCTTTACGACCCCGACGACCAGATTACGACCGACAACGCACCCTATTAGATAGGGCCACACTGAAGCTGTGCAGAGGTTGACGATATCGTTCTTCCCCGGCGAAGACGAGGTCTCCAATTCTTAACGTCAGCGTGGATCCTTACCACGATCACGGGGGCATACGGGCTAACTTAGCCCAGCCACTCCTCCCATTCCTCATAACTAGAGGTGGTTAATATAGCACTTAGCAACATATTACAGCATGCTATCTTTCCATAGCACACAGCAAGTGGTACATACGTAGGCGCGGTAGTGCTACGATGCTATAAATATCACGCGCTGTAGGCGGTGTAGCACACTGCACGTAGCAGCAGCGCTGAGGCAGCCGGGCAGTTAGCAGATGGATTTATCGCAACTCGCAATAAACATGCTATATGATTTAGCGTGTTGCAAGACATAGAGCGCGCGCCGGCCGCCCACAAGCTTCTTAATTAAAGTTGCTATAGCATAGCATTTTTTATAGCATGCTAAAATTTTATAGTTTATAGTCAGTAGCATGATATTGATTTATAGCATTTTTGAACAACTCTAGTCCTAACGTCATCTTAAGCCGAGGTCCGAGCCTCACAAGAGGCGCCTTTAAGAGGTCATTGCTTCCCGATATTATCGAGTCCTAGGGCTCACCCTACCTGGCGACGCTTCGTGTTCGCCCATCCGTCTGGTGACGCTATAGCGGCCATTATAACCAATAGCATACTCCAGCCGAAAAAAAAAGACGTGTGGCACTCGGGGACTGCCGCGGTAAAGCTATTGCATAGCATTTTTTATCAACGCCATCTAGCGGTGGGAGGAGTCCCGTGTCAGGTTATTTTCGTTACGGAATTTCTGGATTCGGTCTCCACGCTCAAGGCCCACGATAGAAGCTATGCAATAGCTTAAAAACACAAAAATTGCATCGATTGCAATCACCTCTGATTAGGTAAATATAATATGGCTTTTTGCTGCTCACAGCAGTTGTTGGTGATATTTTGAGATGAAGATGAAGTAATGAAGTATGTATTGACTTTAACGTTAGCATCGCTGTTAGGTACGTGTATTGATTAATGTTTCGTAAGTTAGTGTTATATAATTAAAATCCTGCACTAATTAATAAGAAGCCAAAGGTTTGTGACGAAGTTTTCGAAATGATGATCAAAGGATGAATTTTCATTAGTTAACTTGACTTGTTTGAAATTTGACTTTCAACAAATTGACAACTTTGCAACGCAATTACGCGCTAATTTTCGTGTCACAAAGAGATATAATCATCTTCAGCCTAATTTTATTCATTTGGCTCAGATTTTCTTCCGTGTTCTATTATTAGTTTACATCGTACAAAATAGACACACAAACAAACACACACACACACACGCATCCACGCGAACACACGTTTTGAATATCTTAATTGTTTTTATTTATACTATGGCTAGACATTATTTATTATTCCAGATGGTTATAGGTTATAGTCTATAATCATCTGGAATGATGTACCTTTAAAATGGTAAAAGAATTTTTGAAATAAGTGCGGTGGTTGCAAAGTTTGCTCCTTTTATTATAATATATGTATATCTAGCATAGATTCTCTGTTAAACTTTATATATTTTTTAATTCAAATAATGTAATCATTTTTGGCTTTATTTAAGAACTAAAATAATCTTGTAAAGTGTTGTAAACGCTGCTACAAAAAAATAAATAAATAAATTATATAGCCATCGAAAATTTTGAGTACTTTAGTAAAGAAACCTCGTTTTCCATAGACCATAGGAATTAGCGTTTTATATGAGTTCATACTGAGATGTCTGTTGAAAGCAGTCTGTTAAAATCATATGTTAAAATACAAACTTACTTAACAACTAATGTTGTTACTAAGTGTTGTTAAGTAAGTATGTATTTATTGAATCATTCAGATGATTAAATAATTGAAAGACAATAATAAACATCCAACGAATGAAGTTCGAACCTATGAAAATATGGGCTTCACTAATTGCAACCTCAGAGTGCAGAGTGAGCTGTGATTGAAATTGTTTTAGTAGGTACGTCTGGAGGGCAATAGCTAAATCGCGTGGTTAAACTAATTGGAATCCAAATAAAATGAACTTTCGATAACCTTTCACTTAATGTTTGAAAATCTAATAATTGTATTTCAAAGTAGACTACTAACTATTTACCACAACCATTTTAGGCCGCAGAAATACACTCGTTACTAATAAAGCATCGACATAGATACATAGAGAAAAATATAAGTAGGTACACATCTCACTAAAATTATAAATGCGAATGGATGTTTTTTTTTTTTTATTTTTTTAAAAATGGGTGTTTTTGTTTGTTGGTCTTTCGGTTTGTTGGTTTGTCATTCAATCACGCTGCAACAGAGCTAGGGATCGATATGATTTTTTGCATGGGTACAGTTGAGGATATACCTAAGCTTCCCAAAAAACAGCTCCTGATTTTAAAAATCTAATTCTAGCGGCAGATATCTCGGGCAAAAGCCAGTCAAAAATAAAAATAATCGCACAAACCGTACCACGAAAACAAATTCAATAGGCTGTATATTTATGAACATTGCATAAGCCCCGCCGCATGATAAGCTTATGCTAATAAACCAGCCCGACCGCAAGTGTAATTGAATTTTGGACTATTCCGAGAATATCGACTTAGCTCGTTTACAATACGACATATAACTGAAAAACAAATCAAATAATAGCTGTAAATAGGTACCTACTAAAGTAGAGAGAGCCCAACGGTTAAAGGTGCGGACCGAAAACTGAAAGGTCGCAGGTTCGAACCCCACCTGTTGTGCTATTGTCGTACCCACTCCTAGCACAAGCTTTACGCTTATTTGGAGGGGATAGGAGTTTATTAGTCAACTTCAGCTTGACTGATATGCTTTTAAAAAGCATATTAGTCAAGCTATTAGCATTTGAGTTTCTTGGCGGAGTCATGTCGGAAAAACCAGAACTTTTAAAACTAAAATTAAATTAGGGTTACGTGGGTTTGCGGCAACCCTTACATTGTTAGGCTCTGACTCTTAGATAGATAGGTAGATAATTCTTTATTTGCTACACACAAGAATTGATGAATTGATACTTCAATGTAGTTATATAAAGTGCGCAAAGGCGGTCTTATCGCTTTAAGGCTGAAATCTATAGACAGCCCTCTTACTCAGCTCAGACTCAAGACAGAGTTAAAACAAGACAGTTTTATGTCAGAGCATATTTGTGTCTCATTTTACCCTCTATCTTGAGGCTGAGCTGAGTTAGAGCACGCTCTATAGATCTCAGCATAAATGATCTCTTGCTCCTACTGAGAATGCATCGCTAAACTTTCATGAACGACGCCCATTCGGGCTTTTAAAATTGGTTTGTAATTCCAAACTATTAATTGAGTTGCATTAATTGATTGATTTGCACACGAAGAAAACTTAAGCCTAATGTACCACCGCTAAGTTAACTTTAACCGATTTTTGACGTTTTGACAGATTGCCAATACAAAATATTCTATTGAAATGTCAATTTATTCGTCAGTCCATTCCTTGAGGCTTGTAAAATAAGCCGTTAAAAAAAAATTTTCAACACGAAATAAATAATACAAAATGAAAAATGTTTAAATTCTTTTGTAATTACACATTCATTAAATCGAGTTTATTAAACACATATCATTTTATTTTTTATTAACAAGAAAAAAAAATACCGGCCGAATTGATAACCTGCTCCTTTTTGGAAGTCGGTCAAAAAGGTGCATGGATATTAAATTATTAAATAAATGTCGATAAAAGCCGCGAAAAAGCGTTATAACACAGCGCACTTACAGGCAGATGATTTGAGTAAGCGAAAATAAGAGATCATCATTTCAGACCAGTTTTTTCCCCTTAATCAAAAAAGTATAATCATAATCGTAAATTACCCTACCTACCCATTTCATTTCAAACTTTTTAATAATAAACGCACAAAAGAATTCCATCCGTGGAAGAAAAAATGATGTATTTTGCTGTCACAAAGCTCAGGCGAATTTCAATTTGTATTTCAAACGTAGTTATACTAGAAGAAGTAATACAAAGAAACGTTCGACATAGATGGATTTCCTTGCATTTGATTCGGATGAAAATAGAAACAATTCAATGCTTGGTATCTTACCATTATCTTACTAATTGGGTACTAATACTATGTATACTCGCAATTGACCTTATAAAAGATATCATGTACTAATAATAAAAGTCTTCCCAACCGAATTCGGCCGGCCACGGCGGCCAATCTCCACGGACAGAAGCCATCTACGTGGGAGATATTATAGTGCACGGGTGTGTGCGCAAACACAGGTGCACTCTCTATTCCCTCGCTCTCATAATCCGATGAGATGGAAATCCGACACGACTGAGAATTTCTGTACCGAAAAACCCATTAGGTACAGTTTTGGACCCGACCCGGGAATCGAACCCGGGACTCGTCATCCACAGTCGAACATGTTAACTACTAGACCAACGAGGCAGTTATAGCAAACGAGGCGCAACTTTCAGGATACCTACAGTTTTTCTTTGTAGCATGATGTGAATGTCGGGACAGTTGAAAATAACTTACTTATGTTTTGTACCATATTGCTAGAGTTTTAAGGTTCAAATTCATATATATTTCTCCTAATTTAAAATATTTTATATCACTAATCTAATCTTTGTGTTGTTGTTCGGTGTTAGTGTTTACCAAATTAATTTAGAGCAGCAATTTTTAAACTAGTTTCAATGCTTTAATTTATTCGAATAGCCGTAAATAAATAAATAATTAATTAAAAATAAATAATTGATTAATCAATTTATTTTAATAATGAAGCGAAGCGTGTTCGAATGAAATGTAAACGGTAATCGAATTAAATGTCATCAGAGAAGCGCATCGGAATTCAGAATCGGGTCAATTTGTTAACCGCGAGCAATTTCATTGTTTGTCACTGCAACGGTGTTCAGTTGCAATAGTAATGCTTTAATGCGGTGTTTTAAATGAAGTTTAGCTTTATATAAGGGGTCAAATTTACCCTTAGGGTGTGTTCTCATGACACTCACATTTTAAAAATCCTACTTAAAAATGGATATTGGAAATTGGACATGTATGGAATTACGTAATATTATTGGAACTGCAAGATAGTCACTATTGACTAAAATCCATTGTTGCAAAAAACCGCGATAAATTCAGCCAATCATCATAATTGAGACTGTAACAAAAATTGATGCAGCTTTTACAGAATCAGCCTAAAGGTTCATTAAATATCAAAATACCCGCGGACGAATTTGCCGGAAAAAGTTAGGCTGAGTACGAGTATATACTTAACGTAATTAGCGTTTAAGACGGAATACTTTCCAATCAGGATTCCTCGCAAGACCTTTAAATTGCTCACTTGCCAATTAAGAAGTGATTTCTAAGCAATGTCCATTTTCCCCTCTAATTGTGTTAGTCGAAATACTGGCGCAGTGAGCTGGAATAAGTCGAGTACTCGTAGGTACTTTCTTTGAGTACCAATATAGCGGATTAACCCGCCTGGAGATGCCTTCGTCTTCTACGAAGGTAACTATTAGATTACTATCAATATTACAAGTAATAGGCACGTGTAGTAGGTAATTAATAAGTTTTATATGTATGTTTCTAAAGGTCTTTCTTTCTTTTTGTTCTTGTTCTTGTCTTTCTTGTTTCAATTAATTTTGTGCACAGTGTTTCTGTCAATCGTTCTTGTTGTTAATCGGGTATAATTAGGTCGAATTTTTAGGAATTAAAAAACCTTAATCCACGCGAACGAAGTCGCGGGCATCGACTACGAAATCATAAACGGCTGTATTTGGGTGTATTAATGGCTGTTGAAATAAGGCCACATTCTACGCAGCGCCAGCTTTACCTATGGTGCAGGGTGTGCAACGCACACGGGCGCAGGGTCGTAGGGGGCGCGGCGCCGAGCTGCGGTAGCTTCCCGATATCATTTAAAATTGCATCATTTTTTGCACCTGAATTTCCTTTCACTGGTGAAAATATCGTTAGTCAAACGGTATTTTTGTGTTGTAAGTATTCCATTTTGGCTGCGCGTCTACTAGAGGGCGCCAAGATATTGATTGCACACGGGCGCTACATGGGCTAGAGCTGCCTCTGATTCTACGGAACGATCGCGTCAGTCTTGGTGTGCACTAATGCAGTTAAACGCGCTGGCTGACCGGGCGTCTTGCGTCGCGGCTAATGGAATACCACCCTTGTTAATTCCATTGGATTGCCGAGTATCCTTTCTTACTAATGAACTGAGAACTGCTTTATTTATCTCGAGGCGTCGTAATTCTGATTGCTGACGATCATGAGCCTTGGCACTAAAGTCTTTTTTCTGTACGATATTACTGCAAGTGAATTGCTGTTTTTTGCAATGTCTGGAACATTAAAATCACACTAATATTATTATTATTATTAGTGTGTATGTGTGTGCGTGCGTGTGCGGGCGTATGCGTGTGTGTGTATGAGTGATATTTGATTTCATCAAGCTCATGCATTGAATTATATATCACTTATACGGTGGTTAGTTAACACTCGGTTACTGCCACAGCTATTCATGATCAAGTCACGATTATCATTGATTCAATTTACGAAAGATTTGCAATAAGGACAAAAATAGCTATTACTAAATATAGGTTAATTATATGACTGTATAAAAAGAGGTTACTGAATAACAGCAGTGCAGTAGAAAGTTAGAAACATAGTACAAGTTAGAAACATAGTGCATAGTTAGTAACTTAATAGCATATTTAAATATCTAGTCAAGATATATAGGATTTTATTAACGTGGTCCGATGCATTGCCCTGAAATCACCACTTTGACCCTTCTTAGGATAAAATAGTATAAATCACGGATAGATAGGATTACCGCGACTGTATTTTACGTCGCATTTAACCTTATTTAACGCAAGGGTCACTGCTAGTGCTGTCGATGTGATTTATGGCCTATTCAGTCCAAGGACCTAATGTGGAAATTGGTGATGAGATATGCCAATAAATTATACGAAACTTTTTAAATGGAATTTTAAACATTAGAATTTTTTTAATATATAGACTAGCGCTTGAAGATGCAGCCTAAGATGGTGCGCGCTCGCCTATAAGATGTGTATTCACTCTTGATTCAAAGACACCCATATTATAGTTAGTTGGAAAAGCGGCAGCCGGAAGGGCATTCCAAATTTTTTTTTAACATTTTTAATTTTTGCTATAATCCTGTTATTTTTTTAAATTATTTTCTTAAATGCAGCTGAAACACAAATTGCAGAGCGATGGCAGTAGTCTCTTCAAATACCTATTTTCAAAAGTTTCTCCGATCGCATTTCCTCATAAGAGCCAGTTTCACAGTAGATAGTTTACTACTTTAATCGTCTTATATGCAACTGTTGTTGCCTAAGTCATTCATACTTCCATAATAAGGTAATAGAACGGCGACTTGAATATAGAATTGGTATGGTTTGGTGATCTTGAACTTCAGCAGTAACTTTGCATTCACTACTTGATTGTCAACTAACTTTAGTAGCTAATCTGGCTGACTCAAAGTTTACTAAGTGTAACAACTTATAAGCAGTCAAACGGTCATGCCATGATATTAGCATGTTGACCCTTTTTATTAGATATAAAATATAAATCTTGAATGGTTCGGATTACTGCGACTGTATTTTATGTCGCATTTACGCAAGGGTCTCTGCTGCCGATGTGAATTATGGCGTACTCAGTCTAAGTAATGCGGGAGACGATGAATTATTTATCAATGTCTTCTTTAGAATTACGAGGAAAAGTTTGATGGATTCCCTCATCGATTGGATTTCAAATTAAACCGCTTTAGAATTAATGTTTTTAATCTTGAGTATTTCTTTGAGGCATAAAAACTGAAACGAAATAATTCGCCAAAGAACTAAAGTGAGCGACGTAGCTCCCAGGAGCTAGCATGTTGAAGTGCCAGTGGGCTGGTCATATTTGTCGGAGGACCTAAGGAAACAGCTCCATAATGTTCTCAAAGGTGTGTGATGTCTGCCAATCCACAATAGGCCAGACTGAAAGGCCAGAAAATGCTTTTGACTAATGTTTTGACCAACATTGTCTGGTGGGAGGCTTTGGCCGTGGCTAGTTACCACCCTACCGTCAAAGACGTGCCGCCAAGCGATTTAGCGTTCCGGCACGATGGCGTGTAGAAACCGATAAGGGGTATGGGTTGAATTTACACTGCTATACCCCTTCCAAGTTAGCCCGCTACCATCTTAGACTGCATCGTCACTTACCATTAGGTGAGATCGCAGTCAAGGGCTATCTTGTCATCGAATAAAAAAAAAACATCATTCGTGTCAACTTCTGCTAAAGTGACTAGGATTTTTTCGGTATGACGATGCGGCTGAGCCTCGCTGCTGACGTCACAAACATTTCCAGTAAGGTTGAAGATCACAATCACTTCACTAATAATTCTAAATTGACTTTACACTCTCTCAATATTTACTAAAATGTACAACTGTACATTTTAGTAAACATTGAGAGCGAAGTTCCAACAATTGTAAAAGATTCACATCAAGTGGCAACTGCCACTTCCAACAATTGTGAATGTCCCAATCTTATTATTTGTTCTATGCGCAGACCAAATATTCTTATATTGTCTGAGAGACCCCCAGTTACAATTTAATGCTTAAATATGGTAGGCGGAATACTAAATTTCGCTCACCACTCCCCAGACATAATGCGCATTTCAGCTAAAAATGTTATTAAATTCCTAATTACCCTGCCATTAGCGAGTTACGACTCAATGTTGAATTAATTTAATGTTTTTGTGACGTTATTGTGGACTTAATTTTATGTTTTTTGTGACGTTTTTCTCCGTAACAAGCTACCATTATAACTTCGCAAGAAAATATAACTTGAACCTATTTTGAATGTAATTCTTGAAGAAGATAATGATTTGCTTCGTTACGGCACATTTTTCTAGAAAATGTGAAATTATGAAATATCTATTTAGATTTTCAGAAATAATAAGTGCAGGCTCTGTGCTAATTTTATTATACTCGTAATTGTATTTCTTTGTATTTTTTTTGTATTTAGTTGTATTTATATTGCATTGGACTTAGGAAACTTCATGGTGGAAGCACTATATACATAGCATAGTTTCATTAACGATTGTAAAAATTTTATTTTTTTGAAAAGAGCAACCGCCGAGTTTCTTGCTGGCTCTTCTCGGCAAAAAAGGCATTCCGAACCAGTGGTAGATTCATTGACAATTCAAAAGTGCTTGTAAAAGCTTATTTGAATAAAAAATATTTCTATTTCTATTTCAAATGCTAGACTCAACCCTAAAATAAACAAGGCATTAAGTCTGATGGTTAGTGACAATGCAGTCTGCAATGGTAGTGGGCTAATTTGGAATGAGGTATGGCAGTTTTTAATGAAACCCATACTCTTAATCGGTTTCTACTCGCCATCGTGCCAGAACGTTAAATCGCTCAGCTGCACGTCTTTGAAAGTACGATGGTAACTAACCACGACCAGACTCCCACCAGAAGACCCGAAAGTTCCATTTCAAAAATTGGGTATTTTACTGCTGTCAAAATGTGGATATTCATTCATTACAATCGAAAATGTAACATGTAAGAATAACATTTGTAAAAACAGAAAATAAATCTGCCAAAAAACAAATAAGTTATACGCTGTTTTACTGCGACTGTATCCGTCTCTTTCTAAAACAATATTTTGTATGGACAGTTTATGGAGCAACTGAATTTGTGACGACACATGTCAGTAAAGCTCTCTCTGTCTAACAGGATACTTTAAAGCTCTATATTTTCGAGACTATTTAAGATATTAAAAAAACAAAAATGACATTGTATTTTAATATTACCAAACTTTATTTTAAGTATATAAAAAATATTGTGAAATACTCAATAATAAGTAATTGTCCTTTTAAGGCCACAGCCGACACAATCGCGGCAGCGCCAGGTTACAATTAGAACTAACTGTGGATATAATATTGTCAAGAGAGAAGTTTGTCTTTTGCCTGCTTGTCTATACCACGTCTAAGTTTCAAAGTTGCTGCAAATACCTTCACGAAGTTTCGGAACTATTAAGTAAATAATATCATGCGTATAACTGAATGTTACACTGAATATTTAGATATTATGTAAGAGGACCACAATTTTGAGGCAACAACGCAGAGAGAGATGATCATTGCATTTCTAAATTGTGACCTCAAAATAATACAAATTAGAGAAGTCTCTGTGCAAATCCTCTTTCTAAAATAATCTGTACTGTTTGAGCTGGGCAATGATGAGTTAGTCAGTGAGTAAACCAGAGCGGTTGTTTTTATAAAATAAAATACAGTAGATAAGCAAAACCAATTAAACTATCATTACAGTGAAGCAAATATTTCAAAATTTATGATCACTAATGAACCGCAAACAATGTCAGTAAGTATTATGTTGTGAACATTACTGTTTATTTAACCTAATATGTTCATATTGTGTATAATCCATTATTATGAATGATTGCTGATATTTACTGCATAATATAATAATAGAAGTTTATTGATATGAACCTTTACATCGGTAAATGTATGTTTTTACCTGAGGTAAAAAACATACATTTGCCAAAGTTTTATTTTACTACAAAAGGTCTAAAATGCAATTTAAAATTTCGTGCAAGATTGAAATTGTACTTTCAAGCCAAAGAGAATATAAAAGAATCTTCCCTTTCAGCACAAAGATGTCACAGGCGTTCAATTGCATAACCCACTACGCTGTACGCAAATCATTGAAAATACGATCTGCTTGCAAGGTAAGGCTCAGTAACCATGTAAATTCAACTTATACTACAGTATTTTCAGACAATCTATTTAAAATATTAAACAGAAACATTAAATATGTATCGCACCTTTCCAAAATTAGATCCACATGAAAGACTGACGGTAATTTCTCCAGAAGGCTAGCCTCATTAACTCATTACCTATTATGCAGATTTTTTTTTTATTCCTTTTTTTTGTCAACCGATAGACGTCATAAACAAACAACCGATAGACAAAACAATGTGTGTTTCATGGACTTCCACAGACCTTGGTCCTGAATCCAGCGTACAACAAAATGCCTGCAACGTGTTTAATGTCGTCGGTCCACCTAGTGCAGCGTCTGCTAGCACTGCGCTACCCGGTGCGGGGTCGCCGCTTCAGCATCTTGGGACCCCAAAGATCATCAGCTCTTCTTCTTAAACTTTGCCCCTACCATTTCCACTTCACTTTCGCGGCTCGCTGAACTATTTCGGTGACTTTAGTTCTCCTACGGATCTCCTCATTTCTGATTTGATCTGACAGGAATACTCCAAGCCTAGCCTAAATACCTCTCAATCTTTACCTTTCATAGCTTCTTATAAAGCCCATACATAGTTAGCGACCATAAGTCGGCACTGGCAACTGGCAACACACACTGTTCGAGGAATTTAGTCTTCAGGTACAGAGGAACTTTTGGATTTCATACTTTATTTAAGGATCAATAAGGATCAATTAAGTCTTAAGCCTGATACTTGTAAAGGGTTACAAACATCTTTTTTAATATCTTCTTGCTAATATTTTCAGTTTGCTGATACAGGCTAAAATAGTCTCACATACACATGCTCAAACGATTTCAAGCTTGGAATGATTGCATCAGGGTTTCACCCAGTCACCGTAAACCACAAAGTCGGCAGCGCTAGTGTCTAATCTGACCTATACGTAGTCACGTCCCAACTCCCAGTCTCAAACATTTCGCTGCCGAAATGATGTTGGAAATGCCTTTTTCCTCTAGCCCGTATATATTTTATGTTGTGACGCCTTTCGTCCCAAAGGGCTTAGCATTTATCGTAGCATTATTTAAATACAGTCACTTTTGCATTTACCTATTTACCCGGATATCATAATATTGTAATAACGTATACTGAGCAATAATGTAAGCAAAACAAAGTATTTTTTTTAGTCTATCAAAGTTCAA
Source organism: Hipparchia sbordonii (assembly GCA_038048805.1). Lineage (NCBI taxonomy): Eukaryota > Metazoa > Arthropoda > Insecta > Lepidoptera > Nymphalidae > Hipparchia > Hipparchia sbordonii. The sequence continues at coordinate 9,520,978 of CM076112.1, forward strand.
TAAACCAAGATCACTTTTACTATCTTTTTGACTACTTTCGAAGCTACTTACCTATAATTGGATTCTGTCATCCTAAAAAGGAAATAATTCTAGAAAAATCCATGATACCCTAATAACTTCATTTTTTCCTCTTATACTCGTATTATCTTTCCTTCTATTATAAAAAAATGCAAAAATATATTATGTATGTTTGTTTCTAACATTTTCACTTCCTCTTCTTTGTCAAGCGACATCTTTATTCATTTATTTAATTATTTCATTTAACTGTTGTATAGTAACTGCAGGACAAACTTCTCTTGCATAGACTTCCACAGGTCTCGGTCTTGCTCCACCTATATCCAACGGCTCCCTGCGACTCCTCTGATGTCGTCCGTCAATCTAATAATTCAAAAATTTGTCCTTTTCAAGTATTCACACAAATTTTGTGTGAATACTTGAAAAGGGCAAATTTTTGGTCAACTGCTCAATTTACTAGGCTGTGTGCCCATAAAATTGTACCCGAAAGTGATTTGAACGTTTTAGTACAACAAAAATAGATTTTTGATCAACTGCTCAATCTACTAGGCTGTGGCCCATAAAATTGTGCCCAAAATTGATTTGAACGTGTTAGTACGACATAATTGTATACGATTCACGCCTAACAGAGTTAATTTCCCGTGTCGCAGGTACATTAATTGGCAGGATAAGGCAGACGGCCCGCCCTCCCGGCTCGTCCCTCCAGAAATTGAATTAGCACTCCCAGTATTTCAATTTATACGCTATACCCAATATTGGCATAAGGGCGTGTGTAGGTACGATAAAATTTTTAAGTACCCAAGTAAATAAAGTGAATAAAGCAGCTGTGAAATGTAAAAAAAAAGTAGTACCTAGTAAGTAGAAGTGATTTATTGTTCTCACAGTCGAGGATTTCTGAAAGAAATCTCATTCTTAGAGATACGCACCTCTTAGAGATACGTCCTTGTGCACGTCCTTTATAGTTCATGTTGTAGCGCCTCGTTGGTCTAGTAATTAGCAAAGTCCCGGGTTCGATTCCCGGGTCGGGCCAAAAAATGTATTGGGTTTTTCTATCAAGAAATTCTCAATACTAGCCCAGAGGTAGGAAGTTGGCGGTGGGTTACCCCGTGCCTCGGAGAGCACGTAAAGCTATCGGCCCTACGCCTAATTTTTCTCCAGTCGTGTCGGATTTTCGTCCCATCGCACTATGAGACTAAGGGAATAGAGAGTGCACCTGTGTCTGCGGACACCCTTGTGCACTTTAATATCTTCCGCGTAGATAGCTAATCTCTAAGGAGATTGGCCGCCCGCGCTATGGCCGGATTGATCGGAAGGACATTATTATTTATTATAAAAAAGAAACATAAACATAAAGGACGTGCACAAGGACAGCTTATCGCTAAAGAAGAGAATTCTTCCAGAAGCCTCGAATGTGAGAACAGTGAAAACAGTCAGAGATAGGTACTAAAAGTAGTAGGTAGGTATTTATATTGTGGTAACAAACATAAAAGAAAAACTTAAATAAATAAATTTATAAATTAGTTAGGCTAGATATCGTGTAGAAGGATTTCATTATCCGAGCAAGTTTCTCATTACAAGTTCTTTTGCGAGTTAAGATAACTTGCCGCAGTCGAAAATTCAATTTCTGCTGCGGACAGGCGGTCCTCATTAACATATAAGCCGTATCATGCGGCAAAGCTTACGCAATGTTCATAAAATAGAGCCTTTGATATCGGTTTTGTGGGTACTATCATTGCTATAACCTTGCTATAACCCACTAGGCCTCCTTTTATGTTTTTCCCGCGACTTTGTGTGGATTTACGTTTTTGAAAATCGGGCGAGAACCGTCTGTTTTTCCTTGCTAATAGGTACCTATGTCACTCTCCAAGCCTCCAGCAATTTCCATGCAAAAAAAAAATTTTAAGCTATTGCATAGCTTCTATCGCGGGCCAGCGTGGAGACCGAATCCAGAAATTCCGTAACGAAAATAACCTGACACGGGACTCCTCTATGATGAGCCGCTAGATGGCGTTGATAAATTGCTGATCATTGATAAAAAAATGCTATGCAATAGCTTTACCGCGGCAGTCCCCGAGTGCCACACGTCTTTTTTTTTTAAACCTACTTCAAACAAAGTATAAAAATAATTTTAGTTTATACAGTGTACACTGTACACGTATGTTGAAGTCGAACGGGCCTAAATATAAATTATGAAAACTATGCACGACGCTCACCCACTGATGACACGTGAGAGACACGTTTGTTGAAGTTGGGTTGGCAAAGAAACGATGAAACCGATTCAGGAGTTCCGTCCTCTATCTCAAAAGATATAAGTACATCAGATCTTCACCAAATGTTAATGGAACCAACCTGACGATACGTCCGATTGCGTTCTTTCAAATAAAAAATATTGAATCGATATAATAGATGTATGTAGATTTAGGATACTTATCCTAAATCTACTATGTGCTTTATTTTATACAAAGCTAGACGATGACCGCGACTTCACCCACGTGGATTAATCTTTTATAGATTCCCGCGGGAACTCTTCAATTTTCCGGAATAAAATGTAGACTATGTGTTAATCCTGGGTATGAGCTATCTCCATTCCAAACAGCCAAATTGGTTCATTCGTCGTGGCGTGAAAGAGTACCTAACGAACAAACACATACACACGCACACGCACGCACACACACACACAAACTTACGCCTTTATAATATTAGTAGGATCATTTTCTACGAATAAAACAAATCCACTGAAATATAATATCAAAAGAAAAATAGGCAATCTATCGAGTCATCGCTAAGCAACGCCCCGTCTCGAGTACAAATTATCAAATTCATTGGACTGTAATTGAAACCAAAGAGAAAAGATAGCTAGAATACAGAAAATAATAATTTTATTTGCGTCTATTGATACGCACGACTGATTATATCGGCGATCAAATGGCATCGCTTTAATTTGTAAGAGCGACTACGCACTGTGAATTTAATTATGATAAATTATGTCGCGCGTTTATTTTCACGCGCTTCCGTTACAAATGCTGAAAGCTCACAGGTTCGAGCCCCACCCTTTGTTTTTCCGGGATAAAAAGCTTATGTAAGGTTTCCTAGGTTTCTCCCTACTCCCACGCAATTATATTTGCCCACTTTAAGTTTGATTTTTTTAAATCCCTATTTCATCCCCATAGGGATTGATTTTTCAAAAATCCTTTCTTAGCGAATGCCTATGTCATAAAAGTGCCAGCCCAGTGATTTGAGCTGTTCGTTGATAGATCAATCAGTTAGTCATTAAGGCACCTTTTCCTTATCACATCACATCACACTAAATATTATAAAGCCGAAAGTTTGTTTGTATGTGTGTGTGTGTGTGTGTGTGTGTGTGTGTGTGTGTGTGTGTGTGTGTGTGTGTGTTTTTTACTCTTTTACGCAAAAACTACTGGACCGATTTGGCTGAAATTTAAAATGGAGATAGATTATACCTTGGATTAAAACATAGGCTACTTTTTATCCCGTAAAATCAAAGAGTTCCCGCGAGAATTAAAAAACTAAATCCACGCGGACGAAGTCGCGGGCATCAGCTGGTACAGAATAAAGTAGAATTACTTTTTATTCAAATAAACTTTTACAAAGTGCTTTCGAATCGTAAAATGAATGTACCACTGGTTCGGAATGCCGTTCAATTGAGATGAACGAGCAAGAAACCCGGCGGTTGCTCTTTTAAAAATAATAATGTGTAATAACGATCTAATGTATTGCTGGAGCGAGCTACGTTTTTTTATATCTGGATAGATATTAGGTTGCAAAGTCGTACAACGATTAGATGTCTTCGTGGTTAATAACTAAGAAATAAATAAATAAATAATCTTTTAATCAAGAATAAAAACAGTCACTAAAAAGAAATACAAAAAAAAAACAAAAAAAGAACACATAAATTAAAAAAAATAGATAAACTTAGGTTGGGTCCCGATGGCTTAAATTGTATAGATCGTTCTATCGATTGTGCTCTTAAACTTATTTCTAGCCGCCGGGAAATAATACTATTTTATTTCTATACGTTTCAGCCAAGAAGAGCACATTGCACATTTGCCAACTCTGTTACAGAATCGGAAACATCATCATTACAACATCATCACACTAATATTATAAAGGCGAAAATTTGTATGTGTATGTGTGTGTGTGTGTGTGTGAGTGTGTGTATGTTTGTTACTCCTTCACGCCACAACGAATGAACCGATTTGGCTGAAATTTGGAATGGAGATAGCTTATACCCAGGATTAAAACATAGGCTACATTTTATCCCGGAAACTTACATAGTTCCTATGGGAATTGAAAAACCTTGATCCACGCGGACGAAGTCGCGGGCATCGTCTAGTTACAAAATAAATCTCTTTATTGTTATCCTTTGTTTTATTACACAGTGCGGATAAACTGACTGTAATCACATCGGAAATTTTCACTTCGTGGAGTCGACACCTAAAATAAATCTCAGTGTAAAATTGCCAAACAAAATAAGAGCGATGCTCCCATTCAATTAGATGAAATCAGCGTAAGTAAACACGGCCCGGAATCGGTATTTGTCGTGCGATGTATTTTACACCAGAGGCTAAAATGTGATTACAGGAGGAATCGTTTCGGGGAATTTTTTCGTTGAATACTCGGGGAATTACCCGTAAAGAACATCGATTTTTATTATTTTTAACCTTTTATGTCTATCTATCTGTGGCGTGATAGCGCTTGCGCTCTATTGCGCTTGTATTTTCTCTTATTTTTTTTAACCTACTTCTAAAAAGGAGGAGGTTATCAATTCGCCGGTATCTTTTTTTTATGTAGGTATAAAGTACTTATAAGGAAATGTTCAATTTTTATTTATTTATATTCCCTTAATTAAAAAAAAACACATTTAGTCGTAGGTTACATACAACCTAGTCGTTGCCAACAACCGTAGTTGTTAGTATTTATTTTTTTTACACATACCTATTATGGTTATTACTAAATCTCATTAAAAAGCAAAAAACTATTAATTAGTTAAAAAATTAATTATACGAGGTTAGTGTGCGTATGCCGTTGCGTGAGACTAGAATTTATTATAATAGTAATAATAAAATTAATAATTATATAATAGCCTGTGGAAGTCCATGCAAGAGACCTATGTCCAGCAGTGGACGTCTATCGGTTGATAAAGAAGAAGAAGAATTATATAATAAAATTATATTCTTCAGTGATGAAATAAAATGTTATGTGAGTGTACACTCACTCTTATGAAGCCGTGTATTCGACGCAATTAGGGAAACTTTACTGCTCTAGTGAAATATCACGATTTTACTTTATCTCATTAGCTTTAACGAGATAGACTTCGTTAGCTTTTTATATGTACCTACAATTTTTTCATTTAATTACGCCATAGTAGAGGAAAAACATATACTTGTTTTGTTTTAATATAATATACATGCTCTTTTTGGAGAGCTATGTAAAAAGATCATCGAGTCCACCGGGGATCCAAGAGCTGGCAGCTACCTTGGTCAAAGAATTAGTTTGGCCATTCAAAGGGGCAATGCTGCCAGCATCTTGGGTACTATGCCGCTGATATCGATGAGGTTTTAGGTTTATTTTAGTTTTAATTTTAGAAATAGTTATAGATATAACTAGTAGGGCGCGTGGGTGCGCGGCTCGCTAAAGCGAACCGCGGTTTTTCTGTTCACCAAGTAGACCTTCGGGTCTTGATCATCTTTTTCCAAGGAAGCACTCTTCCATCTTTTATAGTCTCTGAAATAAACACCGACGAAATTTGTATGGCCGCCATCTTGGATCCGAAATTTTGGAGGTTTTTTTCGGCTCTCTGCCAATTGGATGAGGTTTCGAGTGACTTTTGTTTGTACACCCCCCACCTATCTTCAATATCCTGACCGAGCCTCTCACCCGTCTCCGAAATCTTCAATCATCAGCTCTCTCCATATTTTTCATCCAAGTGAATTTTTGTTTTCTATACGAAACCATCAGCGGAAAGGAAAGTATCAAAGTCTTGCATACATTTTATATGAAAAAAAATCCACCATCTTGAATTTTTTTATTCACCACTTAGACCATCGGGTCCTAATCATCTTTTTCCAAGAAACCACTCTTCCATCTTTCATAGTTTCCGAGATAGACACCGACGAAATTTGTATGGCCGCCATCTTGAATCCGCCATTTTGCATTTTTTTTTGGCTCTCTGCCAATTGGATGAGGTTTCGAGTGACTTTTGTTCGAGTACCACCCACCTATCTTCGATACCCTGGTCGTGCTCCTCACCCGTCTCCGAAATCCTCAACCATCAGCTTTCTCCATGTTTTTTCGCCTAATTAATTTTTGTCCTCTATACGAAACCATCAGAAATTTTAAAAAGGAACCGTATAAAGTCTTGCATATATTTTGTATGGAAAAAAATTTATTCCGCCATCTTTAATTTTTTTTCTATTCATCAAGTAGACCTTCGGGTCCTGATCATCTTTTTCCAAGAAACCACTCTTCCATCTTTTATAGTTTCCAAGATAGACACCGACGAAATATCTATGGCCGCCATCTTGAATCCGCCATTTTCGAGTTTTTTTTTCAGCTCTTTGCCAATTGGATGAGGTTTTGAGTGACATTTGGTTGAACACCCCCCACTTATCTTCGATACCCTGGCCGGTGCTCCTCACCCGTCTCCGAAATCCTCAATCATCAGCTCTCTCCATATTTTTCCTCCGAATGAATTTTTGTCCTCCATACGAAACCATGAGTGAAAAAAAATTTTTCCATACAAAATTTTACAGGAGAGGTGATCAATGAGTGAGTCAGTGAGTGAATCAGTGAATCAGCACGAGTAGCTATATATATAGTAATATTATTATAATTTAGAGTTTAGTTTTATATTATTTTAAGTTTGGTGATTAGTATAAAAATTTAATAAATTATATATACATGATTTTTTATATGTTGAGGAGCTGAATAGTGGTAAACTTTTGTCCCGGAAAACAGATTTATCATTTATTTAAAACCGCTAGGTTTTAGGGTGTCACGCGGATGAAGTCTAGAAAGGCCAGTCTAAATATGTAAAAGGCAAAGGTAACTGACTGACTGATAGCTATTAGATATGACGTAGGATCCGCTGAGATTTGAATAAATGCGATACATACAAGCCCCAACATGTAATCTTTAAAACACGATTTAAATTTAAACCAGGAGGGGAAACTGCTAACGTAACTCAGTTAACGAGCTTAACGGATACTTACTTGGCAAGCATTTCGCGAAGCATGTATCTGGTGCTTTAACCATACTTACTCTCTGGTACAATTGATCACGCCTGTACTGCGTCTTATCGGTGTTTATGAGAAGCTCTTCATTCACACTAATTTTACTTACTTTACTATATAACTTATAACTTACTTTTAACTTTAACTTTTAACTTACTAACTTTTTTAATTCGATGACAAGATAGTCCTTGACTGCGATCTCACCTGATAGTAGAAGGCTTAGAAGGAAGGCTGTAGATTGTGTAACTTGGGGTTACTTTGCTCCTGCGGGGAATACTTTGCGCCAAATTCGACGAGTAAAAAAATATCATGCCCCCTTTACGTGTAGGGGAGGTACCCAAAATAATAGCCTTTTTCAAAATTTTATTATACAACTTTTTCAGCGTAATTAATGTGCTTAAGGTGGTTTGATCCGGTCAGCGGTCACATCAGCGCCAATAGATGGCGTAGATTTTGTAATTAGACTTATTTTATTTTTTTTATGAATGAAAATGTGAATATTTTTTTATAATAATATGGTTCCCGGTTGTAGCGGTATATTTGTAATATATCCAACTACGTTTCAGATGTATTTTAATTTTCAAAATACTTTCATTTGTACTGATAATCACGCGGTGGTAGCAGCACTGCTGCTCAATATACTTTATTTATATCAGGACAAATGAAAGTATTTTGAAAATTAAAATACATCTGAAACGTAGTTGGATATATTACAAATATACCGCTACAACCGGGAACCATATTAATAAAAAAATATTCACATTTTCATTCATAAAAAAAATAAAATAAGTCTAATTACAAAATCTACGCCATCTATTGGCGCTGATGTGACCGCTGACCGGATCAAACCACCTTAACCTTGCCAATTTACAACTCTTTTGTACCAATAGTCTCTGAGATTTGCTGCGGAAAGACGAACGGACGGATAGATGGATATACGGACGGACTTGGCGAATATATAAGAGTTCCATTTAGTTTTACTACGGAACCCTAAAAACCGAATTAGGTTTCAAAAATCACGCGGACGAGATTGCAGGTGTGCGAAGCTAGTAAAATAATAGAATGAAGATATCTTTTAGTTAAATAAATAATAATTAGTGTTAAATAATTAGTTATTTACTTACCTACTTACTATGAAATTAAATGAAAAAAAGGCCTAAGTTAATAGACAGTTTCACAAGATCCACGAGCAATATTACTTCTAAGATAAACGCCATATTTCATATCAGCAGCGGTGACCGTCCGCAACATAAAATACAGTCGCAGTAATTCTATCCATCCGAGATTTATAGCCAAGGGTCACTACAGTAATATCTTATGAATTATATGACAAAACTAACAGATTCACTTCCGTTTATAATAGAAACCGGTAAATGCCCGCGGCTTCGTTCGCGTCGATTTAGTTTTTAAAATGCCGCGGGAACTCGGAATTTCGGAAATCTATACATATAATAAAATTGTAGAAAAGTGATGTCTGTACAATGGAAATATATAAAAAAAAGTAGCAGGGGTTGTTATTATATCGATGCCGAACCCGAAATTGTAATTAATATTTTTTATGTCTGTTTGTCTGTGTGTTTGTGCACGCTAATATCAGAAACGGCTTATTCGATTTAGATACGGTTTTCATTAATATATTGTAGTAAGCTTCACTTAACATTTAGTGTTTATTTCATGTCAATCGGTTCATAAATAAAAAAGTTATGTCAATTTAAATAATCACGGCGAACATTTTTAACGTACAGAGTACGTACTACACGCCTCGCGCCTGAGCGTCCGTGGCTATATAAAGCGCGCTGAGAGCCGCGCCCCGAAAAGTCACTATTCCACGCGAACGAAGTCGCGGGCACAGCTAGTATTGTAATATTATGTAGTAATAATATTGCAATACATAAATTATTTTGTTATGAAAAGAACAACTGCTGAGTTTCTTGCCGGCTTTTCTTAGCAGAATTGGCATTCCAAACCGGTGGTAGAGCCGTGACGTGTCATAAAAGCTGCAAGTTGGCCTACATGAAATAAATAATTTCGAATTTGAATTTGAGAGTGTTACTCCATTGGCGAAGCCAAATCTACAGAAATCTTCAAAATACATAACAACGAATTTTTGTACCTAAAGCCATTTTGGGCTCGGGCGTTATAAGCGAACGGAAAATTGTTGGCATGCTGCTACAGAATTCTGCCTAGTAAGCGTTAACCAACGTCAAATCCAGCACAGCCAAAATCTAATCCCACTCGATACGCAGTCACGTCCCAGTTTCATACATTTCGGAGCGAAATGGTGTCGAAAATATCGCTTCCCTCTTCTCCATATCAACAATCCGCCAAGAAAATTGTTTTTACGAATCCGATTTGCTACATTTTCAATTGCGTCGGATATACGATCCCAGCATTCGAGATAGTCGACTTACACCAGACTTATATTATGTAACAAAATAGGCTCCAGCAATCAATTGTAGGTTTAAAAAACCTTCAGCTCAAAACCTTGTAACCTCTGTCATTTTGACCTTATTACCTTATGTATGTGAATGGTTTTTTTCGGTTTTGGTCGGCCTATAAAAGCTTACTAAAAATGGCGTATCACTGCGTTGATTATTGCGCTTCTAAGCTGTAAATTTCGATGGATCAACACATTATTAAATGCATAACAATCTAAATATATAAAAGGCAAGGACTGCGTTGATAGATCACTCGATCTATCAACGCACAGCTTAAACCACTGGACCGATCGGGCTAAAATTTGGCATACAGATAGCTAATATGATGTGTGCATCCGCTAAGAAAGGATTTTTGAAAATTCAGCCCCTAAAGGGATAAAATAGGGGTTGGAAGAATCGAACTTAACGTCAGCGAAGCCGCGGGATAAAGCTAGTAATAAATATGAGATGAAGCGAAATCGGAGCAGTAGAACCTAAAAAGATGTAATAATCTAAAAAATAAAGCAATAGTTGTACTGCACGTTCTTTATACAAGCTAGTGATTCGGTCCTTTGTACACAAGAGTCCTCGGAAACAAACTTTGCCGAGTTTGAGATATTGGAAAAGTGTACAGTAAATTGGATAGGAAATACTGGAGAAATTGAAACACGGAATTAATTTTGCGGCTTCCGTTATGCTCGAGCATCATATTGGAAATGTTCAATAGCACTCGATAAATCCGTCTGTTTATCCGTGTGTAGAAGTACAAGCTTTACAGCGACGTTGCGGTATCGTTACGTTACGCTTACATCCGTTTTTACCAACGTTCACTAATTTTTAAGAGGTACCTAAGCTAAATTAGATGACGCTTTCTGTCAATCTGGTTTTCACGAACCTATATAGGGAACACATAAAGGTAGAATGATATAGGGACACATGCATAGCGCAACATGACTCCACTCGCTGACATAGCGAGTTGGACCGCCTCGATTTTGTTGAATAGGGATTTTTAAGCTATTGCATAGGTTCTATCGCGGGCCAGCGTAGAGACCGAATCCAGAAATTCCGTAACGAAAATAACTTGACACGGGACTCCTTTACGGTGAGCCGCTAGATGGCGTTGATAAAAAATGCTATGCAATAGTCCCTGTAAAACCGTGGCAGTCCCCGAGTGCTACACGTCTTTTTTTTATATTACGAGTAAAGTAAAATACACCAGTATAATACACACTTACGCGTGTATTATACAGTAGCCACTGTATAGTACACACGTGTGGATACGCGAAATAAAGATTACAGCAGGGGAACAAGTTAGTAATATTTTCCACCCCCGCAGCAAGAGTCTCTAAAGATATTTTGGCTAAAACAGTTCAGTTGTTGCAGCGTGATTGAGTAACAAACATTCATCCATCCATCCACACATCCAAACTTTCGCATTTATAATTTAGTAGGATAAGCAATTGGTTGGATTTGGTCGAAACGAAAATTTGGAATTTACGAAAACGGTAAAGAATTCTAAATTCCCACATAACTTAGCCCAAGAACGCCATATTTCATATCAGCAGCGGCGACACTCGCAACATAAAATACCGTCCCGGTAATTCTATCCATTCGTGATTTACGAGAGAGGGTCACCGGGATAATTTCTTGTAGGTTTTGTGACATATTCCTATGCAAAAACTTTTAAAAATATTCCCTGTTCCCTTTCAAAACCTAAATTTCCTTTTTCACTAACGCCAAGTAGACTTTAAACCACGAAAAAAAAATTTTGCCATATTTGGACGTTAATTAACAGCTGTTATTTGTTTACTATTTTAAAACAGAACCTTTTTAATGGATACATGTGTGTTCATTGATACAGATTTTTTATTTAAAAAAGGACAATAAAACTTCGGAAATTATTTCAAATGGCTGTACTGCAAAGTTGATAGAATGCAGAACCGTCGTTGTTCCATGATCATAACGACTTATTCAAAAAATCAAAGGATCTGTTGCTGCGTGATTGAAGAACAAACAAACCCAATTTCGATCAATTATAATTACTTTAATCTTAATTAGCGTGAACAGGGTTAAGCGGTGAATTAATCGACTTATCCCAAGCAATGCTTCATTACCCGCGCCGCAAGCCAGTGCAGTGCATCGGTGTATTCCACTAATCACGTCTGGCTGCACTGGTATTTCGAACACAATTAACCAAAGGCAAATTGCAAGTCTACCCCTGAGTCCCAACAGCCAACTCCCATTGCAGATACATGTTCGACAAACAAGCAATTTATATTATACTAACTGATGCCCGCGACTTCCGGTTGGAACGAAGTTCCTTATCGCGCGTTGTGAAAGGGGGCTAGACGGAAAAAATTCTTACGAAAAGTTGTCACGACACTTTTTGCTATGTTCGTCGCATGTTTCTCTGTCTGTCTCTCTCTCTCTTATAGAAAGCAAGCCAGATATTTTCATTTCTATTTTGCATTGAACTTCGTTCCATCCGGGTGTCCCTTGACACCTCTCAAGTTTTTTTTTTGATTCCACGGGAACTCTTGCCGACTATAATCTATCTCTGTGCGAAATTTCAACCAAATCGGTTAAGTCGTTGCGGCGTGATTGAGTAACAAACATCGATCCATCCATCCATACATTCAAACTTTCGCATTTATAATATTAAAACCATCAGAATGCATAACAGAAAGTTTTCAGACAGAGAATTGTGGATGAATGAAACACACATGAAGTCAACAAACAAACACAATCAAAGTTGAAACACAATCAACACAAGTTGATGTTTTATCATGCCACGTTGATATTTTAGGATGAAACAGAAAGTTTTCGGACAGAAGATTGCTTGTTATATGCGCTCAGCTTTAATCAATATAATCTCTGAAACCTTGTTGAAACACAATATATCAGTTGATATTTTATCATTCCGAGCATGTAACCTAACGAAAACATAATATTAACAGAACATGAAATAGAAAGTTGTCGGACAAACAATTTCTAATTAAATGAGACCAGCTTTAATCAATGTGATCGCTGAAACACACATCAGTTGATGTAAATTAGTAATTCCACGTATGTTGCCTACCGAAAACATAATATTCAGCCGGTTGCAACAACAATATTCAACAGGATAAAACAACAAAATTAATTAATTGTTACGAAATTAATTTAAAATAGGAAATGCTCAGCTTGTTGCCAGCTCTTCGAACTGAAAACCACGGATGCGTCTAAAACCACGTCTGTAATTATACCGAAAATGTATTAAAACTTTAATTACGTTAAAGATATTTTCCGGTAAACAATTATGCGCTCGACGGACCTGAAATTAGATCTTCCGTTATGACCTCACAATGCAATTTGAATTTCATGTGGCTTATTTAATATGTGGGAAATAAAGAATTCATACTTCCAAGAGAGGATAATTATATTATTACCAGCTTTGCCCTCGGCTTCGCTCATGTTAAGCTGGATTTTTCAACCCCCAATTTTACCCCCTTAGGGGCTGAATTTTCAAATATCCTTTCTTAGTATATGTATGCCAGACGATAAGTGACGTTGCAGTCGAAGAAGGTAATTTGGACGGGGTATGGCTTAGTATATTCAACCCCTACCCCTAATTTGTTTATAAACTCCATCGTGCCGGAACGCTAAATCACTTGGCGGCACGTCTTTGACGTTAGGGTGGTAACTAGCAACGACCAAAACCTCACACCAGACTAGACCAGAGACAATTCAGAAATTATAAATTTAACCTAATTGCCCGTTCCGGGAATCGAACCCGAGAGTTATAAGACCACAGCGCTCACCACTGTGCCAGGAAGATCGTCACTTTGAATGTGTCTTTAACTTATTTAAATATGGATGCTGTACATAATACATACAGATTACGAATATTATGGGTATACGTAACTAAGTTTAACACACGCGGTTTATAAATTAACGTGAATCCAGTTATTCCCCTACAATGACATTTAATTTGATTACCATTCAAATTGATTTCGCTTCATTAACAACTAACCGATTATATTAATTAATATGTTTGCGAGTGACTGAATACAATTTATGTAACTATCAGGGTTTACTAACTAAATATAGGGAAAATTAGGCTTCGAGCTATGGCCAGGCTGCTCTTTTAAATGCACAGTATATTAATTTATGAATATAATTACTGAAGGCAGAAGCAAAATAATAATTAATTATTTATTAGGCTGTGGAACAATGCAATAGATCTTTGTCAAGCAGTGGTCTTCTGAGTAAAAGAAGAAAAATAAATTATAATCACGTGCTACAAGCAATGCATTTTTCAGCCATGTCCACTTACTGCCTTATTACATACATAGGCAGGTTGGGTTTGGTATTTCAACACGTCATGCTCTTGCGCCGCTTGTATCCAGCAACTCCCTGTTTTTGTTTTCTTCAGTAACATGATAGCCCTTGGCTGCGATCTCTTCTGGTGGTAAGTGACGATGCAGTCTACATGATGTCTTGTCTGATGGGAGTCTTTGGCCATGGTTAGTTATCCCTTTCGGTCAAAGTCGTGTCGCCAAGCGATTAAGCGTTCCGGCACGATTACTACGTGTACCTGTACACCATCGGTACACGATACCTACACAGGTGCGTACCTGTGTAGGTATCGATTGGAAGCCTGACGCACTCCGCAATATATGTACTGCGGAGTTACAAGTACATGGCGTACCGCTTCTAAGAGCCTAAATTCAGGGAGTGCGAAGGGATAAGAGTTACGTGATAGAAAGAGAAAAATCTAAGTAGCGCTGTGTCAACCTGAATTACACTTTATTGTGTGGTAACAGGAGTCACTATTTATTTAAATCATTTTGCGGAGTGAATCTTCTGTACCTTCAGGTACCATTGAATTGAATTGAATTGAACCAATAGGTATTCTATGCTATCACATAGACTGCATCGTCATAGTATCTCAAAAATTATTTCGCTATTTTAATATCTTCCGCTATATCAGGCCAATGTCATGGATATTTGAATGTTTCAAATATTATATACAGGTTCCACAAAGAGCCATTCTTCTTAGCTAAAGTTTAAGATAACTTGAATATGTTTATCTAGGCGCTCTGGTAAAACAATGTGCAGCGTAGCCTACATAGTACATAGCCGGTAACATAAATATTTATGTATACAGTGGCAAGGGCGTGTGGCGTAAGTCATGGGTCCCTACTTTATAGGGTCCCTACCTATTTCCCTTGTTTTATACAAATTGTATACTTATCTAAATATATATAGTTATTGCAATGCACGAGGGCACCTGAGCTTTACTTGTGGTAACGTCGCGTATATGCACATTGCGTAAGTGTGCGTGCCTGTCAGGAGCCTAGGTTGGAGCGGTCAGGCGTGAGCAAGCTTATACAGATACGACACCCACACGAGCCACGTACCCTCGTGAATTGCAAGAACTGTAAAGAAAAAGGTAACGGACTGACTGACTGAGTGAATAAATGATTGTTGTTGTTGTTTTAGCTTTCTGGCTTTAGCTAGTGCCAGTTCAGCACAATGCACTTCGCCAATGTTACGTTGAATAGAAGAGCCACAGAGGGGAGGTTCAAAAGTTGGCGAAAAAAAATAAAAAAAATTATACTTGCATGTGAATAAATGATCTATCAACGCACAACTCAAAGCACTGAACAGATCGGCTGAAAGACATACAGATAGCTATTATGACTTAGGAAGGTATCGTAAGTATTTGATAAGAAAGAATTTTTAATAAATAAAACCTAGTTCCTTTTAAACGGATGGATGTCCGTCTGCTAAACAAAGATCTTTTGCATATTGATTGAGATTGTCTCTGGTCTGGTCTGGTGGGAGGCTTTGGCCGTGGCTAGTTACCACCCTACCGTCAAAGACGTGCCGCCAAGCGATTTAGTATTCCGCCACGATGGCGTGTAGAAACCAATTAGGAGTATGGGTTGAATTTAAACTGCTATACCCCTTCCAAGTTAGCCTGCAACCATCTTAGACTGCATCGTCACTTAACATCAGGTGAGATCGCAGTCAAGGGCTATCTTGTCATCGAAAAAAAATTGACTTCCACAAGACTCGGTCTTGCCAGTCCTCTATCCAGCCGCTCCCTGCGGCTCGTCTTCCTTTTTTAAATCTTTAAGTTATGATATTAAGTAGTCACACGAAGCTTACGTCTTGGACCACACGTTTCCCGCCTCGCAGGTGGTCAGAGTTAATACGTGAGTGGCTTACTGAAGGAATCACGGGCGGAGCGACTTTAAGCGGCGCTCGTCCGGGTCCGCTGCCACGCTGCCAGCGACAAGCGCCATACATTATTATTTAAATTGGATACCTCGAGCATGCCCCACATAGATTACATGAAATACAACTAGAGCAACAAGCTTTCCGACACTGATAATCTATGCTAATAATTATGTATTTTTGTCTGGCGGGAGGCTTCGGCCGTGGCCAGTTACCACCCTACCATCAAAGTATTCTGTTCTACAGTGTTTCCACTAAAAAATCCCGGGAGAGCTCTCTGTTTTTACGGTACAAGGTATGGGTAAAATGTAGGTAGTGTGGCGGATCATGATATTTCGAGTTTTTCCACCCAGTTGCATGAACTATAGTCTTAACTGGGGTGATCGATCCATGCAGATTGCTTGGGTTGCGCTTAGCATAATATAAATATCTATATTTACACCACAAACTAAGTCTAATAATCTTTAGTTTATACGCATTTTGTAGAATAGTGAGTGTATCCTACAAGGAATTAGCCGGTAGTAGCAAAGTTAGCAAAACTTTACAGATAGTGCCCGCCTAGCGAATCTCGCACGGCACTCTAGAGATTCCAGTAACTTCAGGAAATGCATCGAAACTAAGCTGGCGGAATTTTATTTATTAAAGAGTTTGTTAAAGACTGTGTAATATTTTTTTACAAGTGGTTCTCCTTGATCTTAGGCTTGCCGACTATGAGTATAAGGTTTATTTCTTTGAGACATGTGATTGAACGCTATATGTAGAGCTACTTATTTAATTCGTGTCGTGTGGTGCGGGTTGTTACGTTCCCTCAAATATGGTTGAGCGAAGCAACGGCTGGATCATGCGTCATGCTCGTGAATGGGTGTCACCAACGGGAATGGGTCTGCTTTCTGTCTACTCGTCTTATCATGCATTGGATTGTATTTATTTGTATTGTATTTAGTTGTATTTATATTGTATTGGACTTAGGAAACTTCATCGTGGAAGCACTGTATACATAGCATAGTTTCATTAACGATTGTAAATATTTTTATTTTTTTTGAAAAGAGCAACCGCCGAGTTTCTTGCTGGCTCTTCTCGGCAGGAAAGGCATTTCGAACCAGTGGTAGATTCATTGACAATTCAAAAGTGCTTGTAAAAGCTTATTTGAATAAAAAATATTTCTATTTCTATTTCAATTTAAGATATCGCGGTAAGTTCATACTTCTTTTCTCAAAGTAATTTTGAAGGAGAGCTTAAGAGCGCGTGTAAATCTTCAGATTCTGATTTGATTTTTACAGAAGCAGATCAAGTTTTAACTATTCGAAACAAAAGGCAAAAATTACTTCATATTTCCAAAGGACAATACTGAGTGGAAACAAAATAATGTTTGTTCGACAAAATAAAATCGCGAAGTCAGGTCTAATATATAACCAATTTGCATTTATTTTCAATGTAGTGCAAATTACAGAACCAGCCATTAAAAAAATGAATATCTTACGAGCTATACATGAAGTATTTGTCGCTTACTACACTCCTAATCCGCGCAATACGCTAGCATCTGTCGCGTTTCGGGCATGTTTTATTTCATCGCTTAGTGAGGACCGCGTAGGTAAAATCTGATTTTTTTCTGGCATTCTACTCAGTCTTAAGAACTATGAGATAGAAGAATTGCCTCATTTCTGTTTTTCTGATTTCATCACACGTACCTAGTTGGTGTTAAGTACATATATTTTGAAGATCACATGTTAGTGATCTTCAAAATGTTTTCGCGAGAGTGACACATCGGGTCTCAACGGAGCATTCACGCGGAAAATCGGCAAGGAAAGAAATAAGTACGAGGGCATAAATCCATGTTTGAAGAGACTACATAAATAAAGTCTTCGAAAAAAAAACTGACACATGGCGCAAAAATATGGGTGTTTTCACACTTGTCCGACAACGTTTGACGTGCTTCGATGGCATAAATCTGTTCAAATATTGCAACAATAATACCCAACAGGGCCACCAACTTATCTGTTCAGGTCAGAGATAATAGAAGAAGGCTATCATTCCGTTTAATTCCGCTGTCCAAGTGATCATGGTCAGTTATTTCTTTTTTCTAGTGCGAGTGCCGTACAATTTAACTAATCAAATAGATTTTAACTTTGTTTAATAGATTTTTAGAGGATTCTTTGCTGGTGTATGTTTTGTATATGTTTATTAATTTTAATTAAGTAAAATGTTTGGGCCGAAATAAAAAGTTCTTAAAACTCACGTAAACTAAAAAAGATTTTTGCTCCTATTCGCTGCTAAGCCGAAAAAAGTATTTTCTAACTATTCGGCTTTGAGCCTTAGATTTACATAATATGAATTATTTTCATTTAATCAGACAAACGGACACACACACACACACACGAGATATTGTGGTGGCATTTGTTTCTTTAGCACCACGCGACGTCTCATATAGAGAAAAATCTATGGTACCTATGCCATATGCTGCATTACAGTACAGCATACTACGAATCTCTGTGTTTTATGACTACATCGTCCTTAGACGTTTTTTCGTCTTGTGTTGTATAGTAACGTGCTAATTTTTCTTGTTAATCTTAGCTACCGAATGGAATATGCCAGGCCCGAAAATGTGTGGAGGCACCCTGAGAAAACACAAAACCCGCTTACGAATAACAAAAGCCTAACATCAAAGGATGTTTTCTATAACACTCACAAAAGGTGGACTATTTAATATATGTTTTTATTTATACCTACATATACATGTAATAAAATTTAAATGCAATGAATGTTCTCACTTGGAATTTTAGTGACGAGCTACATAGACAATCCCACTTCCATACTTTAGACTGAAATCTATAGACCACACTCATTCAGCTCAGACTCGAGACAGAGTTAAAGCGGGACAGATTTATGTCAGAGCATATTTGTGTCTCGTTTTAACCTCTATCTTGAATCTGACGCTCTATAGATCTCAGCATTAGTGTATTGCTGTAATAGCGTAAAAAACCGACAACGGTTACCGTAATCATGTCAATCGAGAATCAAGCCAGCTCAAATTCTCCTCGTCTTGGAAAACCTCATTCTTTTCTTGCACTTTTTTCGTCTTTATCGGTAGAAATAGTGTCGATCAGGAAATTTTCCGATGGCGGGCTTTACCATCCTCGACTGAGCACGAGCGACGTCGTTTTTATTCAATCTGCTTACAAATCGTTGCAATCTTCTTGAGTGCACGTTACATGGTGGGATGAGTTTATACCTTCCAACTGAAACTATCGGACGTGAAACATATATTTACAGTTAAATGAGGCCCGCGTGGATTAAGGTTATTTTTTTCTTAATTTTCCGGTATTACAGTTAGCATAATATGATCGTGAGTACCTCATTCATCAAAATAGGCTCAGCAGTTTGCAGTCATAATCGCCAGGGCGGAATGTACCTACATAATAATATAAAAAATTTCCTTTTAAAACCGATTTCAAACGCCACTTAAAAGTATAAAATAATAGTTTGTAACACGTATGTTGAAGTACCTATAAGAATCGTGAATGTGAGGTATCTTCCTTTCAGCCAAGTCGGTTCATTCATTGTGGCGTGAAGAAGTAACTAACATACACAGTACACACACATCACACTATCACACTAATATTATAAAGCCGAAAGTTTGTATGTGTATGTGTGTCTGTGTGTGTGTGTGTGTGTGTGAGTGTACGCCAGAACGAATGAAACGATTTGGCTGAATTTTGAAATGGAGATAGCTCATACCCAGGATTAAAACATAGGTTAGTACATTTTATCCCGGAAAATTACAGAGTTCCCATGGGAATTGAAAAACCTTAATCCACGCGGACGAAGTCGCGGGCATCGTCTAGTAGATACATAAACATCGCCTTTCTAACAAACTTTCGCGTTTATAATATTAGTTGTGATTGCACATAATATCAAAATGATCACGCTGGAGCGACGTTGACCTTGGTTAACCAACGTCGTATATTGTATAGGTGATATACGTTGGGTGTCCGAATTTTCTATCTATCTATTTCATCATCATCATCAGCCCACATGCATCCACTGTTGGACATAGGCCTCTTTAGAGTAGCGCCAACTTTCCTATCCTCGGCCTTTCCCATCCAATCGATGCCTGCCACTTTTCGGATGTCATCGCTCCATCTAGCCGGGGGGCGCCCTACACTCCGTTTGCCGAGACGCGGTCTCCACTCGAGGACCTTACGACCCCAGCGGCCATCAGTCCTCCGACAAATGTGATCAGCCCACTGCCACTTCAGCGTGCTAGCCCTGAGAACTATCAAGTGGCGTGCACAGATGTACTTACAGGATAGGCAGATGATACAAAATGGAAAAAATCTTCGGTGCGAATTTAAAAAAAACTTAAGGATAGGCATTGTACAAATTATAAAAAGCCTACCCTTAAGTTTTTATAACTCGTACTGGCGATTTTCTCCATTTTATATCATTTTTCCGCATTATGCCTACCCTGTGTGCACGCCACTGGATGTCGGTCACGTTAGTTCTTTGGCGAATTACTTCGTTTCGGACTTGGTCCCTCAAATCTATCTATCTATTTATCTATCTAATAATGCGAAGTGAGCAGTAGCATAAGGTAGACCGACCCCAAACCTAAACCCAACCGTCAAAATGTGACTCCATCACAATTAACACCGCAGTGCGGATCGCGTGTTGAAAAGTAAATAGAGTTAATACCAGAGAGATGTTAGTAACGCTATTAGAAGATGCCTCTAAAAAGGCAACGTGACGTGTTGGACTGAAACAGATATTAGGCGAAATCCATGGATTTACGTATACTATTTATTTTTGTTGGATCTACTTTACTTTGTATGTATGTTAAAAATTTTGACCATTTGACGCAATTTTTTGATGATCCTATCCCAATTCCTAAACTATTATTAAATATAATAATAATTAATTGCGCAAATGTATTATTTTGTTTCTTGATTTATTGGTTTTTCCATAATTCTAGCGGCAACAGAACAACTTTGCAGTCATTAGGTTGGGGTGTTTTTTGACGCGTGATTTCTGACGCTCGATGCTCCAAAAGTATTTGTCTCAATGGTAAATACAGTTTCAATTCCCGCTGGTGGGAACTAATTGTATGGGGACTGTGTTTGCGCACAGAGCCAGTTGATTATCACGTCACTGTCTGCAGCCCTAATAGATTTCCATTTGTTCTGTTTTCATTCCCATTGATTTGGGTTCCTAGCACAGCATTGTAAGCTTACAATTACTTGTTGTACCTACTTTATTTGATAGGGATTCCCTGAATTCTGTTCCAAAGTGATTAATGATTGCTGTAACTCCTGCGTAGAATGGCTATAATAGTTTTCTATTTTTTTTTTATTTTTATTCCATGAGAAGATAGTCCTTGACTGCAATCTCACCTACTGGTAAGTAACAATGCAGTCTAAGATGGTAGCGGGCTAACTTGGACGGGATATGGCAGTGTAGTCAAACCCCTAATCGGTTTATACCTGGTTTCTACACGCCCGCGCCATCGTGCCGGAACGCTAAATTGCTTGGCGGCACGTCTTTGACGGTAGGGTGGTAACTAGCCGCGGCCAAAGCCTCCCACGAGACCAGACCAGAGACAATTTAGAAATTATAAATTCCTTAATTGCACCGCCGGAAATCAAACCCGGGACCTTCCATTTATAAGACCACAGCGCTCACCAATACGCCAGAAAATCAAATCAATTTTCAAAATTTATCTTCTAAATATATAAAAGGCAAAAGTGACTGACTGACTGACTGATTGACTGACTGATTGACTGACTGACTGATCTATCAACGCACAGCTCTAACCGCTGGACGGATCGGGCTGAAATTGGGCACACAGATTGCTATTATGACGTAGGCATCCGCTAAGAAAGAATTTTTCGAAAATTAAGCCCCTAAGGGGGTAAAATAGACATTTGAAAAATCGAACTTAAGCCGCGAGCGAAGCCGCAGGCAAAAGCTAGTCAAAAATTAAGAAATTCAGACGTTCAGAAGTTTCTACACGAAGGAAACTCAAACGAAAATAACTCAAACCTAAAACAGCGCAAGTCAATTATTTTTCAAAAAGAAAATGCTTTTACGTCCCATGAAAAACGTTCCCATTAATCACCCCATCTATAAGCCAATATAATTATAGTATACTGGTCGGCAGAATTTATACCCGGAACTTGCGAAGGTTCAAGGTAAGCATTAACAGCGTTCTCCGCTCAAAGTTGTGACATAAAAAAGACCCTGCCAACATCTGGAAGTAATAGACTTTACTGGATTTTTAAAATGACACGAATATACACCTACACATATGTATGTATATTGCGCAGACAGGTCCTTACTAATATCCTTGCTAATATTTTAAATGCATGTGATGTACATGTATGTTGTTTGTTTGTGTGTGGTTTGTCCTTCAATGATACAACAACGGAGCATCGGATCGACGTGATTTTTGACATGGGTAAACTTAAGAATTTAGAGAATGACATAAACTACCTTTTATCCCGGTAAAACAAAGGGTTACCGCGGTATTCCTCAGCAAAAGCAAAACATAGTTATTCGATAATGTAAACGTAAAAATTCTTTTTACATAACCGACTTCAAACGCCACTACAAAGTATATCAGTTGTGCCCATAAAATTTGGAGAGTTCCCTCGATTTCTCCAGGATCCCATCATCTGAACCTGACCTGATGACAATAGGACTACCTGGGAAGTATACCCTTTCAAACAAAAAAATAATTTTCCAAATCGGTCAACGCGTCTTCGAGTAATCGGGGAAAATACAAATAAAAGAAAAAGATTCCAACGAACTGAGAACCTCCTCCTATTTTGGAAGTCAGTTAAATAGTAAAAATTTCATGATTAAAGGTCTTTCTTGCCAGTTTTTTTTTCAGCAGCATCTGCTTTCCGAAACGATTGTAGAATACTTCCTTGTCATAATTAATCTTGAATTTTGATTATCTATGACAAATAGGTACTAGGCAACGAACTTATACAGAAAAATGCCTACACGTAAAAAGAACTATCCTCAGATTGAAAATGCGATCTTGGAAATAACATAAGATTTAAACATAAGACAGCAAGTTTATTCAGATAAAGATAGACCCGTAAAAATAGTTTCTTGACGTCAAAGGTGCGCTCATAAGGAAAATCGAGAAGAAAGGCGATAAATTCGAAGACATAAATCCATGTTTACAAGGAAAACGCATGGATAACTTCTTCGGACAGAGCGCTAACATTTAAATCCAAAAATTCTCTTTTACGGATGGTTGAAACTGTGTTCAAAATCGGGAGATAAAATGTCAAATCACATTATAATCAGATCAGAAATCTTTATTTAATTTTAAGGTTTACGATTGAGAGACGTGGTTGCAGCAGCGCATATTTTATTATTAAAGTAAAATTGTTTTGTTACAAAAATTGTATTGGATTGAGGATTGTATATAAGGGACGCGCGGACGGGCGATAAAGGTCGTAGCCCATTTACACGACAACGCTGCCACCCAACCAAAGTATGAGCATTCAAATATGGACTTAATATCGTGCTCTGGAGGTGCACTTTACAGTAACAACACTAAATAGAAAACAGCGTACCGTACCGCGGTACAGTAACGGTACCGCGCGCTGTTTTCTAGGATACAGAAGGCGGTACTCCTTAAGACGGCACGCATTGTGAGGAGGTTTCTCACTCTGGAGTAGTGACCACTGGTTGCTTGGGTCCTACCTCGCAGCAAGTGAGACCCATTTCTTTTTTTATTTTGAAAATGTTCTATACAACGTGTATTGAAACTCCGAAATAATACTGAAGGAGGTGAATGTGCTCATGAAACTGAACAACTTTCCCCATAAGAAAGAAATTAATGAGAGTTGTATTTGATAGTAATTTAAAATATTGATATGTTTTCGAGTCAATTTTGTAATTTCTATGTTTGTAAAATGTATGTGTACAAATGTATGTGTGAAATGAATAAATAAATAAAATTTGAAGAATACGACGCAAGAGTGAGAGCTTATAGAATGGTGCATTGCGGCCGCATTTTGAGAATGCAATAGAATTAAACAGTTTCCCAGCTCTAGACGTTTATGAAGACTGACTCAAACTTTCACAGCGCGGACGAAGATATGAAGTAATTCTATGAGGAAATCTAATTTGAATATGGGGCAGTTAACTGGCTGAGCGCCATTATCATATAGCGAGCGCGATAAAGGAATTAGTTCGTGGTAATTTGGCAACAATGAGGTCAAATTAGCACGAAGTTCGTGCTGCTCTGCAGTAAGATCAGTTTTATAAATTGCATCGACAATATTCGTATGCACTGAAAGGAGTATTCTAGCTCACTAAAACAATTGTAAAGCCCAAATTAAGCTGGAATCACAGCTTTCGGATTTTTCCGTATGATTTCAGTCACGCATGCGTACGCATCCGTTCGCATCCGTAGGGATGCGTACGCATGCGAAAGGATACGAAAAGGTTGTCTGCGTAGGGATATTCGATGATAACATCGATGTAAGAATGTAGAAGAGATTGAATTGAATTGAATTATAAATAAAAGGCTGCGAAGTTTTTGCATTGGAGTTTTCATCTTTGCGTTTTATATTACAAGGAAAGTTATTTATAGAAAAGCATACAGAAACGTTTCCAGATAAAATATTTTGCGAGCATAACTGTTTATGTATTCCGTGGGTGAGGGTTTCTCGCGTCGACAGCCTTTTGTCCGTCGGTTTGTTGGTGTCTGTATGCACGCCACGATGTAAGGCTTTCTAGGAAAATTACAATTGAGAATAACTCTACTGTTTCAATTTAACTGGAGAATATCTATTGAGTTTCCGTGTTGTTTACGTTTAGGTATCGCATTCTGCTATGAAGGCAATCTTAAGAAATAAATTGCTTGGAATATCGTCAATCGAAACATGTCCATTGCTGGACATAGATTTCTAGTAGTTATCTTTAAGCAATATTAGCCAAGTTGAACTTGACTCTCCCCTCAAAATAAATGGAAAGCTTGTGCTAGGAGAGGAGCAAGGGGAAGTTGAGTTTGGCAGACACCCCACTAGGTGGACTGAAGACGTCAAACGTGTCGCAGGGAGCCGTTGGATTCAGGCGGCGCAAGACCGCGCCCTGTGGAATGCAATGCAAGCGGCCATGCAAGAGACCTTTGTCCAGCAGTGGACGTCTATCGGTTGATAAAGAAGAAGAAGATAAGGAGAGGAGTGCAACGGGTGGGAATCGAACCGTCGACTTTTCAGTTTTCAGTCTTCACTTATAACCGTTGGGCTATTGAGCTTAATTAGTCCTACAGCTTCAGTTTTGCACCACTTAAATTCCTCTGCACACTACCCCTCGCTTAATGTCTTTTGTCCACAAGTGGGCGGTCATCTAACGATCTATGTTTTCCAGAGCAAGATCGCCATTCCAGCAGCGTGGGACGCCAATGTCTATCAGTCCTTCGAATATTTTTGACGATCTCCCTGGCGCAGTGGTAATCTTTTCACTGGAAGGCCTTAGGTTCGATTCCTGACGGGGGCTTTGGAAATTTATGATTTCTGAATTGTCTCAGGTCTGGTTGGGTGGAAGGCCTTGGCTTTGGCAATTTATGATTTATGCATTGTCTCTAATTTGCTCTGGTGGGAGGCTTTAGCTGTGGCTAGTTACCACCCTACCGTCAAAGACGTGCCGCCAAGCAATTTACCGTTCCAGCACGATCACGTGTAGAAACAGATTAGGGGTATGGGTATTGAATTTACACTGCCAAGTAAGTTCATCTTAGGGTGGGAACAAGTCAAGGATGTCTGTTTGCATACGTTTGTTTTACATGGAGGTGGCATCGAGGTAGCGAGCTAAACCGCGACCGCGAGGTATCGCAGTGAGGCATCCTTGGCTTGTTCCCACCCTTAGACTGAATCGTCACTTACCATCAGGTAAGATCGTAATCAAGGGCTATCTTGTCAACGAATAAAAAATAACATCGTATTTCCCCAATCCATCGTCACTAGAATGCATGTCACAGAGAATGCATTCTACTCCATTTACCAAAGGAATCTTTTGCAGATTAGTGCCATTTTCGCAGTAGGTAGGTACATTAGAAAACTCGTTCCCACACAGAAAAAGATTTAGTCAGCTCAAGATTCCACCGCACCTCCCATTACAAGAAGATTTAGAAAATGGATCGCGTTCGAACTCGCTTAAATAGAAAAGTTCAGTGGATTTTCCTTTGACGGTAATTTCTGGAAAATCACGCAACTATGAGCTTTTAAAAACCACTGTAGTATTACTTACGACTTACAAGTACTGCTGCTGCTGTGCCATTATAACGCTTAGTAAAATTTTAGTGCGCTCATTTTGATAAGAGTTTTAATTTCGATTAAGAATTTGATTCTAACTTTGTTAGTTTCAACTGTGGGAGACTGTGTGAGTTGATGGGTGTTCGACAATAGGTTTTAAGACAAACAACGGCTTGTGGCACAGTAAATTGATTAAATTATAAATTTGATAAGAGCGAGTACGTGGTAACACCGTGGCAGATCGAAGCTAAGAGAATGATCATTTGTTCAGTACATGGTTGAAAGAACTGTTGAATGACCAAGAACAAAATAGATCTTAGTTATGTTGTGTTCCCAACACCAACTGTGATCTGTGAGGACGTGGTAGAGTAGATACTGAACACAAATAAAGGAGTTTGGACCTATGTTCTGAACATTGGTTCATAGAATGTAATAAGACAGTCTTAAATTATGTTCATGTATCGGTAAGAATTATTTTATTTTTGTAAAATTAAACTAGCTTCAATATACCGAAATCCTTACTAATATTTTAAGGGCGAAAGTGTTTGTTTATTGGTTTGTCTTTCAATCACGGTTTAACAAAGTGACGTGATTTTTTGCATGGGTATAACTGAGGACCTGGAGAGTGAAATAGGCTTCTTTTTGTCCCGGAAAATCAAAGATTTCCCGAGGTAATTTATAAACAAAACCCACGATGACAGCGTCGCGTGTCGACATGAAGTCGCGGACATAAACTATTAAAGAGTAACTGAAAAGGGAAACGTGTCCATATCACAAAACTATTGAACCGATTTTGATGAAATCTTTACTGTTCCCTAAGTTGAAGTAAATGTAAGCAAATAAAAAACAGAATGATCACAATCTGATTCATACAGTTTCGTCGATTCGTAGTCCGTAAGCAAACATACATACATACACACCTATAAAATTATTTATTTTTGTTTGGAAGCCCTAATAGATTATCATATATATGTGAATATTTTGCAGTTCCAATAATATTACATACCGACTCGTACATATACCTGCGTGTCTAATCGATAAAGTGTTTTTTTTTCAAGTCGGTTAAAAATTATAAATCGATTTTATTAGAAATGAATAAAAGAAGTATGGATACTTCTTTATCCACACTAATTGAATAAATATTTTCCCGTACCGAGTATATTGTCTTGGCAATATATCATACAGTCAGAAGTTATATCTGAAAGCCATCTGTTTACGACGTGGATAGTTTATGTCTCTTGTAATAATGTTGGAAAAGTATTTTATTAGAGAAATAGATCAGCGCGGGATGTCTTTGAACAAGTTTCTGCAAACAATATTTTGGACAAATTATGTTATGACAGGATATAGGTAACTATATTAATTCCTGCTTATATCATTACCATATTATTATTATTATTTTTTTAAGAATATTAGCCAAGCTGAAGTTGACTAATATCCTCCTATACCCTCCAAATAAGCGAAAAGCTTGTGCTAGGAGTGGGTATGACAATAGTGCAATGGGTGGGGTTTGAACCTGCGACCTTTCAGTTTTCAGTCCGCACCTTTAACCGTTGGGCTATTGGCTTAAATTATTTATTATTATAGTAAAAAAATATTGGTAGGAGTAAATTTTATTATAAATTATTTAATTATAATAATATTTATAAATTATAAATACTTACTAATTATTTTATAATACGATGATGCATTAATAAAATTTTTATTTATTTACTAGGTAGGTATATGATAAAAATATGAGGTCTTGAGTTTTTCTGTCAAGTAATTCTCCGTAGCAGTTAATATTCGGTCTTACTCTAAGATTTTCTCGCATCGCTCGACCAAATTTTATTTCAAAGCAAAAGCACATTGTTAAAATATATTGAAGTCCTTCCGAACCTTCAGCTGCAGTTTTATAGACTGCACTTCGATACATACAAATACAAATTGTTCCCCATTAGGGTGCCCAGTAAATTCTTTAATAAATAAGGCACAATATTTTGTTTTCATATATATTTATTTCGATTTATGCGAAGATCTGTACTAATATAATAAAGTGCAAGAGTTTGTTTGTTTGAATGCGCTAATCTCTGGATAGTTCCAGTCGGATTTGCAAAATTCTTTTTGTATTTGATAGCCCAATTCTTAAGGAAGGTTATAGGCTATTCAACATCTCGGTACGACTCTTAGAAGCCGAGCAAAACGAAAAAATAACGCGGGCGAACAATGCGATACGGTGAATCGGTGGTTGAGGGCGGTCACCCGACGAGAACCGAACAAGAACCGAATCTATTATTTATATTAATATATATTAATAATCCAGAAGATCAAACAGTTCCCACAGGTTTATTAAAAACTAAATCCACGCGGACGAAGTCGCGGGCAACAGCTAGTATTATTATAAACAGTTAATACCTACTTTTAACTTACTAGGTAGCTTCGTACGTCTTAAGAGATTTTTTGGATATCGACATTGTATTACCAACTACATCGCATTGCCTAGCTGGTCACACCACTATCTAGCTGTCATTTTTTTTAGAGATTAATGCAAAATATTATCTACGGGTTTGGGTTGGAAGTGTTCTTATATCTTCGAATAAGGCGACTCATATAATATTGATCGAACTTCACAGAAGTGCTTTATAGGTGAAGAATATCAACGTGAGGAAGCCTGTAAGCCCGAGAGATCTCTATAATGTTCTCAAACCACGAGGTTTGAGAATATTATAAACCATAGTCCGCCAGGCAGGCCAAGTGCGGATTGGCATATGACTGGCAATCCTCACTTGGTTAGTGGTTTGGCAGACATCGCATACACTCAACAATTCGTATTGTTAAGTGCAGATTGGTAGGTGTCTGCCAAACTACTGACCAAGTGAGGATTGGCAGACATATGCCAATCCGCACTTGGCCTGCCTGGCGGACTATGGCCTAAACCCTTAATCTCATTCAGAAGGGAAGCGCTGTGCCCAGCAGTGGGCCAGCGATGGATTGAGATGAATGAATGAACTTCATGGTCTCCCTACATTGGGGTGCCACAGATTCGGAGTGCACAATGCGTGCGACAGCTTTCCTCGGCAACATATTTATTCAACACAACTTTGAGAGAATTCTGTCTACCTCGATTTATTGGGAAGCTGTTTTCGAAATTTTGATGCGCTTTTCGTTATTAGGAAATTTCTATTCATCTTATCTTCTTCTAAATCCTACTTCCTATTAATATTATAAATGCGATAGTTTGGATGTATGGATGTTTGTTACTCAATCAAGTTGCAACGACTGAACCGTTTTGGCTGAAATTTGGCACAGAGATAGATTATAGTCTGGAATAATACATACGCTACTTACTACTGCGCGCTTTTTAACCCGGGAAATAAGAGAGTCTCGTGGGAATCGACTAGTATTATATAAAAGTAACAAATAAATAATAATGTCCTCGGCCAATCTCCACAGAGATTAGCCAATGCGCGGGAGATACTATAGTGCACAAGTGTGTGCGCAAACATGAGAGTAAGGAAATAGACAGTGCACCTGCACTGTTAATTCTATATTACGTTAAAAAAAACTAAACATTGTTTTCTAAACATTGTATTGAAGTTGATTAGTTTTTTATTAATTGGGCAATACCCAAAACTTTTTATTAAACGTAATACCGAACGCTGATTTGCGTGATCAAAACATCGCGCATTTCACTTTTGTGTATGAGCCACCCTAATGCTGAGATCTATAGAGCATGCTCTGACTCAACTCAGACTCAAGATAGAGGTTAAAACGAGACACAAATATGCTCTGACATAAATCTGTCTCGTTTTAACTCTGTCTTGAGTCTGAGCTGAGCAAGTGTGCGGTCTATAGATTTCAGCCTGAATGTCGATTGAAATAGCATTCTTCACGCACGATCACGTGTTCTGAAAAAAACATTCTTAAGAAACTTCGTTTAAAAGAAAGCGATTACCATATCCCCCTAATCAGTTCGGGATAAACAGAGAAACTCAAAGAAAACAATATCACATTCCCTCCACTCGCACAAGAGACTCCAGAAGGAGTGTAAAAACCTCTTAGAAGTTTAAAAACAAAGACACTTAGTACTGAAAGAAACTTTTTACGTTCGCTCCGAGTCGTACATCGTTCTCCAATATCGTAATGTTCTTTGGTTCCTTCAAACACATTGTCTTTGTTCTTAAACTCCTGAAAAGTTTTTACATTTCGTGTATAGTGCAAGTGGAAGCATACGGGTATTGTTATGCGGGTTTTTCTTACAACAAAAATTGGGAAATTGCCTATTAATTTGCCTATGTTAGTAAGAAATAATTAATTTTTAACCAAGACTTTCTTTTTAGCCCTCGATGAAAAAAGGGGTGTTATAAGTTTTGTCGTGCGTATGTGTGTGAGTGTATCTGCGTCTCGCTGTTCCTTTGTAGCTTCCTAACGAACGGGCCGATTTTGACGCGGTTTTTTCTGTTGAAAGCTAACGTGATCGAGATCAAATTGTAACTATATAATTTATAAAAATCTGCTCTACTTGATTAAGGGATCTTACAAACTTTCACTAATGGGATTGATTTGAAATTTGGCGTACTGTTACTTCGGATTATTTACATGGCATGATAACCTTGAGCTGATGCTGCAGCACCAAGAAGTCTGCGGTACTCCAACTCATCAGCAACTTACACCAGATAATATTGTGCTTGGGCTCATTAGAATGGTCTCAATGAGTAGGTGTTTGATGGTCGAGGATGCTCTTTAAAATTTACGTATCTATTTTTAATTTTATTAAAACACTAGCTGATGCCTGCGGCTTCGTCCGCGTGGATTTAGTTTTTAAAATCCCGCGGGAACTCTTTAAAATTAAAGAGTTCCCGCGGGATTTTCCCGGAAAATTCCGGAAAAAAGTAGCCCATTTCACTCTCCAAGTCCTTGACTATACCCCATGAAAAAAATCACCACGTCGGTCCGCAGCTCTGATGCAGCGTGATTGAAGGACAAACCAACATTAAACATATAAGCATTTATAATATTAGTACGATGAAAATATAAACGCAATTTTTGCAACATTTGTGTTGTCTCGAGTACGTTTTGAGTGGAATCTTACAACAGCTTTAATCTAGTTTCGCAAATCTCTGGAGTGTAGCGGCGGCGGCGAGGGTCGCAAAGCGGGCACTATCAGCGACTTGGTAACTTTGTTGCATCCAGCTAATTCCTCGACGAACGTGTCCGGGGAACTGGTTTAAAGTTTCTAAAAGACACTCAATTGAATTTTTTACTCCCTTTGCAAACAAATAACAAGCTCTTATCTAACAATTTTGATACTGTTCTTGTGTTATGGTACGGATAGCTGGATGCAAAGTTTGTTTTTTGTTTTTCGCGACTTCTTTCGCGTGGATTGACGTTTTCTATTCCCGCGGGAACTCTGTTATTTTCCGGGATAAAAAGAAGCCTATGTGTTATTCCAGACAATAATCTATCTCTGAGCCAAACTGCCATATCAGTTCAGTCGTTGCGGATAACAAACGTCCATCCATCTATCCATCCATTCTTATAATACAATCTGTATTAATAGGATGTTCGATCCCACCCATTGCACTATTGTCGTACACACTTCTATAACAAAAGCTTTCAAAGAGCTATAGCAAAAGAGAGGAGAATATGAGTCAAGTTCAGCTTAGCTAATATTCTTTAAAAGCAAATTGAGATTTGAGACTTTGCGATTTCACAGTATGATGGTAAGTGGAAGATGGAAACTTGCTAGCTTGTAGGTACGTTGTACAGTTGGTACAGATTTTTTATAGGCGGATTATAGCAGAAGTTTGTTATTCCTTGCATAATCCTGGAATTCCATAATCCTACTAATCCTTCTTCTTCTTCTTTATTAACTTATATAGATATAGACGTCCACTGCTGGACATAGGTCTCTTGCATGGAACTCCACGGGCCCGCTCTTGCGCCGCCTGAAACCAGAGGCTCCCTGTGACTCGTTTGATGTCGTCGGTCCACCTCGGGGGGGGTCTGCCAACATTGCGCTTCCCGGTGCGGGGTCGCCACTAATCCTACTAAAATCTACATGCGAAAATTTGTAAGGATGGATGTTACTTATTCACGCCACAATCAGATGAACCGATTCCGCTGTTTGGAATAGAGATAGCTCATACCCAGGATTATCATATTGGCTTCATTTTATCCCGAAAAAAGACGTCCCACGGGATTATTAAAATCTAAATCCACGTGGATAAATTCGCGGGCATCCAAGCTAGTCCAATATATTTCAAACAACATGCACGGTTTTGTCGTAGTTTTGTGCAGAAACACGTATGAATCCATAGCACAACAGTAACAATAAGTGCTCTATCTCGATATAATTTTGTGGTTGGTACTTACGCTACGCTAATTGCAATTTGCTCTGTAACCATTTTCACAACAAAGGAATTCTTAGTACTTAAAGTGAAATGAAAAAACTTTAAAAACTTCTTATTCTCGTAACGATCTTCGAGCGAAATTTTCTAAGTGCCTTGTCTCGTGTTGTCGCACAGTGAAACAAAATTACTTGTTTGAGAAATGAAGTCGGTTAAAAAGCATTAAGATATTGAACTTTCCTGTCGCCGCTCGGACAATACAAGTGGCGGAAGATCGAGGCGTGTGGAAGTTCTAATACTTATGTCCAGCTGTTGATGAATATCAGTTGACAACTAGCTCGTATTCTTTATTAAGCGATAGACGTCTACTACCGGACACTTGTCTCTATCTACCACATGCCTCGGTCTTGCGCCGCCTGAATTACGTGACTCCCTGCGACTGTGATGTCCTCGATCCACCTAGTGGAGGATCTACCAACACTGCTCTTTCCGGCGCAAGATCTCCACTCCATCACCTTAGGAACCCAAAGACCATCAGTTCTTGATTTTTAATTCCCGCAAGAACTCTCTTATTTTCCGGGATAAAAAGTAGCCTATGTGTTATTACAGACTAAAATCTATCTCTGTGCCAAATTTCAGTCAAATCGGTTCAGTCGTTGCGAAGTAATTGAGTAACAAACATACAAACTTTCGCATTTATAATATTAATAGGATATATTATTAATAGGATTTTTACACAATCCTTTTATGAAGTCAGCTTTACACAAAATGCAGAACATTTTTCGCGATTTTCGTTCAACATTTGCGACGGACAGTGATCGATCGCGCAACAAAACAAGGGTTGTACAAATATTTAACACTCTGACTTAGCAAAGTCTGACTTGCAGTGTGCAATGTACGCTTCAATTTCTAATTGCGCAGAGCAAACACTCTGACAGATACTTATACCGCTTATTTTGTTGCAGGTATGTACCGGGAGGCGCAACGTTGGAAGACACTCACTAGGTGGACGGATGATCTAAGGCAAATCGGTGGCAGCCGGTGGATACAGACGGCGCAAGTTCGTGTTCCCTTTAAGAGACTCTGTCTAGCAAGGAATATACCTATCGGTTGAGATAATGATGCCACAAATGACGTCACGCCGAGCGTGTGGTGTGTGAGCGCAATTGACCACCAGTTCTCACCTGCGAAGCCACACTAACTAACTAGTCCCACAAAATCATTACCTTTTGACGACCTCCCTGGCGCAGTGGTGAGCGCTGTGGTCTTATAAATGGGAGTTCTCGGGTTCGATTCCCGGCGGGGACAATTTAGGAATTTATTATTTCTAAATTGTCTCTGGTCTGGTCTGGTGGGAGGCTTTGGCCGTGGCTAGTTACCACTCTACCGTCAAAGACGTGCCGCCAAGCGATTTAGCGTTCCGGCACGATGGCGTGTAGAAACCAATTAAGGGTGTGGGTTGAATTTACACTGATATATCCCTTCCAAGTTGGCCCGCTACCATCTTAGACTGCATCGTTACTTACCATCAGGTGAGATCGCCGTCAAGGGCTATCTTGTCATCGAATAAAAAAAAACCTATGTTTCAGCTCCGCAAGTTCTATAATAGTATACTTACCATACATATTCCTAAAATATGACAGCTGTAATTTTATCAAAAGTAATTTCATAAGTAAGTTAGTACAAAATTCTGTACGTAACAAGTTCGCCGGGCGAGGCGATATTGCCAATTTATAACTATGGATCTCACCCAAAGTTTTTGACATGAAACGAGATGGCAAACATGATACTAACAAGTAACAAGAAAGTAATTACATAGTAATAGCAAATATGTATGACAAATTGAAGTTTGTATTGGGCTTGACGAGTAACAAACACGTCAACAATTAAATTGAGTCCTATAACTTTCTGTAAGTTATATTAAAGTCACCACTTCTACATGTACGTTATACACCTGTTATGGAGATCCACACATCACTTGGCCCATTAGATTGAAACTTTACTTAATATTATAAACGCTAAAGTGTGCTTGTATGTTGGTAAGTCCAATCACGCAGAAACGACGTGTGTTTTGTAATATACCTACTTACCAAATTGAAATTAAATTGATGTAAAATGATCAAGATATGTTTTTATTATAGATACACAATGACACCACTGAGGCACCAATGAGGTGTATTTTTCGATAGCGATCAGTGTCAATAATAAAATAAAAAAAAACACAGAAGATAACATATGACATAATATAAACTATAGTTTGCGTAGATGTTGAAGTAATAATCTGATAAAAGTTTTAAGAGGAGTACGCGGGATTGAAGATTAGACAAGTATAAAAGAACCTACAAACGGCAAAAGAGCTTCGGAAGAAAAATACAATTTTATGGAAAACTTTACAAACAAAACTATTTATCTTATTGGCGGGAGGAACATGTATCGTTGGTACTGTATCATTAATCTTTGGGACTTGTAATGGAGAAGCGAAAGGCTTATATGTAGCTTAATGTAACGAAAACGAAGTATCTGACCGTGAATAGAGCTATACAGATAGCTTAGGTTAAGATAGATTTCCTATAGTACGAAAGATCATTTTTCAAATTTTCCCAAATTGATAGCGTTCAGATTATTTTAGGCAAGACCACGTACCTATCTACTTCTGTATATCTATTACCATCTTGGAAATCTTAGCTCTATTCAAGTAACCTCAAACTAACTTTAATAATGAACTTTGGAACTACAATTGAAGCTAATTTTGTTAAAACTTCGGATATCTACTAATGAGATTCTAGTGAAGCTGTTGATATTACTGCAACTCGCACTATGGAACAGTTTAAGCTCATTTTTGCGCACATTTTTATGCAGAATATTGGATAAAATATAAAAAACTGATTTTTTTTAGTCCGACAAGAAGGAAAATTACTTTTTTAAACCTTTTTAAACATTATCATTTGCATTGCGTTTTAAGCATTTCGGTTTAAAGATTTCTCAAAAAAGAACATACTGTTCACTTAAACAGAGAATAAAGTAGGTTTACATTTTTGGTATATACACAGACGCATGCATTATATAATTCAAAAGGTATCATCTAACATAAATTATTTATCTAAACATGTATAAAAGTAATAATAAGCTTAATATTAGTCATTATAAGAAGCCGCTATGTAATATTATCCCTAACGTGTAATTTTAACTTATTCTTATATTGTTAATATCATTTTCTTTAATGGTAACAGAAAAAATCGTGAAGGAACAAAAAAATATATATCTTCAGCCTCCCAAACATTAGAGATATGCACATAACTTTGGTTCTGTAACCGAGTTGTTGGTAACGAATTAAGCGTATAGCCGACGATTCATCATGGGGGCACGTTGCAAATGAACGATATTTCAGGACGCGGGGAGAGCTAATTGTGACCGTGGAACTTCGCCGCAACTTAAACAAGGGCTCGTGTGCGAAAACGAGCGCTTGCAAAATGACTTTGTAATTACAATTACCTAGAGGCACCGCACACACACGACATGAGCTCAATCGGGTATTTGATAATAGTACATTATGGTACAAGTGTAAAAGTTGGTGATTACCGCTGAGGCGCTATTGAGACCCGAGCCGTTAGGTGAGGGTCTTAAGGTAGCCGAGGACGGTAATCATCAATATACACGTGTATCATACGACGTTTTTCAACACACTTGTGAAGAAAATAATACTAAAATAGTACATTATGGTACAAAACAGTGAAAACGAGTTGTGAAAATTTTTTCGCAATGGCGGGAAAAATTAATGTTGTTTTTTTGTTCTTCTGCTCTTGAGGGCAGGCAAAGATCGACGACCATACAGCCTATTCAGGTGTTTATTTGATTTAATCAGTTTTCCGGAATGCGCGCGCACCTTTAATGGCCATAGACTAAAAGAATGAGGTTTCTTTTTTTTTTTTTGGCTTTTCTCTTATAGCCACGACAAAATGGGGAATTTCCAGTTTTCTTTATTTAACAAAAAACAAAAGTTATATTTGAGTGACAGTTTTATTTATTAAACACGTACAAGTTGAAATTATCTATTTAAATACGAAGTTGTATGAAATGAGCAAGCAATAGGTATCTTGGCAATAGGTAGGATTTTTTTTGTAATAGAAACTTTTTTAAGAACAAAGCAACTCAACCAATAAAATTAAAAAAAAAAATCTATAACTCACATTGTGAATAATGGTAATAAAAAGTCACAGTTTGAGTTAAAGGTGTCATTGTGTGCCTAATTGCGGTGAACCGGGAGCCATTTTATGAGCAAGTGTGTTGAAAAAAAAAATGATATCCTAACCCTATTATAGGTAAGTAATTAGGTACATATAATCATCGATCATATAATATTGTAAGTGCCAAAGTTTGGATGTATATTTATTACTTAATCACGCCGCAACGACTGGACCAATTTGACTGAAAGGCACTGAGATAGATTATAGTCTGGAATAACACATAGTTACTTTTTACCCTGGACTCTGGAGTCATGAGCAAGTAGCTTCATACACTCTCCATAGAAAATTTTAATTTTAGAAAAAGACGGATATATTCGCAGTAAAACAGGTAACTTTTTTTTGAACGATTTATTTTCTGTTTTTATACGTTTCGACAGTTCAGACAAATACCCAATTAAACAAGTTTTAATTTAGTATTTAGTTTTATATTAATTATTTAGTAGTCTAGAGTAGTAAGACTAGAGTACTTATCAAGACGAATTAAACAAGCCTAAACTCGATAGGGTTACGTCGTTTTATTACAGAGTTCCCATTGCCGGCTTCCGGCTCCATCATCAGGCCCTGGATATTGTCGAGGACATTCGATATTAAGACGAATCCAACAAGCCCAAAACGATAGGGTTACGTCGTTTTCTTATACCTACTGCTAAATAATGCTCGTCATGCAATTTTTGCGCTTCTTGGGGCTTTTACGCCTCTAGCTTGCGGCTTTTGCACTTTTAAGGGCGGTTACGCCTCTTGCTGCTTGTGTGCCCTTACGACTTTTGCGCCACTGCTTTTGCGCCTACCGCGTTTACGTGTCTTGATCAAGAACGATTCAGCCTAAGATGAAAGCTGCTTAACCGTATTAACTTTAACCTTAATATGAGCTTGCTTAAGCTCATATTTTAATTTTAATTAATAAGTTAAGTTTAAGCGAAGAGTCGACATCAAAGCCCTTTGTTTAATAACTCCATGTATAAACAATTACGAGTACATTTGTCCCATTAATCTTGGGCGAACTTGTGCCAGATCTTCATAATTGGAATTTCGGTTAAACATTGTAATGTGCTTACGTCATGATGATATTATGGTTTTGTATAACAAGGCTTTGGAACTAGCGCAGACGACCGACTTTCTGTCTGAATTTTTTTTCCAACAACAGTCTACTATGAAGTTTAAAAACAGTGAGAAGTGGTTTACAGGAAGTTATTACGCCGATTCAACTATCATCTGTTATAGATCGATATCACATGACGCGGCTTGGGGTCGCAGCATTGTGGCTACGAAATCGCCGAAGCATCCTACATAGAAAATTCCTTTGTGTTTGTTTTTTTCTTTATTTCTCGATTTAAATTTGTGTAAGCTTTGAAGAAAACAACAAGGCTTTCTGGTGGCTTGTAGCTGTCTGAATTGGGCTTGAGCTTAGAGAAAATTGTCCATTGACGCTTCACTCGCAAGGCACACCGCATTATCGGTATCAAGAAGTAGTAGTAATGTATTCTATGTCCTGCTTTTTTTTTATGAGTTTAGTTGAAACAATTATTATGATTATCGGCCGTGTGCGTCTAGGGTTAAGTAAATAAAGTGTTACGGAATTAAGGAAATTTCATGTTTTAGCTGTTCCTGATGCCTTCCCGTTGAACAAAATAGGAAGTTATAATTTCTAGAGTTACGAAAAGGCGTATACATAGCTACACTTTGCAATGTTCATAGTACTTTCTTATAAAATAAATTGCGAATAAATTCCTATTCATCTTCTTGGAGAAAACCGTTCAGACGCGCTTTTAACAGTCTAAGTTTTGTTTTTCACTCATAATTGTTTCTTTATTAGTTCTCGGCTACTCTCTGGTTCTCGGTAAAAACGAGCAAGAGCCTTTTTGCCCGACTGCAACACGCAAAGGAGGGTAATGTTTTTATCAGTCTATGTATGTATGTATCGCAATCGCCCCGCGCCTCAAGTCAACCCCGCTTAGTACAGATAGCAACGTACCGCTCGCGATTGTCACTACCAAATTTTTTCAAAGTTTTGTTATTGTTACGTTTTGAATGTTTTTGTTAACTTTAAATTAGTTATTTCCTTTTGTTTGGTTACTATTGTTAGCGTATCGTCTTCTACGATGAGTAAAAAAGTAATAGTTTTGCATAGCGCAGGCTATTAATTATTTTAGTTATTGACTTTTTCAAGCGTAAAAAATAAGAAAATAAAAATTACGTAAAGACTTTCAAGATGTCATTGCCATGAAAAGCATTGCCAGAGAAGGAAACTTCTGTCACAGTCGTGATTACAGTAAAAAAATACAATTATTAAGCTATTGCATAGCTTCTATCGCGGGCCTTGAGCGTGGAGACCGAATAGAGAAATTCCGTAACGAAAAAAACCTAAGGCTCGACGGGAACACGGACTCCTCTCACCGCTAGATGGCGTTGATAAAAAATGCTATGCAATAGCTTTACGCCGGCAGTCCCCGAGTGCCACACGTCTTTTTTTATTTTTTTGTCAACGGTACGGTATGACGTCATTTTGTCGACGACGGCCAACTTGACGTGGACGGAAAGTAATTATTTTTATGAAAGGTATAGATAGACAACAATCGATTTTCGAATGGTCACTAGACTGCGGCATTGCAAAAAAATTATACCTACCTCCCTATGTAGAGTGAATATGACTGCTCCACTCTCCTATCTATGCCCCATAAAGCAACATAGATACCTGCGATAAAAATTTGTGACGCTGTAAAACCGTGTGTATGTGCAAAATATTCAGGGGCTGAAAGCTTTTGGGTGTAAAACATTAATGCGGGTATCTTCCTGTGGTCCCTTTAAGCTCTGTTGAACGCGATCGGTTTGCCCCGCCAGCTGTTTGTTTGTGATTTTTGGGAAGGGGGCTATTAGAGACCGATGTAAATATTTTTCGGAGATGATCGCTTAACGCGATAAAACTATACATTAATTAATATAAGATTCTATAAAATTGTGAACATTATCTCTTGGGTGTTTGACTTCTAATTTCATGATGCTTGCATTCATTTCATGCATGAAATTAGAAGTTTACACGTGAAATTCTTGATGAAATTAATGCCATGAAAGTAATTTCATGCCACTAATTTTGCAGTGTAAATTCGGCTTTATAATATCATGCTGCAAGAGAAAGTATAGAAGCCTCAATAGCCCAACGGTTAAGGGTATGGACTGAAAACTGAAAGGTCGCAGGTTCGATCCCCACCCGTTGCACTATTGTCGTACCCACTCCTAACACAAGCTTTCTGCTTATTTGGAGGGGAGGGGATTAGTCAAGTTTATCTTAGTTAATATTCTTTAAAAAAAAAAAAAAAAGTGCTTTTAAAGTTCTTCATAATGTTCTCAAAATATGTGTGAAGTCTGTCAATTTGCGTTGGGCGGCGTCGTGGACTTTGGCCTATATTAATTCTTAGAGAGGAGACCTGCGCTCTAGTGAACCCTTTAGGTATTTGATGCTATTGATGATGGAGTAGGTATAGTTGAAAATCCCATCATATGACATCACAACATATGACACTTTTGTGTGTGTTACTCTTTCACGCCAGAACGAATAAATCGATTTGGCTGGAATGGAGATAGTTCATACCCACGATTAGCACACTTTATCCCTGAAAATTAAACAGTTCCCGCGGAAATTTAAACAAACACGGACGAAATCGCGTTCATCGTCTAGTAACGTATAAATTGGAAAACAAAAGCACGGTTCTCAAAGCCAGGCATTCTGAAAATTCGCCCGCACTCATACATCCTAATCCATTGGGTGAATGGCGTAGAGAAGCCATTTAAAATTACTGCTTTTTTTCGTGCGCTCACCTCGCCTGAATGAAGGGTAACGACCAGACTTCGGATATTTATGACTAACGAGCCTATTCACGTACGCTCGCCTCCCAAATGGAGATTTATGAAACAGAAAATGTCGAATAACGTATGTCTTGAGCGTAATTTGTAGAGGGAGGTACGGAGTGGCTTGCGGAGTCTTTATGCTATTAAAGGCAACCGTCACTTTGTAAATTGCGCTTCACAATTACGACGGACTATGACGGCAGCGCTTTCGGCAATCCTTTACACTTAAACTACACTAACTAAT
This sequence comes from Hipparchia sbordonii, assembly GCA_038048805.1. Lineage (NCBI taxonomy): Eukaryota > Metazoa > Arthropoda > Insecta > Lepidoptera > Nymphalidae > Hipparchia > Hipparchia sbordonii. The sequence continues at coordinate 9,561,822 of CM076112.1, forward strand.
TAAGTACTTTATTAGAAACTGCTATTTTTTTTAAAGAACATTAGCCAAACTGAAATTGACTAATATCCTCCTATCCTCTCCAAATAAGCAAAAATCTTGTGCTACGAGTTGGTGCGACCTTAAAGTTTTCAGTCCGCATCTTTAACCGTTGGGCTATTGAGGCAATAGCCTTAATAGCCCAACTAACTAAGCGTTATAGTTTTATGAGTCTAGGATCTTAGACCATGCATATAGGATGCCTACTATTCTATATCTTGGAATAGGTAGGTAGGTATATTATCAAATATTTCCAAAACAAAATTCGCAATCCCTCAACGTAACTGTTCATACATTTTCGTGCTAAATGGATCCTAGACAATAGCACAGGATGCAAAAACTATGTAAAAGAGATGCGATACGTTGTTTTTTTTGTGTGCTCACCTGCCGAGCGAATGGAGGATAACGACCAGATATTTGTAACTAACGAGCCTATTCAGGCGCAAGCTATTCCGAATGGAGATTTATGAGACAGGGAACGTCGAATAACATATTATGTTTTGAAGATGGTCGTAAATTGTTGTAAGACTACCAACTGTGTGCCGATATTAAACTCTCTATACGATATGCAAAGGATGCTTACTTAAATTCACCATTATCATCATCGGCCCAAACGCATCCATTGGACATAGGCCTTAGGCCTATCCTCCAATCGATGTCTGCCAATTTCCGGATGTCATCACTCCATCTAGCCGGCGAGCGCCCAACCCTCCATTTGCCAAGACGCGGTCTCTACTCAAGAACCACGACTCCAGTAGCCATCGGTTCTCCGACAATTAATGTAATTGTTAAATAATAATTAATTTATATTATGTTAAGTATGTTGCACGCCAAACATTGGCAAACTATAAGCCCATTTTTTTAGCAATAAGACCTTTATTGTACAGAGTTTATGCAACAAGTAAATGAAATAACATGTGTGCAGCCCACTGCCATTTTAACGTTCTAGCCCAAAGAGCTACGTCAGTCACCTTTGTTCTTTGGCGAATTATTTCGTTTCGGATTTTATCCCTTAGAGAAATTCCGAGCAATCTCTCCATAGCACGATGAGCGACTCAAAGCTTGTAGACTAATTAAATTGAATCCGGTCAAATGGAAGGAGTTGATACTGAGGTGCTCCAGCCCAAAGGTTAGAACAATACTCCATATGAGGGCGGACTTGCGCTTTATAGAGTAGGAGCCTGTACTTACACGAAGATCAAACGTTTACAAAACACCTACAATACTCCAAACAATTCCGAATAGCAATTTACTTGCAAGTATACATTAAAATACAAAAAGCACTCAAAATACCTCGCCGTCGACGATCGTAAAAGGATTTTCAGATTTTTCTGTTACACCTTCCATTCCATTAGGTTTTATTGGCAACGATAAAACGTCACTTCGTCTAGATAATCCTCTTTTCAAATTACTCCTCTTTACAGCACCCTAAAATCCTGTAATAGAAAATCTGAGTCGTACAATATTACGAACAGAATTTATAATAGCTGAATGAGTGACTACTCTAAAAATGAGCTCAAGTATCCAGTTGGTGAAGTTAGGAAATGCTGGGGGTCTTTTCTCCATAAAAACACTGTTTTCTTTCTGGTTTATGGCCTGAAAGCAATGCTTTTTTACGTACGTACGTAAAAACATACATGGTAACTTTTCTTAAACTCTGAGTGCTTATTTTATGTATGTTTGATAGAAATTAGAATATCATTAGAAACTACTCGTAATAATCGATGTCACCAGACACTTTCCGCCAGGCACTACTAAGGGAACTATATATACTACTTAGGAATACTTAGGGAACTATTTTAATACTATTTGTATTTTGGTTTCGTCATCCAGCCAATCTTGGTATTGAATATCTAGCTCATTACAGCACGCGGATATACACACGGCGGCATTTCAAATGTGTCTGGAGGATGTTTGGCCCCTAGGATTGGTCTGACGACCCTGGGATCTTGGACCATAAGACAGCGGTCTAAGGCTCAAGGGCGAAAAAGTTTCAAATGCCAGTCACATATCTTGTAGTTCACATAAACATAATAACAGAGATTCTGCACCGTAAAATAGTAATGGTCTGTAAAAGCACCACAACGCTTCCACATTTCATCGACTGCATCGTAACTTAGGTTGGCACTCTTCTCGTAACATCAGATATGTACTTACAACCGTTAAGTGCAAACATAAAACGTTAAAACATAGGTTATCTGTCAGTGACCTCAATAGCCTTACGGTTAAAGGTGCGGACTTAAAACTGAGGCGTGAGACTATACAAGAAACTTATGTCCAGCGGTGGATATCTTCGTCTGTATCAAACGATAGACGTCCACAGCTGGACAAAGGTCTCTTGCATGGACTTCCACAGGCCTCGGCCTGAATCCAGAGGCTTCTTGTGGCTCGTTTGATGTCGTCGGTTCTAGTTGGAGATCTACCAAATGCCAGCGCACCCCACCCAGTGCGGGGTCGCCACTCCAGCACCTTGAGACCCCATCGACCATTACCTCTTCGAACTGTGTGCCCCGCCCATTTCCACTTCAGTTTCGCGATACGCTGAGCTATATGGACATCGATTAGTAAAGACGAAGAAAATTCAAATTGTTGTATCAATATGTCCCATATTGGTATAAGTAGGTATATTGCCTAGGTATCAATATGGTATATGCGACTTAGGTTTATTAGTATCACCAACAAACATACAAACCTACAGAGGCTCAATGACGTCACCCAGTTGGCAGCTCTGTTAACAATTTATCTACTTGAGACGTATACAAATGGGAGATTACACAGAGATTGCTGAGAGCCCGTGACAAATGTCCCAACCACTCAGTCGCCTGGCGAGCCATAACGAATCCTATTAACTGACTGAAAGTAAATATTGACTGACTAAATTTTGCTCGCTACTTCAAATATTAAAAAAACATCTTCTATACCGCTAGCAAGATAAGATAAAATAAAGCAAACGGTACTGCTTGTTTAGAGGAGTACAAAAAAGTACGTCGCTAGACGAAATTTTACTCGCGGGAGTCTCATCGAGCCAAGGACTGATCTGAGGCAAACTGGGCCATTAAGAAGGCTTAAGGTTACTCAGCGATTGATGGAAAGAGCTCGGAGCACTGACCTCTGCCAGTGGCTCGGAATCAGAAATAAGGAGATCTGCAGGAGAACTAGAGCACATATTTCATTCCGAATCATGGAAGAGAAGCGGTACAGATTACTGCGCTACCGTGTTACATTTCAACAAATTAGAAACAAAATAACTCCTGAGCAAAATCGTCAGATTACCAGAATAGGCATTGTTTACAAAAAGCTTCCATTATTCCACGTAAATTAAACAAAGGAAAGCCGAACTCGACACGGAAGCGCCATTGATTTATTCCAAGTTTAAAATAATGATGAAATCTCCTTTGACAACGACGACATTTAATGGATTCAAACAAAAAAGATTAAATTAAATTTGTTTCCTCAAGTAACATTATTTGCAAATTAATTAATTCTAAATTAAAATGAAATTCACTGACAATTAATTCAATCGTTTGAATCAATTGAATAACCAATGTCGAATATTTTGACAGTGACGATTTTTCTCATAAATGATTCCATAAAAAGAGAGCTGTTAATTTTTCGAAATTTTTGTTAGACATACCTTGATGCTGGTGAAAATTTTAATACAGGATTATGTATTTTATTTATGTATTTTATGAAATTAATAGGTAGGAGAGTATAATTCAGTCGCTATATGAAACAAAATGGAGTTATTTTAAAAATACAAGATGTGCTGTTTTCGAAATTGCCTATTCAAATTTTTTTTACTTATTAAAAAAAATTGAATAGGCAATTTAAATAATATTAGCCAAGCTGAAGTTGATTAATATCCTCCTATCCCCTCCAAATAAGCGGAAAGCTTGTGCTAGGAGTGGGTATGACAATAGTGCCCTACGCCGCGTTGCGCCGCGCTGCGCAACGCGGCGCAACGCGTTTAACACAGGCCTGCGAAATTTAACTTTTTTTTTCCCCTTTCAATAATTATGTTATTTTTTTATATATCCAGGCATGGTAAACTAAAATACATCTTTGATTTTTTTCTAGCACGTCGAAATTTTTTTTTATTGATGACATCAGATGACATGCATATTTTAGGTTATTTTAACAAACTTCATGAAAAAAACAAAAATTAACGAATTTAAAATTTAAAAAACCGACAGCATTATTTAAAAATAACGCTAAAGAGACTAAATAATTCAAAAAAACTTATTATTTCTTTTTCTACTTCCTTCAAAACTCCTATTTCATCTTTTTCTCTTATGCTTTCTATCAGATTTATTTCTCTTCAATATCTGGCAGTAGCCTGCCATCATGTTTAGGTTCCACCAAAGAATTCCATAGAAGTAGTATCGCAAACAAGCAGTGCGCGGTAAAACGGCCTCAACTATTTTCAATGTGTGCGTGACGCCGTGAGCCCCCCGCTCACGGCGTGTACGATACAACTTCAAACTCTCAAATGTGTGCGCCTAGGGATACCAGGAATATAAAAGTAATTGCACAATTTTTATAAATAAATCAATCCGAAATAAGGTGTACGATAAAATTGTTTTTATTAATATATTTAATCTATGTCTGTGTAAAACCGTTTCTTTAATGTAAATCGATAGTTTCCAAGGAAAATAGCTTAATTAGTAATTACTTGATCAAAGAATATTCATTATCTATCTCATTATCTAAATATGGGCTGGACCTATTCTGATGGAATTTTTGTATGTTAGTGTGGATTACAAAATAAGTTTTTATCTACAATTGGACCCAGTAAGTGGCGCTGCAGTATATATATATTATAAAGTAATTTGAAATTTATTTTTAATTTTTAGGTATATAATTTATATTTTATTTATATAATTTATATTAATGATCATAATTATTTAGAATAATTATTATTTAAAAATATTTTATCGGTCAAAATTTAGTAAGTAAATTAATAATGCAATATTAATTGTATTCCGGGACATCCCTATATTTGTAGCAAATTACCACACTACTGGCAACAAATTGATTTTATTAATTATTATTAATGTTCAAGCACATGTATCATGCAAAAAATATTTTTGCACAATATTGTGCAAAATACCACAATACTCAGCTGGTATCACTGGCCACTTTTACGTACCTAAAAAACATCGAAATTAAAAATCGTGTTTTCTTAAAAAATCTTACGCAAATGTAAAAACTTATTGATGATATAAGATCTTCGACTTCCTATTTTGCTTTTTCGAATAATTGTGACATAATTAGACCGCACAAATCGGCATATTTATTTATTTTGCGGGAGCGGTTTACTGCGTAGTGAATCAAGTGACACTGAAGTAGGTGAAAGAGATTTCTTATAGATATATAAAAAACTTTTGAGGACGTTTTCGTGCGTTACATTCTCAATCTGGTCATGTATATAATCAAAGGGTTCCACCTTCCTTGGTATCTGCTCTAAATGACCTTAATATCTTAGTAAAAGCTTTCACCTTTTTCTTTACTTACAGCCCCAAGATTCTCAGGAAAGGGGTCAATTTGAGAATGCAGAAAATGTAACTTTATACTCATATTGCAACCCACTTTATGAAAGTTGCTGAGTAAAATACTCACTATATTGTCATAATTTGGGCTTTTACTGTTTTCTAAAAAAAATTTACTACATCTTTAAGTGAATTCCAAGCGTTATCTTTGATTTTATTCAAGATTTTTTCAAAGGTAGCGTCTTGCATGAGCTTCCCTATTTCAGACCCAAGAAAAATGCCTTATTTGATCTTGGAATCCGATAAATGCTTAAAAACACAAAGGTAATTAACACAGGTACCGTCTTTAGCTAGTGCGTTTAAAAATGGCTTTATAATACCTAAGTTAATATGAAGTGGAGGTAGCAGAATTAAATCACAAAACTATCGTATCATCCTATTTACCTATGTATGTTTGTAACTTAATCACGTCGCAACGACTGAATCGATTTGGCTGAAATTTGGCACAGAGATAGATAATAGTCTGGAATAACACATAGGCTACTTTTTATTCTGGGAAATAAGAGAGTTCCCGCGGGAATAAAAAACCTTAATCCACGCGAACGAAGTCGCGGGAATCATCTAGTAGTTGTTACATATGTATTGTAATATGATTTCAATCACGACAAACAATGACTTATGAGGGTAGGTGAATATTTAAATGTCATCAATTCTACAAGCATGCACTATTATTAAAGAAATTGGAAGTTAACGCTAGTAATGCGCGGTAATACTAAGAAAAATGAAAATTCATTTTCTCAGAAAACTTACGTGATGGAATTTTTTTATTATTTTTTTCGTAGCTTAGTAACTAATACCTACCCAAATTGCTAATTAGTTTTTAAAGGGGAAAACCATCGCAGGCCTGTGTTGTTATTGCTATCGACAAAATAACGAGTTGCGTCGCGTCGCGTCGCGTCTCGATGTGAGCTGACCCCTAGGTATCAAATCAACGGCTTCGATGTCACACTAGTAAATAATATATGACGATAAAAGGATCTTTTATTGCCACCCTTTCGCTTTATACCGCGATTATGTCTCTTTTACGGCCGCTTCTACGCTATTTGTATCATTTATTGGCAAACGGAAGCGTTTTGCAAATAAGAATGGCGTACTAAGCGATGTGTACTGTAAAGATCTGCAGTGGAAAATTGATGGTAATGCTTCTAGGCCTCATAATTAAAACGCCCGTATCAATGCTTTTCCATTTTTCATGACAAGAGAGCACTTGACTGCAAGTTCACCATACCGTAAGTAACCATGCATTCAATGCTGAGATTAGGCTGAGATCTATAGAGCGTGCTCTGACTCAGCTCCGACTCAAAATATAGGTTAAAACGAGACACAATTTTTTTTTTTAATTTTTTTTTTTTTAATTTTTTATTGAAGTGTTAACCTACACTTAAAGGAAATAACCTAATATAGATTTATAAATACATATAAAAAATTCCGAGCCGGCGGGATTCGAACCCACATCTCTCTGGGAATCGCGCCCGAGTGTTTTTGATATTTTCTACTAAATAAAAATAAGTCGGATTTTCCTTCCTGACGCTATAACTCCAGAACGCACGAACCGATTTCCACGGTTTTGCATTCGTTGGAAAGGTCTCGGGCTCCGTGAGGTTTATAGCAAAGAAAATTCAGGAAAAATTTCAACAATTTAAGGACGCGGACGAAGTCGCGGGCGTCCGCTAGTGTATTTATAAATCTATTATGAGACACAAATATGCTCTGACATATATCTGTCTTACCTAAAACTTATAATACCCCTCTGTTTTTCATCAAGGGTTAAAAATATTAAGTATCTACTAATAGATTAATTATTTATTTATGCACCAGGTCGGTAGGAAATTTAATTTATTTTGAATAACACAAGCAGCTCCTAATCAAACAATGAGCGGAGAGGGCAGCGAAGCGTATCGAAAACAGGACTGTTTTAATTTTAATTAAACAATGTCATATGCTCTCCGCTTTACACAAATTATTCGTAAATTAATATAAGTACCATTTTCGCTTATTAAATTCATCTGCAAAATAATTATTATAAACAGGTAGCAAAATGGCTGCGTAATATTTCTAGGTACATATTCATTTATTCTTTGGAACAAAGAGTTTTTTCCGTTTATTAATTTTTGTATTAAATTGACATTTGAAGAATTAATGAAGTTGACTCCAAATAAGCAAATAAGAGATACCGGCTGTTTTGTGATTACTATATATTGTGACGATCGCAATCAAAATCACCTTCTACTGGCTGAACCAATAAAATGAATACGCTGGATTTACTGCGTTCTCCACAGAGATTAGCCATCTGCGCGGGAGATATAATAGTGCATAAGTGTGTGCGCAAACACAGGTGCACTCTCTATTCCCTCATTCTCATCCGAAAATGCATATGCAATCATACCAAGATGCATTCGAATCAAGAAGAAGGAAAGAAGGACACGTCACGACACAATAAGGAGAAAGATCAGCTTCCGACACAGGTAGCTATATTAATTGTAATTCTGGAAGAAATCTCTTCTTTAGAGACAAGTTTTCCACGTGCAAGTCCTTTATAATGTTTCTGTTTTAAGAATAGAATAGAATATATATTTTTTTTTCAAATAAACTTTTACAAAGTGCTTTCGCGTCGTCAAATGAATCTACCACTGGTTAAGTTTAAGTTGTGGTAATAAAATATGAAATAAATAAAATTAAATAATAGTCAGTAGTGGAAAATAAAATTGTTGCCATTTCAAAACAAACGGGAAGTTTACTAGTTTGTTACGGCTTAATCCTGCAATCAAGAAAGGGCTTTTCTCTTGAGTAGGTCATTAATAATGGTCCGTTAAGGCCGTTGGTTGAACATTCAACATGTACCCAACATATACCCGTAGTTCTATTTAATTTGGAAACAAATTAAATGTAGTTAGTTTCTGGCTTCCTGAGTAATGTATTCCTGGACGATATTTAGAGGCCGATTTCACCTACGCAAAATAAGTCTTATCCAAGCGTGATATTTTGGAAGATTTAAAATACATATTATGTACCACGCAGAAGCACTGCGCCGTTATTCGGAACAATTTTTTCGCTTGTTTTGTGAGTAGGTATATAATGCATCTCTAGTAGAAATCATTGGTCCATTCGTGGCGTGGCGTGAAGGAGTAACAAACATACATCCACCCATCCATCCTCACAAATTTTCGCAATTTATAATATTAGTAGGATTCGTAGTATAGTAGGATTTGAATGTACAACAATTCAATTCAATTTCTTTATTGCGAATTTGGGTAATATACAGGTGTTACAAATAAAATAAATGGACAACCAAACTCTGCTTAAATACAGCATGCAACATTAAAAATTAGCTTAAAATTTATTACATTACATTACTATTAATTTATTACAATACATTATTATTAATTTATTTAAGTTATAGAAGCTTTGTGTTTACATTACAATATTATTTAAATGTCTAATATAAAATTTCTTATTAAAAAGTTCATAATTAAAATTTCAAATTCCATAAGGTAATCACTGGTTTTAACAACTTTCATTACAATGATCTATCCATCATGAACGAACACTGCTGAATTTCAGCAAGCTTTTAATCCCCGATTTTAGTGTTACGAGGAGATAGTGAGCATTCAGTAATACTCGCTAAGCTAAGCCCGAGCTCTGCTCTCGCAAGCTGCAACCAGACGTCATAAAGCGTTTATGAAATACTGCCAAAAATGAGAAAGTTTGAAATGAGTTATGCATTGTCGTTAACACCTAGATTACCACCAAAGCTCTATGCATAAAACAATGAATTAAGCCTCAAATAGAACTATTTTATATTGCTTACTCTATAGGTATGTGCCTACTGAGATCGATTTTTATACGATTTTGGCCGTTCTCTTCCTGATGTTTGTATTAGTATCCCATTTTTTTTAAGAATATTAGCTAAGCTGAACTTGATTAATATCCTCCCCCTCCAAATAAGCAGAAAGCTTGTGCTAGTTGTTGTGTGGGTACGACAATAGTGCAAGAAGTTCCTGCGAACTTTCAGTTTTCAGTCCACACCTTTAACCGTTGGTCTAATAGGCTTCATTGCTGGAAAATCAAAAATAAAATTATTTCAAAGACACAACAGTAATCAACAACATATGCACTAACCTCAACACTCAAGGCAAGTGTCCAGAAGATATAGCGCGTTCAACTCCACCCCATTCAGACGGAATCAAACGTTTAATAAGCAGATATGTTCGTTACAAATACTGGGAAAATACCAAAACCTGTAGGTGTATAACAATATTAGGTACCTATCTAACTGCTTAGATACTAAGTATTTACCTAATTTCAATTCTCATTCAGGAAATTATGTGGGATAAAGCATGCGATATACCCTGATTGAGAATTGAAATGTCACACACACGAAAAGTCTGTGCACGCAAACACACCGTCAAGTTCCTAACTCTGGGCTATTAATCTGATTTTTTTGACAGAAAAACCCAATATGTTATTTTGGGCCCGACCAAGGAATCGAACTCAGGACCTTGTGACCCATAGTCAAACATTCTAACCACTGCAAGCGAGGTAGTCGTAGCAGCGGCAACAACGTATTGAAAATACAGGATTAAGCACTATACCTAACCAAACGCAATTAAAACGTGATAGGTGAAAACCTGTTATCTCTTTTGAAAACGGTATTCTATAGCTATACGTTATTTGAGTAAGACCGTCCATTCAGCGATTAAGTACCGTCACTATTGAATTGCAGTTGCCTAAATTCCCGGTGCAAGTGTTCTGTATAGATAGCGCGCTCGCGTTAATACTCGCTAAGCCGAGTCTGGCTCTGAACTTCTCGAGAGATGCCAATGTACGTTTCTGAACCGTGAGTTGATTTAACAAAGCTGGTGTTTAATGACATGCTTAGCGGCCAGATCACACTAATATTATAAAGCCGAAAGTTTGTATGTGTATGTGTGTGTGTGTGTGTATGTTTGTTACTCCTTCACGCCACAACGAATGAACCGATTTGGCTGAAATTTGAAATGGAGATAGCTCATACCCAGGATTAAAACATAGGCTACATTTTATCCCGGAAAATTACAGAGTTCCCATGGGAATTGAAAAACCTTGATCCACGGGGACGGAGTCGCGGGCATCGTCTAGTAAATTACATAGGAAACTCATATCTGTCGTGTAATTTAAAAATGGAACGATCTTCTACTCCGAAACATAGCAACCAAGGAGGTAACTTATCAAAGGTTTTATTTAAATTTCGAACTATACAAATAGAAAGCTGTTTATTGAAAAAAAAACAAATGAACACTTCAATGCGGGGAAAATTATTGCTGTTCATTGTTCGTCACTGATTTTGTAAAGTAAATTGTATTTGACAAAATCAGTTCAACTGAAGACAATGAGTGTGTGAGTGAGTCAAATTCAAGAGGTGGCAAGAGCCGTAATAGAAAACTTGTTATCGCTAAAATCGAAAGAAAAATACAAATATTTTTCTTTGAACCTATTTGAAAACCTATGAAAATTTTGTTTAATTCTGCCTAGATATTTACTACTTAGTTTTAATTTCCGCGCATTATTTGAGAAAACTACTATACAAGCCTTGGCCACAACTAGGCATTGATGGACTAACACTACACGTTCGTCCATCAATGCCTTTTTTGCTGGCCGCGGCAGTAATGTACTATTCCTTCTTCTTCTTTATGAACCGATAGAAGTCCACTGTTGCACAAAGATGTCATGCATGGACTTCCACAGGCCTCTTGCGGCTTCCACCGAATCTGCTGTCAGTCCATCTAGTGGGGGATCTACCAGCATTACTTTTTCCGGTGTGAGATCTCCAATCCAGTACCTTGGAACCCCAACGACCATCAATTCTTCGAACTATGCTGTGCCTACTTCCACTTCAACTTTGCGACTCGCTGAGTTATATGTCGGTAACTCTGATTCTCCTACGGATTTCCTCTCAAACTCGTAGGGATACTCTGAGCATAGCTCTCTCCACCGCCCGCTGAGTTATCCTGAACCTTCTCTTCTCTGACCAATATATTTTAGTGTTCTAATCCATAAGTGATTCCTTCTAATCCATAAGTGATTCCTGGCAACACGCACTGTTCAAAGACTCATGGTCTTCAGGCACTGAGGAGATAACTGCAAGAAGTGGTGAGCATTGGAATCCAAGTAGTGGTCAAAATCAGCCCTATTCGCACAAAAGTTCAACGTTTCTGAAACAAATCACTAAGATGCGGAATGGTCTTCTAGCATCCGTATTTCCTGCCACCTATAATTTGAATAATTTCAAGGTAAGAATGAATAGGCATCTTCTAGGCAAGCGCGCTCCAACCTACACCTCATCAGTGCTTTCTATCATAGATTGTCGTAAAACCTATTTCGCAATAAAAAAGGGGATTCTTGTGTGTAGGAGTTTATTCTAAACTCCAGTCGAGTTATAGGTGTACTTATTTGTCCAGTGACGGAAATATTTTAGAAAAACTTATGACTATGAGTTATGGAACACCTCTACTACACAATAGAAACCTTTTATATAAACAGCGACCACATCGAACCATCCATTATGTCTTTCACGACCAAATTCTGTCCCCGAGTGTCATTTGTAAGCGTCACACCTTATGGTGCAGCTAATGGTCACGGAAACATGACCTTTGTGTCTTTGTATCAAGGGTTATAATACCGCAGACGTGGTAAGTCACATGTAGTTACAGAACGGTCATTAATTAGATTAGACCCTGAATAAATCAATATTAGCCGATCATTAGCGAAATGACCATGTGTTAGCTGTTGCGTCACTAAATAACATAATATTACTACCCCACAAACTGTCCCAGCTTCGCACGGGTTGGTTTATCTTAAACCTTTTTCTAGGCTAAATTCGATTGTGAAATATTTTATTGCAATATTCGCCAACAAAACCGAGAAGCCATATTTTTAATTAGGACTTGGAGAGTGGCATAGGATATCTTTTATTCCAGAAAGAAAGTGTTCCCGCGGAGTTTTTGAAAACCTAACTACGCGGATGAAGTTACAAACAAAAGCCAGTAATTAATATTTTACAAGTGTAAATTAAAAATATGTAAACCGCCATTTTGTGGCGGCGGCCATCTTGGACCGATTTTAATCCGTTCGGGAGCTACAATGCTACAGACAGACACACACACACACACACGCTCACACACACGCAGACACGTCAAACCTATAACACCCCATCCATTTTGCGTCGAAGGTTAAAAATAACTTGTTTTAGGTCCACCCACACACATTAACCTTTTCATGCCAAAAATTTTAAACATTCCATTTAACTCTTTTCTAAACAGAGACTTGGAGTAGGGAAAAATACTTATTTACAAGCTCGTTAGAGAGATTGGTCTTTGTGCATTTCAAGGAATGGACGCCTCGACAGACAGTGATCAGCAACTTTAATAAAAACTCTTCAAAGGACCACTTCCAGGAACTTTAAGTTTAAATATAAAGAGGTCGAGTAAATATTTTCAAATTTTTTAGATACACACCTTAATTGAACGCAGATAGGTACGCAATAATGAGCATAATATTGTAAAACCCACATAATGAGTATATATAATATAAAAATTCTTTTCAAAAAACCGACATCAAACGCCACTACAAAGTATAAAAATAATTTTATTTTGTACAGGTTTGTTGAAGTCGGGCGGCTTAAATAGAAACGAGGAAACCGATACGCGATGCTCGCCCAATTTCAATAAGCGTGTCTCTTATATGACACTAGAAGATAAGCGTCCGAATTGATAACCTCCTCCTTTTTGGAAGTCGGTTAAAAACCCACACAACTTATCAATTGAAATGGTAACTTTATTCGTTTTACATTAGATATTATTATGCTTGTTTTCATTATGAAAACTATCTCCGTACCAAAGTTTCGTTATGATCGATCTAGCGATTAACATATATGCGATAACAGATCTACAAGGGCTGGTTTTTCATTCGATAACGCTGTAGTTACAAGATCGTGAAAACATACGAGTAATGCAAATTATCGGCTTTGTTAAGATATACAGCCGATAAACCCTTCTCATCGACAAAGTGACACGCAATCGATTCATCACAGAGGTTGTTACACACAGCCCAATTTGTCCCAGTTGATACAATCTTCCAATAAACCTTCATACCTTATGGGTAGCGTTGTACTAACGAGTATAGTACGTTTATCTCACGAAGTTACGGGCCCTTTACTTGTGGTTACGTCGTGTACATGCACATTGCGTAAGTGAGTGTGCCGGTCAGGAGGCGGCTAGGTGGGAGTGGTCAGGCGCGAGCAAGCTCTTGCTCACACTTATACAGATACAACACACACACAACCATGAGCCACGCGCCGTCGTGAATTGCAAGAACTATACCTATAATACCCAACTACGGCAATACGAAAAGGAAGGTTTTTATTTAGGCAAAAGCTAGTCAGGTATATAATTTTAGCAGTCTACCTAAACCGACGCTGAAGATACTAGCGGATTAAAAAAAAAAATGATCGATTTTTTTTAAATTCGTGATTCGATCACTCGCGAATGGGTTGCAACGTAATAATTCCTACAATAAACATAGACTCAGTTCTAGTCTATGTAGATTGTAGGAATGGAGTATTTTAGCAGTCTATAGATTGGGTTGCAGTTTTTAATTTGTTTTGTTTTTGTTTTCTGGTTCATAAAATATTTTCAACCCTGGAATTCAGGAGTCAAGTAAAAGCTTTACAAAATCTAATTAAGCAAGATGACGAAATTCGGTGCAAGATATCCTAAATGTTCGCTACTCCCAAAAACAGTGTGTAACTCAAGTTTTCTCTGTAAAAAGCTCTAGGGAAGGTCGCTAGCGTATACTGCGAGGCTTTTTGAGAACACGAAAAATGCATTTGTGATTCCGTCATAAACGCTCCTTCGACGAATGTCGTACGTACGTGTCTTGACAGCGCTCACGATGCTCGACGCACGTTGGCTTTGAAGTTATTGTTCCTTTTCTTTTTGCTTTGGGTTGAATACTTTATCTGGGTAGGTACCTACTTACGTAGAGTGAAGACACGTCTTCTTAGAACAGTCGAATAATAATAACTTAAAAAATCTAAGTTTTCCCTCATGACTTTAAATTATAAGATTATGCTCCTTTTCATATTATCCTTTTATGGTACACTTGATTAGTTCCACAAATTGAGGACCAGTACGGTTAACATGCACTTCATGAGAAAATTTTATCTACACTTTACTCGTGAATCTCCATAGAGATTCACATAGAAATTACGAGTAAACACAAAATTTTCTCTCGGCGCACATGTTAGCCCTACTGGAGAGTAACATAATTCTATCCAGAAAAATTTTTAAAGGAATTTTTTAAAACCACGCAAACTAAGCCGCGTGCTAAATTAGTTGTAAATAAATAGGTATATTGAGTAGCAATTCAATAACTAATAAAAGAATTTATTTCCTTTTTTCTCAAAGCTCTTCTCGCGGTTTTAAAATACTTATTACCTTAATTGCGTGAATTACTCTTTCTGCAAAACAGACATTTTGTCGATATTGTTTCACATAAGTAGCTTCTTCAAGTAGGTAATCTAATAATAAAATTAATTAAATCGTTCCGGAACTCAAAATAGCTTGACAAATTTTCGAATAAATCTGTACTTTACCTTAATATAGCGATCGTTTAAGATGCCTTAATGAATTAATAATCTCGTGCCGTGAGTGGCCGTACGTAGTAAGTACCTTTATTAAACGCTCAATACGCGTATAAATCCAATAAAATAGCTTTTAGGACCATTTGGCTGGCTAGTACATATTTTATTATTCTCAATTACACTCGGAGGAAAAAAAATTTTGTGTTTTTCCTAGCAATTACACTATCTGATCCATTTAGCTTTGACTATAAGTGTAAATCTCTTCAAATAAATGAATAGAGGATACGGTTCGTTCAATTACTTTTTTTTTGGTGTTAGATAAAATTATAATGATTTATTAGCCGTTACTAAATATATATATAATATTAAAGAATAATCCTATGTTTATTAACTAGAAAAGTGTGCTTTGTTGAAGTTGAAAAATTTTCAGCAACAAATTGGGTGTAATTAGTGGGTAGTAGGTAGCTTTTAATTGATTTCTTAAACTTGTGTATAATGTGTTCAGTTTCACGTGGTCGGTATATTCGTATCTGCAGGCGCTCTTAATTATTTAGTTCAGTATAGCCGTTGATGATGATCATGATGTTGGTGATGATGATGATGATAAACAATAACAACCCGATACATCAATTCAATCAATTTGCATACACGCCGCTCAAGCGTAAACTTAGTTTATTATTTGCGTGGATCCAATTAGGTCGCCTGTTCTGAATTGCAAATCCGTGAAATGACGAAATCCGTATCACTAATCATCAATTTGCTAATACGGACAAACACATACCTACAAGCAGGTAATCCCTTTTAATGATCAATCGTGTTTCCAAATTGATTTCAATATAAGTAGACTAGCTTTTGCTCGCGGCTTCGCTCACGTTTAGTTCGATTTTTCAAACCCCTATTTTACCCACTTAGCGGTTGAATTTGACTGCAATCTCACCAGGTGGTAAGTGACGATATCTAAGATGGTAGCGAGCTTGGAAGGGGTATGGCAGTGTACTCATACCCCTAATCGGTTTCTACACGTCAGCCAGACGGAACGCTAAATCGCTTGGCGGCACGTCTTTGACGGTAGGGTGGTAATTAGCCCCGACCAAAGCCTTCCGCCAGACAAATATATTTATGTACTAGCTGATGCCCACGACTTTGTCCGCGTGAATTTAGTTTTTAAAATGGGAACTCTTTGATTTTCCAGGATAAAAAGTAGCCTATGCCACCCTCCAGATCCTCAACTATACCCATGCAAAAAATCACGTCGATCCGTAGCTCTGTTGCAGCGTTATTGAAGGACAAACCAACAAACACACTTCCGCATACATTAATAAGTTATATATTCAGGTGCTCCTAAATGTGTCACAGTGCGTGATCGAGCCCGCAACCCCTATAAAAATAAGCTATCACTGCTCACATAACCATAAACCAGCGATATTATGTGTGGTGTACAATAAAAGTATATTCATTCATTCATTCATTCATAAAAACTGTACATTTTCCGCACAGCCCCGGCAGTCGGCACGTGATCCCGCGGATTTACAATTCAACTCCGGCGAGATAATTGAATACAGGTAACAATGTTTGCATCCGAGTGACGACGTGTCCCGCCTGTACATTACCTGCATTTTAGTTTATTTGCCTGCATTTGGCAGTGTACGCCATTTTTAAAAGTAATTTGAATTTTGTGTGACTACATGTCGCTCATTTGCGACAAGGGTGACATAACTCAAAATTCACCAATTTTAGTGTCGAAAATTTATACTTTTTGCTATAAAAACAACATTACGCACAAAAAAATAAGAGCGAGAGTGATGACTTAATGCTCTATCACTTCGTTGGCCGCTGTGTTGTTTCGAGACCGCAGTATCCACAAAACATTACTCTCTACCCAAGTAGCACAGATAGCTGCGTAAGTATTCACTTTTAGACCTATTTGAACCTCTAAGCGTATTAAGACTCTTTTAAGAGTACACTGGTGATCCTACAGCTGCATAATAGCTGTCAGTGATATTTAAACAGCTTAGGCTGATTAAGGGCTGTTTAGTGGATAAAATTACGCCAAATGCTGTATAAGAAGGTATTTGTGAACTCCTATTACACTGACTTATTAAGGGGGCACGTGTGAACTATTAGACAGCCTTTGGCAGAATATCAGAGTTTTAACTATTCACGTAGCTGTTTAATAGTTAGGGAGCTGGCGAGCAAAATTTCTATATGATCAGCACACATGGCAGACGTTATTAATAGTGATAATTATACCCTAAGAAACATCAAGAACCTCGTCTACCACCATGATAGATTACGAACTGTTATTGTATGTATCAAGCATAGACTACATCAAGGAGAACTAGGTCCTGGCTCCTCAATCCTGATGCTACTGGGTAGTGCCTACCTAAACTGTCAGTTTCGAATTGATATTGTATGTATCAAGCATAGACTACATCATGGAGCTCTAGGTTCAAGCTCCTGAACCCTGATATTGCTCACATAAATTGCGGGGATTTTGGAATTGTGGATTGTTAATAAGTAGGTACCACAGGTAGGTACCAAGTATAGACTACATTAGTAGCGTTTTGGAGGGAAGAGAGAAAGAGAGCAGGGACAAGTTAAGAAGTAGGTTTTTTCAAAAGATTTTTTATGAAGTTAAGTAAAATGATCATAAAAAGCCAAAAAGATACCTTTTTTTAATCTTTATTATCCAAACATAAAGGAGAAATTGTTACAAGGTTCTTGTGAAAGCCTCCACATAAACCACGCAGGGTTTTTGCGCAGACATAGTATACTTTTACATTTTAATTACATTAAAAAAACACAAATAAATTAATTCTAGCAAATAATATCTTTAAATATATAATATTATGTTCTAATTATGTAATATAATATGTATATATAAATTATTTTCAAAATCACCCTTATTTAATCATAAAGTTTGTGATAGTTCTTTTTATTTTGTATCTTATTGTATAAATAAATAATAAATCAGCTGGCAGTTCATTGAGCAGTAAAGGAAGCATGTATTCCCAAGTCATTTTTCCAGAGGTACTGCTGTAATTGGCAAGTTTTTAAGTTGTCTTAAGTATTCCGATCTACTGTATTTTGTTAGTGAGCTCACATGCTCCCACTCTTCATACATGACTGACAGTTTAATTTTATTATCTACACTGGCTGAATCGCAACCAACTCATAATTAACTTAGACAAAACGAACTTAATGACTTTTAAGCTCAGAGAAAATGCATCATTTGCTTTAGATGTAAATTATGAATGGAAAACTATCAATGAAGTCAATGTAACAAAATTCTTAGGTCTGAATATTAATTCTACTCTAAATTGGAAAGAACACTTGAGTCATATTTGCACAAAGTTAAATCAATTCTCCTACACACTTTATATGTTGGGGAAAACAGTAAATGTGTCAGCGTTACTGACTGTTTCCCATGGCTATGTTGACTCGCTGTTGAGATATTGTATTTTATTCTGGGGTAATTCCACTTAAAAAGAGGCTGTATTAAAGGTACAAAAAAAATGCTTAAGGGCAATATTTAAATTAAAATCGACTGATAGTTGTAAACCCTATTTTAAACAATATAATATTCTTATAATGCCATGTCTGTATGTATATGAAACTGTCATATTTGTCAAAGGTAACTTGAATTTATTTCAAAATCGTCACAGCAAAAGGCATGTACCTAATTGAACTGCGTCCACCACCCAGTTGTTGTGCACATTTTTCTAAGAGTTTCTTCTGCACTGGGCCCCTTTTATATAACCATTTGCCTAGACATATTATAGAAACACAAGAAATACCACTTTTTAAAAAAAGGCTTAAATTTTTGACAGGACATACTATAAAACCAGTGATTACCTCATGGAAAAATTTTAATTATGAACTTTTGACATTTTAATAAGAAATTTTATATTAGACATTTAAATAATATTGCAATGTAAACACAAAGCTTCTAACTTAAATAAATTAATAATAATGTATTGTAATAAATTAATAGTAATGTAATGAAATAGATTTTAAGCTAATTTTTAATGTTGCATGCTGTATTTAAGCAGAGTTTGGTTGTCCATTTATTTTACTTGTAAACACCTGTATATTACCCAAATTCGCAATAAAGAAATTGATTGATTCCATATTTTAAATAGTTTATCTCTCCTAATACACATTTTAAAGGCTTTATTGTTTATCCATAAACATGCCTACCTTCTCCCTGTATTTATTTTAGCCACATATTGACATTTGCTTAGTAAATAATTATATTTATTGGAAATAAACTTCATGACATACATTACCTATATAATTCTTCTAGCAATTTTTTATGATTTATTTTAGTACAATACTTACTTATACAGGTTTGTAACAAGTTGTGGATAAACTGGTAAAATAGTGGTTTGCTATAGGATTGTTTATAACTGCTGTTTGTATACATAAGCTATGTTGGCTGGGATTGTCCACACATCGTATGAATATGTGATCAATACAACTTTTAGTTATCCTATCCCCTTTAGGTTCTATCCGTGTATACTGCCTTATACTACAGTCAATACCTATTTCACTCATAGAATTTAAGTATAAATTTACACTGGGATCGTTTAACATTATGTTTATATTCATATCACCACTAATTACAAGATTACTTTTACCTGAAAATTGAGAGATTATTTGTTTAAGTTCCTGTATGAAACATACTTGGTTAGTATTCAGAGGTCAGTACAATGCACAAACACTTAATTTATACTTAATTGAAACTTGTGACAATTTCACCAATAACTGATTCAGAGTAGCTTGTATTCACTGTTAACCTGTAGAACAATACACTTTTATGCACATAGAGGATTACAATGGGATTACACCATTACTTCATCGGTGATTCAGTAGCTGCGAAAACATCTTGTAGTTATCTTTGAAACAATTTTGAGTTTGTGACCCTTATGTTAGCTTCAGTAACAACGACAATATGAATTTGGTTCGAGCTGTTCTTTATTATGTATTCAGGCCCAAGTCTGCTATTGCAATTAAAGTTCTTGAGACTTATGTTTACATCCAGAGTACACAAGTTGTTTGTTACTTCTCCGAAGGGTTTGTTACTTCTCCGTTGTCCACGAAATCATTTCATTTAGTGCATTATGAGGGTTGTCGATTGTTAGTAAATATAACCTAACTTCATTTAGTGGTGGCTAGATTCACCAATCTCTCTATATCCTTGCTAGATCGTATATGATGTATTTTGTCGGTTTCATCTTTACGTACTAATATTACGCAGTTCTTACACCAGACAAACTTATAAAGATCCGTTTTTATTTACTTTTTTTCGGACGAACACTCTTTTTTTATATAGGCCTTTATTCTAAGCTATAGGCTTTTAAAATCATATCACCAGCTCTCTAACTATAACATGAATCCACCATTTTATTGTATAACCTCACATAAATATACTGATTCATTTTTCAACTTTTATGTTTTGTGTATGAATTAGGAATGGATTGCATTAGTTTTTACTTCCGTATATCATAATAATAACTTTTTATCTTATAATTCTTTTCAAAGCACTAAAAATTGTTTATTCAAGTTTTCATCACGGCTTATTTATATCACGAAACTAATTAAAAACCGAATATTTTCGTGGCGCACTTAAATTTTCTTAGGTAATATATATGTATAATGTCAGTAAAATTACATTCCCAACCATTTTTCTTACTAATCAGGGAACTTTGAATATATATAGCCACGTATTCATTTCACTCCACGAAATTGTGTTTAAGCTACAAGGTTATAATTTGCTAGATTAAAGTTTGCTACTTCACTTTTACGTCATGTGTCACATGACGTAATTTTAACTGAATAAAGAGTAACTTGTTATCTTTTACTCAGTCGTTATTCAGCCCATAGTACTGTCGTTACCCTTTATAACACTGTTATTTTGCTGCTATACAGCTCTTAAGCAGCTATTTGAACTTAAGGCTGTATAATTTGTGCCCATTTAAGAGGTATAAGAGCTGTATACGGCCGTATACAGCCCTTATGCAGCTTTTTTATACAGCTTTAAGCGTGACGGGAATTCGTTATTCAGCTGCTAAGCAGCCTCCGTGTGCTACTTGGGTAACGAGAGAATTCTCTAATCGTCGATTTTGAATTATGTCACTCTTGTCGCAAATGAGCGATGTTATCCAGGAAATATAGGGCGCGCATGAGCTTCAGCTAACTCTTAGCAGGTGACAACGACTTCGTCCGCGTGGATTCTCTTTGATTTTATGGGATAAAAAGTAGCCTATTTCACTCTCCGTCATCAACTGTACCTACCTACTACCCATACAAAAAATAACGTCAATCCGAACCTAGCTCTGTTGCGGCGTGATTGAAGGACAAAACAATAAACCAAGAAACAAACACACCCAAGTAGCACACGGAGGCTGCTTAGCAGCTGAATAACGAATTCCCGTCACGCTTAAAGCTGTATAAAAAAGCTGCATAAGGGCTGTATACGGCCGTATACAGCTCTTATACCTCTTAAATGGGCACAAATTATACAGCCTTAAGTTCAAATAGCTGCTTAAGAGCTGTATAGCAGCAAAATAACAGTGTTATAAAGGGTAACGACAGTACTATGCGCTGAATAACGACTGAGTAAAAGATAACAAGTTACTCTTTATTCAGTTAAAATTACGTCATGTGACACATGACGTAAAAGTGAAGTAGCAAACTTTAATCTAGCAAATTATAACCTTGTAGCTTAAACACAATTTCGTGGAGTGAAATGAATACGTGGCTATATATATTCAAAGTTCCCTGATTAGTAAGAAAAATGGTTGGGAATGTAATTTTACTGACATTATACATATATATTACCTAAGAAAATTTAAGTGCGCCACGAAAATATTCGGTTTTTAATTAGTTTCGTGATATAAATAAGCCGTGATGAAAACTTGAATAAACAATTTTTAGTGCTTTGAAAAGAATTATAAGATAAAAAGTTATTATTATGATATACGGAAGTAAAAACTAATGCAATCCATTCCTAATTCATACACAAAACATAAAAGTTGAAAAATGAATCAGTATATATTTATGTGAGGTTATACAATAAAATGGTGGATTCATGTTATAGTTAGAGAGCTGGTGATATGATTTTAAAAGCCTATAGCTTAGAATAAAGGCCTATATAAAAAAAGAGTGTTCGTCCGAAAAAAAGTAAATAAAAACGGATCTTTATAAGTTTGTCTGGTGTAAGAACTGCGTAATATTAGTACGTAAAGATGAAACCGACAAAATACATCATATACGATCTAGCAAGGATATAGAGAGATTGGTGAATCTAGCCACCACTAAATGAAGTTAGGTTATATTTACTAACAATCGACAACCCGCATAATGCACTAAATGAAATGATTTCGTGGACAACGGAGAAGTAACAAACCCTTCGGAGAAGTAACAAACAACTTGTGTACTCTGGATGTAAACATAAGTCTCAAGAACTTTAATTGCAATAGCAGACTTGGGCCTGAATACATAATAAAGAACAGCTCGAACCAAATTCATATTGTCGTTGTTACTGAAGCTAACATAAGGGTCACAAACTCAAAATTGTTTCAAAGATAACTACAAGATGTTTTCGCAGCTACTGAATCACCGATGAAGTAATGGTGTAATCCCATTGTAATCCTCTATGTGCATAAAAGTGTATTGTTCTACAGGTTAACAGTGAATACAAGCTACTCTGAATCAGTTATTGGTGAAATTGTCACAAGTTTCAATTAAGTATAAATTAAGTGTTTGTGCATTGTACTGACCTCTGAATACTAACCAAGTATGTTTCATACAGGAACTTAAACAAATAATCTCTCAATTTTCAGGTAAAAGTAATCTTGTAATTAGTGGTGATATGAATATAAACATAATGTTAAACGATCCCAGTGTAAATTTATACTTAAATTCTATGAGTGAAATAGGTATTGACTGTAGTATAAGGCAGTATACACGGATAGAACCTAAAGGGGATAGGATAACTAAAAGTTGTATTGATCACATATTCATACGATGTGTGGACAATCCCAGCCAACATAGCTTATGTATACAAACAGCAGTTATAAACAATCCTATAGCAAACCACTATTTTACCAGTTTATCCACAACTTGTTACAAACCTGTATAAGTAAGTATTGTACTAAAATAAATCATAAAAAATTGCTAGAAGAATTATATAGGTAATGTTGACCGGGGACAGGGGTATGAAAATATGGTAATGTTGACTGGGGACAGGGGTATGTATGTATGAAAATCCTAATGATGTCATGAAGTTTATTTCCAATAAATATAATTATTTACTAAGCAAATGTCAATATGTGGCTAAAATAAATACAGGAGAAGGTAGGCATGTTTATGGATAAACAATAAAGCCTTTAAAATGTGTATTAGGAGAGATAAACTATTTAAAATATGGAATCAATCAATTTCTTTATTGCGAATTTGGGTAATATACAGGTGTTTACAAGTTAAATAAATGGACAACCAAACTCTGCTTAAATACAGCATGCAAAATTAAAAATTAGCTTAAAATCTATTTCATTACATTACTATTAATTTATTACAATACATTATTATTAATTTATTTAAGTTAGAAGCTTTGTGTTTACATTGCAATATTATTTAAATGTCTAATATAAAATTTCTTATTAAAATGTCAAAAGTTCATAATTAAAATTTTTCCATGAGGTAATCACTGGTTTTATAGTATGTCCTGTCAAAAATTTAAGCCTTTTTTTAAAAAGTGGTATTTCTTGTGTTTCTATAATATGTCTAGGCAAATGGTTATATAAAAGGGGCCCAGTGCAGAAGAAACTCTTAGAAAAATGTGCACAACAACTGGGTGGTGCACGCAGTTCAATTAGGTACATGCCTTTTGCTGTGACGATTTTGAAATAAATTCAAGTTACTTTTGACAAATATGACAGTTTCATATACATACAGACATGGCATTGTAAGAATATTATATTGTTTAAAATAGGGTTTACAACTATCAGTCGATTTTAATTTAAATATTGCCCTTAAGCATTTTTTTTGTACCTTTAATACAGCCTCTTTTTAAGTGGAATTACCCCAGAATAAAATACAATATCTCAACAGCGAGTCAACATAGCCATGGGAAACAGTCAGTAACGCTGACACATTTACTATTTTCCCCAACATATAAAGTGTGTAGGAGAATTGATTTAACTTTGTGCAAATATGACTCAAGTGTTCTTTCCAATTTAGAGTAGAATTAATATTCAGACCTAAGAATTTTGTTACATTGACTTCATTGATAGTTTTCCATTCATAATTTACATCTAAAGCAAATGATGCATTTTCTCTGAGCTTAAAAGTCATTAAGTTCGTTTTGTCTAAGTTAATTATGAGTTGGTTGCGATTAAGCCAGTGTAGATAATAAAATTAAACTGTCAGTCATGTATGAAGAGTGGGAGCATGTGAGCTCACTAACAAAATACAGTAGATCGGAATACTTAAGACAGCTTAAAAACTTGCCAATTACAGCAGTACCTCTGGAAAAATGACTTGGGAATACATGCTTCCTTTACTGCTCAATGAACTGCCAGCTGATTTATTATTTATTTATACAATAAGATACAAAATAAAAGAACTATCACAAACTTTATGATTAAATAAGGGTGATTTTGAAAATAATTTATATATACATATTATATTACATAATTAGAACATAATATTATATATTTAAAGATATTATTTGCTAGAATTAATTTATTTGTGTTTTTTTAATGTAATTAAAATGTAAAAGTATACTATGTCTGCGCAAAAACCCTGCGTGGTTTATGTGGAGGCTTTCACAAGAACCTTGTAACAATTTCTCTTTTATGTTTGGATAATAAAGATTAAAAAAAGGTATCTTATTGGCTTTTTATGATCATTTTACTTAACTTCATAAAAAATCTTTTGAAAAAACCTACTTCTTAACTTGTCCCTGCTCTCTTTCTCTCTTCCCTCCAAAACGCTACTAATGTAGTCTATACTTGGTACCTGTGGTACCTACTTATTAACAATCCACAATTCCAAAATCCCCGAAATTTATGTGAGCAATATCAGGGTTCAGGAGCTTGAACCTAGAGCTCCATGATGTAGTCTATGCTTGATACATACAATATCAATTCGAAACTGACAGTTTAGGTAGGCACTACCCAGTAGCATCAGGTTTGAGGAGCCAGGACCTAGTTCTCCTTGATGTAGTCTATGCTTGATACATACAATAACAGTTCGTAATCTATCATGGTGGTAGACGAGGTTCTTGATGTTTCTTAGGGTATAATTATCACTATTAATAACGTCTGCCATGTGTGCTGATCATATAGAAATTTTGCTCGCCAGCTCCCTAACTATTAAACAGCTACGTGAATAGTTAAAACTCTGATATTCTGCCAAAGGCTGTCTAATAGTTCACACGTGCCCCCTTAATAAGTCAGTGTAATAGGAGTTCACAAAATACCTTCTTATACAGCATTTGGCGTAATTTTATCCACTAAACAGCCCTTAATCAGCCTAAGCTGTTTAAATATCACTGACAGCTATTATGCAGCTGTAGGATCACCAGTGTACTCTTAAAAGAGTCTTAATACGCTTAGAGGTTCAAATAGGTCTAAAAGTGAATACTTACGCAGCTATCTGTGCTACTTGGGACACTTTCGCATTTAAAACAGTAAGGATAGGTACCTATCCTTACAATTATTATAAGCAAATGGTTAAAGGTGCGGAGTGACAACGGTTCAATCCCCATCCGTGGCACTATTGTCGTACCCACTCCTAACATAAGCTTTAAGCTTATTTGGAGGGGACAGGTAAATATTACTCAAGTTTAG
The DNA here is from genome assembly GCA_038048805.1 of Hipparchia sbordonii. Lineage (NCBI taxonomy): Eukaryota > Metazoa > Arthropoda > Insecta > Lepidoptera > Nymphalidae > Hipparchia > Hipparchia sbordonii. Next base: position 9,587,885 of record CM076112.1, read on the forward strand.
CATGGCCAATATTCTTTTTTTTTTTTTTAGAAATTTTATTTAATCTGTCAACAGTTTTGAGGCGTGAAACTCGATGGAATAAAGCGAATCAAGCATCGCGCGACACTAACATTGTTATACCTGCATGCAATTAGCTCGCCCGAGCCTGAATCGTGAGCTCGGGTGTCGGAAAATGGCGCTGATAGCACTATATTATAATATCGCACTTATTATGTATACCTACCTGCCACTGACATATAGAGCTATTTTAAAACGGGATATAATAAGTCGAGCCGCAGAATTTTTTTTTTTGCCACAAAACCTAGCTTCTAATTTAATAACTTAGCCACGGGAAAATGATTAAGCTTCTAATATACTAATTCGCCTTCTTCACAATGGCCACAAAATATTCCAAAGAAAGCATCAAATAAAGAGCCACTATTTTTATTACTTGTCCCCTTGATTTATATCTGGCCATCTAATTTAGTTGCTCTTTTCAAAACTAAAATGTTACAATATGTAGCTTATCTATCTTGTAGACAGCTGAAGCAAAGCAGATGGGTTCCAAGCAACTTTCTCGCAAATGTCAAAAGGAAAGACTTCCTGTCTTTCCTTTTTCCTTTAAGGAAGGAAGGAAAGGAAAGGAAGGCGCAGGTTCTGAACCCAGGACCTCACTTCCCGTAGTGAAATAAGCTAGCCACCAGACCAAAGGCAGTTAATTGTCATTGTTTACAAAGACATCGTCAACAACGAAAGTATAAGGTAACATAAACTATAATTCGACGCAGGAAAGTCCTACTGGGAAATCTCAAGGCTCGTAGCCTAATAAGATTTGTCGTTTGCTCTACTTTTTCCTCCATAAAACAAAATGTCGTAAAGTGATATCTCGCACGGGTTATATATTGACATACTCGTAATATAACTTGGTTATAGTTTAAGGAAACGACGATCAACTTATCTATAGTTCCCTTTTTTTAACAAGTAGGTAGGTAAATATTAAAAAAACCCGCGTTAAAAATATGAACTGAAATGGATTTTTTTACAACCTTGACGAATCTAATGATATCTCATAATATGTTACATCCGTTAAATCTTTTATAGAACGAAGCATCATAGCAATAGACATACATACATACTAACAAACATACGTACATTTTACTTACATACCTACGCTCGAAAAACATTACCCTCCTTCGGCAGTGGGTTAAAAATTGTACGTCCACATATATTGGCTGAGAGAGAGAACAAGGACGATCATTAAATAATTTTGAGATATTGTACAGAAAAATTTAATCTATAAAAATAAGAAAAACATGTCTGCCTATGATTTCGACATAACTGGCCCTTTGGCTCTTTGGCCCTTATTGACGAGGGCGCGTGAGCTCTACTTGTGGTTACGTGTGGTGCCTGTCAGGAGCCTAAGTGGGAGCGGCCAGGCGCGAGCAAGCTCTCGCTCCCACTTATACAGATACGACACACACACAACCATGAGCCACGCGCCCTCGTGAATTGCAAGAACTTATAGCAGAATCTGCTTTCTGTACTGGTGGATAGAGTCTTGACTTGTCATAAGAGCTACATGGAGGTCACAAGTTGGCTTGCATGAAAAAAATCACTTTGAGCTCAATAACGCCTTATAAAAAGCTACGAGGTTTTATTTTTAAACCTTAAAAGTATTATCGCATAAAATATAAAACGGTTCCATTATTTCTACGATCCTATTATCGTTCGCGCCAGCTAGAAAAGTAAAAGGCTGAGTGGTCGTTGAAAGCCTATGAAAGTATGCCTATGGTAGCCAAGCTGACGTTGAAACTTGAGCAGAAAAAAGTAAAATCGCTCTCTGGAATTAATCTGTCTATCTTTTACTATTTGGAGCAATATTTTGAGTTTCAAATTATCCTTACTAATTTAGGTATCCATACAAATATTATAAAGAGGAAAGATTAATTGATTGATTGTTTGTAATGTTATTAAAAGTAAACAAAAAACAATTAATTCACCGATTTTATAAATTCATTCACCTATAGCTTCATTTTTTTGTTTATTCGTTGGCAAGATAGTCCTTGACTGCAATCTCACCTGATGGTAAGTGACGATGCAGTCTAAGATGGTAGCTGGCTAACTTAGAACGGGTATGGCAGTGTAGATTCAACTCATACCTCATGGGGTGGTGGGTAACTAGCCACGGCTAAAGCCTCCCTTACAAACTATCGCGAGACCGCGTGGATTTAGTTTGTACAATGTCTCGGGAACTCCTCGGGAAATTTTTCCGGGATAAAATGTCACTCTACATATTCACTCAATTATCACATCGATTTTATCAGATATTAAAAATCGGTCAAGCCGTTTTAAGTTTACAACAGACCTAATGAATAGCAACATATATTTACGATATGAATCAACGTATAATAATATAATATTCGATACAAATGGTTCCTAGTAAGTTTCTTATTGAGTTTCGCATCGTACAAACTTGGAAAGTTAATAGAGCACCTAAGTGCAGATATCCTATCGTTCTCGTGTTCTCATCTTTGCCGATCGCATCGCTTATTAATGCAAAATGGCGATGAAATTTTACGCTACAATATTGGTTATTGGAAACTTCCCTTGTACCTATATTATCTTATTAATTAGATTTCGCCTTAAGAAAATTGTCTAAAAAAAGAAATTTCATTTTGTAAGGTGTACAAAAATAATAATTAGGTAACTTGATGGGATCAACGCTAAAACGTGATTGTGTTTGCCCGTGTTAATTTTCTTCTCTACAGCCTTCTTTGATTGTATGAAACCTGCTGTACTGCTGCTGCTGTAACTCTACCTACCTGTGAAAATCCTGTTAAAATTCTTTCATCCATCAGAAAAATATTAGTTTAGTTACCGACGGCGTAATGCTTGTGAACGGGTGAACGGAATGGGTCTGCTTTGTCTGCCCGTTTTGACATGCGTTGGATTGTGTGCACCTACGTATGCATTCTTGAAGCTTCATTGTGGAAGCCCTGTATGTGTATACATAGCATAGTTTTGTTACCTATTGTAAAAATTTTTTTTTTTGAAAAGAGCAACTGCTGAGTTTCTTACCGACTCTTCTCAACAGAATCTGCATTCCGAACCGGTGGTAGATTTATGACGTGTCATAATAGCTACAAGTTGGCCTACATGAAATAAATGGATTTTGAATTTGACGCGATTCCTGAGTCTTGAGGACTCGGGAGTCCACCTTTATCCAGTGATTCACTGCTAAAACGCAGTAAGCATCATATTATTCCAAAGTGGACATAGACGTAGCAAGTAATTAGGTAGCCGGACTTCCCTGAAGTATTCAACAAATTCAATCTTGTTTTACGATTCAGCAGGACGCTCTCGCACAGGAGTCGCTTTCGGTTTACGGGCAACTGTTAAATCTGAATTGTTAATTTAGAGCTTATTCCCTGCGATCCCATCTGTGGCTGGAGCTAAGTGCTGCGGCGTTTTTACCTTTACTTGAATGTGCAGTAATTTTCTTCTGACAGAATTTCAGCTTATTGCTGCAGTGGTGAAGGAAAGTATCGTTAGGAAACCTGCATGCCTGACAGTGCCGGATTTAACCATTTAAGATGACAACAGATGGGTTTCAAGTTGAAACCCATCTGTCTCCCTCTTACTTTTTTACGGCTCAATCACCACAAAAACTGATCTTAAAAGAGTTTAGCACAAAAATAGGTTCCTGGAGATCCTGGAAAATCACGGGATGCTGAAAAATCTAAATTTAAGAGAACGAAATAGCAAGCATCAATCAGCTAGTAGAATAATACATAAGTAGTAAGTAAGTATACCTACCTCCTTCTTTACAGCCATTCACCGTCATCCCCCGCAATATCTCATGTTCAAAGCTCTGAAAGCCTTAATTGAATAAATGCCCTGTAGCTACTAAAACCACGGTTTATAATACGATCTTTGTTACTGTTTTTGTTCGAGCCGATCGCGCATTAGATTCGAGCCGCAACGGCCGCACGACCGAACGCAGCAGAGGTTTTTTACAGTGCTGATAACTAACGTCATCATGTTCCACACATAGACGTTATCCACGTTTTTTGGCGTCTCTAGAAGACAATGAGCTAATGAGCTCAAATGGAGATATTACCTCAGCCAAAAGTACGACGAACAATGAGGTAAGTTTTTGACTTATTCTGAAAGCAAAAAGTAAAGTAAGTAAAAGTATACTTCTTCTTCTCTTTCAACCAATATACATACATCCACTGTGGAACAAAAGTCTCTTGAATGGACTTCCACACGTCTCGGTCTTGCGCCACTTGCATCCAGCGGCTCCCTGCGACTCGTTTGATGTTGTCGGTCCACTAGTGGGGTGTCTACCAACGCTGCGCTTCCCGGTGTGGGAAAGTTACTAATTTATTGGATTTTATTTTGGATGGATTTTAAGGAGCTATTGAACAGTGTCAGTCTACAAGGAATTATAAGCTCATTGTTTCTTATGACTTTCGTTGAATAACGCCTGCTGCTGTGTAATAGCTAATAGCCTCCCTATGCTGTTGAAATGGATAATAATATGAAAATTATGACACTTTCAAAGCGTTATAAGCGTGCTGCTGACATCATTTGCATTTTCAGTGCGGAAAAATTTGCGGTGCTTGCGGCGAGTTTCTTGCGGCTGTAATTTGCAAACTTACAGGCTAGAGCTTTACTTAGAAAACAACAAAAGAGTCTTGTGGTTTATCACGAACGGTAAACTTTGAAAAATATTATTAATTCTTTGAAAAATAATTAACTAAATGCCTACTCAAGATCAAAGGGTAAAGGTAAAAAATGTGTACCTATTTAAAACTTGTCTTGAAAAAACATTCTAAATGATCAAAGCCCATTCAAATTATTAATTTTTTTATTTAAAAAAGAAATATTTCTACAATCCATTCTATACTATATTTTGCCATTTTCTTCATAACATTATTAACGATTCCAGCAATGTAGATATATTATTTAGTGGCATTGAGTGGCTTAGTTAAAAACGTCTGCGAAGTTTCATGAAACAGAGGTTTATCTTTATCATCCCAAGCGGAAATCGACCTTATCACCTAGTCATAGAGTACCAAATAGTAAAACTGTTGTGTAGTAGTCAACAATATCAAAATCAAACGACTATATCCACTCTGTGAGCGTAACGCGGTAAATTAGGTGTACCGTGTAAATGGAAACCCTTGCAATATGAGAGTTAGCCTAAACGCATATTCCGTGTAACCGTTTGCAATATATCGCTACGATCCTAAATCGTAACTAATATTATAAATGTCCGTTTATTTATTGGTTTTTAATCCCCGACGTAAAAACGACGGGGTGTTATAAGTTTGACGTGTCTGTGTGTGTGTGTCTGTGGCATCGTAGCAGCCGAACGGATGAACCGAATTTGATTTTGTTTTTCTTGTTTGAATGGTCAATTAGTCGGGAGTGTTCTTAGCTATGCCGCCTATGTTTGATGAAAATCGGTCCAAGATGGCCACCGCCACAAAATGGCGGATTATATATTTTTTCACAACTCCCTCATGATGGGTATCAAAATATGAAAGGGCTTGACTAGTAGAATATTATATACACTATGATAAACAACTCAAAGATGGCTGCCACCACAAAATGGCGAATTACATTTTTTTTTTTAATTTTACGTGTCGGGGGTGTTTTAAATTTTCAATTTACTTGTTCTTCAATTGAGGCCTTAATAGTCCAACACTTAAAAGGTGCGAACTGAAAACTGAAAGGTCGTAAATTCTATTCCGCCACTTGCAATATTGTGCCCACTTCTCATCTCGTTGTTCAGTTCTGTGAAATCACATTCATCATCTTCATTTCCTGGGAATCTTCTCCGCAAGTAGGCGTCGATTCGCCCGTTTTGCGTGGAACTGAACTGAAATCACATTGTGGTGATTTCAAATGTATCCGGTACGTCCAAGTGTAAACGGTTTCACCGCCAGTTATTCTAAAGCTAAGTGTCAGAGTAGAGTGTGGTGAAAGGTGTAATGAATAAAGGGCCGCGACACTCCGTATCTACCTACAATATTGCACTGACGTACAATACTTGTTACTCAATTATAACTTCCAATAGAGTTTGGTTCCACTCCGGTTGGGCACTATGGAGCGACTTTGAGAGCAGTAAAGTTAGCTTTACGCCTGTCACTTTGTAGTATTGACATAGGGTTTAGGCATTTTACGCAATAGGCGACCAAGCGCACGAATCAACTGTCGTGGTAGGAACTTTGGTCGCAGATGCTCATAGCAAAGTTTACAAAGTGTAGCTGCAACAGCTCAAGCCTCAATAAGCTTAAAGGTTAAAGGGTACTGAAAACTGAAAGGTCACAAGTTCGATCTCCATCCGTTGCAGTATTGTCGTATCCACCATGTATCCATCCCTAACACAAGCTTTCGTTTTATTTGGAGGAGAGGAGAATATAAGTCAAGTTCAACTTGGCTAACATTTACCTTAAAAAAAAAACTAGTCCCGCTTTTTGCTGAAGCTCGTGTGATCTGAGTACTCAAAGTTTGGATGCGAAGACTTATTACGCGACATCTTCTGGCTAGTTGGTTGTTGGATTAAGGTCGTTGTTGCCGATGCTTGGTTGCTGGGACCACTGGCCGTTGTCCTATGACAACGTAGTGCGTGAGGTGCCTTATATTTATTGGAATTTATACACTAAACCTGAGAAATTGCGCTATTCACTGGCCATCTATCAGAATTCTGTGGAAGATTTGAAGCTAAAGTCAGTTTGAAACATATAGCTCAACGAAGAGATTTTAGAACACATCACACCACAGGAATAAATATTTGGATAAAATCTGAAGGTGCTACAAATGTCATGGGCAGCAGTACTCACTTTTTTTTTATATGAATAGCGGGCAAACAAGCTGGCGGGTCACCTGATGTAAAGTGATTACAGCCGCCCATGAACACTTGTAGTACCAGAGGCACCCACCGATGCGTTGCCGGCATTTCAGGAACTTATTGGTGCGCCCGTGAATAAACCCCTTATTGTAAATAAGTGGGAACGCTGTCGAAGGGAGAAGATTCCACAATTTGGTCCATTGCTTGCTAAAAATATTTTTAAAAAATCAGTATAACTGCATATATAATTAGGCGGTTGAAGTCAGATTACAGTAAAAGTTCAATTTTACCAACAAAAATGCTATTTTGGTTTAAAAAAGTCAAGGTTTTTTAATTTGTACCATTTGAAATTCAGTCATAAATATGGAGTGAGTACTGACTTATGCAACAAAAAGTAACATTTAAAGGTTAAGTAATTTTAACCGCCTGATATTCAACTCAGCCTGCATAATATCAGATCTAATTTGTACGTCATAACTCATAGTAGGATAACCATGAGATTGCATATTTGGGTCAATGTTAACTCTGCGTCAAATGGGATTATAAACAAGTAATATGTATGGTAATCCCGCGTTAAAACTATGTAACCCGCGCGCGTAAACATTTTGATCCACCATATAATCCCTTTAAGCTGGATAGGGACAAAATTAGGGTGAATTGAAGGGAATATAGAGATTTTAAATTATACCATTAGCATCAGTTTGGGTCGCCGTAAACATGTTCCAAGGAAATTGAAAATAAAAGAAGGAGATCCGCAGGAGAGCAAGAGTTCCTGCATAGCTAGCATGGGCGGGAGTTTTATCCCCGGGGAAAGGATAAAATGTTTATCCCCTCGCTCAGTTTTATCCACCTGTCGAGCATGAGCAAACCGAAATGGAAATAACATCCACAGTGGGTATTCTTATAGGAATATACTTTTCCTTTCCCCTGTCGCCATGCTTTAGCATAGGGAGAAGATAATTTTTATTATTATTATTATTATTATTTAACACTTTATTTGCACCAAAACAACAACAAAGAAAAAAAAATATATATAAGACGAGACAAAAGTTATGACACAAAAGGCGGCCTTATCGCTTAGTAGCCCTTATCGGTGGATAAAATCGGGGGATAAAACTTTTATCTCCTCCCCATGCTAACCCTGACGGAGAAGTCGGAAATTGTCCTTGAAATAATAATTATTATTTTATACAATTATTATCGCGTCGCTAACAAACGTGAACCATAAAATAGGTTAAGTCATTTGCAATTTCAGTATATCTGTATGTGTATGTGCTACATTTGTACGTTAGGTACAAGTTATCTAGGGTTGGGGGTATTTTAGACCCACGTCGCCGGTCACCTTCCAAGTCACGTAGGAATCTGGCCTTTGCCTTACCACGCACGACTGGCCTTAAGAGAAATCCACAGTTTATGTTGTCCCTAATGTTAACGTGACCATGTGGATTAAATAAAAGAGAAGTTTTACGCTTGATATATAAATATTATTATGTAGGTAGGTTTTCTTTTTGGATGACAAGATAGCCCTTAACTGCGATCTCACCCGATGGCAAGTGACGATGCAGTCCAAGATGGTAGCGGTCTAACTTGGAAGGGATATAGCAGTGTAAATTCAACCCATACCCCTAATTGGTTTCTACACGCCATCGTGCCGGAATAAATCTAAATCGCTTGGCGGCACGTAAAACCGTAGGTGTCGTAAGGTTATTTGCAATTCGGGGGGCTATTTGGAAAATACAATTATAAAGATCTGAACGAGTGATCGATATACTATTACTACAGTAATGACTTGTATTAGAGGTCCACTAATATTATTAAACTTTTAGAAACCAAAAAGATAAGTGTGGGCATCTTTAAAATTGCTTTTTTCAAATAGCCCCCCAAATTGTAAATAGTCCCCGCTGATTTTTGCTTCAGCTGTGCGTAGATAAATCAGTCAGTGAATCAGTCGGTCAATCAGTCACCTTTTCCTTTTATATTTTAAAAGATATGACATTATGAGATATGCAATAATATTCTATTACTCATAACATCAAGTAGGTAACATTAAAGTTGTGTCGAAAGATATTTGTATGGAATAAATCACGGGAATTTATTTCGCAACCGGATAAATTCTGTCTAAAATAATATTTTAGTAAACAGTATAATAAATCATGTTGCAACTCCTTCGAATAATCTGCCATCACGACAGTGCCAGAGCTCCAAGTTTGGACGTGTAATATGTAGCAAAGTCGCCAAAGAACGTATTTTAAAAAGTTTCCACATTACTTAACCGCGACTGGCAGGGACTGTAAGATTTAAAATATGTGTAACAAATGTGCAAAATGTAGAAACGTTAAGGAGAATTAGATTTTCGTTTTAAGATCCCAAAGCACACACTTAGCATAGTCTAAGCATTTTTGAAGCGTTATCGATGCAGCATCGCATTTTGATCGCTGATTAATTTTTGATTAAGACTGGATTAATTATAAAATTTTTGGACCTACTTGATTGACCCCATTTTGGCGCTGTAAACAGATACAAACGTCTCTGGAACTAATAATATTGCAAATGGCGCACCGATCTCTATAATTAATCTATGAAATCATCAATAAGATCATAGATAAATTATTGTGGAGGTTTAATTTATTTTTATTATTTGTTGTTATAGCGGCAACAGAAATAGGTACATATTATTTTCTGAAAATTTCAACTGTCAACCTATTGCAGATCATGAGAAACAGCTCGCTAACAGACAGACAGGCGGACGGACGGACAGCAGTGGTAATAGGATCCCATTGGCACCCATTAGGTCCGGAACCCTAAAACCTTAGTGTATCCAAATTGTATGTAATAACAACAGCAACAATTCACACAAAATTGGCTTATTTTTTTCTTGTCTGTGAGTAGCGTAGCGGTATATAGAATAGAATAGAATAGAATAGAATAGAATAGAATAGAATAGAATAGAATAGAATAGAATAGAATAGAATAGAATAGAATAGAATAGAATAGAATAGAAATATTTTTATTCAAATAAACTTTTACAAAGCACTTTTGAATCGTCAATAAATCTACCACTGGTTCGGAATGCCTTTCCCTGCCGAGAAGAGCCAGCAAGAAACTCGGCGGTTGCTCTTTTCAAAAAATAAAAATTTTACAATTGTTATGAAAACTATGCTATGTATTCAGTGCTTCCACGAGAATTTTCCTGAGTACAATACAAGTAAAAATAAATAATATGTTGACACATGTTAATACATGTGTTAACATGTATTGAATTGTATTTATTTGTATTTGTATTGACAAATACAAATAAATACAATTCAATACATGTTAACACAGGCAGGCAAAAGCAGACCCATTCCCGTTCGTGGCACCCGTTCACGAGTACGACGCATGATCCAGCCGTTGCTTCGCTCAACCATATTTGAGGGAACGTAACAACCCGCACCACACATATAATATTGTATCTAAGTTTCCCCCAACGTGCGGATTGAGGACACGGGAGAGGGCGCGAGCGCTAAGATTGAATCAATACTGAGATTTTTAATGTGTTTGTTTGTCTGTTCTAACACCTCAAACGCTAAATAGGTGTCGACATCAATGTTAATCCTACTACGTATCTATTTCAATGGATGTCAACGAATTTTTGTACAAATCATCAAAAAGAATAAAATAGCAGGTATGTGGTAATCCTAAATAACAAGATACCTAGTCAGCAACTAACATTAACTTAAAGCAATGCAACAATACGAGAAGTAAGCAAAATAAAAAAGGGTTGTCTTTGACAATACTGAAAGAGCTAGTTTCCACTGTAGTGGACTATCCGTTTTCCAGCGTAAAGATATTTCTTTGGAAACAGGATCGGCCCTTCGATTAGGTACACTATACTTCGTTTACACACGAGTCGACACATCTGCAAAGATTATTTTGATCTTTGTTTTTTTACAGATTTGTTAAAGGTAGTAAGCGTATTTTTTGCAGTAAAATGAATGAGGTCAAAATCCTGTGTTCTGTTCGATGTGATTGAATTATGACGCGTCCTCATGATGTCAATTAAACACAAGAAATTCATCTTAATCAAAATGGCTTATCACCGCGTCGACTATTGCGCTTCGAAGCGTTATAGTTTGATGCCTTTTCTATTCTAATTCCTTTGTTTGCCTTCTTTAATCAGCATTAACATGAAAACAAAAAGTCTGACGCCGGATTCACCGTAGCAGACGACGGGGAACAGTGGAAACTCACTCAAGCCGTAACTCAATATTGTCAGCACTCCAGCATTCAGCGGCGGTAGGGAAATAAAATATAAACACAATATTCTGCAGTGGGATATTATTTTCTTTCTGCTTTCTTGGCAGTGGCGTGGATCCTGTGTCAGTTTCAGATACGAGTGTCGACGCAAAAGATTGAAAAAGTTTGGCTTCGAATATATGTATGTACCTATTCGTATCTGTGTTGAATAGAAGCGTAATATTTAAAGCAAGTAACTATTTCAAACTATAAACCAGAAAAACATGCAAAATGCTAAGAACACTTTATTTATTTAGTAAAGCTACAATCTACACTACTATTATAAAGAGGAACGATTTGTATTTTTGTGTGTATGTTTGAAATGAATAAAAAACTTGAGAGGTGTCAAGGGACACCCGGATGGAACGAAGTTCAATGCGAAATAGAAATGAAAATATCTGGCTTGCTTTCTATAAGAGAGAGAGAGACAGACAGAGAAACATGCGAGTAACATAGCAAAAATGTCGTGACAACTTTTCGTAAGAATTTTTTCCGTCTAGCCCCCTTTCACAACGCGCGATAAGGAACTTCGTTCCAAAACTCAAAAACTACTGGACCGATTTGGCTGAAATTTAAAATGAAGATAGATTATACCTTGGATTAAAACATAAGCTACTTTTTATCCCGAGAAAATTATAGTTCCCGCGGGATCTTGAAAACTAATTCCACGCGAACGAAGTCGCGAGCATCAGCTAGTATATTGATAAATGTAGAGGTCTCGAGGTGCACGAATTGGCAAACGCAGCGTTGGAATATTCCCCACGAGGCGGATGGTCGGTCTCAATCGATTCGCCTGGAGTCGCTGGGTACAAGTGGCACAAGATCGTGTTCTGTGGCGAAGTCTAAGTTCAGCAGTGAACGTGTATCATTTGAGACGACGACGAGACGTTAGAATGAAAGATAACTGTGATTCATTGACATAGTTATGATTTATTACAAAATTAGTATAACATTTACTATACTACTACTACTATACTACTACTACTGCTACTACTATTCTTTTTGTACTATGTATAGTATAAAAATTAATACGATAGAAGTAGAAGATACATAGCGTTCGGTTTCTTTACTAACATTTTAGCCCTCGGGTCGTATAAAAATGGTTTATCTGTTGAAAGATTATCTAGCAAACGCTTAATGGCGCTTTCTCTTATTCCCACTTACAACTATGGAGTTTCAACTACCATCCAATCACAGTACAGATTACGTTATCATTGTAGGCTGCAATCAAAACGGATCGGGCGCCGCAAAAAGAGAGACAATTTCGGCGAGATTAACAGGACGCGACAAGCCGTCCGCGTCGTTGCTGTCATTGTGAAAAACAATTTCGGGAAATTGGACCCATTCAGGAGTTCAGGAACAAATCCTCGTTAATGTGCATTGATTATTTTGTTATCACCGTTTCATAGCACGTTGAGGGGCACAACTTATAATAACCACTGATTTATCGTAAGCGTGTCATAGGTATTCTGTGCCTAAATTGCGTTTTTAAGCTATTGCATAGCTTCTATCGCGGGCCTTGAGCGTGGAGACCGAATCCAGAAATTCCGTAACGAAAAAAACCTAAGGCTCGACGGGAACACGAACTCCTCTCACCGCTAGATGGCGTTGATAAAAAATGCTATGCAATAGCTTTACCGCGGCAGTCCCCGAGTGCCACCCGTCTTTTTTATTACAAACGATATTTTAAATTAGCTCTAGACTACGTCGACGTCGATATTTCCCGCGAATATCACACTGATATTAGAAAGGCGAAAGTTTGTTTGTATGTGTGTGTGTGTGTGTGCGTGTGTGTGTGTGTGTGTGTGTTTAATGCTTCTTACTCTTTCACGCCACAACAAATGAACGATTTGGCTGGGAATGGAGACAGCTCGAACACAGGTTTACGTTTTATCACGGAAAATTATATAGTTAGTTTCCGCGGGATCTAAAAAACCACCCAAAATCCATGCGGACATAGTCGTAATCTATCTATATATGTATATAAAATTCCAAGTCCTGACTGACTGACTGACTGACTGACTGAGATATCAACGCACAGCCTAAACTACTGAAGTTAGAAACTTGAAATTTTTACAGTTGGTTCCTTTTATGATGTAGGCGCACACTAAGAAAGGATTATTGGAAATTCCACCCCTAAGGGGTTTAAATAGGGGATGGAAGTTTATGTGAAAGTCCGTCATTTTTCAAGCTGTTTCCATCAAAGTTGGTATTTGAGCTTTCAGTTAAAAATAAAGAAGTACGTGTGTCATAGTTTTTGAAAATTCCACCCCAAAATCTAATTCCACGCGGACGAAGTCGCGGGGGCAAAAGCTAGTTAAAATATAGTGGAGAAAATAAGCACGGAAACAGTAAAATGATGGTGATGCATCCACTGGCACCCGGCGTTGGCGCGAACACCGTTAGCTGCATCCAATTAGCTCACTGGAGCTGAATTATTGTAAATCCGTGAACTCACACACACCAGCTGAAACACCGTTTACAAAGTTACCGGTCTGTGCTTTTATCAGGGCTTTGCGGCTGCCCCATTTCAAAACCTAGTAGGTAAATGTGATAGACAAAATTATAAAGGAGATCAAAAAACATATTTGCGGTAGTCCTTCTGAACTCTGAACTTCTTCAGTAAGCTTTTATTGGATATATTTATTACTCCGCTAAGCCATCTACAAAACATGTTTTTGGCCCCTGTAAAATTTTGTTAATCACACTTACTAGGTTTTTTTTTTATTCGATGACAAGATAGCCCTTGACTGCGATCTCACCTGATGGTAAGTGACGATGCAGTCTAAGATGGTAGCGGGCTAACTTGGAAGGAGTAAAGCAGTGTAAATTCAACCCATACCCCTAATCGGTTTCTACACGCCATCGTGCCGGAACGCTAAATCGCTTGGCGGCACGTCTTTGACGGTAGGGTGGTTGAAATGGGGCAGCCGTTTGTTTGTTAAATTTTTACCCAAAAACAGCACAGCCAAATGGAAGAATTATTATTCTAGCAGTACAAGTCAGCCATAGACGTGCGATTAGTTTCTGTAATACGATTTTTAGTGACATTTTGCTGCTGATCGCGTAGTTACCTATTGCTGTCGCTTTGCTACTCCTGTCGCTACTGCAAATACGTAATCAGGGTGAGAAGTTACGGCACAGTGTGTGATTATGATTAGTATTGACTAGCCTTTGCCCGCCGCTTCACTCAAGTTAAGTTTTATTTTTCACATCCCTATACCCTCAGCACAGTCAAATCGGTTTAGTCGTTGCGGCGTGATTGAGTGATCAACATCCATCCATCCATCCATTACTCCATCCATCCATCCAAACTTTCGCATTTATAATATTACAAAGTAGGATTAGAGATTGTGTACAACCGAATAAGCATCATCGTCAGTTAACTTAATTATATGCGTGCCTATTTCAGGGGCTCGAAGTCTCACGCGGCTTATCAGATTGTGCGCAATGGGAATTAAAAGTTATAATAACTTAACTTGAGTTTAATCAACAAACTTGGATTTAGATTAAATCTCAAGTTACCGCCACGCCGGCAGGCCTCTTACATGACAAGTGTAAAACTTAAATAATAATAATATAAAAAAATATTTAAAAAACCTCGACTTCAAACGCCACATAAAAAAGTATAAAATGATTTAAGTTTTTACACGAACGTTGAAGCCGGGTGGGCCTAAATAGAAACGATGAAAACGATGCACGACGCTAGCCCAACTCCTTACTTATCCCCTCCAAATTAGTGGAAAGTTAGGCTACGTTTGTGCTAGGAGTGGGTACGAGAATAGTATAACGGGTGGGGCTCGAACCTGCGACCTTTCAGTGTTCAGTCCGCACCTTTAACCGTTGGGCTATTGAGGCTTTATATATCTAGCTATTAATCACAAACAGACATATCAATTTTATTTATTTGTAAACATGTAACAATTGAAACGCAAACGAAATAATTAGCTACGAGTATGGCAACAAATAACAACCCAATTAAAGACCAGTAGGTTTAGTATAAGATTTAATTCGATTGACCGTATTCGTATTCGATGATATTAGTGTCAAAGTAAAATGAACCTTAACTGTATTGGCTTAAAGTCACAATTTCATTACAACCGATTTTAATTTGTAGCGTATCAGTATACGTAAGCGTATAAGAATGCGTACATGAAATTGAGCTCTAAGTTAATACATTTATGGTTCAATTTACTTTGAAGCTAGTGTCATTGAATACGAACAATCTAATTAAATCCTATACTAACCCTACAGAATGTACAAAACAATTTCATTATTACCTACCAAAAGTACGGATCAACTTCACTGAAAAAGGACCTGCTAATTGGAAATGAAATACTACCCACTTGACAGAAATACGGCAGTCGCCAGACTCCATTGTTTACCGAGGATCAATACTGATTTGAAATACGTCCTAGTCTTCCATTTTTTCGCCTTTCCTATACCTTTTTCTTTAACATTGGATGCGCTAATTGGCAAAAGCTCATTAATTCAATTCAAAAAAATTTTAAAGCTTCGCAAACTGAATTCAGAATTCAATAGAAAATAAGCATAAATCCAGCAGGTATTTTGATCTCATCATCTTTAGGGTTCCCTACTGGGGCAAGAAATTCTTAGTATTAGCCCCGAGTCAGGAAGTTGGCAGTGTCACCCCCGTGCCTCGGAGAAACCGTAAAGCCTTCGGTCCTGCGCCTGATCTCTCTCACATCGTGTTGGAGTTCCGTCCCATGGTACTATGACAGTGAGGGAATAGAGAGCGCACCTGTGTTTGCGATAACTGGGTGGTCTCGGGTTCGATTCCCGGCGGGGGCAATTTGGGAATTTATAATTTCTGAATTGTCTCTGTCTGGTCTGGTGGGAGGCTTTGGCCGTGGCTAGTTACCACCCTACCGCCAAAGATGTGCCGCTAAGCGATTTAGCGTTCCGGCACGATAGCGTGTAGAAACCGATTAGAGGGTATGGGTTGAATCTGTACTGCCATACCCGTTCAAAGTTAGCCCGTTACTGTCTTAGACTGCATCGTCACTTACCATCAAGTGAGATCGCAGTCAAAGACTATCTTGTTAACGAATAAAAAAAAAGACGTGTGGCACTCGGGGACTGCCGCGGTAAAGCTATTGTATAGCATTTTTTATCAACGCCATCTAGCGGTGAGAGGAGTCCCGTGTCAGATTATTTTCGTTACAGAATTTCTGGATTCGGTGGAGACCTCGCGTCTATCGCGTCGCGTCGGTGGCTTCTATCGCGGGCCTTGAGCGTCTCCACGCTCAAGGCCCGCGATAGAAGCTATGCAATAGCTTAAAAGGTAGGTAGCTAGTGTTCTTGACCACATCATGGAAGAGCTAAATATCAAATTACACGCTGCGTTGATGGATACGTTCACCGTATGTTATCTTCAAGCTGATTAATTGCCCGCTATGTGCAACCGCGACAGCGTTTGTGAATAGAATCTAATCAAGCTGTTGCGTAAATCATATCACTTGATAATTAGATTTGTTACGCCGCAAATTAATGGCGTTGGTAGCTCCATTATTCATTACTCCGTGATACTGATTAGTTAAATCTAATTGAGTAACTATGCTATCGTCGAATCGCGCTATCAGGAGAGGATCTTGAATTTGTGGGGCCCTGGGCTAATACTGCTTAGGGACCCTATTTAATTACTCAACTAATTGCCATTTTGACAAGAAACTGTTTTCTGTAGTGATGTAGATATAATGTAATGTAATATATGTTAAGTACAGGAAGAAAATAGGAAAACAAAATATTTTATTTATTTATTAAAACATTATTTATTTTAAATTTTCGTTCGCAAAATTTATGAATTAGAGTAGGTTTAGAAAATCTAAACGTTTCGTTCATTTTCGTTCGAACGAAATTGCGGAACGAAAACGAACCGTGGTAGGAAATACGCGAAATTTCAATCGATATTTCGTTTTTCGTTGAATTAGTGTAGACCCCCAGTTCGGTTGGAGGCCCTCTGTATTCGCGGGGCCCTGGGATGCAGCCCAAAAAGCCTTTAAGTAGATCCGCCCCTGCGCGCTATTCATCTGTTGGATAAATCGGCATCTCTAATAAGTTCAGATTGCGAGAATTTGATCTGAATCTGGGAAAATGTACAAATCCATCAAGACTCTTATTGTCAATTTATCCTAAAAGATGTCAATTATTGTTACGCTAAAGGAATTTATCAACGTAACAGTACTAATTATTATATTAAGCGCCCCCATCGCAACTGTGCTTTGCTTCGGAAGTAATTAACATACCTATTCGTAGCTCGTTCTTGTGACAGGCATAGCAGCTAATTAAATGTCTCGACATCTATTAGCTATCACGAGCTTGAAGTAGCTAAGTGAAGACATAAAAATGAGAGGAAGGATATTCTGGCAGTTCGTTGTTTTGCGACGCTTTTTTCTTATTATGCGATGGCAAGATAGTCCTTGATTCCGATCTAACCTGATAGTAAGTGGCGATGCAGTCTAAAATGGTAGTATCTACACGTCATCGTGCCGGAACACTAAATCGCTTGGCGGCACGTTTTTGACGGTAGGGTGGTAACTAGCCACGGCCAAAGCCTCCCACCAGACCAGACCAGAGACAATTTAGAAATATGTAATAAATTACTAAATTGCCCCCGCCGGGAATCGAAGTTATAAGACCACAGCGCTCACCACTGCGCCAGGGAGGTCGTCAAAAACCATACCGGGATAATTCTTCCAAACTACCCAATCTAAACAACGAAACTTGAAAAATCCAAGCTCAAACTTGGCTCCTAAATAGAAATGTGTGTACTTTAGCAGCTCAGGTGCGCGTGCTGCTAAACGGAGATGAATGGGCGTCGTTTGTTTCGGTTTGCTCCCATTAACCTTTCTCTTAAGGTTATATCGGATTTGGGTCTCTACTATCTCTACCGTTGTTTCGCAATAGGAATAGCATCCATCCAACGTGCCATTTGCTATTTACCAGTCCCTTTCATTGGGGGAAAGCTGCATCAATCCACGCTACAGTCTCAATTGAATATTTGACAATTTCTTTTAGATAAATCTACCTTTTTATTCGATGACAAGATTCAAGGGCTTCTGGGAGAAACCTCTTCCTTAGAGATAAGCTGTCCTTGTGCACGTCCTTTATACTTTATGTTGCTTTTTTATATTACTGATAGTAAATAAATAAATAAATAAGATAGTCCTTGATTGCGATCTCACTTGCTTGACGATGCAATCTAAGATAGAAAGAACTGTTACTGTACCTAATGGTACTTATGATTAAATACACCGCAAAAAAATTAATAATTCACATAAAATTAATTTAAGAGTTTACGTCTTGCGACTGTATGTGTGTGTTCCCCTTAAGAAGAAGCTGATAAGAATATCTTTGAATTTCAGTACAAAAAAAAAGTCTCATAAATAACAGCGATAATTTTGAAAGTATCCGAGGATCTAAACTCTTCCCCTCTTCTTGTTGATTTATGGCGGTCATTTGAACGCGGTTTTTCTCTTGAAATGGATAAAAAAATGAAAAATATTATGTGGCACTTAGTCATCTGTTCTGGTATTTTTTTAAAACTTGTTGATGCCTGCAATTATGCCCATAAAGCTTTAATTTTTTTTTTTATCCTATAATACCTCTTTTGCGATAATAAAAATTCTTTTCAAAAAACCGACTTCAAACGCCACTACAAAGTATAAAAATAATTTTATTTTGTACACGTTTGTTGAAGTCGGGCGGCTTAAATAGAAACGATGAAACCGATACGCGATGCTCACCCGATTTCAATAAGCGTGTCTCTTATATGTCACCATAAGGTAAGCGTCGCGCATCGATTTCATCGTTTCTAGTTAAGCCCGCCCGACTTCAACAAACGTGTACAAAATAAAATTATTTTTATACTTTGTAGTGGCGTTTGAAGTCGGTTTTTTGAAAAGAATTTTTATTTTAAGCTTTTTAGTGTAGATTGTTCCTGCTATCTTTCTCCCCTCCCTCCAACACTACGGTACTAAAGTAGTCTATACTTGGTACCTACAGTACTTATTAACAACACACAATTTCTAAAGAGCTAGGACCAGGAGGTCCATGATGTAGTCCAAGCTTGATACCAACAATATCAATTCGTAAGCGACAGTTCCTAAATTCTCACAGATTAGGAAGGCAGTACCCCTGCAGCATCAGTATTGAAGAGATAGGACCTTGAGCTCCACGATGTAGCCTATGCTTAATACTAACAATATCAATTCGCAAGCGAAAGTCCCTAAATCCTCACAGTTTAGGTAGGCAGTACCCTGCAGCATCAGGAGTGAAGAGCTAGGACCTTGAGCTCCACGATGTAGACTATGCTTAATACTAACAATATCAATTCGCAAGCGAAAGTTCCTAAATTCTCACAGTTTAGGTGGGCAGTACCCTGCAGCATCAGGATTGAAGAGCTAGGACCTTGAGCTCTACGATGTAGGCTATGCTTAATACCAATAATATCAATTCGCAAGCGAAAGTTCCTAAAACCTTATAGTTTAGGTGGGCAGTACCCTGCAGCATCAGGATTGAGGAGTAGGACCTGAAGCTCTAAGATCTAGTATATGCTTAGGCCAAGCATACCAATTCGTAAATGACAGTTCCTAAAACCCCATAATTTAGGGGAAAGTACCTCTGCAGCATCAGGCTTGAAGAGTTGAAAGTAAAAATTTTTATGGGACCATTTCGCGAGCTTCCTCTGTCGATTAAAAAAAAATCGCGTGAATCGGTCCAGAAACCCCGGAGTAATCGGTGGGCATACATAGAAAAAAAAAAAAAATATACCGGCCGAATTGATAACGTCCTCCTTTTTGGAAGTCGGTTAAAAAGAGGAATAGCCTATCATGTCCCTTACATCCATTGCTCCTTAATTTACTATTCGCCTATAAATGTCCGTCAAAATCAGTTCAGGCCATTCAGTATTAGTTGACACAGACACTAAATACAATTTTAGTTATTTTTAAGATTTCATTAGATTATTATTATGTACTTATAATTAAATAAACCACAAACAAATTAATCATTCACATAAAATTAATTTAAGAGTTAAGTTAACTCATCCGAAAAGTTAAGCCAATCAAAAAATAATTTTTCACGAGCGTTAGGTACAATTTAAATGATAAATTATTTCTCCGCCTTTCAATTTATAATGTAGGTATAAATTCCATACAACCTTGTGACCTTCAAGAACGAGTGTTCAAATAAAGTTCAATTCAAATATTATACAAAGAATTTGCTAAAGCAGAATTTCATGGTGAAACCTGAGAGTTGTCAAATTACTAGAGCAGCAATTTTGCGCAGAGAATATTCCCGGACGCAAGATACAGCTCGAAAAAACGATATACGTGCCAAGGTGCTTTAAAGGACCTAGGAACGTAATACAGTACATTGCAGACTAGATGTACCTACGGTTAATCTCAAGCGTATCGATTGCCAGCCATTAATTACAAGCGGCACAATATCGTGTTCGTGTAGGGCTTCTTGCAAAAGACCTTGCAAGTTGTGAACATCTTTCGATTTAACGCACACCATTGCGAGGTCAAGTGAGTTAAATTAAACCTGACTGATATACTTACATACTTTTTTTTTAATTTTTTTTTTTAATAACCTTGGAAAAAAGTAGATTGACAACTGTAATGTGTCGCTACTAGATGTCACTAACAGTTGCTATAAAACTGATTGAAAAAGTAGATACATATCACTAATTTCGTGGCTGACGTGTGGTTCGGCCTTGGTGTAACGGTTAACACACTCGGGCGCGATTCCCAGAGAGATGTGGGTTCGAATCCCGCCGGCCTCGGAATTTTTGATATGTATTTATAAATCAATTACGTCTACGTTACAAGTTAATGCTTCACAACAGACCACTTACTGCTTATTGTCATTCAGTAAATTAGAGCCGAAGCTACCTACTGTCACAGTCACTCAATAATATCGATAATATACCTATTTATCGCCCCATGTTTAGTTTACAAAGATATGTTCCAAGTTGCGTTCGCCGACAAATACATAAGTACAGTACATAAGTATTTGTCGGCGAATGTTCTCAAAATGCCACAAACAGAGGAGAGCTGGAGAGGAAATTAGGTGAAGGCGTTTATTTTGATACCAGTGTGCTTAGTCTAATTTTATTCGATTGATCGTGTAAGAATTCGATGACATTAGAGTCAAAGTATCGAATCGAATTTTTATATGATAAAACTTAGACTAACCATTCTGATGAATGACGCATGACGTCTGCCGCTCCATAGTCTAACTTAATGGTTAAATAACCATCGACATAGATACATAGACAAGAAAGAACATCTAATAAAATTTTGTCTACCCATTTACTCGCGAATTTGTATGAGATTTCACAAGTAAATGCGTAGTTTTCTCGTGGCGCGCATACTGCCTACTGAACACAAAACTTGTACATCGCGCTACGATATCATTATCTAAATTATTCACTAAATCAACTATACTTTTTTGTTACTTACTTGAGTATAGGTTATTGTTGGCTTTTCAATTCAAAATTAGGTGCTTAAAATTTTTTATCGCGTAGATAGCATCCCGTTCGTACATCGCCAATGCCCATGCCACACAACTAATGCACGGTCGACTGTGCATGTCAGTTTAACAAAGTGAGTGCTCGTAACGCCATATCTAGTACGTAGTACGTTTATATCGATGTAAAAAACCTTTTAAATCGGCTCCTTGCAGCGAGCTTGGAGAAAACCCTCAACATGCGGTTTGGGTAAGTAATGAAGTTTTAAGATTCGTGTTTTTATAAAGCGGTCTTGCGTTATCGACCTACTTTTAGGCTAAGAACCGCTGTGGAATTGTTCAATAATAATATATATGTATATAGTCGGGTGGGCCTAAATAGAAACGATGAAACCGATGCGAAACTCTAGCGCTAGCCGGACTTCAACATAAGTGTACAAACTACAATTATTTTATACCTACTTTGCAGTGGCGTTGAAGTCGGTTAATGAATAGGCATCCTCTAGGTAAACGTTACATCTTAGACCACATCATCTCTTTCCATCAGGTGTGACCACTAGGTCAAGCGTGTGCCTATTTTTAAAAAAAATAAGCTTTTCTAAACGCAGTCCAACAAAACCATTGCATTACTAGTGTTGTATTGTTGTATATTGTAATTCTTTTACCAGCTCTTGGACTATGTTGAGAAAATTGCCTTTTAAAGCAGAAATAGAGACGCTTATATGCCTGTTTATACAATCGTTTTACTTTGTAGGTAGGTACTTAATAATATTTTAAAAACTTTTAACGAACTAAAATTCTTTAGTATTGTTCATTTGTTGAAGTATCCGGAAGGATAATTATATTATCTGCGCTAAGAAATTAAGGTGATTAAAATTGATGATATCGTACCGGTACGCTTAATCTCTTGACACATCAGCTATGTCAATAGGTTGGTATTTCAAACTCCTATTGTCTCTGGCTGGGCTGACATGGCTGCGAGATAGTTTTCAAAAAAGTTTGTCGCCGAATTGAAATTATACTTCCACTAGCTGTTGCCCGCGGCTTCGTCCGCGTGGATTTAGTTTTTAATAAACCCGTGGGAACTTTTTGATCTTCCGGATTAATAATAAATAGCCTTCGGTTCGGTTCTTGTTCGGTTCTCGTCGGGTGACCGCCCTCGACCATCGACTCACCGCATCGCATTGTTCGCCCGCGCTATTTTTTCTTTTTGCTCGGCTTCTAAGAATCGTACCGAGATGTTGAATAGTCTATAACCTTCCTCAAGAATTGGGCTATCAAATACAAAAAGAATTTTGCAAATCTGACTGTTAATTCCAGAGATTAGCGCGTTCAAATAAACAAACTCTTTCACTATATTATATTAGCATACTTAGATTAGTTTAGGAGCCTAGTTAGTAAGACTAAAAAGATTTATTTTTTATTTTTCTCTTTTTAGTTGCTTCAATTGTCGGTTAAATTTTTTGTAAAAAGTAATTTATTATTTTTGTTTCTTTCTTGTGTGCAATATAGTTTATATCTATCTATGAAAAGGCTTATTTGTTTCGAGTGTAAAATCCCTTTAGTTTACATAAGAAAAAAAGAGGTTAAAATTTCCCTTTTCGCTTATCAGCAGAGATTTAATATCCTAAAGTTATAACCGGCGGCTATCTCAGCATACTTGAAGGTTTTTACGACCACTCCAAAGGCCTGCTGACCTCTATAAGAGGTCCTTGTAGAAACTCATTGTAGGATAGTAAAAGTAATGGAGATAATGTAGATCCATGCATAAAGCTAAAAGAGCTACCTACCTACATTTTTGTCTGGCGGGAGACTTTAGCCGTGGCTAGTTACCACCCTACCGTCAAAGACGTGCTGCCAAGCGATTAAGCGTTCCGGCACGATGGCGTGTAAAAAAAAGGTATGTGTTGAATCTACACTGCCATACCCGTTCCAAGTTAGGCCGCTACCATCTTAGACTGCATCGACACTTTCGACACTTACCATCAGGTTAGGTACACCCGTTGCACTATTGGGTACTTGACAAATTTTTTCTAACGATATCGAATAAAAAAAATACATATAATCCCCCCCTTTACGTGTAAGGGAGGTACACAAAATAATTGTTTTCTTTTTTTTTTCAAAATTTTGCTGTAGGGTAAGGATGCCGAATATGAGATAGTTGCCAAATATGAGATAGTTAGGTTTTGGCGAAACTAATCGCCGCAGCTATTTGGCGATACTGTCATCAGAAACCACGTGGCAACAGACCGAAACATGTATTGGTGCTTCCCAGTTCGAGGCGAAGCCAGGTTATGTACGTGCGGATTTTTACGAAACCACAAAACCCGATTTTTGACGCCAAATATTAACGAGGTATGTTACAACTTTATAGTCACATAAATGATTTAAATTTACAGTCATTGTATCAGTTATATGATTAATTTTACAATGCATTTGCAGTTTAGTTGTATTTTCTTCGTCAAGAAATAATAGGCAGCCTAGTTTTTAAATTTGGGTGTTTTCCTAATATGAGACACGTGGGGGCTCCTTAAATGAGATATCTCATATTAGGATGTATAGAAATACGACTATTTAAAAACCTCTTTTTCTAGATGCCGTCGATCAAGAAAGTCCTAGGACCACGATGCCATAATACGGGCCGTGAGTGCAGTGCGAAGCAAACAAATATGTTACCTAATAGCGTCAAAACTTTCGATGTTCCTAAGAGTACCCTAGAACGTTATGTCAAAAAAGATGCTAATGCAGAAGTATTTGTCAAGGTTCATGGGAAGATCTCCAGCTTTTTCTGACTATTTAGAAGCAAAAATAGAAACATATTGTAAAGTTGGACTAACGATTTTATGGGTTACATCTACATCTGAAGAACATCAAGCACTTGGCACAAGCACATGATAATATATTATTAAGTTGTTACTAAACCCTTTTTATTTAGTAGTACGATGTTGTAGATTAATAAAAAGTTTTTTTGAATTGATTTCTTTTCTTTTTCTCTAAATCTATACTATCTCATATTAAAAACCCTTGGTATCTCATAATAGGAGACCATTTCCCTGAGACCTAATTTCTGACTTTTCTAATATTATCTGATATAACAAAAAATCAATTATACCTAGCACTAAACGGTCTTTCAAGGATAAACTTCATTAAATACTTATCGAATATAAGTAATTTTCATAGTCATTAGTGCAATAATTTATTTTTTATAGCCGAATATGTAAATGGTATCTCATATTCGGCATCTTTACCCTATAACTTTTTCGGCGTACCTAATTAATATGCATAACCTTGCCAAATTAAAGCTCCTTAGTGCCAATAGTATCTGCGCTATGCTGCAGATAGAAGGACAGACGAACAGCTGGACAGACCTGACAAAACTATAAGGGTTCCTTGTAGTTTTAACCCTATAAATCCCTACAAAGAGAACATAAAATTTTATTTTATATCGCTCGTCAAATAAGCACTTTTATACTGAACTCTTGTTTTTTAATTAGAGCCTGTTATTATAACTAAATGATAAAAGCGTAAAAAAGCATGAAAGGTGGGCATTCGGCGTGGATCGCTGAAACTCAGTTGAAAGGGGCTGAAACAATGCTGTCTGGCGGCTGCCATGCTGCCGACAATTCAATAACCTATTAAAACTTTTATTAAAAGCTACCGGATACGGTCGCTACAGTTCACGGTTATTTTAATTAAGGGCACGATCTTCGGCCGCAGTAACTTGCAAGCAATTGAAGTGAGGTGCACGAGCCACTTTGTTATAAAAAAAGTAAAACAGTCATGATAAAAAAAAGAAAACTTTTTAGAGAAAAATTAACGGTAAAATATTCTTCTAAAAGCTTTTGCCTATTTTTTGACATTTTTTTTTTAGTTTAACTTTGATATACTATAAATACAACCTGAAAAACAAATAAAAACTACACTGTTTTCGGAATATTATTTGATCGAGTGAAGTTCAAAATATGGACTTTTGAACGGTAAAATAATTTAGAACGTGTATTAAACTACAATATATATATTTTTAACCTATCAAAACAAAGAATATTTGAGTGTTTACTATTGAATCAAAAACAGGCTGTTTTCGGAGATCCTGCCGTTAAGGGTAAGCCCTTGTATTTGTATTTAAGGAGGGGACGCCTGCCGACGCCAGGCGAGTGATCAGTCCTGTGTTGGGACTATTCCACCCAATTCCCCGTGTGTGGACACAGGTTACTGGTGCCCAGGCAGCCTACCCGTAAGCCACACTTGCAACACGCTATCCGATTGCTAGTAAGAATAACACTACCAGTGGATATAGCGTTAGTCAGAATGCGGCCCTATTTTTTTTTTATTCGATGAAAAGATAGACTGCGATCTCACCGGATGGTAAGTGACGATGCAGTCTAAGATGGTAGCGGGCTAACTTGGAAGGGATATAGCAGTGTAGATTCAACCCATAGGTACACCTTATCTGTTTCTACACGTCATCGTGCCAGAACGCTAAATCGCTTTGCAGCACAACTTTGATGGTGGGTGGTAACTAGCCACGACCAAAACCTCCCACCAGACCAGAGACAATTTAGAAATTATACATTCCCAAATTGCCCTCGCCGGGAATCGCACCCGAGACCTCCCAGTTATAAGACCGCTCATCACTGCGCCAGGGAGGTCGGCCTTATGTCATACTAGTTGATGCCCATGATTTCGTTCGCGTGGATTGAGGTTTTTTAATTCCCGCGGGAACTCTCTTATTTTCCGGGATAAAAGGTAGCCTATGTGTTATTCCAGACTATAATCTATTTCTGTGTCTTTCAGCCGAATCGGTTCTGTTGTTGCAGCGTGATTGAGTAACAAACATCTATCCATTCATACATCTAAACTTTCACATTTATAATATTAGCAAGGATCCATTAAATGGGAAAAAGTGACTTTCGGCTTTTTTTTTATAATTTATTGATCAAGATCTATACACAATACATTTTTAATTATTTTATATGCCATCCTGCAGGAAACTATATTTTTGTGCCCTATATTCTCCTTCTGTATATAAAAATTAACGTGTAATAATAGATAAGTAGGTACCTATTTTAACAATACCAGACATCGAAACATTGAAAGTAATTTAATTAAGTGAGAAATTCGAAATTGTTGGCTTTCAGAAATTTTAAGACTCGAAAATTAAATAAGTACCTAATAAATTCGTCTGTAAGTTGAAACTCTTTGTAGGTTATCCAATTGATTAAATTCCGAAAATATTTCACTTAGCCGAAATCTTTGCTCTTGTTTTTGAATAGAATCTCGTGTTTCTCTAAGTAATTATTCAATTAAGTACAATTAAACCAAAAATCAACTGAATTTGACTTTCAGGCTTGGAGGTATCATGTTATCCACTGTTTACATAAAGATCCTATAAATAATTCGCAATTTTAAGAACTGATAGCTAAACGAATCTATGTCTAGAATAAACCTGTCCCTAAGACCTAAAAAAATTCAACAAATTCCTAAAAAGCCGGCAACGCACCGGTGGTGCCTCTGCCACCTCAAAGACCTGCCCTGCGAACTGAAACTGAAACCGAACCGAACCGTTGGTAGAGTCATGACGTGTCATAAGAGCTACCAGCCCCCCGATTCAGACCCTTCCGATAACTTATTTGTCGATCGATTCGGTTTGTTAACATATATTTCGCTCGCTCTGAATCCACACGACAAAAAGAGATCGATATCTAACCGTATCGACACGGTATGTTATCGAACAGGTCTGAATCGCCCTGCAGGTTGGCCTACATGAAATAAATACGAGTATTTTGAATTTGAAAGGTCGCAGGTTCGAAGTTCGAACTCTACCCGTTTCACTATTGTCGTACCTACCACCGCCTAGCACAAGCTTTTTTGGAGGGGATAGGAGGACATTAGGCAACGTCAGCTTGACTAATATTCTTTTAAACAAAAGAAAAAACAAAACAAAACGAACTAAGTATATATTTTACCTACCATAAAGTAGATATAGTAAGTTTATCTCACGAAATTACGGGCGCTTTACATGTGGTTACCTCGCGTACCTACATGCACATTGCGTAAGAGTGCGTGCCTGTCAGGAGCCTAGGTGTGAGCGGTCAGGCGCGAGCAAGCTGTTGCTCACACTTATACAGACACGACACACACACAACCATGAGCCACGAGTCCTCGTGTAATGAAAGAACTATACACAGTATAAAGAACTCAAAGGGCGATTTTTCACGTCTCAATCCCATTTAAATAATAAACAACGTCTGCATTGCGAGTAGGTAGGTACAAGAAAAACCAGCGTGCGGTTAGCGTAAGTAATGAAGCTTTCAGATTCGTGTTTTTACAAAGTGGTGTTACGTAATCGAGCTACTTTTGAACTGCCTTTTGAAGCTTCTTTTGCAGTTGTTTGCCTTACAGTTTTTTTCATTTTGTGATAGTTTTCGCGCGTTGTGAAAGGGGGCTAGACGGAAAAAATTCTTACGAAAAGTTGTCACGACACTTTATGTTTTGCTATAGTAAGCTATTGTAAGCTGTGCGGCGTCGCATGTTTCTCTGTCTGTCTCTCTCTCTCTTATAGAAAGCAAGCCAGATATTTTCATTTCTATTTCGCATTGAACTTCGTTCCATCCGGGTGTCCCTTGACACCTCTCAAGTTTTTTTTTTAGATAGATTAGCGCTTGTCTACAATTACACATGATGGTAAGTGAAGTTGCAGCCTAAGTTGTAACGCACCTTAGTCCGAAGGTATAAACCTAATGGGTAAAGAGAGTGAGATATAATTTTTTATTTATTTTATTAGATGAGAAGACAGTCCTTAACTGCCATCTCACCTTATGGTAAGTGACGATGCAGTCTAAGATGGTAGCAGACTAACTTGGAAGGGGTATGGCAGTGTCCATTCAAACCCTATCCCGATTCCCGAATCGATTTCTCCACGGCATCGTGCCGGAACGCTAAATCGCTTGGCGCCACGTCTTTTTCGGTAGGGTTGTAACTAGCCATGGCAAAGCCTCCCAGTGGACCAGACCAGAGACAATTTAGAAATTATAAATTCTCAAATTGCCCCGCTGGGAATCGAACCCGAGACCTACCACTTATAAGACCGCAGCGGCCAGCGCTCACTACTGCGCCAGGGAGGTCGTCAAAACTTTTCTAAATGATGTAGAATTTAATAGGTGAGTAATACATAACTTTTCAAATTAATTTACCTAGTTGAGATAGTGTTGGTAACTTTGAAATGAGCCCAAAACTAATTTGTTTTAATTATATTATTCAAGCGTGTACCCTCATTATTTTATCGAAGGCCCGTGGACTTTTCAGGAAGGTTTATTTGGAGCGCAAACGGGTTGGTCACGTCCCATAGGCAGACTATTGAAATGTTTTACTTACACATGGCGTGATTAAATTAAACTTTATTCTATGAATTTTAAATTACTTATTTCTAAAATTATTTAAACTTATACAAATCTAAAACCTGGGCCCCAAGTCTGCTATTTTACATGTCATTATCATTGAACCGCAATACAATCACAATTCAATTATCATTGGTCCAAAATTTCGTAGTCTACTAAATTCACAATGGTCGTTCGATTTCTTATAATTGGATTGTAATTCAATGATACCTCGGTATTGGCATTAGCTTAAAAAGCGTTTGCCGAAATGAGTTTCAAAAAAAAACTACATAATATTAAAAACGTTTATTTAAGCTAGATTCAAAGCTAGATGTGTCAGTGGCAAACCATCGGAAAACAATTGTGACGCTATTGAATTAGTAGACTACCAAAATTGCTAAAAGTAGCAATTGGGATGTCATTGATAGACAATTGAACTACAATTGCAATAGCAGACTTGGGCACCTAATCGATGTCACCTAGATGTCACCGCAGCGCGGCATAGAACCCAAGATGTACCTAGGCAGCATTACCCCTAATCCCGGGGTTTTTGAAAATAGAACAACTTTGGAAATCGGAATAAAGTACAAAAATATTCCTAACTACCTAAAAATAGGTAGGTATAACAAAAGTTTTTCAACCGTCCTATATTTTTTTAGGCATTTCTCACGAACCCCAGTAAAATGTTAAGTAGATACGTAACAGTATGTTAATCGAGCCATTACGACTTGTAGGACAGGTAAATTACAGTATAACTACATTTTAAGTTGCGTAGTAGTGGGTAGTTTACACAACGAAGCAGTGGCATCTCGACCGCTATTACTCCTAAGGGGCCATAACTAGAAACATCTGTTGGGTAGTGGAGTACGAAATTGCTGTTCGTAGCAACATATTTCATTGTAATTATGATCTGTATTTTAAACATTTCTTATGTATTATTGATGAAGTTACTAGCTGATGCCCGCGACTTCGTACGCATGGATTGAGGATTTATAATTCCCGCGGGGACTCTCTTCTTTTCCGGGATAAAAAGTAGCCTATGTAATACCAGACTATAATCTATCTCGATGCCCAGCAAAATCGGTTCAGTCGTTGCGGCCTGATTGAGTCACAAACAACCATCCATACATCCATAGATAGTCCTTGTCTGCGATCTCACCTGATGGTAAGTGACGATGCAGTCTAAGATGGTAGCGGACTAACTTGGAAGGGGTATGGCAGTGTAGGTTCAACCCATACCCCTAACTGGTTTCTACACGCCATCGTGCTGGAACGGCGCTTATTACACTCCTATTCCGCGCAATACCTGTCGCGCGCGAGGTTTCGGGCATGTTTTATTTCATCGCTTAGTCACGATCGCGTGGGTGAAATCTATTTTTTTTCTGGTATTCTACGCAGTCAGCAGCGCCCTCCGATCCCAAGACGGTTCTCTTTTTGAACAGACTCTATCCCTACTTAGGTATATACATATATATGCGCCATTTTGTGTGGGTGGATTAGTAAGTATGTGTTAGTGTAGTTTCCATGCACTTATCTAATTACTAAGAAATTCATGAATCGTGCAAAATTCTTGAAATTGCAAATCTAAAAATTCTTTCTTGCAATCCAACAAAATAACTTCACGGATTCGCACCCAAAAACCTTATTTCCATTAATTAAACAAGGAAACAGATCGGCTAGATAAGAGGACGATAAATCTAAATGATGAATAGGTGAGTTTGCCCGCTGGCCCGCGGATCGGAATTGTAAATTGCTTATTTGTGCGTCTGCGACCACCGAGAGGGTTTGGTGATAAAATTCACCTGATTTAAAGGCTCACGGCGTAAGCTTTAACTATTGGAAGTCTGATTCGAGATACGCACGAGCAGAGATAATCTGAATATGTAAAAGGTGACTGATTGACTGACGGACTGTGTTATAAGTAGGTACTTCAATTCATGAAATAACTGTTCACGTGATCCCAACCCTAGGGACTGACGGTTTAGTACTGCCCGTCGGTTTATTATATTTGATATCGCACTTAAAATCTAGTTACACTACAGTTAGGTATACTGTGATAAGCAGTCATTTAAACTTGTGCTCGGAATTAACCTGAAATTGCTCACGTAACAATAGTTATTGTCTTAATTTATGCGCTCTGTATCTGAACTTTATAATAAACACTATGACTAGGACTTTCCTCTGCCTTCTTCCGCTTTTTCTTCAGTTTTCAATATGAAGATGCTAAGGGTAGGTATAAAACAGGTTTGGAATTCTAGATCTTCCTCGTAAGATGTTCTAATTGGATATTTGACAGAATACCGTCAAAGACGTTCCGCCAAGCGATTTAGCGTTCCGGCACGATGGTCGGCTGTGACACTTCTAAGCGTTATAGTTCGAGGATTAATAAATTGTTACTGAAGTCCAAATTTGCGATGATGGTAAACTACATATAACTAATATAGGACTAATTTGTTAGTCAATTAAACCGAAACCACTAAACGAAGTTCGATGACACCAAAACTAATATCACTAATCGAAGCTTTTGAGACCCCTTAATTTGTATTTAGATAGCATTACTTCCAACGAAACCGAATTCCATTGATTATGGAAACAGATTGGATAAATAAGAGGACAATAAATCTAAATGATGTATAGGAAAGCATGACCGCGGATCGGAATTGTAAATTGCTCTGTGTACGTAGATAGGTATTTGTGGCCAAAGATTGCAATACAAATACGATCAATGGAATTAAATCTTATACTAACCCTAAGGGTTGATCTACACCGGCATGGCAGCGGCCGGCAGCGGCGCGGTAAGCACTTTCAGAGCGAAATAATTTTAAACTTTATCTACATACGTGCTAAAGACCAGTATCGCTTGAAAAGCCCAAAAAGGTCACGCGGCTGCCCGCGATGCTCGCGGCGACGCTGCACATTCCCGCCGAAACACTCGAGCGCACGTCTACTTCTCACTTTTCTGTATTCTAGCGACGGGATTTGAGGTTTGCACCGGAGCGGAATTTCGAGCACCGGTGAAAATCACCGGTGATTTGCCACTCTCCGGAGATTCACCGGAGATCTCCGGTGAATCTCTCTCTATGGTACGAAACAGGATCCTATATAGAGGTACCTACCTAGTAGTATAGAGCCTACTCTACAGGGTGTCCCACGGCTATGCCACATGGAGGGGAAGTACCTTAAATATTGTAGATGGAACATTTTACTGAAAGAAGACTTCATTTTAATTTAAAAAACAATTTAAACTGCATTCATAGATTTTTAAATAATTGCCTGGTTGAACCGGGACTCGAACCCGCTATACGAGAAAAAAAAATTAACCTGTACCTTTATCATACCGATCGGAAGGCTTCATCATAAGGATTATTTTTTGTTAAATAACATAGCATGAGAAATAAAAGGAAGACCATGAATTTTAGCCTTTGATTACTGGTTTGTCCTTCAATCCCGCTGCAATTCGTAGCTCTGTTGCAGCGGGATTGAAGGACAAACCAATAAATCAACAAACAAACACACTTTCGCATTTATAGGTAATATAAGTAAGGATAGTAAGGATCGGGAAATGATGCGTACTTCTCAAGTGGGTACTCATTAGTAATAGTTCATGTCAGTTGTATGTCGATACGCCAATGTCAGCTTTTCATTTTTCTGAACAAAATTTTACATCAAAGGCTAAAATTCATGGTCTTCCTTTTATTTCTGATGCTATTTTATTTAACAAAAAATAATCCTTATGTTGTAGCCTTTCGATCGGTGTGATAAAGATACAGGTTAATTTTTTTTCTCGTATAGCGGGTTCGAGTCCCGGTTCAACCAGGCAATTATTTAAAAATCTATGAATGCAGTTTAAATTGTTTTTTAAATTAAAATGAAGTCTTCTTTCAGTAAAATGTTCCATCTACAATATTTAAGGTACTTCCCCTCCATGTGGCATAGCCGTGGGACACCCTGTATACTATGACCTATCATGAGTAGGTACAGTGTAATATGGGCCTTAATCACCGGTGATACACCGGTCTTTCTACGGTGTTTTCCATTGATTACTTTCTCAGGAGAATCACCGATGATTCTCCGGTGATCACTGCTTCGGTGCAAACCATTCGACGGGATACGTTGTGACGGCATAAGTAAAAGTGCTATAATAAGCAATTCCATCATTTTCACTCCATACACACGAGTTTCCTTGCCGAATGTAGAAACTAAACTAGTCAAGAGACACAAGGCGCGTGGGGTCGGGAGGCCGCACGACGACGGCTCAGCCGCCCTCGACGCGTCGCTGCCGCCCGCTGCCATTCCGGTGTAGATCGACCCTAAACGTCGAACTGCCGCTATAAGTAATGAAGCAGGCAAGGAACGGCGGATGAAACGAGCTCTGAACCATTTCACGTTAAGTGTTTCCCACTGACTTACAAAACGGTGCACTTCGATTCACCTCATTGCTTATTCAGGTTCTCCTATATGAAAATGAGAAATAAAATCGAAGGATATCGTTTTTGAATGATGGATTAGAGTGATTTTTCAGCGCCTTTGCAATAAAAGCTTTTATTTATGGGAAGTTCGCGCACACTCAAGTGCACCCCACACAAACGAGGTTTGATTCTTTTTTGCCAATTAGGTTTTGCACGTACCAAAAAGTATCCGAGCAAAAAATCACGTCGATCTCTTGATTCGTGTTTGATTCCTGCGTGTTCGAAAGGACAAGCTAACAAACCAACAATGCACCTGTGTATGTGAACAAGTATGTACCTACCTGCACTATAAAATCTCCCTCGCAGATAGTTAATCCATAGAGTCGATCGATCATGGTTATGATCCTAAAATTTCTGAGGAATTGCGTTTAGCACTATGTACTATGTACTACGTTTGCTTGACATACGACTAGTGACATCTTTATGAAGCGACCATTGCTAAACTAAGGACTCTTGCATGAAATTCCACAGGACACGGTCTTGCGCCGCCTGTATCCAGCGGTCTGACTCTTTGATCTCGTCAGTCCACTAAGTGGAGGGTCTGCCAACACTGCACTTCCCGGTGTGGAGTCGCCATGCACTCCAGCACTGCATACATGCATAATTAATGCTTAAATGGCTACGTCGCGCATCGGTTTCATCGTTTCTATTTAAGCCCACCCGACTTCAATATACGTGCACAAACTAAAATATTTTTTCATACTATGTACCTACTTACTTGTGTTTGAAGTCGGTTTTTAAAAAGAATTTCGTTGAATCTGAATTTCAACTAAGGAATATAGAATAACAGATCAGACACTAGTGGTGGGTACGTCCTTAGAGGCTACCTACTTGTATAGTCATGGAAATAGAATAATCTCGAAATAAACTTTACTGCTCGCTTATAATACCAGCTAGAGCTACTCTTGCTAGAAGGGACAGCTGTTAATTCCCTCCACACAGAGACAAAGTTGTGAACTTGTGAGTGACTGTACGTAGCAATTAGATACTGCAGCTACGTTAATTGTAGAATTTAGCATATTAATTGACATTTCACTGCCTGCGTCTCTCTTATTTATATAAGACCTCTCCGCAAAAGGTCTCAAGCTTGAAGCCGGTTGCAATTTACCTACCTACCTATCTTGGCAACTGCCTCGTTGGTCTAGTGGTTATAGGATGTTCGACTACAGATGACAAGGTCCTGGGTTCGATTCTCGGGTCGAGTCAAAAAAAATAAACCTATTGGGTTTTTCTGTCAAGAAACTCGGTAATAGGCCGGAGTTAGTAAGTTGGCAGAGAGTAACCCCGTGTCACGAAGAGCCGTCGGTCCTGTGCCTAATCTCTCTACGGTTTTCGGATCGGACTATGAGAGTGAAGGAATAGAGAGCGTGCCATACGGAGTGATTACACTACTCAACAAATTTCGAACTTTTTTTTTTATCTGAGTTCCTACTATGTGATAATTGTTCCTTGCTATTGACCTAAGAGAAATGCATAAATGAAGTTTTTCCATCACATCTCATTTTCGAGATAAAAGGGTCAAGTCAAAAATTCAATTTTCTTACAAAATGAAGCAACTACATTAACTTTTATTGATGTTTTGACGGAAAAGGTGAAGTTTTATTAGTAAAGCTGATTCCTCTTGTAGTAATGGTAGCCAAGAGTATTTCTGACATGGCCCCAACAGTAATCTGCAAGCATAGCAGGTTCCCATCTTCCTTGAAAACGTTTTTCGATTGCAGCTACATTTTGATGAAAGTTATCCCCATGTTCATTGCTAAATTAACCATATTTTCGAGAAGAAAGTCCAAATGTGAATGGAGGAAATGAAATGAAGGAAATTTTAATAAGATTTTGCATCCCATTTTATGGTACCAGTCCAACATCAGTTTTATTCTTTCCCAGAAGTGACCGGTTTTGTTGAACATTTTTTTCACGTCAATAAAAAAAGTTCCAAGCTTGGTTTTCAATAATATTGTTATGGGTAGATGTAAAAGATGAATTTTTAATCAGTTTTTTATATCTAGACCTACGAATAGGCCCTCTTTGATTTTTGATCATCACGATTTTCACTGTCTCATAAACTAAACTTTTCTAAGTTTCTGTTTTCATTAAAATTTAACTGGGCCCTCAAGAATAGGCAAATTTTCGGAATGTGGCTAAGGTTTTTCTAACTGATGACCTATCGGCATACTTAATATTTTGTTTAGATTTCTCAGAAAACTCCGTTAATTTTGTTAAACAAAAATAGCAATTCACTGTATGATTCGTTGGTTCAGTCCTTCCCGGCGTACCAAATGGCATTTATTTTATTCTTCCATCCTAACAACCGTTGAGATTCGTATTAGATATTAGCCAGCACACATTAGAAACCCACGTCTTGTCTAGATTTCTCACATTTTGATTAAAATTAGCTAAATAATACAGTTTAAATAGGCCAAAACATGACATTTTTTTCTATATTGGCGCAAAGGAGGTGGGTTGATAAGGCCCAAAATCCGCCCCTCATACACTCGAAAAAAAAAGTTCCAGATTCCGACAAATTGTAAATGTATTTATATACTTGAAGATATAAACTTTATTTTAATATAAAGTTTAGGTGATAAAAAAAATAGTAAGTTACAGAAAATATTACCCAAAAAGAGAGTGTTTCTTTTACTTTTCTTACATTTTCATACATTTTAGTCGTTTTTTAAGCTTTGATTTAATATTTTGGAATGAGGCGCTCCATGAACCAAAATAAATTAATACTCATATAAAAGCTTATAAAAAGGAGCATCATTATCAGTTACATTTACCATGGTTCATGGAGCGCCTCATTCTAAAATATTAAATCAAAGCTTTAAAAACGACTAAAATGTATGAAAATGTAAGAAAAGTAAAAGAAACACTCTCTTTTTGGGTAATATTTTCTGTAACTTACCATTTTTTTTATCACCTAAACTTTATATTAAAATAAAGTTTATATCTTCAAGTATATAAATACATTTACAATTTGTCGAAATCTGGAACTTTTTTTTTCGAGTGTATGAGGGGCGGATTTTGTTGCCTTATCAACCCACCTCCTTTTTCACAAATACAAGAAAACTAATTAAAATTGTTAACACACACCCATGATATTTTGAAGATTATCAATCAAACTAACTTGTAAGCTATATTTTGTTTGCAAAACAATCATATTTTTGAACTACCCGCATTTTAAAACTCGAAAATAGGTGAAAAAATTAAAAGTGATATTTCTCCACTTCTAGACGTGATATCAAAATAAAATGCCTACAGATATTTATTATTAGTCAACCTCAATATGAAGCCATATGAGTGAATTCAGATATTTTTTTAGTGTTGAGTAGTGTTACATTCTCTTTGCCGCCTGCCTGTTGGCGCACACAGTTGCCGACTATAATATTATATACCGCACAAATGGCTAATCTCTGAGGACTGAGTAGATTTGCCGCCATGACAGTATTTGGTCGGGAGGACAGGATATTATCACACTAATATTATAAAAGCGAAAGTTTGCATGTGTATGGGTGTGTGTGTTTGTTACTCCTTCACGCCTTAAGGAATGAACCGATTTGGCTGAAATTTGCTACACATTTGAAACATAGGCTACATTTTATCCAGAAAAATTACAGAGTTCCCATGGGAATTGAAAAACCTTGATCTACGCGGACGAAGTCGCGGGCATAGTCTAGTTAGATATAATTATATTATCTAGATACCAGCATAATAGTACATTATGGTACAAGTGTCAAAGTTGGTGATTACCGCTGAGGCGCTATTGAGACCCGAGCCGTCAGGTGAGGGTCTTAAGGTAGCCGAGGACGGTAATCATCAATATACACGTGTATCATACGACGTTTTTCAACACACTTGTGAAGAAAATAACACTAAAATAGTACATTATGGTACAAAACAGTGAAAACGAGTTGTGAAAATTTTTTCGCAATGGCGGGGAAAATTAATGTTGTTCTTTTGTTCGCCCTCTTGAGATGCTCTTGAGGGCAGGCAAAGATCGACGACCATACAGCCTATTCAGGTGTTTATTTGATTTAATCAGTTTTCCGAAACCTTTAATGGCCATAGACTAAAGAATGAGGTTTCTTTTTTTGGCATTTCTCTTATAGCCACGTACAAAATGGGGATTTCGAGTTTTCTTTATTACAAAAAAAAAAACAAAAGTTACTGACAGTTTTATTTATTAAACACGTACATGTTGAAATTATCTATTTAAATACGGAGTTGTATGAAATGATTGCTTGCTCAGGTACATTAATTTAACACGATAATATTTTTATAAATTATTGAACAAGATCTTTTTTGTAATAGAAACTTTTTTAAGAACACAGCAACTCACCCAATAAATTTAAAAAAAAATTTCTTTAACTCACATTGTGAATAATAGTAATCAAAAGTCACAGTTTGAGTTAGAGGTGTCATTGTGTGCCTAGTTGCGGTGAACCGGGAGCCCCTTTATGAGCAAGTGTGTTGAAAAATATTTTTTACCATTTAGCTAGGAACTCTTTAAAAGAGCACGATAATAAATTACCAAAGCAACTCATTGATATTAATAGTGGTTGGAATTACGTAGGATGGAAATCCGATATAACCTTAAGGATAGGTTAATAGGAGCAAACCGGAACAAACGATGTCCATTCATCTCTGTTCGGCGGAGCGTGCAGCAAAGGTTCAAATGATTTTGTCGGGAGAACGAATTGGTTTATTTATTTTTCGAAAAACCCTACTTTTTGTTTGAAAAATGGTCAACGTTGGTGACTGTAAAGCATCCCTTAAACTGAAACGATTTATCTTGATCTGTCGTTTCAGGTCGAAACAATATACCGGTTGAAATTTTAATGGTTGTACTCCCTGAAAGAGGTGAATGTGCTCATGAAACTGAACAACTTTCCCCAGGGAACATAGGTCAAAATATGAAAAAAAAAATTGGACCGTCCATACAAACTTGACGATCAGCTGATTGATTTACTATGGGAGGTCCAAATTTTTTTTTTTCATATTTCGACCTATGTTCCTTGGGGAAAGTTGTTCAGTTTCATGAGCACATTCACCTCTTTCAGGGAGTACAACCAATGAAATTTCAACGTGTATATCGCGTTTTTTTTTTGTTAAGTAGGTATCTAGATAGGTAGGTAGGTACTTAGATTAGCGCTTGATTGTGATCGCATCTGATAGTAAGTTATGATGCAGTCTAAAATGGAGCGTGCTTGTTTAGAAGATTCACTATAAATTAAAAGGTAACCTACCCAAGTTATAGTTGGAAAAAACGGATGCCGAGGCATTTCAAAATACGGCGATACATAATAGGTATCGACCGATCGTAGCCACATCTTAAATAATAATTAATTAATTACTTAATTTTCGTAAAATCTTGGCTCAAGTCGGCGAACTGGCGGCTTTAGTTTAGATATATCGACTTTCGGCAACTGGAGTGACCTATAAAAAAATCCCAAGAAATCATAAAAAATCTATGTGATAGAAATAAAAAGACGATAGTATGTATTTTATATATTTTTTTTTTATTTTGATTTTCTCATATTTACAAAAATGATATTTAGGTAAATTAGCCACGTCCGCACTGAAGGATTTTGTTTTTTTTTTCTAAGTAAGTAGGTATCTACTTATAGAACTGTTTTGACATTCAGGTTTAATGCATTGGTCCGCTGATATCTATTCTCCAATCCGCCTCAATGGAAGCGGAAGCTATTACAGTGCGGATGTGAATTTTCGGAACTTTTATAAAGTTTCATAAAATAAATTACAAATATTTCGATTTCTATTGAGGTATAACGAAAACATCATACACTATCTTATCATTAAATGCAACAACAAAATACTAGAAACAGAATAAGATATATTAGATACAAACAAATAAAATAAAAAAGCGGACAATTTAAAAATGATTTCTTAAAATAAATAAGTTAGTAGACCAAATGTAATTCCGTCATAAGCTAAAAATGCTTTACTGCTATTTCATGCAAAAAAAATTAAAAAGAATATGTATTTTAGCACCAAGATCAAAGAGTAAATAACCACTTACTGACCAAGATCTCATTTTGGCCACAATGCCTACTCGAGAAAAGTTAGGTACCAATGGTGCCCTTGCAAACCATAAACAAAAAAAAACGAAAAACAATATGACAAACTGTGATGACAAACATTTAACATAAGGAATATTTAAAAAAAATCTTATTTTGTGCCATAATTTGTTCTGTTCGAGGAACTATGAATCGATCTTAATCATGTAACTAGCAGAAATAAAACGCAATCTAGTAATAGTACATATTAGAGTACAAAATCATGCGCATAGACTAAAGAGCAAAGTCTTAAGCTGGAAACCCTGCTGGAAAGAAACTCGGATGCATTCGTCGCAACTGACAGCCGCGACTGATAAAAGGTGCCACTTGATAGACCCATTGATGACGCCATTTTGGATGTGATTGACGCTTTCTTTGCGTTGTAAGCATAGTCTCTGGAACTAATAACATTATGGCGCACCAACCCTATAATTAATCACATATTAAATATAGAGATAACTGTTTCTTTCAGACGTCTGAACGTTCAAGGGTATGGCCGCGACTTACGTCCGACAGTTTGCATAGTTCAGTACATTTTTATCTACCTAGATGCCTATAAATCGCAGCTGTCAAACGCGGCTTACGGACGCATGAATCCAATAGTTCTTTTCCAGCTTGAGATGTAAACGTAGTTGAAAACCAAATAAAATATAATAATCATAATTAATCTTATTTTAAAGTATAGAGTTGCGTTTAAAAACCAAACTACATCGACAATTCATAATTTTAAATGTGTATTTTTAATTTTTTTAGTTTTTTTTTTTTTCATAAAATCAATTCCAATTTAGGTAAGTATATTCTTTATAATATAAGTTTGGGTTAAAACATTCTACGGTACCCGATAGTAAATATTACACATTAAGCCCCAGGAAATAAAGTAAGGTGGTGGAATACCCTAACCCCCGCAAAACCCCCCCCCCCCCCCCCCCACTTCTCTCTCTAGGCGGACAGACGATATCAAACGAGTCGTAGAGAGCCGCTGGATGAAGGCGGCGCAAGACCGTGCTTTGTGAAAATCCTTGCAAGAGTCCTTTGTTCAACAGTGGACATCTACCGGTTGATAATAAAGAAGAAATTAACCATCGGCTGGCCTCTGAGTTATAGAATGTAGTCTCTGTCACACCTATATTAATTTATTCGCTTTTTATGACAGAGACGAAGCTCTCCGAAGCCGAATCCAATAGACTGTATCTTTCTAAAGCTCGATGTGTAATATCTACTGCCGGGTACTATAAATAACGAAAAATTTAACTAAGAATGAAGAAAATATTTCAATGCATGAATAAGATTGAATTGAAATAGATTATAATAATATAATGATATGGATGATTTATTACTTTTTTACATACAGATATAATAACAGCAGGTTTAGCATAGAAATGTCATGCTAGCCCTGTTGTTTGGAAAACTGTCTGATAAAGGGCCCATTTCTAAAAGTCTATAAATTCTCGGTATTTAAAGCTATCAAAATGGTTTCAATTGCAAAAAATAAATTCCTATTTCAGCTATTTCTATCACTGACTTTAATATTTCATTTGGATCATGAAAAAGGCCCTTGGCTTTTAATGGTCATTCTCTTAAACCCGATCCATGGTTTTCAGAATCCAAGAACTACATAGAACTAGATATTTAAATATATATACCTGTATTTAAATAAAATATAGATGATTTAGGTATCATTATTTTGTCAGGCGCAGAAATTGAATGTTTTTGAACTAGCAAAAATGGATCGAGTTTAAGATAATTTGAACTGTATATTAACTAATCTATCGCGTTATTATTCAATAAAATTACTTAACATTAAATTTGTGCAATAATTTCATAAAAGCCTAACTACTCGATTGTAACGATGGGCAGAGATGGATCAAAATTAAAATCTAAATATATAAAAGGCAAAGGTGACTGACTGACTGACTGATGTATCAACGCACAGCTCTAACCACTGGACCGATTGAGCTAAAATTTGGCATACAGATAGCTGTTAGGACGTAGACATCCGCTAAGAAAGGATTTTGGAAAATTTCAACCCCAAGAGGGTTAAATAGGGGGTTAAAAAATCGAACCTAACGTGAGCGAAGCCGCGGGTTAAAGCTAGTCTCATATAAAACACCTAACAAGGTCTGTATGTATTTATTTCACAAAGTATAGAATAAATGTGAATCTTTTTGTATTATTCTCTAATATTGGTTCTAATTCTGTTGTACACACTCTGTAAACTAAATTGACAACTCTAAATGTAATGCTTTTTGCTCACTCAATGAATTTTTTGAATATAGGTCCCAAATGGTTGCCTGTATTTATATATATTTTTTTATTTATTTATGTGTAACGTTAGTTTAAAGCAGGTAGGTTTAGTACCTATATTTTTGCAAATAAGAAGAGTTTCATATGACCAGTAGCAAACATTCACCGCAAATTAATATATCGAAATCCTTTAATTGTGAAGCCGTGAAATCGTAAAGCTTTGTGTAACGACAGACAATTTCAAAAATCATATTGGAGTTCCAATGTTTTCAAAGCTACGGGCCTAAAAATGGAGGCAAAAGAAAAACTAATATTTATAAAAAGGATATTTCGAATATGAATTAGGGCCAATGGCCCGCCCATCACTACACATTGTTCCGAAACGCCAATATTAACAGTAACATGGCACCATACGAGATTTAATACTTTGGCTAACTCTGTTGTACACAATGTCTAAACTAAACTGACAGGTCTAAATCTCGTGGTATCCCGTTCACATTGCTTCTTGAAGGAAAGGATAACACCAGATTTAGACATATCAATAATGAATGTTCACTAATTTTGACTTTTAGCTCCCCCTATTTTCTGTTAAAAATAAAAATAACACGTGAAAGAATTATGTCGAAACATCAAGTAGTTTCGGAATGATTTCGGAGTAATTTTGAAATGAGCGCGATATTTAGGTGAATTTTAAATGTCCGTAAAATCATAACTTTTTTTTTTTCGAATGACTAACTTTTAAAAATTAGTGTATTTGTATACATATAAGCTCTGACAAACTTTTAAGCGATTTTACATAGATCTCCATTTAGTTTAGTATAGATATTGTGTACAACAGAATTAGATTTAGATTGTACTATTT
The DNA here is from genome assembly GCA_038048805.1 of Hipparchia sbordonii. NCBI lineage: Eukaryota > Metazoa > Arthropoda > Insecta > Lepidoptera > Nymphalidae > Hipparchia > Hipparchia sbordonii. The sequence continues at coordinate 9,630,520 of CM076112.1, forward strand.
ACTAATTCCGATATAATTACTTATCGTTGCTCAAACATTTGAATTTATCGACAGCTTTAACTTATATTTAGCACCTGTTATTCATAAAAATGGTTTTAAGTACTAACATTTAGATAAACGATTGCAATTTAAAAATAACTATTGGCAGCGATACGAACCTTTGGAAAGTAAAATTTTATATAATAGTTCGGCAATTTAATCGGCAGTATAGTGATGTGCCAAATCATTTTCATCAAATCAGAAATTTTGAGAAATGTTCACCAATTTTTTTTTTAATTTCAACTTAACATTACCTATAACTACGTCGACCGTGAACCAAGTTATTAATTTATTGCAAAGAAAATTGACGAACTATACTAACATAAATAATTTTTTTTTTAATTTTCAAGGCCAAACTTAACTTTTTTAAATGGCAACAACTTGTTTATACTCTGTGGTACAGACTAATAATTGACATAGAGCTATGACTCGTTCGCCCAATTCGCGTGCAACGTTTTCAGGTGATCGTGCGCGCGTTTGGTAATATTCAAAGTCGGTACGATCTCTAGTAAACCGTTTTCACCTATTAAACTAAGACCGGCTAAACCTAGATAAGTGTGCATTGGATCTGTGCAGGTGTCCGGCCATTTTGAAAATCCGCCCACAACACATTCCTGAGTTTCATAAACATAGCTCCTATTACTTTGGTAATTAGACAAGTGTAACGCATCTAGCATTTTCAAGGAAGCCCCCACCCAAAAACTATAGCACGTGTCCACAGGTTTATTAGGCCGGCCTTGAAAACCGTCTATCTGTCTATAAAGAAGCCAACGCTTTAAGCCTTCTATTTGTTCCACGGTTAATTTGTCCAATTGGTTGGTTAAACTTAAAGTTGCCAGTGCACAGAAAGTTGTACCACCGTGTGACTCTAGTTCAGGACACTGCGCTATTCCATAGTCGTAACCCTGAAAAGATATTAAAATTAATATAATAGTAGAAAAACTAGTTCCAAATGGTAATTCGGAACTAACTTTTCTACTATTGGAACTAGGCTTCAGTAATACTTCAAACCTTAATTTCCATAACACTTAAAGAAAATAGAAAAACAGTTTTGTATTATGTAGATGAGAGGTTTTTTATTATGTAGAGAGATTTTTTTTTATTCGATGACAAATTAGTCCTTGACTGCGATCTCACCTAATGGTAAGTGACGATGCAGTCTAAGATGCTAGCGGGCTAACTTGGAAGGAGAATGGCAGTCTACATTCAACCCAGACCCCTAATCCGTTTCTACACGCCATCGTGCCGGAACGCTAAATCGCTTGGCGGCAGGTCTTTGACAAGGAAGGTGGTAACTAGCAACGGCCAAAGCCTACCACAAGATCAGACCAGAATCAATTCAGAAATTATAAATTACCAAATTGCCTCCGCCGGGAATCGAACCCGAGACCTCCCAGTTATAAGACCACAGCATTCACCACTGCGCCAAGGAGATCTGTTATATATTTTATTACTGTAATATGGACTAATTCGCTGCATCAGCATTAGCATCTCTATAAAACCTGTTGCTAACCATGCGGCCAATTAGTCTCAGCCAAATCTCCGCGATTTTGTAATTCCGATCCGAGTGCAATAAAATTAGTGGACATTTTTTGTGGTTTTTTTATTTAAAAAGACTGACGACGTAGACCCCTTAACAACTGGTGTCAGAAGTGGGATGCTAAGGAGGTTCATGCAAGAGTACCCCTAGCATCCAAAGAATCCTGAGGTCATCGCAGTCGTGATCGACGGTAAGTCTCAGCCCGCTGGACTGAGCCCGCATCACAACCACTACCCAGCACCGGTTCTACGTGATCGACGATAAGTCTCAGCCCGCTGGACTGAGCCCGCATCACAACCACTACCCAGCACCGGTTCTACGGGATCGACGGTAAGTCTCAGCCCACTGGACTGAGCCCGCATCTCACGCAAGGAAGGAGCTACAATATCCTGTTTGGCTGGACTCAAAAACACCAAATAAGTACATTTAAATACTTACCTACTCCAACAATTACAAATTACAAAAATTACGGAAACATAGTCGACGTAGCTGTATGTGAGTTGCGAAACGCATTCCAACGCGTTCAGAGTTTTCAGCACGTTTCGCAATCACATCGACCTTATTTAACCAATAACTAGTGCAGTGCAGTTCATTAGTCATCAGAAAAGTGTTCCAATTTTATTATATAGTGACAATAATTATTAATTTAAGATGTTCAACGTTATCCCGATTATTCTGTAAGTAATTTTGTATATTTTTTTTTACTTTTTTATATAAGCGCGAAGCGTATTTTTTTGTCTTGTTAACTTTTCCCATATTATCTCAGTTTCAGTATTTACTTTGTTTTTTTACGTATTAGTTTTTATTTAAAAATGAGTATGAAATCAGAAAGTTCAGATTCTAAAGTGCCTCTCTCTGTTCTCACCAAATTCATAAGACCATATGACGGAAATCGTGAGACTCTTGTTGCTTTCCTCACGAATTGCGAAAATGCACTTAGTATAGCTGCTCCTGATCAACAAAATATTTTATGTAAATTTATAATCTCCCAACTCGAGGGCAAAGCGCAATTAGCTTGCAGCCTCAAAATATTCAATAATTGGAACGAATTAAAATTATATCTAAAAAGTACTTTCGGTGAGAAAAAGCACTCGTCTCATTTACTACTTGATCTCCAAAATTGCAAACAAGGTCAATCTGAAAGCGTAGCACAGTACTCTGTCAGACTCGAAGCATGCCTAACTCGAGTTCAAGCTGACATCCAAAACTCATGTACAGATCGTAACCTTCTTTTAGGCAAAATCTCCGCAATGGAAGAGCTCGCTTTAAGTACATTCCAGTTAGGTCTTAACCCTAATATTTCTAATATTGTTCGCTGCAGAAATCCCTCTACCCTTAACGAAGCAATTTCCTTAGCTGTCGAAGAGGAAAAGATTTTTAAACTTGTAAAATTTACACAACCGAAAAACCCTACTAAATTTTGTTCCCTATGTAAAAAAACCAATCATACTTCCTCTGAGTGCTACAAGAGAAAGCGCGATCTTACTCAGAGATCATCTTTCCATATTGCTCCTGCTAACTCTCAATATCCTGCAGGAACATATCAAAATCAGTCAAAGGACTCAAACTTTGTCAAAACCTGTGCCTATTGTAAGCACAGAGGACATCTTATTTCAGAATGTCGTAAGCGCCAATATAATAATAATCAGCGTCGCATAAATCCACACTCTTCATCGGGTCCTTCTCATAGTAATAATGCTAATGTTAACATGTATGAATACTCTCAATCTTTAAATGAAGTCACGAATAGTAACGTGCCTGAATCAAAAAACTAAAATTGATTTCGGATGCGTGCCTGCCGAAATCAACAATCCAAAATGGCACTCGAACTACTAAATCTTTTTATACCAATTCTCCCAAATCTTTTATATCTCGGCAATCGATACATGACTGCCCGAGCCACTCTGAATCTTTTACTAAATCTTTTATATCCCGGCAAGCTTCACATGACTGCCAAAATATCTCTGAATCTTATCCTAAATCCTCACTGACTCCTACAAAATCAAACACAATACCTTATTCTAATTCTTATACTAGCTCTTATACTACTAAATCTTTTAAATCTCAGCTCCCTTTAAAGGACCAACTGAGTCATACAAAGTCTAAAGTAATTCATAATGACTCACAAGGCAACGCAAGCAAAAGCTCATCGCCTCTTAAAGACGTCCCGATCTTTGAAACAAGCACCCTAAAAAAGTCGGTGTCTCTACCTCATGCATATTTACAAATAGAAAATAGCAAAAAACCTCTCTGTTTCTTAGTTGACACAGGTGCAAGTGTCAGCATTATTAAGCGCTCGTGCTTGTCAGCAGAGCCCAAACTGTCTCAAGAAATCATAAAACTCAAAGGCATAAACGATAAAGATTCCTATAGCGAAACACTAGGAACAGTTATGCTTAACCTTCTTATAAATGACCGTACCGTTTCTTTTAAATTCCACGTCATAACTGACGCACTGAATCTGGAATCAGACGGTATATTAGGTACCGATTTTCTACATTTTTTCCATACCAATATCGATTATAATACTAAATCCCTTACTATTTTAAATTACACTTTACCAATTCACTACTCTAACCCTAAATATATAATACCGGCTCGCTCTGAAGCTATTGTTGAATGTACTGTCTCAAATGACAAGTCCGAGTTACGTCACTTAAAAGACGCACTCATATTAGATCACTCTATATCTGAAGGTGTATATATAGCAAACTGTATAGTAAGTTTGAAGCCTAATTATAAAGTCAATGTATCTGTTTTAAATACCACTGAATCTCAAATAGAAATCCAAGACTTCAAGGTCCATTTAACACCTATAGACTTTTCTGAATTACACGAAATGTCTCAATCCCCCGAAATTATCAACCATATTTCTAATTCTTCATCAAATCGACTCGATCGTGTTCTAAATCTTATAAGACACTCACATCTTAACGATGAAGAGAGAAAAGCTCTCTTAGAGTGCTGTTCTGAATATTGCGATATATTTCATCTCGAAGGAGATACCTTAACTTATACTAACGCTATACAACACTCCATAGACACGGGTGGTAACCCTCCAATCAATGTAAAAGCTTATCGTTTTCCCGAATGTCATAAAAACGAAGTTGATTCCCAAATCCAAAAAATGCTACAACAGAAAATTATAAAACCATCTATCTCTCCATGGAATGCCCCCGTTTGGGTGGTTCCCAAAAAAATGGACGCATCTGGGAAAAAGAAATGGCGAATAGTTATCGATTATCGCCGTCTCAATGACGTCACCGTATCCGAAGTATATCCTATTCCCTTGATCACAGATATCCTAGACCAATTAGGTCATTCCAAATATTTTAGCACGCTGGACTTAGTCTCCGGTTTCCATCAGATTCCGCTGAATCCTTCAGATGCACCCAAAACTGGTTTCACTGTAGTCAACACAAACGGTTCATCAGGCCACTACGAGTTCGCTAGGATGCCGTTCGGACTTAAGAACGCTCCCAGTACTTTTCAACGTCTTATGAACACAGTTTTATCAGGTCTTCAAGGTCTACATTGCTATGTCTATTTAGATGACTGTATTATCTATAGCACCGATCTCAAATCTCATTGTGAAAAACTGAAAATGGTATTTGATCGTTTCAGAGAATTCAACCTCAAACTCCAACCCGATAAGTGCGAATTCCTTAGACGAGAAGTTACGTATCTAGGTCACATCATCACCGATAAAGGTGTCTCTCCTAATCCAGAAAAAGTTAAAGCAGTCTGCGACTTCCCAACCCCTAAAAATCCTAAAGAAGTAAAATCATTCCTGGGTCTCGTTGGTTATTACCGCCGATTTATTGACAATTTTTCCAAAATCACAAAACCTCTAACGTCTTTACTCAAGAAAGATGTCACTTTTCATTGGTCTATAGAACAAGACCAAGCTTTTATCCTCTTGAAGGAAAAGCTAACCTCAGCTCCTCTTCTTCAATATCCCGATTTTTCTCAACCATTTATCGTTACTACAGACGCCAGCAACTACGCTGTAGGCGCGGTGTTATCTCAAGGCTCTATCGGCAAGGACAAACCGATAGCCTATGCCTCTCGAACCTTAAACAAACAAGAAGGTAATTACTCAACCACAGAAAAGGAGTTAATTTCTATCTTATTCGCCGTTAAAACCTTCCGACCATATCTCTACGGCACTAAATTCAAGATCGTAACAGATCACCGGCCCTTAGTATGGCTTTTCAATGTCAAAGATCCTGGTTCCAAACTAGTCCGTTGGCGCCTAAAACTTGAGGAATACGATTACGAGATTGTTTATAAACCTGGAAAATTAAATTCAAATGCAGACGCTCTGTCTCGCATCCCAATCCATGCTATAAATACAGATAATCTTAATAAGCTCTCCTACGATGCATATTTTAAGAAACAATTTTCTAACTCTTTACCAGATTCTAACACAAAAATTGAAGAACACTTACAAGCTTTACACCTCTCCAAATGCAATATTATCGCATGCCCTGTGTCTCTAGATTTCGATGATTCAATGCCGCATTGTCAGGAATTATTGTCTCGGATATCCGACACCGCTTCATTGTTAGAAGCCGAACGTAAACAATGTACAGTAAGGTCAGTTACAAATAATAATAAAACATATTATTTCCTTTTTACCAAAGTTCATCATTACGACGAGACAACTTTTCGCTCTATTTACGACACTTTGATCACGCTTCGTGATGAACTTATATTACATCACTCTAACATTGATGAATTAGCTATTTCCGACTTTTCTGAACCTTTTACGAAATTATCCTATACCAAAATTTATAATATGATTTCTTACATATTTCATAACACTAACATCAAAATACATATTTATAAAAATCAAATAATATTTCCAACCCCAGCTGAAGTCCCTACAATTCTCAAAGAGAATCACGACACTCCTATAGCAGGACATCCTGGTGTGAATAGGATGTTTAGTCGAATAAAAGCTTCCTACTACTGGGAAGGAATGAGAACTGATATAGAACGCTACGTAAAGTCTTGCAAACTATGCCAGGTCAACAAACCTCTACGAGCCTGCAATAAAGCTCCTATGGTCATTACATCCACGAGCACAAAGCCTTTTGAACGGTTAGCTTTGGACATAGTTGGTGTCTTACCTGAAGCAGGTTCCCAAAAGTTCAAGTTCATTTTAACTTTGCAAGATGATCTTACCAAATTCACATGTGCCTATCCTATGATTTCTTCAACAAGTGATGAAGTAGCCCGTAATTTGGTTCATTTTATGTCCTTATTCGCTGTTCCTAAAATGATCCTCACAGATCAAGCTATGACATTTACATCAGAATTATTTAAACAAGTAACCGATATTTTCAAAATCAAACCCTTACTTTCTAGCCCTTATCATCCCCAAACTAACGGTGCGCTGGAACGCAGCCATGCTACTCTCAAAGAATACCTAAAATCCTTTGTTAACGAAAATCAAAATGATTGGCATTGCTACCTAGCAACAGCTATTCTCGCGTATAACACGACTCCTCACACTACTACCCAATTTACTCCGTTTGAACTTCTGTTTGGACACAAACCAACCCTTCCTAATTCTCTCTATGACACAGACAATAATGTTACATACCATGAATATATCCGTGCCCTTCAGTACAGAATGAAAGTAAGCCGCGAAAAAGCTTTAGAACACATTAGGTCAAGCAAAGAATCTTCAAAACAAATCTATGATTCAAGTTCTAACCCTAACATTGAATACAAAGTTGGTGACATGGTATATTTAAAACACCATCATAGACTTCGCAAAGCCTTATCTCCAATATGGAAAGGCCCTTATAAAATTGTTAAAATAAATGGCAACCATAATGTCACTTTATTAATTAATAGAAAACATATAAAATATCATACTAACTTAATTAAACTCGCTGTTACTTAAACTTATTATTCTTTTCAGATTTTTCTCCTACGTTTCCTCTGAGTCAACTATTACACCCATAACGCATAGTCCTGGAATATATTTTGATCCCATCACTAATATCTATTTCTACAACGATTATTGGAGAGTAATCACGCATATCGACACAGTCTCATTGGAACCCCAGCTTGACAAAATTGACAGATTGATTGTTAAAACCTCTTTAGTTTGTGCGAAGTTGCAACCAGAAGAATACTCTAGCTGCAAAGATGTTTTTAGTCCAATTAAAGTTCTGCTAGAATCAAATTATCTCAAGGCTCAATCTCTATCTCACATTATCTCAAGCGAAAACCCTACGAGATTCAAAAGATCCTTAGAATTTGGTGGCGAAATCCTTAAGTTTTTCTTTGGCACTTTGGATGCTGAAGATGCTCGAAAATATGATGCTGCAATCAGTTCTTTCCAGAGATCTGAATCTGAGATACTTCATTCGATGAAAGATAATATTCACGTCGTTAAGTCGTCTATTAATACTTTTAACTCTACTATTTCTAGGTTAAATCAAAACTAGATAAAGTTAAAATCCCAAATTATTAAGTTAAGTGACATATTGTCTCAGGTTACTAGTGATAAGGAAAAATTAATGTATTTAACTAGATTTAATAACTTAGTCAATATAATTGAAAGTTCTTTGTTAACAATCTCAAATTTTCTCGACACTGTAATCAACTATATCCTGTTTTCAAAGGTTATATTCTACATCCTTCTGTTCTAAGTCCTGTAAAACTTTATGATGAACTTTCTAAACACAGGAATTCAATCAATTAACGTTTAGATTTTCCTGTTTCATTAAGTATCGAAAATATACATACAATTATCGATATATCTAAGTTAGTTTCCTATTTTTATAATAATAAGATTATATTTGTAATACAGATTCCCCTTATTTCTCCTGTTAAGTATAATGTCTACAAAACCTTAGCGCTTCACAAAGAAATCTGTCTAATAAGTAAATTATGTTTTTGTTTAATTTCTAATTTTTTAATTTTTGTACTTATTCTTTTTTCTATTTTATTTTACTACGCTTTATTTTCAATTAAAGCTTCGTTTAAAGGGGGGAACTGTTATATATTTTATTACTGTAATATGGACTAATTCGCTGCATCAGCATTAGCATCTCTATAAAACCTGTTGCTAACCATGCGGCCAATTAGTCTCAGCCAAATCTCCGCGATTTTGTAATTCCGATCCGAGTGCAATAAAATTAGTGGACATTTTTTGTGGTTTTTTTATTTAAAAAGACTGACGACGTAGACCCCTTAACAGATCGTCAAGATGTTATGTTAGCTTTAGAATGTGACTATTCTATCTCTGTCTACTCTATACCTCTTAACACCGAGCGGAGTAAGGAGTTTACAAAGCAATAAAAAAACACCTTTATCTTGTGGAAAAAATTCCACCTAAAATCTATATCTACTCTACTAAAACAATTAAGTACTTAAATAAATAAATCGACCCATCCGTAGAACAAAGTCTCATCTGCTTTATTCATAACTTGAGATTTGAGCCTTGCAGATGTGACTTTTAAGACTCAAATTTCAAGTTGTGAATTTAGCAGATGAGACTTTGTTCTGCGGAGGGATCGAAATAATCTCGCATTTTTAAGTAGCATACTTACTATAGATTTTATTATGTAATCGGTAGCTCGTTCAATATCGAATCCAGACCAGTCGTCGAGTATGTAGCTAATGCAAGCGGCGCAGTACACGAAGCGCATGTCAGATTCACACCCGGAGAGCGTTGCGGAGAAGTTTCCTTCCTCTGTCTGAAGTGCTTTTACACCTGAAACGAAGAAGTAACCAATTTAAAAAAAACTTAATTCACAATAAAACTCAATTGTATTTTAGTATTTTTATTTTGGTGGGTGTCTACTATGGACTAACAACCTACAACTAAATATTATAGTCTGATTTTTAATTCGGTGGAATTCTGACAGTTGTCATTTTATAAATAGAGCAAGTTATTTGTATGAAAAACAGTATTACCACCTGTAGTTCGATTTTACCCCAAACTATCTGTCAGGCGTTTGTCATAAATATCTATGTGTGGCAATTGATTTTTATTTGTATAAGTTTTTTATTATCTTTTTTGTGGGATTTTTTTTTAATCTCTGGTAACATTAAGATACGTCAAAATTCCACGCAATTAAAAATCAGACTATAGTAGGATTTTGATTATGGATTTTGATAGACAAGAGGGTACTCGTACATTCTTTTTTATTTGCCCATTTATGTATGTGGAAACTAAGTAAATTATAGTTTAAAAATATAATAAACAAAGAGCTGAGGAAATACTTTTGTAAGTTTTTCTTTGACTAAAACTTACTGGAACGATCATTAATTCTTTGAACTATGTCCCGTCCATTGTCACTTCAGCTTTGAAACTCGATGAGCCACGTTGGTAACCCCGACTTCTGACCACCCATAGTTAGCGACCGTGTTTCAGATCCATAAGCCTGAAATCTATAGAACGCACTATCACTCTGCTCAAACTCAAGACAGAGTTAAAACAAGGCAGATTTACGTCAGAGCATATTTGTGTCTCGTTTTAACTCTATTTTAAGTCCGAGCTAAGTCAGACCACGCTCTATAGAACTCAGCAAAAGTCATCACTGACAGCACGCACTGTTCGAAGACTTCTAAAATCTATATCACCTTCTATTAAAGCTCTCCTGTTGACCCTCGACAGATCATCGCCCAGGGTCAGAAGAATACACAATCCTGTGTATGTCATAGCCAAGTGACCGCAGCGATAGTGGTTCTCTTCGGTATCAAACCTAATATTTACAGTGGACGAACCCTGGAAGCCACAAGCCGACATATCGCCATCTGTAAACAAAGACAGGAACCAATTGTAAGCGCTGTGGTCTTATAATTATCTGGGAGGTCTCGTGTTCGATTCTCGGGGCAATTTGGAAATCCATAATTTCTGAATGGTTGATAAGCTTCACTGTGGAAGCACTGTATACATAGCTTAGTTTGGTTACTTATTGTAAAATTATTTTATTTTTTGAAAAGAGCAACTTCTGAGTTTCTTGCCGGTTCTTCTCAGTAGAATCTGCATTCCGAAACGGTGGTAGATTTATGACGCGTCATAAGTGCTACAAGGTAGCCTACATGAAATAAATAAATTTTGAATTTGAATTTGAATTTTGATTTATATAAATAAAAGGTAGAATCAGTATTCTATTTGCTGTCATTATGATGTCAGCCGTATAATACAGCCAATGTCTGGCAGTATTTTTTGTGCCGACAAGGTGTTTAGATTTAAACTTGACCTCTAGAGGTTTGAGCAAGCTCAAAGTATTAACGTTATACTGTGCCTAAATAAACCCTGAATAAAAATAAGTCTCAAGGTCGTTACGGCATAAATTAATAGTCTGGTCAACATTTGTGTTATTTACAATTATATGATGGATGTTAGTGCATAATGAATGATTAATTGCGTTTCCGCTTGATAGAGTGGCCATCACTAGAACGTTTTTTAGGACATGTTTTTATTAAAAGCATTATCATTAAATTTTCCTTTTAATCGCGATCTCACCCGGTGATACTTGATAAGCAGTAAGGTCAAACGCTCTCAAGTGGAACATAGGCGCTTTTTTTTGGATAACTTATTTTTATAAAATAGTTATCAGTTCAACAAGATAGCAAAGTTCATTTTTGTTGCGAGTGCCTAGTTTGAACCCCGAGCGGGCGAAGGATTCTAAGTTAGAATCCTGAGTGTAGTAAGGGATTCAAAGGCACAAGAAACAAAAACTGCTATTGTGTGATACATGCAACTTTTCACCTCACTAGATCAAAAAGGGCGTCTCCAAAACCAGTGAGCAAAAACGACTTTTGCTCACTAGTTTTGGACAGCAAAGGCGCCCTTTTTGAGCTAGTGAGGTGAAAAGAATACTAACCTACTTAGCCTAGCTGAACTTGACTAATAGTCTCCTCTTCCCTCCAAATAAACGCAAAGCTTGTGTTAGGCGTGGGTACGACGCTATGCAACCGGTGGGGATCGAACCGTCGACTTTTCGATATTCAGTCATTCAACAGTTGGGCTATTGAGGCTAACTCAAACTCTAAATATGTTAGCTTTGTCTATTTAGGTACATGGATTGAAGTTTGTGTAACATATTGTTGTACTTCGATATTCTCTATTTTTGACATTTCCAGTGGCTATGGAATACCCTTGTATTTCCCTCGAAAGTTGCCAACTGTCAAAAACGCATTTTTTATACAAAATGCGGGTTAGCAACAGAATGATGGCCACTGAGATAGTCTATACTCTATATGAAGAAAGCTCTAAGGAAGAAAGGCTCAGCACCGCGGTTCACTAAACTCTACGCAACAGGTAAACGTCTAAACATGAGAGCGACGAAGTTGCAATGCGTAGCACTGAATGCAACGCTTTTTGTGACCTTAAAGTATGAATACAATACATTTGTTTTTGCCGCTCATCGCTGATGCTTGCACCTAGGGCTGCCAACATTTTTCGACTTTTTTCACAATAAACTATAAAAAATATAGTAGTAGCTTCACTTGTTGCTAAAAATTATTGTATTTTATGAAGAGTAAAAATAGACAAAGATAATATTATAACGTTACCCTTCTTGAATCTTAAAGTGCGCTTATAAATTTTAACAAGTGAGGAATTTGTTTATTACTTTTATATATTATTGGTTTTGGTGTGGCAATAAATATTGATCTACCAACTTAAGTAACTTAGTGTGTAGACAGGAAATTCAGTAGCCGCAAACCCAAACTTTACTATTATAATAAATGCGAATGAGTTTGCTTATTGGTTTATCCTTCAATCGCCCAGCAACAGAGCAACGAATCGACGTGATTTTTTGCATGGATAAAGTTGAGGATTGAGAGAGTGACATAGGCTATCTTTTATCCCGTAATTACAGGAGTTCCGCAGGTTTTTTAAAAACCTAACTACTACTAGAGTCGCGACCTACTAAGTATATATAATTTATACTACGGTTGGCAACCCTACTTGCACCGCAGGATGAATTCTCTTTACGTTAAACCTCGTTGGCCTCGGTTAAAGTCTGAGCCACTCGTTTACCCTTAACCAATCGCGGAGGTCAGGCGACAATCACTTCGTAAAAAGTATTATCTAATGTAAGCCATTCACCTCACGGTCTACCGGAAAGGTCTGCCTGTGCAGGTGTCCTTAGTTGGCACTTACGTCTAGCGTTGCCAGACGTCCCGTATTTCCCGGGACATCCCGTATTTTAGGCATAGTTTAAAATGTCCCGGCGGGACTGACTCTGTCCCGTATTTGAACCGTACTTCGTTTTTCATTATGAAATCGATCCAAGTATTCACACACGCAACGTTTGTAAAATAGCGATTTGATCACCGTTTTTAATTACGATTTTTAAAGATATTATGTTAAAACGAATAAAAATATGTTAAAACTGACTTGATCCTCGGAAAATATAAAAAAAGACACTAAATAATTTTGTTTTTTTATTTGTCTCGGGTGAAATACTGAAATCCCGTATTTTTTGCCTATTTAACCATTTTGTCCCTTTTAGGCTGAAAAAAAATCTGGCAACCCTACTTACGTCCTACACAATGTCATAACAGGACGAGTATTACGGGTAAGTTTTCAGTTCGTTTCGCTATAGCATTGATTAAGGAAGAATCGAGACAAGAAGGACTCGAGCGCACAGAGATTTGAACTATCATTCGAGACCTCATATAGACTTATTTAGTTCTCTAGTCTTGGGAGTCCTGGGGTGCAATGAGTCTAATCTTGTAATTCATGCGTGGTCTCAATAAGCCTGACTTACATTTGACCGTTTATTTTTCTTATTTAACAACGTTTATAATCCGCAATAATATAGGTATAGCAAGACTGGATTTAATCTTTTTACAATTGAAAACATGCATTTCAAATGTTAGTACTGAAGGATAAGGAAAATTTACCCAGACGCCAAAATCCGAAATGTTTGAGCGAAATAAACTCATATTTGTCACAAACACTTGATCGTCTCCGGTAATCGACCCCTGATAAAGTATTTTAGGTACCTACACGAAAGGATGATTACGTGAGTGGCATACCTGTCCAGTGTACCGGTTATATCGAGATTTGGCAACTTTATAATCTTCGTATGCATCCGATGAAAATGTTTTGAAGTTGGTTAAACATCTTCATCATTAGCAACTTATCAACAGCTCACTACCGAGGGCAGGTCTCCTTTCAGAAAAGGGTTATACGCTATGGCCCTTCGCACACCTTTTTCACGACGTTTTCCTTCAAAGTAATTGATATTAAAATACTTAAACGCACATAACTCCGAGGTACGTTCCTCAAATTAAACCTGCGATCCCCAAATATGAGAACGCAGTCCTAACCACTAAGCTATCACTGCTAAATGTACTTCATAAAAGTAAATCAAGTTTTGTGGGACCATTTCGAGAATTACCAATACTTCTAATAACTTCGGCCACCTTTTCGAAGTGTCTGGAGGATAAAAATCTGGCTGTCTGGCTAAAATTCAAAAACGACTTGACCAATTTGAATTTTTTTTTGTTTTATTCGTCTTATCACCCCAGTACTTTTCTATTTATAGATTAAATACAAAAAAAAAAGAAAATCCCAAAAGAACAGCTGAAAAGTCGAAAGTTTAAATTGGTAGTAGGTATATAGGAATTATGACTTCGGAAATACTACTTTAAATAAATGGCGGGAGCAAAGCCACAAGTTCTCTTATAGATGTAGAATTATACTATCTGTATAGTACTATTTACATACCTACACCATAGTCAGCTACTTTATTTGGCAGCTTAAAATTAAAATACCTCTAACTACATATAAATAAATGGGTCTTAAACACTAATTTTTCCTCAACAATATATCTGGCTTATACAGAGCAATAAAAAATTAGTGCTCACGAATGAAACGCTTATCAATTGCTACAATAATAACCGGTTAATTAACTTATGCACACAAAATATAATTATTATAATATGCCATGATAAGAAACAGTAGGACACGTTTTATTTGCCTTCTAAGTATGTGTACTTTAATGCTAACTCAAACTTATCATCAATTTACGTACCTGAGATGGTATTAGATTTAATTACCATCATTAGGTATGGAAGTACTAAAAGAATAACCCTCCAATAAATAAATAATCTCTTTAAAAACTAGCTGATTCCTGCAACGTCGTCCACGTTGATTAATGAATACATTCTCAAGATATCAAAAAAGCTTTTCCCTGGTTCCATACAAAATATTTGAGAAAATGAATTTTCTGCATAATTTTTTTTTTTCATCAATATTTCTGATGTTTTAGTAGTTATCCATATTACTCCAGCCGTGTTTCAGTTATAAATGGTGTGACTAACCCGACTTTATTTCATTAATAATGAATCATTATCCATATTTAAATGTACACAAGGCAATGACCTTGGGCATTAGAAGCTACAACTAGGTATATTATATCTAATGCATACAAAACGAGAATAGAAATAAGAAGCCGCTATTTTTATTCTAATTATTCAGACTAATTTAATATTATCTATTAAACTGTTAAGTGGAAATTTCCAAATAAAAGTTAAATACATATCAAAAACTTAACAAATATGGAATGTTATTGTAAAGTGGTCAAAAACTCAGGACATGGTTTGATCCTGAAGACCCCAGAATTTTTAATATGTACTTATTTGACATTTATTTAGATTGAGATCTATAAATCACGCTCTAGCTCTGCTCAGACTCAAGACAGAGTTAAAACAAATTAGATTTATGTCAGAACATATTTATTTTAAATCTATAAAGTCCAGGCCAAGTTTGGGCACATTCTATAGAATAAAAGTCTCTTGTGAACTCCAGTTTCCAAACAAAAATATATTAGCGTGAAAAAAAAGATTTGTTTGATGCATTTCTCATAAGATTTTTTTCTGTTTTGTCAGCTCAAATCAATTTTGAACCTTAACATGTCTCAACCCAGAATATTTGCAAGTTTTGATATCAATCCAAGACAGTATATTTAGCTTCTAGATTAAACAAAATTATATTTGAATTTAAACTAGAAACTTTTGAATTTAAATTTAACTCTTAGAAATAATTGCTGTTTAAATTTGTCACTTACTTTCTCTATTTGGGTGAACCTGTAATCTGTACAGCCATTCAACTATTCTAGACTGCTGCTCTATTGATATGGAAGAAATTGATCCAAGTACATCTAGTCCTGCTACAGAGAAATAAGCTATGGTTACCCTAAAACAAAAGAAACAAAAAAAATTAATAAAAAAGTATTTATTTCAGTATATCATCATAATCATAGAACAACAACAAATCTGCATTTTATCAACTTTGCAGTACAGCCACTTGAAATAGTTTCTGAAGTTCTTATCAAAAATTCTATAGAAATGAAGTTTCACATATATACCCATTAAAAATGTTCTGTTTTAACAAATAACAATTGTTAATTAAATGTCCAAATATGAAAAAATAATCATTTTTGGACTTTTTGAAAATCCATCACTGTTGTAAGATCTCGAAGCTATTTAATCCTATTTAATAATACTTTTAGCTTTTATTAAAACACCTGTTGACACTCTGTAGCTGTATAGTATTTTGAAACAGGTCATAAGTGACTAGAAAGACTGCTGGTGATTAAAAAATTGCAATTTTATTGCATTTTGAATGCCATTCTTAGGTACAATCCAATGAACCTATCTTTAGTGTAACTAAAATGAAGATTAGACTCTGCGAAGAAGAAAGTTATGCAAATAAGAATTTAAATTAAATTAAATTTTAAAGTGATTCATAATATATATTTATGGGAATTCTATATATATAAATTAAAATTAAAAAATACATTACCTGGTTGTATCATGAGATGAGAGGGATGATGGCAGCACATTTAAAAACCTCATAAAATATTTAACGTGCTGTCTGTGAGCCAAAATTTTATTTTCTTCGTTGTTCATCATTTAAAACGATTTTCTTTCTAGTAAATAAATAAAATTATTTTCCAGTTTTCACCAACGAATTTAATCTTTTATAAGGTATAACTAGCACTTAATCTTCATATTTCAGGTAAACACTCGGCAGAACTAGATTTCTTTAAAACTGCAATTTGCAAGCCGGTTTTTTATTAAATATCTAAACTATGTGTAAAATAGGTATGCTATTTAATATTTATTGGTACAAAATACAAAACAAACCAAAGTCAAACTCATGACTTCATGAGTCAAACTCAACAACTCAAGTCGCAAAAGTCTTCCGACAATGTCAAATTATTGTAATCGCAAATGTCAGAAGAACGTCCACGGTCACTGACCTCTATCTTTAATCTATAATTAGCACTGGACTTGCTGCTGTGATTTCCTTCTTGAACTTAAAGCACAGTAAATGCTTAAAATGAAAAAATGAAATTGCAAAGGGATATCAAGTACCTACCTTCCTATTAAAATATAATGGTTCTAAAATTCATGAGGTCTATACAAAAATAATTTTAGTGGTCTATGGAAAAAAGTCAACAATATATTCTTTACTGTTTACAATCTGTTTATAATAGAACTCTACATTTTTTATGGTTCTTTTTCATGGCTGACGTTCGAAGGAGGAATCTACAGTCATGAAGGTTCTCAAAAAGTGTTTATTATTTTGATTTCTAAATGAACTTTAAACGAAATAACTGTGGTATTAATTCCTGCACATTCTTATCTATTTATCGTAAATCAACTTTCACGAATATGTGACGTGATTGTTTTTAAAAAGTTCGATAAAATGTCCATGATATTCCTAAAGTGAAACTCGTGTACATTTATATAGTTATTGTAGCAATTGGTAGTGATTATGGAAGTGTTTATCGTAGCTATTGAGGAACCCTTTTACCGCTGAGGTGTTTGGATTTTATGTTAGGATTTGGACGTGAGTGCAGTGTGTTATAACCTCTTTTGGTTGTTTTAGCTGAACGTCTCCTACCCGGCAACGGGATGTCAGAAGTTATTCGAGGTAGTGGACGAACATAAGCTCCGTATCTTCTATGAGAAGCGTATGGGTGCAGAAGTTGAGGCCGACCAGCTAGGAGACGAATGGAAGGGTTATATCCTTCGCGTTGCTGGTGGTAACGACAAGCAGGGCTTCCCGATGAAACAGGGTGTCCTCACTAACAGTAAGTTGTATATTATTTGAAACTAGCTTTTGCCCGTATCTCCTGTCTGCGTGGATTTCGGTTTTCAAAAATCCCTCTGGAACCGCCGATTCCGTCATAAAAACTAGCCTGTAGGAATAACAAACATCCAAACTTTCACATTTATTAAGTAAAATAATAGGATTTTAAATTGCATGCATCAAAATAACCTTTGAATACTGAGTATAATATCCTGTTTGTGTGAAAGTGATCTAATTGGCAGATAATCTAGATAGAGCTTCAAGGTATTTGAATCCTTCTGTAACACAATTACACTTCAAGCCCCATGCAATTTAAACAATATACCTGATGGTGTATATTATTAAGTACCTGCAGTAGGGAACATTGCAAAAGGTAATTCTTAGTTAGATAGTAAAATTAACATAAAATATCACTTATTACCTCAATTTCAGGTCGTGTCCGTTTGTTGATGTCAAAGGGCCACTCTTGCTACAGACCGCGCCGTGATGGTGAGAGGAAACGGAAATCTGTCCGTGGATGCATTGTAGATGCTAACTTATCTGTGCTGGCCCTAGTTATTGTCCGCAAAGGAGCCCAGGTAAATGAATTTAAATGAGTTTAATAAAGTATTAATATTTGCCTCCTTAAGTAGTGAAAAATTTAATATTAGATTCAAATCTTATGAAATATCCCTGTTCTTACTGTTTCCCAGATCATCAAATCTGTGTAATTATATGCGGCAGGGCAGAGTAAATGGTTGATAGACATGCTACTTCTATGTATATTGTGATGTGGATTTTCTAATACAACCATACAAATTTTAGACCTAGCCCACATGGTGAAAAAAAATCATGCAGTAAAAAAATCTACTTTGATACAAATTTCACGCGGTACAGAATTGTGAAAAAAAAAAATTGTGTGGATTTTATTTACAGTATGGGCTATTGCAACTGCAATATCATCTATACTACTAAATTAAATTGAAGTGTAATTTTTTAATAACCGTATCAATCAAACTAAGTCAATATGATTATTTATAGGAGAGTAAAGTAATAAACAAAGACTGAATCTTCATTTCTGGTTGTTCAGAACAGCTTAACCAATTTTGATGGAACTTTGAGGTAGATACTATTCATTATAATAGGAGTGTTCTAGACTAGATCTTGGTTGGTTACTACAAAGTTAGTTGCTTTCTTAATGACAAAGTCGCATGGCATCCAGCTACCCACACAATAGTGTAACAACTTATTACATTGTAATATAATGTAGCTATACATCAATATTGTAAAATTTTGTTATGAGAAGAGCAACTGCTGAGTTTCTTGCCAGCATTCTGAACCGGTGCTAAAGTCTTGACGTGTCATAAGAGCTTCAAGTTGGTCTACATGAAATAAATAAATTGGAATTTAATTAGTTTCTTCTTCTTAATGTGCCATCTCCTTGCGAAGGTTGGCAATCATTAAGGCGATTTGAACTTTTGAGACCGCTGCTCTAAATAGTGCTCTTGTGCTCTTCCCGAACCATTGGCGCAAGTTTTTCAGCCACGATATCCTTCTGCGGCCAGGCCTCCTTCTACCTGCCTCTTTCCCCTGCAGGATCTGTTGAAGGAGTTCATATTTGCCGGTGTTACGCATCACGTGCCCAAAATACTCCAATTTCCTCTTCTTAATTAGTTTAGTAAAGAGTAATTAAATGGGATGATTGTAGGAAATCCCCGGCCTCACCGACGGTAATGTACCCCGTCGCCTGGGTCCCAAGAGGGCGTCCAAGATCCGCAAGCTGTTCAACCTGACCAAGCAGGACGACGTCCGCCGCTACGTAGTCAAGCGCCTGCTCCCCGCTAAGGAGGGCAAGGAGAACGCCAAACCCAGATACAAGGCAAGTATTTGCATTTACAGATATTTTAATAAAAAGCGGCCAAGTGCGAGTTGGATTCGCCCTTGAAGGGTTCCGTAGCAGAAAGTATTTTACGATTTATGATGTATTAAAAAAAACTACTTACTTCCTAGATCTCGTTCAAACCAGTTTAAGGTGGAAGTTTGGATTGAATATTTTTTTTGGTTTTACCATTCTCTTATTTTAGAAGTATGGGTAGGGGGGGATTGATATTTTACCAAAAACCTACAAAAAGCAACTATAGTCTGATTTTTAATTCGGTGGAATTCTGACAGTTGTCATTTTATAAATAGACCAAGGTATTTGTATGAAAAACAGTATTACCACCTGTAGTTCGATTTTACCCCAAACTATCTATCAGGCGTTTGTCATATATCTATGGCAATTGATTTTTATTTGTATAAGTTTCAATTTATTATTTTTTTTGTGGGATTTTTTTAATCTCTGGTAACATTAAGATACGTCAGAATTCCACGCAATTAAAAATCAGACTTTAAATGATTTTATAGCAAATAACAAGGGTAGATTGAAAATTTAAAACATCTCCGACATGTGATATAAAAATATGTAAAACTAGCTGATGCCCGCGACTTCGTCCGCGTGAATTTAGTTTTTAAAATCCCGCGGGAACTCTTTGATTTTCCGGGATAAAAAGTAGCCTATGTTTTAATCCAAGGTATAATCTATCTCCATTTTAAATTTCAGCCAAATCGGTCCAGTAGTTTTTGCGTGAAAGAGTAACAAACATACACACACACACACACACACACACACATACAAACTTTCGGCTTTATAATATTAGTGTGATGATAGTGTGATATTCACCATTTTGTG
Organism: Hipparchia sbordonii; assembly: GCA_038048805.1. Classification (NCBI taxonomy): domain Eukaryota; kingdom Metazoa; phylum Arthropoda; class Insecta; order Lepidoptera; family Nymphalidae; genus Hipparchia; species Hipparchia sbordonii. The sequence continues at coordinate 9,650,902 of CM076112.1, forward strand.
GTGGCGGCCATCTTAGACCGATTTTCATCACTACACTCCTGACTAATCCACCTTTCAAACAAAATCAAAATCGGTCCATCCCTTCAGGAAGACATGCAATATTTTTTCTTGACCAAAAATTAAACATGTGGTTTGACAGCATCAGATAGGTATATCCCTGATAACATTGTTCAGTGTATGCTATGCATCATGCTTAGCTTATACCAGTATCAGGGTAAATTAAATTAGCTCCGAGCAGAAGATTCAGATTCATGTCTGTCTACTTTTACAGTGAGCCAAACATTCTCTCTTGTAATTTTTTATTAGAGCTTGTCTAAATTGAAATGATGCGCTCTATCGTATTTACGAACACAAGACACTATGTATTGTCACAACTAATTATGTACTGGGGCGAGTCATTTCAGCTTACACAAGCTCTACCAGATTCTTAAAAAAATAGTACCCATGCGTGAAGCATGGAGCCGTAAAAAATTATCACAGCTCTTAGTTTCTTGTAGTAGTAGTGTAGTTCAGTTTCTTTGTAAAAAAAATTTTTTTGAAAAGAGCAACTGCTGAGTTTCTTGCCGGCTCTTCTCAGCAGAATCTGCATTCCGAACCGGTGGTAGATTTATGACGTGTCATAAGAGCTACAAGTTAGCCTATATGAAATAAATAAAATTTGAATTTAGGCTTATAGGTAGTGAATCAAACAAATCTGTCAGTAAGATTGTTTTTATCTGCGTCCAGGCCCCCAAAATCCAGAGGTTAGTGACCCCTGTAGTGCTGCAACGCAGACGCCACCGCCTGGCGCTCAAGAAGAAGCGTCTCGCTAAGCGCGAGTCCTCCGAGGCGGAATACGCTAAACTACTCGCACAGAGGAAGAAGGAATCCAAGGTGAGAGGATATAACGCTCATTTGCGACAAGAGTGACATAATTCAAAATTCACCAATTTTAATGTCGAAAATTTATACTTTTTGCCATAAAAACAACATTACGCTAAGCACAAAAAAATAAGAGCGAGAGAGATTGTGACTTAATGCTCTGTCGCTTTGTTGGGCGCTGTGTTGTTTCGAGACCGCAGCATCCACAAAACATTAGTCTCTAACGAGAGAATTCTCTTATCGTCGATTTTGAATTATGTCACCCTTGTCGCAAATGAGCGATAATATGCTCTAGACTCTACAGATAGAAAAAATAAAATAAACTAGCTTCAATTCAGGGCTTTGCTCCCCACATCTATTAATTATGAGGAATCACCACTAGATTACTATCCAAACTAGTATTACTATATAAAATTACCTATTATGATTTTTTTGATTTTTCATTTTGCTGTCCTTTTTCGGGGTTCTTTTTATTAAATTATCATTAAAATTAAAATTTAAAATTATTGTTAGAGGAAACATTTCAATACAAGGTGGAGGAGATAATTTTTTTTAATTAAAATACTTTATGGAGCACGTTACACCAAAGAAGTTTCACTTCCCCATATTTTGACACACAATTTTTTTTATGTTAATATTAGAAAATATAACAATGAAGCAATTAAAATAATGTAACAGCTTGTATCATGCAACTATAAACCATTTTATAGGCTTCATACAAAGCTGTGAGAGTATGGTGCTGTCTCTTACCCCTTGACATATTCTATATAAGTTAAGGTATTAGATCAGCGACAAGGCATATCCAACAAAAGAACTTGGTTTCTATAGTTTAACAATCATACAGTTTGGAAAGGATGATATTATATTGCAGGTATGGTTCGAGGAGTAACTTTTGCTTTGTTCAAGTTTAAAGAGATGACCAAGTTGAGGCTCCATATTTGAACCTATTTCTACTGCTTTTGTGATAGAATAAGAGATATTACTTGTAAAAAAATCTAACTTACTGAATGTAAAAAAAAAAATCAATTCCCGCCACCATGATCTATAATCGATAATCCCAGATTGTTGAATGTGGGATTAATCTGGATACAGATTAAGGTTTCGGGACCCGTGAGAAATCAAAGATGGTGCTATGTGTGTCCATTGACAAGTAGATGGAGTAGACAAGAAGAAAGACTTATTGAGACCATTGACAAAGTAGACACTTAAGCTTCCTATGGTGCGACATACATTTAGGCTTTAACATTTAACATACATTACAACAATGAGAAGTTAAGGTTTCGCCTTGAGAACTGTAACTTCCCTGTCGAATTCTTCCATACTTCTAAAACACTTGCAATTGCGTTAAATTTTGAAGACTTGCAATTTATGGTTCGTTTATTCGCAGGTGCGCCGCCAAGAAGAGCTCAAACGCAGGCGTTCAGCGTCAATCAGGGATTCGAAGAGCTCGAGCACGAGTGCGCCGCAAAAGTGATACTTTTACCTTTACATACCAATAAAAAATTATAAAACCTACTTATTTTTTATTTCAATATTTTTTCCCCACATCCCGCAAAAACTCACTAGGTACATCAAACTTATTCATCGAACGTTGTTTCCATGCGTAACTGTACCATATTGCTCGAAACAGGTTCAAATTACGAAAACAGATGTTCTAAGAAAAAAAATAGTCTCAATAGATTAATGCAAACCAGTGGTAGATTCATTGACGATTCGTAAAACACTTTGTAAATAAAATAAATAAATTTGAAAAAAAAAATCTATTTATAATGGTGTGAATTTGAACCTTATGGTGGTAGCAATATGATACAAAATGCATGGCGACAAGGGAAAGAAGTATCTTATATATCCAGTTTTGCTTGAACGCTCGACGAGTGGATAAGACTGAGCGAGGAGATAAACATTTTATCCTTTCCTTTTGGATAATATATTCCCCGCCCATACTCACCCTGCAGCGCAGGACCAAACCGGACACATGTTTCAATATTGCGCGACGAAATCGAATCGTTTGATCCAAAGAACTTCACCTTACAAACCTCGTAGATAGGCAGTTAAAAATAAAACCATCGTTAACTTTAAAATAAAAATATAATAGGTATAATTTAAAAACGCTATTATAAAAGACAATATAAACCTGCACAAAAACATCACAATAATTTAAAATATTCGTAAAATCCAATAGAATCCAATACTTATTTAGGCGATTTCACCATACCAAGACCAACATATCGCGCCATTACGCGAAGATAGGACGGGTTTAACTTTTTCCTCTTTTCCAAAAGAGACTTTAGCAGACGTTCTGAAGATTCGTCGAAAGGTTTTTGGTAATCAGAAGCCTGAAATAGAGATATTAATAAAATTACAAGAATTAGTAGGTATTACACATGTATTATTCAACGACAAAAATATCGGCAGTCCGATTGGAATAACTAGTTTTTAACGCCTAGGTTCTTTTTTGAGTGAAAGTGAAGTGAAATTTAATATTTATTTATGCTAAGTAGCATATTCTAATAAAATAGAAAATATGGGGGCAGATTAAAAAAAAACTAATAGTACATAATTAGTAGGTCTTATAATAGGAAATTCCGTAGGAGCAGTTTTGCCTAGATTTTTATCTTACGGTGGTTTTTGCAATCCAATTTAATTCTTCTAAAAGACTGTCTTGATTCTCGATGGATGCCGGCACGTATGAAATTCCTTCATACTGTATGAAAAAAAAAAGAAAAATAATAATATGTAGGTAGTTTACAATTTCAATATTCAAAAATAACGGTTTAATCTTATACTCCTTGTCGATCATTACGGAAAGTTCATAGATCTTTTCCTCTAGGAAAAAATACAGTAAATGAATTAAAATTACCTGTGAAAATGTATTTAGATTTTCTCTCTCAATAACCTCTATTTCCAAATCAAGTTCCGAAACTCGCGTTATTCTCTTCACGGCTATCCCTTGAAGTATAACAGGCCGATATCGAACCAAATTCGAAGTATCCTTTTTATTTGCTAGAAGTAAAACTAATAGAGCCTGTCTCGGTGTAATTTCGTTTATCCAATTTTTCATCTAGAATACACAATAAACTATGTTATATTTATGTAAGTTTGAATTCCCCATTTTAATTAATTATATATATTTCCATTATTATAGGCTCTTGATTAAAAAATGAAGCTATCTTCCCTATCACTTTTTTTTGTTGAGTTTTAACTTACCTCTTTTATTGATGTTAGAATCTTTCTTTCAGTAGTTGCGTCAAAAACACTGGCCAAGGTTTTCGCTGATCCTAACGCTTGGAAAAAATCATCTAAATTCGCAATTTTTCTTAGCGCAGTGCTTGATCGTTCATTAGATATACTCGACATAGATTTACATTTTTTGTATAGTCTAACAAAAGTCTTTTTTCTATTTTTGACGTTAGCTACACAATACTCAACGCCGCTTTTACAATTTTCACATTTATTTTTTTGTGAACGTTCGGTATACTTTTTATTAGTTGCATTGACGTTTTGTTTTTTCAGATTAAAATTCAAAAAACTTGGATTTTCTTTAAAATCTTCAATGGGTTCTTGGAAATCATTATAAAAAGAATCAACATTTACATCAGAGATGACATAGGTAACTTTATTTTTATGAGTATTTAGTTCCATGTTTATAATATTTTTGTTATTCTTTGTACATAAGACATTTAACTCATTTATCAGTGGCATACTAAGTTTAATAGTAAAGTTTTTAATGCTTAGTATTTCTGCTGCTAGCTCAGCAAACTTCACTTTTGTAAATTCGGGAAAAACTTGACGATTAGATGATAAATACGGTTGTAATTCCATACAAGCGGATATTTTTTGGTTTGTTTTCAAATCGTTTTCTGGCAATTTTATCGATTTGTGCGAGTCAAATATATCTAATTCGAATGGATCTTTTTGACAATTAAATAATAAATGTATATTAATATTTGGTAAAGCATCTGCTATTTTTGACAAATTCAATTTTTCGAAATAATTTAGACATATTTTTGTCTTGTTAGAAGTGTTCGTAGTTATTGTTGATACGTTATGTGAAAATTTCCCTTGGCCAAGAGACCTCAATTCAGGTGATACTTCAATATTAACTGGTATGAAATGTTTCATTGAATCACCGCTCTCACATCGAGTCAATTCAGCTATAGTTGACAAATGGGACTCAACTTTATCGACTATTTTTGGGGTAACTACTTTAGTATCGATTATTTTTCTTATCATCTTTGGTAAAATACTGCAAAGCTCAGCCGGAAGAATAGCATTCACAATCGTTATTTTTGATTTAAATATACGCGTATGGCTCTCAGTAACTGACACTGGTATACAAGAAACCGATCGATTAACGTGCACCGTTTGATTTATTTGAGACGGCATTGCAACATCGAACTGCACTATAATATTGTTGATGGAATGTTTAATTGCAATTTGATTTGTGTTAATCGATTCAATTTGCAAGTCCGATAAGCTGTCATCAAAACCTGGAAGGGATGGAACAGGGTCGGCCTTATTGATTTCTTCAATGACTGGACCGGATCTCTGAATACAGTTTTTACACAAATCATGCTGGTTAAAATGAATTTCTGTTTGAACCGAGTCTTCTTTCGTTACTACAAAAACAATTTATCTAATTATTAATCATCTCAAAGAACGGAACAGTAACTACAAATAAACACCAAAACAAAAGAACTTACAGCAACAACTCTTTCTAGAAACTTCTTTTTCTTCTTGGTTATAATAAACACCATTCTTGAGTTTCTTGATAACATTATCAATAAAATCAGCCGCCCATCTACCCTTAGCTTCAACCTTAGGTTGTTTCATATTACATGGGAGATATTTCAGCATTTTATCTTCTGTCTTATAAATTATTTGGTCTTTCTCTTTTGGAAGAACTAAATTACGTTGAGTATTAGTGCTAACATCCACAGCATTATTAAAAAGTTCCCTTCCTTTCTTAAGGTCCCTTGGAAAGATTTTTTTATTATCATCATCAAAAGACGATTTCTTGTGTAAAAATTGTAACATTCTTTCTTTAAATTGATTCATAGGTTTTGTTTTCGGAGGTTTGATATTCATATTCTCTGCATCAGTAATAGGAACTGCCTGAATTGCACTTTTGTCTCTGAATGCAAGAGAATTTTTTCTTTTGTTGACTTTCATGCCATTGTTATGCTCCGCGATACAATCAACTGTCATGCCTTGAGCGGTAGTGCCAATTTTTTCATAGAAACGGCTACTTTCTTTATTAGCATTTGTAGCAACTTTGATATTTTTCTTTCGCCAATTTTGCATGAAAGGCCAGGCATGCTCCTCTAAACCTGCAAACTGGGGCGGTTCGTAGTTTGTAACTCGAAATGGGGCAGAAGTAAGCTGGTCTTTGGCTAAAATAACCAAAGGGAATTTCATATTAGCTATCCGACGTTTTATATCAGTTTGAGTTAATTTTGGATATATTTTTTCACTTGGCATTGTAGTTACTGAGCGTGGTATCCTTTTAGTAGTCTCACTTTTATTTGATAAAACAATATTTGGACCTTTACTTAGGACAACTTTTGTTATACCATTTATCTGAGCTCGTGAGTTACAGGAGCTTATTTTGTCAGATATATGATGATCTGCAAACATTTTTGACATTAACAAGAGTCAAAAACGAATTAAATTTGATTTAAACTGACAACAATTTCACCGTAGGATGTACTAAGTACATAGTACTTACCTTTCGCACCCGCAAGATTTCTTATATCACCTTTGCTAGAATCTGACATCATGTGATCCTCACTGTCATCAAATTCTTTGCTTTCTTTTTTAGATATATTATTATTATTTTGGCAATAAAAGCAAGAATCAGTGCACCCCGGATTATTGCTAGTATCATTTGTGAGCATAAGTTTCGCTTCTTGACTTTGGGCTTTGTTTTGGAGACTTTTAGAAAATATGTTCCTCAGAGTTGGATTAACATCGTGATGGTGGAATAATTTGTCATTATTTCCCACATTTGTATGTTTAGCTTTTGTGCAATTGTTTGCATTTGATGTAATTTTTTTAACATTTTTAGGATTTCTTAATTTGGGAGGAATTTTATTTTTAAACAATCCTTCTCGTAGCTCTTGATATTCATCCTGCTTGTCAATTACTGTGATGCGATCTATGCTTGATTGTGAATTATATCCTGAATTATCAACCAAGTTGGAAAAATAAGTAAATTCTTCAGTCGTACAGGTTTCAATAAATCTAAAATAAAAATTGGAGCAAATTAAAAAAGAACTCATTAAATACCTATAAAAAGCAATAGCACCAATTACTTTGTGTCCATTTGGCTATTACGACGTTTATTGTTTTTATTTCTTTTATTTATTGGTATACTATCCTCAGACATGGGAGGAGATGGTCTGAATGGAAATCTATTTATATTTCTAAGCATGGCCCAAACGTCATGCGCTTGGATGTCAGATTTTTTAGGTATATTATTTCGACGTTTTATAGATTTCTTTATTCCGTCACCAGTATATTGATTGATCATTTCTGTTGAACTACTATCCAAATCAATATTAAGTCGTGAACAGTACTCTGCGTCTCTATCAAAAATTTCCATTGCCTTGTTCATGTTAATTTGCGGTTTCCTATTAGTTGCTATTGCTCTTCGCTTTTTTGGTTTAGTCTTTCTTTCATCTTTGCTATCATCGAAATACTCTGATTCATTCATATCGCTAACAGTACAGGTTTGAGGCAATGGTGCTGGTTCATTTGGCAGCGTTAAAACAGATTTCTTTACTTTTTTACTTTTCTTCAAAGCTTTAAACTCATCTGAGCTAGCTTTATAGATATTAACAGCTAACGGATAAGAAGAGATTATATCAGTTGTTTTCTTACGCACAAATCTTTTCTCGGTTATCCTTGAAAGCATTTGGATCCTGTCTTCTGTAAAATAAGGAGACACGTTCTTCCGTTTCTTAGACTTATCATGATTACTACTCGAAACGCTGCAATCCGCCGTGTAATCAGTTTTCAACAAGCGACGTGAACTTTGATTCGAAGATTTTGAACATGTTGACTTTGTTGCTGATGGTTCTATTTTATCACAAACTTTTTCGATTGTATTGATTGCCATATTAAATTCCGCTACATCTAGATCTGCAAAAATAACATTTTGAAACTCTAAAAATCGAAATTACTTATTGTAAGCAAATATATATATATCTTAAATCCCTCCTAACGAAATTTATGAGCTATTAGTATATAGTAATAGTTAGTTAGCCTACCTATAAGTTTAGTAGGCACTAGGTAAGCTCTAGCAAATCTATCACTATTACTAACCGGTTTTATGGGGACCGTTAGGCAGGTTAGGCAACTATAAGTACCTAGTTGAAAGCATGAACCTATAATGAAAGCTTCTTCCTAGCTAGAGAGAATTTTGCGCAGGGATCAACTTACCTTAATGCAATCTCAATGGTTTATTCACGATAATTTCGAAGGGAAAAACCTAAAATATAAAAATACTCCTACATTGAACAAAACTTATTATAGTAGGAAATTTGTTTATTAATAAAATATAAATTGCAAAAAATTAGGCCATTGACATCAAGTTGACATTAAGTAAAAAATAAAATACAGGTATGACATCAAATTTAAAATGTTTTGTTTCCATATTATTTGCTTTTCTTAAAAATTAAGAATGAGCAAAAAGTACCTATTTAAAATAACTATTACATATATAAAAAACTAGCTTTTGCCCGCAGCTTCGCTCACGTTAAGTTCGATTTTTCATACTTTAACTTAGGATTTGAATTTTCATAAATCCTTTCTTAGCGGATGCCTACATCATAATAGCTATTATCCGTCCAATGGTTTGAGCCATGCGTTGATAGATCAGTCAGTCAGTCACCTTTTCTTTTCATAGATTTAAGAAGAAGAAGATAACTAAGTAAAAAATTGACCCACACTTGTGTAATGATTTTATAAAGTATTAATTAGATTTGGTTTTGCTTATAAAGTTGAAAGTACTTAAGTGTTCACCAACTTGTTATGATTTTGTTTATTAAAAAAATATCTCGATTAGCAATTTTAGGAATTAATTTAAAAATCTAATGTACATCAAAGCCTAGTTGCCTAGTTTTGAAGTCAGTTCTGGACAAGGAACATACTACTCTCTACCGAGAGGTTCTGGACGGGCATCGAAGCCGACGGGTGCTCAATCTTTAGTGCCTCCTACCAAACATATTATATATTCTAAAGTATTATTCTATCAAATAAAAGGTGAAGAAGTGAAGTAGTATAGTTAATTTCATTTCACTTGTATGGTATTGGTTATATCCTTCAAGTTGTATTTTAAATTCGTGGATGCCGGTTTTAAAGGGTTTGAATGGTTCTTAAAATAATACTTTAATAATACGTACCTTTTTAAAAATGTAACCTACCCTCCGTTGGATCAAAGTATTTTATTAGAACATGTAGGTACAAAGTAGTTTCGTGAAAAATTATACAATTTAAAATATACCTATTCTATGGGCCATATCAATGTTTCTAGGTAGTACCTACCTATCTATTATAGTCTGTATGTGGTTTTGACATTTGGTTTGACAGTTAATTTTGATTTTTTGTGAAAGGCGTAGAGAGAGAAGACATAGAGTCAGTGACGATTTCTTTCTCACTCACACTAAAAAGAGAGCAGAGATAAAGTTATTAATGTGATAAACAGAGACGCAGCTACCCAATTTTTTGTCCCTCATCGTGTAACCAGTTTTTTTCAAGGTCGACACACTTTTGTGCCCAACAAACTGACAGTTAATAAGAAAATTTAGTATCTATGTGTGTTGCCAGCTTTAGGTACCTATACAATGTCCCGATTTTCCCTATCCTACTTATATTATAAATGTGAAAGTTTGAATGTATGTAGGGCCATCCATACATACATCCAAATTTCAGCCATATCGGTTTAGTGTGGCGTGATTGAGTAACAAACATATGGATGTTTGTTACTCAATACGCCACACTAAACCGATATGGCTGAAATTTGGCACGGAGATAGGTTTTTTTTAGTAATGTCCTCTGACATACCGTAACGGCGGGTTACTTTGGCTACTTTTTCAATTTTTTTTTTAATTTTTGTTGAAACAAAATAAAGTCGTGATGGAAGAAATGAATATTATGAGAAAAGAAAAGAAAGATGATGGATACTAGAATATAATATATGTCGGCGATGATTAAAGTGTATTCAGTTAGATAGTGTCGGTTACTGTTCTGAATCATCCTGAAGTTTCGTTCGAATGTCCAACAACCAGTCGAGAACTGTTGGCGATCTTAAGAATTATTTTATTTACAAAGTTCTTAATTTTTAAAGCCATTTTTAAATAGCTAGAGGCAGACTTTTAATGTTTTTTTTAAATAATTATTAACTTAAACTATGAAGAGTTGCAGTTTTATACGACTGCCTGAAAAAAGGAATATACTGTTAATTTCATTAATGATGATTTTGATGACTAAATATACAATTTTTGTTGCTTTTAATTCAATAGCATTACTCGATCGAAGGAAAATTTTAACTGTTCATTACAAATTATTTTGTGTAACATTCTTACTAGTAACGAAAAAAAATTTTCCTTTGTGTTACATACATCTTTTTTCAAAGTGACTCACATATGCTAAATTTCTATTCGGCATTTCAATATTTTTTTTAAGGAGCAAATAATTATCTAGTGAATTGGTCCTATGAAAGTACATTAAAAAACTTTAGTATAAAAAAAAATATTTTTAAAAAACCGACTTACGTGTACAAACTAAAATTATTTTATACTTTTAAGTGGTGGTTGAAGTTAATATTGTGTGCAATAAAGAATAATAAATTCTTTATTGCACACAATATTAAGATATATGTAAAAAATAGAAGCTTACCCTAATAGGTATGTCTCTCCCAGACAACCTTATATGTGTAGGTATGTTATTTAAAAAATAAAACAGTTCAGCATCTGTTTTGTCGTTTTATTTAAAAATCCTGGGAAGAATTTTCCATCTAATTTGGGGTACTAGGGGAGTGCAGTTATTGTGGCAACATTAAACTCGAACTTGTCATGTGACGTCATCGTTACGTCATGTTATCTCTATTTCAGTCGCGGTTACACAGTACCTTGGTCTATTGCCTTCTCTGTCTACGGTGAAAGGGTTTGTTTACTATCCACAGACGGGATTATTTTTGGTGATTTTTGTTTATTTTGAATAATTTTGTGATTTACTGTTAAATCAGGATTAAATAATTATGTCTACGCCTGAAACGAAAGCAGATATAATCCAGTATGCTCCGTTCACATCGTTTGTTCATCCATCGTTCTGGCACAGTTTAACAGATTTGAAATTGAATATCGATAAATTGAATGAGACGACAAAGCAAATTTTCGGTAGATTTTCTTATCGAAATGATATTGGAGCCGTGTTTGAGGTTGACGGTACTTCTTTTAACAAGTAAGTCAAATTTAAGTACAGTGTAAAATTTCTAAAACGAAAAACTATAATTTTATTGTTAAACGTATGCACAGCTTCTGTCGATGATAACAAAGAAATACCCGTCCTCTTTGACAAAAAACAAGATAGCTTTTACACGAAATTCAATATTTGAGATCCACTTGAGACACTCCTGCACTAATGAACAATTGTGGCAATTTGAGTAACTTCAAATTCCCATGTAAGATATAAAACTATGCCCAGTAGGCGAAAATACTATAAAATGTAAAACACTTTATTTAGCACCCATAGAATATTAGAACTGAATCTAATACAAGGATCGTGAACATCTAAAATAAGTAACATACATTGTGTTGTAGGGAACCTGAGGCAGAACTGCAGTATATAAATATAATGGGTACACTTATGAACAAAAACACAATAGATGACTTTAAATCAATAGACAAAGCACTGCTGCTCAACAGTGTGGGTGAAATGATATGGGCTAACATAAAGACTAGATCGTGGATAGATAATCCAAGCAATCTATTGAATTTTTTCATACTCTCATTTGCTGTAAGTAATTTTTTATACACTGTAATTAATTTTTTTATACTCTCACTTGCTGTAAGTAATTTATTATATGCTGTAAGTCATTTTTTCATACTCTCATTTGCTGTAAGTAACTTTTTTATTCAATGACAAGACTTCAGTCGCATCTTATAACAATAATTAAGCTTTTCAATCATTTGTACAGTCTCTCAAATATTATAAATATCAATCCTAACTATTTATTAATAAAGAATTAATTTTTCAGGATCTCAAAAAATTCCATTACTACTATTGGTTTGCATTCCCCTCGCCAAGTCAACCTACAGTGTGTCTAAAGGATAAAAGCAAAAGTATTAAGCAACAATTTAACAATAAACAGTTAAAAGAAATATCGAAAAATTATGAACAACTAGATCGAAACCAAAAAACATATTTCGTAATTGATAAACAAAATGATGTTATCAGAGTTGAAACGTTAGCAAAAGTTTTCAATAAAAATGTTAAATCTAATGTTGATTTATCATATAAGTATTTTGCATTTACCGATCCAAGCAATAATGAAAACCCTGGTTGGCCCTTGAGGTTACTTTTAGCTGCTCTTTTGGAGTATAGTCCGGAGTTATGTGGAACTGAGATCAAAGTTATCGGCATAAGATGCTGTAAAGAAGGCGGAGTTGACAGCAGTCAAATTTTTAATGTTATTGTACCTGAGGTTAGTCTGTACTACATACTTTATGTTTCTTTATAATTAGACTAGCTGTTGCGCGCGACTTCGTCCGCATGGATTTACTTTTTAATAATCCTGTGGTAACGCTTGGATCTTCCCGATTAATAAATAGTCTTCGGTTCGGTTCTCGTCGGGTGACCGCCCTCGACCACCGACACACCGCATCGCATTGTTCGCCCGCGCTATTTCTTTTTGCTCGGCTTTTAAGAGCCGTAACCAGATTTTGAATAGCCTATAACCTTCCTCAAGTATTGGGCTATCACACATAAAAATAAATTTTCAAATCCGACTGATAGTTCCAGAGATTGGCGCGTTCAAACAAACAAACTCTTGCACTTTATTATATATTAGTATAGATACAGATTCAAAATGTATCCAAATTGCTTATATAAAATATCAGTTGTACAGGTTAAATATATCGGAGATAAGCTGCAAGACGTCCGTCTAAGATGGTACGTTCATGTAGCACGGAAACCACAAAGCAGCGTCGGTAATCGCCGCCCCTAGAGCTAAATCTCGATCCAAGAAAGCACTGGCTTTAGAAATATGATTTAATCGGCACTCAAATGAAAGAAAGAGTAAAAGTTTTCTTTTCAGAATGTCCAGTCCTCAGAAAATGTAGGCTGGGTTGGATGGGAAAGAAATGATAGAGGCAACTTTGGACCTAAACTAGCTAATATGTCTGCCTCAATGGACCCAATTAAGTAAGATCATATTATTTTAAAAGGAATATTAGCTTAAGGGATGTAAATTTAGAGTTTAGAAATACGGCTTATAATCGTAAATGTGTTTAAATCTTGTGCTTTTTTACTATAAAAGGCTTTTTTTACGCTAACGCTTATCGGTTTGCAACGCGACCAAAGCACAAAAAACATCTGCCTAAAACCAACCTTACCAATTTAAATATTTATGGAGACCCAACAACAGTGGTGTTGCACAAGGAAGCATACTAGGCCCATTGCTGTTCCTACTGTACATTAATGACCTGACAAGTGTAATAAATCCCTTTCAGGTTAGCAGACACATCGTCTGACCTCAACATAAAGTTGATGCAATGGCGTCTTGTTCCTGACCTCAACATGCAAGTTATGAAAGACACCAAATGTCTTTTGTTGGGAGCTGGCACTCTGGGCTGTCATGTTGCAAGGGATCTATTGGTATGTAGAAATACTAAAGTCTTGATATGTAGAGATCTTAAGATGCAAAGATTTATTTTGACGACCTCCCGTCGTCGCGTATATAAAAAACTAGCTTTTGCCCGCAGCTTCGCTCACGTTTAATTCTGTTTTTTAAACCCCCATTTTACCCCCTTGGGGGTTGAATCAAAAATCCTTTCTTAGCGGATGCTTACATCATAATTATCATCTTCTTTCTCTTAGCTTTTGTCTCGGCTTACGCCAGGATCTGCTTTCGTGCTAAGCCATCGTAATAGTTATCTATAAACCGAATTTCAGCCCGATCCCTCCAGTTGTTTGAACCGTGCGTTGATAGATCAGTCAGTCAGTCACCTTTCCCTTTTATAAATTTAAAGATTTAACTAAATCTTACAGGCCTGGGGTTTCCGTCACATCACATTCGTGGATAACGGCAAAGTTTCGTATTCCAATCCGACGCGGCAAGTACTTTTCAATTTCCAAGACTGTCTCAATGGAGGCAAAAGGAAGGCGGAAGCTGCTGCTGAGAACTTGAAACTTATTCTTCCGACTGTGGTTAGTATCCCTATGAACCTTTTTTCTGATTATAGACTAGCACGTGACTGCGATCTCGTCTGATGGTAAGTGAAGATGCAGTCTAAGATGGTGCCTATTCTCTCTTGATTTAAAGATACCCAAGTTATAGTCCTTGCATAGTCTGTAGTCTTTTTTTTATCTTTGTAGTTAATGGTTGTACATAATAAAACTTTACATACAGAAGTTCTCTTGCTTCATAGTTTTTTTTTAGTTAATGGTGTCCCATATCCCATATCTGATAATGGCTGGAGCCGATGGCAGATGGACATAATAGAAGAAAAAAAAATGGTGTAAACTTTTTTCAGCACACAGAAGGTCTAGTGCTCCACATTCCAATGCCCGGGCACCCGGTGGGCGAGTCCCTCAAAGAGGAAACTATCAGCAACATCCAGAAACTAACGGAAGCGATATCCAGCCACGATGTTATATTCCTCCTCCTGGACACGAGAGAGGCGAGATGGCTGCCCACTCTCATTGCCGCACATTACGGGAAGGTAGGTTTTTATGTATCCCCATACATTTTGAGGGTTCATAGTTTTGTTACCTGTTGTAAAAAAATTTTTTAAAAGAGTAACCGCCGAGTTTATTGCTGGCTCTTCTCGGCAGGAAGGGCATTCCGAACCAGTGGTAGACTCATCGTCGATTCAAAAGCACTTGTAAAAGTTTATTTGAATAAAAAATATTTTTATTGTATTCTGTTCCGTACCCAAAGGGTATCAACGGGACCCTCCGTCCGCCCGTTTATCCGTCTGTTTATCTCATGAACTGCAATAGGTACCTAAGTAAGTACTTGAAATTTTCACAGAATGTCTACATCTATTTCGCTGTAACAACAAACAATAAAAAAATAAAATAAAGGGTAATCCCCATACAAGTAACGTGATTTTTTCGGCGTTTTGTGTTTGACCTTAACAATCGCTGTAACAATGGTAGAGAACCCTTTGTGTGCGAGTCCAACTCGCACTTGGTCGGTTTTATTCATCTTAATCCTTCACCGGTTACTACTGAACACAGGTCTCCTATCGAATGAGAAGGGTTTTAGGCCATAGCTCACTGCACTGGCTAAGTACGAATTGGGACTTCACAAACCTTAGAGGATAAGCCTGAAGTCTGACCATTTTCGTTGCCGAACAGTTTAGCTGCTAAGATCCACCACATTCGAGAATTTCGAGATATAAAAAGACGTGTGGCACTCGGGGACTGCCGCGGTAAAGCTATTGCATAGCATTTTTTATCAAAGCCATCTAGCGGTGAGCCGCTAGATGGCGTTGATAAAAATTGCGCCATCTAGCGGCTCACCGTAGAGGAGTCCCGTGTCAGGTTATTTTCGTTACGGAATTTCTGGATTCTCTCTCTGGTCTGGTCTGGACTCCACGCTGGCCCGCGATAGAAGCTATGCAATAGCTTAAAAATTATAAGTTTTCTTTCAGATAGTAATAAACGCAGCGTTGGGTTTCGACAGCTACCTCGTGATGCGACACGGAGTACGATCAGCCAACCCTGGCACCACCACCGTCCACAGCACATATGTACCGGGGGACCAACTTGGATGTTACTTTTGCAATGACGTCACTGCTCCCGGAAACGTAAGTTTACACACAAAATATTATGATTCGTTAAGTGTATGTCAACAGACTAACTTTAATAATAAATGTTATAAAAACTAGGTCTTTTTTTGTTGTCTTTTAAAGTCTTAATTGGTGAACCGATTTTGACCAAAAAGGCATTCTGGTACTATGAGTTCCTTATTAGATGCCAGTTCACTATTAGTCCCCTATAGGGCGCCACTTTCTTTTGAATCCCACATTTGGTGCCACTTTTGTTTTAGTCCCACATTGGGTGCCACTTTCCTTTTAGCCCCACATTGGGTGCCACTTTCCTTTTGTCCCACGTTGGGCGCCAATTCACTATTAGTCACCTATAGGACCTGATTTACTATTAGTCTCACATTCAATTATTTATTAGTCTCATGTTGAACAAGTCATTAAATGTCTCTTGAAGCTATTCCTTTTTTAAGGCTATAACAGAAGCCTATGTCTATGCGGCACCATCCGACACCACACAGAGAGTTTAATTAAAGATTTTCCTTTTACAGTCGCAAAAAGATCGTACGTTAGACCAACAGTGTACGGTGACACGGCCGGGCGTGGCGGCCATAGCGGGAGCGTTGGCGGTAGAAATACTCATGGGGTTGTTACAGCATACGCTTAGGTATGAATATAATGGATAAGATTGTTACTGGTGATAATTCAATTGTATTACATTTCTAAAACACCTCGATAATATTATTTAACACAATAAATTGCAGTTCTTATTGACTAACTATTAGACAGACTTTTTTCGTGTGTCTATGGTTTTTTTTTTTGAATAGACTATCTCGAGGATATTTCCACAAAAATTGGATTGTTTTTTTAAGTAATTTTTATATTGAATTAATCTTTTACAGAGTACAAGCACCAGCCCTATACAACATATCGGAGGAAGAAATCGACCCACAGTTGCAAGGCATACTGGGCCCCATACCACACTCAATACGAGGCTTCCTACATTCCTACCAGACAGTGGTGCCAACATGCACAAAATTCAAACAGTGTATAGCCTGTTCCGATGTGGTCATAGACAAGTATAGAGCGGAAGGCATAGAGTTTTTATTAAAAGTCTTCAATAGTGGAACCTATTTGGAGGAAATTACTGGGTTGTCTGAACTGCAGTTGACGGCGGAAATGACTGATGTAAGTTGTTAGATTTACACATTCCAGTTTGCATCTCTAACCATGAAAGTAGTATACTTCTTGCAATTCACGAGGGCGCGTGAGTTTTACTTGTGGTTACGTCGTGTACATACACATTGCGTAAGTGTGCGTGCCTGTCAGGAGCCTAGGTGGGAGCGGTCAGGCGCGAGCAAGCTCTCGCTCACTCTTATACAGATACGACACACACAATAATTAAAATCTTAATCAATATATTAAAACTTAAATTTTCTTACAGATTCTAACGTTTTCCGATGAAGATCAAGAAAGTACTTAATTAGCAAAATTATGCAAATGTTGCAAAGTGCGTCGAAAATCCTATTCTTCGGTGTACCTGCCTATATATATTAGCGCTTCTTTTTATTGTGTGCAACGCAATAATGTTACTGCTTCCTATAATAACTAAACTAAAAAAACAATGTAACAAAAAAATCTCTTATTAGTAAAATCTCATTGTCGTGATATTTTTAAAATATAAGGCGTTGAACCATAACGAATATTGTAGGGCTGGAGTTGCATTGCTAATGCGATTGCGAAGCGACAGCGATCCCGTTGAACAAACTGCTATAAATATATCGCTCATTTGCGACAAGGGTGACATAACTCAAAATTCACCAATTTTAGTTTCGAAAAATACTTTTTGCTATAAAAACAACATTACGCTAAGCACTAAAAAATAAGAGCGAGAGAGATTGTGACTTAATGCTCTGTCGCTTTGTTGGCCGCTGTGTTGTTTCGAGGCCGCAGCATCCACAAAACATTACTCTCTAACGAGAGAATTCTCTCATCATCGATTTTGAATTATGTCACTCTTGTCGCACATGAGCTTATATTGGAGGTCGCATCAGTTAAGCGACGTGCGAAAATTAGAACAGTATGACAACCTCGGTAGGTCTCGGGTTCGTTTCCCGGCGGGGGCAATATGGAAATTTATAATTGCTGAATTGTCTCTGGGGGTCTACTCTAATTCAACAAAAAACGAAATATCGATCGAAGTTTCGCGTATTTCCTACCACGGTTCGTTTTCGTTCCGCAACTTCGTCCGAACGAAAACGTTTGACGTTTAAAATTTCTAAACCTACTCTAATTCATAAATGTTGCGAACGAAAATTTGAATTTGACAGATGATTGTTCGGAATTTTAACCTCAAATTGACGAAACCAAAAGTGTTGACTTTTGATTTTCGTTTGTCGTTCGTTAGTGAGAATTTTATCAGAAATTTGTTTCAAATGGCTACAAGAATGCTTTTAATAGAGGCTGCTGTGCGTAAAGTGCGTTTAGAGCGTAGAAGGAGACGGCGCCGCCTGCGCAATCAACTCAATATAAGCCAAGTTTGGATTTTGTAGGAAATTAGACTCAGTCGGCAATTATTCGAAGAGTTGTGCCAGGAAATAAGGCCTTTATTACCTCCAAAGGCAAGACGTCATGGAATTGAGCCCATAGTTAAGGTATTGCACATTTTTTTTTCATTCTATTTAATAAAAATAAGCATTTCACTGTTCACAATCTTCAACATTTTTAGATCCTTACATACTACATAATCTATGTACAAGAGGTGGTATTGATGTCCCCGAGTTGACAGAAGAGGATCTCCAAGCTGAAAGAAGCAGGCAGGTTCCCGCTCAATCAGCTGTTTCTTCACCTCAAGCCCTACAAGCCGGTAGAAGGGCGAAAACTGCATTAGTGCAACTGTTAGAAAGAAATAGGTAGGATTAAGAGTTCTTTATCCTACCTATTTCATCATAGGTATCTATCTTTTCCTATATAGATAATAATAAGTTAGGATTATAAAATAAATAATGTTTGGGTAAGTCTAATGTAAAAAATAGCACTAAGGAATAGAATGTAGTAACCTAGTAACTAATAAAGGAATATAAAATGTATTGATAATAATAATAAGTAAGGATTATAAAATATTATTGTTAATAATATTGTTTGGTTAATTCTAATGTTAAAAATAGTACTAAGGAATAGATAGTAAATAGTATGTAGTGCTTTAAGTTATGAGTTAGTGAGAGATGTCAATTTGTCAATTTTTTTTATCCAAGTAAGTATTATAGTATGTAAGGAATGCAAATAAAAGCTTTATTTTTATCTTTTTGACTTTAATATAAGAATAAAATTTATTTTTAACTTATAATAATGTTTTATTTTACTTAACTCTACTAAGAAACAAAATATTAAAAAGAAAGGCAACAATAATACAAATTAATCTAATATAACAAAATAATCTTAATTAGGAATTATCTAAATATTCCCTAATAAGGCCACACAGCTCTAACAGGGCAGCCCTAATGCCTGCGAGTTTGGTGTTCCTGACAGTTTCTCTCTCTACATGCCCTTCTTCATATTGGAACAATCTGCTTCTGTCATCAGTTCCAGCAGTAGAATGTCTCCTTCTGGGGTGTGTGGGCTGTGAGGCTGTAAAAGAACATTTCAATTTAAATAGGTACTTAACAAAAATTCCTTAGAAAAGACTGAATGGGTTCAGTTAATAATGTTTTTTTTTAATTCAATGACAAGAATTGACTGCAATCTCACCTGATGGTAAGTGACAATGTAGTCTAAGATGGTAGCGGACTAATTTGGAAGGGTGTGCCAGTGTAAATTCAACCAATACCTCTAATCTGTTTGTATACACCATTGTACCGGAACGCTTAATTTGCTTGGCGGAATGTCTTTGACGGTAGGGTGGTAACTAACTACAGCCAAAGCCTCCCACCAGACATAAATGTGATGTAAATGGACACATTTTCCTGTGTCAAAGTAACTATACTAGAGTAATAATAGTTTTTTCTTGTATTATTATAAAACAGTGGTTTCAGGTATCTGCCTTTTATCAGGAAGTCACAGGTTAAAATTCTGAGGGCATGCACCTCTGACTTTTCAGAGTTTTGTGTGTTTTAAACTAAATATCACTTGCTTAACAGTGAAGGAAAATATTGTGAGGAAACTTGCACGCTTGAAAATTCACCAAAAAAGGTGTGCGAAGCCTGCCAACCTGCACTTTCATATTTTATACTTATTTAAGATTATATTTTTACATTTATTACAAAAAATAGATAGGTAATTAATTACAAGCATGTGCCCTGCCAGACTTTCCTTGGTAATAATATTATAATCACTCATTTCCCTACAGTACACAATTAATAAACTGTTTTTCTACAATTTAAAGTAGTTATATATTATTCAATACTAAAGTTTAATCTGTCTTATCTGAAAATCATAAAATCATGAGATTTTTATGTCACTATACTATTATGTTATTACCTAATAAAACACTTGGTACCTTTTGCCACTGCTGAATGGTTTTTGTGCAACCACCCATGGAGTTGAGTGTATTACACAATTCTTTCCCACAGCCTCTTTGCCTGCACATTTCCTTCCACACTCCTCAACCTCCCGCGGCTAGATCCCTATGCTCGTCCAAAAAGTTGAGAAGAGTGTCGATTTGGTCAGAAGTAGCGGAACCCGTATGTGGAGCCATTCCCAACTAACAAAATGGTCATAAGATTTTAAGCTTTTATGATTATTTCGTCACATAGGTGTCGTATTAATGCAAGTTTTAAAATGTGACGTTGTACAGGCATCATTTATATTGCATTTAAGTTTCAATGCAATTAGGTAATAAAAGTCGTTGTACAAACGTCTATATGAAATAGCTATAAAGCAATTTAATCGTAGAAAATACACAGTCATACAAACGTTTTAGGCGGGACATTTTGACTGGTATTACAACCTTAATAATGCTGCTATAAGACTATGCATGTGAACATGACATTTTAAATATATTCGCAGTAATGTAAACCAGCCAAGCCCAATAAACGCGACAGAGAGTGATGGTTCCGTACCTATTTTTTAACCGACTTCCAAAAAGGAGGAGGTTATCAATTCGGCCGGTATCTTTTTTTTTCTGTTGAAAATCGATGTCAACACGAATGAACCGATTTGGCTGAAATTTGGAATGGAGATAGTTCATACCCAGGATTAGCACATAGGCTACATTTTATCCCTGATAATTAAAGAAACCTTAATCATGTCAATCAAGTCATTATGGCCATACCTCCCATGGTTAACGACACAACACAACGGCCCCTAGTCCCCGGATAAAGTTGGGAACCGACAATTATGTCATTTTTCCACGTTGACAAAATATGTTTTTTGCCACATTCTCAAAAAACTTATGGTCTCTAAAATGTTCTGTTAATGTAAAAAACTATTTTTTGGAATGACAAAAAATAGTTTTACTAAAAAACGGTTTACTAAAATGTTTTAGGGAACTCTGATAGGTTCGTAATGAAAGAACGCCATGTTCTTTAAGAGTTTATAACTCTTAACACAGCAGTATTCATCGTGTACAAGGAGTTTTAACTCTTAACACAGCAGTATTCATGGTATATAAGTATTTCGTAAGTCATAATGGCATTATGACATATAATAATTTATTTTTTATTTAAAAAATAATAATTAAATACACAATAAATGAAGGGGGCATTTAAAATTTATTAATAAACCTAAAAAGTTGGTCCCTAAAGTAATATTCGCATTAAGTTTTCCAAACTTAAACATAAACACATCCCATTTCAAACTTGTAAATAATTTGATTACACTTATAGTATAAAAGTATAAAAATATAGTCTGCACACATGCAGAATTTATTAATAGTTAAATTCTATTACTTAGAATTGAAAGCGCTTCCATACTGCATCAAATAGATTCATTGGTGCGATAAACGTCTGCGCTATGAATGCTATGATAACTATACGACTAAATACTCATACCAATGATAATATTACAACACTACTATGTTCTCGCTTATGACTTTTGAATGACAGCTATACGACTTTATAGAAATAGTAACTGCGCCAAAATCGCGTTGTATAAGCGTTTGTAAGCCTTATTTTCATGCCATTCAGTTTTTGGAAAACGTTTACACAATTCTTATATGACTTATATTAAGACCATTTTGTTAGTTGGGTTTTAAACTGAAAAGATGTATAAAAGAATATTAAGAAGAGGTAATATTTTTAGTGTATAAACAAATAAGTTAGTTTATATATTTAATTATGAATAATAAGTTACGATATTTACTTACAGTTTTAAATCTAAACTTGTACGACTTGTACGCCTTGTAACTTTCTGACGGAATGTGTATTGAGATTCCGAAGTGTAAAGAACACTTGAAAACATAATTTATCAACACCATACTTGAGAAACAAACTCCAGAAAAGTTTTTAAAGAATTCCAAACAAAAAATCGTAAGTTGTTAGGTTACTTGACGATTGACATGTTATGATTTGACTAGGTAGGTACGTCATATTACGTGTGCATAATACGGATATTTTTAATTGTCATAGGTTACTACGCATTGTTGGCATCAAATAGTACCTACTCTTCAAATTAGTCAGTTATTAGACTCACACGAAATCATTCATTTCAATCGTTCACGAAAATTGTCTATGGATCCGTACTTCGTCTGCCAGTCCGAAAACAAAATAGAGTAGAGGAGGTAACGAAACTACGTTTAAATTTCGTTCGTATCCGAAGTTTCGTTTAAAAGAAAGAGAGTAGACCCCCTGGTCTGGGGGGCGATTTAGACCTGTTCGATAACATACCGTGTCGAACGGTTAGATATCGATCTCGTATAAAAAAAAATTGTCGTGTGATTCAGAGCATTTGGTTTGAGGATACGATTCGGTATCGACTACGTTATCAACATCGACAAGATACATTCGATTACAAGAGCATTTACCAATTGAAAATATATGTTATCGTACGGTAACAAACCGAATCGATCGATAAATAAGTTATCGGAAGGGTCTGAATCGGGGGGCTAGTCTGGTTGAAGTGCAGTGTTGCTATTGTAATAAAATAATATGAAAGCATTTAATTTATAAAATGTACTTAAGCATATTTATTATTATGATTATCAAATAATTATATTGTTCTTAAATTGTGAAAATGAAATATATTGTTCAAAATTATTGTATTGTTTCATTTTTAGGGTTCTGTACCTCTCATGTGCCATAATAGATCGACACCTACAAGAAATTTTCACAGATAATGTTAGGATGTGCAGTTTTTGTCTTTCCTCTTCAAATACCAAACTTAGGTCGGTTGCAAAGCGATATTTTGCGTTGAATGAACCCATCCTTTTTGATGGAATTTTAGGCTGACGTACCGGTCTAGCAATAATTGGCTAAATATTTTATTTAGGGTCTTAAGGGGGGGGGGTAAGGTTAATTCGGTAAAAAAAAAGGCATGTTTTCAAGATTTTTTTTTGGCAATACAGATGGTGTTAGTTTATTTAGTCAATCCATACATGATAATGTAACATTAGAACAATATTCTCCTAAATTTTCATTGCAAAATATCAAAAATTGAGTGAGTGACAGTGAATTTCCGGAGGCGCCTCGAGAAAAAGTTGTTTTGCGGTGCCCATCATAACTCGCAACCAAATCATCTGAAATAAAAAAATCAAAATGCATTCGTTAAAGGAGATGTTTGTCGAGGTAATCACGAGAGGATTTTTTTTTCTTTCGATTTTTCGATTTTTCGTAGCACTTGGAAGCCAAAAACCAGATTTTCGCTAAAAAAAACGGCTAATTTGCTGTTGTAAAAAAATTGATAATTATTGAAAAAAAAAAAGCTCTCGACAATACCTGGGGAATTATGTGAAGAAACACTGTGCAAAATTTCAAAACGATTGGTCCAGTAGATTTTTAGTTATCGTGGGCACGGACTTCAAAAATGACAAGTCTCAGAAAAACGCTTTAAAGTTTTGCGTACTGAAGATAAAGTTTCAAGATAAAATTCGACAATTTTTTATACTCACACAGAGTCGTCGATGCCAGGTCCGTCACTTGTTACTGCTCAGCAGAGCATACAGCGTTTAACTGATGCATAGATCATGCCTCGAATATACTCGACTTTACCTGGACAGGCCAGTTTGGGCCGGGTGGGGCTGTAAAACCTCAGGGTGGCAACGGACGCTGAAATACTCATAACTTCGTCAATTTTGCCCCGATCGACTTGAAATTTTAACACAATCTTCTTGAGATATTATGCATTCAATTAGAAAAATAAAAAAAAAATCGAAAAAAATAAAATTTAATACCTTACCCCCCCCTTAAATAAAACTCAATAAAAATCTACAAACTTATGAGTTATTTTGACCTAATATAATTTATGTAGCTACATCTAAGGAGTCATGTTCATAACAATCGCCGGTAGGGGGAACTTCTTGCGGGCGTGTATCTCTTTCACTGGCTTGGGAGGTCGTATTTTTCTGCCGTGACGCCCGTCCTTCCTCTTCCAAAGGCCAGACCTTGGTCGGTTGCCGAGCCATCTGTTGCGTTGGGGGGAACCTATTGGCGTATCTCCATGATCTATATTCGACAAGCGACCTGAAAATAATAATTTTTGGTAAGATCCAAATACAATTGACAATTTGGGAATTTCTAAATTGTTTCTTATATCTGGGAGGTCTCGAGTGCAATTCTCGATGCAGGTAATTTGGGAAATTATAATTTTTGAATTGTCTCTGGTCTGGTCTGGTGGGAAGGTTTGGCTGTGGTTAGTTACCACCCTACCGCCAAAAACGTGCCGCCACGCGATTTAGCGTTCCGGTGCGATGACGTGTAGGAACCGATTAGGGGTATGTGTTGAATGTACACTGCCATATCCCTTCCGAATTAGCGCGCTACCATCTTAGACTCCACGTCACTTACCATCAGGTGAAAATGCAGTCAAGAGCTATCTGTCGTCCAATAAAAAAAAATTTTAACATACCAACAACTGCCATGCAGCGCTCATCAAAACTAAAGAGCCTCTTTGAAGGCATTTGTACAACGATTCGGTCATCCTGTCTCCGTAGTATAGTGCCGTAAGTGCCTGCTGCGTGGATGTACAAGCCACCCATACCTGCAACATGGTTAAATGTCAAACTTATTTTGACTGACAATTTTTTTTGTTTTTAGAGAATTGTAGCCAAGCTGAACTTGATTTATATTCTTCTCTCACCGTCAAATAAGCGAAAAGCTCGTGTTAGGAGTGGATACGACTATAGTGCAACGGGTGCGGCTCGAACCTGTGACCTTCCAGTTCGCAGTCCACACCTTTAAGGCTATTAAGTCTTAATTTATTTATTTATTCGAAATCAATCAATAATATTTTTTGTTTTGTTTCAAGGCTTGATTAATTTAATATTAATCAACCCTCGAAATAAAACTAGGACTATTCCCATTAGAATTCCCAGTGGAAGTAGTCGTAAAAACAAAGTTTATGCCATTGGCTTGTCCAGTCATTATCAGATATGGGATATGTCAAGCTATGGTTAACTCTATGGTTGACTCTATTCCCACTCTATGGGAATGAAGTTTAAAAAATAGGAGGTATACCAACCTGGTTCTTTTTCAATGCAGTGTACTATTGTACCGAGTGGCAAAGCTCCCAAAACATACGCGTCACCTTCATTTGCTCTAACTGTAACAAATTACAAGTATTCTTATTAATAAGAAGACTGTTAAAAATAGTTCTAGCTATTGTATGGATATTCGCAGAATAATTAGACCTAATGGGGACAGACTAGAAAAATTATCAGAGTTGGACATTACAGACATTGGACCTTCTGGGAATAGGACCTTCCAGGAATAGAACTTTCAGAGATTGGAAATATTATGTTAAGAGGGAGAATTGGACATTACTAGGGTGGTAACTAGCCACAGCGAAAGCCTTCCAGACCAGACCAGACCAGAGACAATTCAGAAATTATAAATTCCCAAATTGTCTCTGCCAGGAATGGAACCCAAAACCTCCCAGTTATAAGCCCACAGCGCTCACCACTAAGCCAGAGAGGTCTTCAAAATATAAAAAGTGTGTTTGTTACTTCCTTTGTCCATCAATCACATAGCAAGAATGCAACAAATCAATTTGATTTTTTTGTATAGGTATAGTTGAGGATCTGGAGAATGACATAAGCTATTTTTATCCCAGAAAAATATGAAATAGAGAGAGAGAAAGGTGTTTTATTGAGGTTTCAGTGTACCAGGTATCCGAGGCAGATGTCTAGACGTTTTTATGATATCTCCCGCTTTCATGTTTTCCGTTGCCAGTATGTACTTCAGCTTGTCAGCCACTGCCACCAGCGCCACATGAGCTGTTCTGCACCCACATTCTAGTACCTGCAAATTCGAAAACCTAGGTACCTCATATAATAATACAAACAAGAACAACAAACAGAAATAAACGGGGACAAAAGCTGTGACTAATTTATTGAATGAGCTATATAGTTCATTCAATAAATCAGTCACAACTCACAATTGACTTACATTTTTAAGCTATTGCATAGCTTCTATCTCGGGCCTTGAGAGTGGAGACCGAATCCAGAAATTCCGTAACGAAAATAACCTGACACGGGACTCCTCTCACTGCTAGATGGCGTTGATAAAAAATGCTATGCAATAGCTTTACCGCGGCAGTCCCCAAGTGCCACACGTATTTTTTTTTTTTTAAATATTAGGCTAGGCGAAACTGACTTATATTCTCCTGTCCCCTCTAAATAAGCGAAAAGCTTGTGCTCAAAATGGGTACAACAATAGTGCAATGGGTAGGGCTCAAACCTGCAACCTTTCAATTTTCAGTCCGCATCTTAACCGTTGAGCTATTGAGGCTTAACATTGGTTACGTTTTTCCATATATTCCACCTTTCTACATTAATGTATGCAAATTTAATTTTTAATTTTTTTTTAAACTGTTTAATCCATCAATGAATCTTTCACAATGTTGCTACAACCTGTTTTTCCAATGACCAATGTCAACTGACTTATTGAACAGACTATAGCTTAGTGATTCAGACTTCTGCCTCCTTTTTGGGAGGTCTTGGGTTCGAATCCCAGACTTAACCTCAAAACAATGATGATGATGAATAAAAAGGAAGTGTTCACAACTAATCATAATGTAAAGTCTTGGGCCATAGGACAGTATCCAGTGCACCCAGAATGAGGCATTTCGGAGATTGTTACCACATTACCAATACCTGAATAACTTTTTCCTCCTGTGGTGGTCCCTCTGTTGGCCCATCTCTAACCCATGCAATCCAATGATACTTGTGTTTAATCCCTCCACCAATACCTTTTGCTACTATTCTCCCTAAAAATTGACAAAAAAAGAATGTATTCATAATTTACTAGCAACTTGTAAAAAGTTGAAAACAAACTAATTAAAGATCTAATAGTATTTAGTGCAATTATTTTATAAAAGGCTAAAGTTATCATCCTTGTAGTGTTGACATTGATGACTTATAGATTTGAAGCATATTTGATAAATAAAAAGGTGGATGATGGAGGAGAGCAATACTTTAACTATGCTGAGATCCATTGAAGAGCTAGAGTTACCAACATAGTTCATAGAGTGAAGCTGAAGTGGCATGGATGAGACACATAGCTCAAAAAACCTATAGGCTCCCGGCGGTCTATGAGAAATTCAGAGTTGGGAAGGCCCCCACTAGATGGATGTACAATCTCAAGAGAGTTGTTGTTGAATTCAAAGTGGAATTCTTAAGGACAAATAATTTACTTTCTTATTATTATTACTGTTATATTAGTAAGTTACCTGAGACAGGATCTCTTCCAGCAAGGTTGGTAACTTCTAAAGGTTTTACAGTGTATTCTTCTGGGAAATGAACTATTCTTCGATAGCTTATACCAAATCCAGGTTTGGGCTTTTCGGGCTTTGGCATACTCGCATATCTGACAGCGGTAATTTGAATGGTCTTTCTACCAATTATGCTCGGCGCTACACCTAAAGTTAAATTTGCGAATAGCCGATTTATAGCCATCGCTTATACTTAAATTATGACTTTATTTTATGAAATGTTATTATTTATAATTTTATAACCTACAAAATTAATTCCACAGACAGAACACAAAAAAACTCCCCAAGAGTATATAATATCCAATAGTGCATTATCATAGAAAGGTGACGGACGGTAGTGAAGTGGTAGTGAATTACATAATACTCTTTGGTGGTACTTAAAAATACATGGAAGTAGGTACCTACCTAGGTGCATAATTTTTAGGCACAAAATGTTGTACCGTAAGGGCGGGTTACTTTGGCTTTTTTTTCCGTGTATTATTAGAAATCCCTCTGGTGTAAGGACTGTGATTGGCGCCTAAGGGTTATTATGGTTTTATTTGGTAAATAAGGATAGTAGCTAATCATTAATAAATTATTTTATATCAAAAATATAACAGTTCATTTTTTTTTTATTTGAGTCAAAGTTATTCCTTAAAGAGGGTTACTTTGGCTCGCCAATTTTTTTTGCCCCGAATCTATACAGAACCAAGCAAAAGAACAAAATAAACCTTTAAAATGAAAGATAATAAAATAATGGTACTTGGCAATCTAACTCAGGTACTGAGAAACAGCCTTTTTTTTCAAAGGAGATCCTCCGCGGTTCATACATTTTTGGGCTAAATCTGAAAGTGCCGGCCAAAAAAAAATTTTGCTGTATTTCGTTAGAACTTGTCCACCTAAACATTTTTTATTATGACACCGAAGCTGTAGAACCATTAACCTTGGTTTTATTTAAGTTTAAAAATCTGTATTTTCTCGAGTATATGAAGTGTTTCTAAGCCAATTTTTTTGCTTTTTTTGGAGTTTTGTTAAGTGCTACCTATTCTATCCTAACCACACACCCAAAAAATACCACACAAGCAATATCTATTGCATAATAATTGTGAAATAGACTGCATCTTGGCTGGTACCCCAGCCGTCTCAGATGGTGATCGAGGCTGAAACCATCCCGGTCGTGCAAATTCCAGTCAGAATTTGGGTTGGTTTCAGAGGAACATGCCACATGCCAGAAACCTCGTGAGCCAGATCTAGATACTTCCGTTTTTCTCTGTCTCCACTCTCACGAGGTTTTCGTCATGTTCGATGGTGATATCCACTAAAACACCCTCGATTGTGCTCGATCCATCAGCACGATATCAGGCTTATTTGCTAGAATCGTACTACGGCACTCTCTCATTCAGGAGACCGTACTTCAGAGCAGGCTCTCGGTGAAGGATTTTGGCCGCTTGGTTGTACCTGTGGAGATACTCAGTGTTAGCAAAAAGCGTCCGTGCAACTTCCTCTCCTTCCGCATGGAGAGCGCATGCTCTCCCAGTCAGAGGTGCTTAGTACCACTGATATCTGCCATTCGGTTTCAGCCAAAGATAAGGGAGTAAGTCCTTTACCACATTCTATGACGTCTCTATGCATTGGGCTCTCTCTCTTCGTCTCAAAGTACTAGGTACTGAGGTTGTACATCTCCTAATTATGCATGGTTTTGACGCTTAATACGCCTTGACCTTTTCAGGGTCGAACAGACGATTTCTTTGCAGCCTGGATTGACAGCCCGTCTCATAACAGATGATTTCGGATGGTGCATGCGTATATAGAGAGTCATAGTCATGTGGATTTCTCTGTCCAGGACACCTAATTCAGTCTGAGTCCATCCGAGTACGCCAAAGGTGTACATGAGAACAGGCATGACCCAACAGTTATAAGCCCGGACCTAATTGACACCTGACAAATAACTTTTACAGACTTTTACCAGGCGTCCAACAAAGACGTTGCAAACTGATTGTTTCATGTCCGTCTTCTTTACCCCTACGGACTATGACATACCCAGATACCGGTATGACTCAGCTTCAGAGAGGGTTCTGATGCTTGTCAGCTTGAGATTGATCTCGGCCCAATGAGTAACCTGTCCCCTCTCCACATATAGGACCGCACACTTATCTAGTCCAAGTTCCATCTTGATGGAATTACTGAAGTCGGTGGTGATGTTCAGCAACTCCCTCAGGCGGGTGTAATTAGGTGCTAGCAGCTTGAGGTCATCCATGTGAGGCACTTTTGCCCCTACTCTCCGAAACTGTAAGCCCGTCCCTAATCTCTTCAGCAATGAGCTGAGCGGGTTCAGAGACACAAAACCATAGTGGACTCAGACAATCGCCCTGGAAGATACCCCGCCTTATCCTTATCCGATCATCGGAAGCTGCCAACCGCTCATCATGAAGACCAAGGATCGTGTTCCATTGCCCCATACATTCTCCGAGAAAGCCTCGAACTGTCCTATCGACTTTGTACAGCTAAAGGACCCTCAAGAGCCATGAATGGGGCACCGAGTCGAATGCCTTCTTATTGTCAATCCAGACTGTGGAAAAATTCCGGCGACTTAGTTTAACCAGTTCGCCCAGGCTCATCGGATGTCAATGTCTTATAGATGGTAGTAAGATATGTGATGGGGCGGTACTTAGTCGGGTCAGCGGCATCGGTGGACTTTGGAGCTAAATGAGTGAAAGACAAAAGACTCGGAGTGCCCTTTACTCGAGAGCTTCTTGGACTTATTGGGCCAGATAGCATAGCAGAACGAAAAACCCTTCAGCCAGTAATGATGCAATCCATCGGATACCGGAATTTTCCAGTTCGCGGCCCGGCGCACCGCACCAGGTGCATCCTCCGGAGAGATGGCGACTGGGTTCATTAGCTCTATTGAGGCACATGCTTTCTCTACCGCCGCAATTCAAGAGCCCTCCTCAACCATCCAGCCATCCATCTCTCTTGACCACACACTTCGCCAAAAGGCGATGAGGTCAGCCGGGCTCGGCTGCTGAGATGTAGAACAGACTGCTGGGCACTCCAGTTTTTTATTATTATTATTAGAAACACTTCATATACTCGAGAAAATACAGATTTTTAAACTTAAATAAAACCAAGGTTAATGGTTCTACAGCTTCGGTGTCATAATAAAAAATGTTTAGGTGGACAAGTTCTAACGAAATACAGCAAAATTTTTTTTTGGCCGGCACTTTCAGATTTAGCCCAAAATGGATGATGTCCTTTGGGGGGTCTATCTTGCAGACAATATAGTCCCAACTATAAAGCTGCTCGTCTTTGCAGACTGGCCACCGTCAATAGTTTTCCTCTTTTCATACAGCTCACAAGGGCTCCCTCTTCACTTACTACAGCAGTCACTTGCCTAGGATATTGTCGAAGTTCCACTTGATCTTGAGCTAATGTTACCCGAATTTATGAGTCAAAGTATACCCATACTTAGTATTTAAAATTTTGCTATCTAAACCTGTAAAAAAGCAATTGTTTATAGCATCATTCTAGTCTTAAATAAATTTCTGAACCTATCTAATGTAATATTAAACAAAAGTTACCTTAAAAACTCCGTTACAATATAAAGTTCGCAGACCTACACAAAACACGTTCATACATGCGATAAGTTCGAAACACAAATGGCGCCTTTTTACCTTGAAATAGTTCGGGCAACCAAACAAAACTAAGTGCCAGTTATGTCTTCTAACAATTCCAGCTTAAACTAAATCGATAACTGCAATGGCTGCAAAGAGGTGGAAATAATCTTTTTTTTATTTTGAGCTAAAGTTACCCCTTAGAGCTAAAGTAACCCGCCCTTACGGTACCTACATTGTAAACAGAGACTGATTGGAAGTCAAAAGGAACAATAATGGGTATATTATTACAGGCTGGCGTAAATAGAAATATAGATCACAAATAGGTACATGGAATTAAGTAGTAGGTACCTATAGAATTCTTAAGTTTAAGGCTGAATATCAGTGTACCTTTGCCTATTTATTTAAAATAGAAAAAAAAAGTAAAGTACGACCCCTAGCGGCAATTTTCTGATAAAAATACATCGTGAATGTGGCGTGTGTTGTTTGGAATATCGTGAGTCGTAAATAAAAATGCATTCAATGGACTGGTATTTCATGGTATAAGTGTACTTCATGTGTGTTAAAACAATACGCTACCTTAACACGTTCAGTGAATAGCGAGAACTGAAGTTAAGAAGTGGTTTACTTTTGGTATTTTGTCATATGTTGCACGCCTGTGTTGGAGTCTCGATGAGGACAAAAAATAATCAGTAATTCCGATGCTAAATTGATAATGCTGTGAGTTTTATATTTTTATTTCCCGTTTATCTGGTGCATAGTGACTGTGAGTGAACAATTTACGTACGAGTCGAGTGATTTTATGCATTTATAATGAGCAGGTTACCTGTTTCTTTTCTTGCTCTTCTTCATAACGCAACCATTGGCGCCTGCACCCACTATTTGTAAACACAACAATAATCGACGGCTTCATTAAATATTTAATGTATGAAGTATGCGTCGGAAATGCAGCTCGGTAATATAATATTTTTTTTGTTACAGAAATAGACATAACCAGTCTTCCGGCACGTTATTGCGCTTTCTCGTGACAATGAGGTGCCTTATGTGTGAATATGTCATCTGAAGTTGTCATTTCAATGTGAACTTCTTCATAATGGTCGTTAGAGCTGAAAAAGAATAATAGCAAGATGAGTCACAATCTGGCAGGTATGCCGTCGTACAGGCTGCCGGGCCCCGGGCTAGGGCCTCCAGATTTCAAGCCGCCCATGGATACGCCCACGCCCCCAGCGCCAGCGCCCAGCAATCCAAAGAAGAGGAGAAAAACATCAAATGCTAACAATGCCTTAACAACCCCACAGCCACCGCCGACGGCACAAGACTTACTGCCACCACCCTTAACAGGATACGGAGATACAATTGTTGCTTCAAATCCTTTTGATGATTCACCATCAACTGTGTCACATAATGGGCCAATGATGAGTCAGAACGGGCCCATGATGAGTCAGAATGGACCTATGGGGATGATGGGTCCTATGGGGCACAGTATGGGCGGACCTCCAATGAGGCATATGAGCCCCTTACCTCACTCGATGAGTCCTATGAGTCAGCAGATGCCACCGAGAGGTGGAATAAGTCCTATGGGCAATATGAGTCCTATGGGACATATGGGAGGCATGTCACCCATGGGTGGACCGAGTATGGGAATGAGTAACCACAACATGGGCCCTGGTATGGGGCCCACATCAAGATCAATGGGTAGTCCAATGAGTCCAATGAATTCTATGCCAATGGGGTCACCAATGTCATCAGGGCCAATGGGCAGTCCGATGAATATGGGTTCAATGGCAGGCAGTCACATGAGCAACAGTCCTATGGGGCCACCAATGCACAGTCCTCTTGGCGCTGGATCAATGAATGGCCCAATCAATGGCCCAATGGGAGGGGGTGGGCCAGGAATGAATGTCCCTCGAATGAATGGTCCTATGGGGCCCAGTTGTTCAAATGGATCTATGGGTCCCAGCAGTTCAATAATGTCACCAAGTCAAATGCAGAGTGGAGGCATGGGCCCGGGACATTGTGGTGGAATGAGACATGGCAGTCCGATGGGATCAGGTTTAGGTAGTGGCCCCATGGGAGGGAATGGCCCTATGACATCAATGGGACCAGGGCCTCCATATTCTGGTAATCATATGGGGCATGGTGGGCCTATGGGTATGGGTGGCAGTGGATCTATGGGGATGGGACCTGGACCAGGTAATATGGGAAACTGTGGCCCCCTTGCTGGGATGAGCGGAATGTCAATGGGAGGTCCGGGAGGCCAAGGAGTTGGCCCCATGGGTCAAAGTATGGGCATGTTTGGGCCCAAGCCTATGCCTGTGAGTGCGGGGAAAGTGTACCCTCCAGACCAGCCAATGGTGTTCAACCCCCAGAACCCAAATGCCCCTCCAATATATCCCTGTGGAGTGTGTCACAAGGAAGTCCATGATAATGATCAAGCTATTCTTTGTGAATCTGGCTGCAACTTTTGGTTTCACAGGTGAGAATTTTCTAAATTTATGGTCATAATATGCCACAAACACATAGTTCCATTAGTTTCTGTACACTTTAATACCTAAATAGCATGTTGCATGATGTAACTATTTACATATCCATACTATATTATTATAAATGCAAAAAGTAACTGTGTGTCTGCCAGTCTGACTAACTGCTCAGCTACTGAACTAATTTTGGTGAAATTGTGGCATAGAGATACAACCCATAGACTAACCTAGTATGTAGGATACCTTTATCCCTCAAAATCAATGAATATGACAGAGGCATAAGAAGTTAGCTAGTTTAGAAATAGTTCAAAAGAACATATTTGTAGAACCCAAAGCAAAAACCCTTCAGCCAAAGAGCTTCCTTTGTTGTGGCGTGAATTAGTTACATACACATACATACAAACTTTGTGGCGTGAATTAGTAACATACATACAAACTTTCGCCTTTATAATATTAGTGTCATAGTGTGATTAACATTTTCGTACAGCACTCAGGGCTGCTGAAGTCAGTGGAGTCAACTCCTGAACAATGCTAGTGTCATAAAGAATTTTGTTTTTATTCGTGTTCCAGGGGATGTACGGGTCTAACGGAGCCAGCGTTCCAGCTACTGACGGCGGAGGTCTATGCGGAATGGGTTTGTGACAAGTGCCTACATTCTAAGAACATACCGCTTGTGAAGTTCAAACCATAGCGATGCGCCAACCTGCCCCTCCTGCCGAATATCATATGAGTGGACATCTACACCCATCACAAGTATTTATTTAACTACATCATGGACTCTTATTAAAATTAATTTATTGAATTGATTCGGTCAAATTAAAGGTCGACACTGATCGGCGCAGCGCCGCTCAAGCACAGCACGCAGCTCGTTATAGAAATGTAGGTTCGAAATTTTTGTATTGTAAAATATTGCAACATTTCATAATACTTGAGTTCCTGAAATAACAAACGACTGAATTTTTTTAGACTGCAAAATACGTCATAGATCCGCATTATGTATAGGAAGGTTTCAGTATGTATATCTATTTTCCTTAATTTTCTTATTAAGTAAATAAGTGGTGTCTCGCAGAAAAACGTAAGCGACGCGCACTATAGGCGAAGCTTATAAGATGTTCTTAACGAATTGACAATGAAAGCGTGCTACAAGGTAGAAACCAAGCTTAATGTTGAGTCGTGAGTTAGAGCCCGGCTATTTTTTACGTTACGGTTACGCGTTTTTTCGAAACTTTTAACTGCAATTTGTTTACCTTTTAAGTTGGCTAAGGAAAAATAGATTATAATTGCTAGATTCTAGATATTTCAGATGAGAAATGGGGCGAAAGTGTGTGTGTGTTACCATTTAATGGCTCAACTACTGAACTGACCTTGATGAGAGTCACAGAAATAGTTTGCATCCTGGAGAGCAGAAATTCAATGTGTTCCCAAACGATTTTTTATCTTAATCCACACAGATTAGCTTGTTAGTATCAGTCATTGATGCATTCTAATGGTGAGCTTCGTGCTGAACTTGAGCTGTTCTACGCAAGTCAGTGAAGACCCTAAGAAGGATCTCATGCGTAATTTAGATGCGTGATATATGAATGTGTAGACTCAAAATCTTTTCGAATTGCAATTCAACAAGTGGTTAAACAATTTTTGCAATTGCAGACAGTCGATAACTAGTCTGTTTTATATTTATTTTAACGTGAGTAAGGTTCGTTTAGCAATGGCAAAAGTCTTAGGGATGTGCGGCATCAGGTTTAGAGACGAAAAATTAATAATGCGTCTAAGACTACATCAAATAAAGCAGATACACATGTGCACCTCCACATAAAGCAACAAATTTTTTTTTTTATCATTGATCGATCTCAATACTACAATTTGATTCACAACCAAAAAGCCTCTTTAGCTATAATCCCCTTAACCAGATAAATAAATCTGTGTGGTGCAATGTACCTCTGCAAAAGAACCACATGAACAAAAAGTTAATAATGCTTTATGGTTTGAATGAAAGCTTCATGGATCTGTGAACCCATTATTACCAAAACCGCGACCAGAAAATGTAGACCCCCATACCAGATCAGGACAGTCAAGTGTCAATAAAGCAGAAACTACGTGACATATGCGGTACAAGAACACAGTGTATGGTAGTCCATGCAAGAGTCCTAAGAACACGTGCTTCTATCGAACGATTAGATTTGTTTTGCCTTACATTAATTCATGTTCCATGTAATGCTATGGTTTGGGGTGAGATAAAGCCAATGTGTCTCTGCTACATGCCTTACATTATTATTTGTACAATCAGTTAAGTAAAGCTTAACTGGTTTTACGAAAAAATACAAGGGTTGATGTATGTTTTAGAGTATTATTTTTTGTTAATAATGTCACATTAACTGTGTAAAACTTTATATTATTGTTTTTTTTACTATTCAAAAAATAAAGTCTTCGTGTATAAGGCATATCCTTTAAAGCGATGAATGTGATTTTTCATTAGAAGCTGTCATCAACAAAAACTATTTTGCATTTCAAGCAGCTATAATAATTATTATTGTTTATTATTACTGTATCTAAGTTTCTATAACTTGCAGATCCTACGGTCATAAAGTGTGAGTATTATATTTAAAAAAAAAAAATCTGGCATGTGAAAAATATAACAACTTCTGGCATATTAAGTATAACAATAACTGTAGAAAACATTTAACAATGTCTAGTAACAATTTGGTGAGCTATAACTTCTACCATAGACAAGGTAGTATGTGTCAAACAAAACAAATACAAAATTCGAGGCATTATAACGAAAATTCGCACAACATAACGTTATTTTGTGTGTGTGTGTTGAACTGTTTTAAAGTTGTTATGCTGGGTCTGTTGTCTATGCTTGTTATATTCACACTCTATGATCTTTGTTCTCTGAGACTTGGGTTAGGTAAAGCTGTTAAGCATAAAATATAAAGTATGATGAAATTCATACATTTTTAAATGTCATGAATCCAGCTACGAAGCTGTGTTATTAAAATATTCTGGAACAAGCAATATAGTCTTGGCCGGTTATCTTGTGGCCCTTTGTGTGTGTCGCTTTACTCTTTGTGCATATTGTAAATATTATATTCTAGAATAATCTATATAAGTCTAAACTTCCGCCTTATAATAAATGTGAATTATAAGAATTATTATTGTCTATCTAATTTTCAATTATAAGAAATAAAAAGTGGGCCCTGAAAGCTCTCGAATATTTTGTCTTTGTTAACATAACACCATAGCTAATTTCATTGTTGGACTACCCTCAAAAATTATGAACTTTTTACGAAACAAAAAATTACATATGGATAGACCCCATTCTGTTATGTTCGTAATTGATAAATATTTCTCATTAACAAAAATCTAACATAAAACATACCTAACTCAAAATTATAAAAACCTAATTTTTGTTATTATGAATTTTTATTTTTAGAGGATTTCTTTATAATATTATCACCTAAATAATAAATAAATGAGGGGCCTACTTTTTATTTAAAGCGCAATAAATAGATTAATGAAATAAACAAACTTTGTTGTTCCAAACACTGGAATCAATTTTGTTACACTTAAGGGCTGGTTTTTCAGTCTCTACATTTTGACCGTTTGACAGAGTTCCAATACGAAAACTGTCAAAATGTCGAAATTTTTCTTCAGTGTAATTATTTGACTATTGAAAGATCAACCCTAAACTAGATGAATACTTCTTGTATGGATGACTAAAAGTATTTATAATACGTCTTGAAATTAACAGCTGTATTTTTAGTTTTGTCTAATTAGTTTAGTCTCGTGGCAGAATTAGGCCGCGTTCAAGTGAAAAGCCGACGCAACTTGTGCCGATCAAGGCGCTTATTGGCGGCCATTACAAGCACTTATTGGAGCAGATCGGCATTCGTCGGTACTCGTCGATGCCAATTTGATAAAAGTTTGTAGATTCGGTACCGAATGCTTGCCCAGAACCGTGCGTTTACATTCTAAGAAAATCGTAATCACTTAATAACTTAAATTTTGTTTAGTATATTATGAAATCATAAATATAACACACATTTTAACTGTCAAATGAACACGATATCCTTGAACAATCGATAAGCACGTGTAGATCGGCGCTGGTTGTCTTCTTTCTACTTGAACACGGCCGAATATGTTGTACCTATGCGGTTTCAGATCTTTGTATGAATTCCGCCATGCAATTATGTAAAAAATAGTAGGTATGCAATAGACAGCTTAAAAATTTATTGCGTGCGGTAATAGATCAGTCAGTTAGTCACCTTTTCCTTTTATATATGTAACAAGCTTTTGCCCGCGGCTTCGCTCACGTTAAGTTCGATTTTACCCCCTTAGGGTTTAATTTTCACAAATCCTTTCT
This sequence comes from Hipparchia sbordonii, assembly GCA_038048805.1. Classification (NCBI taxonomy): domain Eukaryota; kingdom Metazoa; phylum Arthropoda; class Insecta; order Lepidoptera; family Nymphalidae; genus Hipparchia; species Hipparchia sbordonii. Next base: position 9,689,051 of record CM076112.1, read on the forward strand.
TAGCGAATGCTTATATCAATAAAGCTATCTGTATACCAAACAGCCCGATCCGTCCAGTGGTTTGAGCTGTGCGTTGATGGATCAGTCAGTCAGTCACCATTTTCTTTTCTACTTTTAGATATATTACAATTAGATATTATATTGCGTGGATTTAGTTTTTAAAATCCCGCGGGAACTATTTGATTTACCAGTATAAAAAGTAGTCTATGTCACTCCCGGTCCACAACTATACCCATGCAAAAAATCACTTCGATCCGTTGCGTGTTGCGGCGTGATTGAAGAACAAACTAACAAACAAACACACATTCGCATTTATAATATTAATAAGGATTGATAAATAAATCCATACGTGTAAAGGTCGGCGTTCACTTATCAATCCAGCACCTTCGCTCAGCGTCCACTCTTTGTCGACAGCTGTCAAATGAATACGATTTTTTACACAATCGCACGGCTGGTTACACTATTATTTAGGAACACGAATGACGTATATAGGCAATGTGATTCCGCCATTGTAACAGAATTGATACTACTGGACTAAAATACTACTGCTGGCCTTAAAAGTTTATATTGTTGTAAACTTTGATATAGTATCCTCCCTTTCAGATAAAATTAAAAAAAATGCAATTCGTCGTTAATATTACACATAAGACCTGTAGGTATCTTAACATAACATTGATAGAATTTCGAGTATCGACACAGAATAACGTTAAAGTAAAATCTTAACTAAACGTTCTAGTATAAAAGTCGTGCTAAACATTTTTATTTCGCAGTGTTAGGGGCTAGGGTTCATAAGCTGTATCCATAAACTTGAGCCTTAAAACAAGGGCGTTAAAGTACATTTTACTTCGGCAATTATTCTCGAAAATATCAATGGTTACGAGTTGTAAACTCATTCTGATCCTACAGACCTTACACTAAATTAGAAATAAAATAATACTTTTCAGTTTAGTTGCTCATTACGATTGAGCAATTTTTAGAGTTCCGTACCAAAATGGTAATGGTAAGAAGGAACCCTTTTCAAAACTTAAAAATAAAATTTTAGTCACTTAATACCATCGACTCAAAAGAACAGTTACTGATTGCTCAATGAAAAAATATTTTATTTTCATTGTAATACAGGCAGAAAGTTCAATCATAATGGTCTTCATTTGCAAACAATTAGGGGGAAAATGAAACGATATTTTTTACTGGTGTGGTTTTTAAAAATCAGCAATAATCCTTTACAAAAAACTTAGATATACAGTCTCGAACAAAATGTTTTTATTATTGTGACGGTTGAATTTTTCCTGCCAAGGTACGGAACCCTCGATGCCTCGTGAGACTCGTACTTGGTCAACTTTACTTAAAAAATCATTAAAGATAACAGTTCAAAGTCAAATACAGTATAAAATATAAAGCACTTCATCAAATACAAAAGGCCTTACCTACTGGTAGTAGGTACCTATATCGATAATGTAAATACAATGCTTACATATAACTGCTGATAATAATGTATGTACTTATTATTTGGTGCCCTAGTTTGCATGTAACATTTCGCGTTATCTATAAAATACATGTAAATAACGATGAATCCATACGCTTTGTTAAGTATAAGAGTGTTAAAATGTGTTTGTCAATTTTTTAACTTTTGAAGATTTTTAATAAAAAAAATAATAATTAACTAAACATGTAAAAATAAGGTATGTATGTATATAAAATATTAGCAGGACTTAGGATAAAGTTATCGCTCACTTGTACAAATCGCATGATCTTACTGAGCCTGTCAGAAGTTAGGCTATTCGAAAGAACAAGTAATTAAAAAACTCCGAATGCAGATAAGTGTAGAAATTCTACCTACACATCCATGTTGTGTAGTTTCTTAAATAGAGCTTATGACTGCAAAATAGTTTATGAAAATCAATTTGATATTGAAATTCAGTGATATGGCCCGCTATTTTTTCCGTCTCAACTGCCATTTTACATTTTACGTCTGTCATTGTGTTTTAATAAAAACAAAACCTAATGTCTATATAATACACCTCATTGATTTAAACCCATACAACCGTTGAGTTGAGATGCCTTTGATGCACAGACACATCCAGGTAGATGTGAACCATAAGCATATCTGCTATCACGCAGACTGGTAAAAAGGCTAATAAAACAAAAAATTAATAGAAAAAAAAAACTGTTGATGCGCAAAAATACCTATACATTTTCACTTATTTCTAATAACGTAAATATTAAAGATGAAGTTGCGATATATTTAAAGAAATCATTATCCACTCGAGTCTAACTTTTGGCCGGCTAACTGAGATCGCGCGTAGTGCTCCGCATCACTCCAGCACGGCACATAACTATAATTAATTTTCGAACGAAAATTAAATTTCGATGTGGACTATAAAGTCGTTCTGTGTTTTGTAATTTTACGTCCACCATCTTTTAAAGCGGTGCTGCGTTGCAGCTGTGCGGGGTTTGTGCGGTATAAGTAAGTGAGTGCAAACTCTTAGGATAATGTATTGAGATTATATTGGTGTGGACTCCAGTAAGGTTGTGACTTAAATGAGTGATTCTGCAGCTATTATATGAAATCTCACTCGCTGCAACGGATCTTGTTCTGGAGTTGAATTTGTGTAATTCTTTGTTTCATTACTATATGTGGCAATACGAAACCAACAAATTGGACTGTAATACATTAATTGGATTTAATAGATATGGATGTCAATTCTGATGTATATTTCTTGCAATTCACGAGGGCTCGTGGCTCATGGTTATGTGTGTGTCGTATCTGTGTAAGTGTGAGTGAGAGTTTGCTCGCGCCTGACTGCTTCCACCTAGGCTCCTGACAGGCACGCACACTTACGCAATGTGCATGTACACGATGTAACCACAAGTAAAGCTCACGCGCCCTCGTGAATTGAAAGAACTACAAGGATACTGAATAAACTAAAGTGACAAAACCAAAAACTTGAAATTTGTGTAAACGTTAAAATTTTGTTTTATCAATATGTATTAGTAAACGGATGGTGTTACGCAAGCTTTTATACATCGGTGCATTGTGTTTTTTGTGCAGTTTGGTTTTCTCGTCTACCATCTTGTGCCATTTCCCCCAAATAGTTTTTATAATTAATTTTGAATTAATAGCAGCTTGTAAACTTGCTTATTTTTACATGAAAATAGTCTAAACTCTGTGTCTTGGTTGTGATGATTAATTAGTTTGTGTCTGTTATTTTTTAATATTAGTTTTTAACCAAGTGTGCAAGAAAATGTATCAGGGATTCAACCCAGTTAACAGATTGAGCTCTCAGCAACGTCTCAATCCACCCTTGTTCTTCTAATAACATACATGTAAAGCCGCGTTGACACGATCTGAGTACCTATGCTCAAATCGAGCGCACTCGAATGAGTTCACTTTTCTTAGGATATCTTCTTATACGTATGTACACGAATCAATAGAATGTTCATTTTTAAGTTGTCAACTTGCTTAGATTTTAATTTGCATTTAGTTTTATAAATTGAACTAACTTGAGCACTGTCTGAGCTTGCTCTGAGCGAAAGTCATAATTCGAAGGTTGTCATACGAGTAACTAACTGATTGCACTCGGTTCGAGCGTACTTTGAACGTGTAAACGCAGCTTAGATAAAAAAAGTGTGTAAACTTGCAATTCACGAGTGCGCGTGAGCTTATCTTGTAGTTGCGTCGTCTACATGTACATTGCGTGAGTGTGCGTGTACCGTTGCTGCAGTTCAGACTTGAACAAAAGTCACAACCATAAGCACACAAGCAACTGCACTCGTGAATTGCAAGAATTTTTCCTACATATCTGCATGATATGGACATGTTTCAGATTTGTTTAATAATCTTCGAATCTAATGGTATGCTGGTAGATGTATTACCTGTTTAATTTAGCAATGATTACCCATTGGACAAAAAATATTTATTACGTGCTTTGTCGGATTTCTGTTTAAATTACAATGGGTTTAGTACGCTGAAAATGAGTATGCATTAACGCAAACTATTTTGAGCGATTTTGGTTCAACTGAAAACCCACAGTTGAGTTACTAACCGCTAGATAAAGCCCCATGTCTTTTTTATTTTATTTTTTATGACGAGTATATTGATCCCTAATATTTGAACGTTTATTTATACATAATTATAAATAAGATGAATATACCATATACACCTATGTTTTTTGACAGCAACATTTATTATTTTACTTACTGTCAGTATGTAATTAATAAGTTGAAATAATCTATTTATTTATAATAATATTATTATTAAATTCCATGACATAATATAACAATATAAACCAATTAACTGTATTCGCCCACTTGTCAATGAAATATTTGAGACTCTTGTTGTTATCTACCAGTATAATTCAAAACCTGGTCAATTAATTCGCACTATTGAATACTTTATGATTTCAAAACTTCATTTGCTATATTGGCTAGTATGATGATTTTAGATCGATTTATATAAAACATCACTTTATATTTATTTTATAGTGACTATACCTCATCCAGTGAAAATCTCATTAAATCATGGCCTCATCACACTCCACACTCCAAAAAAAATAAAATTATATTACCTACCTAGTTAAAATGTTATCGTCTCGATTCCATGTATATATATATCGGAATTTATTGAAATTTAGTTTATATCTTAAAAATTATTACGAAACATCCATGGTCAAACTAAAGAACATGCCCTATTTTGTCATAACGAAATGTAATTTAGCAATTTAAAGGTTGCCACTCACTTATGCCGCACCGCACCAGCACAACTCAAATCAGATACAAGCTCTGTTTTGTGCTTGAGCGTTGCGTTGTAAGCCTCTGTTTACGTCACAACTAGTAAGGTATCGTATGGGTATGTAACGAGTTCATATTACAGTCATAGTCCATGTAATTTGTCACGGGTAAAGTTATTTAATGAGTTGCAATGAGTTCTGCCTGAATGTGTGCGAACCTTAAGTCGGCAACTTAATTTCTTTTTTTATTGGGAAAGTTTTAAATGTAGGTAGTTTGTAATCGCTTAGAGATTTGGCTGATGAGAGAACTTTTTGTACATATATTTAACGAATCGACGAATAATGCTAAATTGTACAGTTACTTATAAATTAGAAATCGATTATCTAGGATACGCGGCCATGAATGTAATGTAATATTAATATTGTCGTGAGAGCATCACAATTTATTTAAGGGAGACTGCTGCTATGTAAAATAGTTACACTTGTTAAGTGTTGTGTACTTTGGGCCCTACGGAATATGAAATGTGGTGACAGCGATAAAAAAACCACTATTTATTACCAAACCACGGTATAGGTACATTGTATGATGAGCTTAAGTTTATTCGAAATATTCATATTTAACAAAATCTTCCTTTTTTTTTGGTAACTTAGTGCATGCGTATTATGCAGTGTCAATCTCGAGTAAACGTCCTGAGCAATTCGCGGATCTTGAGGATATATATTTTTTTAATTATATATAACTAATATACCTACTGAGATATTTTGTTTCGATTTCTAGAGGCGCTATTTATTGTATTTTTGCAATGATGATATCTTTTTTTTGTCACCGATATGATGATCTCGAAAATAGTTGTTTGAAATATTTTGCGGATAATAAAATATCTGGTTCATGATTTAGTGGATGATGGTTTCATTGCACTTTTGTAAGAGATTAATGAATATCCGAATGTACCGAATACTAGTTGGTCCTGTGGGTGGTGGTGGTAGTGGGCGGTAACTCTTTCAATAAAACCACAAAAATCTGTTTGGTCCAAAGTACAAAAACACTACTGTTGTGTATGCAAGAAGTTGTATTTCAGAATATTTTATAAACTCAAAATAGAATTACATCAGTGGTCTTATACTTGTGCATAGTTTATTTTGTATTATGTGAATAATAACAAGCAATAATAAAATTGTTATTTAGGATTTTTTATTTTATATTAACCGTTATTCTTTTTTTAACGACGACAACCTATGAAATAGCTACTGTGGCTGATTCAATTTTTAATCTCTTAAATTGACATGTATAAGGGCCTTCAAATTAGAGGCAGATGCACTGCAGTGGCGCCACTTCTCATTTCAAATTAGCGGCAGAAGCGCTACAGTGGCGCCATTACTCATTTTCATCTGCGAATTTTGTCATTCTCAGAAGCGCAGTAGCAGAAGTTACACGCGTACATTATCATTGTGGGCTGCGACTGAGCTTCTAGATATTGTTTGAAAATTAGAAGCGGCGCCACTCAGTTCTTCCTTATGTCTGTAAAAATTTGAAGGCGCCCTAAATCTCATCACTTCAACTCACGAGTTGGGAGATTGGCACATGTGATCGCGCAACACCACGGTCTCACGTCGTATTTATCATTTACAGTGCACAGAGATTATAGTTCGACGCAGTTACACAATAATGATTCAACCACAAACCTTTGTCAAATTAAAAACACGCATAATGTAAAAGAATAAAGTTAAGTTTTCAAGTGATAGTCCAGTTAGCGTGGTTGATATCTTTCGCAAAGATTCGCGCGTGCTAAAAAGCACGATCAAAAGCTTCAAATAAAGCTAAAAGGTAAGACTGACCAAGCCAGGAATCGAACCCAGAGCTATATAATCGTGATACAATAAAAGTAAACACAAAATACATACATCAGAACATACTTTATTCACAATATCTATAGTAGGTAGGTATGTATGGCGTATGGCATACAAGTCTTAAAACTACAAACAAATTGTTTCATTTTAAATTCTGTTAAACTATTTTCATTGCACAACAGCGAAAATATAATTTTTTCAGTAAATAAAATTCGAGTACAAAATTAATTACAATAAGTAGAATGTATATAAAAATATATCACTTAAGAAATAACTAATAGCTCAGAAATCATTCATAATAGGTACATATTAGCTCTTATAGTTCTTGCAATTCACGAGGGCGCGTGAGCTATAATTGTAGTTACGTCGTGTACATGCACATTCCGTAAGTACGCGTGCCTGTCAGGAGCCTAGGTGAGAGCAGTCAGGCGCCAGCGAGCTCTCGCTCCCGCTTATGCAGATACGACAAACGCCATGCGCCCTCGTAAATTGCAAGAATAAGTACAGCAGATTGCCACGAAACAGAAGCTGCGACGAATAAGGGATAATGCATGGTCAATTAATGTCAGGTCAGACTTTCAGTATGATTCCGCTTCTTTTTGACAGAAGCGAAACTGCTTATTTTATACAGCTGATCACTCACATTCGCACAAATAATTACATAATACACAAACCTACAATAGTATAACAATATTCCCAAACGAATAATAGATAAATAGCTATGGTTCTTGCAATTCACGAGGACGCGTGGCTCATGGTTGTGTGTGTGTCGTATCTATATAAGTGGGAGCGAGAGCTTGCTCGCGCCTGACCGCTCCCACTTAGGCTTCTGACAGACGTGCACACTTACTAATGTGATGTGCATGTACACGACGTAACCACAAATAAAGCTCACACGCCCTCGTGAATTGCAAGAACTTATTCCTATACAAACCTCACATGCGTGAACACATTCGTATAGCGCACGAATTTTTTCCGTGTATGTAATTTAAAAATGATCACTGGAAAATCCAGAAATATGGCGAAAGAACATTCGAAGTCTACCTGATGTTGCTGTGCTTGCAGTGTTACGTAAGTTGGTTACAATCTAATGGCCTCAATAGCCCAACGGTTAAAAGTGAAAACTGGAAAGTCGCAGGTTCAAGCCCCACCCGTTGCATTATTGTCGTACCCAGCAAAAGCTTTCCGCTTATTTGGAGGGGAGAGGAGAATATAAGTCAAATTCAGCTTAGCTGGCTTAGGATTTGAAGAGCGCCGTCGCTTTCCCCAGGAAGCAGACTGTACCTACCTTTCCAAAGTTAGATGTTATAAGTTTATTTACTGCTGGATAGGCACTGATTATATTATTAGGACCTTCGGTATTTTAAGTCACTTTAAATAGGGCTTCATGTTGAAGTATTTTTGAATGGTAAAACATCCCTTTTCAACAGGGTTTCAATTTAACTGGTTTCGCTCAGACGCTGACAAGTGGCGCCATCTTAATGACAAATAGTAAGTTACAGTGGCGCCAGAAATTGAGTAAATCAATAAACCACTCCATCCATATTTTGATTCCTCATGTGAATTTACAGAGTAATTTGTACTTTAAAAGTGTTTGACAGTTAATTCAGAAATATTCCTAAAGCATGAGTATTGAGGATTAATACATCCTTAAATAAAAAATCATGCTTATTTGAGCTACCAGCTAATCAAGAAATTTAATTTAATTTGGCCCCAACTCAAAAAATCTTAACATAAATAGTTAAAACCGATATTATGTACCTATGATTAAGATCAAAGCATATTATCAAAAATTAAGTTTCAATATTAAATAAGCTAGGACATACATATTAATTTTTACAAATAAAATTAATGGGACCACCAACGGGAATGGGTCTGCTTTTGCCTGCCTGTGTTGACATGTATTGAATTGTATTTATTTGTATTTGTATTGTATTTATTTTTACTTGTATTGTACTCAGGAAAATTCATCGTGGAAGCACTGAATACATAGCATAGTTTCAATAACAATTGTAAAAAATTTTATTTTTTTGAAAAGAGCAACCGCCGAGTTTCTTGCTGGCTCTTCTCGGCAGGAAAGGCATTCCGAACCAGTGGTAGATTCATTGACGATTCAAAAGTGCTTGTAAAAAGTTTATTTGAATAAAAAATATTTCTATTTCTATTTCTATTTCTATTGCATTATTTGTGTATCACAATAAACTTAATAATAGAGGAAACTACCCTACTTTAGCAAGATTAATAAATTGCACTTACTTTCAAAAAATACTCAAATGACAACTCAATCTCATACAAATGTCAGCCAATACAATAAATGGTCAGTCTAAAAATAAAATTAATGGGAAGCCAGACAAATGAAACTACTGAAAAAAAAAATTGAATTATAATTTCTACAGTACTTATGTATAATTTATAACTCTGTAGAAAATATTTGACATTAGTGAAGGTTTTTTTTATATATACATATATAATGTTACAGCTATGTTAGTTGTTTGCTTAAAGTGCCAATTGTTGGATAGTTTCCTGTATATTAAATAAAAATAAAATTATGATTTGATTACAAAACAATAACTTTTCTCTACTTACTATTAATATAATATGCACATATTAACTAAACCGCACTAAAATCCATAGAGTATTTTAGAAGAACTAAGTGCACAGACGTGGTGATAGCAACTATATAAAAAAGTCGATGCTGTGCCTTGGCTCAACTCCATTCCATTTTTTTTGAAGAGAAAAATAAGAAATTAAAAATCACCCCCTTCTACATACAAAATGTAACTGCCATGAAAAGCATGGCCAGAAAAGAAACCTTCCGTCACAGACGTAGTTACAGTAAAAAATACAATTATTATTTTATTGACAATGGTACCAGTATGAAGTCGTTTTGTAACTTGGAGTGAACGCATAATACACAGAAACTGATCTGTACTTCAGCATTGCAGCATTAATCAGTAATGAAAATTTAACCATATTTAATTCTCGACGTAACAAAAATGTAAGATCAACATTTATCCGTAATCAGTCCCATATGAAGTCAATCCTTTATATTGAATTGCAAATGAAACAGCTGCATCTAAAAAGTCATAATGATTATTGTCATTTGAGTTTACATTATCCTCTCCATCGTACCCAGTGTTACTACTATTTGGATTATCAGACTCACTAAAATATTGATATGAAAAATTTGATGTGTCAGGGTAAAACGATACAGGTAAATTGTTGTTAGCATTTTGCTTAACATCGTTTGACGACCAGGCCATATCAAAGTCATTGGACGAGCTTTCGTCAATTTGATTCTGATCGTTGGTACAAGGATTTGATTCCTGAATTGTTTCATCGTCTGATGGTAGAGGACTACTGGGAGGTGATAAGGACAGATCTTTACTTGAGTAGTTACTCTGAGATAAGTTGTTTGTTTCATTGCTACACGAGCTCGAGTTATTCTGTAATCCGTGTGCTGATATTGCCATGAGTATGGCTTCATTCTCAATACTGTTGTCACCAGGCAGATTGTTAATAAACTCTGCTGCGTCAAGGGCGAGCACCCTATTATTGTCCATATCTGCAGGGAGGGGCGCTATCATCCAGCTATCTAGTACACGATTTATTGTATTGTCAACAAAACATTTGGCCATCTGAAACAAAGAAATCTATATTGAAATATGCTGTTCATACTAATAGACCATCTATTATAATTAAATATATTAAGAATTTAGTAAACATTGGTCCCAAACTTCATCTGCGAAGAGTTAGGTTTAAAAAAGTCCTTCAGAACCTCTACATTTTCCATAATGAAATATGGATAAAAGATAGCTTTTGCTACTTCAAGTTTTCAACTATAGCTATGCAAAACATCCAAGAAAATCACATCAATCAGTTTTTCATTGCACAGTGGTATATCCAGATTTTATTTTTATTTAAAGCAAAGTTATTACCTGTCTCGCTTGCCACCTTGCTATACACTGGTCTTCAGCATCCTTATTAGAATACACCAATGATTTAGGTACAGGAATGTGTTCATTACTACTACTACTTTCACTTAAGTTTCTGCTAGTCTCAAAGGAGCTCACATATCTAGGATACGAGAGTTTTTCCGCTGACACACTCGCACTTGGTAATAACGCGTTACTGTCGGTGATTGAGTCTAACGTGTTGAAATCCTGCTTCAACAAATAGTCGCCCAAAATTTCGAGATTCTGTTCAGTATTTCCGACTAACTTAGCATCGTGTTCCGACGAGGAGCCGGCTCTTGCGGTGTCCGCCTTCGATTTCGCCTCGGATAACTCATTTCTCAAATGATATTTCCCCTTTACTTCCCAAGCAAAACGTGCCTTCTTCAATGGGCGTTGAGGCTCGGTACCGTCGCCATTTTCTTGACGCTTACACGAAGATTCCCCTGTGGCCCCAGGAAGGTTCATCGCGGGATGTTTATCAAAATAGTCATTAGTAAACAAACACTGACATCATTAATTACTACCATATGATTCAATGACAACTCGTTAATTAGGGTATTTTATCATTTGTTTTTTCATGTTATCTACCACGAGCACTATGAAACAATATAAAACAAGTGAGTGAAAATCACTTAGATGTAAAAAATGGATAATTTACAAGTTAAACTAGCATAAATATAAGAAAAATTAAGTTCTTTGTGCTTCCAATAAGCCTCGCACAAGTACTTTGCGTTACTTTTTAATCTGTGGAATCTCAAATCTGTCAGCAAGTTGTGAAATGTTATGATGACATTTCAATGACATTTCATTACTATATATATAGCTACTCGTGCTGATTCACTCACTCACTCACTGACTCATTGATCACCTCTCCTGTAAAATTTTGTATGGAAAAATTTTTTTTCACTCACAGTTTCGTATAGAGGACAAAAATTCATTCGGAGGAAAAATATGGAGAGAGCTGATGATTGAGGATTTCGGAGACGGGTGAGGAGCACCGGCCAGGGTATCGAAGATAGGTGGAGGGTGTTTAACCAAATGTCACTCGAAACCTCATCCAATTGGCAAAGAGCCGAAAAAAAACTCCAAAATGGCGGATTCAAGATGGCGGCCATACAAATTTCGTCGGTGTCTATCTCGGAAACTATAAAAGATGGAAGATTAGTTTCTTGGAAAAGAATGATCAAGACCCGAAGGTCTACTTGATGAATAGAAAAAAAAATCAAGATGGCGGAATTAATTTTTTTTCCATACAAAATATACGCAAGAATTTAATAAGGTTATTTTCCAAATTTCTGATGGTTTCGTATGGAGGACAAAAATTCATTCGGAGGAAAAATATGGAGAGAGCTGATGATTGAGGATTTCGGAGAGGGGTGAGGAGCACCGGCCAGGGTAGCGAAGATAGGGGGGGGGTGTTCAACCAAATGTCACTCGAAACTTCATCCAATTAGCAGAAAGCAAAAAAAAAATCCAAAATGGCGGATTCAAGATGGCAGCCATACAAATTTCGTCGGTGTCTATCTCGGAGACTATGAAAGCTGGAAGAGTGGCTTCTGGAAAAAAGATGATCAGGACTCGATGGTCTACGTGATGAAGAGAAAAAAATTCAAGATGGCGGAATTTATTTCGCTATACAAATTATATGGCGAATTTATTACGGTCCCTTTTCCTGATAGTTTTGTATAGAGAACAAAAATTACTTCAGAGGAAAAATATGGACAGAGCTGATGATTGAGGATTTCGGAGAAGGGTGAGGAGCACGGCCAGGGTATTGAAGATAGGTGGGGGGTGCCCAAACAAAAATTACTCGAAACCTCATTCAATTGACAGTGAGCTGAAAAAAAATTCAAAATGACGGATTCAAGATGGCGGCCATATAAATTTATAAAAAGATGATCAAGACCCGTAGATCTACTTGGAGAACAGAAAACACGCGGTTCGCTTTAGCGAGCCGCGCACCCACGCGCCCTACTAGTTATAAATATAGCTACTGGGACTGATTCACTGACACACTGATTCACTGACTCATTGATCACCTCTCCTGTAAAATTTTGTATGAAAAAAAATTTTTTCACGCATGGTTTCGTATAGAGGACAAAAATTCATTCGGAGGAAAAATATGGAGAGAGCTGATGATTGAGGATTTCGGAGACGGGTGAGGAGCACCGGCCAGGGTATCGAAGATAGGTGGGGGGTGTTCAACCAAATGTCACTCGAAACCTCATCCAATTGGCAGAGAGCCGAAAAAAAACTCCAAAATGGCGGATTCAAGATGGCGGCCATACAAATTTCGTCGGTGTCTATCTCGGAAACTATAAGAGATGGAAGAGTGGTTTCTTGGAAAAAGATGATCAGAATCCGAAGGTCTACTTGATGAATAGGAAAAAAATTCAAGATGGCGGAATTAAATTTTTTCCATACAAAATATATGCAAGACTTTAATAGGTTCCTTTTCAAAATTTCTAATGGTTTCGTATAGAGGACAAAAATTCATTTGGAGGAAAAATATGGAGAGAGCTGGTGGTTGAGGATTTCGGAGACGGGTGAGGAGCACGGCCAGGGTATCGAAGATAGGTGAGGAGTGTTCAAACAAAAGTCACTCGAAACCTCATCCAGTTGGCAGGGAGCTGAAAAAAAATTCAAAATGGCGCATTCAAGATGGCGGCCATACAAATTTCGATGGTGTCTATCTCAGAGAGTATAAAAGATGGAAGATTGGTTTTTCAGAAAAAGATAATCAGGACCCGATGGTGTACGTGATGAATAGAAAAAAATTCAAGATGGCGGATTTTTTTTTTCATATAAATTGTATGTAGATACGGTTCTTTTTCGAAATTTCTGATAGTTTCGTATGGAGGACAAAATTTCATTCAGAGGAAAAATATGGAGAGAGCTGATAGTTGAGGATTTCGGAGACGGGTGAGGAGCACCGCCAGAGTATTGAAGATAGAGAGAGTGTTCAAACAAAAGTCACTCGAAATCTTATCCAATTGGCAGTGAGTTGAAAAAAAATCAAAAATGGTGGATCAAGATGGCGGCCATACAAATTTACTTAGAGAGTATACAAGATGGAAGAGTGGTTTCTTGGAAAAAGATGATCAAGACCCGAACATCTACTTGGTGAACAGAAAACACGCGGTTCGCTTTAGCGAGCCGCGCACCCACGCGCCCTACTAGTTTCATTATAAAGCTCTAGACACACCAACAAAACGATCCAATAAAAAAAACATAGGGTGTTCAATACCCATACTTACCATTTTATTTATTACTAGAAGCCCGCGCCGACTTCATCCGGGTTGAAAATTAAATATTTGTTCTTGTGAGCTTCTTATAGGAGACGATTGTCAATAAGATCACCACAGGAACCACACGAATATCCCGCACCGATACCCGCCACCGTGCCCCGCCGCGCCAGCCGACACCATTTTTTTTATTTTGTCGCGCGGAAATATTAATTTTCCGATAACTCCTAAGACATTTATTTAAATTGTTTAGTGTAAAGGGCAAATATGTTCTAAATTAAATACTTACGATAATAAACATATTTATTTAGATATAGATTGACATCACATCGGTTAAAGAAGCTTCGAAAATAATTCATTATTTTTAATCAAAATTTGAAAGATAGAAATGGTTACTGTAAAATATCCTTAGAATATAGACATATGCTATCGCGGACTTTTTTTTAGAACTCTTTAAGAGGAACAATTCACCCATACATCATTTTCATCCAATAACAGTATATGACCCAGCGCACGCCTTGAAAACGTTTAAGAGTCAAAAAAATTTCCGACTTCTTTAACAAATTTGCACATAATATCTAGCCATAATACATTTATTAACATAATTATAGCCTATAACCATCTTGAATAATGTACCTTTGAAATGGTAAAAGAATTATTGTAATAGGTGCGGTGGTTCCAAAGTTTGCTCCGGACATACATACAAACTCACAAAATTCGCGCTCTCTCTTTATTATAATAGTATAGATATAGATGTTGTATGCCCACGATTTTTTCGTTACTGGCATTATCAATCAATAAAAGTTTCTTTCATATGAAGACAACTACTCATATTATCTGAAGAAGTTTTAATTTCTTAATTATAATAATTTCAATATGAACGGACTTTCTCTGAGCATTTTCTTCAATTATGAAGAAAATCCTAAAAGAATGTTTGTTCAGCTGTTTTTAGTGGTTTTTAGTTTTTAATAAAGTTAAAAGACTTATACCTACCGTGGTACCTACGTGATAGTCAATGGATCTAGTCTGTGCACTCTGTGACGAGTGACATGTGTCTGTGATGTGACCTCTCTGTCTCGTTGGTCTAGCGGTTAGTAAGTTCGTTCGCTGATGAAGTCCGGGGTTCGATTCTTAGTACGGGCCAAAAATGTAGGTACTTATCGGGTTTTTCTGTCAAGAAATTGTCAGTACCTACTAGCCCAGAGTTAAGGAAATAGGCGGTACCCTCGTGCCTCTGAAAGCATGTATAGCCGTCTCGGTCCTGCGCCTGGTCTCTCTCCGATCGTGTAAGATTTCCGTCTCATGGGACTATGAGAGTGAGGGAATAGAGGGTGCCCCTGTATTTGCCTATACTTGTGCACTAATATCTTCCGCGCAAATAGCTGCCGTAGCTGGATTCGATCAGGATATTTGGGTTCTTATTCCACGAGAAATACCTACGTATTAGGGCAGGATTTTACTTAGCGATAGATGGATGGAAAGAAACCTCTGAAATAGTTTCATTTTGTGGTCTTAATTTTATCAATCACTTCAAAAGGGCCAACGTCTACGCCACCCTAGATTAAGGTGTTACGCCTTGTAGAATTAGGACGTGTAGAGTAAGAAGCTCAGGGGCCCAAGTCTGCTATTGCAATTGTAGTTCAATTGTCTATCAATGACATCCCAATTGCTACTTTTAGCAATTTTGGTAGTCTACTAATTCAATGGCATCACAATTGTTTTCCGATGGTTTGCCACTGACACATCTAGCTTTGAATCTAGCTTAAATAAACATTTTGAATATGTAGTTTTTATGAAATTCATTTCGGCAAACGCTTTTTAAACTAATGGTAATACCGAGGTATCATTGAATTACAATCAAATTATAAGAAATCGAACGACCATTGTGAATTTAGTAGACTACGAATTTTTGGACTAATAATAAATGAATTGTAATTGTATATATGTTTCTGTATTTATGTGGTGTACAATAAAGTGTATTCATTTCATTTCATTTCATTTCATTTTCATTTCATTTCATTTCATTTCATTTCATTTCATTTCATTTCATTTCATTTCATTTCATTTCATTGTATTGCGGTTCAATGACAATGACATGTAAAATAGCAGACTTGGGGCCCAGATCTCATGTAGAGCCACTACATGAGATCTGATAACTTTTTGACAGTGCGAGTCATATGGTCTCGTGTTGACAAGATTTTACATGTAAATCTTTTTGGTGGGATTTATTATACTCGTTATCTACTTACTACTAATAAAATTCGGTTTGGGAGAATTATTTTCTCAAGTGAAATGTCCATTCATTAGAGATTGAGACAGATTAGAACGTAAAAAACGAAAAGGAATAATCTATCTACCTACATCCCAGCTTATCGGATTTTGTTCTTATCTTCAGACAATGCCGCATAACAAGAACAAAAACCTACCAAGTTTGAGATTGTTAACCAAGGGTTCCGTGGAAGTTCTTGGAAGGAAAAACTATTCGTACCTAATTTTGTATTCTCCTCACAAAAATAAAGTACCTATTATGTTTGGGACAACATAACATAAGCATTTAACGCATAAGAAATATAGGGGTGTTATAAGCTTGATGTGTGTATCTGCGTGTCTATGCGTCTTTGTTCCTTCATAGCTCCCTAATGAATGGACCGATTTTGATGTGGTTTTTTCTGCTTGAAAGCTAACGTAATCGAATTAGATCTTGCTCATTTCTCATTTGGTTAAAAGTAGGTGCGATTGATTTGGATGTAGGTAATGTTACTTCGGATTATTTCCAAGTCATGGAAACCTTGACTTGATGCTGCAGAATCAAACAGTCTGCGGGATACGCAATTCCTAAGCAACTTACAGCAGATATAGTGTTTGGGTTCATTAGAATGCTCTTAATGAGTAGGTGTTAAATAAATAATGATCTGATGATGGAACAGAATTAAAGTGGGTAACAGGATATCATGTATACCATACAAAGTCCGACGAACAAATACTCACATATCAAGGGTGTTTCTCAATTTACACTTGTTTCTAAGAAAACTGTTCTTACTTGCTCTTCTTCGTAAATCCCGATCAATCTAAAAACTTGAAATTGCACCAGTAATTTTAATAATTTAAGCCAAAGGGCTTTAACACAGAATGACAAAGTAGTCCTGTAACATCGGTGCAGTATTCCGACTCTGAAGTACGGAACCCTAAACACAACGCTCGAGCTCAACAAGACCCCACAAAGTCCAGACAAAATTCACAGTAACAAGATATCGTAAGACATTGACGCCTAATCACCGGCGAAGGGGGCGGAGGTCCAGAATTAGTTAATTCAATGATTGTGGTCAGACGACAGTGCCCATGCGTCGCGCGAACGCTGCCCAAACTACTACTAGTTATTTTTGTAAATACAAATACGATATTTTGGATAACTCGCACTTGGATTTTGAATAAAAATGCAGGTATTTATAACTGATTTTCGTATATTCTTATGTACATTTTAATTAAAGAGGTCATAGATGTAATATTTGTTTGATGCGTGATACAAGTAGTACTTTGAGTAATAAACCTGCACGTAAGATTCTGATGCGTTAATTCAAGACGTGTTTAGGCAAATCAAGAGTGAGATTACGACTTATTAGGTCTATGGCATCAAAGTTTTTCGTATATTCTTGTGTATATTTTAATTAGGGAGGTCATAGGTGTAATATTTGTTTGATGCGTGATACAAGTAGGTACTAAACTTTGAGTAATAAACCTGCACGTAAGATTCTGATGCGTTAATTCAAGATGTGATTGACGTTACGACTTATTAGGTCTATGGCATCAAAGTTTTTCGTATATTCCTATGTATGTTTTAATAATTAGGGAGGTCATAAGTGCAATATTTATTTGATGCGTGATATAAGTACTTTGCGTATTAAACCTGCACGTAAGGTTCTGATGCGTTAATTCAAGACGTGATTGAAGCAAATCAAGAGTGACGTTACGACTTATTAGGTCTATGGCATCAAAGTTTTTCGTATATTCTTATGTAGGTATATTTTAATAATAAGGGAGGTCATAAGTGCAAAAATTTGATGCGTGATACCGTGAGTTATAAACCTGCACGTAAGATTCTGATGCGTTAATTCAAGACGTGTTTAGGCAAATCAAGAGTGATGTTACGACTTATTAGGTCTATGGCATCGAAATGTCTATGGTCGATCTATTATTAATTATATGGTAGATTTGCTATCAAACCAAATAACATACTCGTAAGTTTAATTAATTTGGTGCAGTTTCAAACTGTCTGTTCACCACTAGATCTTTAATGTGAGAGCTTGTTTATATTCCCCGGTTCCTAATATTCTATCTACTTAAATATCTTAATCTTTTAATTGTATGGACTTTTTCGACCGTTGATAGGAAACTTGTCGACAAATTGCAGATATATTGAATACAAAAACCAGGGTAGATCCAACTTTGGCCTAGACGACTAAAAATATAATTCATTCAATTTCATATATTATATGAAATTGAATGAATTGCGTCGCTGCGGCGTTTTAATAGGTTTTCGTCTAAAATATTAGATTAGGCATTACTTAAGTAGGTATCTAGATTTATGTAATTGATTATATTTATTTAATTATTGTTATCGTTGATTAACTGTATAGCTTTACGTAGGTAACGGCGGTTTATCGTATCAATAAGATTATGTACTTAGATATCCTGTGTAGGTCTGCGTTATTTAAATTCAGTAGTTTAGATAATCAATAGGTAGGTATTTCCGGTTATAATAAACTGGAGTTACCTACAACTTCATTATTATTTATTTTATTATTATTTACGTATTAATTGCATGTATTAGAGACGTCGTCGTAGTACACTACGTCTTTTATAAATTCAAATAAATAGGTGTACTTAAAGGCAAAAACGTCACTGGTGTATGAAAATGGGTCTGAAAAGCTGTAACTTTTCATTGTGTAAAACTCAAGTTATTACTCAATTATTATAGTTAGTAAGTAACTCAACAGCTTATTTTCAACGTAGTTCGTACCTCAAGTCGTTTCTGAGAAAAAGGGCATTGACAAACACCCAGATGGACAACAAAGCGATCCTACCTATCGGTACCCTAAAAATCATTGAGAAAATATAAATTATTTTTTAATCAGGCAACATCCTCATTTTAATCGGAAATGACGTCATCTATATCTAAGTCTATGATGAGCTTAAGTTTTTGACCGCAGACTATAGTAATTATTCCTACATTTAATATTGTCTTTTACGTCTAACATTTTTAAATTTTTTCAGCGAATATTGGCGGGTGTTGTTTTGGCACTGTCGTGCATGACAGCGCTTTCAGCGCTTCAGATGACAGATGTCCAGCTGGAGAGAACCCTGGCCGACCGGGCCACTATGCAGCGGCACATCAGATGTGCGTTAGGAGAGGGGCCATGTGACCCGGTTGGAATTAGACTACGAAGTGAGTTGTTTTATTAATTGCCTATGAGGTTTAACCTGCGACGCGAGAGGTTCCTACGTGTTTATAAAACTTAACTGGTTTGTTAAAAAAAAAAGAAGTAAGTCACGCTACATACGTAAAATATGTAAAACCATGCAAAAGTTACTTCTTTGGTGGGAGGCTTTGGTCGTGGCTAGTTACCACCCTACCATCAAAGACATACTTACTTACACCTTTCAAGTTAGAGTGGTACCAACTCAAACTGCACACCTTCAGTTGAGGTTGTAGTCTATCTAGTCGTGAATGAAAAAAAAAACCAGTCGATTCGACTCGTCGAACGAAGTTAGGTATGTTGTTTAGTAAAAAAGTTAATTTAGAAGTCATTAATTAATTAGTTAGTTAATTCTCTATTCCATATTAATTTAAACTCACTTTTATTAAGGACCAATTTCTTTAGATGCCGTTCAATATAAATACGTATTTATATTTGGTACCTTTCCGTGAGAAAGACATAAGTACCTTATGTCTTTCTCAACTAGCAGAACAGGAAAATTAATTATGCTTTAAAGTTTGACAACGAAATGTGTTTTGTAAATACACTTAAATGAATCATGCTCATTCCTAGAATTACCATGAGTTTTGTATTGTACCTACCTATATTGTGTAGGTAGGTAATGTTATTGAATTCTGACCACAAATCTACTAGCACGCTTGCAGCTAGCTAAAATGTGTAATTTAAAAAGAACAATTTGTTACTGATGCAATAATTTCTTCTTTTATGTAGGTATGTACTATATCATAATCGTGCCCATTTATTACTTAGACACCTATACCAAAAGATACTAATCTTTTATACTTTACCTATCTATTTATTTCTATTTTTTCGTCATCGCGTGGTGACCGCATACCATCAGTGAAGACCGCAGTCACTGGCTAACTTATCATGACCAATAATAATATAAGCATAAAAATTCTTTTTACCAAACCAAATTCAAACGCCACTACAAAGTATATCAATTGTGCCTATAAAATTTGAAGAGTTCCCTCGATTTCTCCAGGATCCCATCATCCGATCCTGACCTGATGGCAATGGGACCACCTGGGAATATGCTCTTTCAAACAAAATAAGAATTTTCCAAATCGGTCCAGGCGTCTTCGAGTAATCGGGGAACATATATAAAGATAAAAAAAATATTCCAACGAATTGTTAACCTCCTCCTTTTTTTGGAAGCCGTGTAAAAAACAAAAATGAACTCTTCTATTTCAGCACTCGCGCCGCTCGTTCTTCGAGGTTCGTGTCCCCAGTGCTCAGCGCAAGAGACTAGGCAAATTCGTCGAACGCTCGCCTTCGTCCAGCGAAACTATCCCTGGGAATGGGCAAAAATCGTCCGTCAATATGGCTGAATAAATACACTGTTTTTCGTACTATCATTGAAGAAATGAAGCTACACTGCCATAGTATAATATTAACTTATAAAATGTAAATTATATCTTACTTTATAGCTGGATTTTATACGTTTCAAATTTCAAAATAAAGAGTGAACAATTTCACACGTGCTAGATTCATAGGTCATACAAAACTTCGCCCACTAGGTACCTAGTAGGTACCTACCCAACGCCAACCGGATGAATCCACATGGCAAGTGTATGCCTACCCATGGTACATACGATTTAAATTGATATAATGAGAACGAAATACGATACTAATTTCACAGTGGAAGCGTACTGGGCCCATAACCTGATAAGGGAAAAAAATACTTTTTTAAAGAAAAAAACTGTTTTGGACATTATAGCGGAAAACAAGAGTAAAAAGCGTGTTTTGTTTTCAACCATGATACCTATATGTTAAAAAATAAGGAGTTTAACTTACCCACTTTGATTTAAGTAGCTTAAGTATCAAGTAATTTTTTATTTTTGTACCCATCGGTCCTTGATTTTATTTAGCTTAGATATATTTGTAAAATTTAATTAAATTATGATTTGATTTAGAAATCGATTTGTTTTTATTGATACCAAAGCAATCGAAAGAAAAACAACACAAAACACACGCTTATTATTTTTATAACACAAAACGTTGTGGTTTTTTACGACCCAGATACAAATAAAACAAAATGACGTCTATTAAGTAGAATCTTTTACATAATAAAAGTAGTGCTAGTGTTTTCTCAGTCTATTATTATTATTTTAAGCTAGGAACACATTAATGTGGTGCCATCTGATCAGATCCAATAGCATCCAATAGACTTTAAAGCCGGAAGGGTAACTTACGTACCTTACAAGTTAAATTCCAAAAAATCTATAAAATTATGCAGGTTCAAAGATTGATTAAGTTCTTACTACTTACCTAATATTCAAATAAGAATCAAACTTCCATCATATGAAGTGCGCTCGAGGAGACTTTTCTTAGAGACTTGATACAGTAAGAGCCCTGATCGCGCAGATAAGTACCATGTAGTTCTAGGAAAACGGATACGTATAACGTCGATATTCCACCTTCAGAAATCCTGCTTACACAATACTATTATCAACAGACTGCAACCCTTCAATGACTCACTACCAAACGCTGGTCTTCTCTTATCATAGGCCATATTCTACCACCCGGCCACGTTCCAATGCAAATTGAAAGTCTGAACACTTTTGATAGAGCAGCGATAGCTTACTGATTAATAGTGTAGTCTCCTATTCGTGTGGGTTGCTGGTTCGATTTTGGGACCTCTGACTTTTGGAAGTTATGTGCGTTTAAGCAATACATAATATATAATTTCAATGTTGAAGGTCATCACCAGGAACATAGGCACACCTGACTTCTCAATAATGTTCTCAAAATTAAAGCCTCAATAGCCCAACGATTAAAGGTTTACTGACAACTGTAAGGTCGCAGGTTAAAATCCCACCCGTTGCACTATTGTCGTACATACTCCTAACACAAGCTTTCCGCTTATTTGAAGGTGATAGGAGGATATTAGTCAACTTCAGGTGAACTCTGCCGAATTACAATCTCGCTTGCTGCACATATAGTGAAATCCTGGCTTTACCCATTATACTGTCACGTAACGAATGCATAGTACACGCACCGGAGTCGGTAAGGTGGGGTGGACCGTGGAGTTAAGTAAGACGTAAGTTGTTACGCGATGTCGAGCGTCCGACTTGACTCTTGAGCATTCTCTCTGTTCAATCGAAACGAGCGTGTCTCTCGCACGCACCTGTGAAACAGTTTAGAAATCATAACAAATTGAAATCCGGGTCATTTGATACGAAAGTAAAAGTGTCACAAGGAATAACGATGCAGGTAAGCGTTTGGGGTTTTTTGTTTTTCTTTCACGCGTTTTCCTGTTCGTGACCCGTTTTCGAGTTGGCGATATGTTTCGATGCATGTTGTTGGACTAGAAGGGCATAATTTGTTCGATATCGAGTGTTTTTTGTGACGAATTCACTTTTGTTTTTTTTTAAATACGGACTAAGGCCAAAAATATTTCTATATACTATTTACAGCAATAGTAAATGTAGTATAGGACATAGATACTTATAACTAAAATAAATAATAGATGTTGCTATGTTAATACACTGATTTATTAATAATAAATAAGAGATTAGTAAATAAATAATATGCCCTTTTTATGCAATTTTTGTACCTATAACTCGACTCTAGAAAAAAGTGAAACATTATTAAATCATCATTATTATTAATGAGAGTTGTGTTATATTATATTGCCCACGGGCCTATTGATCACAATCACTACCTAATATCCAAACATTACTAATATCTTTACTTCCTTACTAATATTTTGACTAGTATTATAAATGCGAAAGTGTTTGTTTGTTTGTCCTTCAATAACGCTGCAAAACAGCCGCGGATCGACATGATTTTTTGCATTGATAGTTTAGGACCTGGAGAGTGACATAGGCTACTTTTCACTTTTACTTACTTAATCAAAGAGTTTCCGCGGGATTTTAAAAACTAAATCTACGCGGACGAAGTCGCGGGCTTCAGCTAGTATTTTATTATATTTTATACATTACATAAATACGTTTATATTTTTACCTAATTCTCCTCTGATTTTCACATGGAAAATGATTTGTGGAGTGATATAAAACTTTTATGTAACTATTTTAAAATATCGTAGAAATCGTGTTTTGGTCATGATAAAGACATCAACGCACTTCGGGTTCCTCATAAGTTAATTTATCTCTACATACCTCTTTATATGTAGAGGAGTGTCGATAAACTTTATTAAATCTTAAAACTGAATTTTCATCATAAAATAAACTAGGTGAAGGACGATAGTGGATACAAAGTGGCAATTTTTATAATTTACTTGAACTTGATTTTAATAATTATCCTCAATTTTTGGTTGTCTCGTATATACCTACTTACACTAGCTTTTGTCCGCGACTTCGCCCGCGTGACTTAGGTTACTATTTTCCCGGGGTAAAAGGTCACTTTCCTTGCCATCAAAAACCCCGTTCAATACAAATTGTATGAGAAAATGAAACTTTTTTTTTTCGTGAATTTTTCCGATATTTTAATAGTTATTCTGCTATTCGGGATGGAGATAAATACAAGAAATCAAAAACCATAAAAATCGGTCCAGCCGTTTTAGAGTTTACAAGTATTCTAACTTTGCTTTATAAATTATCAATGAAGATTATATTTAACACTCTTTTGTGTTACATGGTCAAGTTATCGAAAATTTTAATAACTACGATTGTAGATTCAATAGGTGTCATTATTATTATTAGAACTAGACCTCGGAATAGCATGTGATTTTCGGTTATATTTTTGGCTTATGTGATTTTTTTTGATCTACGGTCAAATATATATTTTGTACACTGCATTAACGCCTTTAGAAGTTATACCTAAGCACAGACAAAAAATGATTGCGTTTATAGATAGACACGATAAACTGTACTTAGATACCTACGTAACAAATTGTACGAAAATATTTGAAGTTAAGTTAGTTTCTTGCAAGAAAAAGAATGAGGTTTGTAAAGACATTGGATTTCACTTTTCCGTTCTCTTCTTTCCTTGGTGGTCCCATTGTCATCAGGTCAGGATCTGATGATGGAATCCTGGAGAAATCGTGGGATCTCTTCAAATTTTATAGGCACAATTGATATAGGTACTTTATAGTAGCGTTTGAAGTCGGTTTTGTAAAAGGAATTTTTACGTTTTTTACGTTTATTAATTATGTAACATTTTTTCTAATTTTTCCAAGGTTGCTCGGTCCCTAAAATAAATAATGAGAGTATAGCTGTTTTATCAAGCATTTCCTGTTTCTTTGTCACTTTTATGGGCTATATTTGACAAAGGTTCGTAACTCCGAGATAAAGCTTTTATGAGAAAGACAC
Organism: Hipparchia sbordonii; assembly: GCA_038048805.1. Taxonomy (NCBI): domain Eukaryota; kingdom Metazoa; phylum Arthropoda; class Insecta; order Lepidoptera; family Nymphalidae; genus Hipparchia; species Hipparchia sbordonii. The sequence goes on from CM076112.1 coordinate 9,713,598, forward strand.
ATCCTTGGCCAGAAACAGAAACCAGACGTGACGTGGTCACGGTTGCAGATTCCAGCCTTTTTATACTTTACACTAGCTATTACGCGCGACTTCTCTGTGTGGGTTCATGTTTTTTGGAAATCTTGTAGTATGCCTTTGTTTTTCTGGGACAATGACATACTTAAGTAACTCCTTAGCGACTTGGTTAAATGCTCTAATTACTTATTATTTATTGCCGATCTTAGCTCCTTAAGAAGAGTTGCCAGATTATACAACCGAAAAGGTGGACAGACCAGCCAGTTTAGCCGCACATTTGGGTAAAAGGGCCGGGCACCTTTAATTTTTGGTCATAGTTAGAAAGTAGGTATACCACAAAACTTTTTTTGTAAGTTAAAGGAGGCTTTATACCACTTACCATAAAATCTTCTGAAATTCATTAAAAAATCACCTATCAAAAGCCCGGCAGGCTGGACACCGTCTAATTGGCCGCACACGTAACCAAATCGTAAAAAGCCTGACTTTAACGCGAATTGTGTGCGTGTGTGTGTGTATGTATATGATTTTGATTTTGTTTTTTATTTGAAAGGTGAATTAGTCGGGAGGTATTTTTAGCTATGTTTGATGAAAATCGGTCCAAGATGGCCGCCGCCCCAAAATGGCAGATTAGATATTTTTTCACAACTCCTTCAATATGGGTATCAAATGAAAGGACTTGACTAGTAGAATACTATACATTATGGTAAATTTCAAATCCAAGATGGCCGCCACCACAAAATGGCGAATTACATTTTTTTTTAATTTCACATGTTTTAAATTTTCAATTTACACTTGTTTTGTATCTGGGTCCACTCTTACCAATCCTCCTTTATTTTTTCCTACCAAAGAAATCTTGTCATGACAGTCCACTCAACAGACTGTCGCATGACTAAGTGATTAAATAGCCATACAAATATGTATAAGAAACTTGACGGAAACTTGTCACCTAACAATGGCCTTATTTTTAAATTTACATGAATTATTATTATTACCTAGGTACGTTATACAATATGAATGTATTCATTTGTCTACTGAGTGCTACCCACTTACTAAGTTAACTTACTGAAACTTATTTTAATGCTTAATTAAGACCGTCATCATTATAAAGTATCTACTTAAGATTTTGACATTTTGTTCATACAGCAAACAAAAAACATTTGGATTGATGAATAGATATGTGTTAGTCCTTGGTGCTACAAAGAATGTACCAATTTGGCTGAAAATAATGGAGATAGTTCATACCCAGGATTAACACATAGGCTCATTTTATCCCGGGAATTTAAAAAGTATGGATAGAGTGATGGATATCTAATCCATCTTCTAAATAATAATAAGAGTACTAAGATACGTCACTTTTTCACGAATATATCATCAAATAGGGTATTGAAATGTGGACTTACATTTCAATGGGGCTTTGTTCATGTCTTGAGAAGTACCTAAATAAGGTCACACAACGATTTGTAAACCGCATCTAACAATAAGGATTTCTCATGAGGGAAAAATTGTCGTAATATATCGCAGTCGCGAAATATTTAACTCTTTGAATAACCTGAAACAATAGAAGTATTAGTAGGTACTAACTAAACCTCAGTTTGTTCCCGCTGGTCTAAAGCATAGGTTCTCAACCTGGACGATAACGTCCCCTTGTGGGTGTTTGAGACTTTCAGGAGGACAGTAGAAGACCCAGAGAAAATAAAAGGGCGTGGACCGGTAAAAAAAAATAGTCTAATAAGAAAAAAAACACACTAATTACGTACTAAATAAAGTATACTTTAATATCGCTTAATTTTTGTTATTTTATATATTGTAATCATTTTTTCAAGTGTGAGTAAATTCTGATATTTCTGTACTACGGGAAGTGGATAAAATTGAACTGAAAGATTCCATTATTAAATTCAAAGTTTCGAATTAAAAAAAAATCAAATCTTCCGATCTCACTTGAATATACAAAATACAAATCTTTTCATATGTAGATACATATAAGTAGGTATAGATGTTAATAAAAAATAGCAAAAAATATGTTTCAGATTCGCGGTAAAAGAAATTATTGGGGCCTCTAGAAAAAAAAAATATTCTCAAAATGGGCGGTAGGCAAAATAAGGTTGAGCAACTATGGTCTCTATAGACAACGTGCGGTTTTGATTATTCGGGCACAAGGGTTGTTGGTTTAGGGTAGCTAAGTAGGGTGTCAATGCTTTTTTTAAAGATAGTAGCCAAGCTGAACTTGACTAATATTCTCCTCTCCCCTAAGCGGAAAGCTTGTGTTAGGTGTGAGTAGGTACGACAATGGTGCAAGGGGTGGGAATCGAACCCTTGACCTATCACTCCTATCAGTTTTGAATACGCACCTTTAGCCACGTCGGGATATTGATGCTTCCTGAGATGCTGATGTTGGAAAACAGTTGGGACCAAGTGTTCAAAGTTTGGTTTTTGACTTTATTCCTATATAACCTGTAATCTAAACGAGAAAATCGGTTGGGACGATTCCCGCAACAGTAAATAATTTTCTTAATCTTACGGGTGTCACTAAAAAGGTAACAATATGAATAAAATAGGTAGTTAGCGTAGCAATTAGCAACAGAAACGTAATCTTGATAATACTTATTATAGCTTTTATTATATTATGCAAGTAGGTATATAACTATATAAGTAATTATTCTCATGTTCCCATTTCACAGAAGGCAACAACCATAGACAAGGCTGTGACGAATCTCCTAGTTATAGGCTATGCATATCATTTTATATTGTGTTTCTATTAATAGTAGGCTAGAATTATTTATTTATTAATAAACTATGTAAGAATATATGTGAATTTATTATCTTCTATTCTTATTAGAACAATAACTAACGCATACTTAGTTCTGAGTATTATATTATGATATTTTAAAATTCGTATGAAGATGAATTCTTATCTTTTTAAAGCAAATAGATATACTTACCTAGTATGTCTTTGTTCTAATATTCTATATCTTACATGCATAAAATACTTAAGTATTTCTTATTTCGATATAATGATGAGTTATTCTTAGCATATTAATTAGGTTAAACGTTACTGTAGGCAGAGTAGAGAAATATTTTTTTTTCTCTATGTTGTAGGACTGTAGGTATACTTAGTTGGTATATTTTCACATTTTCTCTGGAACCAATCTGTAACTAAGGCTTCTAAAGAAAATCTATTAAACCTTCGAAACAATGTTAGTCTGAGCAAAACAATAAAATTAACTATTAAATAAACAAATTATGGATCAATTTGAAGCATCAACAAATTTTTTTTTCCTCCGAGATTTGAAGCGCCACATGGCGCATCGAGCTCTATAAAATTAATCTATTACTTCATTGATGCATTGATGATTTCATAGATTAATTATAGAGGTCAGTGATTATAACAGACAAGCTTTACGGTTACTTAGAGGAGAAAGGGGAATATTATGTTCAGACTAATGGATAATATTCTTAAAAAAAAAATTACTAACTTATACTTACTTACCTTTTTTTTTCTTGGGAGATAGGGTTGGAGCTTGCCTAGAAGATGCCTATTCATTTCTATAGGTTCTAGGGATTAATACTCTAAGGGTTCTACGTATCTATCATCTAATGGTTCCTTAACGGGCTCTTTGGCGATCTTATGAGTACTGTCCACATAGCAGCAACTACTGAGACAGACTCTCGTCTGGAATTTGTAATACAGTCAAACCTGAGTAAGTGAGAACTGGTTAAGCGAGAAAACTCCATTAATGAGAGTATTTGCCAGGTCCCATCATTTTGCTCTCCTAAAACCTCTATAAGTGAGAAACAAAAACCTGTATAAACACTGACACTAATTTTTCACGCGCGAACCTCTTTAAGTGAGATTTTTACCTGCCTATACCTCTATAAGCGACAGTTAAGACAATTTAACATTTGCTATTCATGACTCATTCTTAAATTACGAGGAACTCTTATTCTATTTGAATTATCAAATGTGCATCTTTTATTGTTTTCTATAGTTTTAGGAACTTACATTGTATTTGAACGACCAAATGTGCGTTTTTTATTGTTTTCTATAGTTTTAGGAACTTACATTGTATTCGAACGACCAAATGTGCATTTGTTATTGTTTTATATAAGTTCGAGGAACTCATATTCTATTCAAAAAGCCTTTTTGTCAGGCTAGACCTCTATAAGTGAGATAGACCCCTACTGTAACTCTGTAAGTTAGAAACTCGGGTTAGTGAGAAACCTCTATAAGAGAAAAAGAGATCGCGGTCCCTTGAGCTCTCACTTATCCAGGTTTGACTGTATTATATTTTTCCTTAGTTGTCTTAAAAGGTAAACAAATCTCAGAAAACCTTTCGCAGAAACGCGTAACCGACAAACCATAACCGGGCGCTTACGACGTTCTTGAGTTTGGTTTTTCACTCGTAGCACGGTTTCAAACTCAGTGAGGTAAGAACTAAGAACGTCCTATACCTATGCGCTGGGCTGAGCGCGGCGCTTGAGGGTATCTGCGAAAAACAATTTGTTTACCTTTAAGACAGCTGAGGAAATATAGAAATAGATTCATGCCCGTTTTCATCAATCACATCTAAATCATACTGTACGTAGTAGTCTTTTTACGTAGTTAGCTCCTAAATACAATCTCACGCACTTTTAGGGAATTTGACAGAAAGCGTCACTTAGCTTAATAATAAGCCCGTAAAACTTAGGAAACGTTAGTGAAAACCAGCATTAGTAAACTTATTTGAGCGTACATCGTGGGAGAACCCAACTTTTCAATATAACTCATCATCATCATATGAATACACGGATTGCTTAATAAATAATTAAATTCCTGGGCACGTATCGATGGTGTCAGTGTTATTTTACAAGCCTTTGATTACAATCGTAGAGGTGAGTGTAGGCACTTTGGTCACACATGATTCGAGTGTTCGGATAGAGTCCATTGATCAGAGATCACTGGACTAAAAAGCAAACCTAGTCAATGGAAGTTTTACCTGCCTACTGCCTGGTTCTACTAGGTTCATTCTATTATGGGGAGCATTGCTGTTAAAGTAATAAAGTCAAGAAGAAATAAAAGCTTTATTTAGGTACGTTTTATTTTGCTGAAAGTCTTGGGTTATTAGATACATTTTCCCTTAGTTTTCCTTTCCCAAGTATCTTGACTCTATCGGTTCTTCAAACGGAATACGACTTCAGCTGTAGAACACTTTGCGGATATATGTCGGTGACTCTATCTATGGCCAGATTCGCGTAGACTAAGTTTTAAAATCCCGTGGGAATCTTTGATTTTCCTGGATAAAAATCGGTTCAACATAGCCGCCGCCACAAAATTGTAGGTTACATACCTTTTTACAACTCCCTCAATATGAGTATTAAATGAAAAGACTTGACTAGTAGAATACTATACTATAGTCTTACTATAGTGCACTATGATAAATTTCAAATCCAAGATGGCCACCACCACAAAATGGCGAATTACATTTTTTTTTAATTTCACATGTCAGGAGTGTTTTTTTTTTTTTTTCAAATTACATTTATTTGTTCCGTCGGAAGATAAAAATGTGCCATTATTAAATTTCAGGTTCTCTACATACTCGTATTGTGCACGCTAGCGGCCACGTACGCGGCGGAGACCGCGAGGCCCGCAGTCTCAGACACGGCCTTGGAAGACGCTCTCAACGACAAGAGGTTCATTCAGAGACAACTCAAATGCGCGCTCGGGGAAGCGCCCTGTGACCCTATTGGAAAACGTTTAAAGAGTAAGGCTATGTTCAGATGGCTGAATTGCGACGCGCGTTTTCAAATCGCGCGCTTAGACATCTTAATATATAACTAGCAACCGTTCACATGCGCGCGCGTTAACGCGCATCAGCGAGCGTCAACGCGGCGCTCAGAGAAAAAGTTTCTAGACGCAGACAATCGCGCGTTGACTCGCGCTTTGATATTAATGTAATGTCCGTTTGCTGTTCAGTTGAGCGCGCGCTTTCATCGCGATCGCATGTAATTTTGTTAATTTTCGTAATTATATTTTGAGTTGAAGCAAATTGTCGAATGACTTTGTAGACATTCTAAAGTAATTAAAGAATTTAGATTCATGGTCTCTTAGATTCGGATATAGTGTCGCAAACAAACTGGGTCTATTTTTCAAAATTGGATGAACCCAATGTATACGTTTTCTTTTTTTATATTTTTCTTTATAATATAACTACAAAATAATAGCCTTTTCCACGTCCATTTTCTACGTTCTACCGAACTAGACTGACGAGTACTCTCGCAACGCGCATTAGCGCTCATCATCTGAACTCTCTCCAAATTTGATCGCGCGTTGACGCGCGTTACATGTGAACATAGCCTTAGTGTTCTGTTAGCCATGTACAGAAAAGGCGGGAAGTGTTGCACCCTGACTACTATTAAGGCGTTCGGATTACTAAAGGTTCGACAAAGTAGTTACAACGTTCGATTAGAAAACTGCATACTTACTTACTGCAATTTTGCAGTTGAGTTGCAGTTCCATTGGAGTCCATTTTATTATTATTATACTGTTTATTTGCACCACTGAAAACAACAACAAAAAAAATATATTTAAAAGAAACAACGACAAAAAGTATGACCCAAAAGGCGGCCTTTTCCATTTGTGATCGTTAATATTTTTTTTAAATTCTGGAAAATGGATACTTAGGTAGGTACATACTTTACAATCTTAATGATCTTACTTTAGACTTTACAGAACACGTTTCCATTTCAATCTTAAAAACTCACAGTCAAGGTAATGAGCGGTTATGAAAATAAACAGACAATCGAAAGCTACCAACCTACTCGTCTAGTTTGTTCGCTCGTTTTTATGCCGATTGGCTTCACCAATTTTATGACACAATTTTATGCGATGGCGAAACTCGCAGATTTCTACTTTTGTCTGCTTTAAATTGAGTAATTACTTTGATTTCTCTCAAGTATTTCTCTAATTAATACCTACTGCATAATTTTCTTTTCATCTTTAAACCAAAAATATCTTAGTTCCATTGAATATTTTTGGTTTGGCATTCCAATGGTGGGGTCCCAAGGTATTGGAATGGTTGACCCCGCTCCAGTGATATTTAATGGTGAACCGAATATAATCTACATAAATATTTTTCCTTAGAAATCAGGTATTTTTAAGCAGAAAGGTGTAAGCGACGTGCTAAATGTAGCGTACAGGACGTTCATGCCGTCCGCAATTGAAACCGTGCTACAAAATATGAAAACCTAAAGTGAAGAACGTCGTAAGCGACCAGCTACGTTCTTTGATCGAGCGTTTTTTCGAAACGATATCAGTGAGCTAAGGAAAAATAGATTTATAATAATAAAATTATATTGGTCTCAACGAACGCACGAACTCAAGCGGGTCACTGCAAAAATAAAATACTGTTTTGTGGTGAGGTTGATTTGAAGATAGCCTTATGGCTATCCACAATGGCTATCTATAGTCATCATCTCAACGGATAGGCATCACTGCTGGACATATCGCCATCGGCTATTCCCATCAGTGATGTATATCCGTAGAGAGAGAAGACATAGAGCCAGTGACGATTTCTTTCTCACTCACACTAAAAAGAGAGCAGAAATAAAGTTATTAATGTGATAAACAGAGACGCAGCTACCCAATTTTTTGTCCCTCATCGTGTAACCAGTTTTTTCAAGGTCGACACACTTTTGTGCGAAACAAACTGACAGTTAATAAGAAAATTTAGTATCTATGTGTGTTGCCAGCTTTAGGTACCTATACAATGTCCCGATTTTCCCTATCCTACTTATATTATAAATGTGAAAGTTTGAATGTATGTATGGCCATCCATACATACATCCAAATTTCAGCCATATCGGTTTAGTGTGGCGTATTGAGTAACAAACATCCATATGTTTGTTACTCAATCACGCCACACTAAACCGATATGGCTGAAATTTGGCACGGAGATAGGTTTTTTTAGTAATGTCCTCTGACATACCGTAACGGCGGGTTACTTTGGCTACTTTTTCAATTTTTTTTTTAATTTTTGTTGAAACAAAATAAAGTCGTGATGGAAGAAATGAATATTATGAGAAAAGAAAAGAAAGATGATGGATACTAGAATATAATATATGTCGGCGATGATTAAAGTGTATTCAGTTAGATAGTGTCGGTTACTGTTCTGAATCATCCTGAAGTTTCGTTCGAATGTCCAACGACCAGTCGAGAACTGTTGGCGATCTTAAGAATTATTTTATTTACAAAGTTCTTAATTTTTAAAGCCATTTTTAAATAGCTAGAGGCAGACTTTTAATGTTTTTTTAAATAATTATTAACTTAAACTATGAAGAGTTGCAGTTTTATACGACTGCCTGAAAAAAGGAATATACTGTTAATTTCATTAATGATGATTTTGATGACTAAATATACAATTTTTGTTGCTTTTAATTCAATAGCATTACTCGATCGAAGGAAAATTTTAACTGTTCATTAAAAATTATTTTGTGTAACATTCTTACTAGTAACGAAAAAAAATTTTCCTTTGTGTTACATACATCTTTTTTCAAAGTGACTCACATATGCTAAATTTCTATTCGGCATTTCAATATTTTTTTTAAGGAGCAAATAATTATCTAGTGAATTGGTCCTATGAAACTACATTAAAAAACTTTAGTATAAAAAAAAATATTTTTAAAAAACCGACTTACGTGTACAAACTAAAATTATTTTATACTTTTAAGTGGTGGTTGAAATTAATATTGTGTGCAATAAAGAATAATAAATTCTTTATTGCACACAATATTAAGATATATGTAAAAAAATAGGAGCTTACCCTAATAGGTATGTCTCTCCCAGACAACCTTATATGTGTAGGTATGTTATTTAAAAAATAAAACAGTTCAGCATCTGTTTTGTCGTTTTATTTAAAAATCCTGGGAAGAATTTTCCATCTAATTTGGGGTACTAGGGGAGTGCAGTTATTGTGGCAACATTAAACTCGAACTTGTCATGTGACGTCATCGTTACGTCATGTTATCTCTATTTCAGTCGCGGTTACACAGTACCTTGGTCTATTGCCTTCTCTGTCTACGTGTATATCACAGTATATATGAAATCATAGATTAAATAAAGAGGTTGCTTATAAAATCATAGATTAATTATAGAGGTTGGTGCGCCATTTACAATATTGTTAGTTCCAGAGACACTCATATCTATACTTACAACGCCAAGATGGCGTCAATCAAGTAGGTCCAACAAAAAAATCACGGCAGCGAGTCTAGTGTTAATCATAGATTTTTTCGATTGAACATAGAGGTCAGTGATCCAATTATACTAATTTGAGTTTTTCTTTTCCAGCTCTGGCACCGCTGGTCCTTCGAGGCGCTTGCCCGCAATGTTCCCCACAGGAGACCAGACAGATCCAACGCACGCTTTCCTACGTGCAGCGAAACTTCCCGCAACAGTGGGCGAAGATCGTGCGGCAGTACTCCGGTTAAAATTGTATAAAATATAGATGAAAAATCCACTTTAAATAAATTATATTAAAAAATAGTTTAGAAAAAGCCTATTATATTATTACGAGACAAAATTTTCAACGCCGTAGGACAAGTTACCTACAACCAATTGCATCGGTAGTTATATAAGTTTTTAGTTGTTCTACATTTCATGTTGCGGCTACATTATCATTGTCATCAGGTCAGGAATCAGGATCTGATCCTGGAGAAATCGAGGGAGCTCTTAGAATTTTATAGGCACAATTGATACTTATACTTCTTAGTGGCATTTGAAGTCGGTTTTGTTAAAAAAAAAGATGTGTGGCGCTCGGGGACTGCCGCGGTAAAGCTATTGCGTAGCATTTTTTATCAACGCCATCTAGCGGCTCACCGCTAGATGTCGTTGATAAAAAATGCGCCATCTAGCGGCTCACCGTAGAGGAGTCCCGTGTGAGATTATTTTCGTTACGGAATTTCTGGATTCGGTCTCCACTCTGGCCCGCGATAGAAGCTATGCAATAGCTTAAAATTTTATGTTTATTTTTGACTTTAGGTGACAGAGAGACTTTAGGACCTACCTTCTTAAAATTATTTAAAAATGTCTCTAACGGCGACGCCCCAGTACAGTAGATAGCGCTTATTTGTAAATATTTTAAATTGTAAGATATTTAAATATTATGTAAGATTCATGTACCTACTTAAATAACCGGCAAATGCGAGTCAGACTCGCATGCGAAGGGTTCCGTCCCAAAAAACGCCGAATAAAACTCCGTTTCTAGTAGGGGATACCCTTTACTTTTTAATTCATTTTTATTTTTATTAGGTATTTGTATTGTTATAGCGGCAACAGAAATACACATTATTTGAAAATTTCAAGACGGACGGACGGGCTTAATAATTAATTAAAAAATATATGGCAATATTAACCGACCTAATCATATCCTATCTTTTCCTTAGATACCTAATATTTAATCTAAGATTTTTCCTTACCCAAGTTTTTTATAATAAGTAGGTAATCTGACTTTTGTGTTTATAAATTAAGTAGGTATTCATTTGTGTTTATAATTTATATGCAATGACTTATGTGATATTTAGGTATTTGGAATAAATACAAACCTAAAATAAACCTGTTTTTAATTTATATTCCATCTCTATATATAAAAATGAATCGCTTAATGTGTTGGTAAGCGCATCACGCGTGAACGGCTGGACCGATTTCGCTAATTCTTTTTTTATTGTGTTTGTTATTGTTAGGAGAAGGTTCTTATGAAAGAAAAAATTAAGAAAATTGCGCGGAAAATTAGAAAATTTAAGAAATATTAACCACCATATTAAATTATTTCTAATGTAACCGCTTTTACAATTCAAACTTTTTTGATGTAACCTTATGGCGTTTGACATAACATTGACAGAATGCGTGCTGCCAATTTCGTCAAAGAGGATGTAAAAAAACTTAAGACAGGACAACGTCTGTCGGGTCCGCTAGTTTCTTAATAAATACTAATAAAATTACATTATTACCTACTAGCTGCGGTACCGTACCCGACTTCGGCCAGGGAGTTTAAAAGTTGAGTAATATAGAATATTCAAAATTATAACCCTTACGTAGTGCAAAGGGATAAGAGTTACGTGATAAACAGAGAGAAAAAGTCTAGGTGAATAAGACGGTAGGTAAGTAGCGCTGGGTCAACCTGAATTGCACTTTAATATGTGGCAACAAGTGTCGCTATTTATTTAAATCATTTTGCGGAATGGATCTTCTGTACGTTTAGGTAACTACTATTAGATATTCTTTGCCGAAAGTAGTAAAGTCCAGTCCACGCACTGACCAGTGACCTCCATTATTTACACATTCCGGAACCGGAGGTTCGCGATCTATTATATGTCTGTGTTCGCGGCTTGCCGTGTCACCCTGTAGCCTCCACAGATTACTATAGATACTTGCTTGCACAGACCAGAAAAGATACTTGTTTGCCTCTATTTGTGGCCTCTATGCTATTCTATGCGCCACGCGCAAGTAGGTATGCATCATTCCAGCACTCTTTCTTTATATGCCTGTGTTCCAGCGATGCGGTTGCGAGCGAGCCTGTGGCGAGCCTTGTTACAATTTATTTTAATCTTTGTTCTTACAAGTAGTTACTTCCTAACTCCATGTGAAAGTGTGACATGACCACAAACATATACAACAAACATATGTTTGTGGACATGACGAGGTCTCGTTTCTCGCTTCGCCACTCGCGCTGAACGTTATTTAGTAGGTATGAAAGCATTTATCTACAAATTTAAAATTTCAATTGATATAATTTAATTAATTTATTGATTTTCATTGTTTAAAGGAATAAAACGAGAAATCTAGCTAGTTTTTTTTTACATTAGGTCAATAGGTACCTACATTTTATGTCTGTGGGTACATTGCATAATAATATATTTTGCAGTGGCAATACTTTTCCAATTAAAATTAATTTTGTTGTGTTGGTAACTGCTGACGCTGTACTTTTATGCTTTTCCGGTGATATTGTTTTAAAACTTTTTATTTTTATATCTTATAAATTTTAACGAGCAATGAACCCTTTATTCTTTAATTAAAAAAAAATATTTTCATTAGCTCTTTGTGATAAAATAATGTCATCTTAATATATTTAAATATAAAAAAACAGTGCTGCCACCTTTACTGTCCTATGAAATTATTTCGTACGCAGTCGGTGAATTTATTTACAAGTTCTATTTTGCCACCAGTTTGACAATCAGAGGACACAAATCATCGAATTTTATGTAATTTATCGTATTATTCAAGTGGAGTGATATAGTTTACAAGGATATTTTTCGATATCGGAATGTTATGGTAACAGCCTCTCGACCTATTATAAGTATAGGATAAAGTATGGTCGTGCGTGTCGCCTGAACGTACAGTAGTGATGGGTGAACAGAGTGAAATAAATTATTTGGACGGTGATATAGTATGGGTGAAGCTCGGCTCCTGCTGGTGGCCCGGCGAGGTGGTGGCTCCAGAGAAGCTTCCGCCAGATCTGTTGGGATCATTCCGAAAGCCTCCTATTGCTGTTGTGAAGTTCTTCCAAGAAGACACTTAGTAAGTTTACAAATATAACCTAGTTTACGCGGTATTAAATTCAGAAAAAGGGGTTGTATACATTAAATTGGACCATATTTATAGTCTTTGTTGTGATTTCTGCTTTGTATTTTGTACCCAAGCATTTTATGCAAAGAAGTTTTCAGTTCTGTAGTTAGTTATAACTTTATGATGTTTAGTTCTATTTCAGACAGTGTAAATAGATGTATTGTATTCATGCAATGTTTATTACCTTCTTAGGTTTCTTATGAGTATAAATGTTTAAATCGAGATTAATTAATTTTATATTATTAATATTATAATTTATTTATAACAATCTTTCTTCTAAATATATAAAAGGAATAGGCGACGGATTGACTGACTGACTGACTGACTGATCTATCAATATACAGCTCAAATCTTTGAACAGATCGAGCTAAAATTTGGCATACAGATTATGATGTAGGTTGTAACTACCTCATTGGTCTCATACTTAGCAAGTTTGACAGCAGACGGCAAGGTCCTAGGTTTGATTCCCGGGTTGGGCCAAAAAATGTATTGGGTTTTCTGTCAAGAAATTCTCAGCCTAAAGCCTGGACAATAGGAAATCCGGAATTAGGAAGTTACCTGTGTGGCACTATAATATCTCCTGTGATGGCTAATCTTGGAGATTGGCCGCTGTGGCTGGATTTGGTTGGGAGAAAAATTATTATTATGAAGTAGGCATCCACTAAGAAAGGATTTTTGAAAATTCAACCCATAAGTGAGTTAAATAAGAACTTAACGTGAGCGAAACTGCGCGCAAAAGCTAGTCTTCTAAGAAAGGTAACTTTCTAAGAAAGGTTTTATAAAGTTACTTATTCTGTTTCAGTGAATATGTGAAGAATTTGAACAGCATCTTTAAATATAATTGTAGCCGCAAGAATGAATTCATCAATAAAGGGCTATGTAAGTTATACCACTTTTTAACTTATATCTTAAGCCGGTTGTCCTGTCGCTCATTTCTGCAGGAATTGCCTTTACCTCCCTACATGTGTTTCCTGGGTGCTGCCAAGCAAACGACAAACTTACTGGCCAAATAAACTTACTTCACATAGCTTTAATAAAACAATGACAGAATATGAAATTTTAACAAAACACCTTTTTTCCTTAACCAATAAGGTATTAAATATTAGGTTCGATTCTATAGCACCTTAACAAAATATTGTCATAATATAGTAAATATCGTGAAAGTTTACCTGTTTGTTTGTGAAAGTGTACCTTCTCATGAACAACTAATGATCTCAATGCCGAGACCGTCTAAAAATGATGATGTGTTCGCATTCCCAGCTCTGATCAGCTTATATTATCTAAAATGTTTATATCTCTTTCTTTTCTTTCTTTAATTGATGCATTTGTATTCCATAAAAAGAAAATTGAACTGAAACACAGCAAGCAACTCGGCTGTTTCTCTTTTCAAAACAAAATGTTAAGGTATTATTATGTAGGGATTTCAGATTATTTACACTTTAAGGTGTGCAGTGAATGCGGGAAAAGTGTAGTTCTGAAGTATTTTTTTAAATTGCAGATATGTATAGAACAAAGCATGGTCACATGGAGAAGTTTCCAGAAGACGTCATAAGAGCTGAGACTGCAGTGGGTGGCGATATTAAGATATTAACTCGAGATGAGTTTCAAGAAACAAAGAAAGAAAGCTACGCTGGGTTATTTGGCGATCCTAAGAAAACTCCATCATCTAGTAAAAAAGGTAAATTTGTCTACTAAACACATCTGTTACTTACTGATATGTACACAGCAGGTCAATTCTTTAAAACATGCATCAATTCCTCACAATGTTTTCCTTCATCGTGGAAGCATGTGATATTAATTGCTTAATTGTGTTAGTATACAACCAATAAATTAGTATTTGAATATTATTATCAAAAAAGAAATAAAACAACTTTCAACAACTAGTAGTTTGGAACATAATGGGAACAATTAATTATTTGAACTTAATTAGGGTATTTCTGTTTTTCTCAATCTCTCACACAACAGAGTGGTAGTGGCTGTTGAGATGATTGTGCAATTGGTATTTAATTTAGAAAATAAAAATTGACGCTTTCTTTAAATTGAGGAGGTGTCATAAGCAAGCTGCACTCAATGCAGCTAAATTACAATTACTATGTTGATACTGGTATTTCTTTACATATTTTGAACAATCCTGAGTGTTTCTCATATTTATTATTTTTTCATGCAGGAAAGGGAAGAGTTCCAGATACATCAAAGCTGACTACACCTATAAGAAAGGTCAGTTACAAATCATTAATTTATTTACTCTACTATGATAAAAATACTGTTAGTATTCTTGACAAGATTATTTTATTATTTACAGCTTAAAGAAAAAACAAACTACAAAGTACACATACTGCTGCAAGGTTCAAAAACACCAACTCAAAATCAACCTACTGAAAGTGTTTCAACACCATCTACCAGCCGGGCTGGTTCTGAACCATCAGAGGTGCAGGAAAAATCTGTTGAAATTAAAACCAATGAGACAGAAAAGCCTGAATTACCTGCAACTCCTTCAGTACCAAGTACACCAACAGTGTCAAGTGGTGGGCAATACGCTTGCCATGCATGTCAGTTTACCACAACTCGCTTAAATGTTTTAATTTTACACAATAAAACACATAGTGTTTCATATATACCATACACTCCTTCACCAGTAAAGAAAAAACCTGTTAATAAAACACCAAAATCAACAACAGTCACCTCTAAAACACCCAAACCCAGAAAGCCACGTCAAGATAAACCTGAAAAAGTACACAAGAAGTCCCAAAGTCAAAAACGTGCTGCAGAACCAGAGCCCATCCCTGAACTTAAAAAACAGAAAACTGATGAAGAGATTAAAAGTAGTCTTTTAGCTGACTGGGACGATGGAGATGATGAATCCAATGACGAATCTCCAGCAAGAGTGATGGCGAGGTCACCAGAGGTTCCCATTGCAGCAGAGTCGCCAGCGGTTCCTACGCCTGCTGAATTGCCTAGTGCTCAAATTCCTGGGGAGACACAAACTTCTGAAAAGAAGTCTGAAGATGCTTCTACTACAGAAAAGCCAGAATCATCCAGTGACTCAAAATATGAATTTTGCGAAGATGAGGATTGGCCTGTTGAAGCTGATATTGGCAGAAAAATTCCTCGCTTAAAAAATACATCGAAGAGGAAAAGTGAAACTAAAAGTCTCAGTATTGATGATGATGAAATGGCAAGAGAAGTTGCAGAGTTGCTTAGCAAAACAACTGTCCCGGAGCTACCATCAGCGCCTGAACCCTTGAAAGTAGAGGAAAATTTTCCGGAGCCCTCAATCGTCAAATCCCCTGATAAACAGCCTGAGAAACCTCAAGATCAAATTTCCCCAGAGAAAACAAAAGTAAATGATACTCCCCCAACTAAAACAATATTTAAAACGAAGACGTTTTTTCGGAGTCGACACTCAAGAAGCCAAGATGCAATAGGTAAATATGTAGCAGAGCAGTTAAATGCTGCTGAAAGAATGGACTTGGCAGATAGCGAATTAAATGGGGCGGACTTAGCTCCTCCGCTCGAAATGAGAGTCTCGCCTCCTATCGAACATGTAAAGGTAGCTCGTTTAGCACCCAAAATTCAATTAAAGAAAATGAAAGCTGAAGCACAACTCCGAGAAAAAGAGAAGTCTCAAGAGGATTCCAATTTAAACATAAATAATACAAAAATTGAACCAAAAAATGTTTCTGATCAAACTGAAGAAAAAGAAAATTCCTTTACATTGCCTAAAAATGAAATAGAGCAAGACATAGAAAATAATAAAAAGCAAAAAAAACCAGAAGATTTACTTAAATTAGACAATATAGAAAAAGAAGTGGAAATTGAGTGTGAAACTAAAATAAAACAGAACGAAGAAGAATTTTTAACTCAAGATGAAAAGGAAGATGCAAAACCGGAAACTAATGATAATGTAGTAATAAAGCCAATGCTGGAAACTGATGAAGATTCAGCAATTAAATTCAAACCAAATGATGTTGAAAAATCATATGAACCATTTATGAATGAATCTACTGCGTCTGCAGTCGATGCCCTGTTAAGTGTGTCTAGAGAAGCAGACAGAGTAACAAAAGTAATTAGTGATGATCCCCCAGAAGATTTGTTTGAAGAAGATATTAAAGATAACGGCAGTTTAAATGGTTATAATAATGTTTCTCATACAAATTATCAAGCGGTTGATAAAAATAATGATGAAATAAATATTTTAACAGATAAAGATTGTGCTGCTGAACAAGTCACGGATAATATATGCGTTAACACATCACAAGATGATAGTTCTACAATCGAGTTGCAAGAAAGTAAAAATATTTCAGACTGTAGTAATGTTAAAGACACTTCTGATACTAATGTGGTAGACAACACAATTGAAAAGGTAGTAAGTAACTCTTTTCCCACTAAAAACGATATTGAAGAGGTTGTGAGCTCTACTTTACCATCAAATAATGATGTGATACCGTTGCTTGTTTCAAATGATATAAATAAATGTTATCCTTCAGATAATATACCTTCTGAATCAGATCTACAGATAGCTGAGGCTCTCATTAACTTACCAACAACAACTTTGCAAAATAAGTCGACTGTCAACCACCACGAAAATAATGCCTTGGCTGTGTCTTCAGAAGACCTCCAAGTAAACACTAATGAAAATACTTTTAAAGATAAACAAAATGCTTTAGAAGATATAAGAAATTCTATTACAGAATCACTAAAATCTGATATTCATACTTCAATTAACGATAACATTAATTCTCGGTTTGAAACAGAACAAGAAAAAAGTGAAAATTTAAATGCTGCAAAATCTTTAGTGCAGATGTCTGAAACAATTGATCACAAACTAAAGATACCTGATATCGATAAGTCAAATGCCAAAGAAATTTTGAGTATTCTGAAACCTAAGGAGGACGATAAAAATTTGATTAATGAAGTAATCAAAAAACCTACATCTGAAGTAATCACAAAAGTCAGTAGTGAAGCAGATCATAAATTTACTAATATTAATAATGAATGTAAGCAAAACCCAATGGTGCATTCGTCGAAACTATTGAAAATTTTGGAAGAGCCACCTAAAGTATCACCAGTGAAAAAAACTATTACCAAACAAGTCATCGTCCCTGGAAAAGAAAAAATTTTAAACTTTGAAGTTGGTAAGTCTATCGTAAAACCTAAGCCTCAATCCCCAAAACAAAAAATTATTATTCGCCGAACGGCTCAAAATAAAACTCTTCTGAACAATATTACTGAAGTGACAACGCCTGACAAAATCATTTTGTCACGTACCAACAAGCCTGCACAGGACGGCTCACCTGTGCAGACGTACACCATCCAGACGACGCCGGAGCCGGCTCCTACAGGAGATGGTAATACAATTATCATACAACAGAAGATTAGAAAACTATCAAAACCAATGTCGAAACTACAGAAAACCAAACCTCTTCAAACATCACCTGTTACAGTTGTCGCAGAAAACAAAAAACCGCTTGATACAAAGAACAAAGATGAAGCAATGTTCGATATTAATTCCATGCCCGTTGTTCTTTCCGATGATATTTTAACACCGGAGAGTATTGAAAAGATGCCTATAGTAATGTCAGATGGTAATGTAATTACTAATTCAAACAACCCGCCTAAACTTATAAAAACCAAACAAGCACAACTGGAAAATGAAAAGGTGGCTATAAGCGCAGTGTCTACTAAATCGGAAATAAAAACTTTATTAATGAATTCAACTAATGAAATGAGTAAAATAACGACGCCTAATATTCTGTCTAAATCCTCGAAATTACGAGGTGCTAAGCCGATGCTAGTGATAGATAAAGTAACCGGGAAACAAAAAATCATTATGACAAAACCTGAACCTCCTGTAAAAGAGATTAAACAACCCCAAACTTTGATACAATCTGCTCCTCAAACTAGCGCTAAGACGGAAAAGTTTATTATTTTACCTACGCAAAATTCTCCTCGTCCGGGTAAAACACAGAAAATTGTTATTGATCCACAAACTGGAAAAGCGCACGTTCTTGTTGGAAATGTTGGAAAAGGAGCTGAACCACCTTTAAATGTAGGTGACAATAAGCCAGTTTCTGCCAAACTTATACCATCTGCATCTGACGCCAGCACACCTGGTAATACTGTCATGATTATTACAAACGCTCAAGGGGCTCAATCTAGGATAGTCCTTACACCAGAACATGAAAAAATATTATTTCCAAATAAACAACAAAATATATCTCAGCTTAAAACAGTAACGCACCGTGTGACGTCAGGTGCTGGCTCCGTCCAAAAAACTGTTGTTACATCATCAAATCAAACTAAAACGCAAACGCGGATTGTGCCTAAACAGAAAAGTGCTATTATTACCTCTAAAGGACAACTTATAGTGGGCGGTCGCATTGCTACTCCTACTACAAATATAGCTCCATTGCCTGAGATAAGACCAGCTCCCAAACGAATACTAGCGGCCGAACCTAAAAAGCTTGTTCAAACTATACAGAAAAATTCATCAGAGCGTTTAATATTCTTGCAACAGAAATCTGGAGCGGTAATGCAGCTAACTGCTGCACAATTTGAACACTTACAACGGACCGGCCAAATAATACAGAAACCACACCAGGAAAAAATAATGGTTCAAAAACCCATTACTATTTCACCCAATGAACCAGTTGTCGTACCCGCCGTTCCAAAACAGAGAGTGAGAAAACAAATTAACGAATTGCCAACGCCACCAAAAAAAGTTAAACACGAAATAGCTATAGCGCCCGCACATGCAACTATGGCCCCAATGCCTACGCTTACGCCTCTGACTAGTACGGTACCTTCTGCAGTAAATGTACCCAGTACGCCGAACACTGCATCTGCCACGAACTATTCAGACTTAGATAATATTGAAGAACTATTACCTTCGACGACAATCGCAAGACAAGATTTAAGGCCTTCACAACCCGAAGTAGCCGCCGCGCAAACGCCTCCTGCTTCTCTTTCGGACGGACAACTGCTGGCAGTGCCCGGAGAACATTTCGGAGGACCAGCAGGATCGTTTTATCTATGTGTGGAAGAAAATGGATCCTTCACTGTCATAGATAATCGGCCATTAGTTCTTGAAAATAATCAGCTTGTGCCGATGGCAGAGCCGCTGCCAATACTCGCTCAACCAGAACGTAGAGACATTTTAGAAGCGGCACTTGCGAATAGTGACGTCTTCCATGCTGATACGGCACGCGATGAAGCACCAGACTTCAGGGATCTGAACGCGAATGTATCGGTGCACTGTCGTGTGTCCGAAACGAGTACAACACTCAACCAGCCTATAATGACACCCGTCGAGGTACCGACAAAAGCTGATAGTGAACCCACCATGGCTTCTACTCTAGAAGACGGATTAGCTGTCATAGGGGTCACGCCGTTAACGGTACCGACGTCACTAGAACTACCGATAACCGTGACCGACCCACGAATTGCACCTAAAACTACAGACCCATTGAGCAATAACAATTACGGGACAGCATTACTTCCCTCGCCGAACACGGAAATGACTTTTGCAACAACGGAGCAGATGGAAGTTTCCATCGTCGGTCCAATATCGATGCCAATTCTTACGGAAGAAGATTCAGTTGGAAAATCGATGCCTATTTTAACAGATGAGGTCGCCGAAAGGACAGTTTCGTCAGTAGAGTCTACTATTGGATCTCCCTCTTCGATCGACGTGAGGGAATCTGAGAACGAGGACAGCGGCCAGTGGCCCCGGCGGCTCCTCACGCCCTGCTCCGATACGTCCGAGACCTCTGCCGAGATCCCTTTGCAACCTATAATGCAGTTATCCGTAAGCGACCTTTCTCATAGTAGCTAGACCGTCATTTCCATCGTGAAGTTGATCAATTTTGATGCGTGTTCTCAAAATATTTATTAGTAGTGATTTACTGAGAGATACTAAATGTGCAATAGATTAAGTTTTAATGATTTTTCTTTGAATAATTATCATATTCTGGAAATTGTACAAAAATTACACGAGACACACAAACAGTAATAAATACTGTCATTTACTTTTTAATTTCATCATTTAATAAAGGAAAACTTTAGTGGAGCTAATCTTGAGAAACTGCAATCGTTTTAAACGTGCGGATGTCATGACGATGTGTAAATATAATAATAATTATTAATAATAATATATTTTATCAGATGAAGATTAAAATTGTATGTTTACAATGTCAGAACTTCTCATTCAAACAAATATCAAATGCATAACTGTATGCACAGCAATTAGAGTAAGAACTATGATTGTAAATTAAAATTACTGAATTATCTACTGTTGGATCCTTTTTGTAATATATTGAAGGTTAGGTATATTATAATATTTTTATAACGTTTAGCGATCTTACAATAAATTTAATATAGGTATCCTAATTTGTACACGGTGTACGAGATAAGTTATGCTATTGTGTTATTTACCCGCATTTCGTTTTATTATTCTGTAAGTATTTGAAAACCATGTCAATCATAAAAAGATTAATTTTTAAACCTTTTGGTTAAAAGAATTCAGGTTAACGATAGCTGGATTGTATACTATAATGTAGTGTTAAAATTAAGTACAATATTTGTTGAATTAACCTTAGATCTTGTCAAAGGCACATATTGATTTGTTTCGAGTGATCTATGTCAGAATCTAGATCGGACTATAAAAATCGAGTCTTTAGATAGTTCTGCGTAGTATAAGGTTTTAATAAATAAAACTTTATTCAATATTTTTCGATTTTATTTCATATTGACCTTATTCTAAAGTGAAATAATACTTTGAATTATATATTGGATTTTGTTCATATCAAAATAATATATGCACCAATAATATTATAATTTTGTACCTATATTTAAATGTACAAAAGGGATAAAAGTAAATTATACTTAATTACAAACAAAAAATTGGAATTACTCGTTATTCTTTCTTTTTAATTCTTAACTAAAAACTTAGGTAACAACATTTTAATGATAAATTCGTAATTTAAAAATAGTTTCAATTGATAAAAAGCACTTATATAGTACGTCGTAACCATGTTATTAAATTAATAAAATTAGGGCTTTTGATTTAAACAACTTTTAAAAATTTTAAACAAAATATATTTTACGTAATAAATTTTAATATGTATTTTATATAAGTTTGTATGTACACAATTTATAACTGTCGCTTTTAACGGACTTCCAAAAAAGGAGGAAGTTCTCAATTCAATTTGGCTGGTATCTTTTTTGTATGTTAAATCTATGATTGGAATTCCTACTACGCCGATAACCCATCGCGTACTGCAGCCACCGTGAAGCCGCCACCTATTTTGATGCAACAAGACCTGAAGATTGAATAAAAGTGGCATATCTAACTTCAAAATTTATTAAATTATCAACATTTTTAGCGCTTATTTAGCATAGCACATAATGTACATTGGTATTTTATACGACCGACCAACAGCGTATTAGGAATTCAGGAAAAGTTCTCGCTTTTTACCTAATTTATAAATTAAAAAGCACTTATTAAATATTAGGTATCTACTACAAAAATATATGATACAAAATATTATGTTCATACCTACTATCTACATTATTGACTTGTGCGATGAAAATGGTAAAACTAACACTTTACAAAAAACAATTCCACGTTAACAAACTGTTTTTAACGAATATAAAATCATTTATTATTATTTATTAACATTTATATTATGAGCAAGTTTTTGATTAATTAATAATAATAATTAATCAAGTATTATAATTACGGAATTACCTAATTAAAGGGGGAAGTTTAAGGCACATGGAAGTACTTATTCTATTAAAGAACAAAATTTTAATTTTCTTTAAATAAATGGAATGAAATGACCAAAAACATATTTTAATTTTTTTGTTCTGAATGTTCTGATTTAGTTACACGTAATAAATAAAATAAATACAGTCAATATATATCAACTTAAGTCTTATAAATTATATCTACTTATGTCCAGAAACTTCTATCAGTTTTTGAAAAACAAAAAATCAAAAGTATATAAACTGCAACGCTTAAAATAATGACGTCCTTTAGTGTAACCACGAGGAAAAGGTATCACAAAAGTAAAAAAAAAGGTATGTATAGTTTGATCATTTCATTCGTACTATTTGCTTTAGGTATTAATTGCTAATATTTTTTTGGCATTGTACAATTGTATTTTTTTTGTAAAGCTTTCTTCAAGTACCTATCTGGGGTATGATCTGAGAGGGTAAGCTCTGTTGGACACGATTTTAATTAAGCAATGTCAGGTCTGTCCTGTAATGTGTATGGACAAAGAATATTATAGAATGTATTTTTCTTTTTATCTATGGTATGGATGATAAACGGTACCTATAGATACTCTGACAACCTTATTTCTGCGTGTGGCGAAATTCGGAACTACCAGAATGAACTCTGTGTTGACCTTAAAATATTGATTTTTTACTTGATTTTTTTAATAGACAGTGACGCCTCTACCACAGGTAGATTGAAAATAACGGTTATTCCCAGTAGTTCTGTTGACAGAACTACTGGGAATTTCTTTTCTCACTAGTTTTATGGATAAAAAAGCACACCCCTGCACAGAATTGGGAATTTTTTGCCGGAATTGTCGCCATCTTTGTTTCTAATTTGGCACGCTGCACGATCAAAGAAAGCGCTTTAAACAACGCGTCCTCTTCAGTCAAAGGTTAGCCCCTGGGTAGTTTTGATTTGAGCGTGGAACGTGAACAGTCCGTTATTGCAGTGCTTGTCTCGTCGTATTGGGGAGGAAGAGACACATGAGGCCGCCGCTAGCCAGCAGCGCGGCGACGATGAAAGTGGGCGCGGGGCAGTACGTGTCGAGCAGCGCGGCTATCACCACGTTTCCGATAATGCCGCCCAGCCGCGCCGCCACCATCGACACCGCTACACCTGTTGCGCTGTAATAAACAATAACAATTAATTAATGAGGGCCGTGTGACGTACTTGCGTTGTTGTGTCTACTCGACATACAGGCTGAAATCGGTCGGACATCGAGGCTGAGTCTTCTTGCCTTTGGGCATTAGGTAGCATGTAAATGCTACCAATGGTCCAAGTAGTAATACTTGGACCTAATAGTTACTTGCTACAGAACATGGGAAAAGAAGTAGCTAACGCAGTTCTCAGATATAATTTGGACCAGTGAACTTTCCGAGCATAGTTATTGTGTGCGTGTTCACAGGCCCCTGGTTCAAACGCACGGATCATCTATACCTAATGTCATAAAAAAAATAAGTTAGGGAAATTTGAAAAAATATGTTTTGAGGTGGTTTTAAATAATTAAAAACTGTGGAACCAACTTCTTGTGACGGTATTCTCACAAAATTACAACATGGGGTTATTCAAGGGGTGGACCAACAAATTCCTAAAAAGCCGGCAACGCATTGGTGGTGCCTCAGGTGCTACAAATGTTCATGGGCGGCGGTAATTACTTAACATCAGGTGACGTGCCTGCTCGTTCGCTCACTAAAAATAAAAAATAAAGTTTGTAAACGTTTACCGTAAGTTGGTGGGGAAGATCTCAGTGATGAGGCAGTCGAGCGAGGCGTTCCCGCACGAGATGACGGAGCTGAACACCGCGCTGACAACCAGGTTGTTGGTCTTATTGTACACGAAGTACATCGCCGCCGAGCACAGCCCCGCCGAGAATGTCGCGAACACTGACAATTAGAACAACATTGTTAATAATTTCATTTTTAATCAAAGCGGTGACCCAGACAACTGTGGTGGAGTGCTCCCGCAATGCTACAAACCGAAAAAAGTGGAGGAGCATCGCGCGGGATGCGGTGCGACCCAAAACTAAAGAGAACGACGACGGCTTATGTCGCATCATCTTAGCGACCACGGATTGAGAAGAGAATTTAATTTTTAGTGTTCCGTACCCAAAGGGTTCCAACGGGACCCTATTAGTAAGCCTCCGCTGTCTGTCCGTCTGTCTGCCTGTCCGTCAGCGGATCTCATGAACCGTAATAGATAGATACTTGAAATTTTCACAGAGTGTGTATTGCCGCTATAACAACAAATATAAAGGCCATAGCCCACCACGCTAGCCCAATGCGAATTGACAGACTTCACACATCTTCGAGAAGTCTCAATATTCAGAATTCTTAGCCGTGCAGGTTTCCTCACGATGTTTTCCTTCACCGTTAGAGCATGTGATATTGTGACATTTATAATATTAGCACCATTTTATCTGGTTGTATTGATTGCGTCGTGCGCGGGTGTTTCAAAGCTTACTTAACGTGGTAATCACTTACCTAAGAAGAACTTCCTCCCCAGCCGATCCATGCCCAACACAGCGAAGATGTTTGAAGGTATCGCAGCAGCCACGGTTATCAGCGAGTCCATGAACACATTCGAGTGTATGTGCGGATCGCAAACAGCCTCTGCGGAATGTGTTCCGAACTGCGTGACATAGGCTGTGACTTGACAGATATCTGCTTCGGCGTTGTCGTGAGTTCTCGACCACTCGTCGAAGCGGTTGAACATTTCAGGGAACCACATCATCAAACCGTAGTATCTGGGAATAAAATAGTAAACTTTTTATTGCCGTTCTTACGAACTCTCACAGAAGCAGAAATTTTGGCAACTTTATGCGTTAGCAAGGAAAATTTCCTTCTAGCTTTTTCCTTGGGTTACGCCAAAATCTGCTTTCTATCTAAATAGTTACCTATAAGGAACGGGACATATCTAATATTTATAATATCTATTCTGATATTCATACAATGCATTAGGTAAAAATTAAATTAGGTACAACATGGTAATATGCTGCTGAAAAACCCTCGTACGATTTGACAGCAAATATGGTGAGACGATAATAAATATTTATTCGTATATCCTAGATGTAAAGTATGTAAAAATCACTACTCACCCGATATGGAATGTAAAGTTAATTGTTAAGGAGATCGCAGTAAATTTCAGTATAGGCGGTACAAACAGATCTTTGCTGTGTTCTATGATATCTCCGAACATTTTCTTCAACTTAGACTTTGGCTTAGTTTCCTTAGCTTCTACGACTTTTTCTGGTTTATGGTGCATAGGTTCATCGACTATAATTTGTTTTATAGGATACAGTTCCTTGTCACGACCTGTGTTCATCATGTAAATGCCACGGAACACTTCTAAGGCCTCGTCGTGTCGCCCCGTGGTTATAAGAAACTTGGGCGATTCCGGGAGAAGGAACAATAAGGCCGCTACCACGAAGGAAGGTAGTGACATCACCAAGAGGAATATTCGCCATGAGTTGTAAACGAAGCCTCCGGTTTCGCCTCCGATCCCTGCAATAGATGAAATAACCCACTAATGAAAGTCACTGCGTTCCGTTGCTCGTTAATTTAATTTATTAAAAACGTATGTCCGCCATCTTAGATTCTTAAATTGATCAATTGAATGTAGATGGATATTTAAAAGGTATGTTATGGTATGTTTCAGCTTTGCATATAGGTAGATTCCGGCAACCGGCAAGAGGCTTTAATAAAAATTCATCAATAACAATAACCTACTTCTAAATTACAATAAAGATAGCATTCCTTAATTACTAAATAAAGTAGCGCGATCTACCACACAAAAAACTTCACTCAAAACTAAAAAAAGCGGCACTAGAGGTCACTTACAGTATAAAATGAGGTGCAAAAAGGAAATTCTTACCACTTGGAATGATGACCCAAGCGAGACCAGCTACGAACAGGTTACCAAGAGTCCAAAAAGCAGCCATGAAACTCAGCATGGCTCCTCGCTTGTTCTTCGGCTGGAATTCCGCGAAATACGACCAGATAACTGGACCTGATCCACCCAGACTGTAACAACCAAATATAAAGTAATAGGGTTCAATAAAAAATATAGCTAGTAATCTAAGGCCAGCAAGATCTTGATTTGAACGAGATTTCGAGTCAGAGTTTCAAATTTTGTCTTAGAGGAAAACATCGACATTTCTTGTTAGACGACTTGAGTGCGCTATTCTGTGCGACAAAATTGATTTATCTACTTTGCGGGTGATTACTGTAATGCAGTAAACCGCATTAAAATCGCCGCAGTAGATTTTCCCTGCACATATACGTAAAGAAGAGGGCAGACTGACTACTTTTAGCGGTAACGATCGGCGTCATAATGGCTTTTTGCGTTTACATCGCGTTTTCGCGATTTTGAACGCTGATTTCTGCGATTTTCAGTCGCTGATTTCCGCGTATGTTGTGTGCCTACGTTAGCGTTAAAAGCTATAAAAACGCCGATCGCTGCGGCTAAAAGTAGGTAGCCAGTCTGTCTTCTGCCTAAGGCGTAATATAGCTGTACTCTTTCGCGTCACGCTCTCGTACAAGGAGTAGGTATACTAAAGCTGACTGCCACTCTTCGCTATTCGGAGAGGCACTCAAAGAGGAAGAAGTAATAACATGTAGGTACTTAATATGTACGCTTCATCGTAGGTAAAAAAGAATTTATTCATGAATGAAGGACGCGCACTAAGCACCTCTAAATATAATTTGGGTACCTTTAAATTAAGAGTGAATAGGCATCTTCTAGGCAAGCGTGTTCCATCTTAGGCCGCATCTTCACTTAACATCAGGTGTGATCGCAGCCAAGCGCTAGTCTATATACAATGTGTATTGAAACTCCGAAATAATACTGAAGGAGGTGAATGTGTTCATGAAACTGAACAACTTTCCCCAAGGAACATAGGTCGAAATATGAAAAAAAAAATTTTTACCTCCCATAGTAAATCAATCAGCAAAGCATCAATTTTGTATGGGAGGTCCACTTTTTTTCACATTTCGACCTATGTTCCTTGGGGAAAGTTGTTCAGTTTCATGAGCACATTCACATCCGTCAGTATTATTTCGGAGTTTCAATAGATACACGTTGTATTTTAAAAAAAAAAGAATATGAACTCACGCAGCTCCGTTGATGAAGCGGAACAGCATGAAGAGCTCGTAGTTCTGGCTGAAGGAGGAGGCGACGATGGCGAGCGCGTTGATGATGGAGATGGCGATGAGCACGCGCTTGCGGCCCAGCGAGTCCGCCACCGAGCCCCACGCGTACGCGCCCACCATCATGCCGATGAAGATCACGCTGTTGAGCCATCCCTGGGAACACCGACACTGTTATTCGTGGGAGTTTTGATTTCACCGGACTACCATGAGCTATATGCTCGCAAAACAAGCGAAAAAATTGTTCCGAACGACGAAGAGTATAGGTACTAAATAATAGTAATATTGTTAAATGACATGACAGATTACGACAAATATCTGTATTTGTCGTAATTTGTCATGTCATTTATAGAATAAAATAAAATAGAAATATTTTTTAGAATAGAAATATTTTTTTTTTATTCAAATAAGCTTTTACAAGCACTTTTGAATTGTCAATGAATCTACCACTGGAAATTTAACAATGAAGTAGGTACCTACTCTATTATTATGACAGACCATTACGCGGTTCATTTGCCGTATGCTTGTAACATATCCACCTCTTTTTAGACATATACTATATCATAGGGACTGCTATATGAGCTATATGCAATGTGTAAAGAACCTAGGTCAATGGAGTGCTCTATAGAATATTCAATTTTACAAGTTTATTATAAACTTGGAATGGACGTGATGATTATTCTTACTTAAAAGTAAAGCTACGAGATTTCCAAAGGTGCTCAGCAGGGTGAGCATGGGCAGGGGACATATTATTTACAGGGAAAGAATAAAACGTTTATCCCCTCACTCAGTTTTATCGTCCCGTCGAGTATGGGCAAAAAGGTGGAAATAATATCTACAGTGGATGTACTTACTTATACGAATATACTTCTTTCCCCTGTCGCCATGCTTTAACACAGGGAGAAGATAATTTTATCTCTTGTCTGTGGATAAAATGGGGGTAAAAATTTTGTCTCTTGCCCATGTTCACCCTGCTGCAGGGCTGAATAAATTTTAACAGACAAGATATAGAACTTTTTCCTTTAGATGCCATTGCATCTAAAGGAAAGGAAGGAAAAAGTTCTATACAACAGTTCTATGTAAAAACAGTTGTCCTTTAAGAGTCTCCAGTTGAATTTACATCGATATTTAGCATAATAAAAATGCCCGTTTAAAAACTAAAATCACACTATCACATCACATCACACTATCACACTAATATTATAAAGGCGAAAGTTTGTATGTGTGTGTGTATGTTTGTTACTCTTTCACGCAAAAACTACTGGACCGATTTGGCTGAAATTTAAAATGGAGATAGATTATACCTTGGCTTAAAACATAGGCTACTTTTTATCCCGGAAAATCCAAGAATTCCCGCGGGATTTTAAAAACTAAATTCACGCGGACGAAGTCGCGGGCATCAGCTAGTCGTTTATAAACAGTCATGTTAAAAACTAATTTATGCATGCAAGCGAATCTAAAAGAGAGTGGTTTCGAGAAGTGCCGTGATGGATAGCTAAGAGCTGAGAATGATCAAATATTTGATGTAAATATTACATATTCATATCGCAAATTTTCCACGAAAACCATACTTTATTATAATAGGTACATATCTATCTACCTAACTATGCATGTAAGATATAATATTAATTTTGCAAGCTCGAATTTCGAGTACGTAATGGTAAATCAGGTGATAATGCAATACTTAATAGGTAAGTATGTGTTCTAAGAATCTTTTGATTTTATTTTTGTGTCATTGAATCAGTGACGCAAATAACTTGGAGGTGTGAATGCGACATAATAGACGTATTTGGAGGTATGTAGGTATATCCATATTGACTTTATTCCGGGTATTTAGCATCCAAAAAATTTCAGAACCATTCTAATGAGCTCAAAAACACTATATTTGCTGTAAGTTGCTGAGGAGTTTGCGAGTATCCAGCCTTCTTGATGTAACAGTATACAATCAATCACACCAGTGAAACTTTGTAAGACCCTTCCCTAACGAATGGATCGACTTTGATGCAGTTTTTCTGTTTGAAAACTAACGTGATGGAGATGGATTTTAGCCTTACACTTACCTAATTTGTGCAGTGCAACAATATTACAAATGTCAAATGTTTATTCTTGCACTGGATGTTTGAAAGCATTTGTGATCAAGAACTCATTTTACCAATTTTAGCATTTATGACGTTATTGCACCCAATGTGTGACTTGTTAATTTACACTTGTATCAATCTTTTTCCTTTTTTTTTTTAATATTTTTAGCGAGCAAACGAGCAGGGGGGTCACCTGATGTTAAGTGATTTCCGCCACCCCTGGACATTTGTAGCATTTGAGGCACCACCAATGTGTTGCCGGCTTTTCAGAAATTTGTTGGTCCGCCCCTTGAATAACCCCATGTTGTGATTTAGTGGGAACACCGCCGCAGGAAGTTGGTTCCACAGTTTCAAAGTGCGTGGAAAAAAAGATCTGGCACATCGGAGGGTCGAAGTGCTCCAGGCACCCAAGTGGTGAGGGTGAAATTGTGTTCGGTGGCGAGCGGTGCTGTTGTAGAAGAAAGACGGTGGAATAAGGTCAAACAGCTGTTCAGAACACTCCCCGCCATATAGCCGATAGAATATGCAAAGAGAGCTTACATCTCTGCGGTGCGGTTCCAACCTGAACAGATAAGTCTGCGGCGCTGTACGTACTTTGGTCTGCGTGGTGAGGTTTAGGTCGCACTGCGCGGACGGCAGGATGAAGGACATGGAGATGACGTCCATCTCCTCCGAGGTGCTGACGAGGCCGCACACAGCCAGCAGCAGGTAGTGGAAGCGTCCATAGCCTGCAACGATAGCACACGCATTTTTAAATTTCATGACCTAGGTAAAGAGTCACTCACGGGACGGTAAAAATAAAGAAAAGCCCTTTATCAGGGAAGTACATCATTATGTGCCAACCAAGCATAAATAAAAAAAATTGCCACTAATTTAATAATTTTCCGTGCTAATCTAGCTGTAAAACTCTGGCCTACACTGGATACAGGCCACTTAGTGTGTGTATCCATAGTTAATATTATTATGTGGATATATATGTAGTTTTTGTTAAATAAATATTTTTTCATTTTCATTATGTGTAGAGTTCATAAAAAATGCATTTGATTAGGTTAGAACGCCATATGACTGTAGATATACATTACTATACAACTAACGTATTTTTAACAGATTTTTTTAGAAGTCCACAAAAGGAGGAGGTTCTCAATTCTCGGAATCTTTTTTTTTTTTTTTTTTATGTTCCCCGATTAGGTACTCAAAGACGCCTGGATCGATTTGGAAAATTATTTTTTTGTTTGAATTTTTACGTTTATTGTAAACCGCGAAAATAGAAGTTCCTGAATGAAATGAGCCTACGAGGCCGAGTAGTGCGAAAGGGGGAGGTGGCGAGCGAAATAACCTTCTGAACCGAACGTTGATTAGGTGGACCTTTAAGAAATTAAACACCCCTGCAAAAATTCCAAATGAAAAATATTTCGGGTAGCATTGGTAGTAATTTTATTATTGGTAGTAAAAGAGCTTAAAGATGCTCAAGTTAATAAAGACCTGGCACAAAACCGTGCTCAATGGAAGAGGAGGATAAGGAAGGCCGACCCCAAGTAAATGGGAAAAGGTCTAGGGCGAAGAAGAAGAAGAAGATTGGTAGTAATTTTATTTTTACCAGTAACTATGTATTATGTAGGTATTTGTATGTTGTTATGTAGGCTTTTCTTTTCTAATTTTAAACGTATAGTTTTTAGAAGTGGGTTTAGAAGACCTCATTATGTAAGTACACAATAGAAAAATGTGAGAACACTCAATCATGAAAAAGACTATGTAGAGAGCAAAGAGGGACAGGAGCAATTAACTATAATTAAAAAAAACCGGTCGAGTGCGAGTCAGATCGAGGGTTCCGAACCTTGGATTTTTAAAACTAAAAATTATGTATGGAAAAAACGATTTTTGCAAGATGCCCCTTATTGTGTTTTAATAATGAGACAGCCGCGCTTAGCAAGCTGTTACTTTTCACTGAGTTATTTATGTTGGATAGACAGTGTATGTATGCCCTAAATATTATAATCTGTTATGACACTGTATTATCTGTGACTGTACTTTAGTCTTTAGTCTATGTCAATCTTTTTGTACTCTTTCTCTTCGATGGCCGGCACCTTTCGAGATCGACGTGAAACCACGTGAAATAACTTTATATACGCTTAATAAATTACATTCAAAACAGGTTTTGCGGCCCAGTATTATACTATAAAATTAGTATTGCACTCGTATTACAAGAAATGGATTCTTCATCGCCGACAGTAAGTCATTTGCCTTCGTACGCATTTGAGAAGCTAGAAGGTTCGTCAAACTTCCACACGTGGAAATTCTCCATTAAAAACATACTAATCCTTGAAGGATTATGGAATGCAGTTGAAGGACAAGACAGCGACGTAGTTCGGCAGCAACGTGCGCTTGCCCGCATTTGTTTGTCTATCAAAAAGGAATTATTTCAATATGTTCGAAACGCGACATCAGCAACTGCAGCTTGGAGAAATCTCACCGAGGTATTTGAAGACAGGGGCTTATATAGACGTGTTTTACTGTTAAGGAAGTTGCATCGCGTTGAGTTTACTGCTTACAGTTCAATGAATGCTTATATTGAAGAGGTTACCACACTGGTTCAGCAACTTCATGACATCGGGAGAACAATAGAAGATGCAGAGATTGCTGAAATTCTCCTTAGTGGATTACCATCACAATATGACACTCTTGTATCAGGACTTTCAACGGCAACGGTGACAAATCAAATAACAAGTGAACTTGTCAAAGCTCGTCTGCTTCAGGAATATTCAAGGAAGACTTCATTGGAAGACACTGCTGCTTATGTAACGAAGAAAGCAGCTCCTTTATTTTGTGAATTCTGTAAGAAGACAAATCACAGAAAATCTCAGTGTTTCAAGTTTAAGCGAATGAAGAAAAATTCAAGACCAACTGGCACAGAGACAACTAGTTTAGCTTCTGCATTAATAACTTATTTGCCTCCACAAGCTTTTGTTTTGGACAGTGGAGCTACTAGTCACATGGTTAACGATAAAAGATTACTATATAATTACAAACCATGTAATCAGCCTATTACTATTGCAAATAGTGAAGTTATAAATTGTGAAGGGCAAGGGCAAATTAAGTTAAGCCTAAAGCATGTAAGTCCATTAATGTTGTCTAATGTTATGTTTGTTCCCCAGTTGTCTTGTAATTTAATTTCCATTTCAAAGTTAATTGAGAGTGACCATAAAGTTATTTTTGATAGGAAAGGCTGCCAGATTTATGGCAAGAAGAGTAAAACCACTGGTATTGATAACCCAATTGCATATGCTGTGTGTTGTAATGGTTTATTTAAACTAAATGCATGTATAAATGTGAATACTAACAAATTCTCGCCAATGGAACACTCCTTGTTCCTGGAAGGTAGCCAGGAATCACCGAGAGCCACAACAGCAACAGGCTTGTCAGCAGAATTATGGCACAGACGTCTAGGTCATCTTAACCTCCAAGGTATGAAATGTTTACGGGATGGTGTTGGTGCATGTGGTATAATGTTTCAGGATGAAGACCTAAAAAGCTGCACGGCTTGCCTTGAGGGGAAGATGTCGGCCGCATCTTATCCCAAAGGCCAAGCAACTCGAGCTAAACAACCACTGGAACTTATACATAGCGACGTCTGCGGGCCGATGCAGGAGCCAAGCTGGGGAGGTGCGAGATACTTAGTCACATTCACAGATGACTATACAAGAAAGACTTTTGGATATTTAATGAAGCAAAAATCTGAGGTAATGTCACATTTTATTACTTTTAAAGCACATGCTGAGAAACAGTTGGGGTTATCAATTAAAATTCTAAGGTCCGACAACGGTGGTGAATATATAAATAAAAATTTCTCTGATTATTTAAAAAGGGAAGGCATTGTACATCAAAATACTGTTCCTTACTGTCCACAGCAAAACGGGGTCAGCGAACGTCTTAATAGGGTTTTGCTTGACAAGGTCAGATGTATGCTGAGTGAGTCAGGTCTCTGCCAGCGTTATTGGGGAGAGGCAGTCATGACTGCCATATATTTGAAAAATAGGTCCCCTACTAGTGCTTTAGCAGGACGTATGCCTGAGGAGGTATGGACAGGGTCTAAGGTGGACCTCAGTCATCTCCGGGTATTTGGCTGTATTGCATACTGTCTGATTCCATCACAGAAACGCCGCAAGTTAGATGCTAAAGCAAAATTGGCAATCTTTGTTGGCTATAGTGATGTAACTAAAGGCTATCGTTTAATCGAGCCATCTAGTCCTAATACTGTGATATTATCCCGTAGTGTGGCTTTTATAGAGAATAAATTTTATTATAATGGACCTAATAATTGTAATAATTTGAATAATAATAATCATTATTTTATCTTATCTGACAATTCATCTAATAATAATATAATGTCAATTGATCATAGTAAAACTAATGTGGAATGTTCTGATAATAGTGAAATTGACAATGTTTCTACTAATGTTTCAGACGGAGTCGATGGCGATGACAACCAGACACTCAGCGAGAGTGAACCAGTCTCCGGGGGCGAGTGTGCCGATGGTGGACGTGATGAGCGTCTGACACCGTCTAGCTATGCGCCACATGGAGGGGAAGCTGTACAATCGGGCAGTGATACTGCAGTAGGTTTGTCTGGTCGCTCTGTTCGTGTGCGACGCCCACCACAAAGGTTTGGAGATTATGATTATTCAATGTTAACTCAGCATACCTCATTTGAGGAACCAAAGTCATACGAAGATGCCATTGTGTCACCACATCGTGATGATTGGATAACAGCAATGCAAATTGAATATGACTCCCTGGTTTCAAATCAGGTATGGAGATTGGTAACTAGACCTACTAACAAAAATGTTGTTAAGTGTAAGTGGGTGTATAAGGTAAAGCATGATGCTGATGGAAAATTCGATAGATTCAAGGCGAGGTTAGTAGCCAAAGGTTTTACTCAAAAGCAGGGAGTAGATTATAATGAAACTTTTTCCCCTGTTGTTCGCCATTCATCTATGAGAATTTTATTTTCTTTGGCAAATGAATATGACTTAAATATTGATCATATTGATGTAAATACAGCTTTTTTAAATGGCAACCTTAATGAGACTATTTATATGGAGCAACCTCAAGGGTTTTCTGATAGTAAAAATAAAGATAAGGTTTGTCTTTTGCAAAAGAGTATTTATGGCTTAAAACAAGCGAGTAAAATGTGGAACGAGAAAGTAAATAATGTACTAGTTAAAAATGGTTTCAAACAGTCTCTATGTGAACCATGTATTTATACAAAAAGGTCACAAAATGACTTTGTTATCATTGCCTTATATGTGGACGATTTTTATGTTTTTTATTCTAAAAATAGTGTTTTAAAGAACCAATTACTTACTATTTTAGAGAAAGAATTTAATGTTAAAAACTTAGGTCCACTGAAAAACTGTTTAGGCATGAGAGTCACTAGAGACATGTCTAAAGGAACTTTATGTTTAGATCAGGCTGAGTACATTAAAAAATTGTTAATACGTTTTAATATGCAAAATTGTAAACCTATTGCTACACCTATGGCTTTAAATTTAAAACTGACTCTACCTAAAGATAAAGGTGCTAGTATACAGGATGAAACATATGACTATAGGCAACTGTTGGGTGGACTTATGTATTTATCTGTATGTACTAGACCGGATATAGCATTTGCATGTAGTCAGTTGAGCCAGTTTAATAACAGTTTCGACAGATCTCATTGGATTGCGGCGAAACGTATACTTAGGTATTTAGCTGGTACAATTAACTACTCTTTATGTTATGTAAGAAGTGTTAATTGGGACTTAAGGGCATATACCGACGCCGATTGGGGCAATAATGAAAATGACCGAAAGTCTTATACTGGGTATGTCGTAAAACTGGGTAATAATACTATAAACTGGGAATCGCGTAAACAACGCTGTGTCGCACTATCGAGTACAGAAGCAGAATACCTAGCTATAGGTGACGTTTGTAAAGACATTTGTTTTATAAAGAATTTACTTTCTGAAATAGTTAATAGAAATATTCCCTGCATTGTATATAATGACAATCAAAGCGCACAAAAGCTTTTAGAATGTAAGGAATTTTGTCACAAAAGAACGAAGCACATTGATATCAGATATCATTTTGTGAAAGATCTAATTAAGAATGACTCTATTTCAGTAAAGTACCTATCTACAGACAAGATGATAGCTGATGTATTGACCAAACCTCTGTGTGTACAGAAACATTGTAGCTTCATTGAGAATATGAATGTAAGAGTGATACCTACTATCTCTACATAGTAGAATTTTGTATTATTTATATAAATGACTTGCATTGTATTAATGTAAAGCTGACGCCTACTGTCTCTACATGGTAGAGTATTCATGTGTATTACATATTTGACATTTGACATATTTTTGTATGTATTATGTTTTTTTTGGTCTAATTATTATGTTGTAAATAATATTATATGGCATAAGGGGAAGTGTTGGATAGACAGTGTATGTATGCCCTAAATATTATAATCTGTTATGACACTGTATTATCTGTGACTGTACTTTAGTCTTTAGTCTATGTCAATCTTTTTGTACTCTTTCTCTTCGATGGCCGGCACCTTTCGAGATCGACGTGAAACCACGTGAAATAACTTTATATACGCTTAATAAATTACATTCAAAACAATTTAACTTCTTATTATTTAGTTAGAAGCTTGAAATTTTCAGACCCTTAAGAGACCATTGCACTATGTTCAATATAAATTTTGACTTAGTATCTTAAGCCGTTTTCGAGAAAAGGGGTCTTGACACCCTGACAGACAGACGGACAACGTAGCGAGCCTATAAGATTCCGTTTTTTTTCCGGAACCCAAAAAATATAAAATACAATCCTTTCATCTTCAGTCTATTAGCATAGGCAACCTCGACCGAGAAATCTATCGTCACCTATCAACATTCTGTAACGTAATAAAGCTGACACGTGTTATACAGGTACTACTCAGCGCATGTTAATAGAGTAGTATGTAATTCATACAGTGTCCGATTCGATGGTCCGATTTTATGAATGGAGAGTGCCAGCTCTGCATACCTCAGTACCGTGGCCACTGTGCGTAAACAAGCCAGTTTCTGGGAACTTTGTCGTATGACTTTTGTTTACATTCTGCGCAGGATATGGGACACTCATGAGCTTTAGAATGTTTAACACGATATGGGTAAAGTGTGTACTGTTGTTTGTTTCTCATGCCAAGCAACTCGTGTAAAAGCTTATGTACCTATCGACATGTGACTACCGACTATAAATGACTATAAATGATAAAAATTTAAATTATATGAAAATTAAAAATAGCTTTCCATGAAATGGATTTTGGCGTGACGTCCTGCATAATTATATTAATTAAAAAAAAGTTTTATTAGATTTGAACGTGGGAGTCCTAAAGGAACTAAGGAAGACAACATTGTTAGGGTTCCGTACCCGAAGGGTAACCGACGGGGCCCTATTACTAAGCCTTCGCTGTCCGTCCGTCCGTCTGTCTGTCAGCGGGCTGTATCTCATGATTCGTAATAGGTAGACAGTTGAAATTTTCAGATAATGTGTATTTTTGCTGTCGAACTGCGGACTGAAAATTGAAAGGTCGCAGCTTCGAGCCCCACCCGTTGCACTATTGTTGTACCCACGCCTAGCACAAGCTTTTCGCTTATTTGGCGGGGAGAGAAGAATATATATATTATATAATTCAAATTGAGCTTGGCTAATATTTTTTTTTAAAAGAAGAAAATGATATGCTTACCGGTTTGTTCTATCGCCCGTTCGAAATCAGCTTTTTCCGAGCCGGGGCCTTTTTCTGGATCGAGTTTTGAAGGTGACTTCAGCGGCGGCAAGACGCCTGTTACCGAAACAGAAAACGCTTTTATTTTACTTACCTATACTTATAAAACATTAAAGTTACTTAATAACTTATTCGGCACGTAAGTTTTTAAAAAGTCTCTTCTTGACTTAACTTTAACTTTGATTTTCTGTGACAGCAAATCGCTCATTTGCGACAAGGGTGACATAACTCAAAATTCACCAATTTTAGTGTCGAATACTTTTTGCTATAAAAATAACATTACGCTAAGCACAAAAAAATAAGAGCGAGAGAGATTGTGACTTAATGCTTTGTTGCTTTGTTGGCCGCTGTGTTGTTTCGAGACCGTAGCATCCACAAAGCATTACTCTCTAACTTAAAGGATAGGCTATAGCTCCATGCTCTCTAACGAGAAAATTCTCTCATCGTCGATTTTGAATTATGTCACCCTTGTCGCAAATGAGCGAAATGTAAAAGAAAAAATTGTTTTCTTTAATTTACCTACTAATAATTAGGTACGTTTTTCATGGTTTTTCGGATGAATTATAACACCCTTTCATAGCCATTTCTTAATAATTTTCTGTGAGTTCGTCGTACTAACACGACGGTACTGCGTAGTCGGCCCTTTAAAGGCTTATACCTACACGAATAAATGCCTTATCACCGCGTCGCGTATTGCGCTTCTAAACGTTATAATTCGATCCTATTGTAACTTATAAGAAATAAGAATAACGCAAAAAGCCATTAGGTACGGTACATCAATTATAATGTTTTAGTGAAGATCGTCAAGGATTCTCGTCGGAGCATGAAGAGGGGATTTATTAGCGCTGTGATAATTCGTGTGGTTTATTCTAAAGAAACGAAGTTTATTCCACTTGTAAAGTTAGGTAGGTATAGTCCAGAGGCGTAACTATACCGTTTGAGGCCCGTGGCAAATTCATCGGATGGGGCCCTCCCTCGCCCAATATAAAGAAGCTCACCCAATGAGATAGTATTTTTTATTTTTTCATAAATCACTACGTGAAGTACGTACATACAAACGCAATTACAATTACTTGATTTTCTAATAACCTTTAATTCGGAGCGTATTGTATTTATGATTACATTACGGCACTTAGTAGTCCATTCTTAGCACCTACAATAGCAACGTAAAAGCGACATTTTCGCGAGCGAAGCGAGCGCGAAATTTTTTATGATTGCATTACGGCACTTAGTAGTCCATTCTTGGTATCTACAATAGCAATATAAAAGTGACATTTTCGCGAGCGAAGCGAGCGCGAAATTTTTTATGGTTGCATTACGTTACTTAGTAGTTCATTCTTGGCACCTACAATAGCAACATAAAAGTGACATTTTCGCGAGCGAAGCGAGCGCTAAATTTTTTATGATTGCATTACGGCACTTAGTAGTTCATTCTTGGCACCTACAATAGCAACATAAAAGTGACA
Source organism: Hipparchia sbordonii (assembly GCA_038048805.1). Taxonomy (NCBI): domain Eukaryota; kingdom Metazoa; phylum Arthropoda; class Insecta; order Lepidoptera; family Nymphalidae; genus Hipparchia; species Hipparchia sbordonii. Next base: position 9,752,478 of record CM076112.1, read on the forward strand.
TTTTCGCGAGCGCAGCTAGCGCAAAATTTTTTATGATTGCATTACGGCACTTAGTAGTCCATTCTTGGTACCTACAATAGCAACATAAAAGTGACATTTTCGCGAGCGAAGCTAGCGTGAAATTTTTTATGATTGCATTACGGCACTTAGTAGTCCATTCTTGGCACCTACAATAGCAACAGAAAAGTGACATTTTCACGAACGAAGTGAGCGCGAAATTTTTTATTCTGCACTGCGCCATATCTAGTCCTGTACTTTTGGCGCTTGAGACCTTGCGTTTGTATGCGCCGGTCGGCCCTACCAACTATTTAGTAATTGTTATTGGGGTTATTTTAAAATGTGTTTGTGGACCTAATGACATTTAGGTATTACAAATATGTATCTTTTTAATTTCTGTAAGACATAAATAAAAATTTTGGCCCCAAATTCGCCGTAAAATCTGCTGCCTTAGGCTCCAGTCAAATCAGCCATTTGGTAAATCTACCACTGTGCGTAACCTTTCTTCTTGTCCCAAAGAGTTTAGTTTATATCAATTTTAATTTTGAAAATGATCGCTCGGCACTAGCCGTAGTCACAGGAATGGCTATAAATGTTATGATCATCTTGTGCTTCCGGCCCTCTCTGATCGGGGGCCCCTGCCGGCTGGGGGCCCGTGGCATTTTGCCGTCATGCCACCCTATAGTTACGCCTCTGGTATAGTCTTACTTAACTTTAAAAAAGTTGAACTTGATACCTAACTATAGAGATACTAATTAGCCTAAGTATACTAAAGTACTTTTAATTAGTGGTTTAATTAGTACTTTACTAACTACTAATTAAAAATACCTAAAATTATAACAATCCCTATCTATATTTTGTAACTAATTAGTTAAGTACAATCTGTAATGTAAACAAACCCAATTGTTCCTGATTATACTAGGTACTTTTAAATAGTAAGTAAGGTACGTATCTATCTATTTCATTTTAAGCTGGAAAAAGGTAAATAAAATCTATGAAATTCAAGCAGCTTTTTTATTTTACGTTTACGGTAAAATGGATACCTATGTATGTATTACATAGGTGTGTACTAAATATAATAATTAAAAATTTAAATTGACTTACCAAGGTCAACGGTTTTGGAGCCTGGTCCGTTCAGTTGGTGGTCACTATTTACATCACAATCTGAAAATACAACAGAAAAGTAGATGAGGAGCTGGCGTATACAATTATTAGATAGGTCATACCTATTATTTATGTCCACATGCTACGTTCACTTTTATATCTACCAATATCGTCGCTTAAGTTGAAACAACATATAGGGTATATACCCTATACTGCTGTAATATTACGGGTAAAACTAGAAGAAGAGTAAACCTGGATTTTCCCGGATTAACTTAACATTATCCAAGTTTTTTGGGTAAAGTTCTGATCCTCGAAGACCTAGGTGTCCACGGGTAAACCTCGATTAAAATTTATTTGAGTAATTATTCAGACTTTACCCAAAAGGCTTGAGAAATGCCATTGACTATGATTGTAATGCTAATGTGTAATGCTACCTCAAACCGAAAAAACTAAGAAATCTTGTAGCATTAGTAACTCGTAACATTTATAATAACACAAATTCCTTAACTAAATTATGACAAAAACTCGTAAGTCACGATATTTAGGTACTATTTAAATGTTTTTGTACGAAATACGACGAATTTTTGTAAAGGGAAAGCACATCGAAAAATATGATTTCATAGAAAATGACTTCTTGTGTTCTGAAATGTTGACTTTGTACTTACAAAACGTACTTTTGTACACGTACATGGTATTAAAAATTATGCGATGCGATTTTTTTGTCAATATATCCTTTGACTGCGATCTCACCTGTAGGGCTAACATGCGCGCCACGAGAAAATTTTCTCTACACTTTACTCGTGAATCTCTGTAGAGATTCACATAGAGACTACGAGTAAACGTGTAGACAAAACTTTCTCGTGGCGCGCATGTTAGCCCTACTGATGGTGAGTGACGATACAGTTTGGAAAGGATATGGCAGCGTAAACCCATAAACACATTGGACGTTACAGGGGGGTGTCTAGCTTCAGCCATATAAATTCCCAAATTGCCCCTGCCGGGAGTCGAACCTTAGACCTCAGCGTTCACCACTACGACGGGCAGATCGTCAAAATTTTTACAACACAGCACAATCCATGCAAAGCCACTAGTATAGCTAACAGTCAAATGTCGGCGCACATAGGGGTTTGCCTATAGTCTGATTTTTAATTGCGTGGAATTCTGACGTATCTTAATGTTACCAGAGATTTAAAAAATCCCACAAAAAAGATATCAAATTTAAACTTAGAAAAATAAATATCAATTGCCGCACATAGATATTTATGACAAATGCCTGACAGATAGTTTTTGGGGTAAAATCGAACTACAGGTGGTAATACTGTTTTTCATACAAATAGCTCGCTCGATTTATAAAATGACAAGTGTCAGAATTCCACCGAATTAAAAATCAGACTTTAGGTAATCCTTTCACTGATAAACACTTTCACACTTTCTTTTCTATTACGCAAATGTACGAATTTATGCCTTCGTTCATAATTTCGTATATTTGGGTGCCGGCTCTTCAAGTTTTTTGATATGCAGCCAGTATTTTTGCCATCATTTCACGCTTGCCATTTGTATAGCTTTGCAGTGTACTCTGCATCTACTATCTTTCCATAACATTAGACTCAAAGAGATAAGGTATAGTGTGATTCAAGTCTTAAGAACTATATAATTTTTTTTTTTTACTCAATGACTTGCTAGTCCTTGACTGCGATTTCACCTGATGGTAAGTGACGATGCTGTCTAAGATGGTAGCGGACTAACTTGGAAGGGGTATGGGCTATGGCAGTGTAAATTCAACCCATACCTCTAATTTGTTTCTACCTTGGTTTCTACACACCATCGTGCCGGGACGCTAAATCGCTTGGCGGCACGTCTTTGACAGTAGAGTTGTAACTAGCTACGGAAAAAGCCTCCCACCAGACGACCAGAGACAATTCAGAAGTTATAAATTTCCAAATTGCCCCCGCCGGGAATCGAACCCGAGACCTCCCAGTTATGAGACCACAGCGCTCACCACTGCGCCAGGGAGGTCGTCGAAATATATTTTAATATAATTTGCAAAGGATAGAGATTAAAGTGTTGGTGGATTTTATTTAAGTATGATTTCATATTAAGACAAAGATTCTGATTAAGATCATAATCCCGCTCTTCTGTTCAGACATACATACCTAATATAACTACTGTATCTTTATGATCGTATAAACCGGGTGGTTAATTTAATTGCACTTTTTAGACATGGGTAAAACCCAGCGAATCTTAGATTGTAATGAATAACTTAAATACACCTTAATATTCATTGTGTCATATACACGTAATGTACTTATCTATATTGTAATGTAAAACTTCTATTAATTATTTAGTTGCAATTTAGATTTAAATTATAAAATATCTATTTTTAATTGTTGTATATTGATAAAGAAATAATACCTAAAACATTTACCTACTTACCCACAAGGAACGCAAATTCAAATCGCAGTTTTGTTAGGTTTTTGCATTGTATAGTCAAATAAGATGAGGTTACTCCCACAGATTTATGAAAAGGGGATGCTCGGTGTTCTGGTAGTGGTACCACCACCACCATCATATGGAGTATATTTTGGAGGAGTCTGTGGTATTGCGTAATCATGATGCATACCACAGGAAAATATTGAAAGGTTTTGTGGTGCACACCACTGTGGACTGTGGTGTGCACCACAAAACAAAAATATTTGCCGGTACTATCCCAGGACAATATTTTTGTTTTTTAGTTCCTAGTCTGCTCTGCTCTCTGCTGCTCGTTCGTCCTGCGTTTGTACTTTGTTGTGGCTGGAGGGTGGGCGGTGCTTATAACGCGTGCTACACGTTGTAAGATGACGTTGACCTGGGGCCTACCACACGCGATTACAGCGTATTAATACTTCTGTAAGCGTGGGTCGTATAGGTCCTGGGACCCAAACCCGGCAGTAAAGGTATAGTCCGCGCGGGAGCTTTGAGGAATCGGGGGCTGACGAAGAGGGCGGGTGTGCACCGCAGCCGACCGTCGCACTTCACCCCGCACCCTTCCAGTACTAGTGTCGACCTTGACGCGAGTACTGGGAGGGTCCGGGGTGAGGTCGAACGCTCACCCGCTCCGCAGAAGAAGAGGCCAAAGAAGAAGGCGCCAATATGCGCGCCTTCATCCCCCCTGAGCTCTGTAGGATGGCGGGATGATCGGTCGAAACCGCTGGAATGCCACAGTTGAATGCGAGCAGCGATCCTGTGGCTTCCCTATAAAAGCGAGGACGGACCCGTTGGGTTTTAGTGGGTATTTTGGCAGTGCCAACGAGTCCCACATACCCGCCTGTTGTCATAGATGGGCGGGATGCGTAAAGGCAATTCCCAACGATAAAAAAAAGGGTCCGGGGTGAGGTGCGACGGTCGGGCGACGTGCACACCCGCCCTCTTCGTCAGCCCTCGATTCCTCGGAGCTCGCGCGCGGACTATAAGTAGCAGGTAGTGTTGCGACTTACTGTGAAGTTTCTTAGGACCAGGGTCAGTTTCTATCATCCTATGCGGGCGGGCAGCGGTGTATGCCGGCGGGGACAAGGACGCGGATCACTTCAGAGGGAGCGGCTTCACCTCCAGTTGCGGGCGACTCGTCTGCAACAAAAAGAATGACATTGTGTAACCAACGCAACCGCAACCCATAAAGGGTTCACTACTGAGTGCAGATCTCTCAAAAGACTTCCCACATCTCCGAGAACATTATGGGAACTGGGTATTTGACTAAATTTTTATAAATACTTAAAATAAAGGCCATTTTTCTTTTTTTAATATTTTAACTAGTCTCGAAAATATAGAGCTTTTAAGTTTCCTGTTAGACAAAGAGAGCAATATTAAATCATGGCTTCAGTATACCATACACTCTCCATAGAAACGTTTTAGATAGAGACGCATACAGTCTTGATACAGTCGAAGTAGGTACAGTATTATTTGTTTTTAGACCGATTTATTTTCTGTTTTTACAAATGTTATTCTTAGATGTTACATTTTCGATTACAATTTATGAAAATTCACATTCTGAGTTTTTGACAACAGTTCAATACCCCGACTCAGGTGTGTGGTGTCTAGTTTTACTCACGATGTTTTGAAGCATGTGATATTAAATTGCTTTTTAGAGAAAAATTAAGCTTTTTAGAGAAAAATTAACGGTAAAATGTTGTTCTAGAAGCTTTTGCCTATTTTTTGTCATTTTTTTTTTTTAGTTTAACTTTGATGTACTAAACATACAACCGGAACCCAATTGAAAACTACACTGTTTTCGGAATATTATTTCCTCGAGTGAAGTTCAAAATATGGACTTTTGAACGGTAAAATAAATTAGAACGTGTATTAATCTACAACATATATTTTTAACCTATCAAAACAATGAATATTTGATTGTTTACTATTGAATCCAAAACAGGCTGTTTTCGGAGATCCTGCCGTTAAACGCATTATAACTCCGTAAAGTCAGAGGTGATGCCCGGGATGCCCGTCCTAAAGACTAGGTTATCACATCAGAGGGCCTAGACAAAGTTACATTCCATTAGCGATATCGCTAGTAGAAATGTCGAAAAATGTATGGGATTGACATTAGCTATCGAAATGTCACGTGGTCTAATAAAAACGAATCGACAAGTGCTAGACAAGTGGCATTTTTCACAAGCGTTATCGATAGTTGTCGATTTTATTGATGGAAACCGTAGCGAACGCCAAGACCCTGTAGAAAACGAAAGAAATAGCATTGTTTTGTTAATTTTAGTTGTTTTTTGAATTATTTAGAGATTGTTATTGGCTTCTTGCATTATTATTGAACAATAATAATGATAATTGAATTGATAAATATTGGTAAGAAATGAAATCATTTAATTTTTAATGCTAATAGCTTCACAATAATGCTTATAGATGGCGCTGTATCAATAAAAGTTTTGCGTCAACTATTATTATTTTAATATTTTTTATTGCGTCTAATGTTAAAAGTTAATTATTACAATATATAATAATTAAAACTATCTTTAGGGAATTATGGGATACTGCTAGGTCTCAGTTCGGTGCGAACCACTAGTATTTAATATAAACACAAATTAGCTTGGACTACGCTTGGAAATAGTCACAAAGGTCCTATATACAACGATTAATATAAACAATCTTTGGCTATGCGCGACATGAACAAAGGCCCGTTGATAGTACCTATTAACTACTCAAGGTATCAATAACAAACATCCAGGGTATTAATAAGGCTGAGCAATAAGCACTACGAAAGAATTTTCTAACATTTTATTTGTCTAGCTGAAATCATAGGTACCTACTTACATATTTGTTTTTTAGTACACACAAAAGCACTTTGTTATTTACCAAGAAATATAATTAGTCTGAATATTACGAATCAATAGTTTTTAAGTAAATTAAACTCTACTTTCACACTTCAGAAAAACCACTCAAACCAACATTCAAAATTAGATGCACGAATTTGACGTTTCATTACGAAAGATCATAGACAAAAGTTACTATTTATCGAAAAGACGAATGGAATAGGCGATCGTTAATCACATGTAACTTTGTCTAGCAGTCGAACTTCGCTTTCGTTAAAGCGATTGCGAATTAGGAAATCGAATCGCTTCGAATCGAATGCCACTTGTCTAGCCCCTCAGGAAAAAATACGTTTGTCGCTAAAATATTATCACCTCGTATAAACCCATACATTTATGTCCATGCACATACTGTTTAACTGTCTAACCGCAAAACAAACTGTGTATTCATCCGGCTTCGTGTTCAAACTCATCTTTTTTGTTTATTTGCTCATACCTGGTTTTTATTTCAATCTGTGGTTGCAAAGGTCATTTGAGGTCATATTGAAACATTTCATAAAACTGATAGCGCAGTGTGCTCAAATCTACATGATTTCTTAACCTTGATGGAAAAACCTATTTGTCGCCTCGAGTGTGAATCAATTACAAGAAAAACTGTAATGGTACTAACTAGGTAGGTAAATTTTTTCGTTGTGGAATATGACCTAAACCCTTTACATCATACAATTAGCATGGGCAGGAGATAAAAAAATTATTCCCGATTTTATCCACTGACAAGAGATAAAATTATTTCCTTTCGATGCTAAAGCATGGCAAAAGGGGAAAGGAGAAGTATGCCCATACTCGACGGATGGATAAAGCTGAGCGAGTAAATAAACATTTTATCCTTTCCCCGTCAATAAAATATCCCCTGCCCATGCTTACCCTGCTGAAAGGAAAGCGCAGGCCAATTCTGTAATAGCTGCGTCAATAATTGCTATACAGTTTCAATTCTGGGTATTTGGCTGAATTTATCGCGTTCTTTCTACAACAATGCATTTTATCCAAGAGTGAGTGTATATCGGCCAATCAGAGGCGATTGCAAATCGGTCTGCTGTGCGTCCAGTATCGGACCGGTGCGGTGATAGGTAGAGATGATTGACAAAAAATACGTATACGTAATAAGTTGTTATTGTGAACAGTTCTGCATAACAAATCAATCAACGGTCAACTGGTAACCGATTATCCGATGTTGTAGTTAGGGAACTCCAACTAGACTAATAAAATGTCTATTGTAGTGCAGACTGCGGAGTTGGGTAGAGCGAGTACGTATATAGGTATAGATCAATTATATTCGGTGCGAACAATGGGCGGGAAACAGCAGTCATCTGTTAACGGAGGTTTGGTCTAGGTTGATCTGGTTTACAAACTTAACCACCCGTTACTCTTGCAGGTCTTTCGTTATATCGTCTTAGGTCAACTCATACAGATGACAGCTTACAAATGGACCAATATGAAGCGACACATTTGATATACGAGTGTTTCTGGAACTAATAACATTGCAAATGGCGCACCGAGCTCTATAATTTATCTGTGATTTCATAGATTAAATAAAGGGGTTGTTTATAAAATCATAGATAAGTTATAGAGGTTGGTGCACCATTTGCAATATTATTAGTTCCAGAGACACTAGGACTTACAACGCCAAGATGGCGTCAATCAAGTTGGTTCAAAAAATAAATCACAGCAGCCTGTCCAATGTTAGTCATAGATTAAAGATAAAGGTCTGTGGGTCAACCGTAAGACGTCCACGCTGAGCATTGGGTCAGTTGTATGAGGATTTCCAACGAGCAGATCCGTGGGAGAACCAGCGCGGGCTCGTTTCCATAAAAGCTGCATCAATCGTCTAGTTTTCGCAACTCGTGCAGTCTAAAGGATCGTTATGAGATAGATAAGCAATGGCTGGATCATGCGTCATGCTCGTGAACGGGTGCCACCAACGGGAATGGATCTGCTTTGACTGCCCATCTTGACATGCGTTGGATTGGTGTACCTACGTATGCATTTTAGCATTTTTGAGGCTTTATTGTGGAAGCACTGTGTACATAGCAATTAGCATAGCTTTGTAAAAAAAATTTTTTTGAAAAGAGCAACTGCCGAGTTTCTTACCGGCTTTTCTCAGCAGAATCTGCATTCCGAACCGGTGGTAGATTTATGACGCGTCATAAGAGCTACAAGTTAGCCTACATGAAATAAATAAAGAATTTGAATTTGAAATAAAAAAAATTTTGGACAGCTCATTGTTACTACCGACGATCAAGTCGCGAAGCTGAAGTGGCAATGGGCGGAGAAAATCGTTCAAGGACCGATGGTCTAGCTAGTGCTAGAGGGGCGACCTCGCACCGGAAAGTGCAGATCCACCACTAGCGACATCGAATAAGTCGCAGAGAGACTGCATCTTTTTTATCTTTTTTGGCATCTTCACTTAGTGATATTAAAGATATATTTTTAAAAAAAGGGAGAAGGGAGGGACCGAAGTATGAGTATATGGAAGTCCATACAAAAGACTATCGTTTGATAAAGAACAAGATTCCAAGTCTGCTGCGTGTTCCTAATTAGCTATATTTACATTTTCTTATCAATAGATCAAAAATGCAAACCTGTGCAACAATTCCATGCAAATCTAATTATCCTCATTGTAGGTAGGTATCTAGTGTTAATTTAAATAAATTTTGTTATTAATATTTGAGTTTAAATTACTTAAATATCAAACATTTAAAAGTCAATTGACCATTTTACCTATTTCTTTGTAAGCGATAGGTACTTTTACCTATCTACTCTTTATACATTTTATTTAAATACATCAGCCTATTACAATGGAAATTATGTTGTCAGACTAGGCATTTCGACATTTTCAAGGATTCGAAAGTGCTTATTGTTTAACTGTTATTATATAGTCGTATTCGATAATGTCATACGATGGTAATTACAAGTATACGAGGTCTATGGCATTTTAATTTGGTATAGGTAGTAAGTTTATCTCACGAAGTTACGGGCGCTTTACTTGTGGTTACGTCGTGTACATGTACATTGCGTGGGCATACCTGTCAGGAGCCTAGGTAGGTGCGTTCAGGCGCGAGCAAGCTCTCGCTCACACTTATACAGATACGACACACACACAACCATGAGCCACGCACCCTCGTGAAATGAAAGAACTATACCTACGCCCATCAGTGATATACCTAACTGAACTTGCGCTTTTCCGACAGTTTTGTATGTAGGTTTGCATTATGACATTTTCTCCGCATCGTATCAAAAATGTTATATGATTACAAATAAATGTATACGTTAATAGTTAATAGGTAAAGGGTAAGTAAGTAGGTATTTATTTAAGATTAATTAAGATGAAATCTAAAATAAATGGCATTCTCGAGAAATATAGTGCGCTATTGGATTGATGGATACTTAGATCAATGAGAATTACTACAACAAATAAATAGAAATTTATACTTTTACAAGTAGGTAACAAAACTATGCTATGTATAACGTGTTTCCACAATAAAGTTTCAAAAATACAAAACAATCCAATGCATGTTAAGACAGGCAGGAAAAAGCAGACCCATTCCCGTTGGTGGCACCCGTTCACGAGCATGACGCACGGTCCAGCCATTGCTTCGCTCAACCATATTTGAGGGAACGTAACAATCCGCACCACCATACGACACTACCACAGAAATTTTAAAGAGAGCATGACATCATCAATCATTTGACAACCTCCCTAGTGGTCAACGCTGTGATCTCATACCCAATGTTAGGTCTCGAGTTCGATTCACAGTGTAGACAATTTCGAAATTTATAATTTCTGAAATGTCTCTGATCTTGTCGGGGGGGGGGCTTTAACTAAAGCCTCAATAGCCAAAGGTTAAAAGTGTGGACTGAAAACTGAAAGGTCGCAGGTTCGAGCCCCACCCGTTGCACTATTGTCGTATACCCACCCACTCGTAGCACAAGCTTTTCGCTCATTTGGAAGGGAAAGGAGAATATAAGTCAAGTTCAGATTGGCTAATACTTTTTTTTTTTGAACTTTAAAGTGCAGCCGAGCGGGGCGTTCCAAAACTTTGTACCTGTAGGTACATTGTTCAAAAAAAAGCATTTCCGTAAAAAACATCATTTGTAATATATTTTAAATTGTTTGTTTTTGTCTTTTTTTAAATTAAAATTTAAGTAAGTAGGTACTTCTAGGTATTATTTTCCATTACGTTCAGATAATTATACCTACCGATGGAGTAGATATGTGTTATAGAAATACCCGGAATGACAGCTTTAATATTAGGTCGCTATTATAGTAATGATTGCTAAAACAAGTCATTTGATTGATGACCCCTACACTTCGATCTAGGTAAATTATCTTGTAATATAGGTACCTAATTACCTCTAGCAAGAAAACGATAGTATAAAATAGATTTATAGTCTCTAATCTCTAAATATGTTCTCAAAAAGTTACCGTACCTATAGGGGTACCATACTGATTAACAGTATGGTTGAATATACACTGCCATACCCCTTCCAAGTTAGTCCTCTACCATCTTAGACTGCATCGTCACTTACCATAGGTAAGACCAATTAAAAGAGAGAAAGCTCAAACTCTCATAAGAGCAAAATTGAATTTGGCTCTCGCTATCCTCTAAAGCCAATTTTCGTTTTTCGCATAGGTATGATGAAAATAGTATTTTTCACAACATTATGAACAATCGTTCATCGTTAGAAAAAGTGATGAGTACGTAGGTAGACGGACCAATATCTGACACTTCTAGCATAAGATCGTGTTCAGTGGCGTAACTTACGTAAGGTATAGTACGTTTATCTCACGAAGTTACAGGCTCTGTACTTGTAGTTACGTCGTGTACATATGCACATTGCGTAAGTGTGCGTGCCTGTCAGGAGGTGCAGGAGGAGTAGGTGGGAGCGGTTAGTTGCGAGCAAGCTCTCGCTTACACTTATACAGATACGACACACACACAACCATGAGCTACGAGCCCTCCTGAAAAAGAATACCTATGCCCATCAGTGGAAATCTATATGTTGAAATGACACTGATAAAAAATATGAACTAAAGAGATTACAACCTCTTTTTATACATATACCTACTATATCATAGAATCCCAAGCCGTCTTTGGCCGTAGTGTAGCAATTAAGCCGAGACTGGTTTGTTGTATTGTTTGTTGTGTGCATTTTTACTACGTTCTTCCGCGTGAGTAGCTAATAGCACAGGATGTGTTGATGAGGAGCGTGAGACGAACCCGTTTGTAACTGGACCACAATCTGATTTGACGATCTCGATATCAAGTAACAACTAGATGTGATTCACTCTTGTTGCATATACGAGTACAGAGACGCTAACTTACATTTCCCATGACTTATCGACTGTTGTTTGTCTCGAGTTAACTTTCGATAGCAAAGTTCATAATTTTTGTTTTTGTGGATTCAAAGCAAAATATAAGCAAGATACGGTAAAAGAAATAATAATACATCTCTATAAAATGGTAGATTCATTTGACAAGTCGAAAGTATTAGGTACTTTGTAAAAGTTTATTTAAATAAAAAATTATTCTATTCCATTCAAAAATTAGTATTTTTATTACTTAGAATTATCGCGACATATCACGTTATGTTCCACGAATAATAATTTGGAAATTCCTTGAGTGGCCAATAGGTGCACCGATTCTTTTTTTTTAATACACCTCAAAAGAAATAAATTTTTTTTTTTTTTAATAAAAGATGAAATTAGAGTACCTACCTATCTGAGTCATATTCTTCTATCACAAGATTAATAGAGTGGCAGTGTTCTAAGTTCAGAATAGTTACCAATCTGAAGATTGATGAATCAAAGAAGATAAGAAGAGGCACAATATATTATAATTAGAGCGTTATAATTAAAATTATGGATCATCTTTCCAGTATCATGATTTGAATAACTTTATCAGAGCAGACGATCGACATTAATAACCTAAAGCCCATGTTTCATTATTGCAAAATAGGAAAATTTACATGAGATTTACATTTAATAACAAATTATAATTAATTCCAGCGATATAAAAAATAAAGTATCGCTTCCAGTAAAACTATAATCAATAAGTAAGACATAAAGGCTATCGCAAATTAGAGCAGTGGCGGACCACATTTCAAAAACGCGCCCAAAGCTATGTCTATGTATGTATGTGTGACGCCAGTGACGGGTCATATAAATTGTATAAAAACGATGCCCAACGCAGCAAATAAAACCGATATCAATCAGATACGAAATGTCGCGAAACCAAAATGTACCCTAGCATGAGGTAGTTGGGTCTAACTCGCTTTTCCCACTTTTCAGGAGAGTCCAAAAGGGGTGAGAGGGGTTTTTTGACACCCTACGCTGGAGCGCTATTTCACCAATTCATACATTTTTTTATTTTACGCTTTTACTCGTGAATTTCTATAGAGTTTCACAAAGATATTAATGATTAAATTTTTTTTTTGTCTAACCCGACAAAGGCCTTTTAGGCTGCTTCATTTTGAAAGTGAAATTGAAAGTGAAGGGAAGCATTTGGGATGGAAATGGGAGCACTAATGCTGAGCCGGTAGTTACATGCGACACATGGGTGCAAAAGCCAATTTTAAAATTGTTTATTTTTTCCTTTCATAATTTGTATCTAGGTGTAAGCACGTGTAAGCAAATAAATAAAGATATTTCCTTTCTTTCTTTAATTTGATGTGGATCGATAAAATTTAGTGAAAAAATCCTGTCATCATTAAAAAATTTACATATTATTTTTGGAAAATGTGTACTTCTGGCCACATATTAATGCCTCTGAAGTTAGTTAATTTTTTTGATTGTCGCAGTTTCGCGGCGTTCCTGCGTTGCCGAGGCCAGAGTGTAGAGTGCGCCTTATCAGCCTTGGCAATGCAATGTAAGTAAAATAAAGCTAATAAGATCGGTGTTGCATGCTTATGATTAATGAATCGAATCTAAACCAAACTAAATTAAATCAGTAGGTATTCTTTAAGGCGTTGCATCATGGCAATGTATTCAAATTAGCTAATTTATCTTAATCGAATTTACATAAAAGAGATGATCTATTTATTTAGGTACCTAATTGACATCAATGCCAAGACGTTATACTTACTTAATTTTAATTTTTTACGTAGCTCACCTACTTTAGTATAATTAGTATAATTAGCCTTGGGTTAAGGACAAATTCTATGAGAACGAGCGGCCTAGTTGTCACAAAGCATAACAGTGGATTGCTAAAATCGCAATGTTGATCCAAGTGATGGATAGATTTTGGAGTTACACGAGATCAAGGGTATAAATCTTTGAGACTGTGTAGCGTGTATAATATAAAATTAAGTATTATTAGTAGTTTTTGTCTGGTGGGAGGCTTTGGCCGTGGCTAGTTACCACTTACCACTTACCACCCTACCGTCAAAGACGTGCCACCAAGCACATTTATTTTCCGGCACGATGGCGTGTAGAAACCGATCAGGGGTGTGGGGTTGAATTTACACTGATGTACCCCTTCCAAGTTAGCCCGCTACCATCTTAGACTGCATCTTCACTTACCATCAGGTGAAATCGCAGTCAAGAGCTATTTTGTCATCTAATAAAATAAAAAAAAAAATCTTTAAATCCAAATAACTTTTTCGTTTGCCGTTTTCGTCTTTTTCATGATTTTCCATTTTCCTTCTCCGTTAAAAGTTTAAAGTTTATAATCTTTGGTCTCGGTTTGCAAATGAGAGATTCTCCAATATTTGAATCGCGGGTGAAAATGGCAGCAACGGGCAACGTTAATAAAATATTTACATTGCTAATATTTTTAGCACAAGTTTATTTAGTGGTAGGTGAGTGCAGATATGACGGGCACATGGCTAACCGTAAAAAGTTTATTGTAGGCCGCAAATCGACAGATATGTTAGCAATGATCTGATGCATTTTTTATTCGACTAAGGCAAAGCCAAAAGTTATGATTTTAGTAGGTTTTATTTAAAAATAGGCACGTATGACTCCAAAGTAAAACATACTGATAACTGTTATTTGTCTATAAATTTCAGTGGTCTAGGTTTGGTTAAAATTGCTAATGGCAATTTTAACCACGCCTAGACCACTCAAAAATTATAATGTAAAGTCAAAAAGAGTAAAGACTGTGATTATTTATGTAGGTACCTATACTTTAATTAGGAGATAATTCTATGAAGTAGATAGGAACACGCGAATGTTTGGTAACGCGATGTTTAACATTGTTATTAGGTAGGTGTGTACCTACCAACATAAAAACTCTGAGGTCAAGGTTGCTATACAGATTAAAAAGAGGTAAACGTTAAATCCTTAGTACGTAGTCAATCTAGATATTAGTTTACCTTAGTCTTAACACAAATATAATAGGTACTTATTCTAGCATAAGTTATGTCTGTGCTAGAAACTAAAAATACTTTGGACGCAAATAACGTACTGAAAACTTTAATAATGTATTTAAAAGAAGGAATAAAAAATTAAACCTAATACTTAAGTAGTACCTATATCAATTTTTTTTATTCTTTTAATTACCATTTACAATTTTTTTATACACTTTTACATAATGCACTCGAAAATGAGTATTTTAGCTATACCTACCTAATTATTCGCGATTATAGTCTATTGTTAATTAATGTTGAATGATCGTGGCGAATTTACCAAAGGGCTACGCGTATCGTGTGTGCATCACAATATTTTCCACGAGCTACGCTCGTAGGAGCAACAACAAACCGTGTGGAAGATATTATGATGTCCTCAAATTGTCCTTGTTCTCCTGGCTTTCGGCCACTTACGTAGGATTTACCCCACTTTTTACGTATTTTGGCAATAAACATAGTAGATAATACCGACTACCGTAATGTTTAGCACATGTGTCGGCTAAATAAAAAAGGGGCATAATGCAAACATCACAAGGTTTTACAAGCATTCAAAGTTCTACTAAAGTATTCGTTTTTAAACGACTTCCAAAAACCTCATCCAGGTTACCAATTCGGCGGGTGTATTTTTTTTTCTATGTAAGTCCACTGAAGATTAACGTGTTTTTTTAATCGACAGAGGAGGCTTGCGAGGTGGTAGATACCATAGTTTTTTTTAAATATCAATTTAAAGTTGAATATAAAAAATATCATCCACGCAATTGCAACATGTTTATTTTTAACCGACTACCAAAAAGGAGGAGGTTATCAATTCGGCCTGTATCTTTTTTTTCTATGTAAGTCCACTGATTATTTCGGGATTTCTGGACCGATTCGCATGTTTTTTTAAAGGTCTCAACTCCTACACTATGTGTCGATTCTGTGAAAGCTGCATCAATCATCGTTACAATCAAAGTTACAATCTCAGTTATGGAGATTGGCTGAATTTATCGCGTTCTTTCTGCAACAATGCATTTTAGCCAACAGTGATTGAGTATCGGCAGTACTATTATGTATTTTGTGGCATCGGCCAATCAGAGGCGATTGCTATCGTTACACTGTACGGCTGCCCCATTTCAAAACCTAGTAAGTGTGATTGACAAAATTTTAAAGGAGACCAAAAAACATATTTGTGGTAGCCCTTCTAAACTCTGAACTCTTCAGTGTCTGTTGGTGAATTAATGTTTCGTAAATAAACTACTTTGAAAGCTTTTATTGCATATATTTATTACTTCGCTAAGCCATCTACAAAACATGTTTTTTGGGCTCCTGAAAAATTTTGTCAATCACACTTACTAGGTTTTGAAATGGGGCAGCCGTATAGTTAACATTTTTAGAGATACGAGTAATATAGGCTATACCGATTGGTACAGACTAGATGTACGTATATACAAGACCTCAAATGTTTTCAATAGAACGGTCTTTGGCTGCCTCTGGTATTCTATAAAGTTAATCAACTGTTATGGATCTAAGTTAAATTAATCTGAACTAATACAATAATGACTGAGATAATAATTATTCCGAACAAGGATTCTTCAATCTCATATAACCTAGATGTACAAGTATAATATCTTGGATTTCTTTGAAGCCATAATAAGGGAGAACCTCTCGAGAATTTCCCAGTGCACCCCATACAAAGGAAGTTGGGTTCTATTTTAGTTTTAGGTAATCAAGTTAAGTGAATCTTCAAGCCCGTGTAAATTTGACAAATCATAGTTTTTAGAGCGTATCTACAAAACTTCATTTACTTACTTAAACTTGTATTTAAGGTAGATATACTCAATAGGTAATCATAATATATTATTATTTATTACTAGCTGATACCCGCGACTTCGTCCGCGTGGATTAAGGTTTTTTATTCCCGCCGGAACACTCTTATTTCCCGGGATAAAAAGTATATCCTATTCCAGACCATGATCTATCTCTGTGCCAAATTTCAGCCAAATCGGTTCAGTCGTTGTGACGTGAATGAGTAACACATGTAACGACTTCGTCTGCGTGGATTTAATTTTTAAAATCCCGCAGGAACTCTTTGTTTTTCCAGGACACAAACATTTTTAAATTAAAGATATTAGTAAGGATTAGTTACGATAAGGAAGTAAAGATTCCTCATTAATTCCTCTCAACCAATCGCAGGCCCACTACTATTTCTCTCGATGAGAACAGACAGAACAGATTGGCAGACTTCACACATCAATATATATTTTTTTTAATAAAGAATAATTAGCCAAGCTGAACTTGACTTATATTTTCCTTTCCCCTCCGAATAAATGAAAAGCTTGTGCTAGTAGTGGGTACGACAATAGGGCCACGGGTGGCGAAATTTTTTATGATTGCATTACAGCACTTAGTTGTCCATTCTTGACCCCTACAATAGCAACGTAAAAGCAATATTTTCGCGAGCGAAGCGAGCGCGAAATTTTTTATGATTGCATTACGGCACTTAGTTGCCCATTCTTGATACTTACAATGGCAACGTAAAAGCGACAGTTTCGCGAGCGAAGCGAGCGCGAAATTTTTTATGATTGCATTACGGCACTTAGTTGTCCATTCTTGACACCTACAATAGCAACGTAAAAGCAATATTTTCGCGAGCGAAGCGAGCGCGAAATTTTTTATGATTGCATTACGGCACTTAGTTGTCCATTCTTGACACCTACAACAGCAACGTAAAACCGACATTTTCGCGAGCGAAGCGAGCGCGAAATTTTTTATGATTGCATTACGGCACTTAGTTGTCCATTCTTGACACCTACAACAGCAACGTAAAACCGACATTTTCGCGAGCGAAGCGAGCGCGTAATTTTTTATGGTTGCATTACGGCACTTAGTTGCCCATTCTTGATACCTACAATGGCAACGTAAAAGCGACAGTTTCGCGAGCGAAGCGAGCGCGAAATTTTTTATGATTGCATTACGGCACTTAGTTGTCCATTCTTGACACCTGCAATAGCAACGTAAAAGCAATATTTTCGCGAGCGAAGCGAGCGCGAAATTTTTTATGATTGCATTACGGCACTTAGTTGTCCATTCTTGACACCTACAATAGCAACGTAAAAGTGACAGTTTCGCGAGCGAAGCGAGCGCGAAATTGTTTATGATTGCATTACGGCACTTAGTTGTCCATTCTTGACACCTATAATAGCAACGTAAAACCGACATTTTCGCGAGCGAAGCGAGCGCGAAATTGTTTATGATTGCATTACGGCACTTAGTTGTCCATTCTTGACACCTACAATAGCAACGTAAAACCAATATTTTCGCGAGCGAAGCGAGCGCGAAATTTTTTATGATTGCATTACGGCACTTAGTTGTCCATTCTTGACACCTACAATAGCAACGTAAAAGTGACAGTTTCGCGAGCGAAGCGAGCGCGAAATTGTTTATGATTGCATTACGGCACTTAGTTGTCCATTCTTGACACCTACAATAGCAACGTAAAACCAATATTTTCGCGAGCGAAGCGAGCGCGAAATTTTTTATGATTGCATTACGGCACTTAGTTGTCCATTCTTGACACCTACAATAGCAACGTAAAAGTGACAGTTTCGCGAGCGAAGTGAGCGCGAAATTGTTTATGATTACATTACGGCACTTAGTTGTCCATTCTTGACACCTACAATAGCAACGTAAAAGTGACAGTTTCGCGAGCGAAGCGAGCGCGAAATTTTTTATGATTACATTACGGCACTTAGAAGTCCATACTTAGCACCTACAATAGAAACGTAAGATTGACATTTCGCGAGTGAAGCGAGCGCGAAATTTTTTATGATTGCATTACGGCACTTAGTTGTCTATTCTTGACACCTACAAAAGCAACGTAAAACCGACATTTTCGCGAGCGAAGCGAGCGCAAAATTTTCTATACTTAGCACCTACAATAGAAACGTAAAAGCGACTCTTTCGCGAGCGAAGCGAGCGCGAAATTTTGTATAATTGCATATCTAGTCGTACACTTTTGGCGCTTGAGACCCTGCCACCCTAGGCTCCAGTCAACTCAGTCTTTTGGTAAATCTGCCACTGAGCGTAACCTTTCTTGTCCCAAAGAATTTAGTTTAATTATCAATTTTAATTTTGAAAATGATCGCTCGGCATGTAGCTTGTCCCTGCTCTCTTTGTCCCTTCTCTCCTACGCTACGCAGTAGCGTAGCGTAAATGTAATCTATACTTGGTACCTACGGTACTTATTAACAAACCACAATTACTAAATCCCCGCACTTTAGGTGGGAAGTATCATGATTGAGGAGCTGGACCTAGAGCTCCATGATGTAGTCTATGCTTGGTGCCAACAATATCAATTCGAAACTGACAATTTCTACATCCTCACTGTTTAGGTAGGCACTACCCTGTAGCATCAGGATTGAGGAGCCAGGACCTAGAGCTCCATGATGTAGTCTATGCTTTATACCTACAATAACAATTCGTAATCGAAAGTACCTGCATGCTTACAGTTTAGGTGGGCCGTATCCTGCAGCATCAAGATTGCGCAGCTAGGACCTAGAACTTCATGTTGTAGTTTATTCTTGATACTTACAATATTAATTCGCAAGCGACAGTTCTTAAATCCTCACAGTTTAGATGGGCAGTATCCTGCAGCATCAGGATTGAGGAGTAGAACCTGGAGCTCTATGATCTAGTCTATTCTTAGGCCAAGCATACCAATTCGTAGTTGACAGTTCCTAAATCCTCATGATTTTGAGGGAAAGTACCTCTGCAGCATCAGGCTTGAGGAGTTGAAGGTAAAAAAATGTCCATTAAAAAAAAAATCAGCTGAATTGGTCCAGAAATCCAGGAGTAATCGGTGGATATATACATAGAAAAAAAGATACCGGCTGAATTGATAACCTCCTTTTTCGAAGTCGGTTAAAAATAAGGCTATCCACTATATAGTGTATTATGCCAGCCTAAGATGAGCCGTAGATTCAAAGTTTCCTGTACATAACGGGGTTCAAGTTATTTTGGACCTTATACTGAGGATTGTGATGTCTATAACTTCTGAACTACTGAACCGACGACCTTGAAATAATTACAGGACAATCTTTACAGTATCTTCTTTCTAATAAAAAAAGAATGAATGAAATCGGAGTACGCGTTAATGAATTACAACTAAATACACATTTTGACTTTCATCCCCTCTCCCAAGGGAACCGTGCTGAATTTCGGGATAAAAAGTATCCTATATGTTACCTCGTGGTATGTACTTAAATCGTGCCAAGTTTCATTTAAATCCGTCCAGTAGTTTCAGCGTGATGCGCGGCCAAGATACAGACAGACAGACAGACAGACAGACAGACAGACAGACAGACAAAAAAATCAAAAAAAAATTTTTTGGGTTCAGTATCGATAATAAAGCATCCCCCGATTAAAATTTTCAAAATATATTTAATGTACAGAATTCGTCCCGTTACAGTTTTATTATATTATAGATCTGTCGTAAGAGATGCTCTAAGAAAAACCGGAAGCTTTAAACGGTAATTATTTTTTGTTTGGAATGTTTTTATGAAATAAAAGGTAGGAAGGTATGGACGACTGAAGAGTACCTTTTTACACTTTTTTTTACAAATGTTACTTGGTATTGTAGAGCAAAATTTTATTCTCAATGTTTGGTACAAATCCACGCGTATTTAAATTACTTATCTCTTAAAGAAATCTTTAATTCAGTGAACATTTTTTTTATACCTTCAGTTTTTTTTTTCTCCAAATAAATACGTAAAAAGTATACAATGGCTTGATTTTTTTTTCTGCTACAGACTGGACTACATATTGATCTATTATTTTAGGTAGCGCTAGTATGTTAAAAAAATTACCTACAAAGTTTTACATAAATATACATACCTAATTTAATTACGAATTAAAATGCGCAAAAACTTAGATATTTTTCAAGACTCTACAAGAATGAGTTTAATCTATTTGCCAGGCAGTAAATGAAAACCTGTCTTACATTAACTCAATAGATTGCGTAGCTACCTACCTATTTTAACTAACTCATATCAACTACAGTATAGTAACTATACAGCGACTGGTTCAATGGAGCTATTATTGACATAAACTGCTACCGGTTGGAATGCGTTAATTTTAAAAAGCCGAAAAAATGTAAAACAAAAATTAAATGTAAAAATGATAACGATAGGTATAATTTTCTCATTATTTAGAGCAGTCTTTCTCAAAGTGGGTGATAACGCCCCCTCGTGGGCGTTGGAGACCTAGAGGGGGGCGTTAAGGGTCCCAGAAAAAAATGGGGGGCGTTGGCGTAGTTAAGGGGGGCGATGGCTGATTTGTAATTTTTCAGAAAGGGGTTAATATTAATACGCAGCGAGTTATTATTTTAAAACTAAAAATGCTTAACATAGATTTCATAGGATAGCCCGTACGCAATAAAGTTGGAACAAGTTTTTGTTAAACAACGCTATTGTTGTAATCCAGTAGCAATCGGCTGGTTCATCGATATTTGTCTTAAGTTAAGACTCTTAACTAGCTCAGTACGATTGAGCGTCGACAGAGATAAACGAGTTTGTGCGTGTTGTATTTAAATCAAGATCATTTGAATACAATGCATCCAGATAAAAAGGATAAAAATGTAGCCTATTTTCAAGACCTGGAAAAGAAGCATAGTGCTCAGCCAAGTGTATCAAAACAAAAAATGTCGTCGCTGCTTTCGTAGCCAAGCTGCTTTTACACAAGAAGAATATTGGCAGACGTGATTTCCATAATTTTCCCAATTTATCCGTATCCTGCAACAACGACGACTTAATTGTTATAAAATACTACGAGTACGTACCACGGCAATTATTTTAGTTGGGATTGTCGATATTCCGACCCAATTGCATGGACCGTGGATCGAAATATCGACAATCCCAACTAAAATAATTGCCGTGGTACGTACTCGTAGTATTTTATAACAATTATGTCAGTAAATCAAGTGTAAAATCTTTAACGACGACTTACTTGTCTACTGCCAACATTTGGAAAATCTCCACAGTGATTTCATTGAAAGATTCTAGGACATTTTGAAATTGGAAATACCAGACTGGGTGTTAGATCCTTTTTCAAATGTCATCATAGCAGTATCACCCCAACTGGAAGAAGAACTTATAGAACTGACAGCGAACGAGGAAATAAAATATAAATTTAAAAATGGCTACCAAGAATTTTGGCTACAAAAGTCAATCTCGCAGTTGTACCCTGGATTGTGGTCGAACATTCAACGATTTTTCATAGCATCCCATCGTCATATTTGTGTGAACGTGGATTTAGCGCTGTGACAACGCTGCTTACTAAAAAAAGAAATTGGTTGCATGTTATCGAACGCGGTGACTTACGACTGTTTTTGAGCAAAATCGAACCCGATATCAACAAACTTGTTAAAAATCATCAAATTCATCCATCTCATTAGATTAGTTTTAAAACTAAAATTGATTAAATATCTTTATTGTTTCTTTTAATTTGATTAAAATATATTCTTAATATTACAAAGTTGCGTTTTAATGGCTCTCACTGGTAATAATGTCTAGTAGAATGTAAGTTTAAACACCAGAACCGACTAATATAGCACACCATAACTAAATTAATTAAAGTAAAGAAATAGTTAGGAATGTATAAAAAATGGGGGGCGCTGAAAAATAATTTATTTTCAAAGGGGGCGGTAACGGAAATAAGTTTGAGAATCTCTGATTTAGAGTGTATTCAATATGAAATTTTCACTGTCAGAAAAACATAATATACATATTATTATTATTATACGCGATTACACGAGGTAATGTAGAAAATTTATCCCCTATTACACCCTTGAAATATTCGAAATAGTTGATAGGTAGGTATGCGTGATCTATTCGGCCAAAAAAAGTTGTTTGCATAGTGTTTTTCTGTAAGAGTGCCAAGCTTTCTATTGAATACATAATAATAAACAATAAATAAATAATCAATATCGATGATGAAGATTACTAGCTTAATTAAAGTAACCTTTAATTATTAAATTTAATTTCAATTTATTAACAAGTGTTACAGAATAAATATTCTCAAACACAATGCATTTTGCATAAGATTAGCCTAATTATAAGTACCTATTGTTTTAATATTTTATTAAGAAAAGCGAGTTTTAGCTAATAATTAACACACGTGACCGATGATAGTGTTTTGAAAAAACTTAATCTCCACAAAATCTTTAAAATATATAGGTACTAATGTGAGCTAATCCACGACCGTGGAAAACAGTCTTTGTGGTAAACTAAAACCCAGTGGTGATCATTTATAATAATAATTAAAAGAAGTAATACAAAAAGTTAACTTAAAACTTGTATCTATTCATTACACCCAATTTGAAACTATTTCGCAATATCTTGACGGATAGGGCTGAAAGACATGCAGATAGCTTTTATTACGCAGGCATCCGCTAAGAAAGAGTTTTTGAAAATTCAACCCCTAAGGGGGTAAAATAGGTGTTTGAAAAATCCAACTTAACATGAGTGAAGCCGCGGGCAAAAATTAGTGCATTATATAGAGCAAACCAAGAATAACATTTGGAAGTCAGGAAAATGAAAAATGTATCACAATAAGAGTTTAAAAAAATTGTAGATTTTTAAAAATAAAAGTCTTACCAGGTAAGCAGATTAGCAGCAATAAACGAAAATTAGCACTTAGTTCCCAAAAAGAGCGCACTCTCACAGAGTTCTTTCAGTGAAAATCGTTCTGAAAACCGCACAAACAGCAAAACTCCTGTCACATAACACTGGGGGGAAGCATTTCACGTCACTGCGACTCCTTAGAATCCGCATAGGGGGCTTTATAGCTCCTTTTTCGAGAAGTCTACAAGATTTTAAAATGGGTATCGAGTAGAGATAGAATAATAAGGCTCTTTACAGGCGTGTTGGCATCGGGAGTGCGCGCGAGTGTTTGAAATACAATTTTCTAAGGCACGCGCGTTTGCCTTAGCCAATGTTTACACACTACTTGCCCCACCATGGAGGCTATGTGATATTGTATCTAACGATTATTCCTTTTAAGTAAATTGTTGACGAAACTACGGAACTGAATGGCAGGATAGTTAATAATATGATATTATAATAATATAAATAATAATAATGGACAATGACCATTCAGTTCCGCAGTGTCGTCAACTGTACTTAGGAAGTAATCACCTCTGTACTATGATAATTTGCAAAACCATGCTTAAACTTTTACCTAATGATTTGTCATCGTTTAAATTATATCGATTGTTACCAATTGTTACAAACAATAGTAATAATCATCGATTTACATTAAACGTAATTAGAGGGTAAGAATTAATATAAAGCTAATTGGCTTCAATGTTTATTATGTTTAAATATCTACATAAATACGCTTTATTTTTTTTTTAATCTTTTATTACAAGGCTTTTACCTAGAGTATGTCAGCCTTATCGTACCCTAAAAACTATTTACGCAGAATTAAACTAAAACTCTATTATATTATTCTATAAGTACTCTATTTATTATCGACATTTTCTCAATTTTACAGGAGAGCATAAAATAGGATGATTTGCCTCATCAATATTTACCAGTTATTTAAAAGAAATAATTGTAATTTATGAGTAATGGATAATACTTTTTTGGAATTTGTGATATATTGAATATATTGTGGTTTTGGTAGTTTGTGACCAGTTTTATGAAAAAAAAAAACGATTTTTGAATTTTTTGTCGATACGTTCATCTGGTTTTTACACCGCGATTTACACAGTAATGGACTGAACAGACTGCACGCTTCGTCAGAATTTGGGTTTGCCAATAAATTGTAAAAGACACCAACGTGATCTTCCAACAATCCGACTATCTGACTGATATCAGACACATTCCAATTTCCACCAACAACGTTTTAGGACAAAGTTCTTCTCACTCACTCTAGGAAGACCTATACTAATTCTACTAGTTTGTCTACTTAGCAGCATGGACTCAAGTTTGCTTGTTGTCACGAAATAGATTTAAATAGATATTCTTTAGCAGGCCGCCACTAATCATATTAGGACCTAGGTATAGAAAGCTATGCCCCTTCCTTTAAGTAACACCAAAGTTACGTTATCTGCTGTATTTAGTTTTAAAATCACAGTGGCGGATTTCCAAATACTCGTATGCCGCCAGTAGGCTATTCAAATTTTAACACCCTATCGACCTCTACAATTTGGTGTCAGTCCTAGTTTATTTTTAACAACCCAACTAATTAGTTGATTGCACAATGCGTTTTTGGGGTACCTACACTTAAGTAAATACCTTTGTAAATTTTTAAAATATGTATTTAATTTATGGACCTAATGACATTTATGTACACAAATATGGATGGATCTTTTTAATTTCTGTAATACAATTTTCACCCGCGATTATACATTACATTACATTATACATTATGACAAAAACTCGTATCAATTAAGCAATGCACGTTCTTTGCCTACACGTTTACTCTTAATCTCTTCTATGTGAATCTCTAGAGACTCACGAGTAAAGAGTAGAAAAAAATTTCTCATGGGGTTTCAGGGGCCCAAGTCTGCTATTGCAATTGTAGTTACATTGCCTATCAATGACATCCCAATTGCTACTTTTAGCAATTTTGGTAGTCTACTAATTCAATGGCGTCACAATTGTTTTCCGATGGTTTGCCACTGACACATTTAGCTTTGAATCTAGCTTAAATAAACGTTTTTAATATGTAGTTTTTTTTTGAAACTCATTTCGGCAAACGCTTTTTAAGCTAATAGCAATACCGAAGTATGATTGAATTACAATCCAATTATAAGAAATCAAACGACCATTGTGAATTTAGTAGACTACGAAATTTTGGACCAATGATAATTGTATTGTAATTGTATTGCGGATCAATGACAATGACATGTAAAATAGCAGAATTGGGGCCCTGGAAACAGTCGGTCGTGGACAAGAAGACAAGAGACCATCAACAAAGTAGACATTTAAGCTTCTTGCGTATGGTACGACATACATTTAGGCTTTAACATACATTACAACAGATGTACCTAAGTGCAAAATACTCATAAATCATTATACAGTAGGTACTACAAATTACTCATCACACGAGAATAATACTTATAATTTGAATTGAGCCATCAGCTTTAATTGTTTTAAATACCCGAATTCTGTATGAATAGAAGCATAATTACACGCCAAATTATGTAAATACCTGTGCCTTTATTTAGACGGTGCGCGCACGGTCTGTCGAGTTACGTTTTGAAAATAAGAACAAAGAGTTTCTTATCATAACAATACTGAAACCGACGACGTCATGTAATCAATGTTATTTTGTATTCTGTGATCCAGACTTGCATTTAAATAATGAGTTATTCCTTACAAAAGGAATACTATATTCAAACTATGTTTCTGAGTAGATACACTTAAGGCCCAAGACGCGGGTCTGCCCGCGAAATTCAAATTTAATTTGGTTTTTCGTAATTTGTAATCTAATACGACAAAGTAGGCTTATGGTATTCAAATTGCGCCAATGGCCAATCATCTTCACAGGTTTATATACTAATCTTTACGTGAAAGTATCCAGTTTAATAATTGAATGAGTTTGACGTGAGCTACTTACAAATTAGTCATTATTTGATTAATTTCTTAAACTGGATACTTTCACGTAAAGATTAGTATATAAACCTGTGAAGATAATACTGCCATTGGCGCAATTTGAATATCATACGCCTACTTTGTCGTATTCGTTTATAAATGGCGAAAAACCAAATTAAATTTTAATTTCGCGGGCAGCTCCGTGTCTTGAGCCTTAAGCGCAATATCCACGAGTGCAGTTTTAAGCGAAGCGTCTTTTTTAGATAATAATAAGTAATAATAATAATCAATGATCGGAATAGATAGTGCAATTTTGAGTGAAAGACCTCGAACAATATCATAGTGTGGATACGACTGCGGGATTCCGGGATTAAGGGATTATGATCCCGCATTTCTTTTCTTTCTATCTTTTTTTTTTTAAAGAATATTAGCCAACCTGATGTGATCCTCCTATCCCCTCCAAATAAGCGGAAAACTTGTGTTAGGAGTGGGTACGGCATTTATCATAAAGCACTTACTTACGAGATATCTATTTACATTTTCTGACCAGACCGTTAGAAATATAGAACAGACAGCACACGGCATTAGAATGATCTCAATTAGTAAGTAGATAGATGATGGTCGAGGACCGAGAAGGAATAGCTGATGATAGAGCAGAAAACTAGGCAGCAGCATGTTGGGTAAGTAGGTATATCGTACATAATCCGGCATGGGTTATGGTTAGAGGGATGGGTTGAATGTACACTGCCATACCATTTCCAAGTTAGTCCGCTATAGCGTTGCCAGACGTCCCGTATTTCCCGGGACATCCCGTATTTTAGGCGTACTTTAAAATGTCCCGGCGGGACAGGCTATGACCCGTATTTGAACCGTACTTCGATTTTCATTATGAAATCGATCCAAGTATTCACACACGTAACGTTCGTAAAATAGCGAGTTGATGACCGTTTTTAATTACGATTATAATTGTATTGATTGTTACAGATATGTTAAAACGAATAAAAATATGTTGAAACTAACTCGATCATCGGAAAAATATCAAAAAAAAATTGCACTAAATAATTTTTTTTAATTTGTCCCGGGTAAAAAACTGAAATCCCGTATTTTTTGCCTGGCTGAAAAAAAATCTGGCAACCCTAGTCCTGTGAGATCGCATTCAAGGAGTACCTATATCTAGTCATCGAATAAAAAAAATGTCGGGGGTGTTTTAAATTTTCAATTTACACAAATTGTTTCTTGTACTTACAGTTTTAAAGACAAAGTTTAACAATGTTATTATAGGTTGAATAAATGTCGTGCTTCGACCTAGAGGAGCCCGCGCCCGGTAGAGTGTGGCTAGATACCGGTCCAAGGTGAAGGTAGTAAAGGCCGATGTCAAACCAAATACGAGTACATTCATAAAAAGTTATGACATGGTAGTATAAATGCTGGCTGATGCCCGCGACTTCGTCCGCGTACTTATGCTTTCTTGTTCTATAAGGAAAGATCTATAGAGCGTGCTCTGACTTAACTCAGACTTAGATAGAGTAAGAGACACACAAATATGCTCTGACATAAATCTGTCTCGTTTTAACTCTGTCTTAAGTCTATAGATTTCAGCCTAAGTAAAGATAAGGTCCTCAAGCATATCCATGCAAAATCAACACACTTTGGCATTAACGATAATATTAGTAAGTTTAATAAGTATGGATCAGTGAAGACAGTGAAAGCCTCAATAGCCCAACGGTTAAAGGTGCGGACTGAAAACTGAAAGGTCGCAGGTTCGAACCAACCGTTGCACTGTTGTCGTACCCACTCCTAGTACAAGCATCCTGCTTATTTGGAGGAGATAGAAGGATATTAGTTAAAGTTTGTAATGTTTCGGGTTCGATTCCCGGCGGGGGCAATTTTGGAATTTATAATTTCTAAATTGTCTCTGGTCTGGACTGGTTGGAGGCTTTGGCGATTTAGCGTCCCGTGCGATGGTGTGTAGAAACCGATTAGAGGTATGGGTTGAATGTACACTGCCATCGCGTTCCAAGTTAGGCCGCTACCATTTTAGACTGCATCGTCACTTACCATCACGTGAGATCGCAGTCAAGGACTATCTTGACATCGAATAAAAAAAAAATATGGTTAGGACGGCTGCACTGAACGTATACGGATGAAGGAATAATGACCACGATGAAAATCTATACTAATATATAAAGCTGAAGAGATTGTTTGTTTGAACGCGCTAATCTCAGAAACTACTGGTTCGAATTGAAAAATTCTTTTTGTGTTAGATAGTCCATTTATCGAGGAAGGCTTTAAGCTATATAACATCACGCTGCGAGCGATAGGAGCGAAGCATCAGAACAGCTAGTACATATATATAGGGCTGTTTATTTCCATTGAAAATTATCTAATTTTATTTTTATTTATATTTTCCTTGCGTCGCGCTGCTACGATTTACCTAACAATATTTTTGTACTTATATTAAATTTAAAATATGCAAAATGCAACGTAAGAACAAATAAATTACCAAGATAAACTAGTTTTAAGAATAAGTCCTTATCGAGTTAATTTATTTTATTATTACCATAAGACATTACCATATCACGTGAAGTTTTATTTAACTCACTATTAAACCAGTTAGAATAAACAACGTATTGCAATTTTTTATGGTTTATCTGGTGGAAGTCTTCGGGCGTGGCTAGTTACCACTCTACCGTCAAAGACGTGCCGCCAAGCGATTTAGCGTTCCGGCACGATGGCGTGTAGAAACCGAGTAGGTTGAATGTACGCTGCCATACCCCTTTCAAGTTAGCCCGCTACCATCTTAGACTGCATCGTCACTTACTCTTCTGGTCTGTTGAGAGGTTTTGACCATGGCTAGTGACCACCCTAACTTCTTTCATTATAGCTAACAGGGGCCCAAGTCTGCTATTGCAATTGTAGTTCAATTGTCTATCAATGACATGACAATTGTTATTTTTAGCAATTGTCCTGTCATTGATAGACAATTGAACCCCTGGGCCCCAAGTCAAATTGCTAAAAGTAGCAATTGGGATGTCATTGATAGACACATGAACTACAATTGCAATAGCAGACTTGGGCCCCTGTACGCCCAGCCTGATCCGTCCAGGTGGTTTGAGCTGTACATTCATACATGGATCAGTCAGTCAGTCCCCTTTTCCTTTTTGAACGAGCGAAGCGAGTTCTCTGAGTCAACTAGGGCGCTTGCCTACTAGACAGAGAAGTGTGTCCGTCTAAATGTCTGTCAGAGCCCTATAACTTCTGAATTACTGAATATTAGAACGTGAAACTTGGTTGAAAATTCAGTTATATCCTGTACTTGAACAACAAATACTAAAATTAGATAAATGTTATAAAGAAACGAAATTATTTAATTTTAATGCGCCATCTATTAGCATTATTGTGAAGCTAATAGCTTCACTATAATGCAAATAGATGGCGCTGTGTCAGTAAAACAGTTTTATGTCAACTATTATTTTTTTAATTGCGTCTAATGTTAAAAGTTAATTATTACAATATATAATTAAAACTTTTGGGAATTATGGGATATCGCGAGGTCTCAGTTCGGGGCGAACCACTAGTATATATTCAGATAAAGAGTCTACCTATTATTAACTTTGTATCAACAGGTTAATAAAGGAATTAATGTTTAACGAATAACGATAACATAAAAGCCATAAATTATACCAATATACCAAGCAACTAAATAAGGTCAAGTAGATCGTAACTTGGTACATTTAAAGTAGGTAAAAAAATAGAAATTATTTTTTTAAACATAGAACTAAACGATTGTGCAATAAATAAATCTCAGAGAACGTGTTAAGTTTTTATACAAATACCCATATTATTATCTAAAGTTAAACAATAAAAAAACGTAGAAAAAATAAAGAAAATACTCCGATTAGACTGTGTTTGTAAAATAAAAATAATATATATTTATTAAATTAAATTTATAAAAAAAAAAACGACTCGGGGACTGCCGCGGTAAAGCTATTGCATAGCATTTTTTATCAACGCCATCTAGCGGTGAGAGGAGTCCCGTGTCAGGTTATTTTCGTTACGGAATTTCTGGATTCGGTCTCCACGCTCAAGGCCCGCGATAGAAGCTATGCAATAGCTTAATAAATTATTGATTATTTATTTGTCAAATGGCTTATTCGTACATTGATTAAGTACCTACCCACTCCAACTGTACTAGTCGAATAGTAGTACAGTAACGTAGTATGTAGTACAGTACTACTACTTCACTTAATAGTTGTGACGTAACCAAGAGATTTGTTGATTGATCAATTTGATGCCATTTGAGTCTACGTTCACTGACGATGAACTGAACCTTTGTGTATGTGTCACGACGGATTACATAAACAATTTAACGCACACTTCAATAGTTCTTGATCAAGACTGCGCGCCAGAACCAAAGCCACATCCTATTCTACTTAACCTGCCATGCAGGTCACAGTTACTACCATCGAACTTGGAAAATCAATTTCACTGTTATATAGAAAAGAGTGATTAAAAACATCGAACTATAACACTAAGAAGCGCAGTAGTCGACGCGGCGATAAGCAATTTTAAGCAACAAGCCTTTAAAGGCCGACTACGCAGTCTCGTTGCGTTAGTACGACGAGCTCGCAGAAAATTATTAAAAATGACTGCACTGTGCTGTTAAGGAGTGTTATCATCACATAACCATCAAAAATGTAATTACCAGTATCGATTGGTAATTTCATGTAGGCCACAAGTTGGCCTACATGAAATTGCATGGCCATCACACATTAATTGGTTTTGATTTATTTCGATCTAATGCAAGTAATAAATTAGGTTACAACAACGCTTATTAAATTAAACAAAATCTTATGATAATACATTGTAAAATAACATCTAAATATTAGGGTCCACATCGACTTCAGATGATAATGCCCCCAGAAAGTTGGTTGCATTGCCTCTTTGGATACATATACTTGTTTTTTGTCCAAAGTAACAGCCAGCCTTGGGGTTTAATTATTAATTTAATTAATAATTTTTTTTTAAATAAAAAAATTGTAAAATAAAAAAAATAATTATTAATTTAAGTATTCATTGGTTGTTTTGAAATTTGAGCCCACGGCCGCGTTTGGAGCGGAATTTTGTTAGAAACTTCTGTTCTAAGCTTTATAGTTCGATAGCTACTACGTTTTAATTCAGCCCTGACTCAGCTTACACTTAAGACAGAGTTAAAACGAGAAAGATTTATGTCAGAGCATATATTTGTGTCTCGTTCTAACTCTATCTTAAGTCCGAGCTAAGTCAGAACTCAGAGCACGCTCTATAAATCTCAGCATCAGTGTGAGGACGTCCCTATCGCTGTTTGCATTTGTCACGTTTGACGGTATCAAGTCATCAACACGTCAGTGTATCTATCTCGTACCGAAGGATACTACCGAACTGCCTCAGTCAACAGTGGTATCTTAGAGTAAATTTACTTTAAAACAAACACTATAGATACGTACAACAATTGTTATGTAACGGGATGTTAATTTGTAAAGCAGATATTTGCATCAATATACCTTTTAGACAACACGCATTTTGTTGCATGGCGATCCCCTAAACTAACTAAATTGTTGAGTAGGTAGATACCAATTTGCATTTTTGTCTTACCGATGTACTTGTAATTAAGTAGATAATTTATTTTAATTTAGAACAGTCGAAAATGTCTTAGCATTTTATCAATCACTTTGATTTTCTTAAAAAGTGCGCCACGAAGAATTGTCTACCATTTTCGCATGATATAGGTACCTTATACTTTTTTCCTTATTTATCTTGAATGGTAAATAACCCCCTCTTTTTTTATAGTCGATTAACGAGTGTTTTCTTGCAGAAAAGCGTAAGCGACATGTTAAGCACGTAGCGCTTCACGAGTAAATTGGTAAACAAAGGCAATTTTTTCGCTCTACAGAACGCAAGCTAGAATTTATCTCTGTTCCGAAATCAAAATTTCGAAAGAGCGGTTCCAGAGATCGACGATAACATAACACTGTGTCGGTAGGTACGGCACGGTTCAGTGGCTGAGCCGTGAAAGACAGACAGACATAATATCTAGATATAATACTCTAAAGTATGATAATATTGATGATTGCTTATCCTTCCAAGCATATTGCGGTGGCGTTAAACATTTATGTACATAAACAGTAGGTATGCGTAAAATAGTCAGGTGTAATAAATACTTACAAATATGTATGTACCTACATAACATTTTGCTACGCGCGGGAATAATTTATTAAATTAATAATTTTAAATTATAAGTTTTTACTACTTAAGTGTTTTTCATTCATTCATTGATTTTTTTTTATGTTAATATAGACGAAAAATGGTAATATGGTAAAAAATTACAGCAATTAAGTACAACGCCTACATGACGAAACATACCCCGATCCCTGACTTGACTCGAATTTGAGACACAATTATGACGTCCTGAAATACGTACCTATACATCTATGACTGAAATAAAATTAGCTGTGTCTAAAAATCAACCGCAAAATAGTTTTAGTAATAGGTACTTCAATAAAATGACAACAAAACAAGCAAATTAAAATAGGATAAAAATCCGACTGCTTTAAATAACATCAACTGATTTATAACTTTGAATTGTCATATAGATCGTAAATGGTCCTTCGAAATGATAAGAGAAACCTAAAAATGATTTGTATTTATTTCTTCATCACAAAATGGCGTCTGGTGGTCGCCATAATGAATTTTGATTACCTACTGTCATGTCTTTAGTGACATTCGCAAGATTGACCGTTACAATCAACGATATCGGCCCAAGCGTTTGGTTTCTCGGGCGCCACAAACATACACTGATAAAAACATTATTTTCCTTTGCGTCGCGCAGTCGGTTAATAACGCACAAACCTCGCGTTTCCATACATCGTGAGTGTACTCGTATTTAACAGGACCACAGTGACACCGACATGTTACGTCATTACACTAGCGACTGTGATAATAGCCTGCAAGGTTTAATTATCGTGAACTACTTCCCTCCTTATTTCTTTGACGACCTCACTGGCGCAGTGACAACTGACGAGGGAGGACTCGGGTTCGATACCCGGCGAAGGAATTGTCTCCGGTCTGGTTTGGTCGGAGGCTTTGGCAGTGGCGACCGTCAAAAATGTGCCGCCAAGC
Organism: Hipparchia sbordonii; assembly: GCA_038048805.1. Taxonomy (NCBI): domain Eukaryota; kingdom Metazoa; phylum Arthropoda; class Insecta; order Lepidoptera; family Nymphalidae; genus Hipparchia; species Hipparchia sbordonii. The sequence goes on from CM076112.1 coordinate 9,786,013, forward strand.
GATTTAGCGTTCCGGCATGATGGCGTGTAGAAACAGATTAGGGTTGAAACTACTTTCCAAGTTAGCCGGCTACCATCACAGTCACTTACCATCAGGTGAGATCGCAGTCAAGGACTATCTTGTCATCGATTTAAAAAAAAAGCTACTTACCAACGGCCTGATGTGTCTTTTCGGATGATTTCTTGTATGAAAGTTCAGCCACTTGAGTAGCTATGAACTGTTGATGGGGGTGGAAATGAACTTAACACTACTGTAAGACGTCGCGTTTGGCAACACTCTCAAAGGAGTGCGAGAGGCGTTCGCCCGCAAAACCCTATATATATATCGGCAGGCCTCGAGTCAACATAGACAATCTCCTAGCAAATACTACGCAAAAACACGTAAACAATATTTGAATACGGATTCCAGTTGTCACATTTGAACGCCTTTTTCCGGAGAAATGTGAGTCGCATTGAACTATAACGCTTAGAAGCGCAATAGATGCATTTTTAGTGAGCCTTCAAAGGCTGACTACGCAGCATCGTGGAAAATTATTAGTATTATTATTTTTTCTTTATCATTGTATTATTTTAAGATTATCAGCCAAGCTGAATTTGACTGATATTCTCCTCCAAATAAGTGAAAACTTGTGGAGTCGAACCTGCAACTTTTCAGTTTTCGGTCTGCATCTTTAACCGTTGGGCTTAAAAAATGACTCACAGAAAATTACTTAGAAATAAATGGCTATGAAAGGGTGTCATTATTCATCTCAGTTACCATCAAAACCGTAATTATCACTATCACTAGGTACCAGAAAATAATGGCATAGCACTCACACATTCATTGGTTGTTTTGAGACTACTTTTGGAGCGCAACTTTGTAAGAAACTTCCGTTCTAAGCGTTGTATTTCGATGGTGAGGGGTGTCAACATTCAATCGGAACCTATGTTGTACATAACGTGATAGATAAGTGCGAGAACAGAGGGGATGTATCAATATTTTTGTTTGTAATCATATAAATTTACTAGTTATTGCCCGTGACTTTGCCCGCGTAGAGTTAGATTTTAAAAATCCCGCGAATCCTCTTATTTTCTTAGATACATTTACCTAGTGATTTAGCGTTCCGGCACGATGGCGTGTAGAAACCGATTAGGAAGCAAGGTTTGAATCTATACTGCCATATCCGTTCCATGTTAGCCCGCTACCATCTTAGGCTGCATCGTCACTTACCATGAGGTGAGATCGCAATCAAGGACTATCTTATCAACGAATAAAAAAAAATAGGTAAAAAGTAGCCTATGTCACCCTGCAAGTACTAAACTATACCCACGTACGTAGTAGATACTCAACTAAAATCACGTCGTACCGTAGCTTAGTAGGGATTTTATAATACGTATTTTGTAATAACGTGGATTTTTTACGGTACTAGTAATATATTCTCATTTATTAGTGCTTTTTTGTGTTTCTTCTCTATATTTTGTACTAGCTTTTGCCCCCGCGACTTCGTCCGCGTGAAATTAGGTATTGGGGTGGAATTTTCAAAAACTGTGATACACGTACTTCTTTATTTTTGACTGAAAGCTCTAATACCAACTTTGATGGAAACAGCTTGAAAAATGACGGAGTTTCATATAAACTTCCATCCCCTATTTAAACCCCTTAGGGGGGGAATTCCCAATAATCCTTTCTTAGTGTGCGCCTACGTCATAAAAGGAACCAACTGTAAAAATTTCAAGTTTCTAACTTCAGTAGTTTAGGCTGTGCGTTGATATCTCAGTCAGTCAGTCAGGACTTTGAATTTTATATATATAGATTTCTTCTCTATTTAGTACCTAAATTAGTTTCATCTCTTGCTATGACGTATGCTATCGACGTCATCATAAGTGGAATTAAGACCTTAACTCGTGGACCTACGTATGCCAAATATTAATAAATAATCCTTAAACATAAAGCCTTAAATAGAATACACAAAAAGCAAATACTAGGCACTGATAACATGTAAATAATTTCTAGATACCTACCTAATGATAAATTCAGCAACAAAATAAACGATAAGAACTGAACTTTGAAGTAATGTAAAGCAAATACAAGAATTACAATATCTAAAGTAGGAGATGTGTGAACTCTTTCAGTTTCAGCGAGTAGGCGAATAATTCGAAAGCAAACGAAAACTATTTCGTACCTACAAATGTTTCAACTTTGTCGTCGCCCCAATCAACGCATATATAGCATATGGGATAAAAAGTGGCAAGATGGAGTAATTGGTAATTTATGGGGTTTTAGATTTGATTTAGACACAGTAGACAAGCAAGTTTTAACTACTTGAATGAAACAATATAAATATTAATTCATAATATCAAGGGCATAGATTCGTTAAAAACATAGGTAAAGAATAGATTCTCGATAAAAAAAATCACGAGGATGAGTCTTATTTTCAACTATTATGACGGTTAATTTTAAGATTTATTCGTTTATTTTAAATATGTTCCATATTACAGAGCCAAAATTTTTATATACTTATGTAATTCCAATTTATATTTACCAAGTCACCTGCATTAGGGATTTACTAACACAATAACTATATTTTACAAGTTAATCCTATCTAGTCCATCTAGAAAGGGGTGCAGGGTCGCTAATTGAACACCATCGAACACCCAACGTCTGTTGGTTAAAGTTGTTTGCGCTGTCCTTTTCACTTCAGTTTCGCGTCTCGATTTCTATGTCGAACCTTACTATGAACTATTAGAGTGACTGACTTCAAATATACACCAACGTAGTTACATGAACTTACGCTAAATCTGCTATATTATCTGTCCTTTTTTTCATCAACCCCAGAATAATACAAAAAAAATTAGTGCCAGTAGGCCTAAGTATACAAAGTAGGTACCTACCTAACTAATAGTAGATTATCCTCGTAGGTATACAGTTTAAAAGTGATTACAAACGTGAGTTGCGACATCAATGATGACGAATCGACCTACATTAATGAACGCACTTCCGATTGATGGCCTGCTTCCGAACATAAAGGTTTCAGGTTTATAGGGACCTACCTAAACGACAACGAGTTGGTAGTTATTCGCTTTTGAGGTACAAATTAAATCAAAATAAACACAAAAATCATAAAAAACTGGCTTCAAACGCTAATACAGTCAAAACAAAGATATCCTCATCAAAAAGAATCATTTTATGAGCTCAAACTCTATTCTACTACCAGCTCTACAAAATATTTTATTTTCATTACAACCAAATCGCCGAATTTAATTAAATCCCATGGCATTCAATAAACGGGATTCATCCCTTAATTTTCCATTCTTAGAGGTAGAATACTTCCTTCTTTTAACTCCACCCTCGTGATATTGAAATCGTTTCACAATCTGATAACCACATAAAAATATTCTAGATTGAGAACCTTCCTCCTTTCTTCTTTGTTTGAAGTCGATTAAATAAAGCCTAGTTTTATATATTACCAAGCCGTAGAGGCTGGAAGCTTTAAATGACTTGTAATGTGTAATTATATGAAATGAAACAGACAAAATGGGCGTGATTTTTTTGCCTGAAAGCTGCGCACAGTTTACTGCGCGACTTTCTGAGAGGGCGGGTTGAACCCTACCCGGCTGGAGTGCAAAATATATGACCTCGTTATTGATAATCGCCTAGTACTTCATATTTGGTGTTGAAATGAACACCTGACTTGGTACCAGCATTGGGTTTGATTTTCAACGAAGTTGTAGGCAGGGAGCAACTGCCCCCACTGCCTTAACAGCTTTTCTGCGCACTATCCATTGCGCATTATGGGGTGAGGGCTCTCGTAGGATGGGGGTGAAGAAGATCTTTGCTATTCATAAATGCCTGGTACTTCATGTTTTGAATTTGGACCGAATACCCAACCGGGTTTGTTTTCCGACAAGTCTACAACGACAGAAAATTTCCTGTATTTTTTAAATTTAGTTTCCATTCAATGAATAAAAAAAGCTAATGAAAACATTTATTCTGAAGATCTGAAGTAATGCTAATATTTTGTAGTAAATCTTGGTAGGAGGTAAAAAAACAATATTTACGTTGAAAATACGTGTACGTACCTAAGGTAATCTCAGAAACTTGTTAAAATTAATGTTGAACTTACAAGTACGTACTTCCTAATCCCATGATATATTTAAACATAAGAACAAACGTCGTCGGCTTTGTTCAAGGTTACCAAAGGCTTGCTCTACTGTCAAAGACGTGCTGCCAAGCGATTTAGCGTTCCGGCACGATGGGTAAGGATAAGATAATGATGGATAAGGGGCTTACCCCTAACGCCGGAACGCTACCTAAACCCTTAATTAATTTAATAATTAATACTGCCTCACCGCCTTCCAAGTCACTAATCTTCAGTAGAAACAGCAGTCAAGGGCTCTTGTCATGGATAAAAAATAAGCTGAAAGTTTCAACGTAGGTAGTAGGCATGAACCTTATAGGTTCATGGTAGTAGGTACAAAAGGTCCAATACGTCCCTATCGAACAGTTATTTTTGGAACACCTCCTAACTTATCATGTCCTGATATGAGATGTTTTCAATTTCGCACGTAACAAACTATACTGAATGAGTAAACTTGCTGTTCGTAAACACACACTGTTAAACTGTGCACACCACAGTACCTATTCACCTGACTGTATGACAGGCGCCAGTAGATCATCCTGTGCGTATATGATCGCCTGGTAGCCAATGTTTTGAATAAAACGTGACTCGTCCGCTGAATTTTCCACAAACCCATTTTGTGAAATTGCTCGACAAGTGTCCAACGCAATCGAGGTAATTTAGATCTAGCACATACTTAGGTAATTTGAGAAATAGAGTTTTCGCCTTTGATTAGTTAACTAATTTAAAAATATTAAAATAACACAAGATAATAAATGTGACATCTGCATTTCATCCACTTAATTTATGTGAACTTAATAAGTTATCATTAATCACTTAAATCAAAGATCAACGTTTTATATACGTTGCTCTATAGTAGTAATAGTGATTACTAAAAAACTTTTAATCTAAGTTACTAATAGTTGATAACATTTTTCCAATTTTCATGTAGGTACCTACCTAGTCCTCAAACAAAAAAAAGATACCGGCCAATTTGATTACCTCCTCCTTTTTGGAAGTCATTTAAAAAGCGTTGAATAGGAGGTGATTGCAAACATCACACTGATTTCGATTCCGTAAAAGCTGCTACAGTCTTCATTGTGGTGATTGGTTGAATTTATCGCGTTCTTTCTGCAACAACGTGTTTTAGCCAATAGCGAGTGAGTGTCAGTCAATTGGAGGCGATTGCAATCATCACAATTATTAGGCAATACCATAGCTGTTCTAAGTGACAAACACATAAGGATTGAGATGTTTTACGTCCATCGGGGCTGCACGCTGCGCTGGACGGGGCAGAATTGAGGCGGCAATTTATCAATAACGACAGTATAAAGTGTTCCGGTTGGCGGTACCGATTTCGGCCATCGCCAGTGCCAGTGTCGGCTACAAGGTAGACAGTTGTTCTGATTTACTAGGACGAGTGTGTTTCTATGACAATGGCGATGACGAGGCGGATGATGAGGAGAAAAAAAAACAGATTTCACCGTACGATCGTAACTAAGCGATGTCATTGTAACTAAGCGATGAAATAAAATATGTCCGAAACCTCGTGTAAAGCGAGACCATGCGAGACAGATGCTGGCGTATTGCGCGGAATAGGAGTGTAGTAAGCGCCAAATACATCATGTATTCTAACAACTCGTAAGATATCATTTTTTTTTAAATGGCTGTTTCGTCTCTTAGTAATATTTATAGGAATTTTACATAAAAATTTTGGCTCTGTAATATGCAAAACATTTAAAATAAATACAAATTGATTAAAAATTAGACCTAACTTCGCGACTTTTTTTGGCGAACAAACGTTATTTTATCTCTTTACTCAATATCGTCCCTTGGAAATGTGCTGTAATTTTTACCTGTTTTTTTTTCAGATAGTTTAAACTTGATCTACTGCTGTAAAAATTAAATCTGCATCTGAAGATTTTCCATTACGCGCGATCTTAACTAACCGACTAAAGAAACTCATGTTGCTCTACGATGTACCTATCACAAGTTCACAATTTAATGGCATGTATGAACAACCTATGTAGTTCACATAATAATACGGCCGCTCGTAAAACGCAAATATGTAAGGCCACCTAAACATTTGACCGCCAAACGACCGACGAACGAGCGCGTTTTGTGATTTAAAGTTTCAAGATATTAATTTATTGTATTTAAATGTAAAAACTTACCGCTAAACTAATCTACTACTAGGCACAGATTATACTACTAGGTATACAAATCGTGCCCGCGTGGAATGGTGCCAAGAATACTGGTTGTATTCCGGCGCTGGACAGCCAGGTTGATCCGTTGTGAGAAATAAAATAAAATAAATAAAAAAATAAAAAATATTTATTTCGACCAACTAGGATCATATTTTGTGTCTCGTAAAATTTTTTTGCACTTCATGCTCATTTGTTCTCCACAGCGAAATGTATTTATTATGCAAAGACATTTACATCTCGTCTGGCTATTATAATAAAATTATATTATTTTCAAAACCGAAACTGAAAATCGTAAAATCGTAAAAATCGATTCGCATTTTGATTTTCAATAAAGTTACTTACCTAACATCTGAAATTCTTATTAAATATTATGTCGTTAGTTTTACATAACTAGGTAGATTTAAAACCGGTTTTAAAATTACCGGAAAATACGGTTAAAGTAAGTAGGTACCTACCTATTTTTCCTCAATTTAATTATCTATTGAACGAACCGAAATTATATGGGTTACCGGTATATTCTAGGAAGCGATTTCATAATGTCCAATAAACCTAAATTAACAGATTTATGTCATACAGTTATAATAATGCATCACGCGAAAAAGCAATATCTGCTCGCCATTGCTTAAAATGTTTGTTTATCGATAATAATATACTTACCTAATGGGCGTTGATTGGCCCTATCTTCTGCCAATCGCAATCCCGCAAGCAAAAAGAACGTATTTTTTAAAATCCTAAACTTATCCTACTTAATCTATAATTATATAAAAAGGCTTGTCCTGACTGACTGACTGACTGACTGACTGACTGACTGACGATCAACGCACAGCCTAAACCACTGAAGTTAGAAACTTGAAATTTTGACAGTAGGTTCCTTTTATGACGTAGGCGAGCACTAAGAAAGGATTTTTCGAAATTCGCCCCCAAGGGGGTAAAAAGGGGGGTTAAAGTTTGTATGAAACTCCGTCATTTTTCGAGTTATACTCATGAAATTCGGTATTTAGGCTTTAAATTGAAAATAAAAAAGTACGTGTTTCACAGTTTTTAAAAATTCTACCCCCTAAGGGGTTAAATAGGGGTTGAATGTTTGTATAATAGTCCTTCGTTCTTCAAGTTATTTTTCAAGTTACGTTTATGAAACTTGATATTTTGGCTCTTGATTAAAAATAAAGAATTACGTATTTTACATTTTTTTTAAATTCTCCCCCCAAGGGGGTAAAAAGGGGGGTTAAAGTTTGTATGAAACTCCGTCATTTTTCAAGCTATACCCATAAAATTCGGTATTTAGGCTTTAAATTGAAAACAAAAAAGTAAGTGTTTCACACTTTTAAAAAATTCTACCCCCTAAGGGGTTAAATAGGGGTTGAATGTTTGTATGATAGTCCTTCGTTCTTCAAGTTATTTTTCAAGTTATGTTTATGAAACTTGATATTTTGGCTCTTGATCAAAAATAAAGAATTACGTATTTTACATATTTCGAAAATTCTCCCCCCAAGGGGGTAAAAAGGGGGGTTAAAGTTTGTATGAAACTCCGTTATTTTTCAAGCTATACCCATAAAATTCGGTACTTAGGCTTTAAATTGAAAACAAAAAAGTAGGTGTTTCACAGTTTTTAAAAATTCTACCCCCTAAGGGATTAAATAGGGGTTGAATGTTTGTATGATAGTCCTTCGTTCTTCAAGTTATTTTTCAAGTTATGTTTATGAAACTTGATATTTTGGCTCTTGATCAAAAATAAAGAATTACGTATTTTACATTTTTTGAAAATTCTCTCCCCAAGGGGGTAAAAAGGGGAGTTTCAATATTCATAGTTAAGACAGGACAACGTCTGTCGGGTCCGCTAGTACTAACATAACTACGAAGACTAATTTTGATGTGGGATTTGCCAGGTAAAAGAACGTATGTAAAGTTCGGTTAACCGGTTAATTTCAGTAAATAAACTGAAAGAAATCGAATTAGAAAAGAATGAATCCGAAACCGTAACCGAAATATTCCGAAACCGGGCTATTGACCGAATTTTCCGGTTTTCGAAGCCCTTCATTTATTCAAAATTCTAAAAAAAATAAGTTAATTCAAGAGTTCCCGCGGGAATTCAAAAACCTTAAAATCCACACCTTAAGTCGCGGGCAACGTCAAATAAAACTAATAAGTTATAAACTACCCCTCTTTTTCTCGAGGGTGTTTTTGCTCGATCTTAATAATAGCAGCTGCCAGCTGGTGTTAAATCTTGTATGATGGTACGAAACCATTCGTGTCGCATTTGAACGGTTCTATTATTTGAATACAGAGTTTTGTGCTGGTAAAATCCACAATAGAATTAGTAGGTAGGTTCTCGTAAGTAGGCATAATTAACGTGATTATAATTACAAGTAATAACATTTTAAACACCAAAAAATTAACCACTTTACCTTGATAGTAAGGCTGAAATTTATAGACCGCACTCTCACTCAGCTCAGACTCAAGACAGAGTTAGAACGAGACAGATTTATGTCAGAGTATATTTGTGTCTCGTTTTAACCGCTATCTTGAGTCTGAGCTGAATGAGAGCAAGCTCAGCATAAGACTGGTAGTAACATGGGTAATTAGAATTGAATTGGGTAATAAGAAAAAAAAGTGTGCATTTAGTTTCTAACATAACATAACTAACATCTCTGCATTGTCAACCGGTGGTAGAGCCTTGACGTGTCATAAAAGCCACAGGTTGGCCTTCACGAAATAAATAATTTTAAATTTTAACATATAAGTAACATAAAAGCCTATGTACCTACATTGATTTTATTATAAATATAAAATAAATAAATAATTGGTGTAGCATGTAATCTCTTATCATTTAAAAAAAACGCACCCTGGCGTTAGTTTCAAGTTTTAAAAACAAAGCATTGATAAAATTTAATCACACTTCTAGCCGTACACTATTAAACACGTGCAAGGTTCTATTGTATTTACATGTGATTTAAATTGATACGTGAAAAATATACTTACGAATACGTGATCATTCCTCGACGTTAGAACGAAAGCATAACTGGTGTTTGGGTCTCGAATTCTTACAACCACCACGGCTTTTCTCATGCCTCAAACGTTGTCAAAAATCAGGCACTTTACACGAATGTTTTTTTCTTAAATTTCAAAAAAAAAAATACAGTACTTAACTTGAGTTAGATACAGTATTTAACTTGAGTTAGACTGGTTCAAATATACTGTATTATATCGTATTTAAGTTAGTATTCGGCGTACAGTGAAACTGTTCAGAGGTAACGTGCGTCGCGCGTCGTCGTGCACTGTAACAGAGGCGGAGAGGGCAGTGGCAGTACAAACTACAAACTTCAAAGTGGTTGACAAAATAATAGCGACCTACACATCCTGTAACGAGTCGGCAGACTGACCTATAATGATGATGAATTATCTCTACCACAATACATCGTATAGGTACAGTGTCTTATTTTGTTTCCTAGATGTTGTCTATGAACGGATTTGAATAACGCCCTCGCTTTGCTTAGGTTTCCAGTGGTGAAACATATTTTTTTAACCGTTGTGTTGTTAACTTTATAACCCAACTGTTAAAGGTGCGGGCTGTAAACTGAAAGGTCAACGGTTCAATTGGGGACTCGTTACACTACTCTAAATTACTAGCTGAAGCTGATGCCCGCGATTTCATCCGCTTGGATTTAGTTTTTATATCCCGCTAGAACTCTTTGTTTTTCCGGGATAAAGAGTAACCTATGTCACTTTCCAGGTCCTCAACTATACCCATGCAAAAAAATCACGTCGATCCGTAGCTCTGTTCCAGCGTTATTGAAGGACAAACCAACAAATTAACACACTTTCACATTTATAATATTAGTAAGGATTCTGTCAAAAATATAATAAACAGAACATAGGCCCAAGACCCGGAGCTGCCCGCGAAATTCAAATTTAATTTGGTTTTTCGCCATTTATAAACGAATACGACAAAGTAGGCTTATGGTATTCAAATAGCGCCAATGGCAGTATCATCTTCACAGGTTTATATACAGGGTGTCCCACAGCTATGCCACATGAAGGGGAAGTACCTTAAATATTGTAGATGGAACATTTTACTGAAAGAAGACTTCATTTTAATTTAAAAAACAATTTAAACTGCATTCATAGATTTTTAAATAATTGCCTGGTTGAACCGAGACTCGAACCCGCTATACGAGAAAAAAAATTAACCTGTATCTTTATCATACCGATCGGAAGGCTTCATCATAAGGATTATTTTTTGTTAAATAACATAGCATGAGAAATAAAAGGAAGACCATGAATTTTAGCCTTTGATGTAAAATTTTGTTCAGAAAAATGAAAAGCTGACATTGGCGTATTAGTTTACAAATTGCGAAAAACCAAATTAAATTTGAATTTCGCGGGCAGACCCGTGTCTTAGGCCTTAACGAGGTGGTCACTGAAAATCAGCGTTGGGACACCTGGCACCTACAGATGCGAAACCTGGCGGCATCGCCAGTTTTACGTCTGTGAGGCTAGGAGCCCCAACACAAGCTGAGCGACTCACCTGTTGGTAGCGTTGCACTGATGTACAAACCAACAATATCATTGTGTAACTAGCATGGTTAAATTTTTGTTAGGTATATTTTGTACATTTCTGGATACCAATAAATATGTTTCTAATCTATTCTATACACACTCCTAGAACCTGCTTTACGTTTATTTGCAAGTGACAAGGGAATATCATTCATATCATTCATAAATAAAACTCTTGGAAGTTACCTATCTATGACGACACAGTGTTGTTAAGTGTTGTCTTATAAGTGGGAGTGCTCAGGTTCATTTCGCGGCAGAGCCAATTTGTTAATTTATAATTACTCAATTGTCTCTGGTCTGATCTGGTGGAATTAGTTATAACACTAACGTCAAAGAGGTGTCGCCAAGCAATTTAATGTCCCGACACGTGGCTTGTAGAAACCGACTAGCACTAAGAAGTATGGGTACATAACCTACACTTCCATAAATCCATACACTTTCAAAGTCATCTTAGACTGCATTTTCACTTACGATATAAGGTAAGATCGCAGTCAAGGGCTATCTTGCCTTCGAATTGAAAAAAATATTATATGCTTAAGCAACCCATCAACGCTCAGGCTCACTACTGAGCGTAGGTCTCCTCTCAGGCTGAAATCTATAGACCGCACTCTCATCTATGGATAAAGTTAAAACGAGACAGATTTATGTCAGAGCACGCTCTATAGATCTGAGCATAAAAGTAGGGTCATAGTTTAACAAGCTGGCCCAATGCGAATTGGCAGACTTCTCACACCCTTGAGAAAATTATAAAGAACTCTTAGGCTGGCAGGTTTCCTCACGATGTTTTCCTTCACTACATGTGATATTTAAACATAACACACAACTTAGAAAAGTCAGAGGTGCATGCCCGGGATCGAACTCGCGACCCTCCAATAGGAGACAGCAGACAACCACTAGACTATCACTGCTTATAATATGTATGCATTGAGCTCTTTATTAATCTATGATTACTTATCACTGGAGTTGTGGATCTACTAGATCGACGCCATTTTGACGCCGCTGTCAGCACTAAGTAGAGAGATTAGTGTCTCTGGAACTAGTCAATATTGCAAATGGCGCATATTTTTTATTCGAATCGTCAAATGAATCTTCGGAATGCCGTTCTAGTTCTACTACGATTTCATAGTGGTTGTTGTATAATTTGATAGATTAATTTATGGTAATTATTAAATAGGTCTTTGCGCCATTTGCAATATTATTAATTCCAGAGACACTCGTATGTCAATTGTGGCGCTTCAAATTGATCCTTAATTATACTGTCATAAATTCATAATATAATATGTGTTGAGTCAACATATCAAGTATCTGTACTGTACTGATCTACTATGACTATGTATGGCATAAAATTTATCAAACGTAAGAGAAAATACATACATTGGCCACATTCAAATATAACAATGACTGACGCACCAGCATAGATAGATAGCTACGTCATACGTGTAACATTTCAGATACTCGAGTGGTAAGCAAGAAAACTTGACGCATCGCATTATTCGCTCGCAATCACCCGCTTCCGCTCGCACAGTGGCCACTCAATTACTCTCATTGAACGACCAAACAATTTTCCTTTTTGTCTTACAGAGATACTAGGGCTCCTGCTGTGGCATTGTCACTGATTACTACGGAGTAGGTACAGTGTATAATAACTTCCATGCTAAACCTATGATACTTTCACTAGTGTTCACTAAAAATAAAAGATCAGGATTTCAGGATATTTCTCTGTTGGGTAAACCAAAGTGGCGATCACAAACTTCAGTCTGATCTTCTTCTTCTTCTTCAACTTAAAGACGTCCACAGCTGGACATAAGTCTCTTGCATGGACCTCCACAGATCTCGGTCTTGCGCTGCCTGAATCCAGCGACTCCCTGCGACTCGTTTGATGTCGTCGGTCCACCTAGTGGGGGGTCTGCCAACACTGGGGTCGCCACTCCAGCACCTTAGATCTTCTTTTAAAAAGTTTTATATAATCAAACTCCAGCACCTTAGATCTTCTTCTAAAAAGTTTTATATAATCAAACTCCAGCACCTTAGATCTTCTTTTAAAAAGTTTTATATAATCCCACTCCAGCACCTTAGATCTTCTTCTAAAAAGTTTTATATAATCCCACTCCAGCACCTTAGATCTTCTTCTAAAAAGTTTTATATAATACTAGCTGATATCCGCGACTTCGTACGCGTGGATTGAGGTTTTTTGGAGTCCCACGGGAACTATAATTTTTTTCGGGATAAAAAGTAGCCTTTGTTTTAATCCAAGGTATAGTCTATCTCCATTTTAAATTTCAACCAAATCAATCCAGCATTTTTTGAGTTTATTCATTACAAACATACAAAAATACAAATCTTTCCTCTTTATTATAGTAGTGTAGATTAGTTGGCCCTGGCTTCGCACGGGTAAGCTAAAAAACAAACAGTACCCAGCAGCATCAGGATTAAAAGCCGGGACTTTTTAAACGGGATCACTGTGACATTATATTAGTCCATACGCACCAGTAAGTAGGTACCTAGCCACCGATATATTTTTCGTTAGGGAAATGCAATTTAAACAAACTAGGTTAATGCGATTTCAGTAATAGTAACTCACAAAAAGAGTACCTAGGCATATTAATTATTGATAATACCTAGGCCTGATATATACCTGAGGCCATACCTAAGCAATGGCTTAGAAATAGGCTAATAGTAGTTAGAGGTAGGGCTGCCAACTTTTTGTTAAAAAAAATTATTAACACTAATCATACCAACACTTATTAGATACCTAGTTTACCATAGCGGGTCAAATGACCCGAAATTTACGTTTTCTACTTTTATGTATGAAATATGGATGTTGGAAAGGAAATAAAAATATAATGATAATATGTATTATAATTATATGAAATAGTATTTTTACAATTTCTATTTCAAACGCAAAAAATAAAAGTTAAAAACAACTCTTATTTTTACATACATCACATAAGTGCTTCCGTCGCACATTTCCCGCAAACAAATTTTTTACAATAGGAGCAAATTTTATTAGTTTTATTTTCTTTGCAGTATCCTATTTGACACCTCTTACGTTTATTAGAATCTGTAACAGGGTTAGGCAACGATCGATTAGTATTTGCTTTTTCTTTTGGTTGTTCACGGGCAACTCGAAAATCGTCGGCAAGTTCTACTGCTAGCTTGAGTAAAAAATCTTGTCTCGAGATATTATCCCCTGTTTATGGGTAAATAGTTACCTGTATCACTAATAAAGCTATCAAAATAAAATAAAAACTATGTACTAAACTTTTCTTTTTTTGCTACCTTTTTTTTGCACAAAAATCTAGTTTCAATCTAAAATTTTTATATTTTCTTGAATTATTCTCAGCTATTTTGATTGAACTACTTTACGTAACAGTCTTTGCATACATTTGCAGTTTACTGAATACAATAAGATAAGCAATATGTATTGATAAGCTTATAAAACAAAAAAAATGTTCTCCGGGTCAAATGACCCGATATGGTAGACAACGGTATACGACAGTTATTACTCAAAATAAACAAAACAAAAAATTATAAAAATAGTATAAGAACAGTAGACTTATTTAGTCAGAAAAAGTTAGTAAGTTAAATTTGGAGAAGTAATAAGATAATACGTGCATTATCAATGCAAAAGTTCAAAATGGGTCATTTGACCCGTTATGGTATGATTAGTGTTAAACGAGTATTTAGGGAAATGTACCTAGGTACTTCAGAATTAATTTTTCTGAACTCTAAGTGTGGCAATAGGTTTTATTTTGTTAGCTATCTAGCTAAGTAGGTAGTTTTTGATATACATATATTATGTTGTCGACAGAAATTATTTATGAAATCATTATGAAATCGCAGACTAATTTTGTAAACATAATTCCTTACTTATACAACGTGTAACAAAAGTGTGGAAGTGTGGGTATGTAAAAAAAAATGTGGACCTCCCATACAAAATTGACGATCCGCTGATTGATTTACTATGGGAGGTAAAAAATTTTTTTTCATATTTCGACCTATGTTCCTTGGGGAAAGTTTTTCAGTTTCATAAGCACATTCACCTCCTTCAGGGTTGACTTACACTTTTGTTACACGTTATATACCTACATACCTATCATAAATGCAAAAGTGTGCTTCTTTTTTGGTTTGTCCTTTAATCACGCAAGAACGGAGCGACGGACCGACATGATTGTTTGTATGGGTACATGTATTTATAGTTGAGGACTTGAAGAGTATCCCAGGAAAACAGAGGGTTCCTACAGGAGTTTTAAAACCTAACTAAACCGGACGAAGTTGGCAAAAACTAGAAGGTACCTATATTATTATATATCGAACCATTAAACACGAATTTCGTAAAACAGTATACGAAATAGTAGAAGTGAAATAAAGTAGGTATGTACCTACAAGACTTTTAATGATACTGTTTCAAAAGTACGGTCGTCAACCCTAGTCAGAGGTCATCCGAATAATAAAGAAATTAAATAGATACAGAAGCTAGGTCATATTATATTACTTTTTACCCATCGCTACAATCCCTGCGTAATTATAGGATTTACAAACATTTACAGTACTTATCAACATTTATAACATTTTAAGTCTCTAGCCACAGTAGTTTATTCGACATTGTAATGTAATTAGTAATTTTATTTCCGGTGTCAACTTCCGCGGAACGTTTAAATATTTGTTTGGAAATTAGATGCCTACAAGGTATTTAGGTATGTTGGATCCTCGAATGGGCCACAATTATGTTTGTACATAGTCAGCTACTTACAGTTTTTGTTACACGAAGAACACGAGTAAATAACCGTACAGAGATAAACCTTCATCTGACCATTCTGTGATACTAGGGAGGCTACAAGTATACGACGCTTTGTATGCGGCACCATACAACGAGTCGCATTCTTGTAGCCTGTAGATATTTGTACCTGTCTTTAAGTGTGCAGAGAGTAGGAAAAGCCAGTAGATAGACGAGGTCAGGGTCTCACAACTTGTTATATTTGATTTCATCCCACGTTTTAATTATAGATTCTTGAAAATTAGCTCTAAAGCCTCATCGATACCAACGCAGCGCTGCATAGTACCCAAAATGCTGGCAGCAATGCCTCTTTGGATAGACGAACTAATTCTTTGGCCACAGTAACTGCCAGTTCTTGGTACCCGGTAGACTCCAGAGTAGAGTCGAGCCATCGGCCCGCATTGTCCAAGGACTCCAAACAAACAAGTTCCAAAAAACAAATGACCTTCTTGTGTCGTCCAAGGAAAGAGCGTCCTATCATCAGGTCTCTTGCCAAGCCCAAGACCGACAACCGCCGAAAAAATTGTGTGGTCTAACATTATGCCCAGGTTAATAGGTAAAGTTATAAGAAAGTACTCTATCATAAATACGAGATATTTCGATAATAAAAACATATATATGTATTATAAACGAAAACCTAGTTGATTATGTATTTTATCCTCCTGTGACAACCCTACCAGAATAAACAACAATTTTGCACGGTCTTTAGAAGCTTTACCTCTTTTCGTTTATTTACTCATGTGCACGTAGGCAGTAATTAGGTAATGAGTAGATAATGTTATAGGTACCACCTATCACATGATGCCAATGAATGTGCAAGTTTACAATAGAATTACTTGATTGACATTATCAAGTAGGTTGGTAGGTGCCTATTCTAGAAGAAATTTATTTTTGTAATCAAAAGAAACTTCTATTCGTACGGACCTTTATGTAATAAATCAGTACGGACGCGACAGTAACGTCGACCTATACGTAGAATAGAGTTATATATGATTATGGCACAAAAATTTTTTATTGCATTTTTAAGCCTAAAAAGATCTCTAATATTTACTAGTGAAATCAAAATTTTAAAAAGTTATGTAGATCCAAAGATACCAAACGAATAAAGGTACATTTAATTTATTTCTCCAAAGAAGAAGGGCCCGACAGCACAAGTGTCAGTATTCACTGTCCAGATCAGCGCGATCGGAGGGTCCCATCTGCAGTTGTATTCATGTTCTCCGAAATGATAGTGTGCACACGCTCACACTTTTATCTGCTATTTTCGTGTTAATTTTGTTATTATTTTTTACTATATGTGCTCAAACTTAAAAATACACACTCAAAACATATGATCTTCCCTTCGTTAAAGCCAAAAAAAATTGAATATAGTAATACGACAAATGCCGTGGAGATAAAAAAAATGGAAAAATGAATGTTCCAGGTAAGTGAATGGAATTTTCTTTCTTCAGCTTTGTAATTATATTACATAGATTGCTCTTAGATAGTTGTATATAATAATTTTTACAGATATATATTTTTAAAGCTAAATAATTAAGTTAAACGGTTCCACATTCATATAGAACATTATACCTCGGAATGTTAGATTTTACTACAAAAAACAATCAAAAAAAAAATATCAATTCATTACACCTATTAAACATTAATTCATACATTTTAATAAGTAATCAATAATATTAATTATTTTACCATACTACTTTATTATTCGGAAATCATGTAAAAAATATCGGGACAATGTGCACAAGTTACTTTGTTCGAGGGAAATTATTTTGAAATTATGAGGTATATGTGTATATATTCATTTATTCTTGGTTTGACATTGAGATATATATCCTTATTCAACTGAAAACTACCATAAAAACCTAAAATTAATAATTTTTTTTATGTTAAGTATTTATAAAAAAACTACATAAAACTATTTAGACCTGTTTTCTGTAGTTAATTGCTTTAACGTTTTAATGATGTTAATTTTTGTTTTCAGAAAATGGCAGTGTCAGTAGTGGAGCTTTTACAATAACAGCACTACCACAGGGAGCTGAAAAAATTAGGCAAGAGGTCCCTGATATATGGGAAGATTGATATATCAGATGGAACTGTAAGAGACAGTCGATTATCTATACTGCAGCCGGCATATAATGATAAATACCAGTTTTTGCTACTGACAAAACTAGCCATAAGGCTGCACCATGTTGCTGAAAATTCTATAAAAGATAATAAATAATGTCTACCGTCGCCTGCAATTGCAACGACTAGACCTAACACTTTTAACTCGGTCCAACTTTGAAAATTCCCCTGCTGTTAGCTTTGGGAATTTGTCTTGAATATCATCACCAAAATGTGTACCGACTCCCATGCCTTCTCCGTTAAATACGCATAAATTGTCGTGATGCCTTTTATTCTAACCATATGATGATCACTGGACGCAATCACCATCTACAACTAACTCTTACAGTGCACCTAACGACTCTAGAGATGATGATGTGCCGCATCTTCTTTACAAATTCATTATTTTGATTAATTTAAAATTTTCATTTTGCGCGGTACCCAGTGGATCTCTGCCACCACAATATTATTTTCTTCGTGATTTAAAATATCTATTCAATTAAAATATTAATAATATAGACATAAATAACTTAGATATGTTACACGTTGCGATCGGCAACGCAACGATCACATCCTCGGCAGGCTCAGTGTCCGTGACATCGGAGATAAGCTGCAAGAAGCCCGTCTAAGATGGTATGGTCATGTAGCACGGAAACCACAAAGCTACGTCGGTAATAGATGTCTTAACATCGCCGTCCCTGGAGCTAAATCTCGCGGCCGTCCAAGAAAGCGCTGGCTGGACCTCGTAGGCGCCGATATGAGAGCCAATAAATTAAGAAAATTGGATGCACAAGACCGGGCAAAGTGGGCAAAAGCATGCCGGAAAGCGGACCCCACCTAGTGGGATAACGCTCAGTCGAAGAAGAACTTAGATATGATTGATTTCTTATTGATTGCCAATAATAAATCGCACAGAAAAATTGTGGAAAATAGAGAAAATATTTTTAAACCTTTTTGTTTGTCAATATTCGGTTGTACTATTTTTAAAACTCCTGAAAGAACTTATATATTGTCCTTGTAGCAATTTTATTTTGTTGGTTTTATTCGAGTTTTCTATAATAGGATTATTATTAATGTAAATAATAGTTCCTAATACGTTATTTATGTTTATGTTTTATATTATTTATTTATTAGTTTCATTTTGAGGTTTCTATAGTAGGATTATTAATACATTCTACTTACATATTTACACAATAGTTCCTAAATTTAATTTCCTAAATATATAAAAGGATAAGGTGACTAATTGACTGACTGACTCATCATCATCACATTGCTCAAAACACTGGATAGATCGGGCTGAAAGACATACAGATAGCTATTATGACGTAGGCATCCGCTAAGAAAGAATTTTTGAAAATTCAACCCCTAAGGGGGTAAAATAGGGGATTGAAAAATCGAACTTAATGTGAGCAAAGTTGCGGGCAAAAGCTAGTATTACCTATATAAAATACAAAGTACTTTCAGTTATTTTATTATTAATTTTTACATTTTTTTGTAAGACAATTTTATAGTAGGTACATGCTTAGTAATTAAAAAAATTAGTCAAATTATGTTGAATTTTTTTTACTAATAAATGTGTTATTATGAAATAAGAAACACTGTTTATTTTGTATTTATATTTCATCTTTTACAGCAAATAAGACCGTTTGAAGATTAGTATTTCCATAAAAAAAAGTTATATATAGACATGGTACGAACACTTTTCCCAAGTATAAGGTTACATATACATATAGAACATGGAGACATCCGCAAAAAATCGTCACATATGCATATAGAAACACCTAAATTCCAAATTATGGGTTTTGCATTGAGTTTATTGATAGTAATCAATGCATAATAATGTTCCAAAAGTATACTATGAGAATCAATTATCTAGAAAAATAACGAAAAAAGTTACAGGCAAGACAAACTTCAAATCGCTCTCCTGTAAAGTAGGGATTTTGCAGAAGTAACTCTATTCTGCGTATAGGTCGACGTATCCTATCACTGTTTTTGAACCAGTAGTCACCAAGTTGGTGGTGGTGGTTTGAACCACGTGATCCACAAATTAAAAGTGGCACTATAAGCCACTTTAAGTGATTCGTTAAGTTTCGAAATATACTATGTTACTCATGGTCATAACATTATTTAAGTACATGCAGACACAAAATATTTGTTTTTCCTAAGTTTCCTACTTTATTTTTTCCACTCAAAGATGTTGTTCAAAATAATTGTTAAACCATTTTTTACGCAAATCTGCCTATATGTAGTTAACTATACAATAGTTAAAACTTTAAAAATATAATTGAAATCTAACTTCGTTTGTATGGTGTATGCTTAAGGGTTACTTCTCACAGCTTCCGTTTTGTTTGATCAAAACAGGTAGTTACTAGTATTATGAGTAACAGTGAGCTCTAGCGGTTTCTTAGAACGAATTACAAACAAGATAACGTAAATAAGTACCTAGATAAGTATTTTATTCTTTGTCGTAATTGTATTTTGTTACGGCCGTGAGAGAATTTTGGGTG
The DNA here is from genome assembly GCA_038048805.1 of Hipparchia sbordonii. Classification (NCBI taxonomy): domain Eukaryota; kingdom Metazoa; phylum Arthropoda; class Insecta; order Lepidoptera; family Nymphalidae; genus Hipparchia; species Hipparchia sbordonii. Next base: position 9,806,257 of record CM076112.1, read on the forward strand.
TTTACAAATGTAAATACCTACGTGATAATAACTACGAGTACATTATATAGTTAAGAAACTGGAAACAAAAATATCAAATAACTACATAGGTTTTTTTATTACAAGTTATCTTAGGCTTGGTCTTGACGACAATGAATGATGAAAAGCACTGATGAGACCAGAGTCTAGGGTGGAGAGCGCTTGGCTAGAAAATGCCTATTCACTCTTGTCTTGAAGTTGAAGGTACTCAAATTATACGTGATCGGAAACACAGACACTGGAAGTGCGTGAAGGGCCGAACGGTATAGTTACTGATCACTTTACCACTGATCACTGATTCAGCGGGCGACCTATACCTCAATATAGGTACCTACCCAAGATCGCCGCGCCTATACCTAAGTATTCTGAAAGCTTTTATTAACTCCGTTGAGTTCAGTAGAATTAATTGAAACTAGAAATGTCGAAGGTTCAATTTCTATATTTATACTTGTTACAAAATGACGTGCCCACTCCTAAAATCCTCAATTTGGAGGGGAAAGGAGATGTTAAAAAGACTGCCTAGTCATAGTGGTGAGAAAGATGCTTGGGACGGATTCTTTTTTTATTCGATGACAAGATAGTCCTTGAGTGCGATCTCACCTAATGGTAAGTGACGATGCACTCTAAGATGGTAGCGGGCTAACTTGGATATAACAAGTATAACAAGTTTCTTGAATTTGTATTCCGGAATCTCTTGTTTTATGTATAGCTTGATTCCTAAGTTGACTCTTGGATTTGTTCTACGTATGTGGTACCTACCATAAGTGTCTACCTACTTACCTATTAGGAATTTAAAAGCGAAATGAACTATGCCTATAAAAATGTGTATCTTATGAGTTTAGTGTAGTATAAAAATGTCCTGAATAGTATACAGTACAACCAACAAATAAGGAGTTGTTATAGACGTGTGGATCTACAAGTCAAGACTCTACCACCGGTTCGGAAAACGGATTTTGCTGAGAAAAGCCGGCAAGAAACTGCAGTCGCTTTTGCGAAATACGAGTGTGTTTATCAGAATACGCAGCAGCGGATCGATTTGATTTGCGTGGGTATAATTGAAAACCTGGCACTCCAGGTACCACTTAACCAAGGATCCCGCGGGAATTTTAAAATCTTACTCCACGGCAAGCGGTGGTAAGTAGGTATAGCGCATTTGTTAATAAGTTCAACTGTAAATTGCAATTTTTTTCTAGTTAGGTACAGTGTAACAGTCGGGAAGCCACGAGAAAAACCTTAATAACAGGAGCTAAGTACCATAAAGTGTAAAATTGGTGCCTCCGACCGTCTGCGGCCACAGTCTAATCTTCTCGTTGCGATTGACCCCACACGCGATCGGGGTCGTGTCCAGGGCTAGTCGTAAATGCAAATTGATATTTAAGGTCAATGTTTGTTGAGATGTTTTTATTAACCACTTGACTACCATAAAATTTCTGTAGGAACTGTACAATACCTGCGTCGATCGTTTAATCTGTCTGGAATCGATGCATAAGTTATATACCTAGTTATAATGCCAACGGTACCTACTCGATTGTAATCCCAGCAAAGGAATCCGTGACTTCGTCCGGATCTAAAACGCATGCGGTCGCTACCTCAGTCGTCCGCACCCTATTAACTACTTGTCGATGTTTCTCAATAGGTATACCTACCTAACTGCTTAATTTACACAAGAAATTGACAAACTAATTGACTAAATTACTCGTGCTATCCCTTACTCCCAAAAGGATAGCCTAGTGACTAGGACTGCAGTCTCATATTAAGGGATCGCGGGTTCGAACCCGGGTACTGGAGTAGTGTTTGAACAACGCGAGGAAACCTTCATAAAGTTCTCAAAGGTGTGTAAAGTCTGCCAATTTGTATTGGGCCAACGTGATGGATTATGTCGTAAAACCCTTTTCTGTGAGGAGACCTGCTCTCACTATCTCACTAGTGCTGCTATTTACAAATCCGTTCGAATTGAAAACGATTTTTAATACTTTACGATTTTTTAGAACACTTAGTTTTTGAAAGAGGATCAAAATAAAATACCAATTTCATCAAATTTTATTTATTAATCAAACATAAGTTACAACAAATGGCATCTTAAAACAAAAATCTACATATAAATAGTAAAGCTGCTCGATATAATAAAGTAATCATAACAGATGTACTTAATTGTATAAATGTCATCAGGTTTCATCCACTTGATCATTTCATTCACATATACAGTAAAAGCTCCTTATTCGCGCTTCCTTTATTCGCGTTTTCACTATTCGCGGATTAAAAAAATGCGACCCAATTCCTATATTCGCGGCTAGATTTCTCTATTCGCGGATCTAATCGGTACATCGGTACATACATAAAAAGGATTCCAATAGGTATCAAGCCCAATATCCTTTGTAAACGCGTCGTCAAATGGACTAATATTTGAAAAATCTCAGTGAAGGTTTAAGAATGGCATATGAGCATTGTGATTTTTTTATGAAAACTGATCTGTCTATAGAACAAAGCCTTTTTTAAAGAGGCAAATTGCTAATGCCACTGCTGAAAATCAGTTTGAATTGAAGGAGCTTTTAATAAAAAGCGTCAAGCAAGAAAGAATTACAAATTTCTTAAAACCATTGCCTAAACCTGAAAGTAATAATTAATCAAATATGGTCAAAAACTAAAATTAAATTGTTTTTTTTTTATATATTTGTTTTTTATTTTGTCACCTAGGAACGTATCCCCTATAATCCCATATAAATTACCATTCCATATTCACGGTTTCTGTATTCGCGGCATATTTACGGAACGTATCCCCCGCGAATAAAGAGCTTTTACTGTACATATAATAAATAATTTTGTTTTTGCTTAAATAAAGAAAAAAAAAAAACAAATGCCATAATACAAGCTAGTTATGTTTTTTATCATCGTGTGCTGTAAATATTCTTATAAAAGGCGGACTCTACATAAAATAGCAATGGACAGCGCTGCTCAGAAAAGTGCAGAGTATGCAAGCGCAAAAGGTAGCACTGTCTGCGCTGATCGTGAAGATAGGGGCCAAATAGAAAGACACTTCAGTCCCCAACCTCACAGATCCGAAGCGTTTCCGCTGATTTGTTGCGTGGTACTAGCTAGCATATTTGGGTATTTAACTAAATTTTTTTTATATACTTTAAAGTTTTTTAATATTATCTTTTTTTAAATTTCTTAATTAGTCTCGAAAATATAAAGCTTTTAAGTTTCCTGTTAGACAAAGAGAGCGCTACTAACTCATGACGTCACGAGCGAGTAGCTTCATACACTCTCCATAGGAAATTTCGTTTTAGAAAGATACACCTACAGTCGCAATAAAACAACTTATATGATTTTTGACCATTTTTTTGTTTTTACAATGTTACTCGTATATGTTACATTTTCGATTGTAGGTACTAATTAATGAATATCCACATTTTTACAGTAAGTCAAATACCCAATCCCGCTTTTTGATTTGGCTCTAGCCTAAGAATAACGTTACTTTCAGACTTTATTTGCTATTTTATGCAACAGGCATTTCTGAGAATAGCTCAAATAAACTTCATTGTTTTATTTACACAAAAATAAATTTCTATTTAATCTGTCAAGTGGATAAAACCGGTAAGTACTTTTATTTTTTGATTGCCGATCCATTAAATCATCAGAATATGATATAATTTTGATCCCAAAATTTAATTTAATTTACTGTGCTAACTCTGATCAGTAAACACGCGCAAGAAAAAGCAATAAAATTATCCAAGTCTATACCTATTACATTATTGACTATTGACAACTATTTCTTTACTATTATTTAATTAAGTACATAAATGGAATTCTGTGGTGTAACACTTATATGAATAAATATCTTGATGATCTCACCATGATTATCGTTACGAAATGGCAACATGTCGATGAGAACAAGAGAAGGATTTTTAAGCTATTGCATAGCTTCTATCGCGGGCCAGCGTGGAGACCGAATCCAGAAATTCCGTAACGAAAATAACCTGACACGGGACTCCTCTACGGTGAGCCGCTAGATGGCGTTGATAAAAAATGCTATGCAATAGCTTTACCGCGGCAGTCCCCGAGTGCCACACGTCTTTTTTTTGTTTTTTTTTTTGAAAGGACTTTATTTTTTTTATTATTAAAGAATAGTAACTAGGTATAACTAATAAGATATATGAAATTATCAAAATTGTAAACAACTGTAGTAAAACGCATTCTTGAACAACTTGTACCAAAATAACTATTCAGTAAAGAAATTCAGAAAATATTTAACTAAAAAGTGTGATTCCCTTGTATCCATGCCACAAATTGCCAAATGTATGTATATATGTGTGTTGTATCATGTTTCATATAATTATGAGTTCTGTGGTTATTATTACTATCTACAATCTTTATAGGTGCATTTTTGTGCATTGGAAATTATCGAGTGAACGTACATATACTTAAATCTTTCATATTTACTTTATATAGTAATAATCAACAATATTCACTATGAATTGTCTAAAACTGCTCTACTATGTACCTAAAGCTGGATTTCCACAAGATTATGCAATTTGTATAGTCGTGTTTAACTTCGACCTTTAGCACATTGCGACGAAATAAGCACAAGCGGAACGAATGTCTGTGAGAACAGCTGTCGATTACAGAAAAGCGGCATCGTTAATTGTTGATTGGCTAAAATGGTATTCTGCAATAATGTTTTTGCTTTTTTGCCAATAGCGAGTATCAGAGGTGATTGCGATCATCACACTGTAGCTTAATTTTTAGACAATTTCTCCCAGCTGTCAAACAGAATAGATACAGCTTACATCTTTAATTCCGCTGTTAGTTTCGCAACAGAGATGTGCTAAAAGCCTTCGTTTTTTAGTGGAAATCTGGCGTAAAAAACGTAAATTTTATTACAGGCATTTCTTTCTTTAATTCTGACAAATACAAACTTTACAATAATTATTATAATAGTCATTTCATACTGGATTTTGGGATCAATTTAGCCTATAGGACCACTCTGTGTATTTTCATATAAAATAATAAAGCAATGGTCCTGATCAAAAATTACACTGTAAAATTGTGCTCATATTTCTTTAAATAAATAAAGTAATATTCGAAGTATATATAAAAATATTTAAAAGTGTGCACTTCATTTCCATGAATAATTCATCAAAGGCCTACAATTGATCTAATTTAGTAACGTCGGTGGATACTAGTCATCGTATTAAAAAAGGTGGGTAAACTTCCAAATTAATTTTCGCCAATCATAATCATGAAAATTCAACAATTTTTAAAATAAAAGCCTCGTCTTGGGCCAGGTACTTGTACGGTATTTTTTTATACTTGCAGTTTCGCAGTAAAAAAGAAGCTTTACCTCTTTTTCACTGCAACTCACGAAACGCATCCATCTGCTTTTGTTGTCTATGTTTGTGACAATTCACGTGATCTTAATGTCATTTCAATTGTCAAATGTCATCATGACCCTTGACGCGACGTGTTTAGTATGACATTGTCAAAGAGGACGCCATGTTGTTGCGCTTTTATTTTGCAAAATAATTTCGCACTGTACCTCGTAAAAAGAACCCTTTCATGAGAAATAAAGAAAAAATTATTATTACTATTTCATGACCCCGAACATTTTGAAAAACCGTACAAATATCTGGCCTATATAAATGGGAAACCAACCCCTTTATAAATATGAAATATGTAGATTAACATTAAATTGGTCAGAAAAAAAAAATAGCAAATCGTATGAAAAAAAATCATGAAACTTATATAACGTTTCTTGAATTTTTGTAATTTTGGCATATTTTCGAAGTTTTTCATTTTTTTTTTTTTAAGAAAAAATACATTAGACGCTACAAGGTACGAATCTGGCCCAAATCAAAATAAGTTTTCGCTTCAATACAAATACAACCAACACCCACACATTATTAAATTAGATCGATTGCATAAAGTTAATGAAGAAACAATATCCCTAACTTGTATTATACAAATAAATTAGAAACAAAAACAATTTGTTCTGTGTAAATCACAATAGCAAGGCTACAGAATCAGAATAGCATGCGTGAGGCGTTCAGCACAGCAACTTAATTAATTGCCACGTACAGTTAAAACCTGATCATCTCGACTTCGACTCCAAAAAAATAAAACGTTTAAATAAGCAAACCGCATCGAAATCGGTCAAGCCAGAAATGGAAAGTTAGATACAAACCTACACACATACATAAAAGTTAAATTAGGAAATTCCTTTTGAAGTTGTGACGCCCGATTTGTTAATAGACGATTGATTATACGATATTAAATTTCATATAAAAAACACGATTTTTACTTGGCTGACTCTCATAAAATTATGTTTAAATCGCATTCAAAAAAATGGCGAACTTATGTACATACAAACAAGGTACCTATGCTAAAACTGATTATGGGATATTAAGTTACATATTAAAGCGTTAAAGAAAATTTTAGGGATTTAGTCAAGTGCAAAGTAAAGTGTGTTAGTTTTCTCTTTGCTAACTCCCTATCTTACAAAGTGATATATACTATGAAGCAACGATTTTTTCATTATTGAATAATACAGCGCTTGTTTCTTGCCCAATTACTGTGTGGGAGTTTCTTTGTTGCATTGGCCTTGCAAAGCAATAAATATATCAATATTAATAAAGCTGATCACACATCTCAGCACAAACACATACGCACGGAACGCAAGGGTTAGTAAAAGTTTAAATATATCTCAACATTAAGGTTAAATGCATTTGCTATGCATACTGTGCCTGTGCTTCAAGCGGTAATAAATCTCCTACATTAGTTTCTATACTCGAAATCAATCTTTGTCCAGATTTGCAAATACTCACTAACTCTATGATGACTTCATTTAATTGTGAAATGGGTTAAATAGCGCCCTTAACTTATAGAGGACCTAAGTTTTCCAAATTACGTATTCGAAATTAGGATTATTTGAATTAATATAAACTAGCCTGGATAATCAGGATTCAACTGTTCCAATGGCTAAACAATATATTATCATCTTGATTTAAATTAAAACAACCAACCAACCACCTTACACACTACCAGTATATACAACTTAAACAACTAAACATAATATAAAAATAGAGAGATTTTCAGCACAAATAATAAGGCCTGATATAGTCTATTTGTTAAGTAGACAAAATCAATAAGTAAACAATCTTTCAAATGTCTACAATGATAAAGCAGTTTTATCGAAAGCATTAATTAAATTATTATGATAAAATCATTTAATGTTTCATTTACTCACTTAAGCAAAATAGACTATAAATAGTGCATTACCTAACTCATACATAGTTTAATAAATGACCAGACGAAAAAATGTAAAAGTATAACTATAGAACTATATTTGTAAATCCGAAATAATAATGATTATCACTAAATACTAAATTAACAACCTCCAAACAACTTGACTGTATCTAACCTCTATAAAACTTTCAAAGCTTAACATCAGTTCGCACCAGTGGTCGTTAAATAGTAATTTCATTAGTCTAATTTTTTATGTTCAACGCATATTAGAGACCTGTTTTACTCGTACGCACTACAACCTGCTCGAATGGCGACCTGCACCTAATCGGAATCCCCCAAATCTGGGGATCGGAAGACCCCCAGTCTTTACACCTTGGTGGGACCCAAGGTGTAAGGACGACCTCGACACTCTCATAAAGGCGAATCGCTGGAAACAAGCACGATGACGAAGCGGCTCAAATGGAAACATTAGAAGTACGAATTTTGATGCCAGCACACCCCGCGTCATTTGCATTTACAGAACTGAAGATGTCAGTTAAAAATGTTTGCGTTGTCACGCGTGCGACACCTGCGGCGAGGCCGATAAGTGTAGCGTCTCTAATGTGCGCTCAGTATTATAATAACTATATTAATATAACAATATTAGCCTATAAAAATATATCCGTAGCTAAAAATAATTTTACCGTTAGAAAGAGCTTATGTACTTATATATGAAAGAATACTTGTAACACATATAAATAAACTGAGATTACACATTGTAATTTCATTACAAATAAAAGTGAAAATCTTATAATTAATTTAAATTTCATATCAATTACCAATACATAGGGAACAATAAATTAATAAGTTTAACTTAATTCAAATATATCCTACTTAATTCAAAAATTATTTATCTTTACTCAAAAAACAAGAATCTTAGCTATTTAACTATATATTACAAAAATATTATTCATATTATTATGATGGAAATATAATGCAATCAAAATAAAAATAGAAATGTCAAACAGGCATTTTCAGTTTCTGTCTAGCTCAGTTAAGGCACAAGTGAGCAGGACAGACATAGAAAATGGCGATTTAAAATTCCTATTCCTATCCTGACCGCAAAGTATGTCTTTATGTACAAGAGTTACAAGAGATTCCTATTACTGATCTGTACTTCACAGTTCAGACCCACCTTGTTCTATATGCAAACTGTTCCTCATTATTGTCTCAAACCATATACAGCCCAGGAATGTGATTATAATACATAGTGGCTACATAGTGTTGTATTAAGCCCTAGTCACCCACCACCCGCGACGCATGAAGGCAGCACACAGGCTGAAGTTACAGAATGTAACATGTATGTGTTCAGCGTTCCGGTACGATGGCGTGTAGGAACCGATTAGGGGTCCGATTGAATCTACACTATCATACCACTGTAGATAGAACTATTTTATTTTATTCATTGACAAGACAGTCCTTGACTGCAATCTCATCTGATGGTAAGTAACGATGCAGTCTAAGATGGTAGCGGGTTAACTTCTTACAGGTAAGGCAGTGTAGATTTAACCCATTTCCTCTAATCAGTTTCTACACGCTATCGTGCCAGAACGCTAAATCGCTTGGCTGCACATCTTCACATGTGACCGGTTTTTTTTTTTACAACTTCTAGGAGCAGCTGCCGAGGTATTGTTGCATACTCTTGTTCAGTATTCCTACCTACCATGCTGTCTTCGCATGTTGTATGACTAGGGCCTTATTTCTTACGAATCCCATTGTAATTTGATCAAATCCTAACCTTACTTTTCCATGAAATTCCTATCTATTCAGTACCCTGACTTACATATGCTTTCTTATTCAATCAAATTACAACAAAAACTTATACTGTCATAAGAAGTGATCAATCCATAATTTCTAATCAACTTAATATTATCTTAAACACATCCTACATTTTACAATTTTAGATGTTGCTAGCTGCATTTTATGCAATAAATTATGTATAGTACATACATTGTATTATAGCAGACAGGCATTTTTTGTGCATATAATAACCAGTCTTCACTCCACAGTTACGTCCAATTCATTTTTGCCAATATTATAATAACATACAATCGCTTATATACTTATGTATAGATATTATTTTATATCATCTGTAATGATTTTTAGTGATGCTTTGTGAAAAAGTATCCATCGCTCAACAAAATTATCATTACTTTAGATTCCCCAATAGCCATTTCCATAGGTCATTCAATTTAGTGTCACATTTATAGTATGTCATATTATGTAATTTTTTTTTAAAATCTATTGCTAGAATTAACAAAAACTATTTGTATCTTGAGATTTGTATGTCCAATATATATTACTTTAGAATTGTGGTCAAGAGAAGATTTATTTTAACATTAAATACGCAAGTGTCAATTTTTTTTGTGTTTTTTTCAGAATAGTACTTGGTTAGTTATTTGTATAGCACAGAAGTTTCAAGTTGTTTCACTTTTGCCTATCACTTGTTTCACTATTCTGTTTAACCTTTGTTCAGCATCAGCACTGGTAAAAGGGGCAAGTGATGCAAACTTGTGTGGCTTAATATTTTACATGGTGTTCAAATGGAACCCCCTGGATCATTTTTCACTATCCAACATTCAAGGTGTTTTCAAGGCAACCTACATGTATCACTTTATCATTTAATCAGCACTTTTTAAAGGGGCAAGTGATACAAGCTAATGCAAGTCAGGAAAACCTTGTGTGTTGAATCGACAAGGAACCCTGGGTGTGTCACTTATCACTTTAACACTTGTTTAGCACTGTTAAGAGGGACAAGGGGTTGCCAAGGCACCCTCATTGTATCCTCATATGTAAGGGGGGCAAGTGGTTCAAGCTCGTGTGGGTCATTAAAGAGCCTGTATGTATCACTTATCACTTCAACACTTGTTCAGCACTGTTAAGAGGGGCAAGTGGTTCAAGCTCGTGTGGGTCATCAAAGAGCCTATACGTATCACTTATCACTTCAACACTTGTTTAGCACTGTTAAGAGGGGCAAGTGGTGCAAGCTCGTGCGGGTCAGGATGGCCTCGTGCGGGGTCGCCGAGGCACCCTGGACGTCCTGGGTGCAAGCAGGTATGAAGCATCCACCGCCCCCCGTTGCCCGCCTCGTGCTAGCAGTCGTCTTGCGATGTTATTCACGCGATCCTTCTGTTGTTCGCGGCGCGCGGCCGGTGTTAGTGCCTGAGAATGTTGTAAAGATAATTATGATAAGGTTTGTTGTACGAGTTTTTTTTAATACTGGACACCATAAATGCCTCGTGTACATTACATTTAACTACTTTTCTTTAATGTTACCCATGGAACAGAGGATTATATAGTATAACTATATGATTTATCATAAATTATAGTTATACTTTTACATCTTTTTTACAACCATTAGCGTTGAGGTATTCTAAGTGACTATATTGCTTGCATATAGTACTCAAGTGATATGCAGAGATGTTGAGAAAATAGGGCTGCTATTTTAAATATTTTTTTATTGGTATGTGTAGTATTACATATGCTTGTTATAATTACCTTTGGTGCAGCAGCAGGTGCTGTATTGGATGTGGTGGGTTTTTTCTTGGTTTCTTGGGTAGTCTTGGTTTTTTCAGCCGGCGCCGCACTCTTTGCTGCTCTACCTTTGAGGTACTCGGGTGACACCTCGTGGGGCTGCGAGAAATAAAATTATATAGACCCTTTTTACCAACAAGTTCAAAGGAAAGGATTTGTATTTACAAATCTATTGAAGCCTCAATAGCCTAGTGGTAAAAGGACTGAAAACTGAAAGGTCACAGAAACGAACTTCACCCGTTGCACTATTGTTGTACCCACTCCTAGCACAAGCTTTCTGCTTATTTGCTTATTTGCAGGGGATAGAAGGATATTAATCAACTTCAGCTTGGCTAATATTCTTACTTAAAAAACAAAAAATTCAACTGTCGTCTAAACTCCTAATAATTATCCTAACGTAATTTTGATGAACGATACGTTAATTGATTCATTATTATAGTTCAGATGACATAGGCTACATTTTATATGAATAAAATGAATATGATGGATGTTATATTCAATTTTCCATAGTTTTTAAACTTTTTGTTTATTCCCAGATTTTTTATTAAATTGGAAATGCCAGTGCACATGCTCCTGGGATGCACGGGCGTGGCAGACCAACGCAAGAACCATCTGGGATCCCCAGCCTTCGAGAAGTCCTTGGTGACCTGCTGGACTTCTGGAGAGAGCTGGGATGGTTGGAGTGAATAACATTGGATTGGTGCATCACACACAACAGACCATGACCTGTTAACGTGTGGAAACCAGCCCAGAAAGAAAGAGCATGTCGTCAAAAAGGTGTTGATACTTACTGCATAGGTGCGCGAGAGCTTGAGCCGCGCCGGGAAGTGGTCGAAGGCGTAGGGCTTGGTGCACAGCGGGTACTTGGGCCGCGACACGCGCGTGAACAGCCGCGCCGAGCGGTCCACGCGCAGCTCGCAGATGTACACGTGCTCCTCCGACGCGCCCACCGGACGACCCTGCCCGGACACATTATTTTTTTATTTTTTATGTACATATAAGGAATTACAAGACAACATATTGCTGTTTCAAAACTAAAGAGCCACATCTCAGAACTAATTTTTTTTCACGAGAGCAGATTGAATTTTTTTTTTTTTTGCTTTTTTGGCTCTCCAACTTACAATGTATAAAAATGCTAAAAGGGCGTACGCGTAAATTATTGTGATTTAAAGGCCGATTTTGACGAATGTTTTCGCGTTATGGCCCTATTTTTGAAATAAAAGTGAATTTGGATAATTTCGTTTTGTGGCCCTTAAGTTCTGAAGCAGCGATATATTAGAAGAATTAGACATAGGTGAAGTTTTCTCTAAAAAAAAAAAAATTTTCCAGCTTCCCTTGAAAGTGAGTACACATACACGTTTTACGCTAATGTTAAGACGCGCTAAGATGGAGCGCGCTTGCCTAGAAAATGCCTTTTTACTCTTTATTTAAAGGTACTCAAGTTATAGTTACTTGGAAAACCGGCCAAGTGCGAGTCAGATTCGCACACGTATCTTGTACCATCGTACAAGATTTAACACCAAGGAGCAAAAACAAAAGTTTCTTGTATGAAGACTGTCTTTATTTTTTTACTATTTATTGTTATAGCGGTAATAGAAATATACATTCTGTGAAAATTTCAAGTGGCCTGGGGCCCAAGTCTGCTATTGCAATTGTAGTTCAATTGTCTATCAATGACATCCCAGTTGCTAATTTTAGCAATTTTGGTAGTCTACTAATTCAATGGCATCACAATTGTTTTCCGATGGTTTGCCACTGACACATCTAGCTTAAATAAACGTTTTTAATATGTAGTTTTTTTTTAAACTCATTTCGGCAAACGCTTTTTAAGCAAATAAGGCAAATAATAAATAAGGCAATACCGAGGTATCATTGAATTACAATCCAATTATAAGAAATCGAACGACCATTGTGAATTTAGTAGACTACGAAATTTTGGACCAATGATAATTGAATTGTAATTGTATTACGGTTCAATGACAATGACATGTAAAATAGCAGACTTGGGGCCCTGTTATGGTTCATGAGATACACACCGCAGACAGACAGACGGATGGACAGACGGACAAACCCGCTGTCCATCTTAGTCACAATTTTTTTTCACAATTGAGTTTCATAACTTTACTAACAAAAGAATCAGAAAGAGTTTTTTTTTTCTTTTAGGGAACAGACCTTATTTGAGTAGTCTGACTTTTGATCTAAGAGTGCAACATAATATGTACTGATATTTTAAAACAAACCTTGCAATAGGTATTGAGGTCCATGACCCAACATTGGGACATGACAAGTTCTATGGGGACTGCTTCATACAGAGGAACCCTCATCACCTCATTATGGAAGAATCTGGAACAAAAATATATAAAAATATATAATAGATATTTTCCCCAACTCTAAAATGAATAGTTAAAGTATTGGACGCTTCCTTTACGAACGGGAACAGAGTGTCCAACGTCTTACTTTTTTTTATTCGAACACAAGATAGCCCATGACTGCGATCTCACCCGATGGTAAGTGACGATTTTTCCAAGAACCCACCATCAATTTCCAACAAAAAAATAAGAGCGCGAGAGGATGTGACTTTAATGCTCTGTCGCACTCTGGCCCTTGCGTTGTTTCGAGACCGCAGCATCAACAGAACATAACACTCTCTAACGAGAGAATTCTCTCGTCGTCGAATTTGAATTATTTCACCCTTTTTTTTTTATTCGGTGACAAGATAGCCCTTGATTGCGATCTCACCTGATGGTAAGTGACGATGCAGTCTAAGATGGTAGCGGGCTAACTTGGAAGGGGTACCTTGGAAGGGGTAACTTGGCAGTGTAAATTCAACCCATACTCCTAATCGGTTTCTACACGCCATCGTGCCGGAACGCTAAATCGCTTGGCGGCACGTCTTTGACGGTAGGGTGGTAACTAGCCACGGCCAAAGCCTCCCACCGGACCAGACCAGAGACAATCCAGAAATTATAAATTCCCAAATTGTCCCCACCGGGAATCGAACCCGAGACCTCCCAGTTATAAGACCACAGCGCTCACCACTGCGCCAGGGAAGTCGTCAAAAAGGCCCTTGTCGCAAATGAGCGATATTCTTTATTAAAAAAAAAAAAAAACTTACTTCCTGGTGGGCTCGTGGAAGGTCTCGTGCGGGCGCAGGTAGTGGTGCCCGTACACGTATCGCTCGTGCGTGTCCTTGTGCTTCCACAGGCGCTCCACGCGGAATATGTCCAGCTCCGACACCGGCACCTCGCCGATGGTCTGGTACGTGTGCTTGCGCACTTCGCCTTCCTGCGAGAGAAAACGAGCAGTGACTGTTATAATAACTGTCTCATTCATATAAACTTACGCAATCCAGTCGATAACTAGCTATCACGCAATCCGGTCGTCTAGCGTTAACTAGCCCTAAGATTGTCAATGTAATTGTCTTTTGTCTTTGATGAGTCGTCGTCTAATAAAGTGCTTGAATAAAACTTGTGTATAAAACAGTGACAAACACTTAAAAAAATTATGATTTGTAATCCTACTTATGATATTATAAATGTGAAAGTGTGGATGTTTGGATGTTTGGATGTTTGTTACTCAATCACGCCGCAACGCCTGAACCGATTTAGCTGAAATTTAGCACAGAGACAGATTATAGTCTGAAATAACACAAAGGCAAGTATGTAAGAAACGAAATAAACGATTTTCTTTAATCTTACCTTATTCTGAACATTGTCTTCACTCTTGCTTCCCTTTGCAATCTTCAGTTTCTTCCGATCGACGCGCTTGGTCTTGGGCGACTCGCTCTTATCGCCGTTCTTCTGGCTGACGTCAGGGCGCTTGTCGTCTATGGGGATGTCCCGCAGCACGTACACCGTATCGCCTTGCCGCACTTGGAGGTCCCCTCGCATTAAGGTGAGGTAGAACTGGTGACCTTCTTCCGTGTATTCGTCGAGTGGAATTTCGCGGTCGACCTGTACAAAATACAGTATGTTTTATTTATCTATTCTGTACATTTAACCTTAAAAACTAAACTTAAATACAGAAAGGACGTGTACAAGGTCATCTTATCAAAAAAAAATTCAAAATTCAATTTTTTTTATTTCATGTAAGCCAACTTGTGGCTCTTATGACAAGTCGTCGAAAATCTACAACCATAATATTTTAAAAAGCCAATAGCGGATTTAGCAGACTTCACACACATCGGTCTCGGTGCGTCATTTCCAATATTATTAGTTCCAGAGACACTCGTATCTGCATACAGATGGCATAAAGCGCCAAAATGACGTCAATCAAGTACATAGGTTCAAAACCAGGTATGACAGCAACTGTCCTTGTTAATCATAGGTTAATTATAGAGGCAAGGCATTGTATGAATCTCCACCGTTACGTCGTCGAAATTCCACGGTCTCGCACCTTGGTGCGAAACTGTGGTATTTCGACCGCTTTGCTTTTTCGTTCCTAATACGCACCGCAAAAATCTGGAATGCCCTTCCGGCTTCCGTTTTTCCAACTAACTATAATCTATTCACATATTGAATTTAGTGCGACGTCACTTTATTTTTCGAGCTTTTCTCAGCAATCCCTTTCATTTGATACCCACATTGTAGGAGTGCATTAAAAATAACTAGTCCGTCATCTTGGGTGTACCGCCATATTGGATTTAGAATGACGTCACTTAGTTTTTCGAGTTATTCTCAGCAAGCCCTTTCATTTGATACCCACATTGTAGGAGTGCATTAAAAATAACTAGTCCGCCATCTTGCGTGTTCCGCCATGTTGGATTTACAAGGACGTCACACAGCTAACCATGCATTGTCATTCAAACTAAATGTGTATACAAAATTTCAGCTCAATCGGTTGCAGCTATCTGCTTCAAAATTGAGTCGCAAGATTCCACCCCAACAAACATAGTTACATATATAGTTACATACAATGCAAGATAAATAAAAGCTTTTAAAAAAGGCCAGTGCTGCGAATGCTACAATGTGGTACGAATGTGGTACCTGTTCCGTGGTGCAGTAGTGGCAGTGGTGCGCGGCGTCGGCGTGCGCGGAGTCGGCGTTGAGGCGCACGCAGCGCGCGTGCTGCCACACGCCGCAGCGCCCGCACTGCACCATCAGCCCCTCCTCCACGTGCAGCCCGCAGATGCACAGGATCACCTCCTCTGTGGGACACAACATTCCAATGGTATTATTTTCACCAAGCCTCAATAGCCCAACGGTTAAAGGTGCGGACTGAAAACTGAAAGGTCGCAGGTTCAAACCCCACCCGTTGCACTATTGTCGTACCCACTCCTAGTACAAGCTTTCCGCTTATTTGGAGGGGATAAGAGGATATTAGTCAACTTCAGCTTGGCTAATATTCTTTTAAAAAATGGATTTTGAATTTGAATTTGAATATAATTATACTGCACGCATGTCTTGCCCACTTTACTAAATATGTTACTAACAAATTACATTTAAAGTGCTTTTTTTACTCTAGTTTGTAATTTATTTAAAAGCTAATAACTTACCAGACTTAGATTTTTGTATGAAACCAGTTGGTAAAGATTCATTCGGACCAAGTATCTTAGTCAAATATTCAGCGAAGTCCGATTTCGTGGCGTTGTACACCTGGAAAAGATCAATATTAATTTCTCCATTCTCCTTTTCAAAGTTATAGCATAAAAATTGCTAAAGTTCGAAAAGGAAATGTGTTAACATGTATTGGATTGTATTTATTTGTATTTGTATTGTATTTATTTTTACTTGTATTGTACTCAGGAAAATTCATCGTGGAAGCACTGAATACATAGCATAGTTTCAATAACAATTGTAAAAATTTTTATTTTTTGAAAAGAGCAACCGCCGAGTTTCTTGCTGGCTCTTCTCGGCAGGAAAGGCATTCCGAACCAGTGGTAGATTCATTGACGATTCAAAAGTGCTTGTAAAAGTTTATTTGAATAAAAAATATTTCTTTTCTATTCTATTCTAAATACCTTTCGCAGTTGCGTCGCAGCCGCCCCTAAAGCTGTCACTTTGCCGTGCTCGCGTATGACGGCGGAGAACAGGCCGTTGACATCGCTGTCAAACTGCGCCACGCTGTCATACTTTCCGCCGTCTATATTGCTTTGTATTGTGTTCAGATCCGGCGCAGTCGCCGGGTCGGACTTGGTTTGACTCGGCTTTAGTTTCAGTAGGAGCGAACACACGGGCTTATCCTCGTCATCTGAAAAAAAAAAAAAAAATTAACAAACAGCTATTATTTTATTGTATTCCTAAAAGGGTATCATTGTTACAGGGTTATTGAACAAAAACTGTGTACATATATCTCTCATTAAACAGAACAAAGAGGTAATTGCGACAACTCGAAATTGATTTTTGATGTTATAAGTATTAATAATGATTGTTCTATCCAAGGAAAAAAAAGCAAAATAGTAGATTAGAACTACAATTTTGCAAGTCTAATAGACCTACAATTATGCTTTTTTTCCTTGGATAAAACATCCACTATTAATACTTATTATTATTACTAGCTTTCGCCCGCGACTTCGTTCACTTTAAATTCGATTTTTCAAACCCCTTTTCTACCCCCTTAGGGGTTGAATTTTCAAAAATTCTTTCCTAGCAGAACTCTACATCCTGATAGCTATCTGTATGCCAAATTTCACCCCGATCCATCAAGTCGTTTGAGCTATGTGTTGATAGATCAGTCAGTCAGTCAGTCAGTCAGTCACCTTTTCCTTTTATATATTTAGATTAAACACATACCTTTTACTGCAACGACCGCATTATAAAGGGCTTTAAACACTCTTCCCAAGCGCGTTTTCAGATCAAGAGACTGATCATCTTCAAGCCGTGTCAACTCCTTTATACTTTCTTCCTTGGACGCTCGTAACGTCTGCAACCTCTTGAGGAATACTTGGGGATTCATAGTATCTGGGAGGGTTAAGGGGTTGACATTGGTTACTACAGGGGTGCTTGGTACGGGTGGTTGAGGGGTTAATTGGGGTGGAGGGGGTGGTGCAGGTGCAGGCGGGGAGGGGGGGATTGGGAGGGACAGACGTTCCCGAATACGACGTACCTGAAATATATTTATATCAGTTTTTGTCATAATATGCACATCCTACGGATAATGCATAACAGTAACATTAAGTGTAAAAGAAATGCAGTTTACGAAAATATAAGAATCGACATGTGATAATATGCGATATTTTTTTAAATACTTCTGCTGATCGATTTTCTTGTATTAATGGAAAAACTCAATATAAATGAATATCCTTATCCACATTTTGACTTTTGGGAAAAAGTCAAAATGTGGATAAGGATATTCATTAATTACAATCGAAAATGTAACATGTAAGAATAACATTTGTAAAAACAGAAAATAAATCGGTCAAAAAACAACTGTTTCTAAAACGAAATTTTGTATGGATGCTACTCGCTCGTGACGTCGCGAGGAAACTTAAGAGCACTATTTAAAAAAGAAAAATGGCATTGTGTTATAATATTAATTTTTTTTTGTCTTCCCATCTTGACACGTGTCGGACTATATGTATTGCATTTTTGAAACTTCACTGTGGAGGCACTGTATACATAGCATAGTTTGGTTACCTAATGTAAAATTATTTTATTTTTTGAAAAGAGCAACTGCCGAGTTTCTTGCCGGCTCTTCTCAGCAGAATCTGCATTCTGAACCGGTGGTAGATTTATGACGTGTCATAAGAGCTACAAGGTGGCCTACATGAAATAAATAAATTTTGAATTTTGGTCAAATACCAATTCCTCATCAGCTGATCTATCTAAATTACACGAAACAGTGTTAAAACTTACATTTTCCAAATTCCTGAAGAGGAAGCACTGCCGTTCTTTGACCACGGCCCTCTCTTTGGCAGTGAGGGGCTTCATCTGCGGCTCCTGCCACAGCTTGTTCAGATGCTGCTGGTACTTCAGTATGGTCATGTTCTTGATGTCGCAAGCGCTGACACTCTGTTGTTCGGACTTCTTATTGCACTTGACGGCTTTTCTAGGCCGTCCGACCCTCGGTTGGTTGCTGTTGGAGCTGTTGGACTGGTTGGACGCGTTGGACGGGGTCCTCGATTGTGTCTTCACTGGCTGTTTGGTGATCCTTTGCGATTTTCCGCCTATAACGCCGCGACAGTCCTCCGAATCGCACTTGCACGGCTGAAAGTGATAACAAATATTACAAATGTATAAAAATATCAGCCAAGTTAAAGTTGACTAGTTTCCTCCTATCCCTTCCAAAAAAAACTTGCGCTAGGAATGGGTACGATAATCGTGCAACGGGTGAGGGGTGCAATCTGCGACCTTTTAGTTTCCAGTCCGCACCTTTAATCGTAAAGCTATTGTGGCTTTATTTGGTCAAATTTGCCTACCAATCCCACCCACCCACCCCTAATACAAGTTTTCAGTTGGGGGGGGGGAGAGTAGAAAAT
This sequence comes from Hipparchia sbordonii, assembly GCA_038048805.1. Taxonomy (NCBI): domain Eukaryota; kingdom Metazoa; phylum Arthropoda; class Insecta; order Lepidoptera; family Nymphalidae; genus Hipparchia; species Hipparchia sbordonii. The sequence goes on from CM076112.1 coordinate 9,825,506, forward strand.
CACTCAAGTTCAGCTTGGCTGATTTTCTTTAAAAAAAAGTCTGTTTTTTAATAGTCAAAATTTTTAAAACAGGCAAGTAAGCAGGTGCTTGTAAAAATGCAAAAAATACAAAAAAAAAAAATGCAAAAAATACAAAATACAAGCAGGTGCTTTGCAAGGTGTGGTTTTAAATTTCCACAGGAAAATATTCTACACGATACATTTTTCGCTATGCGGAATATTTTCCGACAACAGTTTACGTTGCTAGCCGCGCATCTTCGAGAACTGTTTTCGTATGAGAACAAATATTTACCTGTCCAACGGCCGGGTTGAATAGTGAGAAGTTATAGTCGTACGTCAGTTCCTCATCAGGTTCAATGTCCCGTAGTGCGAAGAGTGCCATTCTGAACGTACCTGTAACAATAAACGAAGTCAAATAAGGCCGTCATTTGTGTCATACCTTTTGTCTCTTTTAATAACATTTTTTCTTTGTTGTTTTGGTGCAAATAAAGAGTAAAGTAAATAAATAAATAATCATTTGAACTAGCGGGAATGAGTGAAAATTTTCTATAGTCGGGTTTTTTTTTTTTTTTTTGTAATTCGATGGAGTAATTTGCTCACCGTTTTTTTTTTTTTTTTAATTCCTTGTTAAACGAAGACTGCACCTCTGACTTGATCAGAGCCGTTTTTAATTCAATTTCTTATTGCCGTTCTTTGTTTATTTATTTGTTGTACAGGAATAAAACAAGGAGTGTCTATAATTCTGTGGCCTGGTACTAAAAGGGCCAATATCTAAAGTCATTATTTTAGGTGATGAGCATTTTTAACCAATAGACCAGCAGTAATAGTAACAGTTACATTGGCCTTTTTTACATCGTATCTTTTGAAAGATTATCAATAAACGTACGCCCTTTCATACTTTTTCAATAATATTTTTGCTTAAAATCTCAAATTTAAAAAAAAAAACGTACTTTGGCCCTTTTAGCACCGGTTCACAGAATTATAATTGCTCACCGTTGGCAGTCCACTTCTGCATCTCGCAGTTGGGTCGGCAGGAGTGGTTGACGAAGCGGCCGTCGCCGCCCATGCGGTGGCCGTCGATGACGAGCCCGCCGTCGAGGTGCAGGCAGTAGTGGTGCGTGTCGCGCGCGTACCGGGTCGCCATCCGCTCCTTCAATTGATTCATTGATTTTTAAATTTTTTTTTATTCTACAAGATAGTTCTTGACTGCGATCTCACCTGATGGTGTGGTGTAACATGATTCTATTGTATTCTGTTCTACAGTGTTTCCACTTTATTTGTGTCTCAGTTATGTCTTAAAATGAGTATCTTAATATTAGTATTTAATTCGATGCCTTAAGAGCCTACAGTATGCCAGCGTGCCACGTTTGATCGTCCATATCAATAAAAATATTGAATCAATAATATTGAAAGAAATATATAGTAAAGTTGACGATATAGACTGAATGTTGTATTAAGTGAAAACACGATTACTAAAAATTTTCTCGATAGAAAAAATTCACAAATTTCCCTCTGAATTTTACAAATAAAACGCAGTAGTCAATGAATACTTTACCTATACTAATAAAACTTAAAATATATACTCAACTTAGTACAATAAGGGTCCTATACTATGTATTATTTAAAATTAAGTCATTTTTTCGTTATTAGAAAAGAAATTCTGAAAAATATTGCGTGTGGGGCTGTGGGCCGACGGGCGACTCGTGTCCACCGCATGAATTCATTCACGCTCCGGCATTCGAACGGGGAACCCGCGTCGCTTGTTCTCACGCATACCTACCAGAATACGTATATTATCTAAGAAATTATAAGTGTAGTGAAATAGGAAATAAGCGGAATAAGAAAAATAAGACGAAATTGGAGAATAGAAAATGCTAAAAACCTGAATTGATTACTACAATAATAACTTTATTGGCTCTTGTCTGTGGAATAGGTACATAGTTTCATACACCTACCATCACTAAATATTAAGGTAGTTTTCCCAGTTAGTAGCCACAGTCATATTTTAGTAGTATAAACAAAAGACTAGTTATAGCCTATTTTGTTACAGAATGCAAATACATAGCTTCCTAAAGGTCTTCCTTAGGCTTCCTAAGTCTAAGACTAAGTCTAAGACTAAGTCTAAGACTAAGTCTAAGACTAAGTCTAAGACTAAGTCTAAGACTAAGTCTAAGTCTAAGACTAAGTCTAGGTCTAAGACTAAGTCTAAGACTAGGTCTAAGACTAAGTCTAAGACTAAGTCTAAGACTAAGTCTAGGTCTAAGACTAAGTCTAAGACTAGGTCTAAGACTAAGTCTAAGACTAGGTCTAAGACTAAGTCTAAGACTAAGTCTAAGACTAGATCTAAGACTAAGTCTAAGACTAAGTCTAAGACTAACTCTAAGACTAGGTCTAAAACTAGGTCTAAGACTAAGTCTAAGACTAAGTCTAAGACTAAGTCTAAGACTAAGTCTAAGACTAAGTCTAAGATTAAGTCTAAGACTAAGACTAAGTCTAAGACTAAGTCTAAGACTAATTCTAAGACTATGGTCTAAGACTAAGTCTTAGACTAAGTATAACTCTGTCTAACACTAAGACTTAGACTTAGCCTTAGACTTAGACTTAGTGTGAGACTTAGACTTAGATTTAAACTTAGACTTAGTCTAAGACTAAGTCTAAGGCTAAGTCTTAGGCTAAGTCTAAGTCTATGACTAAGTCTTTTTAAGTCTAAGTATAAGTCTAAGCTAAGACTAAGTCTTAGACTTAGACTTAATCTTAGTGTTAGACTTAGACTTAGTCTTAGTGTTAGAGTAAGACTTAGATTTGAACTTAAACTTAAGACTAAGTATAAGATTAAGTCTAAGTCGACTTAGTTAGTGTTCGACTTAGTCTAAGTCTAATTCTAAGTCTTAGTTATTAATAATATATACTAATATTACTTTCATTTTATTTCCATACCTATGTACTATGCACTAGAGGTTCGTTAAATGTATCATATACCCTATCGTACGGCGCGTGACCCCTGCCGCGTGATGAACTCGTGCGAGTGAGATAGCTGCAACTACGCGGTGCGGGCGGCTCCACGCTGAGCAGTGAGGCGGGGGCAAAATATGGATTCCAGCTGGCATACTATAAGCTCTTAACATGGGTAGCCTAAGTATGTCATGCTCACTTAAACATTTCTGTGGTGGTGTCGTGTGGTGCGGGTTGTTACGTTCCCTCAAATATGGTTGAGCGAAGCAATGGCTGGATCATGCGTCATGCTCGTGAACGGGTGCCGCCAACGGGAATGGGTCTGCTTTGTGTCTACCCATGTTAACATGTGTTAGGTTGTGGTAGGTGTGCATTTTTGAAACTTCTGTGTGGAAACATTGTGTGCATAGCCTAGTTTTTTTAACCATTGTAAAAAAATTTTTTTGAAAAGAGCAACTGCTGAGTTTCTTGCCGGCTCTTCTCAGCAGAATCTGCATTCCGAACCGGTGGTAAATTTGTGACGTTTCATAGGCGCTACAAGTTGGCCTACATGAAATAAATAAATTTTGATTTTGATTTTTTGATTTTGGTAAGTGACGATGCAGTCTAAGGATGAAATCTAATAAAATATAAAAAAAATAATGGACAGTACTCTCACACAGCGCAGACTCAAGACAGAGTTAAAACGAGACAGATTTATGTCAGAGCATACTTGTGTCTCGTTTTAACTCTTATCTTGAGTCCGAGCTAAGTCAGAGCACGCTCTATAGATCTCAACGTAACGGGTTAATTTGAAACAGGTATGGCAGTGTACTCATACATTGGTTTCTACACGCCACCGTGCCAGAACGCTAGACCTTTGACGGCACGTCTTTGACAGTAGGGTGGTAACTAGCCACGGCCAAAGCTTCCCACCAGACCAGACCAGAGACAATTTAGAAATTATAAATTCCTAAATTGCCCCCGCCGGGAATCGAACCCGAGACCTCCCAGTTATAAGACCACAGCGGTCACCACTGCGCCAGGGAGGTCATCGAATCCCTAGTCCTAAAACAATATTTTGACTTTCTTTTGGCAAATAACTTGTAAAATGAAAAACTGAATACTGTTTTAGGTAGCGATTTAAAAATACTTATTAACAAAAGTGTTAAGTTTGACAGCACGTCTTTGTCAGTAGGGTGGTAATCAGCCACGGCCGAAGCCTGCCACCGGACCAGACCGGAGACAAATCAGAAATTAAAAATTCCCAAATTACCCCCGCCGGGATTCAAAAGCGAGACCTCCCAGTTATAAGACAGTGGTCGATGTTTTTGTTTATGTCATAATTACAAAAAATATTCACAACACAAATAATTCGAGCTAAGCCAGGGCACGCTCTATAGATTTCACCATTAGACTCAGCTCAGTTACCTTAAACTCCTTATCAGAGACGACCTCGCCGACGTACTCGAGTATGAAGTCCCCGGAGCTGATTTGGTTCTTGGTGCGGACGCCCCAGCCCTTGTTCTCAGTCATGAACTTTTCGAGGCCCGACGCCCACTCGTGACGTTGGATGCGTTGGTTTTTACACTTATCCCTGTTGGAGAAATGAAAACATGAGATTTACTAATTGCAATGTTTTTATTCCATCATAGGCTACCGTTTACGTCAGAAAAAAATGGGTTCCAAGTTTGGGTTTTAAGTTTTAAAATTCACGCAAAAACGCTCGAGGGTGTCATGGCGTCTTTCGTAACGTCACTTCTATGTTTTTTTCATAGTAGTTTAGCTCTGATTGGTGTTCAATCCAATATGGCGGAATACTGTATTAAATACGTTTTTTATAATCCATGAATCCTATTTCATAAGAAAAATTCGTAATTTGATTGATTCTTGGTTACTATCATGCCTATTGTCTGTTCATTATGTTAAGTTTAGTAAAAATTTTTGTAGCAAAGCATCTTTTTTTCTTTCATTCAGGGTCACCTGATGTTAAGTGATTACCGCCGCCCATGAACATTTACCTGAGGCACCACCAATGCGTTGCCGGCTCTTTAGCAATTTGTTGGTCCGCCCCTTGAATAATCCCATGTTGTAATTTTTTTTTTATTGAATTTCTTAAGAGCTCCATTGTAATATGGGGTCTTGGAAAAAGTAGATCGAAAACTGTAATGTGTCGTTACTAGATGTCGCTAACAGTTGCTAGAAAACTGATTGAAAAAGTAGATATCACTAATTTCGTGGCCGACGTGTGGTTCGGCCGTGGTGTAACGGTTAACACACTCGGGCGCGATTCCCAGAGAGATGTGGATTCGAATCCCGCCGGCCTCGGAATTTTTGATATGTATTTATAAATCTATTAGGACCCCATGTTGTAATCTAGTATAATCTCCCGTAAGAACTTACCCACAAGGGCACAGCTGCGGCGAGCACTCGGAGTACACAAGTCTGTTGATGCAGTCCTCGTTGCAACTGGAAGATGGCATGCAGTTGCAGGCCACACTCTCGCACTCCTCCGCTGAAGGTTTCACGTCGTAGTACACATCTGCAAGATTGATGAACACCATATTATTATCGTTGTGTTTCAATTTTTTTTTTTAAAGGAACATTAGCCAAGCTGAAGTTGACTAATATCCTCCTATCCCCTCCCAAATCAGCGGAAAGCTTGCGCTAGTGAGTACAACAATAGTGCGGGTAGATTCGAACCTGCGACAGTTCAGTTTTCAGTAAGCACCTTTAACGTTGGGCTATTGAGGCTTATTTAATATTAAACCTTCAACAAAATTAATATTTTATTTTATTTAGAGGGCAAACTTACAGCAAATTAGAAAATAAATCAATAAATCTGTATTTAAATTAATTTAAATTAGAAAATAAATCAATAAATCTGTATTTATTGATTTATTTTCTAATTTAAGATATTCTTCTGTAAGAAGAATTGAAGCTATTAACAAGTTTTCACAGACAGAATTTACATGAGAAAGACAATGTGAATCAGTATGGTGTGGGTGACGGTTCAACATAACATAACTTACTCGTATTTGATTGCATGGTTCAAATTACGAAAAATCATCGCAATAGACTTTAAAGGCGGGAATTAGAACCTTATGATTGCAGCAAAATAAGTTACATTCTATAATTGACCTATCACCCGCACCATGCTACAACAAAAAATGTAGTCTCTCTCAAATTAAATTGCAATGCAACTGTGGACATCGTCTACTTCGCCATATACTAATACAGATTCAGACTTCGTGGTCACACGTACTTGTGCGTATTTTCTTGTAATTCCAGGACGGCACGGGTTGGTTGTAGTGCTGTTCCCACCAAATGTCATAAGGCAGCGAGAAGTGGTGCAGCCTGCGCCGCACCCACCGCTCGCAGTACGGCGGCGGACCGAGCAGACCCGGGGGAAATTCCGTTTGAGTGACCAAGTTCTTTCCCTTACCATCTGGTTTTGGACTGAAAAAGATTATCGAGGTCATAAATAAAATAGTAATAATTTCAAACATATAAATGGGATGTTGCCTCATTAAAAATAAAATATTTCGTACAGATTTTATTCTTCTACAATAAACAAAATACTTATTTAATCGTTCATTTAAAATGGTTATAAAACTTAAAACTAAATACATTAATATATATATAGCTACTGGGGCTGATTCACTGACTCACTGACTCATTGATCACCTCTCCTGTAAAATTTTGTATGAAAAAAAATTTTTTCACGCACGGTTTCGTATAGAAGGCAAAAATTCATTCGGAGGAAAAATATGGAGAGAGCTGATGATTGAGGATCTCGGAGATGGGTGAGGAGCACCGGCCAGCGTATCGAAGATAGGTGGGGGGTGTTCAACCAAATGTCACTCGAAACCTCATTCAATTGGCAAAGAGCCGAAAAAAAACCCCAAAATGGCGGATTCAAGATGGCGGCCATACAAATTTCGTCGGTGTCTATCTCGGAAACTATAAAAGATGGAAGAGTGGTTTCTTGGAAAAGGATGATCAGGACCCGAAGGGCTACTTGATGAATAGAAAAAAATTCAAGATGGCGGAATTAATTTTTTTTCCATACAAAATATATGCACGACTTTATACGATTCCTTTTCAAAATTTCTGATGGTTTCGTATAGAGGACAAAAATTCATTCGGAGGAAAAATATGGAGAGAGCTGCTGGTTGAGGATTTCGGAGACGGGTGAGCAGCACGGGCAGGATATCGAAGATAAGTGGGGGGTGTTCAAACAAAAGTCACTCGAAACCTCATCCAATTGGCAGGGAGTCGAAAAAAAATCCAAAATGGCGGATTCAAGATGGCGGCCATACAAAGTTCGTCGGTTTCTATTTCGGAGACTATAAAAGATGAAAGAGTGTTTTTTTGGAAAAAGATGATCAGGACCCAAAGGCCTACTTGATGAATAGAAAAAAATTCAAGATGGCGGAATTTATTTTTTTCATACAAAATATATGCAAGACTTTGATACGGTTCCTTTTCGAAATTTCTGATGGTTTCGTAGAGAGGACAAAAATTTATTTGGAGAAAAAATATGGAGAGAGCTGATGATTGAGGATTTCGGAGACGGGTGAGGAGCACGGCTAGGATAACCAAGATAGGTGGGGGGTGTTCAAACAAAAGTCACTCAAAACCTCATCCAATTGGCAGAGAGCCGAAAAAAAATTCAAAATGGCGGATTCAAGATGGCGCCCATACAAATTTCGTCGATGTCTATCTCGGAGACTATGAAAGATGGAAGAGTGGTTTCTTGGGAAAAGATAATCAGGACCCGATGGTCCACGTGATGAATAGAAAAAAATTCAAGATGGCGGATTTTTTTTTCATATAAAATGTATGCAAGACTTTGATACGTTCTTTTCCGCTGATGGTTTTGTATAGAGGACAAAAATTCATTTGGATGAAAAATATAGAGGGAGCTGATGATTGAGGATTTCGGAGACGTATGAGGAGCACGGTCAGGGTATTGAAGATAGGTTGAGGGTGCCCAAACAAAAATCACTCGAAACCTCATCCAATTGGCAATGCTGAAAAAAAAAACACCAAAATGGCGGATTCAAGGTGGCGGTCATACAAATTTCGTCGGTGTATATCTCAGAGACTATGAAAGATGGAAGAGTGGTTTCTTGGAAAAAAATGATCAAGACCTGAAGGTCTACTTGGTGGACAGAAAAACCGCGGTTCGCTTTAGCGAGCCGCGCACCCACGCGCCCTACTAGTACTTATATATAATACATATTTAGTTTTAAGTTTGATAACCATTTTAAACTATCGATTTAACTACTATGGCCCGTTTTCCCTAACTTTTACGGGCTACCTAAGCTAAGCTAGATGAGATTTCCCTTTAGGGAACCTAAAGATGAAAATGACTTTGGGTAAGGGACTGTATTTAGGGGCTACCAACGTCAAAAGACCCCTTAAGAAACTTACAGAATGATTTAAGTTATAGTTAGTGAAAACAGGCATCAAAGTGCGTCAAATATTTATGAAGTCATAGTTCATCATTTCATACAAGCTGCTATATTACACGCGCTTTGAAGTTTGAAAAAAAAAAAAAAAGTTGGCAACATCCCTCTCAGAGATCATATACTTACTCGTCTTTGTAGTAGTCTGAGAACAGACCAGCGACTAAAAACTTCTTTCTCAGGCGAGGATTTTTCTTGGATACAGCAGGCTTGTCCCGCCCATCGACGCCGTTGACCGGGCTTTCGTCGCGCGATGATGCCACGCGTTTCTTGCAAATAATGTTCTTCGAAAGCACGTCGATGCTTTTTTCGAAATCTATTTCCTTCTCATTGAGGGGCAATGGATCGTTTTCATCGTGATCTTCGTGATGAAGGGTGTCTATCGAGGGTTCGCGCGATTTGGAAGTAATTCGTCGACTGATGACCGTATCCAATGAGCTTTCGCGCGAACTGGAATGTATGTCGTTAACTTTCTTATTAGCTTGGCAAGACCTTGATTTTCTTCTCGTAACAATGCTCATCGGTTTGGTAGTTTTCTCCGTTTCTGGCAATGGTTTTTTGTTTTCAACTTTTTTAACCTTCACTTTTCCATCGTCAGCAGCTGCATTATTATCTGAACTTCTTGTAAATCTCCTGTCACTCGGATATAGGATTGCCAAACTTGACTTGGGTCTCAAGCTCAGTTTAGCATTCTTTTCAACGATTTTCCGTTTCGAAAATATCTCTTCAATTTCCTGGGAAGGTGACATAGCCCGGGTCTTTCGTTTAAGTTTTTCTAAATTATCTAAACGACTATTGTGCTTGTCAGCCTTCAAATTTAGTAAACTTAAAGGAATACTGTCTTCCGGATCATTGCTCAAAGAACTCGTTAAAGAGGGGATACTGTCAGTCTCACTCAAAACTTCCCATTTGTTTATGTGATTCTTAAGTTCTTTGTCGTTCTTGTTCTGTTTCAGTTGTAAGGATGGAGCTCTTAAAATGGAGGATCCTCCAACTTTCTTCTCGTTTACACTCTTCTCCGTAGTGATAGTTTTAGAATTTGTTAAAATTTCTTTACCTTGTAACTTTTCTAAAGCTACGACAGTTAACCGTCCTTGTTTTGGCATTTCATCTTTATTCAATACAACTTTTAGTTCTGGTTTTCTATTCGTCGTCCGTTCTAAGAAACTGCTCATAGCCTCACCATCTTTCGGCACTCTTTCAAATACGGAATGATCGGTATCCTCAGAGGTGAAATGGCTGTCAGAGGTGACATTAAGACTCGGTTCTAGTTTTTTCTTCTTTTTCTTAATGCTTGGGAAACCGGTCCTGTTAATTGCTTTACGTCTTCTGGTACGCTTTTTAGACGTCTCTGTAGTTTTCGTATCAGTTGATTCCTTCATTTCTTTAGTTTGAACGGGCAAGACTGCCTTTTTACTTGGATCGGCCGCGAGTAATTTTTCAGTTGAAAGTTTAGGAAGAATGACTTTTGTAGGTAACACTAATTTACTTTCACGTATTAAATTGTTTGTAGTTTTCTTCTTTTTCTTATCATTCGAATCTTCAGATTCACCAGCAAGCGTTCTTTTAGTCTGACGTAAGTTGTGACCACCTGTTGTCTCTTGTATTTTGTCAGACAAAACTGATGCTATAGATTCACCTCTTTTTGGTCTTATAATAGGGTCAGGTGTCTCCGAAATCAAAGCTAATGGAATATCGGATTCAGTATCTATGGGTGATAACAAAGAATTTGCGCTCTTGCTATCGTTACCTTTTGCTTTATGTTTATTTTTAAGGTTGTCTCCTAGAACGTTGCTTATACAAATAGATGACTTAGGTATTTGATCTTCTAAATCAACGGAAGGCTCAAAAATGCCTGTAGGTTTATCAACATTAACAATTATAGATGTTTCGATTGCAGGTTCCGTCGCTTTATTCTTTTTACTTTCTAATACTTTACCTTTAGACACAGGAGATTTAATAACACTTGCTCTTGTATTCATTTGTGGAGATTCTTTGGCTTTAGTCTTTTCATCCAATACTTTGTTCACACTTTCAGAACTGTTTTTCTCTTTTTCTAATATTCGAGATTCAATTGATTTTCGTATATTGTTGTTTAAAAGTGTATCAAGAACTTTAGTCGCTGCACTTGGATTTATTTTTGATACTAAATTGCTAGTAAGACCCTCGAGTCTGTTCTTTTTTCTTGTCATAATTTCAGATTTTTGAGCAGGCGGAATAGAACTTTTATATAGAGAACGAGCTGACATGCTTTTGAGTGGATCGACTGTAGAATTAGCGTTTGTCTGAGCTGTGGACAGTCCAACATTGGTCTTTTCACTTTCTTTCACTTCTTCCTTTGTAGTATTTTGATTTATATCCTTAGGAATGTTAATGTTAACAGACTTGTCCTCAGACAATTTTTTGGACAATGATTGTACAACTTGATCTAAACTAGAGATTGGTGTAACTTTTTCTGCTTCTAATCTATGACGTTTTTTAGGCGTTGCTATTGGAGCTGGGTTACGAACTGGTGATACTTTTGTTTCAGATCTTGGTGATGATATCCGATTTGTTTCAAATTTGGATGATTCTGTTTTCGTTTCAGATTCTTTACATTTCGGTAAACATTTTTCTAAATCATGAACCATTTTATGAACAGCTTTGAGTTTTTCTGAAGTTTCGTATATTTTCTTTGACAATTCTGATTGTTCGGGTGAAGGCTTTTTAATAGAAAGATCATCGTCAATCATACTGACTGAACTTGGAGAAACCGAAACATCATCATTGTCTTTGACGGTTAACATTTCATCTGTATTTGTATTCGGCTTTGTTGGTTTTGGAGACGATTCATTGTTGAGATTTTTAACCTCTTGTATAGTAGAGCAAACATTTTTTGAATCCTTTTTAACTTTTTCAGACGAAGTCTTAGTTTTCGATGAATCTTCTGCAGTATTTTTAGAAATTTCACCCATGCAATCTGTTTCCGTACATAAAAATTTTTCAGGGCTGGCAGTTTTTAAATTATCATCAAATTCTGCGGTGACTAAGCTAAGACTCAATGCATTGCTTGTAGACGAATTTATATGGTAATGCCTCTTTTTCAAAGGTAGTTTATGTTCATTAGTATCTTTACCACCTTTGTTTTGAGATTCTGTTAACTGTTTTTTGTGCCTTCGTTTAGATGTCGGCGTAGCAATTTCTTGATTATCTGACGTTTTTCTTTTCTTGGATGCTCTTTTAATAACCTTCGTAGGTGGTGCTGGTTCGGCTGGTGGTTTTTCTTTTTCTACAGGCTTTTGCAGTATAGTTTGCGTAGTTACAATAAATTTGGGTGCAATTTGGCACAGTTTAATGAAGTTCGCTATAAGACTGTCCATGTCATGAGTGAATTTCTGATCAACAGAATCGACAGAATTTCGACTAGTATATGATTCTCGACACTTCGACACTGACCTGGAGCGGTGTCGTCTTTTGCTTCTGTGCCTATGGTGTTTATTTTCAGTTTTAATTGTTATGCGAGACGGTCGCTCAGCAGGTTTTAAATTGATCTTAGGTGGTGCGAGCACTACTGTTCTTCTATGCTTTTTAATGTGGTATGTTGGCTTAATGTTTGGTTTTTTAAAATTTAAAAAGACATTTCTTGATAAAGATTTATTTGGAATATAGGAATTTTTAGCTTTCTCAAATATGCTGGGTAATGGTTTTGAAGAGTTTTCTTTCTTCGTAGTAGGGGAGTCTTTCTTTACTTGTTTACGATTCTTAGGAGAAAGTGTTCTCGGATAGTGTCTCACACTATCAGAACTGTCCTTCTTTGAGTTGCATTGTTTTGTTCCTGTAGAAATCGGTGATTCCCCAAACTTGTGTGTAAAGATAGGTTTAAGTGACGGTAAAGAATTACCCATATAGGTGTTCTTTGTGGGAGATTTTAGTAAGGTGTTATTGTTATTGTGACTTACTTTAAAGATATTATATGTTGTAACCGGCCTTTGTAAACCACTAAATACTGGTCCAGGAGCAAAGGGATCAGATGCATTTAGTCTCAATACGTGTTTTTGATTAGCTTTAGTAAAGCCATAGTTATATTTCGACGGCAATGGATATTTTGTGCAAACACTCACATACTTTGGACTAGCGTTAGGTTTTCGTAAATATGTCTCACATTCTGAATCACTCGAACTGTGTCCTAAAGTGAGACTGCTAAATGTTTTATTTGATAATTGCATAATTTCTTGATCGGAAACGAAGTGCTTTTGGTTCTTGTAGTAAGATCTATTTCTCACCGATCGAGTTTTCTTCAGTTTTCTCATTCGTCTCCGCATACTTCTTACACTGTAGTCTGTTTTATATCCGGATTTATCGCTTTTGTATCCAGATTTATGATCACTTTTATAACCAGAACGATAACAATCACTTTTATAGCCTGATCGGCAACCGTAATCGCTCTTATAGCCGGACTCTATGAGTCTACTGCAACTTTTGTAAGGTTTAAACTCATAATCACTCTTGTAACCTGAAAGAATGTCTTTATATTTTGGATTTAAATCTATTTGTTTCCACGTTGGATCTAGAGGATCATCAGCAGCTGCCTCATTTTCACTTTGATGATCTCTCCAGGAATTGTTAACTGGTTTATTGTTTTTGTTGTTCTTAGGTAAAGTTGCCAGTTTGCTATTAACTTCTTTTCTTTTCGCATAAACTCCAGACAGTACGGATCTGTTGGATGGTATCGAGTCATCATCACTATCTGCTGAATCGTACTGATTTTTGTCTCTCAGAGTTTTAGTAGTTTTAGTATTTTTTGTTTTGTTTTGTGGCTTCCGACCTACTTTTTTCCGCGGCGGATACAGTACTCTATCAGTAGCATATAACATTCTATCTAGTGCAGCTATATCTAATTTATGGTCATTTTTCTTGGTCTTATCGAATTTATTTTGTTCTTGTTTAAGTGGAACTGGAGAAGGTGCTTCTGTTTTAATTTGTTTCAATTCATTTTCAATTCGCTTTTTAGAGAAGTCACAATCACTTGAATCTGATCCATTGTGCGCTCTACTACGAGTTTTTGATTTAGATCTCGCACTTTTTCTTTCGCCGGCGGTATTTTCTTTTTGAATCGATTTTCTACTATGTCTACTGTGATTTTCATCTATATCATGTCGTCGCATCGGTGAATGAGTAGGCGAATTATGGTTTGACAAAATACCTGAGTCTGGTGACACATTGGGCGGATCATTATTATTATGAAAATCATTTATTACGTTAACTCTGGACTTGGCTTCTTTCTGAGATTCATTTCCTTTATTTTCATATTCTTCCGCTTTTCTGACTTTGCGAGGTCTACCCCGTTTTCTTCTAGATTCAACGACGACATTTTTAACATCTTCTTGAGATTCAACAGAGTTTGTACTAATCGTATCTAATTTTTGAGAGTCTATTTGATTGATAGAACCTGTATCCGCACTAGCCACTGTTATGGGTGAACTTTTTAAGAAGTCACTTGCACTACCAAGCTCTGAGCCACCTGACGTTATATCTAAGTTCATGAAGTCATTATTGTCAACACAATCTTCTAGGCTTAGTGGGTTTGGTATTGATAAACCGACTGATTCTGTTACAGATGTTATTTCTTCAAGATCTTTATTTATTTGAGTGAGTTCTTCTGTCTGCTGCGGACTTAAATGCTGGCCGTTATTTAAAAAAGTTGTTGCTATCGGTGGGATGTCGGACAGAGTATTTATTTGGTCTAGAACACAGTCGTTAATGGTATTAACTCCACTTAATGGATTTGTATTGAGTGCACACGATAAAGATGATGCTGCTGCAGGATTAATTGACGTAAGAGGAGCAGTACTACTTAGAAGCTGAGTTTTAGCTACGAACTGTTGCAGCAAACTAGACGCGTAATGGGATGCATTTTGATGAACGGTATCAGAGTTAGAGCACTCATTCTCAGATCCAGAAGAATCAGCCGTTGCTCTTTGAATTGCAGCGGAGACTAGTTGTGGTGGAAGTTCCATTTCACTACTCGACCCATCACCTAGAAAGAGTCAATATATATTTTTTAATAACTGAATATTTTGTAACTTAAGGATTCACAAGTTTTCATTGAGCTTACCATTGTCTGCTATGGACTTGTTGTCGCTCTCCGGCGACGGGTTGTGAACGGGAAAGGTCGAGAAATTGGGCTGTTGCGCCGGCGCGCTCGATGTTTGTTCTGGAAATAGTTCCGCAAGGTCCGCATCGTCGATGACCTGTGGAGTTTATTTCGGGTAAGTTTATCGCGTCATGACACACATTTTAAATAGTTCAAGTTATTTAATGTATTTCATTTCGACCGATCAAAAACTATTAATTCAATCTCATTTTGAATGAGTAATTATTTGACTTGACAGAATCAATGTTTATCAAGAATTTACCTGTAGTTGGCAAGCGGCCGCAAGAGCAGCACTAGAATCATCGGCCGAGGCATGAGCGGAGCCGCCAGCGGCATCCGCAGTGTCCGAGTCGGAAGATGACGAAGAGGACGACGATGACGAAGACGACGACGATGAAGTCGACGAGGAAGTACTACCACACGCACCGCTTTCTGCCGCTGAAGAGGCAAACTGTGAACAAGAGACATGGTTGATTTTAGTTACTAGGTTATAGGGAGACAATCACAACTTATATTTACAAAGCTACATGTTAGGGTGAAAGTTGTTCAAATATGTCGTCGTTAAGGTAACGAAAATAGATCTGATCTTTATAGATATAAATTATACCGAAAATGTTGTGAACAATTACCGATTTGTAATGAAGTGTTAACGACTCTTTAGCCTTTGGAATTTTTTTAATCATTCAATATACCTAGTAGCCATAAAATAAGTATGCCACGTCAGAATGAAAATATTCAAAGATACAAGTCAAATAGAATCATTGAGTCATTATCTTTTAATATTAATTGAAGTTTCAATTTCCATTTAGTTATGCATTATCTAATATACTTAATGATTAAGCAATAAGGAAAGGACCTCATTCGCTGAGAAATCAACTTAATCTAAAACAGTTACAGAATCTAACGACAATAATCACATTGAGCGAGAGGTGCCATTAGGCCAAGATTGATTTAGCGTAACTAGTACGGACAGTAGTTTCGCAAGCCGGGTGTACTGGCTTGCAATACAGCTCCTTTAGGCTGAGCGTATATTGGCAAGAAGCGAATTTTTCCTATACAAATAGTGGAATATCAAGCTGATGCTTAAGCAAGGCAAGAATAATTATTATTTATTGTCGAATCAAATTTCGGTAAAGGTCAATAGTGTGCATTGATCCATTAGTTAATTAATTATTAATTGTTTACGTGGCTGATTAAAATAATTATTTTTGTTTACCTAGCTTTTTCCACAAACTGATTTTTACTATTCCGGGTTCTTAAAGTAGTAACAGTAAGAAGTTATTTTAAGCTTTGTACTTATTTTTTTGTTCACCTAATTAGTCTGATTAGTTCTATAGAACATCGTGGTTTTGAATGTTTTAAGCGACATCGATAGCTATTTAACTAAAGATTCTATTTTTCAATTGCTAAATAAAAATGTGTCAAAATTGTTCATACATTAGTTTTTTGAGGAAAAAAAAATCAGTTTAAAAATGTAAGAAATCAAACTCTATTTAGACTCTCCCTTACATCAACATCGTAACCAGCCACATATGCCACTAGCCACCACATTATATTTAACTACCATCGATATATTTCCTGTGTTAGAATACTGGAAGTTTTATTTGCATACTAGCTCACGACCAAATATATTTCTGATTTGCATCATGTTCGCACCATTGGTTCACGATAAACTAAAAGCAGTTAGTAACTATGTACAGGAACCCCTGTTTTTAGTTTTTTGCCAATTTCTAATTTAATAAATAAACAGTAGTAATAACGTACGTGTAACTAGAACCATTTTTCTGGACAAAAATAAGTCTCCTTGATTTTGTGTCAATTTAATTTTGATGTTGTATTATATATTTTATGTTGTATAGTTGTAAGTGTATAAACGCATTAACACCTCCTTTCTTAGTCAAGTCTTTGAAGAGCGAATGTACAACTCACGACTCTCGATACCACAATGAGTGCAATAGATTTATAACACGTTTCTATTATTTCGACCTATACGCAGAATAGAGTTACTTCTGCAAAATCCTTACTTTACAGGAGAGCGATTTGAAGTTTGTCTTGCCTGTAACTTTTTTCGTTATTTTTCTAGAGAATTGATTCTCATAGTATACTTTTGGAACATTATTATGCATTGATTACTATCAATAAACTCAATGCAAAACCCATAATTTGGAATTTAGGTGTTTCTATATGCATATGTGACGATTTTTTGCGGATGTCTCCATGTTCTATATGTATATGTAACCTTATACTTGGGAAAAGTGTTCGTACCATGTCTATATATAACTTTTTTTTATGGAAATACTAATCTTCAAACGGTCTTATTTGCTGTAAAGGATGAAATATAAATACAAAATAAACAGTGTTTCTTATTTCATAATAACACATTTATTAGTAAAAAAAATTCAACATAATTTGACTAATTTTTTTAATTACTAAGCATGTACTACTATAAAATTGTCTTACAAAAAAATGTAAAAATTAATAATAAAATAACTGAAAGTACTTTGTATTTTATATAGGTAATACTAGCTTTTGCCCGCAACTTTGCTCACATTAAGTTCGATTTTTCAATCCCCTATTTTACCCCCTTAGGGGTTGAATTTTCAAAAATTCTTTCTTAGCGGATGCCTACTTCATAATAGCTATCTGTATGTCTTTCAGCCCGATCTATCCAGTGTTTTGAGCAATGTGATGATGATGAGTCAGTCAGTCAATTAGTCACCTTATCCTTTTATATATTTAGGAAATTAAATTTAGGAACTATTGTGTAAATATGTAAGTAGAATGTATTAATAATCCTACTACAGAAATCTCAAAATGAAACTAATAAATAAATAATATAAAACATAAACATAAATAACGTATTAGGAACTATTATTTAGCATTAATAATAATCCTATTATAGAAAACTCGAATAAAACCAACGAAATAAAATTGCTACAAGGACAATATATAAGTTCTTTCAGGAGTTTTAAAAATAGTACAACCGAATATTGGCAAACAAAAAGGTTTAAAAACATTTTCTCTATTTTCCACAATTTTTCTGTGCGATTTATTATTGGCAATCAATAAGAAATCAATCATATCTAAGTTCTTCTTCGACTGAGCGTTATCCCACTAGGTGGGGTCCGCTTTCCGGCATGCTTTTGCCCACTTTTCCCGGTCTTGTGCATCCAATTTTCTTAATTTATTGGCTCTCATATCGGCGCCTACGAGGTCCAGCCAGCGCTTTCTTGGACGGCCGCGAGATTTAGCTCCAGGGACGGCAATGTTAAGACATCTATTACCGACGTAGCTTTGTGGTTTCCGTGCTACATGACCATACCATCTTAGACGGGCTTCTTGCAGCTTATCTCCGATGTCACGGACACTGAGCCTGCCGAGGATGTGATCGTTGCGTTGCCGATCGCAACGTGTAACATATCTAAGTTATTTATGTCTATATTATTAATATTTTAATTGAATAGATATTTTAAATCACGAAGAAAATAATATTGTGGTGGCAGAGATCCACTGGGTACCGCGCAAAATGAAAATTTTAAATTAATCAAAATAATGAATTTGTAAAGAAGATGCGGCACATCATCATCTCTAGAGTCGTTAGGTGCACTGTAAGAGTTAGTTGTAGATAGTGATTGCGTCCAGTGATCATCATATTATGGTTAGAATAAAAGGTATCACGACAATTTATGCGTATTTAACGGAGAAGGCATGGGAGTCGGTACACATTTTGGTGATGATATTCAAGACAAATTCCCAAAGCTAACAGCAGGGGAATTTTCAAAGTTGGACCGAGTTAAAAGTGTTAGGTCTAGTTGTTGCAATTGCAGGCGACGGTAGACATTATTTATTATCTTTTATAGATCTTTCAGCAACATGGTGCAGCCTTATGGCTAGTTTTGTCAGTAGCAAAAACTGGTATTTATCATTATATGCTGGCTGCAGTATAGATAATCGACTGTTTCTTACAGTTCCATCTGATATATCAATCTTCCCATATATCAGGGACCTCTTGCCTAATTTTTTCAGCTCCCTGTGGTAGTGCTGTTATTGTAAAAGCTCCACTACTGACACTGCCATTTTCTGAAAACAAAAATTAACATCATTAAAACGTTAAAGCAATTAACTACAGAAAACAGGTCTAAATAGTTTTATGTAGTTTTTTTATAAATACTTAACATAAAAAAAATTATTAATTTTAGGCTTTTATGGTAGTTTTCAGTTGAATAAGGATATATATCTCAATGTCAAACCAAGAATAAATGAATATATACACATATACCTCATAATTTCAAAATAATTTCCCTCGAACAAAGTAACTTGTGCACATTGTCCCGATATTTTTTACATGATTTCCGAATAATAAAGTAGTATGGTAAAATAATTAATATTATTGATTACTTATTAAAATGTATGAATTAATGTTTAATAGGTGTAATGAATTGATATTTCTTTTTTTGATTGTTTTTTGTAGTAAAATCTAACATTCCGAGGTATAATGTTCTATATGAATGTGGAACCGTTTAACTTAATTATTTAGCTTTAAAAATATATATCTGTAAAAATTATTATATACAACTATCTAAGAGCAATCTATGTAATATAATTACAAAGCTGAAGAAAGAAAATTCCATTCACTTACCTGGAACATTCATTTTTCCATTTTTTTTATCTCCACGGCATTTGTCGTATTACTATATTCAATTTTTTTTGGCTTTAACGAAGGGAAGATCATATGTTTTGAGCATGTATTTTTAATTTTGAGCACATATAGTAAAAAATAATAACAAAATTAACACGAAAATAGCAGATAAAAGTGTGAGCGTGTGCACACTATCATTTCGGAGAACATGAATACAACTGCAGATGTGACCCTCCGATCGCGCTGATCTGGACAGTGAATACTGACACTTGTGCTGTCGGGCCCTTCTTCTTTGGAGAAATAAATTAAATGTACCTTTATTCGACTGGTATCTTTGGATCTACATAACTTTTTAAAATTTTGATTTCACTAGTAAATATTAGAGATCTTTTTAGGCTTAAAAATGCAATAAAAAATTTTTGTGCCATAATCATATATAACTCTATTCTACGTATAGGTCGATTTGAATAGCACGGCTTATCTCAGCCCGTTCTCTGGCACTTAATTCCGACCTCATACATTTTTAATAGTTTTTTTCAACCAAATGAATTGATCAGGATTAGGCATACCTCACACCTCACTTTAATCTCCATAGAAATACAAACTAATATTATAAATTAGATGTTTCTCGCGACTTCAACCGTGTGGATTAAGGTTTTTTAATTACCGCAGGAGCTCTTTGATTTTCCGAGGTAAAATGTAGCTTAAGTGTTAATCTGGGGTGTGAGCAATCTCCATTCCAAATCAGTTCATACGTTGTGGCGTGAAGTAGTAACAAACAAACATACACACACACACACCCAGACCCACACACTAAAAAGTGTAGCGAGAAGTTTTAATGGTCAGTATGGAATTTATATGAATTCCCTATGAAGCCTTAGCAAGTCTAGGCATTAAACTTTTCAACTTAAATCAAAGAAACTTTGTTATTCAGACTGCTCGACTTTTAAACGGCTTTGATTCCTGAAGACGGCGATAATCAGCGCATAATGACAACTTTAGAACATGTATAATGTATATCCAAGTGGTTAGGACTGCAGTCAGATGTAGAAGGAGGGGTCAGGTTGTAGGAGTTACATTCGAACATTAGAGTTGATATACGCAGAGCTAATCAATAAGGCGGAAGGGCAAGCAGCCCTCCGCATGCAAGGGGTTGAAGTGTCGTGTGGCCGGCGACCTTATCACGGCTCGCATATCAAACGCCCGGAACTACCCCGCATTACTAAAAGGGGCTGTTTTAACACAAAAAAATAGGTGGATTTCAACAATTCATTTCTAACAACACTTTCCGTGTAAACTAATAACGAACGGAAAAACCTTGAATCACTAGCTAATATTAAACTTATTCACGGAAACCCCGACAAGCGAATTGGGAGAGGTATTCGAAGAAATGTTTCTTACCGTGATGGTTCGTCTTATACCTACTACTACTAATACTTTTGATATTAGAAAATTATCAACACCTATTCGCTATTTCCAATAACATACGTAATTTATTTCTTGTACAAAAAGTAAGCAATTTTAGCTACACTATAATTTAAATAAAAGAAATCTAACAATAATTTTCATATTCAATGATACCCCGCTTCACAAAATGTCTCTTTTTAACTCTGTAGATACACTTAGGCTACTCAGGGCTTAAAGCAAAAACTAGATGTCACTAACAGTTGCTATAAAACTGATTGAAAAAGTAGATACATATCACTAATTTCGTGGCTGACGTATGGTTCGGCCGTGGTGTAGCGGTTAACACACTCGGGCGCGATTCCCAGAGAGACGTGGGTTCGAATCCCGCCGGCCTCGGAATTTTTGATATGTATTTATAAATCTATTAAATCTATTAAAAGCAAAAAATTCGCTTTTTTATATTTTTAACGAGCAGACGAGCAGGCGGGTCACCTGATGTCAAGTGATTACCGCCACCCATGAACATTTGTAGCACCTCAGGCACCACCAATGCGTTGCAGGCTTTTTAGGAATTTGTTAGTTTGCCCCTTGAATAAGCCCATGTTGTAATTTTTTTCACCAATTTTGCGATCAATCTAAAGTCTAAACAATTACTGTTACGGATATGTTAGTATCAGATTACGCTAATGGGCGGTGGCACATTTAGAACGGATGAATCATGAAAGAGATCTCTCACGGGCGTTTAATGTAATGCGATGCTCTTCGTTGAGGCCTGTCTGAAATATGCACGAGCTTTATCAGTGAATTTCAATGGCTTTTATTAAATACAATAACAAGATTTATGATCGTCCTTCATCCTTATCAATATTGTAAAATGCTAAGAGTGTTTGTTTGTTGGTTTCTTTCAATCACGCAGCAACGGGGCAACGGATTGATGTGATTTTTGCACGGGTTTAGTTGAGGACCTGGAAAGTGACATAGGCTTCTTTTTATCTCTTAAAAAATTAATGAGTTCTCACTGGATAAATGATTTAGCTATTTAACTAAATGACCATTCTCAGATAATACTTGAAGACTCCTCGGGAAAAACAATGAATGTCACTTTTTTCGTGAAACTGAGCCTTTAATGCTATCTGTTACTAAAATATAGAACTAAACTATATTTTTTGATAAAATCAAAGAACATGTTTAAATAGTAATATGTTATTTCAATATTTATACAAAATGAGCATAAAATGAAAGAAATATAGACTTTGAAACTATAAAAAGTTGTTTTTCTCTTTTTAATCATCTTTTGACATTCATTGTTTTTCCCGAGGAGTCTTCACTTAAGGTCGGTAGTAAAAAAGAGGTTACCAGCGATAGAAACCGTACGGTCGTCACTATTGTATTGAATTTTGGTCAGTACACATACCAGACAATCAAAACATAGACAAATATGAAATGCATGAAACTCATTTGAATCGACAATAGAGTAACGGTGCCGTACCTAGCAGACGGCGCCGACACGAATATCACATTAACGACCTCGTGATCTGCGGAGATTTATATCTGACAGTAAGTCAAACACTGCGTCCGTCGAATGAATGGCTTTCGAACGCTGCTTGTTTGTGAAAATGGTCGATTTCTTCTGTAAATCATGTTGCTGATCCGCCTCCGAAGGACTTTGTTATTTTCACTTAATATATCGATAAATTTTGTATTCATTGATTTATTTAGTACCAGTAATATAAAAAAGAAACATAAACATATAATGGACGTGCACAAGGACAGCTTATCTCTAACGAAGAGATTTCTTCCAGAAGCCCTCGTATTGAACTTGAAGAAGGTATTTGTATTAGGTATGTTGTCAAAATGCGGATATTCATTATTTACAATTGAAAATGTAACGTAAGAATAACATTTGTAAAAACAGAAAATGAATCGGTCGAAAAAAAAAAAAGAAGATACCGGCCGAATTGATAACCTCCTCCTTTTAGGAAGTCGGTTAACAAATAAGTTATAAGCTGTTTGTTGCGACTGTATCCGTCTCTTTCTAAAACGAAATTATTTATTTCAGCTATGTAGCTTCAGAACGGTAATAAGTACAAGATTCTAATTTGGTAAGTAAACATTCCATAGTAGATCACCAAATAATACAATTTTGGGTTACTTATCACCTTGTTGCAATGGCATTTAAATTGTTATTTACGTACTAGGATAATAAATAATGTATAATGTGTGGTGATACAGAACCCCTTATGAGCGAGTCTGAACGCGCACTTGGTCGGTTATTTTAAATTTCTATTTATATCTAATAGTAACTTTAATATTAAAATGTAGAATTAATTACGTATCAGGAAGGAAATTGTTTAATCCGTAGTACCATCTACAGGACTTGTGATAAATAAGTTTGATATTGCGGCATTCATTTAAAATTCACAGTTTATAGCTCAACAAAAGCGTTTTAGATAAAGCGATAATAATATTAATAAATTATTAACAAGTATAGGTTAATTATGTATATTATGAATGAAAAAATACTTTATACTAGGTACCTATTTACCATATTAATCTAAATAGTTGATCAAGCTTCAGAATCAGGCGCCTCTAGGTGTAAACAACTTTTTATATAGCGAACTAGCTTTTACCCGCGGCTTCGCTCACGTTAGGTTCAATTTCTTAAACTTCTATTTTACCTCCTTCGGGGTTGAATTTTGAAAAATCCTTTCGTAGAGGATGACTACGTCATCATAGCTATATGTATGCAAAGTGGTTTAAGCTGTGCGGTGATAGATCAATCAGTCAGTCAGACAGTAACCTTTGCCTTTTATATATTTAGATTTAGATGATGCCTTTTGTGGTAGATTTTTCAAAACCCGTGACACATGTATTTTATTTATTTTTAATCGAAAGCCCAAATACAAAGTTTATACAACTTTGAAAATGAAAAACTTTCATACTAACATTCATCCCCTATTTGATCCCTTGGGGGGTGAATTTTTCAAAATCTGTGAAACACGTATTTCTTTATTTTTATTCTAAAGCCTAAATACAAAGTTTCATGGATATAACTTGAAAAATGACGGGCTTTCATACAAACTTTAACCCCCTATTTAACCCTCTTGGGGTTGAAATTTTCCAAAATCCTTTCTTAGCGGATGCCTACGTCTTAACAGCTACCTGTATGCCAAATTTCAACTCAATCGGTCCAGTGGTTAGAGCTGTGCGTTGATAGATCAGTCAGTCAGTCAGTCAGTCAGTCAGTCAGTCAGTCAGTCAGTCAGTCAGTCAGTCAATCAGTCAGTCAGTCACCTTTGCCTTTTATATATTTAGATGAAACATGTATTTCTTTATTTTTAATCGAAAGCCCAAATACAAAGTTTATACAACTTTAAAAATGAAAAACTTTCATACTAACATTCATCCCCTATTTGATCCCTTGGGGGGTGGATTTTTCAAAATCTGTGAAACACTTATTTCTTTATTTTTATTCTAAAGCCTAAATACAGTTTCATGGATATAACTTGAAAAATGACGGACTTTCATACAAACTTTAACAACCTGTTTAACCCTCTTGGGGTTGAAATTTTCCAAAGTCCTTTCTTAGCGGATGCCTACGTCCTAACACCTACCTGTATGCCAAATTTCAACTCAATCGGTCCAGTGGTTAGAGCTGTGCGTTGATAGATCAGTCAGTCAGTCAGTCAATCAGTCAGTCAGTCACCTTTGCCTTTTATATATTTAGATGAAACATGTATTTCTTTATTTTTAATCGAAAGCCCAAATACAAAGTTTATACAACTTTAAACATGAAAAACTTTCATACTAACATTCATCCCCTATTTGATCCCTTGGGGGGTGGATTTTTCAAAATCTGTGAAACACGTATTTCTTTATTTTTATTCTAAAACCTAAATACAAAGTTTCATGGATATAACTTGAAAAATGACGGACTTTCATACACATTTTAACCCCCTATTTAACCCTCTTGGGGTTGAAATTTTCCAAAATCCTTTCTTAGCGGATGCCTACGTCCTAACAGCTACCTGTATGCCAAATTTCAACTCAATCGGTCCAGTGGTTAGAGCTGTGCGTTGATAGATCAGTCAGTCAGTCAGTCAGTCAGTCAGTCAATCAGTCAGTCAGTCACCTTTGCCTTTTATATATTTAGATATGAGTATCAATGGCCATTCAACTCTTTATTTGAACGCTTTGGCAAGTCTATTGACTCTTCAACGCAATGGTTAAAACTTTGAATACGACACGTGTAACCTATACCTACTCATGAAAACAAACTAAAGACAAAAAAACTTAGTTGTTTTGACAATTTACTAAAATTCCGAGAATTTCACGCTGATCCATCTTATGAGACATTGGCAAGACAATCTGTGCCCAGTTGGCACACTTGAGAGCCGTAAATCAAGAGTTCAATCGGCAAACTAAATAAACGAAACATAAGCCACAGTGATGTAGGATGCTAAAACAAACATTTATTTCTTACTACCCACACAAACACAACAATTACCAACCGCATTATTAAGATTATTTCTATCGACGGTATGGTTAAGTCCTTAAATTGTTATAGAAGAATCTAAAACAACTCGTGACAAAGCATAACTTAGAAACTAAGAAGCTGATTGCACAGGTCAATGAACTGTACCAAATGTCGAGAACAATACTTACTAGTAATGGAGCACTTCAAATGATCGTGTATCGACTTATCGGGACTGATCTTAAATTATATTGTGTTGAATAGAAACTGTAGAGCTTGGTGATTAGTTGCGGATTACGGGGAGTAAAAGCATTCTTATAGTGTCCAACAATTTTCCAATCGGAGTTTCCTTCTTATACTTCTTAATTTAATAACCAGGGTTTGTTAAATATAAGCTTTAACATAAGCATGAGCGGAGCCATTTCCAAATTCCACCTTTCTATCCCCAAAATTATTAAAGATTTTAGACTTGATTCGTGATTTAAAGACAATTACAAAAGTATCGTGGTACGTACTCGTATAATTGTAATTTGTAATTCTTCTGATCACATTCTTCATTTAATTTGTAAGCGATGTTTTTTAGTAGGTACTCATTGTACGCTACAAGTCAATTGTGATTTGTGTATCATTTTTTAGGAGTTGTATACTTAATTTGAAAAACTGACCGCTCTACTCGTACATTGCCGTCACTAGCTCCTAATACCCTAACAATGTAGTTTTGTGTTATTTATACAAAGGCCCCCAATGCTAGGCTTTTGGGATTGAAGCCAAGTTCACCTGTCCATAATACACCTGTTGATATTACACGTTGGCTCTTGCAATCGCTGATTCCCCCTTTCGGTACTACAAAGTTCAGATGGCAATCTGTTTACATTAACCGATAATCCGCTGAATAAAACAGGTAAGTAAGTATGACATCAGTTGCGAGCTCTACCAAAGTATCTACGTTCAAAAAGTAATAAGGTGAAAATTGCTAAACTAAATTTTAACAAAAAAAAAAATACACGTGTACATTTTGTTTGAATTAATCATACAGAATGTACACGTGTATTTTTTAAACTAATTTAGTAACATCCGATACGCTATTTTCAATATTATGAGTACTTAAGAGGCTTTAATATAATATGGTAGGTATCTGAAGTTACTTCGCAAATGTTACGAAGATGAAGAGCATGAGACACTTATTTTTTCATTTAAACAACTGTATTGAATAAATTATACATAGAGTTAATGTGACACATGAAATATGTAATACAAAGGTGATATCACGAGTGATTTCTGCCAGGCAACCTATAGAGCTTGAATCAATGAATTGCGAGACGAGGGATCGCAATAAATACGTAGAAATTTGTACATATATATAAACACTATAAAGACACATAATATAACTTAATAGTTCTATTTTGGATAACATACTATGAGGAGAAAATTATACAGACAGATCTTGTTTTAATGGTAAGTCAACTATTAAAAACAAAGCCAGTCTAACTAAACCAGTATCTAAAAACAAATCGAACGAGACAATAGAATTATGCACGATGGTTAACGATCGAGGAAGGCCGTGAACTTGACTGCGACAGACAATCGAGCGTGCACAGATCAAATAGCGCGGAAGGGCGAGAGAAAGGCCAATCAGCGATATTTGTGCGCCCGCGCCGCACTGTAGATCGAAAATCGAGTTTCATAGACTTAGAATCTTATATTATATTTTTTGTTTCTTGTCGGAAACTAACGTAGAATCGTTTTAGAAGCCATAATATTATCACATTTACGCATATCTGGCGATTATAACACGAAAAAAATTTTTTGTAGATCGAAAGATCTGTGCGCCGCTATCTACGGAAAGACACAAACATACTCGATTTTTAAATTCATTATTGTTAACTGAAATTATTGTCTACTTTCTATATCTATCTATATCTACTACTATTTTAATTAGAGTCTTGAAACCCTGAAGACTATAAAAATACTTTGGTCACATTCTTGGGGATACCAAGTACGGCCTCCTGCAGCTCATCATACAGGGAAAAATAGCTGGCCGAAGACCACTTGGTCGGACGAGAACATCGTGGATTAAGAACCTGCGTCAGTGGTATGGGGAATAGTACCCGCACCCTGATTACGTAAAAATTTGCAACAGCAACAGCAATAGCAACGCGACAGCGATCGGTCGCAAAATGTCACTAAAAATCGTATTACGGAAGCTAATCGCACGTCTATTGCTCACGTGTCGATACTAGCGCCACTCGCGATAGGACGGCAATAGATGTAAACAAAATACACAGTTTTTATCGTCGTCAGTAGTTCAATTGTTATATTTTTTATTTGTTTTGTGTTGTGGTCTGTGGTAAAATCCTCTCGAAGTATTTGGACTTCCTTTCTTCTCCATCAAGCATCTCTAAAGAAGAAAAGTACATTTTGCAATAGGCGAGCAATAGACGTGCGATTGGCTTGCGTAATACGAATTTTAGTGACATTTTGCAACCGATCGCGTAGTGATTGCTGTCGTGTTGCTACTGCTGTCACTACTGAAATTTGACGTTTGAGAAGTGACGTTTGACAGCAGAAGTGACGTTTGACAGCAACGATTGCGCAATTTACGCCTGTCGCGAACCTGTCGCGAGATACGTAATAACCCCGCCGATCCTTGATCCACGCAGCAGCGTCCAAGGTGCAGATAGCCCTAATGGCTGCCAACCTTCGATAGGAGATGGCGCTACAAGAAGAAGAATAAGATTGTCTACTTAAAACAAGAAAAAAGTTTAAAAACTACAACCCAACAACATAAAATTTGATGTAACATCCGTCATATTAATTTTATTCGTATAACGAATTGATTGACACCTCATTCATCCAAATCAGCTCTACAAGCGCTACGGTAGAACATTCATAAAAATAGTCACACACATTGACACATACATACATAGACTACTAAAAATCATAATCCTCCCTTTTTGCTCTGCGGTAGTCTAGTCGGGTAATAACTGTTTACCCATTAAAAAGAGCAATAAGGGCCGGCGAATAGGTTGAGATGAAAGAATAAATATGCATTCACATGACTTATAGCTACGTGTGACGTTTGTATGTTTTCTTGATAGCTTTTATGTCTCCTTAATCTTTTTCGCCGGATATTTGTGTCAATATGAATAATACATTACACACGTGCGATTTTATCAAAAAGGGTTACGTTGCCGCCGTGGTCCGCGTAACTATACCTTTCGTTGGTACACACAAAATGTAGAATGAAGTAGGTACCTAAACCATCGAGGCTGTAGATGCATTAAAAAATGCCAATAAAATATGTACCTCTCACATTTCCCACCCTTCCAAAGAGGAACTTTGCAATTCATGACGACGAAAGTATTCTTTAGTTTAGATGTTAAATGGACGTTCTCAATTTGAAGAGTAGGTTAACTCAAAGTGTATTATCTATACTAATCTATACTTCTATACCTACGAATATTATAAAGAGGAAAGATTTGTATGTAAGTATGTTTGTAACGAATTGGCTCAAAAAGTACTGGAGCGATTTGGCTGACATTTAAAATGAAGATAGATTATACCATGGATTTAAATATAGGCTACTTTTTATCCCGAAAAAATTATAGTTCCCGCGGGATTTTGAAAATTCCATTTGCGAACGAAGTCGCGGGCATCAGCTAGTCCTTACTAAAATGCAAAAGAGTATTGTTTGTATGTCCTTGAATTACGCAGCAACAAATCGATGTGATGCATTCTATATAATTCATGAATATAGTTTAGGACCTGGAGAGTGACATAGGCTATCTTTTATCCCGAAAAATAAAAGGCTTTCCGCATTTTTAAAAGACCTAACTCCACGCGGATAAATTCGTGGGTAAAAGCTAGTAAGTAAAGACGACATCTACATCGATGAAGTAAAGATATAAAATCTAGAAAGCCCGATTCATGTATGTCATTGAATGAATATTTATACCTATCGTATTTACTCTTGATATTTGCAGGTATTTTTTAATTAATCATACTACTAGTATCATGAATACATTCTCGTTTATAGCCATAAAAGCAAAAAGATCTCGATTGAATGCAGCAGTTTACGATATACCTACCAACAAATGTTCAAATGCCCATAACGCGAAGCCGTACACTCACGTAATTGGTAACGATTATTAAGTGAATTTATATACGTTAAGTTGACAGGTCGTGCCTCGAATTAAATTCAATTCAAGCTAAATCTCAAGCGTGGCATATTTACGAAGCCAATTTGATAATATAATGGTACGGTCAGATAATTGCCGGCTGCCGGATATCTTCCCTCTATAATTTAGTTATACGCTTCACAGTTCACATCCATTCACTGGATTGCTTTCAAACAAAGAACTATGAAGAGTTATTTGTTTCACACAACGTCCAAATATATCTTATTAGCATTACGCTTGATTACTTAGGTACATTACTGTACTTGTGTCCCCAAGCTGGCCCTGTTTTCCGAGATACAGTTTTAATTAGTTCGGAAAACGAATACACTATTATTGTAACAGATTTAAACGTACATAAACGTGTTTTTAATATGTTATAGATACATATATAATTGTTATTATATATTATAGTATCTGGATCATGCGTCATGCTCGTGAACGGGTGCCACCAACGGGAATGGGTCTGCTTTGACTGCTCGTCTTGACATGCGTTGGATTGGTGTACCTACGTATGCAGTCTTGCATTTTTGAAGCTTTATTGTGGAAGCACTGTAGACATAGCATAGCTTTGTAAAAAAAATTTTTTTGAAAAGAGCAACTGCTGAGTTTCTTACCGGCTCTCCTCAGCAGAATCCGCATTCCGAACCGGTGGTAGATTTATGACGTGTCATAAGAGCTACAAGTTAGCCTACATGAAATAAATAAATTTTGAATTTGAATTTGAGTAGTTAAACAAAGATTTTATTTTACAATATATGTACGAAAAGATGATAACTTGCTAGACGCAAAGATTGTGCTAGACGTCGTTGATTTCTATCAAGGAGCGCTTATGCAGATTTAGAAAGGATAGAACTTGTAAATACCTACTTGCATTGCTTAGATTGCAAGTTGGAAAATTAGGTACACGGGTTTCTGCACACAAATATGCGCCATTTGATGTCATAGACCAATGGCCTAGAATACAAAATATATGCTACGAATTGACAATTGCAAACCTCTTGTTTGGATATTTAGTTGCTAATTAATATTTTTCAAAATTCGTAGCTGGGTTACATAAGAGCATTTCTTTCAAATCAATGATTACGTAGATGATAGATAAGAGAAAAAAAGAGCAAATAAGAGATTGAAAAGAACAAAATATGCCGAGTTTCTTGACGGCTGCTAGTAGAATCACCTTTCCGAACCGGTGCAGTGCCGGTTGTAGAGCCTTGAAATGTCATAATAGCAACAGTTTGACTAACATGAAATAAATTATTTTGAATTCGAATTTGAAAACAAACAAATTCACCGTTATTTATAGCATTAAACTGCTCTCTTGAAAAATTACCAATTCAATTAATTAAAACATAGGTATGCCTTCTATAGTTGTTTCAAAACCATAGCTGCCATGGTTAGGTGTAATCGCAAAATAGAAAACAAAGGTAGAGGTGATCATTAACAAGTTCGTCGTAAATTTCATTATTTTTGGTAATGTTTATGAAAAAAATTCGGGCATGCTTCACTTGAGATTCAGTGGCAACATGTACAAGATTACTTTATCTTATCGTAATGCACATAATCACCGGTTTACATATACGGCTAGCCCGCATCCGAACAAGTATCGGGGCCCGCGCTGTTAATAGACGATTATTTTCAGTTTTAGTTTTTTGTCCTCACTCACTAGCACCTACGCATCAATAGACCAGGGTTGCATCCCTAACAAACCAAAAAATTATATTATTCTGAGGTTGTGATTAAAAAACTAGACACAAGATAATACTACGATGTATTTGTCCATAATAAACTATGTAGATACCAAAAGTCTTTGCAAATGAAGATACCACACAGCAAAATGAGCTCTCAATAATGGCTAATAAAACGTTCGCAGTAAGCGTGCAAACAGGACGAAAGGTTAAAGCAATAATTGGCAGCCCTGAATGAAGGCGGCTATCCGGTGGCGGTTGATTGTACTCATCAAGGATTTCTGCACTCAAGGACGTTGGTTGCTAGACGATTGCTGTCGAACGCCTCTTATTATTTCTCCACAGACACATCTCGTTTTTGTCTCTACTCATTTATATTCATGATACATATCGGCAGTTAATCCCTATAAATTGTTTTTATGCGCGGCAAAGTTATCGGAACATCTACAACGTATCATTCTTTATCGGGGCATAATTCAAACAAGAATTGGGCTCTAGCGATAGTTATTATACTAGAACGATATCAAGTGCCCAGCATATTGACATTAACGATAACTATAAATTATGCTTCTGTGGTTTTAATAAAACTAATATACAAATCATAATACATTCGGATTTCTCACGGGCTCTCGTCGCCAGACTCCATATTAAGCTATTATCTCGGACATTGAACACCTATGACAAAACCATCAAGTAGTAGGTATATGGTATAAGTTGGACTCAAAGACCGAATTCACGTAGGAAATCATTAAGCGAAAAATCTGTGCAGAACAAAAACAAGCCTCGGGTGAAAACACTTGAAAAGACGACAACCCGTTCTGTCAAAATCAAAACGACCGACCACGTTTCGTGTGTAGACCATAAAGATAGTATTCCTTTCTTTACTACGTTACGTTTACTACTGTGTATGTTTATGGTCTAGATCGTAAAGCCGATATTGGTAGCAAAAATATCGTAGCAAGGATCAAATAGGTAAAGCTGGCTGAAGGTGAAGATGAAGCTTTTCCTTTCAGTCCCTTACTACTTTCACAGGGCACATTTCATCGAAGGATGTACGTACATGGAAAGAATCTAGAACAGATGAGTTTATCCTCATAAAGAACTGAGCGGTTCGGAATGGATGACGTTTCTGTCAACGCGTGGAAATAGTGTTTTCGCGCGGAATAATTTAACTGCGAACAATTCGTGCTAGACCAAAATAATGTGCTGTACTGAAGAAACGAATAATTTTAGATTCAAGGTCAGCGCGACGTTCGACACATGTACAAAATGAGATATTGATACGGATTATTTTGCGAGTTAGTTAACATGGTTAACATTATGTTGGCTCACTCGGTATACGTCATCAAACTGTAACGCTTAGAACGAAAGTTTTCTAACAAAGTTCCGCTCCAAACGTAGGCTCAAAATAACCAATGAATTTGTGAGTACCTACCGTGTGATTATTTTCTAGAACTGGTACTGATTACGTTTTTGATAGTTATAGATGAATTATGACAACCTTTCACAACAAAATTCATCATTTTTTAATAATTTTCTGCGAGCTCGTCGTACCTCTAACGCGATGATAATGCGTAGTCGGCTTTTAAAGGCTTACTAAAAATGGACTGTCACAGCGTTGACTACTGCGCTGTCATAGCTTTGACTACTGCGCTTCTAAGTGTTGTAGTTCGATGGTGTACGTATTTAAATCAGTTTTTGTTCAGACGCGAGCACCGACAAAAACTATGAACTATGTTCATCTACTTGGGTTCACTCACCTCGAACCGAATGTGCGAACCTCATTGTCTGCCACGATTTTTTGTGGCATATGGCTAGTTCACGGCGTTTGAGCAGATGGTAAACACTAAACAATTATTACAAGCTGCCTTTTTGTTTCGATCTAAGATATAATCTGCCAGACCCAAGATTAATATGAAGTAGATTGCTCTTTGTGTAAATCAAGTTACGTTAAAAATGATTCTATAAAATACGATTGCATATTTATAATATTTTATTGTAAAAATCGACGAAATATCGTATTTTACTGTTCTGGTTCGTCATATCCATTTATTTCTAGAATCAAAATACCTAAACAAGTTTTATAAAATCTAGAAATATAGAAAATTTTAAGTGTTCTTCGATTAGTTGTGTTAGGTAATATAGATTTAAAGAGATTATAATAATAACAACTAGATTTACGTAAACTTTGTTCTAATGTAGGATGTTAGCAATCTATACTTACCTACTGCTTTAACTAATCTCTGGCCAGACGGCGGGCATGTACATTTTGCAATGTATGTATTTCTTAGTAGGTATATTCACATTGCGAGTTGCGACCGTATCATTACAAGAACAATACAGTCACATTTGACAAGTCATCCGACGGATTCAAGGGTGTATGCAAATATACATCACGTCAGTCGTCAACAAAGAGCATTGCGAGCTGGACCAAAAAAGTAAAAAGAATCGGGGACAAGGACAAAAGGACTACCAGTCAGACCCATCGTAACTACACGTTGAGAGGACGAGCGACGTGTCCACAACGGCTTTAATTACTTTTTTTTTATTCGATGCAAGATAGTCCTTGACTGCAATCTCACCTGATGGTAAGTGACGATACAGTCTAAGATGGTAGCGGACTAAATTGGAAAGGGTATGGCAGTGTACATTCAACCCATACCCCTAATCTGTTTCTATACACGCCATCGAGCCGTCTTTGACGGTAGGGTGGTAACTAGCCACGGCCAAAGTCTCCCACCAAACCAAACCAGAGACAATTCAGAAATAATAAATTCCCATTTTGCCCCCGCAGTGAATCGAACCCGAGACCTCCCAGTTATAAGACGCCAGCCTTCACTACTGCTCCAGGAAGGTCGTCAAAAGTAACTTTAATTTACTTAAAAGATATCGGGCTTTTTATGCCCCTTACGTCTGGTTTGAGTACATTTGTAAGTAATAATTACACAGTTACTTAACCAAGAATGTACCTCTTGTATTATTATTGGCTCGCTAATGACACACATATTGCTGCGGCTTCTGATCTTCCATCCATTTAATGTAACCCGTTATGTACATTCAATTTGTGGACAAGATGAATAATATTGATTACATTCAATGAGATGTATGTTTTATTACAACACACGGTTGGTTAATGTATTCATTTTATGTACGTATTACCTACTAATAAAGGGCAAACTGCAGCTTTTCAATTTCCATTTCAATGTTTTACCTAATATTAATTACTACTGGCTTTTTGCTCGCGGCTTCGCCCGCGTTAAAATCGATTTTTCAATCCGCTATTTTATCCCTTAGGCGTTGAATTTTCAAAAATCCTTTCTTAGAGGATGCTTACGTCATAATAACTATTTGTTTGTCTTTTAGCTAGATCCGTTTAGTGATTTCAACTGTGCGTTGATAGATCAGTCAGTCAGTCGGTGACCTTTTCTTTTCATATATTTAGTTTTTCTCCCCGCAATTTCGTCTAATTGGGTTAGGATTTTTTTTAATCCCGCGGGAACTTAAGGTATAGCTACTCATAAAAAAAAATCTATCTCATTTTAACTCTGTCTTGAGTCTGAGTAAGTAAAAGTGCGGTATAGACCGCACCGCAGACCGCAGAATCTATAGAGATTTCGGCCGTTGAGAGCGTTGCCAAACTCATCCTTGCGGCTCCGCAATGGTATGACAGTGTGCCACACTGTTGGTAGAGCGTCGCAAGTGTCAAGTGAAGTGTAACAAATGACATTGTCAATGCAAACTGTGGTTGACATTCAACGGACTTTTCCATGTAGGACACCGCAGCGGCTCCGCAGAATCAATACAGAGACAACGAAACGCGCCGTGTGATAACGATCTAAGCCAGCACGCTCGTAAATGCTAATTTTATCTCGATACCTTTACCATAAATTATTATCAATCAATTTATCTTTGAACAAACTCGGTTTTGTTTTTTGCTCTCCGTCTGTCTTTCATATTAAAATCAAATAAATGTAAAGCCGATTGTTGCTCAATTCTAACATAATATTATTTATTCAATCTCATGTTCATGTTTGTATCTTTCTTGGATATAGATATAAGTGTTAATGGTTTTGTCCATCTGACTGTAAAGATAGAGAAAAGTTGGAGAAACTGTAAAAAGTTTACGACTTTTGTATTAAGGGTCAGTGGTAGATAGATCTGCCCATGACAGCTTCAACCAGAGATCTCGCAACCGCGTCGTAATCACGGTCTATGCAACTGGATCAAAATATCGACGAATCAAACTAAAATATTTATTGTGGTACGTACCCGTATAACACATCAGGGTCTGTTCAGAAAGAGAATAAGTATCGTCATTGAATTGGAGGGCGCTGCTGTGTTTAATTACTTTTAAGCTATTGCATAGCTTCTATCGCGGACCTTGAGCGTGGAGACCGAATCCAGAAATTCCGTAACGAAAATAACCTGACACGGGACTCCTCTACGGTGAGCCGCTAGATGGCGTTGATAAAAAATTCTATGCAATAGCTTTACCGCGGCAGTCCCCGAGTGCCACACGTCTTTTTTTTTGTTTAGCGGGCAATACAATAGCGCAACAAGTAGCGTTACTTCACTGTTTGGTTACGACGAGAGACGGTTCTCTTTTTGAACAGACTCTACAACTATGTCGTTAAACTACGGAATAAGTACAAAAATTATGATCCATAAAATGCTACGTAATCAATTTATTATTCAATGGCTAGGTAATAACAAAAATAAATAAGTATAACAAACAAGCTCACGAAGACATTCTGCGGTTTAAAAACTTCCAACTCCATACGTGTTTACGACGTGCAAAGCGAAGATACCTACTTGCGCGTCTATAAACCGCAATATGAACTCGAGCTGCAATTATTTTGCAAATATTAATATGTGAGACAGTTTCATTCAATACAATAACAAACCCTTTCAAATATTAAAAAAGTGTGTTTGTTTGTTTGTTTTTTTTTTTTTTTTTTGTTGAATCCAACCCCTAATTTTACACCCTTACAATGCAAAAAATATACAGTCACGTGAATTTTTAATATTGAGGTATTAAAACACGCCAAGTTTATTTTTTTATACGCACGTGTATCATAAAAAAAATTACAATCACCAGTAATCTGTGTAACCAGTAAGATGCTTATTTATTTAGTATTGTCTAGTTCCTTTATAGAAGGTACCATTTATTCATAAACTCGAAAATTATAGTAAGTTTCGATACAATTTAACCTATATGTTTTAACAGCTTGCAACGTGACATTATAAAGGACCTCATAAAAAAGCGGCCTGAAATCAGCTGTTCTGTTTGGCGGCCATGTTGATTACAGTCATAGATAGTAGAATAGTCCTAGAAGTTAGAATACAAGTGCCACCTGGCGCCTCTCACTGACTTCACTCTTTGTATAAATGAAGCCAAATGCATCGTAACTTTTTAATACGCGCATGCGGTAAGTCTGCTTGAGCATTTTTGACGGCGATATAGTAAGATCCATTTTAAGAGCAAAATTTATTGGACAAATTCTTTAAGAATCACTTTGCATTATGTAATAGAATTTAAATACCAATGTTTAATTCAAAACACGAAACAAGTGTCAGCCCCGACACTATAAATATTTACGAGGATAGTCTTGTCTGCTTTGACTGTATCTAAACAGTGTCAGCCAGTTTTTGACGTCATTACTAACAAATCGACACTCACTCAGTACTTGGAGTGAGAAAACTTACATCATATTTTGAGTAAGTAAAATACTTTTTTTTTTTTCATATTTTAAACGAGTAAACGAGGCAGGCGGGTGAGGGTGAAATTGTGTTTATTATTCAAAAACGCCTTGTAAAAGTTCATTTGAAAAGTTTCCATACTTATACAAAGTATCTATTCTATTACACAAGGTAGTGCTTAAACTCATTAAAGTGTTAAACGCGAAAGGCGAAGTTATTAGAAACGTTCTGAAATAAAGCCCCATTAACCCAACGGTTAAAGGTGCGGCTTAGAAACTGAAAGGTTGACGGTTCGACCCCCACCCATTGACAAATGACAATGACAAAAAGACAAATAATAACAATTTGCACTATTAGTAACACGAGCTCCAGTTCATTGAGTTCCAACCAGTCTTAACGGTTGCCAACCTACAAATAATAATATCTGTTATTATTCGTATTTGCCAAGGTATTTGCCCACTTAGAAACTGATACATGCAAATATGTATTAACACAGATTATATTTATCCATAATTGCATCGTGTTAATAGGAGTTTAATAAATAAGCTTGTTTATTAATACAAAAGACATATTGTGGCTTTAAACGTCGAACTGGATACGTGTTTACGACGCGAAAGGTGTACGCCGCGCCTACAAACCACAACGTAAATATTGCCTATATGAAACGCGTGCAGCTAATTTCCAGTATCTAATTAAAATCGTTATGCCAATATTTTATTCGCTATACTAGGTTTTATCTACGAATTCTTCCAAATAGATTTAGATTATCGCGAAAGAACCAATTTTCCAATTTTTAAAAAGGTAGCCTATATCCATTGAATTATTATGTACCTACTAAAGTACCATATATCGCTCTCCAACTTCTTACTTACATAAATGTAAAAATCTGATAAATGACAGAATCGTGTATATTATTATAAGTACCTATAGATGACAGATAGATAATGTGAATGACTTTTTTATTGCTATCTGATCTATAAATATTAATTTATCAACTCTGCATTTTAATTTATTAAATCCAAACTCAGGAAAGGACAAGGATGTATTTAAAGGTTACGTACCCAAATAATCTTAGTTTTTAAGATATCCTTGTCAAAATACCTACTTGACAATATTATACGTGAACCATAATATCACGAGAAAAAAAACTCTATCTAGGTATCCACCTACAGATGATGTCGTAAATAAAGTTTTATAACCTACTCTTATACCAATTAAGAGTGTCGAATAATGGTTGGATATATTAAATTATGTAAATGAGATATTAATAGAATCAAAGCTGCCGAATAATAAATTATGAGATAGTAAGCCGTTGAGACAAAATAAAAAGCGATACTAAACGTTATTCAAATTCAAAATTATTTATTTCATGTAGGCCAATTCTGGTTCGAAAAACAGATTCTGCTGAGAAGATCCGGCAAGAAATTCGCCTTGTAGTAGCTTTAAAAAAAAATTACAACATTATTGTGCGATACTAGAACTTATTTTCCTTTTTTCATTTTCACTATTTACCTAATCAGTTTCACATTTTTTTTTTTAATTTTTTCTGTGTATTATGAACTCTACCATTTTAAATCCATTAAGAACTTTCTATCCACATTTTTTGTAATATACAAATGAAACTATTTAGAAGATAATATGTGTTAACGGGGCTGCCAATGTGATGCGATCATCAATTCGCAAAATAAAACATGTGTTGTGTTATCCGACAGGCGGCGTGCAATGTGACTTTACGTGAGTCTCCAATAAGAGGAGAGCAAAATAAATTAATTGCTGATAATATTTTTTCTGATATGTAGTAGATAGGCGTGCTGGGAACATAAGAATATAAACGACCTCCCTGGCGCAGTGGTCTTATACCTGGGACGTCCTGGATTCGATTCCCGGCGAGGGTAATTTGGGATTTTATAATTTCTGAATTGTTTCTGGTCTGGTCTGGTTGGCCGTAGCTAGTTACCACCCTAAAGTCAAAGACGTGCGCCGCCAAGCGATTTAGCGTTCCGGCACGATGAAGTGTAGAAACAGATTAGGAGTATGGGTTGAATCTACACTGCCATACCCCTTCCAAGTTAGTCCGCTACCGAAGCCGCTACCATCTTAGATTACATCGTCTCTTACCATCAGGTGAAATCGCAGTCAAGGACTATCTTTTCATTGCATAAAAAAAACACGGTATTACTACAGTAAGGTAAGGAATTATTTGAAATAGTTGCGTGATCTTGTAACTTAAAGAAAATACTTGACGAAGTCGCGGGCGTCCGCTAGTTATTTACAAAAATAAAATATGAAACTTGATCGTATCATTCCACACTAAAGTTCTCGTTCGTTAAACCATGAAATGGCTTAGTGAGCCAACAATCAATCACGCTGTTGATTTAATTACACCAAAAAAAAAATATAAGAACTCCGCCTTAAACAACGACGTTTAAAAATATGCATCTTTGACGAAGCGCCAAGAACAATTTAGCCTCCCGATGAATAAATTGTGAAACATGTGTGTATCATTCCAAGCTAATAGTCGGCTCGTTAAAGTATTAAGTGGCTTATTGAGCCAACTATCAAACACACTGTTGATTCAATTACACGAACAAATAAATTATAAGTTATTAAAACGCATCGTGCCTGCAACTCATCCTTCTTGTTAATCAAACTATTAGACGTAGCCAGTAGATAGCATATAGCACATACTACCGTTAAACTCTAATTAATGTTTGTTCATTAGACGCAAATCACTAACTAATAATGAGGAGTTAATTTTTTCTTACCTACTAACAAAAGGTATACTTAGGTACGATAGCATCTAATGGCTTACGTGACGATGGAGTCAAAGATGCAACCGTTGATTAAGACCACAGACACTATGTAGTTAAAAAGCGAAGTTTATAAACAAACTCATCACTGGGTTGGTGTTGTTTCGATTGAAAGTATAAAATAATTTTAGTTTGTACACGTATGCTCAAGCCGGGCGGACCTAATTAGAAAAGATGAAACCGATGCGCAACGCTAGCCCGACTTCAACATACGTGTACAAAGTAAAATTATTTTATACTTTTAAGTGGCGATTGAAGTCGGTTGTTTAAAACGAATTTTTTACAGTATTATTTTAAGCTT
This sequence comes from Hipparchia sbordonii, assembly GCA_038048805.1. Taxonomy (NCBI): domain Eukaryota; kingdom Metazoa; phylum Arthropoda; class Insecta; order Lepidoptera; family Nymphalidae; genus Hipparchia; species Hipparchia sbordonii. The sequence continues at coordinate 9,865,235 of CM076112.1, forward strand.
TTTAGTGTAGCTTCATAGGACCAATTCATTAGAAGATTGTTTTGTCATACAGTTATCTGTATGGCTATTTAGCTATTAGCTGTTATGACATAGACATCCGCTAGAAAAGGATATTTGAAAATTCAACCCCTAAGGGGGTAAAATAGGGGTTTAGAAAATCGAACTTAACGTAAGCGAAGCCACGGGCAAAAGTCAGCTAGTCGGCTATAAAGCTGATCAAGTCACTTTATATAAGTCGGTTAAAATTCAAATTGTCACAATCCTTACTAATATTATAAATGCGAAAGTGTGTTTCTTTATTAGTTTGTCCTTCAATCACGCTACAGAATTATGGATCGATGTGATGTGCCGTTGAGGAACTGAAGGGTGGCATAGGCTACTTTTTATCCCGGAAAATCAGAGTTCCCGCGGGAATTTATAAACAAACTCAAATATGGTTGAGCGAAGCAATGGCTGGATCATGCGTCATGCTCGTGAACGGGTGCCACCAACGGGAATGGGTCTGCTCTGGCTGCCCATCTTGACATGCGTTGGATTGGTATACCTACGTAGGCATTTTTTTGAAGCTTTATTGTGGAAGCACTGTATACATAGCATAGCTTTGTAAAAAAAAATTTTTTTTTTGAAAAGAGCAACTGCTGAGTTTCTTACCGGCTCTTCTCAGCAGAGTCTGCATTCCGAACCGGTGGTAGATTTATGACGTGTCATAAGAGCTACAAGTTAGCCTATATGAAATAAATTAATTTTGAATTTGAATTTTGAATTTGAATTAAGAACTAAATCCACGCGAACGAAGTCGCGGGTTTCAATAATTTTGAAGACGTTCTCACTGGCGAGCATTCGTGAGACGTGATGTCACACTGTCACGTTGGGAATACAAGTGTTATGCCGATTCTGAAATAAAAACACGACATTGTTTGCGCTCTTCATCGGAATCATTTTAAAGGATACGTACGTCAATACAAAACGAACACAATGAAGGCATTAAAACTAAATTCATGTTCCGAATTTATCCGTTTTATTTCGATTATGTAAATTTGAGATATCTGAATATAATATACGAGATGTTTTCGCTTTGACAGTACTTTCAGAAACCTTCTTGTATGTTTACTTTTGATGAAGGGGTTCGAACACGGGACCTGATGATTCCCAGCCAGCTGGGGTTGGCGTGCCTGCGGGTAAAAACCCCAAAAAAAAATAGATTAAAAAAAAAACAAGCCATTAGACCAACAAAGCAGTTATGAATTTAATAGAATATAGGTACAGAAGTCGTAATGAGCACACAAACAATTTGGCACGCTGCAAGGAATACCACACGTTCTTGTGTGGCACATTCTCAAAAATTCTCAACAGGTATAAGTCCATGCCAATTTTTTGAATGCTCTGAACTATAATAATTATATAAATTAAATACTGTACTACTACTAGAGCAGTGATAACCTAGAGGTTTGGTTAGTTTAGATTAGGTCGACTACGGTCTCCTATATTTGGCCTACGACTGTAGGCACGCACCTCTAACTTGTCGGAGTTAAGTGTGTTTAAGCAATTAAATATATCATTATATCCTTCAATGGTGAAGGAAAAACGTCGTGAGGAAACCTGCACGCCCTTCGATCTGTGTCTTAGGCTGAAATCTATAAACCGCACTTTCACTCTGCTCAAACTTAAGGCAGAGATAACAGATTTATATCAAAGCATAATTGTGTCCCGTTTTAACTCTATCTTCAGTCTGAGCTAAGTCAGAGCACGCTCTATAGATCTTAACATTAGAGCTGGACACATAGAGCAGGGATAGTATTGTGGTTAGAACTTCAGTCCCTTATTCTGGGATCGTAGGTTCGATCCCGGGCATACCTCGGATTTTTTGGAGCTATGTGCGTTTAAGCAATAAAATATAATATACTTCAAAGGTAAATATCGCGAGGATACCTGCACGCCTGACTCTCCATAATGGTCTTAAAAATGTGTGAGGTCTGTCAATTTGCATTAGGCCAGCGTGGTGGACTATTTTTTTATTTTATTCGATGACAAGATATTCCTTGACTGCGATCCCATCTGATAGTATGTAACGACGCGGTCCAAGATGGTAACGGGCTAACTTGGAAGGGTATGGCAGTGTAGATTTAACCTGTATACCTAATTGGTTTCTACACGCCATCGAGCCGGAACGCTGAATCGTTTGGCGGCACGTCTTTGACAGTAGGGTGGTAACTAGCCACGGCCAAAGCGTCCCACCAGACAAACTTCGAGCCTAAGACTATGGCCTATAACCCTTCTCAGAGACCAGCGTTCAATACAGCTGTTGATGGGTCGCTGATGATGTACGAGTAGGTAGGTACTCGTATGTCATTTACAATGTTGGTATGCACTGGGAAAATGTTAAACTGAGTGCATTTGAGTATTAAATGAAATGCCGAGAAGCTTTTTACGAGATGCAATCTCGAATATTAAGTAGCTGGACGATGACGGCACATCTTGACGTTGCAACCACAGTTTAACAAAATGTATAAGACCATAAACGGTTGTATGAAACCGAAACGTTTAAGTCATTATTTAACTTTTTTCAGTACATTTTTTAAAGTTTAAAATCCTTATTTGGTACTATCCTCACTAAAATACGAAAGTGTGTTTGTTTGTTGGTTTGTCCTTCAATTGCGTAGCAATTGAGCAACGTGATTTTTTGCATCTGTAACTTTCGAGGACTTGGAGAGTGACATAGGCTACTTTTTGTATCGGAAAATCGAAGATTCCCGTGGTCGAGCAAAAGCTAGTTATGTACCCATACATAATATGTGCATAATATGTATAGGTACATAAACGTGCCTATAGGTACGTTTTCTATTTCAACTTTAAGTTCTTCAATGAATCTCATCTTCTATCCATGTTGTACCTATTCTGTTTCCCTTACACCCTTCCCACTTCCTAGGCTTACTGGTAGACATCTCTTATAAAGATAAGTGTTTCCTTATCCGCCATCTTTTCTTTTTTCTTGTTTTGTATACGTTTTTTGGTATAAACTAAATAAATAAGATTTAATGCAACTACAATTTTAAATTTTGATAATACCATTCCATATTCCATTAATATACTCGTATATCCCAATAAGAGGAGAGGAGAACATCAGTCAAGTTCAACTTGGCTGATATTCTAATCTGGGACAAGATGCACTTTATTTCTATTTGTATTTTAGTTATACAAAAGCACAGATTCATAACTTAGTTACAAGTAACAACTCTATATTTATATGCTAGAATCACATTAAAAATAAAACGATTAAATCAACTCGAAATAAACATGAGAATTGCCTTTAAGAAAACTTAAATGTTATACCAGTCATACAATTTACATACATTTATTCAGTTACCCAGTAATTTATTGTCGCAAACTGACTGACAATAAAATTACACTACAATCCAACAAAATATCAAATGCATTAACCAATTTTGTAAATTGTTCCGAAATAACAAGCGTTTACGTATTGCAAATAGGTACAACGAATAGGTGTTGGAGAACGTTCTCTTTGATGATAAACAAGCTTCGGGGAAATTAGAACGATGACTAAGGGAGGCCACATACTATCAAGCTCGACGTCGAGTTTGCATGATGCTTAGGGATTAAAAAAAGGATCGATACCTGATCGATACTTTTGTTCGATACCTAGGAAAATTCCCGAAAGCTGTACCTACTACTCCATCGAGAAAGATAACGCTATACATCAGAAAGAGAATAGTATAGACTATACTCTGCTGACTGATGAATGAAATCTTGTGACGAGATAAAAGTACCAAGTAAGTAAGCAGACTATACTATTCTCTTTCTGAATGTATAGCGTTATCTCTCTCGATCGAGAGGTACAGCTATCGGGAGCTTTCCTAGGTATCGAACCAAATGAAAACTTGATCATATGTGTCCTTCCTAATGCTGCTTAAGGCCTATAAGTACATCACCAGTGCCCAGAAGTGGGCCAGCAATGGGTTGAGACGATGATGATGAATTTGTATTTTCACTTTGATAAAACATCCACCGTTCTACATTCTGGTAATGCAAATGCAAAGTAGTCAATAAAGTGAAAAATCGCGACAAAATCCCTTTTAGGTATTTGATTTTAAACTATTCCCACTCATTTTAACCGTTGAAATCTCTGATTTTCTGCATCGCTCGGGTAGGTACGTCGAACAAATGTACAGAAATAAATTCTTCCAAAACAAGACAGGCAAGTTTCCTTATAAATTTGTCCTTCACCGCGAGGACGTGACAAATAAAATTACAAATCACCCAAGCTCTTATAGTTAGAGCATGTTTGGAGGCAAAAACAGCCTTGGTGCAGTAATGACAAACGTATTACGGACAGCATTATTTTAATTTGATGTGAATTTGCTGATTGTTTGTCCATGGAAGAGAACTTTGTCCAGCAGTGGACGTCTATCGATTAACAAAGAAGAGAATTACAGATTATTTGACTCGCTTTTGACATTGTTCGATCAATATTCAATTCCCTCGACCCCCTTTTCTTTCTTTTAATAAAAAGTGGTCCCGAAACCAGATTTTAATGAATTCTAACTTATTAATTTTTAGGCTGATTTATAAGTATTGTTTTAATATTTTATGTGTGAGCAACGTAACCTTTCGATAAAAAAATAAAAAAAATTAGTGAACTTACGAGTAAGTTTATTTTTGATGTGAATTAAGTAGGTATAACAAGTCAACACAAAGTCTAATGTAAATTATTATTTAATAGTTAACTGGTAACTTTTTCAACTGACTTTTTTTGTAGCGTTCGCGCGAGCAATTAAATATCACGTTTCAAAGGTGAAACAAAAAACACCGTGACGAAACCTGCACTTCTGACGGTCTGAGAGTTCTCTATAGTGTTCTCAAATGTGTGCGAAGTCTAGGAATTAGCGTTGGGCCAGCGTGGTGGCTTGTGAGAGGAGACCTTGCGCTCAGTAGTAAGCCGTTTGCATTGATGGGTTGCTGATGTAGATGACGCAGCTAACGTAAATACGCTCAAAGTAAACACGTAAATACTTGTGTAAGCTACTGAATAAAAAAAACACATACTCGTATATAAAGTTCTAGTAGCAGTTAACGCGAGGGGTAAAGTAAAGTTGTATAACAAACAATACGTGTTAATTCAGACGTGCTAATGCTGGGGATGCCTCAGCCGTTCCGGCCGGCGAGCACCGATGCACACCGCACCCGCACTTTGTTATGGTAACCGAGTTACCTATTGCCTCTATAAGCAGATTTCCTTGTTAGCTTTACAATTATTTTTCTTTTCGTTCTGGTATTAATTTGCCCTTCCGGTGCAATTACATGAATTGTTTTACATAACACGACCGATATTATCAAATCTAATTGACAAATCCATACATAACAAAATAAAATAGAAATACTAGCTAGCAAACACACCGTTTGCCAGATTTTTAAATAATACTCAACTGTAACATATGTACCTACTTATTATTTAATTGAGATTATTATTGATTTATTAAATTTTTTTGTAATTAATTATGAAATTTTACTATCGAATTAATTTTGTAATTTATATAGTTACGAGTTTTGCACACCAAAAAAATGTGAGAGACGTATTAAAAAAAACGAATAAATTGAATATTTTTAAAAAGTTTATCGGCAGTAAGTAAGACTGCTAGTTAATTACATTGTAGGTACTACCCAACTAACAAATTATCGTCGTACAATAGTTTAGTAAACGTTATCTTATTACCACAGCTAAGTCACACTAACGTTTTAATAACGTTTGCTAAACGCGAAAAGGGCCCCATTTATACGACGTACGTAGTTGTATTATCGTCATACAATAGTCATAAGATGACTTCGTTGAAGTCATTTAAAAGTCGTAAAAACGTTAAGAAATTACCATTTTCGTCGCACAATAGTTTCATTATAACTTTACAACGACTAGTTCGTCACATAGTGGTCATACAGGTGATTTGAATGACTAAAACGGTTTATTAGAATCAAGTAACAACACGTATATGACTGATTTATATTTCTTGATAGTGTCTTGCGTGTTCGTGGCTTTGAAGGTGCAAAATAAATAATTACAAGGAAATAAAAGCTGAGTGTTATTTAATTTTCATATCTTGCTAACTGTAACTGTTTCTAATTCCGTTTAGTTCGACTGGGAATTTAAGTTTTATGATAATATACCTATGTAAATACTATTCATATTTTCATGCCCCTTCATAGTTTTGTGTTTGAAACATTATATTATTATGAATAACAATAGTATTTGTTTCTAAAAATGCAAGACATATTGCTTTTGTCGTACACTTATCTCTATGTGACGTTGTAAAGACAGTAAGTCATATTAAGGTTATTTCAAGACCTTGTATGGTCTTGAAATATGGCCGCCATACTAACGAAAAGTTACACACTTTTCGTTAGTATGGCGGCCAAGTCGCTTAAAAGTAAAAACTTGTCTCAAATGCGACAACAAGGCTGATTAAAGTCAGGACATGACCTTTAATCGACATCTTGTAATATAGAGATCATATTTAAGTCAAAATGAACAACCAAGTCATTCAAGTGTCTCAAGTTAACTGTTGTAAGACAAAATGGGGGATTGTTTTACAAACGTCATTTTCAAAACGTGTGTACAACTGCTTCATTATATAAATGTCACATACAGGTTTTTCTATCACCTAATTTGGTTAGTTGAAACCGTTTATTGGACTGTAACGTTAGTATGACTATTGCATTATCGTACTAACGTTATAGTTAAAACTGTAATATAACGTCGTGTAGTTTAGTCTTGCTGACGTTGCTATGACCAGTTTATTATGACATATAGTCGCACGACTAAGAAGTTAAATGGAAGACGTCTATAGGACCTAGTAGTCATCTCTTTACTATTGTAAGACTGCAATACAACTTAAAGTCGTACAAGCCTTGTCTTATATGACGTTTTTGTTTGTTGGGTAGTTAATTACATTGTACTTTGTCAACCTGTTTCTAAATGGTGTTAGCGATCGACTAAGCCACGCCGGCGTCGGCCAAAGCGACGCCGGCGCCCATGAGTCAGAATTAGGCGCCCACCATCGCACCAGCGATCACAATCTACCAGAACCTGGCCGGGCTAATTAAGGCGTATAACTTTTGGGGTGCGAAATGGACGAAAAACTCGAATAATTATACCCACTTAACTGCGCCCACTTTTAATTCCGTAAATGTAATCAAGTTTTGTTTTGTGTTTGAAGTAAATTAAATTACTTACGGGGAACTTAATTTGTTTGAATGCCGCAGACCGAAATGTTTAGTCCCCTATTAAAATGATACTGCAACTTTTAGAAACGCAACTTGCTAATGTTACTTTCCAGAGGTAACACAACACAACACAACAAGCTAACACAAGCTTCCCGCTTATTTGGAGGGGATAGGAGGATATTAGTCAACTTCAGCTTGGCTAATATTCTTTAAAAAAAAAAGAAAAGAGGTAACTTACTCTTTTCCGAGATGAAGTGAAATGAAAAGTGTCAAAGAACCGTCTCCAGAAGGTAAGCTATTTCTGTGCCAAGTTTCATCGCAATTGAGGGAACAGTAATAGGAATGCATATGGGATAAACAAAGAACATTAATTTTTAGATAAGAACAAAGCCAAAATGGAAGATACCCGCACAAACCACACCAGATTTTTCAAAAGTCACTCCGTATTTAGGACATGCGAGACGTTTTTAAAATAACTGCAAATAATGCATTGAAATGACCACGTTTTCTGGTTATTTAGAAATACTAAGGGGATAGTAAAGCTCTAACGTAAACCGTTCACCGAAACGACGTGCTATCGTCGTGTGAGGCGAGTTCGCCAGCTTATCTAAGTTTGCTTTAAGTACTTTCCTGCTATTACAGATTCCTGCATTCCAATTCTCACAAGAGCGAATAATGATTTGCGATAAGCAGTAATCGCTTGAAAGTCAGTCCAGAACTGGTTGCTTTTCTTAACTGTGTTGTGGAAAGGTAGTAGACGCTTAAGGCCACGCTACTCGCACGATTTTTCATACAAAAATCACTCTTAACGGGCATACAGAAATCATATTTTATACGGCTATAGTGAGAGCTTGTTAGTAATGGAGTACCACGTTATGCACAGCATTTACGACGTAATGCCAGTATTCCCGACGATAGTAAGATATTTCCACTCATAACACAAGATTTTCGCTTAGTTGGAAGGGAAATGCGGGAAAGGGGGGAAAGGAGGGGTAAAGGGGGGAAATAACAATGTTAACATGACCAGTGAACATGACTTCTTTACAAAAAGAATCTCTCCCGCACGATCCGAAGACAGTACTCTTAATAGGCATTGAGAAATCATATTTTACAGGGCTAATAGAGCACAGCTTGTTAGTAATGGAGTACCACGTTATGTACAGCATTTAAGATGTAAAACCAGTATTCCTGACGATAATAAGATATTTCCACTCATAACACAAGCTTTTCGCTTAGTTAGAGGGGAAATGCGAGAATGGGGGGAAAGGAGGGGTAAAGGGGGGAAATAACAATGTTAACATGACCAGTGAACATGACTTCTTTACAAAAAGAATCTCTCCCGCACGATCCGAAGACAGTACTCTTAATAGGCATTGAGAAATCATATTTTACAGGGCTAATAGAGCACAGCTTGTTAGTAATGGAGTACCACGTTATGTACAGCATTTAAGATGTAAAACCAGTATTCCTGACGATAATAAGATATTTCCACTCATAACACAAGCTTGGTTATGCAAGGTGGGAAAAAGGAGAAATAACGATGTTAACATGACTTCTTCACAAAAAAAATCTCTCCCGCACGATCCGAAGAGAGTACTCTTAACGGGCATTGAGAAATCATATTTTATACGGCTATAGGGCAGAGCTTGTTAGTAATGAAGTACCACGTTATGCACAGCATTTACGACGTAGTGCCTGTATCCCCGGCGATGACAAGATAGCAGGCCGCAACTTCCTTATCCGTTACGCGATATTATCGGCCTTAAGAACCCTGTCTAATTTGAATAACCAACGACTTGAGAAGTCTCGATCTAAATAATATCCCCTCGACCAAATAGCGCGGGCATGCTGGGGAAAAATAAATTAATAGTAATGGAATAAATATGAATCTCAATTCAGTTACATTAGTTATTATGAGTTCCCTTGGAATAAATTAGACCTATACAAGGTGTCATGGATCAATCATCACAAGGGGATATAATATGAAGTGAAGTTTTTACTACACAATTAAAGTTGTAAATTGCTTTTGTTATCTAGTTAGTTTGATTTTTTATTTAAATTAAGACACGTTTTATTGCAAAATTAAGTAACTTCCCGTAAGTTTGGTCGCACTTTGATGAATGCTATAGAAACAGTATAGAAACGCATAATAGAAAAACAATAGGCTTCATACATACGCACTTAATATTTATAGAAGCCTGAAGAAATTTTGAATCTGAGATGACGCTGATGATTTTTGCTCAGTCAGTTAAAAATAGACAGAGTCACTTAAATATTTGTATGGAAAACGTTTTTCAAAAAGGGAAAATACGACTGCATGTTAAGTTCCTTTGTTTGCTGCATAACTTCGCCGGACACCTTTTCAAGTACCCGCCAGTCACTTATGGTAGGAGTGTAAGTAAACGTATTCATGGTTGTAGCTAAGTATGAACGCAGACAAGCAACAGCGATATTGCCATTAATATCTGCTATATAGCATTTACGCTGGAATTCTGTAGAAATTTCCCCCGGGTTCCCGCGAGGTTCAAATCGTGACTGCGAGTCGCGTTCGGCGCAATTTGCTTACCCATACAGTGCCAGTGCGCGCCGCTCTAATCATGTGTAAAATATTACCGTGCCTCGTCACTGTAACACGGAATCGGGACGGCACGTCAAAAGTCACCGAGGAACATTTTGAGATTAATTGACTGCGATTGTCGCTGCACGATTACCGTTGTCTGCTCTATAGGCTGGCAGACGTGAACGTGATTGCGAGCCTGTTCAACTAAATCCGAGTTAATCTAATAACACTTAATGGACTTTAATCCGTCCGTAATCGAAACAGAAAATACAATCTCGTAGAGCTGACGCATTAAGTAAAACATAAAATGAGTTACTTTAAGATTGGTTTCATCGTCAGAATTGCAGATTATATTGCAACATCTACAATCTACATACTTTGATACACAACTTAAAATCATAATTAAAATACCTCATAATTTGAACCTCAGGTTTCTTTGATAAATGAAGATGACTGGAAGGAACACTATAAGAGGAGAGTTTCACTGTGGAGATTTGAAAAAATTATAAGAAGGCAATACTAACAATACTGTGGTTGTTGTAAATTAACACTCGCCATAAAATACAGCAGACAGCTTTCCGAAGCGGTGTTAGATTCTCGACATGTCATAAGTGCCATAAGTTGGTCTATATGAAATAAATCATTTTAAATTTGAATGGCCGGTATAGTAATCACCCACACAATTCCCATAAAAACGTGGGCAATCTACTTTAATATACTACACAAACAAAGTCTGCTTGGTAGAATAATATCTAAATGTTGATGATGTAGGTACTACGCAAAATGGTTTAAGGAAAAGATGTCATAATCAGTGATAAATCTAAAAAAAGACAGAGTGCCTGGATCACTAAAAGGATTTTCAGTTCGGTGAGCTGAAAGAATTGTAACAAAGCAATACTAACAATACAAACAATCGGTTGCTGTAAATTAACACTCGGCATAAAATGGCCGGTTAAGTAATCGTCCACACAATTCCCATAAAAGCGTGGAGAATCAGCGAGATCAAGTTGAACGCGTGACCTCAAGTCGGCGAGTAACAAGGCGGGTGTTAGTACCGAGGCGCGAGGAGGGCGGAGGGCCATTAGAACAATAGTAGCGCGCAGAAGCATGTGATCATAAACTTGCACCTACAATCAGCTCCAAGCCGTTCGGATACCTGACCTGCCACAAGTTAACATGCCATTCGCATATCTCGTGAATTGTATTAAACCTGAAACATTCGGAATGCTAGAATCGGAAATAAGGTGAAAGAACTTGTAGGTATAAGAAACACTTAAGAACGAAAAGGTAGAAACAAAATAAATAGAGGAGAAATATTTTCATTTACAAAATAAATGATTACAATAGTTTTACGAAATTTTATTTCAGATAGTGTAATAAGATGTCTCAAATATCTCGTGAATTTTATTAGAACTGGAAATAGGTATGTGGAGTTGTAAGAATCGGAAATAATACGGTTACAGAACTTAATTAAGAAACACTTAAAAAATAAAGATGATGGAATGAATGGGATGTTGGGCCCAAACAAAAAGAATTTTCCAAATCAGTCTTTGAGTAATCGGGAAACATACAGAAAAAAAAGATTTATACGAATTGAGTACCTCCTTTTTTGAAGTCTGTTAAAAATTATTACAATTGTTTAATATTTTTGATTTTATTTATCATTTTATTGCCGATAATATACTCATCATTGGACGTCTCGGATCAATCGCAACTAATTATTTGTTTACTGGCGGTGTCAAAACAATGAAGTAATTAATAATTAATTACTAATTATGCTAGAGGATAATTGTGATGACCGCAAACCAATATACATAATTAAATATTACTCGTTCCAAGAAATAAACTATACAATGAATAATTGATACTGGTATGAAGAAGCATCTCATTGTAAAGAACTATTTATACAAATGAAATATAAACTAATGTGTGTTTGCGTTTTAGAAGAAATTCCCTCTACGTAATTTAATGAGCAATAACGTCCATACTCCAAACGCACCATTTTAAAATTTTGTTGATCTGTCTGTTTGTACGGACTAATCTTCGGAATGACTGTACTGATTTTACCGTTTTATTTGATGTTTTTTTATTCCGAGAAATCGTGGGAAGATTCCCACGGAATTTTAGGAAAACTAAATCCAGATGGATCACATATTTTGTTATATTATCGTCATTACCTCCCTTGGCTGTTTAAATTCTATTAAATCTACAACGTCTATGTACAGGTACATATTCTCATAGATAATATGGGCCTGTCATACAATGAAAATCATTTACATGATGAATACAGGAACTGAATAGGTACTCATATGTATAAACTTAAGACTGTGTGTCATAGAATACGTTAATAATAATATTAAAAGAGCATGTTAGAAACACACTCTTCTAATACTATAAATGCGTAGGTAATTATTAATAATTACCACATTTATCACATTTACCATAACATATATTATAGTAATAACAGGCAAACCCGAAAAATGAAGTTTCCGCGGGGTTATTTAAACCTAACTCCACACATGCAAAAACTACAATCAAAATAAAACTGCAACCTGCATCCACAATATGCCCGCTTGAATGTATTTCGCCTTTATAAAATACAAAAAGTTCACATAACAGATGAAGGAATGCTTTTCGTAAAGCTGTTCCAACTTCCATTGCTTTGTTTGTACGCAAAGGGAGGTAGGGTAGTTCATTCCCACGCGGCACGGATACGCCGGTTCCGATCGCCGCCCCCACTAATTGACGAGATGCAACCAAGGCCGTATGCCGGTACAATCTGATAAAAATATTGATGAATTAATTGGTATTAATGTACTTAATGGTAAGCTTCCATACATACGTAGTTTTTTTTTTAATTTTATAAACTACGTGTCGGGTGAGAAATTGGGTTTTAGTGTGATGAAAAATAGAGCCAATGAAGTGGCTGCATTACAAATACAATAAAAAAATTAAATGGAAATGAAATCCAAAATCGTAATATTTAATCCAATTTACCCATTGGTAAAACAAATTACGGTCTCAATAAGTGGATTGATTTTATTGAGACGCATTTGCGCGTGACATTGATTGTCTACCTATATATATTTGTATGAAATCATTTATCGTTTTTAAAATTTTTGATTTTGTATTAGATAGGTTGGTGAATCCGAAAGTCAGACTGCAATTACTGTTGACACTCGACAGTAAACGAAGAGTTTGTTAAGGTGCAATGGATCATAGAAAACGTGACGCATCTAATTTAGTTTCAAAACAACATCGTGCCGAAACGCTGTACCTACTGCTTAAAGATAGACAACCAGTAAACTGTTAACCGACATTGCCAAAACTACCGAAAACTAATAATTCTATTAAACCAAAATTTACAAAGACAATAAGCAAGACTTATCACTATCTTTAACGGGAAGATAAACATCGTGAGGAAACTAAAATGCCTAAGAGTTCTCCATAATGTTCTCAAAAGTGTGTGAAGTCTGCCAATCCGCACTTGGTCAGTATGGTGGAATATGATCTACACTTCACATTCGAGAAAAGACTTGTGTCTATAGTGGTTGAGATTAATGAAGGAATGAATAAATACGAATAGGTACCTACAAAAAGGATATCAAGACATCTTGGTAATACACCACCACCGCGTTTAAAAAGCCGTCAAAATCCTATAAATTAAATGAACAATAAAATTTTGGTAGAAGATTTACGACAGCGTTCAGGATAGCTTTATTGCCAACCATTTAAGCAAATGATAAGTGACGTGACTTAACACAAACTATCTTGAACTTGAGCGGCGTGTAGGCGTCGTTCGTTGTCTATCTATACCAATGGACTTAGCGTACTCGATCGCCGTATGCGTGAGAGGACAATGAAACCGTTTATATCCCACTAAAGTATAACTAGCTGAACTGAAGAGAAAGGATTACGATTATTGCGTCTACATTATCATCCTAGAGTCTACATACTGCTTAGTTTATAAAGTTTCTTCCTAGAAGTTTGATACTTATTCGTATATATAAAGGCAGTGTTTTGAAGACACTTCAGAAAGTAGTATGTGTGCTTGTAGTTATTAGACTTTTGTTAAAATATGATTAAAGTTATGTGGGATGGGATGAAAGATTTATACACAAATCTTTGAGCCCATGTAACTTTGAAACTACATTTTTTTATGGAAATCTGATATAAAATATAAATAAGCGTCAAATAACGTTTGTATGGGATGTGCTCCGAAGTATTTGAAGATGACTTCTGTTATGACTGATTCAGGAGTCAGGACATTACTAAAGTAACCTTCAATGCAATAAGAAGTTAAAGTAGCCAAACTTGCAAATCTTGTTAATCTTATTAATCTTGTTAATTAAACATATCAAAAGTTGCCCGTTTTACTGGTTTTTTATGACATGCTGATATCGCAACTAATTAGTAGCGGTAACTTCAATCAGTCGATTAAACTTACGTTAATTTTATCGCTAATTGATATAAAATGTCGTAAATAAATTTAGCAAACCAATAACCGGAGGCAACTTAATAAATTAAAAAGAAAATCGAATCATGAGGCAGCTGCAGTCACTATAAATATCAATGCGAGCAATGCCATTGTTAAACCAATAATCAAATACATATAGCGTAAAGAATAAGAAACAAAACTGCGAATAGCGTAGCGACTAGCGTATGAGCAATTGACTGCAGCCATTGAAAAGGTTCAAGGTGACCGTCGGGCGTAAAAAGTACAAAATATTCATCGAATACTTCCTTGTTAGTGGGAAGATATTTTAAACGTTGCAACTTGCGACCGCATAAAATAAAAGTCGATTGTGGAAGTAAACAGCGGTCAATTACTGCGTATAGCGCCTCGCTTTGTGGCGGGTTCGGAAACAATCGAAGCGGTGCGATGGGCGAGATACCGAACCGTAATAACTCTAATGGTGAGATAAGAGAGCCACTGCGCCGCTGCAAGCTGTACCAACCGCAGAAAAATAACGCACACTACAATCACATGTAGTATCTATTAATGATCTTTATTTAGCCGTGCCAATTGAGAGAATCATTTGAGCAAGCAACAGTCATCATTCCGCCACTGCAATACTTTGCAGTACAGCGGTCAATTAATGTGTGTGGCGTGCAATTTTGAACTGATAAGCTGGTAAAGATATGAAATTTAATAAATCGTATCTCATACCTATAAACAATACCCGTGACAGACAGATAAACCTAGAGATTTGAAGAGGAAATATTACTTGAGTATCTTAGACAAAAGTTTTTTTAAACTTCCACACACACAAAAGTAAAAAACATTATTTCTTATTTAACAAGCGGAGAAATGAAATTTGGTCAAAATATCCCTTGAATAAACTAAAAAGTTTTACCTACGATTTTTAACGAAGAAAAATTTCATTAAACCCACCGGACGAAGTCATGGACCTCAAGCTAGGGGTAAGATAAGAAGCAACAAGTTGTACCAAACGAAACATATAATAAAGAGCACGGACTAATAAATAATAATAAGAAGCTTATTGTGTGCAAGTAATAATGCAGTCATCTAATCACGCTGTAGGTAGAAGCAAACAGAGGTCAATGTGGAACGCGGAATTTCCAACTCTAATCAGCATATCCAAACGGCCGGCTGTGTTGTGTGATGTGTCTATCACGACCGACCTACTTTTTTTGCTATCCAATTTCTAGGTGCAAAACAAGCACTCCGAGCCAATGTGGAACAAAGAAATAGCGTTTAGTTGTACCTATATGTTACTATTAAAGGCCCGTATATTGTTAAATCCTAAGTTTTACTCGTAGGTCTTAGTATTTGCCAACATGAGTTGGTAAATGTAAGCATTTTTAAGAGGCAGATACAGTCCCCTGCAGCTTAAACACGCAAAATAGCTTCTAACTTATTTGTGTTTTGACCGATTTCTATTTTGTTTTATGTTCTTCTTACATGTTACATTTTCGATTATGATTACAAACCCATACCCATACCCAATTTGATTCAAAGTTATTTGGGCCTGTAACTAGGAGTCGGGGTTGTTACAAGCGCTAGCTTCCTACCTCAGCAATATTTTGTGGTGCGGCAAGCACCGGGACCAGTTTACGCCGACAACCATGTAAACGATTTATTCCCGAGCCTCGTTTTGCATTACCCGATCGGGAGCTAGGGCTGTTTAATATTTTAGTGTCTGGAATTCTCGGCTAGCTCGTCAAAGGGTTGGCGACTTTACGAACTTATATAATAACATAACATAATTTTGGAAAAGTATGAAAATTTATTGTACTTTTACAAAGTACTTTTTAATCTTATTGACCTTTAAAGATATAAATAGTACCTTGATTGTCTGGCTGAATGACAGTCAGAGTAGGTACAGTCAACCAGCGAGTACCCACTCAGGGATTTTTCTTCTTCTTCTTCTTTTTCAACTTATAGACGTCCACTGCTGGACATAAGTCTCCTGCATGGACCTCCACAGGCCTCGGTCTTGCGCCGCCTGAATCCAGCGGCTCTCTGCGACTCCACGTGAACCACGTGGACCGACGACATCAAGCGACATCATGCACTCAGGGATTAAAACCTCCAAAATTTCTATATCCTCATAGCCCAAGCACAAAGGAGGAATTTCATGAAATTCCCACCCTAAAGAAAGAAGTGAAAAAGCATCAGTATGCATCAGCTAGTAAATAATTGCGCTAAGCCGTTTTTTGCGATTTGAAAAATATCCGGTCGTTAAAATGAATCAGAGGCATTTTTTTTTTACTTCAAAAGAATGAGATATGCGTTAATTTATATCAAACATCAACATGAGTCCAAAATACGAGAGAAAATATGTGCTCAAGAATAAACTGGTAAAATCTGTCTTCATTTCAATTAATTTTTGAAGCTTGAAAAGAAAAACAAATAACCAAACTTTCAGGACAAGGAGAACTTTAAGAATCGTGGGAAAATCATAACATTATGAATACCAAGAACGTGTTCCTTGCGTTGTTAGATGAAGGGCAATGTTGAATGTATTGCATCAATATGCATTCAGGTAGGTACTTATTACTTAAATCGTGGTGGCAGCCCTGTTGAGGCGTGCGGTTGTCACAGGGGCTTTATTAAAGGACGCAAAGCAAAGATGGCCGTTGGACCGGCTTATCCCGATTCCCGGTGCGCCTACTCGACGCGCCGCTAATACGCAATAATACCAACATTATCAACTTTACCACTTAAATTCATATAACAACTTAACACTTACGGAAGATAAATCGCAGGGGCTAACAAATTATCCGCCCACGCCGACCATAAAGTTTACATGTCGAGATATAAATTTGAGACACGTTAGATGACATTTCCTTCAAGAAGATAAACAAAGCGTGTATTTTTAAATTTGAATCATTACGTTAGAGCTGTGGGCAGCGAGCTGAAGGCGTCCAATGGGCCGGAAAGCCATTCCCATAAAACGAGAAACTATAAAACTCTGAAACACCGCTGAATAACCTCGTAAATATTTAATTGGCACATGAGGAGGATTTAAATCGTTTATTATTAATAACTACTATTTTACTCGCGACATGGTCCACGTAGATTTATTACCTATTTATTATTATTATTATTTTATTTTACTTTATTTACTTTCGACATAATCATGGCCCCCTATGATTATCGTCATGATAAATTCAATATGGCGTATATGACAAACATGTCACCATATTATGTCAAAAAATAATTTACTTAAATAGTATGTCGCAACTCCCAAGTGTGTGTAAGTGGCGATAGTTGAGGATTTAGAGATGCTACATCATTTTATTCAGGAAAAACAGAGGATTCCCGCAGGATTTTAAAAATCTCGATTTTGTCCGGACGAAGTCGCGGACGTAAGTTAGTTTTTTTTAATAAAAGAGGCCGATTGTAATATAAACAAGATGCAGTAATGGCGCGTTTAATTGATGTGGCCAAGTACGACCTCGCAACGTGTCGATCGCGCTCACTCACACACAAATCCAACTGCATTCCCGCACCGCATTGAACCTGTCCCATCATTTCATTTTTCATACACTTACGCATCTTTCTTAATACGAATTTACATTTACGCATTTTACTTCATTTGAAATGGAGACTTGCAAAAAAAGAAAAACTGATGATTACTAATTTCGCTCCCTCGTTCTCACTATAATATAATCAAGAAGCACGGTGTTAGCAGACCCCCCCCTCTAGATGGATCGCCGACATCAAACGAGTCGCAGAGAGCCGCTGGATTTAGGCGGCGCAAGACCGAGGCCTGTGGAAGTCCATGCAAGAGATCTATGTCTAGCAGTGCACGTCTATCGGTTGATAAAGAAGAATAATCAAGACATGTTCTTTATTAATACGAAACGAATGAACTTTATACCGCAGTTTTGTCACTGGAGAATCCAGCGTCGACAGTAAAACATCGTGTTAGTTATTTTAATAGAATCATTATTATCAGTCCATCGGCAAATGGGAATGCGATGTGATCGTCTACATTCACAGGATAAGAGCCTATAATCGTCTATGTAAGTACACAAACGCAACCGGTTTAAGAATCAAGTCGGGGTGTAGGGGAAATCAATGGTATACAGATCGACTTTAGAATCGATATTTTGTGAATAGTACTTGCATAGCGACGTTTCGATACGCGTCACGGTGCAAATCAATTTTTTATGTTTCACTAAAAGTAGGCAATCGAATTGGTGGGAGATTAGTGTAAACGTCAACAATCATATAGAAAGAAAGGATGCAAGGCATCTTAAATCAATGTATCTAATTAAAGGCTAATACTAAATTCAGTCGTCATGATCAAGAACCGATATTTTGTAATTAAACCTGAAGAGCGACGTATCGAACTTGTATCATCTAAACGCATGCATCTAAATTCATGCGATAGTAGAAGTAATCGTCTACTGAATTGAAAACCAGAGGAACGTTGAGGAAATCAATTCATCACTATGTATTATGTAATTTACTTTAGAATGAGTCTTTGTTAAATAAACCTGTACAGCGATTTATCGATAAAGATTGCGCCGAATTATTGCGCATGTATTCGGGCATGCACTTTTTGCGAATGTCACCAAAAGCCGGCAGTCGCCACGTTAAAGGTGTCCAACCGGTTTGGGTTACCATCCTCCCGCCGCCGTCATAAGCGCGTCTGCAAATTCAACACTCGTCAAATACCGCAAAATGCAATACAACCGCTTCGACGCATCGGCCTTAATGTGAGCACGCACCTCTCAAGTCTCGACTTGGTTAATGTCGCGGATGCAACACGTTCAATCCCATCAATATTTAATCTTATCGACTACTAGCGCTACATAATAGTCGAGAGAAGCGCAAATAAACTCCAGTTTAGTCTGAAAATTAATATTAATTTAAAAAAGAACAGAGTTAAATCAATTAGAAAAAGATGATTTCGCAATTTCATGCGCAATTAAACATCCATCATTTAAATATAAGTATAAGAATATTTCAATAACATATTCCAACAACGTTCATGTAATAACTAATTATAGAGCGAGATAACAAAAAAAATATACATGTATGTTTAAACAGTAACATTTCAACGATGTGTTTATCGGCGCATACGGCATTGAATCATCGCCATCTTTAGATGTAGCAAACGTATTGCATAATCGGTCATTAAAGTCGTTTGCAATATCAACAATAGAGTAAGTATAATAAAACAATGCAAATTGAACTAGGTAATATTGAAGGAAATAATATTTACGAGCACGCGTCCATATCTATTGAAGTAAACATTGATAAAGCCGATCAATTCGATAACGATCAGGAAGAAATGTAAATTGAACTGGAAGGGTACCGTAATCTCGTTAAAGCTATTAGATAGGTAAGATAACATCTACAGGGCTTTAACGGCGACGCACATCAATCAGTAGCGAGACTTAGGTCCCGCCGACAACTGGCATTCCTCCATTTTCTTTTATAATGATCTACTTATGCAGCAAAAAGTGCTATTACCCGTAGTGGTAATGACAAATGTCCAGTAGAAAACAACGTTATTAATACATTCATTAGCGAACATACCCTACGACGCGTTGCTTCATTATAAAAACTCGAGAATCTCGAAGTAGATTAACAAGCGATAATAAAATAAAGAATTCAATGACAATATTATCAGCGAGAAACTTAATCAGTAATATTAAAATTAAGACCCGATATGACGCCACGAATGAGCCGTTAAAACCAAATATCCTTGAAACGATCAATGACACCGGCTTACGTAATTTAAAAAAAATTATAGCCTCGAATTTTTTTCTTTTATTAATTTACACTAACCGGATTCAGAATCACGTATATCAATAAAACACCGGGCAGTAACAATAAGGTAGTATAAACGATGTAGTTAAGAATCAGTCATTGAAGCACGATCAGCCTTATCATGGAAATAAAAATAGCAAATCAGTGCAATAAGCAGAGCAATCGCTTTCATTATGCGTTCCACTGTAACAAAACGTTGATCATGTGACGAACAGGAGGTTGATTGTAAGGTAAATTCATTAAAAGTGATTACTGTGATGAGGCGAATGAAACAATGTCGCCCACGTGCAACATACACAGTCGCAGCTAGCCGATGTCTGCGAATTTGCAACCCAAGAGATAATAATAAATAGTTACTGAAAACCATCGTCGACCAAGACGATACCAAGCACACAAGACAGAGCAGAGCTTAAAAGTTACATTTTGCTTTAAGCTCCTTAGATTTTTATGATGTTTTCGTTAGATCTTATAAGGATAATGTAATGTCTACACACCGCGTCTAAACACGCGACGCGGTCACGGCGCTCGATCACAATTTCATGGTCAAATGAAGCAAGTTTTGATCTGTCTATTATGTGGCATTTTATTGCCGTTTTTATAGACATTATTTATATAGTTTGAAACGACATTAGCGAAATAAGGCACTCGAACAACCTCTTGACGATTTGTTTTAAATCGATTCATGTAGATTTTAATCTAAAGCACAATTTAATTTTATTTGTTGTAATGAGTTATAATGAGACATGAATCTGTTTTATTTTAACTTTGTCTTGAGTCTTGAGCAGAGTGAGAGTGGTATCTATTATTGTGATAGCACATTTTCCAATTTTACACATATGAATGAACAGTGACGATGGCATAAGTCACATTGACCATGACCTGAATGCTGCACCCAGGAAGGCCGGATGGAAGAACAAAATCGAATTGGTCTATCGCGAAAACAGATGTCATGTTTGGGCGTTTTTTTGCATTTTAAAGTATGGTACATGGGTTTTCGCTCATGTCTCTGTTGACTTCAATATATTATTCAACAGAAAAATGACATATCGGCACATTTTATTGAAAAATTACAGGATTTAACATCAACTCTTTTCATATCTCTTCCAGACAAATCCTTATGATTACATGAAAACAGCTCAAGCGTGCTGATAACCTATAGAGCAAAAGCTGTAATTAAAGAATTTTATCATATTTATTTTTGTAACAGATGATATTATTAAAGTCCAAACTGAAGTCATTAATAAATCTATCAGGATTGTTGTCATAATAAATGAGATCGACGACGTTACTGTGATTGATATAAAATACATCGAAGCTAATGTAATTTTTTTTATCATTATCGTTATTAATGCTTATCTACCAATACTTCCGCCTTCGACGCAATGGCTTCTATGCGATTCCGTGGCGGTAAATAAGATTGCAAAGATTATTACTAAGTGACTTCAAACCCAAGGACTTGAGCTTGTAGGACATTTCAAAAATAATTTAGATAACAAAATTTAGCAAAGTTTCTTATCTTATCTAGCAAAGTAGTCGGTCTCAATTGGATCAGCTTCCGAGGTTTTCGTGATAATACAATATGGCAAAAAATAGAGTAGTAAAAAATAGACTACAAACATAGATATTGTAATATATTTCGTATAGTACCTACAAGCTTTGAGACAAAATTACCCACGCAAAAATAGGATATATTCAAAAAGTGGGAACTGATGGTTTAAAATAATTATTTATCAATACACAGTGATGACTATCTAAAATTAATAAAATTAATCGGTAAAAGTTTATTGAGATACCCTTACAAAATATGGTAACGAGCGTGTAAAATCCTTCAAAAAAGTTCATAATACATACAAAGATATTTCACTTCAACTTAAACAATCTCAATTATGTGCATTGGTATACTAACTTTGATCTTGTAAACGAACAAGAGGCGTTAATTGGCTGGAGTCACATGTGTTGTTAATATTGTTGTCGATACGGTCGAGTGGCGTTGACTGTTTTAGGCGTGCTACACACTTAGGCGGATTGGCATTAATCGGCACACCCGGGCGGGAAACTCGAATATTATAGACTACATAACATGTTGGGAAAAAAGGCCGCACGTATAGCATGAGGCATGATGGCGTGTAGAAACATATTAGGGGTATGGGTTGAATTTACACTACCATACCTCTTCCAAGTCAGCCCGCTACCGTCTTAGACTACATCATCACTTACCACCAAGTGATATCCTACGATCTCACCTGGCGGATAGTCCTTGACTGCTCAATTACTATCTTGTCATTGAATTAAAAAAAATGCGGCAATAAGCGAAGCCGGTCCGTAAAGAAGCGGCAGTTACCTGAAAAGCAAGTCGAACGGAGTTCGAGCAACTTTGCAGATCGGCCCTAGCCAAATAGAATAAAATAGTTTTAACCAATATTCAAAAAGGAAAAGGTCATAAATTCGGCCAGTATCTTTTTTTCCATGTATGTCCACCGATTTCTCCGGGATTTCTGGACCGATTCGGGTGATTTCTAAACATTTTCGAAGTGCTTTTGAATCGTCAAGTGAATCTACAATGGTTAGCAATGCAGTTCGAAACGAGAATAACCAGCATGAAACTCGGCACAATCAGCAACTCTAAAAAAAAAAATGACGTAAAAATCGCTTCAGATCGGCAACAAATGCTGCCGAATCGAACGTGCCAACCCGCCAAAGTGTGTAGCACGCCTGAAACTTTGTGAATGCGTACTTGCGGGGGGTTGTTGCGCACCTGGCAGTCGTGCTGATCGTGGTAGGAGCTGACGAGCTGACTGACGTACTCCCAAACTTCCCCGGGAGCCGTCCAAGCGGCAGAGGACGCAGCGTGCCGCATCATGCCAACATCACAAACACTACACTCTGACAAGCTTATATCTGCGTGCGGCAAAATTCGGAATCACCAGAATCAACTCTGTGTTGACCCTAAAATGTTGACTATTTAATACAAAGTGGCGCCTCCACCACTGGCACAGATAAGTTTGCCAAGCTGTACCTACTAGTTCCACTTATCACACACACTATTTTGAAATGAACACACACTAGTAACTCTTGCTCACGTCCACGAGTTGACGAGCTATTTATATTGTTTTATCCTCAATCGCGGGCAACTAGGTCGCGGTCTACATAACAGGCTACGCTGAAATCTGTTTTAGTTTGTAAACAATTAATTAGGTATCTATCTAAACGTCGATTTGTCTTGGGATATAATAAAGGAATATAATAATATACTCAATTAGTTTGGTATCAATTTTCATTTAGGAGACTGCAAAATTTTCATGAATAGAGCATTCATTGTAAGTCTATATAGACTTGAGACAGTATCAAAATCGGTTTAAGCACATATAAATCGCTGACTTTAGGTTTTCTATTACAAATTCCAAACATCGATTCTATTAGGTCTGCGAGAATTGTGATTTAAGAAAAAAAGTTTTAAAATTGATTGACTAAATTAAAAAAATTGTTTTATAAGAAAGAAATGAGTAAATACTCATGTTTATTTTTATTTCTATTAAAAAAGTGAACAGTAATCTTAAAAAGCTTCAGCTAAGTATGTAATTTGGATGGATATTTAGTAAATTTTGACCTAATTAAAAAGGGGACAGTTGCCAGCTCTATCAGACCTATTTAAGATACATTCCATCCAATTATTGCTCATGGGGACTTTGGGATATTCAAATGATCCTGACAGGAATCAAACTTACATCCTAACGGACGAAATCAATGACCAATCTTATCTAAAATCTCCGAATTAATGAAAATAGAAAATTTAAATCCAGAAATGTAGTAAAGTGTTTACCATATATAAACATATTAAAATATCTACATGGATTGATTACTGACACGCAAACTACAGGTCCGGATAAAATTTTCAACCGTCAATCTGTAGATTTTGGCCTCGAGTCGATTGTTAAGCAACTTTTCTATGTTAACTAAATCAATTAAATAAATATTGAAGAACAACTTAAAGGCAAATTAATCTAGTCTAGTAATATTATAAATGTGAAAGTGTGGATGTTTGGATGTTTGGATGTTTGGATGTTTAGATGTTTGGATGTTTGTTACTCAATCACGCAATAACGGCTGAACGGATTTGGATGAAATTTGGCATGCATGTAGCCTTTGACACGGAAAAGAACATAGGCTACCTTTTATCCCGATTCCTTAAGTAGTTCCCGAGGGAAAATTGAAAATAGTTTACGAGCTAAGCCGCAGGCAGACAGCTTTGAAATTTGGTATTAATGTAGCCTTTGACATGGAAAAGAACATAGGCTACCTCTTATCCCGATTCCTTAAGTAGTTCCCGAGGGAAAATTGAAAATTGTTTGAGAGCTAAGCCGCGGGCAGACAGCTTTGAAATTTGGTATGCATGTCACCTATGCTATGGAAAAGGACATGTACTTTCTATACCGATCTCAAATAGTTCCCGTAGTAACATTAAAAATTGTTAACGGGCGAAGCTTTAGACCCAATTCTGAAGTCCACGCAGACAAAGTCGCGGACAGAAGCTACTACTACTAATTTTAATCCCGATCTCTCAAATTTTCTCCGTGAAAAGCATAAATAATTGCTGCACACCAATAATTTGTTAATAATAATATTATAAACGCGAAAATTAGTATGTTTGTTACTCAATCACGTCGCAACGACTGAACTGATTTGGCTTAAATTTGGCACAGAGATAGATTATGGTCTGGAATAGGACATAGGCTATTTTTTATCCCGGAAAATAACAGATTTCCCGCGGGAATCACAAAATCTCAATCCACGTGAACGAAGTCGCGGCATCAGCTAGTAACCCATAAACGCAATGTGTGAGGAAAATAAGCTAATTTGTATGCGATGCGCGCAATCACAGAACAAATCCATCGGATCCGCGGACGAATAGCGCTGATAACACGCGACCTTGGGCCGCGCTAAGCGATTGATAAGGGGAATTCGGCGGTGCCCCGCGTTGCGACGCTCTCTGCGGCCCGCCCGCTTATCACTACGTGTTTGTTTTGCACCAAATTAACGTCGCGACACGCACTCCGTACTCAGTGATCACGAATTAATGAACTTCGATAATGTTCATAGATAACATCAAATATAATTTGACATTTAATTTTTGCCACTACACTTTTATCGTAGTATGTATTAGGCACACTATCGAATGAATAGTGTTTTGCGATTATTATATCCAAAGACAAATATTTTTTAGTTTTTTTTTAATTATGCTGAAGGATAAAATTACACAAACATTGATCACAATCACTCAATCACATCAGTCCGGGGTTCGTGGCGGCACCGATCGCGACGTAAGCCGCGAGCGCGCGTACGTAGCGGGCACGCGTACGCAGGTAGGGACGCGCGCGCGCCTCGCTGCGAACCAGCTAATGACCGGCGCGACGCGTATTCGCGACCCCCACTCCGCCACTGTACGCGCTATCAAACCAGTTTACGTGAAAAATTTTAATTCCCCGGCGCGGGTGACGACCGGTCGCGCTTTCCTCGCGCGGCGGCCTCCCCCGCGAGGAAAAAGCGCAGCACCCCTGGGGCGCAGCGGAAGTGCACGGCACGCGAGCGCACCCACCGCCTTAATTAAATGCTGCACGCTGCACACCCACCCTCCACCGCGGCACGCTCTGCCACCCAAACACAACAATGCACACCTTTCTCGCCTATCACTTACGACTTACGCGTATTATGCTCGAACAAACGACTCCGCGAAACCAGCTCTAGGACTGTCTAAAAATTTTATTGCTACAGTGTCTAATTATAATTTGGCTAGCCCACTCTGGCTTTTTGTTATAATAAAAACATAAAAATTCTTTAAAAAAACAGACTTCAAACGCAACTACAAAAATATCAAGTGTGCCTATAGAAGAGTTCCCTCTATTTCTCCAGGATTCCATCATCAGATGACCATGGGATAATCGGGGAAGTATACCCTTTAAAAAAAAGGGAGAATTTTCCAAAAGGCGTCTTTGAGTAATCGGGGAACCTACACAAATAAAGGTAGACGAATTGAGAAACTGCTCCTTTTTTTAAAGTCGCTTAAAAATTTGATAATCTTTCACTATTTTTCAAAAGGCTTAAACTAGTACAGCAAGAACGCCATAAATTCAGCCTGTTTCAGGTGAGTGATCATAACACTAATGCAATCATTTTTAGACAATCCCACAAGCAGATCTGCGGCGCATTCCACAGAAATACCTCATCGCAACGCGTGTCACGAATGAAATATTCATTATGAAAGTCAACACTCGATTACGAATGCCTCAATTGGCTAAAATACTGAATAAAGAGCGACTCAGTGTTCAGAAAGTCGAAACAATAAATCTCTATGCGGACTTCATCCGTCAGCGCAAACAATAAGTATTTTATTTGGACGCGAAGTGAATGACCTACACTCGCAGATTACTTGTGGGTGGTGCTAATAAATACGTTGATTGTAATATAGAAGCTTTTATATTTACTCTGTCTAGGATTTCTAACAAATTCTCTGTATCGCTATAATACTATATAATTCTATGTATTCCTTGTGAATATTTTTTTTCTTTAGTAAAATCATTTGAAGTTTTAACCACTCGACTTTTTAAAGAATATTAGTCATGCTGAACTTGACTAATATTCTGCCCCTACCCAACAAATAAATGTAATATTTGTGCTAGGAGTGGGTAGGGGTACGAAAAAAGTACAACGGGAAATGAAAGTTCGACCTTTCAGTTCACAGTCAGTACCTTTAACCTTTGGGCTCTAATGATCATTCTTGATAGATTTTAATAGATCATTATATATATCAAACTAGTTTTTAGAAGGTTTTTAAAAATCTTAAATCCACGCGGACGAAATCGCGGGCATCATCTAGTTAATAATAGTGTGGATAAGGAAAGGTACGAAAATAGATTAGAATTTAACGAATGGAATTATTTGCCAGCTTTCTCCTGCATACTAATGAAATATCTACACCGCGCGCGGCAATAATCAATTAAAGGAATTTAACGTTTTGCATACAATGCTAATTTCTAAATTGCAGACAATACACTAGGTAATGTTGAAGGTAAACTTTTGGGGCAGCGAGACCTTAGTGGTTTGGACTGAAGTTTCCTATATGAGAGATCACGGGTTCAATCCCGGCCGCGCATCTGACTTCAGAACTATATCATGCTATATTGTTCCACCAGTGAAAGAAAATATCGTGAGGAAACCTGTTCGCTTGGTGAGTTATCCATAATGTTCGCATAGGTTTGTGAAGGTTGTCAATTTGCATTGGGTCAGTCTGGTGGCCTATTATAACCCTTCTCTGAGGAGACCTGCGGTCAGTAGTAAATCGGTTGCCGATGAACCTTCTGGTATGGCGCGTAGCGGTGGCAACAGTAGCTGAAGCACGAAAATTTTAACTTTCGAATAGTAAATGCAAAATTAACGCCAATGTATAAAAAGACAGGAGCGCTCCTGTCATTTTCATACCTTGGCGTTAACTTTACCTTCTCCATCCAAGATCCAAGAGCTGGCTGGCAGGTGCCTTAGCCAAAGAATTACTTTGGCCATTGGCGATTGAAGTAAGGTCACCTATAAAGTTAAAGACCCTAAAAAGACACTGGATGAAGACACTGCCAAAAGACAGAGTACCATGAAGGGACGAATACTACCTAGTGAAAAATAAATTATTTTAATTGTTTTACATGGGGCAGTTTATTTGATGTTCCATTAGTTTTCAAGCATTATTACTCATCGGGATTTCTTCAAATGTACTCAAATCAACGCTTAATTTAAAAATCATGTGTCGTGCATAACAAAAAACTGTGCATCTCATAATGATAATCTAATTTCTTATCTGAATTCGGCGGCTTGCCTATTCTATATTATAAAACTACCTTCTTATTTTTATCTAGTCACGTGGACAAACAACGTGGAACAACGTGAAAGCGTTATTGATTGGTTTGCGCACATGTTTTACACATCTGTAGGTATTATAATATGTATAACTAAGTATTACAATGTCCTACTTAGAATAAACTATGAACGATAAATTATAGTTTTATACAAAGGTATATATAATACGTTGATTATTTATTCATGTTTTTATCAACAATACTAATTCAGTTGTACACAATCTAAACTACATTGATAGGTCTAAAAGCGATGCTATCTGCAGGGAACATGTCGAAAAGGACTATTTTTTTATATTGAATTTCAAGATAGGCATCGGTCTCATTTTTGAGGGTTCCAGGCTCGAATCACGCATCTGGGCAGTTGGCAAGGTCCTCCAACTTTTCGGGAGTTATATGCGTTTTATGGAGGAAAACAAACCTACATGCTTAAGTTCTCCGTAATGTTCTCAAAGGTGTGTTGAAGTCTACCGATCCACACTTGGTCAATGGCGTACCTAGTTGGCGTGGTGGACTAGTTTCCAATTCAAGCTATCGAAACCTCTTTAAAACCCAAATATATTGCACCTATATACGTGATACGACGTCACGCAGTTTTAAACACAAACAAAAGACACTCAAACCCTCTACCAGTTACCATTTCAAGCTATGTAATATCCAAATAAATTGCACTAAAATCGATTTTAGACATGTATACAAAAATCACAGAGACTAACAAATCTCTACTAAGTTCTTATCATGTAAAAGAGTTTTGTGTATGATACAATTTTTATTAGGGTTCACAAAAAAATGGCCCATAAATTCATCCAACGCACATTGTGAAATTTTTCCCAAAATCGGACATCCCTTTTTTATGATACTAATCGAAACTTTAAGCTTTTTTTAATGCTAGAGTAGAACACCCAGAAGTTAATTCTGTTTAGAACCGGAGTTATAATTTTTTTAAATTTTTTTTATGGTTACCAGAAAAAAACTAAGAAATGCTGTAACTTTCTACGTAACGAAAGTTTTCAAGTTTCAATTATAGCATGCTATAAAATCAATTAAGTGCTATTTTTGGAAACATATAATTAATTTCTAAGTGAACAATAAAGGAAGATATGCTTTTTTAAAACTAATTTTGAAATTAATTTTTTTCTCATCTTGGTATAGATATTAGCATCTAATTTTCACATATTGTATTTATTAGTGTTATGTTAACCCGCCTGTATAATATCAGATACGTAACACTTAGGACCTCGGAGTAATTGAATTTTAAAAATTTCATTTTATGCAACTCAATAATAATCCCTGAAAAACATAACCCTCCGTTTTTACAGTCGGATAAAAATTCTTTCTTTCAGCCACTTTTTTAGAATTTTCTCTCGTACATTTGTAATTAAGATCTTTGTGACAACCCTAATATCATAGAAATTGTAAAATCTCATATCTCCAATGTCCTCATAGATTTCTGTGTGATTTTTTTTACTAGTAACAATACAGTTACGAGGTATGTTTTCAGATAGATATCTACTGCTGTAAATGTAAAAATCACAAAATTAAGAATAATTACTTTATTATTAATATTAAAATTATTTTGTTTAGCTTATAAAATGCCCTGTATATAATGCCACTTTGCCCTGTAAATAATTGTATAAATATCATATACAATTCTTTTATTTCGCCTTTTTCTGAAAATACAGAATTTTCTAAAAAAAAATATTACTCCGAGGTCCTAAGTGTTACGTATCTGATATTATACAGGCGAGTTAACATAGCAGTAATAAATACAATATGTGAAAATTAGATGCTAATATCTGTACAAAGATGAGAAAAAAATTAATTTCAAAATTAGTTTTAAAAAAGCATATCTTCCTTTATTGTTCACTTAGAAATTAATTATATGTTTCCAAAAATAGCACTTAATTGATTTTATAGCATGCTATAATTGAAACTTGAAAACTTTCGTTACGTAGAAAGTTACAGCATTTCTTAGTTTTTTTCTGGTAACCATAAAAAAATTTTTAAAAAATTATAACTCCGGTTCTAAACAGAATTAACTTCTGGGTGTTCTACTCTAGCATTAAAAAAAGCTTAAAGTTTCGATTAGTATCATAAAAAAGGGATGTCCGATTTTGGGAAAAATTTCACAATGTGCAACGCCACAAGCTATGACTTAAAAATGTTACGAGGGTCCCATTCATGAACTACGTGAATTAAATCATCCCATAAGTAGTCGCTTGGTGCGGTAAACAAGAATAAGTGCTTGCTCAGTATTATACGTAAAATGAACTAAGCAACAAAGACATTCGGGGTACCTTTTAAGTCTAACATAAGGACACCCTTTTATTAAAGACCCCTCGATAAAAACCGGATTGCATATTAAAAAGGGTAAGACAAGTTAAATATTCACTTACGCTGTTATGAGCTATATCTCACCGTCTCACCCAAAGAATTTTGATTGTTCAAAATATCTCTAAAGCTCAGTAAGCGATATTGAATAAAATATTTGTACTTATTGATTATTATAAACCTATGTTTATCTACATTTTGTCTGGTGGGAGACTTTGGGCGTAGCTAGTTACCACCCTACCGTCAAAGACGTGCCGCCAAGCGATTAAGGTAGAAGCAGATTAGAGGTATGGGTGAATTTACAATGCTATACCCCTTCCAAGTTAGACCGCTCCATCTTAGACTGCATCGTCACTTACCATCAGGTGAGATCGCAGTCAAGGTGTATTTTGTCATCGAATAAAAAAAATTACCTCTACGTCGACCTATTTGACGCATAACTTCATAAGTCTTCTTTTGCGTGGATTTAAAAAAATTTTTAATCCACTTGGAAATTGTCTAGTCACTACTTGTATTATCCGTGAAAATCCCGTCAGTATCGATTCAGTTTTCGGTGATTAGTCAAAACACACGAATAGAAACATTTTCTAAACGTTTGCTTGAGTTTCCTATGATTCTGTTATGTATGTGCCATATCTATCACTTATGACGATGATGCATGTAAACTAAAGTATATTGTTAGCGCGATGTATTACGAGTAGCGCCATCTGTTACGCCATGGGAAAAGTTCAATGATTGCGATGGCCATCTCACCGCCATCTATTGGTGTCATCTATTCCATATGTATAAATTATTAAATTCCTATCATTCATTTGGCTAAAATCTAGTATAACTAAGTACATATTATATGCAAAAGTATACTGAGCCCATGTGTGAACACAACCAAATTCAATACGTTGAAAATCAGCAAATCGATAAAAAATCATGTTAAAAAGCGCTTACGTGTAAAAACATATACTTAAAAGTAGCTTGTATCTGATGATTTTCTTTACGCACGTTATAAATGCATCCATTTGTTGAGTGCTTATGTTTAGCAAAATAACTTTGTAATTTTAAATGCCAATAAGACGTAAACAATGAGCATTGGCTCAATACTCATCAGTTAATTGTACACATAAATAATTATTCACTGTCAAGTGCGTTCTCAAGAAAGACTGCTATACGCGGGGGATCATTGATAGTAACGCGAAATAACATTAATTACAAAGAACGAAAAGACATTGTTAGCCTTTCTATAGAACGCATTATTGAGCTGTCTTGTGTTGAGCTGGACCGATACATTATAGTTTGTGTGTACCGACCGCCCTCAGGCGACTTTGTTCTTTTTGAGGAGGTTATGGAGGATGCCCTAAGGCGGCTATGTAGGTCATCAAAAAAAATAGTGGTCTGTGGAGACTTTAATATTGATATTTTGCTTCACACTCTTTCTACTGGTAGGCTGCTTAACTTATTTAAAAGCTTTAATCTAGAGAATATTTTTATTGAACCTACAAGAATAACTGCAAACTCAGCTACTTGTATTGACAACATTTTTTGTGATTGTAACATTATCGAAAAATCTATTATCACTTATCTCAGATCTGATCATTGCGGTCAAATGATATCTATTCCAGGCAGTGAACAGAATTTAACAAAAGTAATAAAATACAGGCCAGTTACCACTAAAAAAGTAAAGCATTTTAAACAAAACATCTCAGCTGGATTGCCGACGCTTGACCTTGCACAGGATGATCCGGATGAAATTTATACAAAGTTTTTTGATTTGTTAAGCTCACAATATAACTCTATCTTTAAGGTGATGGAGAAAAGACTGTTTAAAGATCTTAAGTTTAGTGACTGGGCAACTGCCGGCATCTATAAAAGTAGAAATAAGCTGTTTGACTTGTATGCAGAAAAAAAATATAATTATTCCCCCGCGTTTATTGAATATGTAAGAAATTATTCTAAATTGTTTAAAAATGTGTGCATACAAGCAAAGTCACTTCACATAAAACAAAAAATTGTCAATTCTGATAATAAAATTAAAACAACATGGGACATCATCGGCGATGAAATGAGTAACCATAAGGTGCATAATAATAATAAATTGGAGCTTAAAATTGATAATCATGTAATTAACTCCGATATAGAAGTTGTAAATACATTTGAGAACTTTTTCAAAAATATTCCAATTACCACAACCAGTTCTCTAAATTCCTCGCCGGCAGAAGCCTATCGTCTTCTAAGAAGCAATGTCTCTGAGTGCAATAAGTTATTTAAGTTTGAACACGTTACCCCATATGACATAGTCAAAACATTTAAATCTTTACAAAATAAGAAAACAGCAGATCTATGGGGGATATCAGTTAAAATAATTCATAATGTAATTGATATTATTGCGCCGTATCTTGCTTTAATTTTTAATAAATCAGTAGATTCTGGATCTTTTCCAGATCTTATGAAATGTAGTAAGCTAATACCGCTTTTTAAATCGGGCAGCAAAAGTGACCCGAATAACTACAGGCCAATTTCAATTTTGCCCACTCTTAGCAAGATATTCGAAAAAATAATGCTCAACCAACTGCTTTTACACTTTAATTTAAATAAACTCCTACACACTGAGCAGTATGGTTTTACAAAGGGTCGATCAACAACCGATGCAGCCGCAAGGCTATTACAACACATATTCGATGCGTGGGAGAACTCACAGAATGCCATTGGTATTTTCTGTGATTTGTCAAAGGCATTCGACTGCGTTGATCACGAGACTCTTTTGCTTAAACTGAGCCACTATGGCATTAAAGATTTTGCACTTAGTCTCATTGCGTCTTATCTCAGCAACCGAGTCCAAAGAGTATGTGTCAATGATGTAAAATCATCCGGATCAGCCTCAGTAATGGGTGTACCCCAGGGTTCTATTCTAGGTCCATTCATGTTTTTGGTCTACATAAATGATTTACCACATTTTGTCCAAAATACTTGCGATATTGTACTATTTGCTGATGATACGTCCTTAATTTTTAAAGTCGATAGGATGAAAGACAATTTTGACGATGTAAATAATGCATTATCTCAAGTTTCTGAATGGTTTACGGCAAATAATCTCCTTTTAAATGCTAAAAAAACAAAGTGTGTTGAGTTTTTATTACCTAACACGAGAACTGTCAGTAAAAATTTAAAGATAAATAATGAACCTTTGAAAACTGAGGACTCCACAGTGTTTTTGGGGTTAACCCTGGATTCAAAGCTACAATGGGGCACCCATATAGCAACGCTTGCTGGCAAACTTAGCTCTGCTGCTTACGCTGTTAGGAAGATTCGACAGTTGACTGACATAGAAACTGCAAAAATTGTTTATTTTGCATATTTCCATAGTATTATGTCATACGGAATCTTACTATGGGGTAAGGCAGCCGATATTGGAAAAATTTTTGTTTTGCAGAAGAGGGCAATCCGTGCAATCTATAATTTGAGGCCGCGGTATTCCCTTCGAGAAAGATTTAAAGAGATAGGCATTCTTACAGTAGCTTCACAATATATTTATAACAACATAATATTTGTCAGACAAAACATTTTGAGTTACAAAAAAAAGAATGATTTGTCCGATAGACCAAGTAGAAATCCAAATAGGCTCATGTTTCCTGGGCTGCGCCTCAAGAGGGTCCAAAAGACATTTGTGAGAATGGGCGTGACGTTTTACAATAAAATTCCACAGTCAATCTTAGACTTGCCTCTACACAAGTTTAAGAAATCAATTAAATCTACTCTCATGAAAAAAGCATATTATACAATTGAAGACTATGTAAATGATAAAAAAGCGTGGATATAATTCGCTCCAGTGATTCATAAGACAGTAATAACTATCCTGTGTTCAATAACAATTGTAAATTTTTTATTTTTTTTGAAAAGAGCAACCGCCGAGTTTCTTGCTGGCTCTTCTCGGCAGGAAAGGCATTCCGAACCAGTGGTAGATTCATTGACGATTCAAAAGTGCTTGTAAAAGTTTATTTGAATAAAAAATATTTCTATTTCTATTTCTATTTCTATTCTTGTTAACTGGTGCTCATTCCTTTAGTGGGAAACCTCTTTAATGTCTGAGGCTGAGGTTAGAGTAGACACTAACTTGACAAATGGACTGCAACTTAACATCAAAATTGCAGTATTGAAGCAGTTCTCCTACAGTTGTCATTCTTGCATTGCAACTAGCAACTGGCAGTCTGCTGCACTAACCACTTAACATTAGAAAATAAGCATCAAGCATATCATTGCCATTGAAGGAAAACACTTACCTTGGGTCGCTGCCTTGCTGGTCCTTTCTTCGCACTGGTGTCATGACTCGAATCATCACTTTTAGTCTTTTTCACATTAGCATTAACCTTTGAAGTGCAAGGAGTGTCCTTGCACTTCGAGTTCTCTTTAGTAATACAAAGTTCTTCATCGCTGTCACTCTTGATGGAACCTCTCCCAGGTTTAACAGTAGTCTTTTGTGGAGAACATTTGGCTGGCAAATTCTTCTTAACAGTCTTCAAAGGAAGGTCATCTTCGCTTGAAGAGTCTGAGGAACATTTGCTGCACACTTCCGAACTGGAACTACTTTCAGACAACTTTTTCTTCACATCTTTGTTTGTCTTTATGGTTCCTTCGCTGGCTTTCTTCTTTACCGATGGTTTGGCAGACTTCTTAGGCGTCACTTTCCGGGGAATTGCGGCTATTTTGAGTTTTAAGCCAGTATCGCAGGAGGTGACTGAGAAATGTGCTTTGCGAGTACTGCTCTGTTTACTCCCAGAACAATCCCAATCACTTCCAGAGGTTCCACTTGTGCTGCTGTTCTGTAAAAATTGAAGCAGAACTTTTACATTATCTATCAATACAATATATAAAAGGCCATGTGTATATGTTCCCTATGGAGTAAAAAATGGCTGGACTGATTTTGATGAATTTTCAGGCAATCTTCAGATTAGCCTAGCAGATGATCCAGTGAAGTTTGGTAGCGATTGGATTAACAGATTTTTTTTGTTTTTTGGCAGTAGATAAATAGTTCTACCCGGGTGAAGCTTGGGTGGGTCACTAGTTTGAACTAAAATTATGTAAACTTATAATAGTACACACACTGCTATTTCTGTTCTCTTCACATGACTGATGTTGAAGGTTTTAGACCTGCCATACTTTTTTGATCTAGTATGATGCTGATAATAAACAAATTAAATACATAATTAAAACAAGACCAACATGTGATGTGATTTTGACGACCTCCCTGGCGCAGTGGTGAGCACTGTGGTCTTATAACTGGGAGGTCTCAGGTTCAATTCCCGTTAGTAGCAATTTGGGAATTTATAATTTCTGAATTGTCTCTTGTCTGGTCTGGTGGGGACGCTTTGACCGTGGCGAGTTACCACCCTACGATCAAAGACGTGCCGCCAAGCGATTTAGCATTCCGGCAAGATGGCGCGTAGAAACAGATTAGGGGTATGGGTAGAATTTACACTGCCATACCCATTCCAAGTTATCTTGTCATCGAATGAAAAAAAAATGTGATGCTTACTTAATTCAAAGCAACTAGGCAACTAGTAAACTTCATTGGTGTTTATACACATTTTAAGTCTGCCAATATTATTGATGCAACTTATCCTAGTATTCTTACTGTAAATACGACTACTCTTTTCCATGTAGTGTAAAAAAGTAGTAAATTACCATTTTAACTTAATAATCTCTACAAAGACCGAGGTATACTTTAAAATAAGCAGAATATAATCCACATTTAAACTCTAAAGTAAAAACTTTTAAACATAATATACATACTAACCTCAGAATCACTGTTGGAGTCTGAATCACCACTTGAATCTTGGGTTTTTGGCACCTCTGTGCCCATTTCTGAAACAATTATACAAATACTTATAATATCATCATTTTCATCATCATCTTCAGCTTACAACTGAATGCAGGTTTTCTATTAGAAAATGATAAATGGCCTCAATGCTGGCCCAATGCAAATTTGCAGACTTCACACACCTTTGAGAACATTATAGAGAACTCTCGGACGTAAAAATTTCCTCATAATATTTTCCTTCACTGTTCAAAAACGTCATATTTAATTGCTTCAATGCACATAACTCTGAAAAGTCAAGTGGTGCATGCCAGGAATCAAAAGAGCAGCCCTCAGATAGAACACTGAAGTCATAACCACTAAGCTATCAATTATTATAAATATGATTTATCTGCTTATGATGTAGTATATATTGCGTAAGCACTGTATACATAGCATAGCTTTGTAAAAAAAAATTTTTTTTTGAAAAGAGCAACTGCTGAGTTTCTTACCGGCTCTTCTCAGCAGAATCTGCATTCCGAACCGGTGGTAGATTTATGACGTGTCATAAGAGCTACAAGTTAGCCTACATGAAATAAATTAACTTGAATTTATAAAAAAAAATTAAACTACTTATTTCATGGCGTAATGACAACATCATATTGTACAAAATGGTCCCAATGAGATGAAAATATTCTTCTTAGTCCAATCCATGTAATAGATTGAAATATTAACATGATGATGTTTAACTATATAAAACTTCAGACTAGGTTTTGCCTACATGGATTAATTCTGATTAACATTTTGAATTATTGGAACTAAAAACTCAGGATAAAAAGGTCTCTTTATCCAAACAGCAAACTCTCTCTGGGCCAAATTTCATCAATATTGGTTCAGCTGTTGAGCAGAGAAATGAACACAAACAAACTTTCACTCTGAAAATATTGACCCTCCTGGTTAAAACACTGCCAGGTGGTTGTTACCCTTTGACACCAACTGTTGCCTGTTACTTCATCCCCCATGGATTTATGTTTTACAAAAATCCCTTAAGAACTTTTTTCCCCAGTATTTAAAGTGCTTTATGTTCTCCCCCAGAGTGCAGCTCTATACCAGATACCAGATTTTGTCATACATATGATTTTGACCAAATACATACAGTCCCCTATCAAGTGGAAAATTAATGTCTATTGTAAAAAAACAGTGTGTGTGAATATCTTCTTCAAACTATGATATTTTCATCATAATCAAAGATTTCTTATGCTTAAGAACCCATAAGAGCTCCATAAGAGCTGCAGCCTGTAGATCCATTGATAACATCCAAAATTAGCCATAGATTAGTAACAATTAATCTTTTAATTACCTACTTGTAGTTAATACTGTACATGTAATTGTTTATATTTCATATATGCTCTTTTCATCAATTTAGTGTTATATGTTACTTACATTACACACAAACAAGCAAATGGTTTCATAACCAAAACACTTGAAACTGACATTTATCTTATAATGAAGCATTCATATAACAACACTATCTAGAACTACATTATTATGCAAGATTCAATAAAATGTAAGTGAATTTTAATGAATTTAGAGGAAAATCTTCAAGATTTCCTAGTGTACATGGTTCTATAGCAACTTTTCCTGACTCCAATTTGTTGACTGTCACTACATAAATATGATTATAGTTTTCACACTTTCTACCCCTATAAGAAATTTACAGGGGCACAATAAGATAAGATCTCTAGTAGAATCTAGTAGAATTTATAACATCTATTATTATGACGCTAGAACATTAAGGTACTTACTTCAAGGTTGGTCAAGATATTCCAAAATACGAAACTACGAATCTCTTCATTTCACTCACGGAAAATACGTAAACATTGTGGTATCTGTAAAGAATGGTAGAACATCAAAACTGCGGAACTAGCCAGGATTTCCAGAGATTAATTTAGTTTTCTCTTCAACTCCGAAACTAATTTGTCGGAAATCGGAATGACAGATCTGACGACACCCGTTGGACCAGTTTTACTTCACCATGTAGGTAACTAAAAACTTGGCTTTACAACAGTGAGTATACGTTTGCAATCAATTTTCAACAATACGTTTATTAACATACTTAGGTCTTTAGTTCGACGCAATAGAATAGAATTTATTGGGTTTAACGGTTTTTTACGTCGTTGGCGCCAAATAAATGCATACGTTTACATTAAACTTGAAATAAAATTAATGATACATCCATAGGTTATACGTTCTGTTTTGTAAGAATAAAAATAAGCACTAACCACTTTGTTCTTTATCACGTAAAACAAGAAATTACGATTATTTCAACAAAGCACTTCTTAACATTGCTTGGCCACCATGTTTACAAATGTTTCGCATAAAAATTTAGGTAGGTACTTAAAAAGGGGAGAAAGCTAGTGAAATCTGTAGCTTACTCCTTCTTACTTATGAAAGCCGCTCAAGCAAGAAAGAGATCGAGATCATAATAATGGGTTTCAAAAATCAAATTGCAGCGCACCGCGCAAAATGGCGTCGAAGCGTAATTTTTTTTTTAATGTACAGAGGTACAATACTCCTAATATAGGTACGTATTCTTTGTTCCTAATTCTGTGGCATTCTACTCATCTACTACCAGTTCACTTGAAGTTGGCCGTCGTCGTCCGTTATTTGAAGCACGTCATACCATACCGTTGCATTGACAAGAAAATAATAATTTTATCTTTTACTGTACCCATGACTCTATTTCTTCGCTGGCAATGCTTTTCATGGCGTCTTGAATGTCGAAAGGCGTGTTCTTAATTTTTTTTTTCTTCCCTTTAAAGAAAGTCATTTAATTAAAGTAATAAATAGTCTGGCTATGCAAAACTTTTGCTTTTTTACTCATCGCAGAAAATTACTCGCGAACAATAGTAACTGTAACGAAACAACAATAATTAATTTAAAGCGGTATTACATTAATTAATAACTTTCTTTGAAGAAGAGAAAGTAAGAAATTAAAAATCATGCCTTTTAACACTTAGACGTCATTGCCATGAAAAGCATAACTAGAAAAGAAAGCAGTTGCAGTTGTGGTTATAGTAAAAATATAATTGTTATTTTCTTGTCAACGGTACGGTATGACGTCATTTTGTAACGGTCAACGACGGCCAACTTGAAGTGAAGGAGCAGTAGTAGTAATCTGTGGTGTACCTACCAGCGTGCTACCAGCAAACTTGGGGCATACCGTAGAGAGAGAAGACATAGAGCCAGTGACGATTTCTTTCTCACTCACACTAAAAAGAGAGCAGAAATAAAGTTACTAATGTGATAAACAGAGACGCAGCTACCCAATTTTTTGTCCCTCATCGTGTAACCAGTTTTTTTCAAGGTCGCCACACTTTTGTGCGAAACAAACTGACAGTTATAAGAAAAATTTAGTATCTATGTGTGTTGCCAGCTTTAGGTACCTATACAATGTCCCGATTTTCCCTATCCTACTAATATTATAAATGTGAAAGTTTGGATGTATGTATGGATGGATGTTTGTTACTCAATCACGCCACACTAAACCGATATGGTTAAAATTTGGCACGGAGATAGGTTTTTTAGTAATGTCCTCTGACATACCGTAACGGCGGGTTACTTTGGCTACTTTTTCAATATTTTGAGAAAAGAAAAGAAAGATGATGATACATAATATATGTCGGCGATGATTAACGTGTATTCAGTAAGATAATGTC
The DNA here is from genome assembly GCA_038048805.1 of Hipparchia sbordonii. Taxonomy (NCBI): domain Eukaryota; kingdom Metazoa; phylum Arthropoda; class Insecta; order Lepidoptera; family Nymphalidae; genus Hipparchia; species Hipparchia sbordonii. The sequence goes on from CM076112.1 coordinate 9,905,007, forward strand.
GGTTACTGTTCTGAATTATCCTGAAGTTTCGTTCGAATGTCCAACGACCAGTCGAGAACTGTTAGCGATCTTAAGAATTATTTTATTTGCAAAGTTCTTAATTTTTAAAGCCATTTTTAAATAGCTAGAGGCAGACTTTTTATGTTTTTTTTTAATAATTATTAACTTAAACTATGAAGAGTTGCAGTTTTATACGACTGCCAGAAAAAAGGAATATACTGTTAATTTCATTCATGATGATTTTGATGACTAATATACAATTTTTGTTGCTTTTAATTCAATAGCATTACTCGATTGAAGGAAAATTATAAACTGTTCTTTACAAATTATTTTATGTAACATTCTTACTAGTAACTTGTGTAACGAAAAAAATATTCCTTTGTGTTACATGCATCTTTTTTCAAAATGACTCACATATGCTAAATTTCTATTCGGCATTTCAATATTTTTTTTAAGGATCAAAAAATTATCTAGTGAATTGGTCCTATGAAACTACACTAAAAAACTTTAATATATAAAAAAAAAAATATTTTTAAAAATCCGACTTCAACCGCAATACGTGTACAAACTAAAATTATTTTATACTTTTAAGTGGTGGTTGAAGTCGGTTTTTTAAAAATACTTTTTTTAATATTATTATTCTTTATTGCACACAATATTAAGATATATGTAAAAAATAGAAGCTTACCCTAATAGGTATATCTCTCCCAGACAACCTTATATGTGTTGGTATGTTATTTAAAAAATAAAACAATTCAGCATCTGTTTTGTCGTTTTATTTAAAAATCCTGGGAAGAATTTTCCATCTAATTTGGGGTAACAGGGGAGTGCAGTTATTGTGGCAACATTAAACTCAAACTTGTCATGTGACGTCATCGTTACGTCATGTTATCTCTATTTCAGTCGCGGTTACACAGTACCTTTGTCTATTGCCTTCTCTGTCTACGGGGCATACCTACCGTAGGGCATACCGTATACCTACTCTCAGTGTCCTGTCTGCACAGAGTACCTACTTTGTCCTGTCTGTCACCCATGCCCTATCTATATTTACTCTTTGCTGTCACCTTTGTCAGTTTAAAATTCATTAATATTCTAATTTCAATAAAATTGAATTTACTCAAGTTGGAATTCAAAAATTTGAATATATAACACAAAAAATGGAAATTAATGTGAATTATGTATATCTCTATAATTACTAAGTTTATTATCGAAGCATGAAAACAGCTGTCGATGTCTAACAAATATGTTACAAAATATATTCAAATTCAAGTGAAGAATTTTTCACGATCATGGAGGAGTTTGAAGCTTGGGAGGATTTATCTAACATACCACCTGATCCGCCGATGATGCGAGAGCTTTGTGACCAATGCAGGTGTGAATAAATTTTGAATTAATAGTTACTTATTATCTTTCATAAAACCAGGCTCCTAGGTTCAACCCATTCAACACTCAAAGTAAATTTAGAATTCACTCTCTGCTAAGTAAAAAGAATTTTAGATACTTTGGCACTGTCAATTGAATTTAAATTATGAACAGAATATGTTTGTATTGATGCTTGCAACCAGCAGCAAATTCATTTATTATTGTGGCCCTTGGACTTATACTTTCTTTATTTTTGTCTCTGCATCATATTCCTCATTGCTCAGGGTTATGAGCCCTTGCCACTATTCATGTAACAAACTAAGAGAATAAAATTTTGACTCTTAGGTTTAACACTTATGATCAGATGTTAGTGATAATTACTGGCACCAACTGCTTAACATGCTCTCCAAGGGACTTGAACCTGTGTTAATTTCACTTTTCAGGAGACCTGCTGTAGTCTGTTGGTGCTCAGCTCTGCCTCCACAAAGACTTATGCCTAGAAGCAGCATCATTCTGTTACAACATCCGGCTGAAGAAAAACGATGCCTCCGTACTGCCCCCATGTTGCAACTTGGTCTAGCTGAAAATAAGTGCCTTATATTCAAAGGAAAGAGATTCCCACAACCTAGACATGAAAACTTAGAAAATCTATTAATCCACCCTAACACAATTCTATTATATCCTAGTAAAACAGCTGTTGACATAAAAGAACTTGAAAATGAATTTACATCATACAATCTTATTATAATTGATGGGACGTGGCCACAAGCTAAAGCAATATACTCATCGAGCCCTATTCTACATAAACTAAAACAAGTGAAACTCATTACGACAAGCACAAGCAACTATATTATTAGAACACAACCGACAGAGGGATGTTTGAGTACCTTAGAAACTGCAGCAGAAGCTTTGTCACAACTTGAATGTGACCCTATTTATAGAGAACAGTTGATTGAACCTTTACATGTGCTATGTAAATTCCAGCTAGATAATGGGGCAGTTACACATCAGTCTAAAGAATTTTTACTTAAAACAAAAACATATCCTAAATTAATTGGAAAAAGATTGTCAAAGTTATTAAGAACTACAAATGAATATATTATGGAATAAGTTTATAAATGTTTATACCTACCTAGTAATTAGGTATTGTGATAAGATTTTCTATTATTGTAAATAAATTAATAATTACTGTCAATCTAATGTTTATTTGTTTAAACATTGTGCAAATTCAGTGGAAGTTTTTATACAGAATTTTGGGTGCAGAGAGGTGAAAGCTTCTATTTACTATTATGAAGGAATTTGGTCTAAGGATTGATAGTGTCAATTTAAAAGAATCAATCTGTCTGAAAGTTATACTAAAATAGCCAGAAGTGAAAAGGAGAAGTCAAAGTAAAATATTTATCAAATAAAGATAATCTTGGGGGCTGGTTGAGTGCCTTTTGCCTTCGCCGTCTAGGCATTTGTCTGCGACAGTCCACATGGCTTAAGATTTTTAAAAGACCTTGATGCAAGCTGTACCTACTGTGCCAAATTGTCAAGATCCTATCAGAAGTAGGTAGTGAAAATGTACCTATTTACTCGTATATTATCACTGATATTCTCATAAAAATTGATCGAGATAAAAATTAGCCTAATAGATAATTCTTTATATAATTATTTGCCTAAAAAAGTCTCATCAAAATCGGTTCATCCGTTCCAAGGATTCTCTATTTGCATAGAAGTTCTAGAACCACTGACCTCTATAATTATTAATCTAAGAACATTGAGGATTGAAAAGACATTTGGGCACAAGACTAGACCAAAAAGTTTTTCTATACAACCTACCCTAAGACGTAGGGACATGTGGGACATCCAAATTCTATGACCCTTGGCGCGTGTATCGGTGCATTTAGGTACCTACCTATAAAAACCGGTAAATGGCTACCTGTATTTTATATCTGTCTGCATTGGTGGTGCCACAAACTCTTATATGTTTGTGGGTGGTGCTCATGGTAGGAAGGAAATATATGGAGGTGCCCTACCTAAAAAATTTAGGTCGTACCTGTACCTACAGAATGCTTTCGCATAAAATGGCCGCCCATTAGGGAGTGTGCTTCAAACCTATCGACATCGATAAGGAGTGAAACAGTAATCAAGCATTTATAAATTGATTAAGTTTTTTTTAATTCCCGCGAGAAGAAGTAGCCTATGTGTTATTCCAGACTATAACCTGTCTCTGTGCCAAATTTCAGCCAAATTGGTTTAGTTATTGCGGCATAATTGATTACAAATATCCATCGAACCATCCAAACTTTCGCATTTATAAAACAGGATAGCATTTACTATTCATGACGTAAAAATAATTACTTAGTATTATAAACACTTAATTACTCTATCACGAACCTATTATTATTAGTCGATACGTGGTGGTTTTGGTTTTCTAGAGATCTGGGAATTTCTTAACATTTCGTTGCTAGCCAGATTGTGAGATTAGTCCAGATATAAAAAGTGCTCTGTGTTGAATGCAAAACTGATTTTTCAGGCCGCTTAGAGTTTGACTCGTCGTCTACATAGGTATTGATCGTTTATAAGAAATGAAATCTTCTTTAAATGAAATGAGCTATTTTTAATATTAATCAAATCAAAGAATAATTTAAGGCACGCGAACAAAGTCGCGGGCATGAGCCAGTGTATTTATAAATGCTTGATTGCTGTTTCACTCCTTATCGATGTCGATAGGTTTGAAGCACACTCCCTAATGGGCGGCCATTTTATGCGAAGGCATTCTGTAGGTATGTACCCTATTTTCGTACATAGGATATCTCTATAATTTTCTACCTACCATAGAATGACATTATTTGAAGTTTCTAAATTAATTTTTGCTATTTCTTTCTTTCAGTTCTGTCAAAAGAATTAAAACATGGCTGAGGTTAGTGTAGAAATTTAAAAAAGACTAATCTAGTTTAAGTTCGTGAATCGTGTTCAAGATTTTCCTGGAAACATTTGTGATCACTATGTGTCGAAATCGGATATGTTTTCTAGTGATATTTTTTGATTGTTACCAAATATGTTTACGTTTTCCAGGTCGAAGAAACTCTGAAGAAGAAGCGTACCTTCAGGAAGTTTACCTTCCGAGGGGTTGATTTGGATCAGCTTCTTGATATGCCAAAGTAAGACCTTTGTTGGATCTGATACATTTTCAGTATAATTTTTTGTTGACATGCAAAACATAACCTCCAAAGATTCGGCATAAACTTGATATCTTCACTTTTCAGCGAACAGCTCATGGAATTGATGCATGCGCGTGCCCGCCGACGATTTGCTCGAGGACTGAAGCGTAAGCCGATGGCGTTAGTCAAAAAACTACGCCGGGCAAAGAAAGAGGCACCTCCTAATGAAAAGCCAGAAATAGTTAAGACTCACTTGCGGAACATGATCATTGTACCAGAGATGGTTGGCTCTATTGTTGGCATTTACAACGGAAAGACTTTCAACCAGGTAAATTGAAAACAATTAAGTATCCAAACATTAATGAGTAGTGAGCTTCCGACAGTGATTTAATGACATCAGCTCAAGTAAATAAATTTTACTGGAATTAAGGCGTGTGTATATTGCAACTGTGCCTTGATTTTGCACAGTATTATAGTCTTAAATTTTAGCATAGAGGATGATTATTGACCTGTCAATGTGTTACACTGTAAACCTCTCTGTAGTGAAAAGTGATTTTTTGCTTGGACAAAGTTAAGAACTTAGATGTAGGCTACCTTTTATATGGAAAAACAGGGTTCCTGAAGGATTTAAGTTGTGGGCAAATGAGTATTTGATACAAGATAATGACTTCAGTCAAATTGGTTCATTCATTATAGTGTGAAGGAGTAACACATACGCACGCACATACACAAACAAACTTTCGCTTTTATAATATTATGTGATGAATTTGTATATCCTGCACTCAATTCATAAAGTTTAATAAGAAAAAGTTTAAAACTAACCTGACAATGGAAAATTGAATTTAATATCTACCATTTTGACTTTGTATAAAATGTAGCCTGGACCAAAATAACCCCTCATTCATCAAAATTGACTCAGTAGTTTAGGCTCTATGGTGGAACATTCGTAAATAGTTATATATACATAGACAGCTAAAATCTTAACCCTTCCATTTGGCTTTGCATTATCTGGTATGAAAACCTATATCTCTGGTGTCACAGTTAAAAAGTACCTCATTAAGTTAACGAGGTGTGTTTTGAAGAGTTAATGACATTAACTCTTCAAAACACACATCAGGCCGCCATTTGTGCTCTCATTTTTATTTTTATAATTTATTTTAAGTTAATTTTATCTTTAATGTTTCTGTGTAATGTGGTGTACAATAAAGTGTATTCATTTCATCATGTTTACTTGGATACTTGGAGTATAATCAGGAAGATGTTGACTCCAAATTGCACAATTGCAACAACCTGTGTGAAGTGTGTTTTAAAGAGTTTGTGTGGTGCTGCATGTTGATGTGTTGTTCCTGTACCTTAAGGGAGCACCTAAAGGTAAAAATGACATAGGGTAAGGGATTTAGGAGCTACAAACATAGACTCCTACTTACAGGATAGTTTAGGTATGGTTAGTGAAAATGGGCATAATCTTTTGTCTAACAAATTGTGTAGTAAATTTATCTCATAAAGTTAAGGGTGCCTTACTTGAAGGACGATACAACACACACACAACCACGGTCCACAAGCCCTCGTGAAATGAAAAAACTATAATATGAGTATTAATTATGCCTTTGTTTCTGCAGGTTGAAATCAAGCCTGAGATGATCGGCCATTACCTCGGCGAGTTTTCTGTCACATACAAGCCTGTGAAGCACGGTAGGCCCGGTATCGGTGCCACCCACAGCTCCAGGTTCATTCCACTCAAGTAGTCTGGACTCCTTTCACTTAGGTTAAGTGTAAATCTCCACATTGGTACAATAAAGTATTTTTGTGGATAAACTGATTTTTATTCTTTTGCCTTCTAGGCTGAATTCTACAGACCGCACTCACTGCTCAAACTCAAGACAGAGTTACAACGAGACAGATTTGTGTGAGAACGAATTTGTGTCTCGTTTTAACTCTATCTTAAGTCAGAGCACGCTCTATAGATCTCGGTATTAGATTATTTATTTATTTAGACTCCTCAGTATTAGGCAGCCTTTGCATCTCACAAAGTTAGTGCATAGCTATAAAAATAATGGTCCAAGCATGAATTATAAATTGATTCCTTGAAGTAGGATGTAGCTAAGTAGTACATGTAAATAATCTGCTGCTACATTATCGAGATTCGGCGAATAAACCTACAATACGCATTATCGCGACGAGTAGTTTCGTTGAATCGCGATGTATTCCATTTATCGCTTGACTGCGAACCTTTAATGTTTCGCCTGAAGAAAAACATAAGGCAATATATAATATTGACATGCATGCCTGTCAACTTTGTTGAGGCGTGAGCACAAAGGTGGATACTGGATATTCTTACATGGACTTCCACAGGCCTCGGTTTTGCACCGCCTGTATCCAGCGGTTCTCTGCGACTCCGATGTCATCGGTCCACCTATTGGGGGCTCCGCCAACACTGCGCTATCCAGTGAGGGATTGCCATTCAAACACCTTGGGTCATGAGATCTCAATGACCATCTGTTCTTCGAACTATATGCCCCGCCCATTTCCACTTCAGCTTCGTGACTCGCTGAGCTATATCGGTAACTTTGATTCTTCTACGGATCTACTCTCGAGCGTCACTTAACTATGTGAACACTCAACATAATAAAGCAGTGGTTGAATTAATTGATATTTTATGAATCCTTGAGATACTTAGGTACCACTAGGTACCTACTATTTAATTCTCAGTTCCAAAATATGGTTCCAAATGAAATACCTACCAATTAAGTTTCTTGACGAATATGCAATAGGAAATTAAGAAGGCGGAATGAGTAAGTAAAATTCCCGGTTAATGAGAGTGCATTCCCGTGTCTGTAGTATGGTGGCTGTCTTTGTGGCACCCTTTAGGATATTTGTATTTCTTTTGGTCGATTGTGGAAAAGTCTTAATAATTAGGAGGTTGCCCAAGTTAAACATAAATTCTTTCTTACCGATATAATTAATCAAACTTGGATAAAACAATTTTTGACCAGTAGGGCTAACATGCGCGCCACGAGAAAATTTTGTCTACACTTTACTCGTGAATCTCTGTAGAGATTCACATAGAGACTACTAGTAAACGTGTAGACAAAACTTTCTCGTGGCGCGCATGTTAGCCCTACAGGTCTGAAATTGGTTTTTAAAAAATAAAATAGAGAAAAAATAGAGCGAGTTAAAAAAATATCATACTTTGTATTTATAGGAGACACTTCCAACACACCAAATTCAAAACATATCGCAATATTTAACCTTACCATTTCAATATAATATTATACCTAATTATAAAGTGATTATGTCCTGAATAGGGGTCTCTTTATGTTGGCAACAGTTGGCTTGGGTTTCATTTTTGCGAGTAGTCACTGGATTCAGCTGCATCATGCCAGTATAAACTGACCCTTGAGGCGTCATGATACTTTTGATTGCCATATAAGCGTTTTTGGTACCACGCTCCCCAGTCCCCTATATGGATATGGCAAATTACTTGAGAAACATTAACGTATGTGTTATAAAACAAAATTCCACAAATGGGAAACTATTCTAATAATAGTTTTCGAAGTAGGTAAATACCTAGTAAGTATCTAATTTAAGTCATAATCATCTGTTTTGGTAATGTGTCCTTATTTCATCCAAAGATGAGCTGTTTTGGTGTAGGTTCTAAATTGGCTTTGGTCGTAGCTAGTTACCACCCTACCGTCAAAGACGTGTCGCTAAGCGATTTAGCGTTCCGGCACGATGGCTTGTAGAGACCGATAAGGGGTATGGGTTGAATTTACATTGCTATACCCCTTCCAAGTTATCCCGCTACTATCTTAGACTGCATCGTCACTTACCATCAGGTGAGATCACAGTCAAGAGCTATCTTGTCACCGATTAAAAAAAAAGGTAACTAGGTAGGAACTTACCTAATAAATTAGGAACAAAAAGGTAGAAACTTTTTAACATTTGAACCTGTCTGCCGTTGCGGTTTGCAGTCTGCGGTCGCCTTGTGGTATAACGTTAGCATAATTTGAACTGTTTTTGAGTTACGACTCTTATCCTATGTTCTACAGACACCTTAGCACTCAGGTTTGAGATTAGGTACTTACGCTTAGCTTAGCATACGTTGGTAATAAGCCAGTAACAAGCGTCTGGGAATTGCCTAAATACGTTGCAAACACTGTTTGTAGGTACCTACTTACTATGTAAGTCGGTATAACATCTATACGTCGAACTAGGTCATGGTCTGTGCAATAATAAATATTATGATCTCTATCTCTTTGTCTATCATGAAAGTAATGGTTTTTCTGTTTATTACTTGATAGGTGGGTACATATATTTATATCTACCTATTGATGTTATTCCACACAAGATGTTGCGATTGTGCATTGTAGAGATAGCATCTTCTGAAGATGCTCTGGAATCCCAGCGAAACGTACCTACCTACGTAGAGTTACCTGCATTATGTGTGACGTTGCGTGTTGTCTGCGTGTTCTTCCTGCGTTTCTAGAGGCGGGAGGGCAGGCGGTGCAAAACACCGGCCTAGTAGATTGCCGGTCGCCCTATGTTTATATATTGTAGTAACAAGCAAAATCGCACTGAAACGCCGTTTCACTCGAATTTCACCAGTGCAAAGTAAAAAGTCAGGTTTACATACGTACTTATGACCGCTGGATATTTTTTATAAAAAGAAGGATGTTACTGTTTTGTACTAAATCTATATATCGTACCCTTATTGCAAAAACCGATTATCTGCATTTTTGTACCAAAATTAGGTTAAATATATCAATCGACTCCTCAACTCACGGCGAAGCTGTAGGTCAAACCCATTATCTGCTACGACGCTTTTTTACGGAGATAGCTAGAGTTAAAAGCAACTACCTACAGGTATGATTTAATTACCTTCTTAAAAAAAGAACTAAACTCATTTAAATAATTTAGATTTATAAATCTATACCACAAAAACAATGTATTGTATTATAATACTTTTCAGATGTAGTTGCTTGATTTATCATTATGTCAATATTATTCTGTTAATACATGTTAACCTGCGTTAACAGGTTTCAGCTTTTATTAATATACTAGAAATTGCTGATGTATCTAAAAAGAAAAACGAACTAAACAACATTAGTTGCTTTTTGCAGAATAATGAACTCAATATTTTGTTAAAATTATTTCAGGTAAAAGAACTTAAGTTCACTTTTACTGTATAACTGGGCTACGAGGGTTTTTGAACATCTTCACAAATCAAAAGTTTTTTGATTTGTTAAGCTCACAATATAACTCTATCTTTAAGGTGATAGAGAAAAGACTGTCTAAAGATCTTAAGTTTAGTAACTGGCCAACTGCCGGAATCTATAAAAGTAGAAATAAGCTGCTTGACTTATATGCAGAAAAAAATATAATTATTCCCCCGCGTTTATTGAATATGTAAGAAACTATTCTAAATTGTTTGAAAATATGTGCGTACAAGCAAAGTCACTTCACATAAAACAAAAAATTGCCAATTCTGATAATAAAATTAAAACAGCATGGGACATCATCGGCGATGAAATGAGTAAACATAAGGTACATAATAATAATAAATTGGAGCTTAAAAGTGATAATCATGTAATTAACTCCGATACAGTAATTGTAAATACATTTGAGAACTTTTTCAAAAATATTCCAATTACTACAACCAGTTCTCTGAATTCCTCGCCAGCAGAAGTCTATCGTCTTCTAAGGAGCAATGTCTCTGAGTGCAATAAGTTATTTAGGTTTGAACACGTTACCCCATATGACATAGTGAAAACATTTAAATCTTTACAAAATAAGAAAACAGCAGATCTATGGGGGATATCAGTTAAAATAATTCATAACATAATTGATATTATTGCGCCATATCTTGCTTTAATTTTTAATAAATCAGTACATTCTGGATCTTTTCCAGACCTTATGAAATGTAGTAAGCTAATACCGCTTTTTAAATCGGGAAGCAAAAGTGACCCGAATAACTACAGGCCAATTTCAATTTTGCCAACTCTCAGCAAGATATTCGGAAAAATAATGCTCAACCAACTGCTTTTACACTTTAATTTAAATAAAATCCTACACACTGAGCAGTATGGTTTTACAAAGGGTCGATCAACAACCGATGCAGCCGCAAGGCTGTTACAACACATATTCGATGCATGGGAGAACTCACAGAGTGCCATTGGTATTTTCTGTGATTTGTCGTCAAAGGCATTCGAATGCGTTGATCACGAGACACTTTTGCTTAAACTGAGCCACTATGGCATTAAAGATTTTGCACTTAGTCTCATTGCGTCTTATCTCAGTGAACGAGTCCAAAGAGTATGTGTCAATGATGTAAAATCATCCGGATCAGCCTCAGTAATGGGTGTACCCCAGGGTTCTATTCTAGGTCCATTCATGTTTTTGGTCTACATAAATGATTTACCACATTTTGTCCACAATACTTGCGATATTGTACTATTTGCTGATGATACGTCTTTGAATTTTAAAGTCGATAGGATAAAAGACAATTTTGACGATGTAAATAATGCGTAAACCATTCAAGTTTCTGAATGGTTTACGGCAAATAATCTACTTTTAAATACTAAAAAAACAAAGTGTGTTGAGTTTTTATTACCTAACCCGAGAACTGTCAGTAAAAATTTAAAGATAAATAATGAACCTTTGAAAACTGAGGACTCCAAAGTGTTCTTGGGATTAACCCTGGATTCAAAGCTACAATGGGGCACCCATATAGCAACGCTTGCGGGCAAACTTAGCTCTGCTGTATATGTTATCTTTACATAGTATAAAACAAAATCGATTCCCGCTGGCCCTCTTTATGTACGCGTAGATCTTTTAAACTACGCAACGGATTTTAATTCAGTTTTCATCAGTAGATAGAGGGATTCGAGAGGAAAGTTTACAGTTATAGTGTTTCCCTAAATTCCTACGGGAACGGGACAAATGTAGGTGAAACCGCAAGGCACCGCTAGTTATTCTAATATAATAAAACGAAATAGTTTTTTTATTTAAATGAGCTAATCTCTAGAACGGCTGGACCGATTTCAACGAAACTTTCTTTTAAAGATAGCTGAGATTATAAGAAATAATGTAGGCTTGCCTATTTCCCACGGGAACGGGAACTCCTCGGGTAAAACCATAGGGCGCTGCAGTTAGTACGTACAAAGTTAAATGAAATCTACTTTACCTTCAGCCAAAAGCGACTAAAGATATTTATTTTACACCTGTACTGGCTAAAGTTGAACTAAAACGATTTTTGTCTTGATGATTATTACTATTCAAAACAAGTGATTAAATAAAAAATGCCATTAGAGCTACCAGAACGGTAAATTTGAAAATTTGGTAGTTTTTCTACATTCAGGAAAAACTAACTAAGTGAGCTCCTTACCGGTTATTTTCTTCTTTTTGTTGAAAAAATAGTAAGTTTTTTTCAATTATTAACCTACTTAACATTTCTTGAATAGTTTCTTGTTTATAAAAATTATTATTGTTTAAAAATGGGCATCATTATAACTAATTTTTAAGTCGTTAAAGTTTCAAATGCTTATAACTCAAAAACTTTTCGCTCAAATTTTGGTGCAGATAATCGGTTTTTGCAATAAGGGTACGATATATAAAATTCAAAGTCCTGACTGACTGATTGACTGACTGAGATATCAACGCACAGCCTAAACTACTGAAGTTAGAAACTTGAAATTTTTACAGTGGGTTCCTTTTATGACGTAAGCGCACACTAAGAAAGGATTATTGGAAATTCCACCCCTAAGGGGTTTAAATAGGGGATGGAATTTTATATGAAACTCCGTCATTTTTCAAGCTGTTTCCATCAAAGTTAGTATTTGAGCTTTCAGTTAAAAATAAAGAAGTACGTGTGTCACAGTTTTTGAAAATTCCACCCCAAAATCTAATTCCATGCGGACGAAGTCGCGGGGACAAAAGCTAGTAGGTACATAATTATCTATTAATTTTTAGATGTTGGCCGTTGCCTGACTTCATCATCGCAGCATGCGCGAAGTGTTCTTGTAACAATTTGATAGTCTAATTAATTAGTTTCGAGTTTGAGATCGCATACATTTATTCGGTTTCAAGATGGCACAAGCGTAGGATAGAGCATAGGTACGGTAGGATACTCTTCTACTATAAGTAGGAAATATCTAGGTATTGTACCTTTCCTTATCTAAGCAAAGAAATACCTAAACCTAGATAAACAGAACTATAGAAAATGGATAGTTTTTAAGCTTTTGTGACTCGCGTTTTTCATGAAAACCAAGATTTCACTACCTAGGTCGGTAGTGAAATAGAAGTAAAAAAACTTTAGAAACCCCTGCACTGGTAGCATGGCCAGGAGATAAAAGTTTTATCCCCCGATTTTATCCACTGACAGGGGATAAAATTATCTTTTTCCTATGCTAAAACATTGCGACAGAGGACAAGGCGATATATATTTCTATAAGTATATCCACTGAGTGTTATTTCCACCGCTGTGCCCATGCTCGACGGGTGGATAAAGCTAAGCGAGGGGATAACCGTTTTATCCTTTTCCCGGGGATAAAATTTCTCCCGCCCATGCTACCAGTACTGCTCTGCAGCCTTAGCGATCATGGAAAGAGAACACATTTGTAATACGGCTAGGGCGGCTGGAAAGCTACTCGTTTCACGTAAGTAAGTACGTAAATCTTTCCAGCCACCGTGTATCATTCGCGGTTTACCCATATATCATATTGGTTTCGGAATGTTTTATGGGCGATTCACTTCGCCTCGCCCCAATGTAAATAATATGCGGCTTCAACTGAAAATAAACGGTCCCCCGGTCATGAAAGTTCGACTAACGCCCGTCGAGCGGAGTCGCTGAAACTGGAAGAAATCTCGTCCTAACTAGAACGAATAATTGGGAGTAATTAACAATTATTGTTTGTATGAGCTAAGGGCGCTTGTTGTCAGTCGCTTATAAGCGAACGATCGCGAAGGCTTCGCTATTATGATGCTGTGGTGCGGCCGGGGTTAGCACGCGTCCGCGAAATTGTTTGCGCGAAAACGCGTCGCGATCGCTAATGACAAAACTACTAATTCATAAAGAAAGTGATCTAAAAGTAATAAAATAATTTCTATTATATTAAAATTATACCTACTAAAAGTTAAGACATTTTTAATAAGTTTAATTTGTGACATATTATTATTAAATTAAATATATTGATATAGTTGCACTTAGTGTTTTCGGTACAATTTGTGATGGTGTTATTTATCTTACGACCTCGTGAGAATGTATGTTTTAGTGAATAATAAAAAGACAGGTGAGTTGAATTGTTTATCTGTGTAAAGACATAATCTACCTACTGTTAATGCTCTTTTGTTCCAAATAGTTTTTCTCAAGTAATGTAACAACTATACTATATTAAGTTATTATTTTGATCTTTATAAGTGAGGATAATTTTATTTACAAAATGAAAGGATATAAGGATAAAGTTTGGTAGAAAATATCATAAAATTCTCGTTTAGGTAGAAAGCAACAGGTTTGGATCACATGATTCGCAAATTGCGAAAATCGCAAAGCGGTTTTACTGCATTTGCATCTTAACAAAAAGACATATTTGACTAAATAATAATTTATTACTCAATTAAAATATATAATTTTAAATAAAGTTTTGGGGCCCTTACAGATATTAATTTTTCTAGTTTTTCAACTTTGAGTTAATTACGTACCTAAAATTAAATTAATAGGTAAGTACCTACTTACACGAGTAATTTTTTCTCACATGTGATGTCAGAAATGAGTTATTCGATTTCGATTAGGGGTATGAGTACACTGCCATAGCCCTTCCAAGTATGTCCTCTACCATCTTAGACTGCATCGTCACTTACCATCAGGTGAGATTGTAGGATCATGTCATCGATCTAATAAAAAAAGAGTTTTTAAAAAGTTAGGGATATACCTACTTACCTATCTCTCAAGACTAGTGGATACCATTTAAGTGAGGTTCAGATACAGAATACTACTAAATATCCTCCAGTAATAATGGCTCGATTAATTATAATTATTTTTTAATACCTTTTCATTTTAAACTCCGTTTTAGAAGCTATTAATTAAAAGTCTCTTTATTTATCGAAGACATTTTTTCGAATAGAAATACGCGGAGAACTCCTTAGATCAATTTATTCCTAAGCGTTATTATAGTAAAATCAATAGTAGGAAAACACCATCAGTGCAGTATCACGGCCGGAAAAGCATTTTCCTATTATTTTCAAGAACTGCGGAACTGTTAATTGCTTTGTTTGATTCGTTCTGCATAGCAAGAAAGTGACAGAAACGGCAGGGAAAAACCCTAAGGGCAGTCCGAATCAGGTTTTCTCCATTGTGAAATCGTAAATCAGGCCAAATAAATAGGTACTTAGGTATATCGCTGCTTTAGAACTAAAGAGCCACATCTCAAAATCAAATTTTTTTCACGAGAGCAGATTGAAATTTTTTTTTATTTTTTTTTTTGCTTTTTTGGCTCTCCAACTTACAATGTATGATAATGCTAAAAGGGCCTACGCGTAAATTATTGTGATTAAAAGGCCGATTTTAACGAATGCCTTCGCGTTATGGCCCTATTTCTGAAATAAAAGTGAATTTGGAAAATTTTGATATGTGACCCTTTAGTTCTGAAGCAGCGATATATTAGGTACCGGCGGTAGAGTCATGACGTGTTATGAGAGCTACAAGGTGAAATAAATACCTAATATTGAATATTGAAAAAAAAAATACTCGTATTTAAATTCAGTACATATCAGGATTAACCAATTTTTCAGTTTGCATCATTTCTGTAAAATTGAATATTTTTTTTTATTTTTACTTTTTATTCTTTTGTTTATTTATAAGGTCCCGTACCCGAAGGGTAACCAACGGCCCCCTATTATTAAACCTTCGCTGTCCGTCCGTCCATCCATCTGTCTGTGAGAGGACTGTATCTCACGGTAAAATCAGCTATCTACTAGTGAATGTCCCGTCAAAATTAGTCCAGTCGTTCGCGAGATTAGCGGCAAAAAACAGACAGACAGACAAATTTTTTTTTGTTATATTTCTATTTTAAAACGGCTGCTATTTTGATATCTATCACAAATAGACACGTACCTACTTCAATTTTATTTATGTGTATAGATGTATAGCTAGATATATAAATAACCTTTTATAATCAATGATGCGTGAAGATGAAGAACTTAAGAAGGAATTTGATCGCAGTCATAAATATGTGCTGAGTAGTGGCTGAGTGCAGTAATGGTCTTATCCCAAGTAGGTAGATAAGAGGATTGTATTGTTATAAGAATTTTATTACAAGTTCATCCTTTTCATAGATAACTGATAAGGCCACTTCAAGCAACATTATAATTATTTTATTAACTGTGTAGGATAGAATAACCACGAGGTAAATTATTATACTTAACTACTTACCTACTTAAAAAGTTAAATATACTAAGCCACTCAATCTTGTTACAGGTGAAAAAAGACAATAGATAAAGGAGTAGTGTGTAACGTTATTTTTTGAAATCGAAGATTAACACAAATAATAAAATGTCTGGGTCCCCGTATAAAAAAATTGCATGATCTGTTTCAACTCTATCTTACATTTTATCCTGGAAATTAAAGAATTCCCTCAGGAAATAAACTTAGAGGATGCCGGATTGTTGCTTAGGCGCTATTATTTTTAGGGTCTTGCTTTTGTTATTTCGCCTGATGACATCTTAATACTTTCGTTATACGTAATATTTATATTTTGAACTGAAGTTTTTTTTTTATTCGATGACAATTTTCTACTACTATTACTATTGTCCTTGACTGCGATCTCACCTAATGTAAAACCCATTTTACAAGCGACAAATTGATTTATACGGCCGATTTGATATTTACATCGAGGGGAATTTCTTCTTATTTAAGATCACATTTTTTAAGATGACTGACGAAGAACTTAAGTACAAAAATTTAAAAATACCACTTGGACGGCGTGTATTTTTTGTAAATATAAGTAGTGGTAGTTTTAATTTATTTAAGCTATTTATTTAAGTTTTTATTTTGTTATATTTATATTGTAATAATTAATAATGAATAAAAAATCGCATAATTGCCAATATAAAAATATTGTATTTTAAACAGTCAGGTATCTTGATTGTCGAAAATGCAAAGAATAAAAAATAAGGACTTTGGAAACACCAAACAAGTTGTTAAAAGGTCAACACAATGACCGGAAAAATCTTAATCAAAAATTTCGAGTAATGACGGTATTTTTAGCTACCATTGCATGCATCGGTGTCGTATAGATACACGTGCTTGTGTAATGTTTATTTATATAAATAAACAAAGTGTGTGTTTTTAAACTCTTTTGAAAAAGGAAGAGAAGGAATTGTGCTTTTCTACCTATGCAGTACCTATGTATATCGATATCTCCCTGATTTCTAAATCAATTCTCGTGAATCTTTTTACAAAAACTTTGCGGTATGCTCCCGTAAATATTTCGAGTTCCAACTCCTCAATCCTGAGGTTGCAGGGGTACTGCCCACCTAAGCTGTGGGGATTTAGAAACTGTCGATTGTGAATTGAAGAAGTGGTCAAAGTCTGCTAGTCTGACTAATAATATTGAAAAAAAAAAATATTGACCACATCTAAGACCTAAGCGAAGTCGCAAAATTGTTATGACGTCAATATTTTTACGCCCTCGCGGTTCCACTCCACCGCCTATAGCCCGGTCTAGTTTACTAGTAAATACAATACAAGTACAGTAGTACTATTTATATGAATGTTTATCGAGGCCCTGTTACTTACTTGATTAAACTGGGCCGCACCCCTAGTCCGACATTATTACGTTGCTGGCATCTTTGTTTTGAATTGACGAAGTTAATTGCTGTTCACGAATACTTAGGTAGATAGAGTCGCACCTAATGTATGTCGAATAATTTTTATGTAACTGGAGTACAGGACAGTGATATGCAAATTATTTATACTGAAATTCCTGCCTTTTGGTAGATATATCCTTTCAAACGTGCCACTGCATTTATTTCAACATATTTAGAAATAAAAGTGAATTTATCATATCAACTAATACTTAATAACCTATTTACAAATATTCCCATCGGTCACTCACCATTTGAATATTTTTTATCTCATCGGCCGTCGAATCGGCAAAAACTTCCATCTGAAGGTAGTTGGAAAGAAACCGAAGGAACGGTAGGGAAGATGCAACGGGGCAGAAAAGCAGCAACAGATAGGAATGAATCGGCTGAAAAGAGCTTAAAAGCATATCTTCTGCCACAGAATAGAGTACTTACTAACATCAGCTGCGTGGCTGACGCTCACTTTCTGAGCTTTAATTAGGTACTTGATGTAGGTAATAATCCTGTAGGCTATAGATTACCTATTATTAAACGTATGACGTCATAAGCACCAGTAGATCGTTTCGGAGGATTTAAAGAAAAGCGGATGACGTAAACAGCCTCTTTATTGATGACGTACGTATGTTTCGTAAGGTTCATAATTTCAGCTGCGGGATTGTTTAAAAATTTTACTTATAATAGTTTACTTACGACTGAAAGTTATACTCTGTCGGAGGTAATTATCTCCGACAAACTATAATTTAACTGTTTTTAAATTATAATTTAAATTATAATTTAACTTTTTTCATTTTCACTTCATTAATTAATTATGAAAAGATATGGAACATCTATTGGCGCGCCTTGGGGGTAAGACCGACTTATATGCCCAATGCCTATTATGCTGAAAAGGCAAGCGGCATGACGCTCTGTCGTCATATCCGCTTGTTTCACATTTGCGTCCCGTAGGCGGCCATATTTGTTTTTATTCCACTTTGTACTATGTATCTATATAGTTTCCTTATATTACCTATACATATTTCATATTGCACGCTGGTTTAGATAAGTACCTACCTAATTTATGCATGGTAAATTAATAAATCAGACCTGAGTATTGAGTATTGTTTAAAATGCAAACTAGTAACGTACCTATTAGTTAAGTTAGTTCTTACTGGTTTTCATCAGATAAGTATTGTTTTTTTACGAGTAAGTAGGTACCTATAACGTATTTGGTCATTGTTTTTACATAATTATTTTTATTACAAGCCAAACGTGGACTTATGATTAATATTTATATATAACAAACACACATCTTATGTTACAATCGGTAGTTAATTTTGAAATGTTATTTAATCTTTTCAAAGTACCTATATGACAAAAAACTCTTAGAGCATAATCGGTTAAATGTTGTAAGCAAAAAAATATACGTAATCTAAATATATAAAAGGTAAAGGTGACTGACTGACTGACTGACTGACTGACTCACTGACTGACTGACTGACTGACTGACCGACTGACTGACTGATCTATCAACGCACAGCTCTAACCACTGAACCGATCGAGCTGAAATTTGGCATACAGGTAGTAGCCCAGTCATTAAAGCCAAAACCCGAAAGTAATTAGTAACTTGATAAAAATTTTAGGGGGTTTTTAAAGAAGTTAAAATAACTTACCGTGTGATTTTGCAGTGTTGTGGGGTGTACGGAAAGGGTTGAAAAGGGGTGAAAAGGGTGTTTTGTTAATAACATTGCCAAAAAAATTAGTAACACGCTGCAAATTTATAATAAGGTTGTTCTTACCGTTTTGTAACGTTTATTAAATTTGCAGCGTTTTGCAACATACGGAACATTGTTTATTATTAAAAAACAATGAAATTTGTTATTAACAAGGGTAAAAAAAATAGTAACACGCTGCAAATTTATAATTAGGTTGTTCTTACCGTTTTGTAACGTGTATTAAATTTGCAGCGTTTTGCAACATACGGAACATTGTTTATTATTAAAAAACAATGAAATTTGTTAATAACAGGGGTAAAAAAAGTAGTAACACGCTGCAAATTTATAATTAAGCTGTTTTTACTCTTTTATAACGTATATTAAATTTGCAGCGTTTTAGTAATTAACAATGTTCCGTATGTTGCAAAACGCTGCAAATTTAATAAACGTTTGAAAACGGTAAGAACAACGTCATTATAAATTTACACCGAGTTACAAATTTTTTTTACCCCTGTTATTAATAAATTTCATTGTTTTTTTAATAATAAACAATGTTCCGTATGTTGCAAAACGCTGCAAATTTAATACACGTTACAAAACGGTAAGAACAACCTAATTATAAATTTGCAGCGTGTTACTATTTTTTTACCCTTGTTAATAACAAATTTCATTGATTTTTAATAATAAACAATGTTCCGTATGTTGCAAAACGCTGCAAATTTAATAAAAGTTACAAAACGGTAAGAACAACCTTATTATAAATTTGCAGCGTGTTACTAATTTTTTTGGCAATGTTATTAACAAAAAACCCTTTTCACCCCTTTTCAACCCTTTCCGTACACCCCACAACACTGCAAAATCACACGGTAAGTTATTTTACCTTCTTTAAAAACCCCCTAAAATTTTTATCAAGTTACTAATTACTTTCGGGTTTTGGCTTTAATGACTGGGCTATAGCTGTTAGGACGTAGACATCCGCTAAGAAAGGATTTTGGAAAATTTCAACCCCAAGAGGGTTAAATAGGGGGTTAAAAAATCGAACCTAACGTGAGCGAAGCCGCGGGTTAAAGCTAGTCATAAGATATTATTGTATGTTACTCTAGGGGTATTATACTGTCCAGTCGATATGTAGGGTTACCATGCCTTTAAAAATGATTGCAAAAGTCTTTAGATTAATTATAAACTAATAGTTCTTAAGTAGGTATATAAAAAGTAGGTATATTACTCTGATATCTTAACTAACGTAAGTAAAAATGGTGTAGGACA
This sequence comes from Hipparchia sbordonii, assembly GCA_038048805.1. Taxonomy (NCBI): domain Eukaryota; kingdom Metazoa; phylum Arthropoda; class Insecta; order Lepidoptera; family Nymphalidae; genus Hipparchia; species Hipparchia sbordonii. The sequence continues at coordinate 9,925,333 of CM076112.1, forward strand.
TGATCGTATAATATAGAGTCAACTATTTAGGTAGTAGGTATTAGGTATTCTGTGACTATGAGCTTGGTGGTTATAGTAGAGTATAATAATTAGTTATGGCAATTTGTGCTATTACGACTAATTTATTAGTAAATTCACCTTTTTTGAATTGACCGAGGCCTGTGGAAGTCCATGCAAGAGACCTATGTCCATTGTCCAGCAGTGGACGTCTATAAGTTGATAAAGAAGATTAGTAAATTAGGATTTACTCCTAGACGTACAAGCAGTGATAGCCTGTAGTGTTTATGTCTTCGGCCACCTTTATGGTAGGGGTTCGATGCCAGGCATGCCTTTTACTTTTGTCTTGCCTTAATGATGAAGGAAAACGAGGATGAAGGAATGGCGAGGAAACCTGCTCGCTTGAGAGTTCTTTATAATATTCTCAAAGGTGCGAAGTCTGTGAATCCGCACTTGGCCAACATAATATGTATATGTCCTTAAATCCTTCTCATTCCAGAGAAGACCTGTGTCCATAGTGGTTGAGATGAATGAACGAATGAGTAAAGACGTTTAAGCCCCTGCGAGAACGATACCAAGACATTTTGCTAATAAAGCACCACCGCTTGTCTGCATTCAAAAACTCATCAAAATCCTATGAATTAATTGAACAATTTCAGTAAAAAACTTATGACAACGTTCAGGATAGCTGTATTGCCAACCATTTAAGCGAATGATAAGTGACGTGACGTAATACAAAATTACAAACTAACTTGGACTTGAGCGGCGAGACGAATGCTGGGCACTTTTGCGTAGAGGGAAACTAAGTACATTAATTATCTACATAGCCTGAAAACACGAACGGCCAAGTAGAGATCTTCTTCTTTTTCAACTTATAGACGTCCACTCTGGACATAGGTCTCTTGCATTGACCTCCACAGGTCTCGGTCTTGCACCGCCTGAATCCAGCGGCTCCCTGCGACTCGTTTGATGTCGTCGGTCCACACAGTGGGGGGTCTGCCAACACTGCGTTTCCCAGTGCGGGGTCGCCACTCCAGCACCTTGGGAGCTCTTCGAAGTTCCACTTCCACTTCAGTTTCGCGACTCGCTGAGCTATGTGTGTGAAGTGGAGATCATTTGTCCGTAATCCACGTTCGATGCAAGCCATATGGTGAGCGTAGCGTTCCACGAAGCTCGCTTGGACGCTGTCCGAGAAGCAAGGCAGGCTTTCGCGGCGGTTCGATCCGGTTGAATCCGCACCAACATGCCCATCATACCGCGCGACGCCTCGCGTCCACACGAGGCGAATATTAAAAGGCTATCATTTAAAAATAATGCAGAATATACTCTCTATAGAGTACATAACACTATTTTATGACTACAACACAACTACAGCAAGATTAACAAAAAGATGAAAACTAAAAAAAAAATAACTTCAATAAGTTAAACTACTAATTATATTTACATTTTTTTTGTTCTTTACGCAGATTATTATAAAGGTTTCGCTAGGTTTTGCTTTCGGTGAGTTGGTTCGCAACTTTCACGTGCGATAGTGTTTCTGAATGGTAACAAAAAAGCCGGCCAAGAGCGAGTGGGACCCGCACATGTACAACAAACACACAACAACAAATTGTTGGTTGTGAAAAAATGATTATTGCATCCCATATTGCATTGCATATTATTATTACAGCATTACAAATACACATTCTGTGACAAAATCAAGTATCACTAAACCTCCTCTCCATCCGTCTCAAAGTGTCCCAAAGTGTTAGCATCCTTTGGATACGGAACGCTAAAAACCGGCCAAAGGTTACACTATATTTAGCGGTAGATTCAGGTTTTGGAGTTAAAAACTGTCTTTAAAAGATAATTGAATTCCTCCTCGTCAGTTTAGAGTTAGAGAGAAAAGTACGTACACAATACGATGTACGCATGCGTGATTCATTTTTTCTGTGTTCTTAGATTTTGCCCGTGCACGGGACTTCCCCGTTGTCAAACCTTTCACGCAAATCACACACTTTAAAGATCAAACGTTAAGTTCGATATATTAATTTTACCTCCATTTTAAAAATCCTTAGCCGATGCCTACATCACAAGAACTATCTGTAGGTATGTCAAATTTCAACCCGATCCGTCCAGTGGGTTAAGGATTGCATCAGTCAGTCAGTCACTCAGTCAAGTCACCTTTTCCTGACAAATTAGCCTCAATTACCCAGAAGTTTTGTAACTTTAAAACTTTATATTCTCAGACCATAATATTAAAAACCTTCAAAAAATATTGATATGGCTTCCATAATCCATTATGGGCATTTTTGTATTAGAAACACAAACAGTCCTTACCAGTAGTACCTAAATACCTACACAAGATATGGCAGTGTAACAATATTTGTCTTTGCAACTGTTGGCGATAAACCATTATTTTCTATTAAAATTAGGCCGGAAACACATTTTTAAAACGCACTGCGAGTAATGGAATTTAAATGATTACTTTAATTATTGAGTCAAACAAAATAGTAATTTCCACGATCAAATTATATAATTAAGTAATAATATGTTTTTAGCCCTCCGATCTCACCTAGTGATAAGTGACAATGCAGTCTAAGATGGAAGCGAAACTTGGAAGGAACAGGGAAACCATAATCATAATTGATTTCTATTCGGTACCAGAACTTTAAACTCGGTAAATGAAACCCGTACCCCTAAACGGTTTCTACGCGTAATAATGCCGTAACGCTTTAGGCTTTGGAGCCACAATCAAAGCCTAAAACCAGTCCACAATTTAAAAAATATTTTTCCGAAATTCCTATGCAGGGAATCGAATCCAGGGTTTCCAACTCTCTGCGCAGTTGTAACTCTATAGTGGAGGGAGTTAGAAGCTTCACTAGCCCAACTGTTAAAGGTGCGGACTGAAAAAAGAAAGGTCGCAGTTTGGATCCCTAGTCTCTACCCATTGCACTATTGTCGTACCCACTCCTAATTCAAATTTCAAGCTTTCTGCTTACTTTGAGGGGAGAAGAGAATATAAGTGAAGTTCTACTTGGCTTAAACTTAATATTCTTTATTAAAAAAAAAAATCCATTACAACATGGTTAGTTGTTCTAAAGTCTTGTAAGCCTAACTAAGTACTACGGTTTGTTTTGACTTTTGATTTCATACGCGTCGCGCTCTCATATACCTAATCTGGATCATTGAAAGTGTGTTTCCACCTTAGGCAACAGAACGAAACATTTAAAAACCTCACACCTTTTTGAGACAACAGTTAGAACCTTGTGGAAAATACACATTATCATAATTTAAACGATTAGATCAGCGGATAACAAAAACGGTACTGTTCGTGGACATCGCATGTCCATTTTAATACAGCATTTACAGGTGTCATTTATTCAACACTCGTTAGATAAGTCGTGGAAAACTGACAATATACGTCCTTTTACTGAACAACATCATTGTTTAGTAAAAGTACATACGTTTACTGCCTTGTTCCTTTGCACTTACTACTCGAAAGCCTGGTGAGGTCTATGATATAGTATACTAGCTTTTCCCCGCGGCTTCGCTGACGTTAAGTTCGATTTTCCAAACCCCTTATTTACCCCCTTAGGGGTTGAATTTTCAAAAATCCTTCCTTAGCGGATGCCTACGTCGTAATAGCTATCTGTATGCTTTTCAGCTCGATCCGTCCAGTGGTTAGAGCTGTGCGCTGATAGATCAGTCAGTCAGTCAGTCAGTCACTTTTTCCTTTTATATATTTAAAGATGTATAAGGTGAGGTGCCTTATAAGAAGCCTTAATATGGCTCAGTTACACAAGGAGAGTTTCTCGAATGCGAGCGAAATTTTCGGCACTCATACTCTAGCATTGCTTAGCTGATACGAGTTTTGTCATAATGTACACAGATAATGTATAATAATGTAATGTATAATGCGTTCCAACTAAAAATATCGTGGTACTTACTCGTAATCCTATTATTTATTATTTATAATATTATAAATGCGAAAGTTTGTATGTTTATTACTCAATCACGTCACAATGACTGAACCGATTTGGCTGAAATTTTGGCACAGAAATAGATTACAGTCTGGAATAAAACAAAGGCTACTTTTATCCTGAAAAATACGAGGATTCCCGTGGGAATTAAAAACCTGTAACCACGGGTACGGAGTACGCGGGCATCATCTATTTCATCATAATTATTTGAGGGAATAAAAGAGCTATAAAAACTTGCAACTAAGTAACAAAGGAATTCATCAGTTCATTAAAATTACAATTTACGTATTTTTCATTCATAGAAATCCATGATACAACAGAAGGTGAGATTTGGCGGCGTCCCAAAATTACCCACTACTCGACAATACGCGGAGTACATTATTGAAAATATTACGTGTTAACATTACATTTGCATACCACGCTTTTGCATCACCAATAATAGTGGTTCTATTAGTGTTACAGTAGTTGTTAAATTTGGAGCACGCTGGAGTACAGTTTCATCTGAGCACTAGCGTTGCCAGACGTCCCGTATTTCCCGGGACATCCCGTATTTTCGGCATAGTTTAAAATGTCCCGGCGGGACTGACTCTGTCCCGTATTTGAACCGTACCTCGTTTTTCATTATGAAATCGATCTAATTATTCACACACGCAACGTTCGTAAAACGTACTCGTCTCGCTACTAACTTGCACTCGCAGTCCGCATCGACCAATGACAGTGTTAGTGTCAGAATGACAATGTTAAAATTGACTCGATCCTCGGAAAAATATAAAAAGTAATAAAAAATGACACAAAATAATTGTGTTTTTCATTTGTCCCGGGTAAAAAACTGAAATCCCGTATTTTTTTGCTCATTTAACCATTTGTCCCTTATAAGCTGAAAAAAAATCTGGCAACCCTACTGAGCACCCACTTACGTTTATATTTACCCGAACTTCCTTTAAGAAAATATCGGAACACCCATTCCAAACATAATGCGTGTGTAATTTCAAATCTTCAGACGCAGATTTCATTTTTACAGCAGTAGATCAAGTTTAACTGCAGACTTTAGCAATTAGCAAATCTCTGCAATACCAGGAAACCATAGCAATGGAATGAAAAGTATAGAAGCCTTTCATTTCAGTCAAATGTCTGCCATAGAACTGGCAATTTCACTACATTATATTCCGCTCGTCCTCCACGAACCCCTTATGTTCCGCCAGTATTTGCTAGCCTCAACGTCAACACAAATTAATGATCTTCACTTCAAAGTAAGGTAAGTACATAAGTCATAAATGATGAAAGGCTTTAATCAAGATACTGGTGCTTCTAGCAAAGTTTATTACGGTTCGGAGAACTTCCAGTGAAATATAACAACCGGTTTCCGTAGAATGTTTTCATTCATAACTGGACGAATAAAGCCGGAAGCTCATTACTTTCAGTGTGTACATAGAGTTTCCTATCCGGGATTCAAATCCGTAACTTTTCAAAAGATCGCGTAAAATTATTTATCAAGCCACTTGCTGATGCCCGCGACTTCGTCCGCGTGGATTTAGGTTTTAGAATCCCCGCGGGAACTCTTTAATAAATGTCACTCTCCAGGTCCTCAACTAGACCCATGCAAAAAATCACGTCGATCCGTAGCTCTGTTGCAGCGTTAATGAAGGACAAACCAACAAACAAACACACTTTCGCATTTACAATATTAGTAAGGATTATCATCATCATCATCATCAGCAATATCATCGGCTTACTGAGCGCAGGTCTCCTCTCAGAGAAAGGTCCTCCGCGTTGGCCCAATGCGAATTTGCGGACTTCAGTCTTCACACATCTTCGAGAATATTATGGGGAACTTTCAGGTGTGTACCGGTGTAGATTTCCTCACGATGTTTTCCTTAACCATTAAGAATGTGATATTGAATTTCAACTTCGAAAAGTTTGAGGTAGGTATGTGGCCGGGATTGAACCTGCGATCCCGCGAAAGGACACCACAGTCGTAACGACCAGGCTATCGTTGCATTGCTTAAACTTTATCAAGTAGTTTTAATAATGTCACTTTCACATAGATTTTGGATTGGTACTTAATCGCTAGGTGCGCAGAAAGGTGCGCTATATAAAATATAAATTTTAAAATCTAGGTATGCATTTTGATTTCCAGCCTACATTTATCTCACGAAGTTACGGGCGCTTTACTTGTGGTTACGTCGTGTACATGCACATTGCGTAAGTGTGCGTGCGAGCCTGTCGAGCCTGTCAGGAGCCTAGGTGGGAGCGGTCAGGCGCGAGCACGCTCTCGCACCCACTTATATAGATGGGTAAGGCCGTAGATTTTGCCACTTTTTGTAAAAAGAAAATGTCCCTTAACTTGACATGCGTATTAAAAATCGAAGTATTGCGTAAATTGTTATGCAAGTATCCTAATTAGGTTAGGTAGTTCTTAAACTCCTATAGTGCATTCTTAAATTGAATGTATGTCGTATATTTAAAAAAATACAATGACTTAAAACCGACCTTACCTCGAAATTTTGCCCAAAATAAGGTGTCTTTTTGATCCCGTCAAATATTTGGCTCGTTATAACTACATTATTTCTATTTAAAGTCCTAATTTACTATGAATATCTGAAATGTGAATAGATTAAGCAATTACATCCTGGGTTCCATGTATTTAAATATGCGTTTTTAAATGTTTTATCGCAATTCAAAATGTTGTCTCCTTATTTTCACTTATTACGTTACTATTTTGTATGTTACCAAAATTGGGCATCTAAATATTCAATAACTTTAGGGTAGTATTTTATAATGGCTCGTGCCACACTAAAGATTCCGGCAACGAAATAAAAAAAAAGAAACCGCCATTTTCTAGTCTGTGGAATTTTATCAAAGGTGTGCGCGTGTGTTTCGTCAGGAGCTTTTTTTTGTGAATTTTGGTGATTTTAAAGGTAAATAACAGTTTTTATTGCACACATGTATGTGTTATACTAAGCTAAAGTGATTTATAAAAACATGACAATGTGTATTTGACTAAAATCGGCTCGCATTTAGTAATTATTCCTATTTAAAACCTCAAAAATTACGCTTCGACGTTACTTTTATGTGACTTCTATGTTACTGGTAACGTTGATTGTTATTTAGTAACGTTGAAGTGTTGTAAAGCTTAATGTACACATTCTGCCAGGAGCGGATTTTTCAAATAGTTCTTTTAAATAAAGAATGAGTTTAAAAGAAGATGAGTTAATTGAAACTCATCTTCGTAATAATCAGAATAATGTACCTTTATTTGATAAACAGCCAGAGAGTTTTGGTTACTAAATTCCATTGATGATAGTTTAAAAAAATATATTTTTCCTATTACTGAATTCTCTCTCTTATCTCTGAATGATCGGCGATTATAAAAAATGCTATACTTACAAGTTTATTACAAAAATCTCCTCCTTTTTTGAAGTCGGTTAAAATAAGTACGTTATGTAATCAGCCTTACAAACACTGTGTTACTTTCACGTTACTTCTACGTTACCGTAACATAGGAGTGTCTATGTTACTCTATGTTACAAAGTGGCAAAATCTACGGCCTTACCCAGATACGACACATACACAAAAATGAGCCACGCGCCTTCGTGAAATGAAAGAACTATACTTTATATTTATGTGAAGATGTGAAGAAACATCGTTATTTACTAGGTTTTTCAGTCGAGGGATTGTCTAAAAATGATTGGTACAGCGCAGCAGTGTGACGGTCGTGATCTCTTTTGATTGGCCGATACTCTCTCACTATCGGCTAAAATGCATTGTTGCAGCTAGAACACAATCGAGTCTGTAGCGTTGATTGATGCAGCTTTTCTGCAATCGATCAGCAGTAATTGCTCTAGTGGACAACTATTGACGTCAAGGTTTTTTACCACAAACCATTCAAGAAAAATATTAGGTAATACCTAAGTGGTTTTAAAAAGATTAAAATTACTGTAGGTACTTGACTAGTGTATTACTAAGTACTGTAATTTGATTATTTTCAAAGCGTTTGTAACTAGTTGATGCCTGCAACTTCATCGTGGTTAAACAATTTTAACATGGATTTGTAATTTTTCAAAAATCCAGAGGGACTATTTTCATTTTATGGGATAATTCTTCAAAATACCGATTTCAATTGCCATCGGTTTTGTCTCTTAGTTTTCTTTCTATGTACCTATTAAGTATTTCGAATGTTTCGAACTCAGCACTATGATCGAAGTCAGCAGGGCATTCTTTTTGTTAGCTATTAGGTAAATCTACTCATTCCCAAGGGTTTCCATCATTAAAATATTTTTTGACCCTGTAATAAATAAAATTCTTCAAATAGTTTTCATTTTAAAAACTTTACACTTGTGAGATTTATTATAAAAACTTGCACAATTTTATTATGTACTTAGAGGTACAACTGTTGTTACAGCACTAATCTAAGTGTTATAAAATCCTTAATTGTGTATATTATCTTGATAATGAATCTGTTGCTCTGAGGAATATTTATGTTTTAGTTAATACCTAGGTACCTTACCGACTACAATTCACAGTGCATAAACCATGTAGGTATTCTAAAATATATACCATCTGTATGATAATTTATGCTTCAATAGCCCAACGGTTAAAGGTGCGGGCTGAAAACTGAAAGGTCGCAGGTTCGAGCCCGATCAGATGCACTATTGTCATACCTACTCCTAGCACATGCTTTTGCATATTTGGAGTGGAGAGTATAAGTCAAGTTCAGCTTGGCTTAGGTATATTCCTTAAAAAAAATATTAATTATATTAATTATCTATTAAGTCAACTAATTTTATTATTATTAGTATACTTAATTCACCTAAGTGAATTAACTTATGTGTATTAAGTCTATGGCATCAGGTCTACACATTACGTTGCCAAAAATCAAATCGTGAACTTTCAAAAAGCCTCAATAACGCAAATACTTTAAATATTAAAAAAAAATTGAATAGTCTGAACTGCCCCTTACACTCGTTATAATCTCATCATTCAAATTAAATGCAGTATATAGTTAAGCTACTATTAAGTTAGACACGTTTATTGTTAAGTAAGTTAAGATAGATAGATAGATCATTTAAGTACATGACCATCGATGGGGTTGACGTGCCAGCTGGTGAAAATCCTTAAAAAAATAGATAAAAAAGACGTGTGGCACTCGGGGACTGCCGCGGTAAAGCCATTGCACAGTATTTTTTATCAACTCCATCTAGCGGTGAGAGGAGTCCCGTGTCAGATTATTTTCGTTACGGAATTTCTGGATTCGGTCTCCACGCTCAAGGCCCGCGATAGAAGCTATGCAATAGCTTAAAAAAATGCAGTAGGGATCTATCTACATGCTTGTTTAACACTTTATCTACATACCCACTAAGTATAACTACCAGTAGATCGCTATGTCGCGATGTGGAACTGAGGTCCGTCGTGTGCGCATCCCCTTAGCGTTATCTTCGATCAAATCCGCAGATAGCGCGAACAATAATGCTCGAAGACAATAAAGTACGGTCATTTAACAGATTAAAATTTAGCATTCATTTAATTTTAAAACGATGTAACTTACATACTCATAAAATATAGCATACACGAGTAAACCTAGGTACCTACTAGAGATAACTTACCTACTGCTCTTTAGCTTAATTCTATTTAAGTACACATTTATTACTTATCTACTAGTTGATGCACGCGGATTGAGGTTTTTAATTCCCGTGGGAATTCTCTTATTTTCCGAGATAAAAATATGTGTTATGTCAGACTATAATCTATCCCTGTGCAAAATTTCAGCCAAATCGGTTCAGGCATTGCGGCGTGATTGAGTAAGAACCATCCATCCATACCTACATCCAAACTTTCCCATTTAGGTATAATATTAGTAAGATGTGGTTCAAGGTAGAAAATACATGTAAGTATTTGATTTTGTTGCAGATTAAAGACAGAAAACTATGTGGTTGAAGATTACATCCAAAGACATCCGTATTATGATAATTTTCGACAAAGTAAAGGTCTCACATAAAACTATTTTCCGGTAGTCTACAAAGTCGAACCTGTACAATGGCGGACACCAGGTATTTACTGTGTTTTTATTTACGTTTCTCTATCTGTCGTTACATTTTACCGTTGTTAACGATCGGTGCTGTCCGCGATAACGATAACTAACGGTGTTCAAACATGAGGTTAGTGCACAAACTTAAATTCTCTACTATGAAGAGAAATATATGCTCGGATATTTTTTGAGTGATAAAATTGAGTTGAAGTGGCAGAAGAGGGCTAGTCACTTTTTTTTTAAACGATTATTATTAGCCAAGCTGAACTTAACTTATATTCTCCTCTCCCCTCCAAATAAGCGGAAAACTTGTGCTAGGAGTGGTACGAGTTACGACAATATGATAGTACAACGGATGGTGTTCGAGCCTGCAACCTTTCAGTTTTTAGTCCGCACCTTTAACCGTTCTCCGGCTATTAAGGCTTCAATTTGTCTTTTGTCAGATTACCTAAGGTCCTAGAGTGGAGAGCGCGTCTCTGCTAACGGAGTGTATATAGATAGTGCTGTGACATCTGGAAAGTGGCAGACATGGATTAGAGGCGAAAGGATGGGCAACTTTGGCGTTACCTGAAGGATGCTTATGTCCAACAGCGAATGCATTTTGGCTGATGATGATAATAATGATAATTAATCAATCTTAATCTGTTATTAAAATCGCTAGGAGGAGTAAATGTAGGAGAGTATGCAAATCATCATTATTCCTGATATATTTTGTAGTTGAGAGTAAAAAATTGGTGAAATCGGGTCGTTACGTTTTTGATATATGGTCAGTTCTAAATAAATTCAATATGCCTACCTAAATGCTATATTGTTCCTTTTAGATTCATGGTATCCCCCGTGGACACCGAATCGAAGAAGAATGGCATCCACATGGGAGCCAGCATCATCTCCAGACCCCTGCGATCTTCAGTGGAGACGGTTGAGAAGGGGGATCCCACCGCTCAAACGGAGACATGGCTTCACGATGCCGGATGGAGAAGAAAACGCTCCCTGGCGCAGCTTACAAGAGAAGCTCTACCTAGAATGGAGAACTATAGGAATTCTCGGAGAGCCCTCAAAAGGCCGAGCTTGGGAGAGATACATGGAGACCATTTAATTACTGAAGAGGTAAGTTTTTTCAGTGCATTTGACGACTTTTGTTCCGACTTCCGTTTTTCCAACTAACTATAACTTAGGTTATATATAGGAATAGGCATCTTCCAGGCAAGCGCGCAACATCTTAGGCTGCATCTTCACTTACCATCAGTTGAGATCACAGTCAAGCGCTTATCTATATATATTTAAAAAAAGCCCTTGACTGTGATCTCACCCGATGGTATGTGACGATGCAGTCTAAAATAGTAACGGGCTAACTTGCTATACCTACTCCCTTATGGCAGTTTAAACTAAACCTATAGGCACCCCTAATCGGTTTCCACAAACCATCGTACCGGAACGGTAAATCGCTTGGCGGCATGTCTCCGATCGTAGGGTGTGGGAGCTCGTCATGGCAAAGGGTGGCACCGGGTATGTAATAATTATATTAAATTTCCAAAAAACACAGTATTTAGCAAAGTGTTCTGGGTATGGAAGTCATTTGCGAATAAGTAATAGGTATCCATTAGGTAATTACATGGTAAATGTTTCCCATAGTTAACAGGTATTAAAGTATCGTTAAGCGTAAGCTGCCTTAGTGGGAAAATTTATTTAAAAATCCTGACAGATTTAACATTGAAAGAATAATTTTTGCATACTTAGTACTTTAACGTCGACTACCAAAATTTTGTTCTCGTAATCAGCCATAGAAAAAACATGTACCTATTAGAACTATTAGATGGTGTTTTGTGAATAGATAAGCCATAAAACCTACACCATCATTTTTTTTTATTCGATGACAAGATAGCCCTGCGATCTCACTTGATGGTAAGTGACGATGCAGTACCCCTGTCATACCCCTAATCGGCTTCTACACGCCATCGTGCCGGAACGCTAAATCGCTTGGCGGCACGTTTTTGACGGTAGGGTGGTAACTAACCACGGCCAAAGCCTCCCACCAGACCAGACCAGAGACAATTTAGAAATTATAAAGTCCTAAATTGCCCCCGTCGGGAATCGAACCCGAGACCTCCCAGTTATAAGACCACAGCACTCACCACTGCGCCAAGGAGGTCGTCATGAAACATAGTTCACCAGCTTAGCTTACGATAGCTATGAGAATTTCGACAGTATGCAAAGAGACAGTAGATGAATTTTTATTTTCTCATAGATTAGGAAAAAATGCTTTTTCTTTTAGTGCGTTATCCAAAGTGATGGGGGAAATACATAATTTTCATTTTCATTAGATACTTACCTACTGTAGCCAGTCGTCACAAGCGGCGGAAGCGTTTACGGGGAATGCGTTATTTTCTCGATTACTCAGCGTACGAGAAGCCGACGGCAACTGGTTTGAACCGCCGTCAGCCACTTCCAACAGCCCAGTCGCCAGGGCTCCCAGCTCGACTGCCTTATCTCTGCAAAATCTCCACTGAACAGCTTACAAATGTTACATATTGATTCTAATATAGACTGATAGTGTTGCGCCTACTCTACATAATACACTAGTAAATAGCTTATTACTTCGAACAGTATTTGTATTGCTTTTAATTGGTGAAGGTTTAAAGATGAGGGATCTTTACTGTGGGATACATCTGTGTTACGTTAATTGCAATTGAAACGAATCATAACTGCAAAATTCAGCTTGCAAGGCAAATGCAGTTCGTCTGTATAGACATAAGTGTTTAAATAAGAGACCGAAAATCAATCCAGTTAATTAATCGGCATGGCATTACCTACTGCCAAGAGGTAAATCACGCGGGATTTAAAAGGAAAATCTCATTTTTTGATTCAAGGTAGATAAGATCTCTGACTACTGTTCAAAGACTTCGTTTATCTTTTTTGATAGAAATCTTGGAAATATTTAACCTGACCTACAATGAACATGATTCACGTGACGTGAATGATGTAAAATTACTCGACGCAAGCAAGGAAAAAAACTCAAGGAAAAACGAAAATCTTTTGCTATAATCTGCCAAACCAGAAAAAATCTGTATACCTAGTACAAAGTGCCGTATTGCGTTGTTCCTGTATTTATATTATAACTGGAAAACTGGTAGTGTGCTCCTATAAAGAATTTCCATAATCACGAAATTCTGCAAAGTAACGCCTGCTAGTATTCAATATCGTCAGAACCTTCTCTTCTCTTATCTTCTTGTTGTTCTTCTCTTATCACTCTTGGCAGAGCGATCGTGGTCTTCAGGAAGTGATTTCCCAGAACCAGTTATAGTCTTTCAATAGCCTGAGAGAACAGTTTTATTATAAGCACTCAAAAATTTTAAATAGGCCGCTGAAACTTCAAGTGTTTTACTGATATATCGATAAACATACAAAACTCTAAAGCTTTTATATGCTTCCACGTGTTTTCAACAAGTAGGTATACCTATTGCTTATACAATAGGTATTTGATGAAAACACATGGAAGTTTGTCATACCGAGAATGTGGTATGCGAACAATTTTAAGGTTGAAAATAATAAATCTTGGTCATGAAAAGAAAGCACAAAAGAAAAAACAATAAGTACTAATTATTTATAAGTAGCCAGGTAAGTGGTAAGTATTCTCTAATCTAATGATTTTGGAAAACATGCTAGGGAAAGAGCAATCACGAAAGAAAGAAAGAAAGAAAGAAAGAAAGAAAGAAAGAAAGAAAACTTGAGAAGATTTAAGAAAATTGTAGTTAACCCGTGTGATAATAAGCATAACAAATTAATCGCTAAATGAACAATAAAACAACGAGATATTGTAGATTATAATAAACAAAGTTAAAATAACGTGAAGCCGTCAGAGTATTTATAAACCATTTAATAAAGGGTTCTTTCATTGAATGATCTTAGGAAATGGAATGTGAATGCAGCATAAATATTTGCAAGGTTGGCGGATCTGCCGAAAATATATTTTAATGTAAACCATCTTTCATTTCTATACGTACAGTAGATAATATTACCGCAGTAAGGAATACCAGATATTCATAATATAAGCAGTTTGATAAAACTCTACTGGTACATTCCAGACTTGTCTATAGACCTTACGATATAAGAAATAGGGTAGACCCTAAAAAGGATTAGGGTTTATGGTAATTAATAATACTTACTAGGTACTGTATGGTAGTGTAAATTACCATTAAAGGAATATGTAATAGCAATTTACATATGTTTTCACGAACCCTACTGACAATAGTAAGTAGCGACACAGTTAAACTAACCTTCTGGAACCTAAATATGGTAGTTAAAGTCACAAATGATAATAATTTTTACGAGGCAAATCGCCACGCAATGTACAATGTCGCCTTTATTATAAGTACCTACAGTGATTATTGTTGTTCACAGTTCGACTGCCGATTGTTAAAATAGTTAACGTGCTAACCGGGAATTGTTAGATGTTTCATAATTTATCAATAAATGGTTATGAATGAAATGGGTATAAACTGCGGAACTTAAAAGTGGAACTAATAAGCTAGTCTAGAATTAGGAGTAGATTTGAAAATTATACAACTTAGTGGAAATCCATAAACAAGTAATAAGATATAGATACATAGATCTTCTGTTCGCAACAAACTCTTTTAAAATTAGAAACGGATAGTTTTTGTATCCATCTTGCCACGGTCTTTGTTTATTCAAAAGATATTACAAATATCACTTTAAGAAGACCGCTCCGACATTTGCAGCTTAGAACTTTGAAATTTTGTTGTACTTACTATATATTTATTAGGAAGTAAGTAAGCACTTCCTAATACATCAAAATTAATCATTTAAGTAATAGACCACTGTGATCTCACATTTAACGGCACACGTTCACAGTTACACAATCTGTTGACATCACATCCACAATTACCACAAAATAATGACCACGAGTAATAAATCGATAATAATAATAGAACTAAGTAGTCTGGTGCAGCATTGCAAAGAAAAATCTATTGGATAGAGTCAGGCGTTACTTTGCGGAAGTTCATGATTAACAAAAAAATGTTAGAGTTATTTTGCTGTAATCCGCCAACAAAAAAAAATCTGTATGGTCAAACATGCAGTTATAAGCTAAGCACCGCTTACCTCCCCAACCAAGCAATAAAGCAAAGTTCCCGAGCAAGCAATGCCAAAAAAAAAAAAAAGTCTTAAAGTCTTAAAGTCTTGTGTGGTGGTGCATGTGAGTGGTGGTGGCATTGCTTGCTTGGGAACTTTGCTTTATTGCTTGGTTGGGGAGGTAAGCGGTGCTTAGCTTATAACTGCATGTTTGACCATACAGATTTTTTTCTGTTGGCGGATTACAGCAAAATAACTCTAACATTTTTTTGTTAAGAAAAATCTAATCTAATTTATACGATATTTGAATTTAAAACAAATGCAAAGATTTCCATAGCAAATTCTCTATCAAATTCCTGGATTACAATATTTAACATGCTACTACGAATATTTTTTACTTAGGTTTGTTTAATATTTAATAGCTCAGACTCTATGAGCTGATTTGTCGTTGAGGTCGTTTGTAGATCCCATCCTTTACCAAGTTATCTGATGTCATCTTCATTTCTTTTCTCTTGACGATGACTATACTGACGTGATTATGTCGTTCTTCGGATGAAAATACTACTAAAGCTTTTTCTACTTTATATCCAGCCTCGCTTAAGTATACTAGTAACAGGGATTTCCTTATGATCATGTAGAGAAGCACCGAAAAGGTTTTCAGCTTGTTATTTTATGTATGTTTCATTCCAAAGACTTCACCTAAGTAATTGAAAAAGTGATAAACGCATGAACGCACGAGTTCCGATTTCCATTCATAAGTGAATAATGATCATAAAGCCAGTGTCTCACAAAAACACAGTAACAATGAGGTGATTATCTCCGTGGCGTATGATGGAGCTCGTTAGATCGTAGACTGATGGTTGATGGACACCAGCTGTGATTTTCACGGTGACACCGGCTGTATTGTTTACACCTGTAATAAAATAATGGAAACTTGAAGGGAACTATATGACACCTGCATAGAGTTAGTTTGCAACTATGTTGTATTTTGTGATTCACTTTTGTGTTTCCTGTTGTCCAAAAGTCATTTTAACATCATCTTTAATGATGTTTTAAAGACCAACTTTAACGTCTATATAAGAAGCAATTTATTAAGAACTAGAACCCATAAAAATTCTGGATCATTAATTTTTAGTTTTTGTTTCAGGATGAGAAACAAAACGAAAGAGAGACAAAATCTCCAACACCAGCAGCTGTGGGGATCAAATTAGGATGGATTCAAGTAAGATAGCTTACAATTATAAAAATAAATGTTTTTCTAGTTTTTTATTGTTTCGTTTATTATTAGCAGCATTAGCTAAGTATACTACCATAAAACAATCTAATTCTGTCGTTGATAAACCCTCACGGTGCTAGCGCTGTTCTCAGCTGGGTATCTTCCTTTTATTAAGTGCCTGAAGTATTGCAGGGCGTGCTGATACCATGTCTGCTGAACATCTGGGGCGTGATGCTGTTCCTGCGCATCTCGTGGGTGGTGGGGCAGGCTGGCATCGGCCTCACGCTCGTCATCATCGGCATCTCTGCCGTCGTCTGCGTCATCACCACGCTTTCCATGAGCGCGATATGCACCAACGGAGAAGTCAAAGGAGGTAGGTTACATTTTAGACAATACATAGCTCGAAGAAGAAAATTAAAGAACAACTTGATTATCTAGCTTATGAAGTTGTTACAGACTGTGGTCATTTTTTTTTTTGTTTTTTATTATTCGATGACAAGATAGCCCTTGACTGCGATTTCACCTGATGGTAAGTGACAATGCAGTCTAAAATGGTAGCAGCCTAACTTGGTAGGGGTATAGCAGTGTAAATTCAACCCATACCCCTAATCGGTTTCTACACGCTATCGTGCCGGAACGCTAAATAGCTTGGCGGCACGTCTTTGACTGTAGGGTGGTAACTAGCTACGGCCAAAACCTCCCACCAGACCAGACCAGAGACAATTTAGAAATTATAACTTCCTAAATTGCCCCCGCCGGGAATCGAACCCGAGACCTCCCAGTTATAAGACCACAGCGGTCACCACTGCGCCAGGGAGGTCGTCAAATGAGGGAGGAGGTCATTCAAGAATTGTTTTTGTTCCAGGCGGTATCTACTACATAATATCAAGATCTCTCGGTCCAGAATTCGGCGCATCTGTGGGCATAATCTTCGCGTTCGCAAACGCGGTAGCGGCCAGTATGAACACAATCGGCTTCTGCGACTCCCTGAATGACCTGCTGAAGACACAAGGGACATACATTATTGACAACAGTGTCAACGATGTGAGGATCGTCGGCACAGTGGCGTTGATTGTGATGTGTGTTATTTGTGCGATAGGCATGGACTGGGAAAGTAAGGCTCAGGTGAGTTTATCAGATTCATTTCAGTTCTACTATAGGCGCCCTCATAGATTGACTGTACGTAACAATAATCTGGAATGACTGTAGTCGTCTGAAGGGGCTCGATAGGACTCTCGATTCCTTGAATGGAGACGAACTTACAAATATTAATGACAACAATTACAATTATATGAGCTCAATGGCACAGATTAACGTACCTATCAGTTATTTATATTTTGTACTATTATAGCTGATGAGTTTTAACTCTGACAGATTTCAGTCTGCGCCGCGAATGATTTACTTGGCATTACAAACCACTAGGGCATATCGTGACTGCTGTAGCAATCTACCTACATAACAATTATTACGAGTAATTTAATCTACTGGAGGTGAAATAAAAGGATATTACTTACATCACTATGTTTTGCAGTTTGTTTTTCGAATTCATTGTTTGAATAAAATATCAATAAAAATTAAATTGAAATAAAATAAAAAAAGCCTTTTATTTCTTACCACAATAAAAGCTTACGTTAATTAATATATTGTAGAGTTACAGTTTATTTTAAGAACGATAAATAATCCTTTTCGAGTATTGGCCTCCCCCACAACTTTGTAGTTTCCTTAGTGTTATTTTTTTTTGACCCAATCCCTATCAGCCTGCAGATACCGTCTGCCCGTTTGAGTCAGATTCTTTGTTGTAATTCTTCTTCTTCTTCTTCATCAACTAATGGACGTCCACTGCTGGACATAAGTCTCCTGCATGGACCTCCACAAGCCTCGGTCTTGCGCCGCCTGAATCCAGCGGCTCCCGTTTGTCAGTTTGTTGTAATTATATTCCAGTATCTCAGGAATCTTTAATATGAGTTATTGTAATGGACAAAAATATCAATAAAATCGATCTTAAAATAAGAAGGCGTCAGGACGAGGTCACTCTTCGTACCTACTTAATGCTGGCCACACCCAGAGCGCTATCGATTTCGTTTGGTACTCGTAGGTAGGTAAATACGGATGTTTGTTATGAGGGGTTCAAAGGTACACGAATTTACCCTGATGTACAAGGTCAATAACGACAAATATTTTGTTACAATTTATACGTACAGGATGGTGTGACAACATCAACAGATCAATGAGCCCTAGATGTATGCAATTTACGCGCTAGAATATTATCAGCAGCGATAGCCTTGTAAGCGGCGGTAACTAAGTGGTAAAGAATTCTGCCTCCATTCGGGGTTCCGGAGTTCGATTCTCTGACTTTTCGAAGTTTCGTCCATTTTATTATGAATAAAATTACAAGCAATCAAATTTCCCTTGCTTGAACGGTGCAGAAACCCTGCATGCCTAAGAGTTCTCTATAATATTCTCAAAGGTGTGTGAAGTCTTGACTAACGTTAGCGCACTAAGATCTAATCCTTCTCAAATGTATTGATAGGTTGAGATCAATGTATTGAGTATAACTGTATTTGGTCACTTAATAATGGTAGACTTTCTTTTGATTCCGAATTACAACACATACAACCATCACCAAAAAGCGTTCTTTTTTCCTTTTGCCATCCACATCGACCAATAACATTGATCGTTGCTGTACTTAACAACACTGTTGTTAAATAAGATTTAGGGACGTACTATGCCAAAAACTTCACTCACTGTACAAAATCTCTCTTTTTGTACAGAATTTCCTGGTTGCAATAATCGTGGGCGCAATGGTGGATTTCATCGTCGGCACCTTAATGGGTCCAAAGGACTTAGACGAAGTTGCACATGGATTTGTGGGACTATCTAGTAAGTAAGGCTTTGATCTTTTTGATTAAAAAACTACAAACATTTATTGAGTAAGTAAGTAATAATAGTTCTTGGAAGACATATGAAAGTGGATGGATTAATAAAGGAGTGGACCAGACATAGTTACTCTGAATTGAAGAAGTTGGCACAGGAGCGAAAAGTTCACGAACTGACTGCCGAACTTCAAATTGAAGATGGCACCCAATGATGATGAATAATAGTAGCATGGGAGAAGCATTTGGCTCCAAGTACCTATTAGGCATTGGGGTCGCAAGGTGCTGGAATGTCGACCCCACAACGGAAGATTCATCGTTTTTAGACCCATAATAGGTGGACGGGTGATCTCAAGAAAGTTGCTGGCAGCCATTAAAAATGCAGCCGTCACAGGATCTTGTTCTGTAGTATCTCACGAGATCTACCTATGTATGTCTCTAAGCGGTGGATGGTTGATGATGGTGAAGTAGTAAACTTAAATCTATTTTGCAGCGGACACGTATGCTGCTAATTTTGGGACAGACTTCCGGATAAGTGAAGGAATACAACAAGATTTCTTCAGCGTCTTCGCGATATACTTTCCCTCAGTCACCGGCATTCAAGCTGGTGCCAATATCTCTGGAGATCTAAAGGTAAGACATTACTAAACTAAAATAGCCTTACATGATAAAATTTTCGGGTAAGAACCTACCTCAATATATGTAATCTGAAAAAATAGTAGCGTTTGAAAATTACATAGAAGTAATAAGTTAAAAATAGGTGAAGTAGACCAAATAATATTTTGACTTTTTTAAGATCATCAGAAAACATTTGCCAATACCTATCTATAGATAATATTATGAGAAAGAGCAATATTGGATAGACCTTTAATAAAATCCTAAAGCTTGCGTGTTCTGCTTGATAAGCTGTAATTTCAACTGTTTTCGACATTTTGAGTTCTTGTTCCACTGTCATATTATTTGAACTGCTCATGAACTCGCGCTCTTTATCTTTTAAATCTTAATGTGCGGAAGGGAGACATTATTTAGCTGTAATTTCCATTATTTTCGACATTTTGAGTTCTTGTTCGACTATCATATTATACAAACTGCTCCCGGACTCACTCCTTAGTCCGAGATGTCCACTTCCCGTTCCACGAAGTTAGCACAAATATTGACACGAGAAGCGGAAGGGAGGCACGGCAAGGTGCGGGTTAATTCAGGCGCCCCCGCTAACAACGTCACGGCCAAGGGAACGGTCAACGCGTTCCTTTTCCTTTAGGTACATGCGCTACATATTTCACCTGCGTTCATAATATTATCTTATGTGCAGAACGTAACAAATTCCAAAAACGCGTCAATATTATTCCCCTCATCATTACTTATATAATTATGTAATAATAAATGCAAAAGTGTGTTTGTTTGTTGGTTTGACCTTTAAATTAAGCAGCTACAGAGCAACGGATCGACGTGATTTTTGCATGGATATAATTGAGGACTTGGAAAGTGACAAGCTACCTTTTATCCCGGTAGAACATACATGTTTCGACGATTTTTTTAAACTTATTAAATCTACGAATCCCGCTTGACCTACCTATATACCTAGGTATGACTCCACGGCAGTAAATAATAATAGGTGTTTCTCATTGTTTATTTCATACTTAGACGTTATTAGGTAACTGTATCAGCACCTAGTTTCTAATTTAGGCGATCTAACAAGAATCTATTACGGTTGTTCATTTCGATTGTTTGGTATAGTGTTGCTACACGTGCAGTGGGAATTTGACGTTGTTGGAGGCGCGCTTTACATTCAACGACAAAATTGAGTCACGACGCCATCCTATTAATTCTATTATAATTTAAACTGTCAAAGTTTGGATGTATGGATGGATGGATAGGTGGATGGATGTTTGTTACTCAATCACGCCGCAACGACAGAACCGATTTAGCTGAAAGACACAGAGATAGATTATAGTCGGGAATAACACAGGGTACTTTTTATCCGGGAAAATAAGAGAATTCCCGCGGGAATTAAAACCTTAATCCACGCGAGCGAAGTCGCGAGCATCAACTAGTAATTTATACAGATAAATCGACTCATCCCCACTAGTAGTAATAGTAGTAGTAGTACCTACATCCTAGGTACAATTGATTAGTTCAACCAGTAAAATCATGTCCATACCAGAAAAACTGCATCAAGTTTGAACGCTGCATGCGGTAAAGCGGTAGCCAATATGGTCAAGACTTTGGACTTCAATTCGGGGATCTAGGGTTCGATCCCAAGCACTCATCTCTGACGTTGGAGGATGCTTTAACGGTGAAGCGAAACATAGTGAGGAAACCTGTCGCCGAGTGCCTATGTACCTGTCCCTGGGTGTGTCTAGACTTTAGGCACCCGGTGAATATCTAAGTTGTTCTAGTACGTCACCAACTACTTGCAACACACAATCCAATTCTCTAATTACTAATACAGTTAGTGACGTCATCTTCTAGCCTTTCGCGGCAGGCAATAGACATTCCGAACGCTTGAGAATTCTCGATAAACTTCTCATAGAAGTGTGAAGTCTACCAATCCGCATTGGCCAGCGTGGTCAACTGTGGCCTAATTCGAGACTCATTCAAAAGGTGACCTGTGCTCAGTAATGGGTCAGTGATGGGATGAGAAGGTGATGATGATGTATTGAAAGTCAACTTGGGATGATAACATTATTCCGCATAAAGACAATGGAGTAGAGGATTTGCACACAAAACACCTCACATTTAACGAAGTAAGGAAATCGTTCTCGTGTCGTTGTCGTCCGGTATTGGTTATGACCTTTCCAAGTCCCAAAAAGAAATTAACTTCGTTTTGCTTCGTTAGGTATACACTAAAATTAGGAATTCATAAATTAAATAAATATGTCAAAGTAGAATATTCTTGAAGGATATAAGAATATTCGATTAATGCTAATGTAGAGTCAAGCAAGTAGGTTAACGTTCTGAGAGGTATTTGATCTGAGATTATGGACAGCATCCATGTTTGCGAAATGCAAATCAAGCAAATCGAATGAAATGCGAAATAATGGCGATGTCAAATTCGTTAACCTCCGAAATTTCGGGAACTTTATTACCAAGTTGATCGCGCTTGGAATCAATTGAAGGCCTTTATTGATGTGTCATGGCTATTTTCATGGAATTGCCTCTGTACTGAGTAAACATACCTAGTACTTACTACCTATATCACAAAAAACGTCTGGAATCTTTTCTCTTGAGTCATACTTTTCTTTGTGCTCTGGTTTTCTTGAATTCTTGTGAGTTGTCGTTTACATAATATTGTCACCCTCATCATCATCAACAACAACCCATTAACGAGTCACTACTGTGCGCTGATCTCTCAGAGAAGGGTTAGGCCATAGTCTACCACGCTGGCCTAATACGAGTTGGCGGACTTCACACACCTTCGAGAATATTATGGAGAACAAGAGTTCTCCATAATATTCTCGAAGGTGTGTGAAGGCGTGTGCAGGTTTTCCTCATGATGTTTTCCTTCACCGTTGAAGCATGTGATATTTAAATGTTTAAATGCACATATCTCTGAAAAGTCATAGTTAATCTCCTTCGATCCCTCGAATAGGAGATTACAGTTCTAAACACTTGGCTGATTACTACTTACATACTTTCGAAAGCCATTGTAAAAGTTTATTTGAATAAAAAATTATTCTATTCCATTCAACACTGTCGTAGTAACTAGTAACTAAATACCTATAGCTATACGCTATGTACCCCGCCCGTTGCCACTTCAGCTTCGCGTCTCGTTGAGCCATTGGTAACTCCTACGGATCTCCTCAATTGGATTTCATCTCTGATTTATTTTCCGACTTTACCATTACTAAGTTCTAGTCATATTTATGAAAATATACCTGCTGTTTATTACAACAGAATAAACAAAAGTAAGTTGTTCAAATACGAAACACGATATTGGCTCGTGCAAAAGTGTTCCAGGAACGAAAATGACTGGGATTGTGATTGATGCACAGATTTACTACTAGCGAGGAGTGAGTCTCGAGGTAAATAGCTGACTCACAATTTTATTATAACCACATTTGATCTACTTTATATAAATACCCAATGCAAAGCCAAATGCCCATTTGTACACCAGATTTTGAAATGTGTTTAAATCTGCTGAATTTTTCCTACGTGTATTAAGTTGTATAATTAAAATGTAAATAAAACTTATAGCTAAACTAACTTAATTACTATATAAATCATGTCCGCGTGGAATGGTGCCAAGAATATTGGCTGCATTTCTGCGCTGAACAGCCAGGGTGATCCTTTGCGCAAAAAAGGCCAGCCCTTGTCACCAGATATTTGATGCGATACATTGTAATTTATATTTGCGAGCGAGGCTACATTACATTGTAATGCATCCTTCTTGTGGGCAACTGGATGCAAACTCAATTAAACAGTTAACCAACGCAATCGATTCATATGCATTACAAGATTTACAAGGATCTCTGTTCTCTCCTTATTAAAATTATACACAATCAACTATTTCCATTTAGGATCCAGCCTCAGCAATTCCCAAGGGGACTCTTCTAGCCTTGCTGATATCCGTAATCAGCTACGCCCTCATGGTGCTGTTCGCCGGCGGGGCAGCCCTGAGACAAGCCAGCGGGAACCTTACTGACCTTGTGCTGGCAAACGGAACCCTTCTGGATTACAGCGGTGTCTCCCATTGCAGCAATACCACTGAGGGCTGCAAATTCGGGCTTCATAACAGCTATTCTGTAAGTACGCTTCTAAAGTAATATTTTCAATACATTGAGAAAGTTTGTAATAATTCAGAAAACTTTGCGTCAATATCAGTTTAATTTTGAGTGGAACTTTCTATTAATTTTGGTTATGAATGTTCAACTACTTCAGGAAGGCCAGGAGGACTTTCGAAAAGAAATAAAAATAAGCAGTAAGGTAAATTAACTAACTAAATTAGACAAATGACTTTTTCAAAATCGCAGGAAGTAATAAATCACAGAGATAAATGCAGTCGTATTAGGTATTTTCTTTCTGGTAAAGATGACCTCTAAACTGGTTTTCCTGGTGAGCCAGAGTTACACTTGAGTGATTTTAACCACTATCGCAACTCCAGTACACTAGATAATAAAGACCTAATTATATCACCAAAATGGTACTAGAAGGCCTAATATATGTAATCGTTTGGTACTTGAAGGTGATGCAGCTCATGTCTGCATGGGGTCCCTTCATCTACGCCGGGTGCTGGGCGGCGACGCTGTCCACGGCGCTGACCAACCTGCTGTCGGTGCCGCGGCTGATCCAGGCGCTGGGCCGCGACCGCATCTACCCCGGCCTCATCTTCTTCTCCAAGCCCTACGGCCGCCACGGGGAGCCCTACCGCGGATACGTGCTCACTTTCTTCGTCTCTCTCATATTTTTGCTAATTGGTAATAATAAATAAATAATTAGTAGTTCTCCCGCTACTATCTCTTTTATCTATACCTATTACCTCTTATACTTCTATCTTTTATTTATCCGTAAATGTTTTGGTCGTTTGTGAATTAAAGAAGCAGACGTGTGTGATGGGAGGCTTTAGTCGTGGCTAGTTACCACCCTACCAAGCGATTTAGCGTTCCGGCACGATGGCGAGTAGAAACCGATTAGGGATATAGGTTGAATTTACACTGCCATACCTCTTTCAAGTTAGCCCGCTACCACCTTAGACAGCATCGTCACTTACCATCAGGTGAGATCGCAGTCAAGGACTATCTTGTCATCGGATTAAAAAAAAATGTTGCGGGCGTTCGCTATTACTAAATAATAATGTATGGTATTGTCACAGCCGAGTTAAACACAATCGCGCCTCTGATCTCCAACTTCTACCTGGCGTCGTACGCCCTCATCAACTACTGCACCTTCCATGCAGCCCTCGTGCGCCCGCTCGGCTGGAGACCTACTTTCAGGGTAAGAATAGAATAGAATAGAACAACTTTTCATTCAAATAAACTTTTACAAAGTACTTTCGAATCGTCAAATGAATCTACCACTGGTTCGGAATACGGTTCCTGTTAAGTACAACCATTTCTTTATTATTATAGGGATCGCAAACCATCATCACCTGAGCAGCAGCTGTGGAAAATACAAGTGTTAGAGTCCACCCTAAAAATGTTGCCTACCCTTTTTTTTTTTTAAAAAAAAAAGAATATTAGCCATGTTGAAGTTGACTAATATTCTCCTATCCCCTCCAAATAAGCGGAAAGCTTGTGCTAGGAGTGGGTACGACAATGGCCCAACGGGTGGGATTCGAACCTGGGACCTTTCAGTTTTGGGTCCGCACCTTTAACTGTTGGGCGATTGCGACTTCAAAGGTTTGGAGATTAAGTACCTATTCCGTTTTGTGATAGCGTTGGTAGGATTGGAGTAGAATGTTGCTCTCACAGTTGCTCTCATCTGATCTGAATGAATTTATTAATCTCAAATCCCTAAATGCCATGCCACTACAGTTTGCCCTTCAAACTTCATGAATTGTCTGTTTATTGTTCTTTCAGTTCTATAACGTATGGTTGTCGCTGGTCGGGTTTCTTCTGTGCGTTGCCATCATGCTGCTGATCAGCTGGCAAACCTCCTTAGTCACGTTCGCGATCTTCTTTACGCTGTACTTAATCGTGCACTACAGGAAACCTGGTAAATTTTTTTTTTAAATAATTAATTACGATAGCGTTTCCGCGTATCCATTTCAGTTTCCGTTTCCGTTTGTTCCGTTACAGTTTTTGCATTCGTTTCCGTTTCAGTTTCCATATCCGTTACTGGTTAAACCTTAACTGTTTCTATAAGCGTTTAGATTTCGTATCCGTTACCGTGTACGTTTCTGTTACGTTACCGTTCTAGTTTCAGTTTGTAAAAAAATTAAAATTATTACTCATAGTTAACTAAACATATTAGAGTATACTGGGTAAAGATGCCTTAGGATCTACCTTACTTTAAAGTTAAACCTTGTTGAAACATTGTAAAGTAGTCACTTCGTATAGTTTTTGCCAAAATACCTATCATGCACTTAGAAACCAGAATAGTTGCGGATCGAGCCACAATCCGCAAAGCTATAAATTATTGCACTATTTTCGTATTATTAACTCGCTTCTATTTTCCTCGCATTATGTTATGATCCGCGTTAACGTATTGACGTATCCTACGAGTACTAATAAGTTTATTACTATGTTCCTATGCGACAATACACTCGGTGTTTTCTTTATATAGTTAGATCTACTAATCTTTGCCCACAGCTTCGTTCACGTTAAGTTCAATTGTTCAGTACCACCATTTCTAGGAGATGAATTTTCAAAAATACTTTCTTAGCGTATGCCTATTGTAAGCAAATGGAGTAAGCTCCATAATAGCTTCTGTGTGTCCAGCCCGATCTATCCAGTGGTTTGAGGCTTGAGCTGTACGTTGATAGATCAATCACCTTTTCCTTTTATATATTTAGACATATAAATATTTTAAGACCGTAAATCGTGCATTAGAATTTTACGATAATAATAAACAATTTTATGAGATACAGATATTCGAGTTCATGCAAATTGACTTCATATATAAAATGTAAAAGAATACGTCTACACTGTAATAGTACGATCAACCTACATGGTAGGCTGCCACTCTTTCGCTGCTGACTAAAATGTACAGTTGCAATGAGAATACCTTCAATTCCCCCAATCAAACTTGGATGCTAAAGGGACAGGACCCGTAGCCCCTCCAACCTCGCGGTTATATTGGCCGAACCTTAGGAAAGCATCCGGTAGGTAGGTACTTGGCGTGTTTCCCGGGGCGCCTTCTTGACTCCCTACAAATCATCTCTCTAATCCTCCATGCCCCTGTCGTCTTTCTCCCCTTTCTGAGACAGACGTTCACAACACAAACGAGCACCCCCGCGTGCCCAGAGGTCCGGATCCAATATCACATGCTAAAGGTGACAGATTGTATGCTCATTTCCCTTGTTTTAGATGTTAATTGGGGAAGCAGTACCCAAGCACAAATATATAAGACAGCGCTGTCCAGTGCCCACAACTTGGCCAGGACTGGTGAACACGTGAAGAACTACTGGCCTCAGCTGCTAGTCCTGGCTGGGAAGCCTCAGGACAGGCCAGCTCTCGTGGACCTGGGGAGTCTCATCACCAAGTCTGGATCGCTGATGATTGTAGGAGATATCTCACAAGTATGTAGACTGTAGTTAATGGACTGCAGCTCCTTCATTCTTAAATGCAATGAATATCGATAGCATTGTATCTTTAAGTACCTTTCAATATCAGGTTGAATAGGTACGTTTATGTACATCCTATCCTACTATAATATTATAAATGCAAAAGTGTGTTTGTTTATTGGTTTGTCCTTTAATCAAGCCAGAATAGAGCCATAGATCCTGATTTTTTGCATAGGTATAGTTGAGGACCTGGAGAGTGACATAGGCTACTTTTTAAACCCGGAAAATTAAAGAGTTTCCGCAGGCATCAAAGCTGATTTGTTATTTAAAATAACTTTATTAAAGTCATATTTGTAAAAGCTCTAAGAGCACGAAACTTTGGTTAGAAGATGTGAGGTAAAAAAAATAACAACTTTCTCTATCACCCGCTGAGCGACCCTGATCCTTCTTATAATGCACATTTTTGGCGTCCATAAGACCACGACAATAAGTTGATTTTCCACAAAAGCTACAAATATAAAGGCTACAGATAAGGTAGTCAGTAAAACTCTACCGTCTTTAGTTAAATACCCAATTAGGCTAATTACGTTTTACGTCTTTCAGCAAAAGCTGACGTACAAAGAGCGTACACACCGAAGACGTTTGGGAGACGAATGGTTGCGAGGCCGCAAGGTGCGCGCGTTCTGCGCGAGCGTGCACGGGTTCAGCTTCGAGCACGGCGCCCGCGCGCTGATGCAGGCCGCCGGCGTGGGCCGCCTGGCGCCCAACGTGCTGCTGATGGGCTACAAGGCCGACTGGGCCACCGCGCCCTTCGCCGATCTGGACTCCTACTTCAATGTTTTGCAGTGAGTATCCTACTAATAATATAAAAGCGAAAGATTGTTTGTATGTGTGTGTGTGTGTCTGTGTGTGTGTGTGTTTGTTACTCCTTCATTCCATAACGAATCAACCAACTTGGTTGACATTTGGAATGGAAATACCTCATACCCAGGCTTAACAAGTATGAACAAGAGTTAGGAAGTTGCCGATGAGTCACCCCCGTGCTCCGGAGTGAACGTAAAGACGTTGGTCCTGCGCTTGATCTCTCTCCGGTCATGTCGGATTTTTCCTGGACTATGAGAGAGAATAGAGAATGCACCAGTGTTTGCGCACTCACTTGTGCACATATCTATAATGTGGCTAATCTCTGTGGAGGTTGACCGCCGCGGCCGGATTCGGTCGGGAGGCCACTACATCGTGTGTGTCGCTGCAGCACGGCGTTCGAGGCGCGGCTGGCGGTGGGCATCGTGCGCGTGGCGGGCGGGCTGGACTTCGCGGCGGTGGGCGAGGAGGCGGGCAGCAGCGGGCTCACGGCCACGTCTAGCAGCGGCGACCTGCGCGTGCGCGCGCCCATCATGCACGCCGACTCCGACCTGGACATCCGCGCCGCCGCCGACTCGCAGCCCTCCAGCGGGAACAATCTTAGTGAGTTTTTTTTAATCTATGACAAGATATTTGATAACATTGTGAAATTAAGCCGCGCTGACGGCCCGGGCTGATAGGAAACCGCGCGCGGTTCGTGGCACTACGTAATCTTTTCTTTTTCTTCAACGACAAGATAGTCCTTGACTGCGATCTCACCTGATGGTAAGTGACGATGCAATCTAAGATGGTAGCGGGCTAACCTGAAAGGGGTATGGCAGTGTACATATAACCCATACCCCTGATCGGTTTCTACACGCTAAATCGCTGGGCGGTAACTAGCAACGGCCAAAGCCTCCCACCGGTTCAGACCAGAGACAATTCAGAAATTATAAATTCCCAAATTGTCCCCGCCGGGAATCGAAGCCGAGACCTCCCAATTATAAACCACAGCGCTCACCGCAACGCCAGGAGGTTCGTCAAAAGGTTTCTTCACTCTGTTTGATTTTCTGGCATAAAAAATAGTGTATGGCACCCTCCAGGTCCTCGACTATACCCAAGCATAAGATTACGTCGTAGCTCTGTTGCAGCGTGATTGAAGGACAAACCAATAGACAAACTTATAATATTATTTTGAAGGAAGATTGTTTGTTTGAAGCGTTAATTCGGAATTCAGATCGCTACATATAGGTATGTATTTTTATTGTTCCAGATCTTTTGACTCTCACATCTTCTAGATCATTCACGATATCGGAGAAAAGTGACACTAGAGATAAGAAAAAGAATAAGAAAGGAATGGACATGCATCGACAAGTGGTGTACAAATCAGCTTCCGGAATGGAAGTTTCTATGGAGCAACTCTCTAACATGACGATATTTAAAAGGAAACAGGTAACAAAATCCAAACTAACAAGATACTTATAAGTTATAATTCAATAAATGGGAAAGTATGTGTCTGTCTGATTGTCTGTACCTAATCTTTTTACACCTAAGCCAGCCGCTGAACAGAAAGAAATAGGCAATGAGATTAAAGAGATACTTTCTGAGGAAGAGAATATATAAATTTTAGAATACTTATTAAATAGTTTCTTCCAGCGTCATCCGCGTATTTTTATTTATTTTTTTTATTTTATATTTTATTAAATTTTTCGCGGGCTTTAACTAGTAGGAAATATTTTTGGTTTAAAAAAACTTTGGAACAAAGACCTAAGAAGTCACCGTTTTCTGTAAATCAAAATTTTATTACATCCGTTCGTTCCTCAAAAAATTTAAACCAGAAAATTATTTAAAAAAAATTTCTCTAGTCCTCAATTAAACTTTTCTCAATTTTTTGTGGTAAGGCCGATCTAGGTAAAATCTGAATTGAACGTAGCATAGAGTTCGGAGACTTAGGACTAGGAGGTGCCAGAAGTAGGATTTCTATTATTATTCATTTATTGTTAGTACAACAATTGTAACATCAATACTGTATTGCAACAGGAAGCCGGCACGCTGGACGTGTGGTGGCTGTACGACGACGGCGGGCTCACGATCCTGCTGCCCTACATCATCTCCCAGCGCTCGGCGTGGGCGCGCTGCAAGCTGCGCATCTTCGCGCTCGCCAACCGACACCACGAGCTCGAGCTGGAGGAGAGGAAGTGAGGATAATGCACCTCTTATTTAATTAAGCAGCAGGAAATTGAAAAATATCGAAAATTCAAATTGCTTATAGCCCAAATTCTTAGCACTTCCAACCAGCAAATAGACAGTTTTGCAGCCCGTCTGACTTCTTTGAGGACCTCATCCCTTGAAAATTACAATGTACCCTCAGCCCCTCACTGTGGGTAGTTCTTAGGTAGGTAATCGCTGGGAACAATTTGCTCATAAGCCTGTAGTTTTTTATAGCGTCATGAGACGACTAAGTATGAGCTTAGGTACATATTAAAAATAATATGGTGTATAAAAGAATATATTTATAAAATAAATAGGATAAAATTAATTGCCCATTTACTTTTTAGTACCACAGGCAAAAAAATCTCCTGTCGTAAGCAGAGGCGTAACTATAGGGTGGCATGACGGCAAAATGCCACGGGCCCCCAGCCGGCAGGGGCCCCCGATCAGAGAGGGCCGGAAGCACAAGATGATCATAACATTTATAGCCATTCCTGTGACTACGGCTAGTGCCGAGCGATCATTTTCAAAATTAAAATTGATATAAACTAAACTCTTTGGGACAAGAAGAAAGGTTACGCGCAGTGGTAGATTTACCAAATGGCTGATTTGATTGGAGCCTAGGGCAGCAAATTTTAGGGACGGCGAATTTGGGGCCAAAATTTTTATTTATGTCTTACAGAAATTAAAAAGATACATATTTGTAATACCTAAATGTCATTAGGTCCACAAACACATTTTAAAATAACCCCAATAACAATTACTAAATAGTTAGTAGGGCCGACCGGCGCATACAAACGCAAGGTCTCAAGCGCCAAAAGTACAGGAATAGATATGGCGCAGTGCAGAATAAAAAATTTCGCGCTCACTTCGTTCGTGAAAATGTCACTTTTCTGTTGCTATTGTAGGTGCCAAGAATGGACTACTAAGTGCCGTAATGCAATCATAAAAAATTTCGCGCTAGCTTCGCTCGCGAAAATGTCACTTTTATGTTGCTATTATAGGTGCCAAGAATGAACTACTAAGTGCCGTAATGCAATCATAAAAAATTTCGCGCTCGCTTCGCTCGCGAAAATGTCACTTTTATGTTGCTATTCTAGGTGCCAAGAATGGACTACTAAGTGCCGTAATGCAATCATAAAAAATTTCGCGCTAGCTTCGCTCGCGAAAATGTCACTTTTATGTTGCTATTGTAGGTGCCAAGAATGAACTACTAAGTACCGTAATGCAACCATAAAAAATTTCGCGCTCGCTTCGCTCGCGAAAATGTCACTTTTATGTTGCTATTGTAGGTACCAAGAATGGACTACTAAGTGCCGTAATGCAATCATAAAATCTAGTAAAATCGTAGTGATTTACGAAAAAATAAAAAATACTATCTCATTGGGTGAGCTTCTTTATATTGGGTGAGGGAGGGCCCCATCCGATGAATTTGCCACGGGCCTCAAACGGTATAGTTACGCCTCTGGTCGTAAGTTACCAATATTTTGTCATTGTCTACGAGTATAACTTTTTTATATTTTTCAGTATGGCCAATTTACTGTCAAAGTTCCGGATAGACTACTCTTCGTTGACGATGGTTCAGGACATCATGGAGCCACCGCAACCAGAGACCAAGAGAATGTTCGACGAGCTCATCAAGAAGTTCACTGATGAAGCGGGAGGTGAGAACATCGAGTAAAATCAAATAGTCTGAAGGATGTGAAGTTATCAGACAGTAATTTGTGTCCAAATCACGCGTTTCAAAAAACTGTACAATCTGGCTTGAAATAAGTTTTTAAAATCCCGAGGGAACTCTGATTTTCCGGGATAAAACGTCCTCAATTATACTCATGCAAAAAATCGCGTCGATCCGTTGCTTTGTTGCGGCGTGATTGAAAGACAAACCAACCAACAAACAAACACATTTTTTGCATTTAGTAGTAAGGAAGTAAGGATTAACACTATTATTGTTGGTTGTTAGAATCTAAGATAAGCCAGACGGAGTTGAGCACGTTGGCGGAGAAGACGAACAGACAACTGCGGCTGCGCGAGCTGCTGCTGGCCAACTCCTCGCAGGCGCGCCTCGTCGTCATGTCCCTTCCTATGCCTAGAAAGGTTTGTTTCTTAACCCCCGACGATTAAAGAGGGGTGTTATAAGTTTGACGTGTGCAACTGTGTGTGGGTATATCGCGTGTCTGTCTGTTCCCTCGTCCTAACGAATGGACCGATTTTGTGGTTTTCTCTGTTTGAAAGCTGTCGCGATCGAGGTGGATCTTAGATATAATAATGATTAAAGGGTAGCTATAGTAATTAAAAAAAATGGCAATTACTACGAGTTTCTTTTTTGAACGAGCGAAGCGAAGTTCTCTGAGTCAACTAGGGCGCTTGCCTACAGTTACTAGACAGAGAAGTGTGTTCGTCTAAATGTCTGTCAGAGCCCTATAACTTCTGAATTACTGAACGTAATTACTTCAAATTTAAATATAATATGTAAACTGATGGCCTTCAGCCGAACATTGTATAAAAAAATATAAAAAGCTTTATTTCAGGGGGGCTCTCATAGAAGCGTATTTGAAGTAAAATCTTGTTTGTTGCTCTACATAGACTTGCGATATATCTTTTTAAAGACGACTTTGAACAGAGTACAAAAATATATTTTTTTTAATTTTTCCCTAAAAATTGACCAAATGGGGGGGTTTCAAAGTGGAGATTTTAATTTGAGCCATATGTCAAGAATTACTGAATATTAGAACGTGAAACTTGGTTGAAAATTCAGTTATATCCTGTACTTGAACAACAATAATACTAAAATTAGATAAATGTTATAAAGAAACGAAATTATTTAATTTTAATGCGCCATCTATTAGCATTATTGTGAAGCTAATAGCTTCACTATAATGCTTCACTATAGATGGCGCTGTGTCAGTAAAACAGTTTTATGTCAACTATTATTTTTTTTATTGCGTCTAATGTTAAAAGTTAATTATTACAATATATAATTAAAACTTTTGGGAATTATGGGATATCGCGAGGTCTCAGTTCGGGGCGAACCACTAGTTTATTCTATGACAAGATAGACCTAGACTGCGATCTCACCTGATGGTAAGTCTAAGATGGTAGCGGACTAACTTGGTAGGGGTACGGAAGTGCACATTCAACCCATACCCCTATCTGTTTCTACATGCCTTCGTGCCGGAACGCTAAATCGCTTGGCGGCACGTTTTTGACGGTGGTAACTAGCCATGGCCAAAGCCTCCCACCAGACCAGACCAGAGACAATTCAGAAATTATAAATTCCCAAATTGCGCCCGCTGGGAATCGAACCCGAGACCTCCCAGTTATAAGACCACAGCAATTACCACTCCGCCAGGGAGGTCGTACATATAATATTAACTTTAATTTTGACGTCACAGGGCTCCGTGTCTGCACCGCTATACATGTCGTGGCTGGAGATGATGAGTCGAGATCTTCCACCCATGCTCTTTGTGCGCGGCAACCACACCTCCGTACTTACATTCTACTCCTAGACTACTACAAACCTATGCAAAATGCAAACACTTCACCAAAGTCATCTCAACCGATAGACGTCCACTGCTGGACTAGTCTCATGTAATGATCGCCACATAACACGATCCTGTGCCACGTGCATCCAGTGGCTGTCAGCGACAGATCATCCGTCCATCGTATGGGAACCAACCCTGCGCCTCCTGGTGCGGGATCGCCATTTTAGCAAATTGAGAGACCCCAATGCCCATCGATTCTTCGAGCCATACGCCTATTGCCAATTCAGTTTTCATTCAGTTATTGGTTAGAATCAGACGTTACTTTGCGGCTGATTAGTAAAAAAAGCTTAGTAGAGTTAATTGGCTATAATCCGCCAACAAATCTGTTGTAGGATAGCAAAATAGCTCTAACCTTTTCTTGTTTCATTCAGATTTTGAATGGGGCTGCCAAGAAACCTACCTATATGGAGTATGGACTGCATATTGTCTTGTATGATCTAGTTGTTGTGTCTTATTTGTATTGTTGATAGGGTCCGTAGGTAAATAGCTAATTCGTTAATTATAAATGCAACGACTCTGACAGTTTTTCTTAATTATTTTTTTATTTAAGTAGGTACTTAGACTTACTCGTATTATATTTATGAACAAAAGTAGCTAATAAGAGAAAATAATATTAAATAAATAATATAATTAGTTTAAGGTACAATTTTTAATAAGTAACTTATTCGAATATAATAAATAAATTATGTATAAGTATTTCGTCTATAAGGTCCCATTGGGGCGCCCTTTGGATACGGAACTCTAAAATGGAAGTTTTATTTATCGTAGTCATGTTTTCTGTGGAAAAGTCAATAGGATACCTAGTAGGATAGGTACCGACCTTTACTAAATAACTTATACGGTCTATACCTATAATAGGTAAAATATAATAGGTATGAAGTGTGTATATCGTTTTTAAAAATGTACACACATCGATATAATTTAATGAGAATAATGAGTTTGAGGATGATGATACAGAGATTTTAAGCTATTGCACAGCTTCTATCGCGGGCCTTGAGCGTGGAGACCGAATCCAGAAATTCCGTAACGAAAAAAACCTAAGGCTCGACGGAAACACGGACTCCTCTCATCGCTAGATGGCGTTGATAAAAAATGCTATGCAATAGCTTTACCGCGGCAGTCCCCGAGTGCCACACGTCTTTTTTTTTAAATTTAGTTTAGCGTGTTGGCAGATGAGCGTTATTTTTCAGTATGATATAAAGGTCCAGAACACCACCGACGCGAACGGCTCGAAAATTGAATTCAATAACTTACTAAATATGTAGGATAACTTTCTATCGGAATGAAAAAGGAGCAGTAGATAAACGCTTAAATCAAAAGAATTTATTTTTAAGCTATTGCATAGCTTCTATCGCGGGCCGGCGTGGAGACCGAATCCAGAAATTCCGTAACGAAAATAACCTGACACGGGACTCCTCTACGGTGAGTTGCTAGATGGCGTTGATAAAAAATGCTATGCAATAGCTTTACCGCGGCAGTTCCCGAGTGCCACACGTCTTTTTTTCCGTCCGTCTGGCAGCACAACAGGATTTGTGTTGAACCAAAATGATTTTGACTACTGTTGTGAACCAACAAAACGCGACTTCAATCTTAAAACGCGCTCGTCTGGGCTGACAAGTACTAGTTTAGTTGTGAAATTATGAAATCTGCAGAATTGACAAAAATTGTTAAGTTGATGAAAACGACGTAGTAGTAGTACTTACAAATGCAGCATTTTGAATATTAATAGGTATTATAAATTATAGATATTATTATTATTTTGCAAGTATACTTAAGTTATTTAAGCATCTCTACATAAAATCAGTATCAACGTGAAACTCCTCACAAACCAAAGCATAATCTACTTATTTATATACCTACCTACTAATTAGTCTAATTTAATAAAATACTAGTACCTAAGTAATGCATGAATAAATAATTTAAAGTTAATGTGCCTTAACTTAATGACAGAACTTTAGTAAAAAAAAAATAACGAAAATAGTAAATACTTACATATAAAAATTATTATATTATATAATAGCATAATAATAGTGATTTTTTTAGCTATTTTTAATATTTACCGTTAAGTTGCCTCTTTACCGATTTGAAAACAAAAATTAGAGATTTAGAGATATATAGTGTATTCCTTGCAAACCACAATATGGTAGTTACCAGTCATAAAAATTATTTATTTAGGTAATTTTTGTTTCTTTGTTTTTTCTATTACTTTCAATTAGATTCTCTGTTGTAATAAAAATGTTGTAAATTATATCATTCATATATATTCATAGTTTATATTCAAATAAAACTTAATTAAATTGTATTTTTTGTACGGTGTAGAACGTCATAATTCGTCGGTTAAAGTTTGGAGATAGCGAAATAGGACTTTAATCTCGGTAAATAGCATAAAACAATAATATTTAAGTAGGTACCTTGTATTAAGTTAGTAATGTGACTTCTAAAGTATTACACGATAGAAAGACAAACTTAAATATATTTTGTTAATAACTGGTTGTAGTCTTATTTTTACCTGAAGTGACCTTATTTTTTATTATAGGTTAAATATATTTGAGATTAAAAATTACAAAATTCTGTACCGCTATGCTACGAGTAGGTACTTCGTGCCGTGCAACGTACCACGATGCTGCTACGCCATGCCGTGCAATGTATCACAGTGCTACGTCGTACCGTGCTAAATACCACGATGCTACGCCATGCCGTGCAATGTATCACAGTGCTACGTCGTACCTTGCTAAATACCACGATGCTACGCCATGCCGTACAATGTATCAAAGTGCTACGTCGTACCGTGCTACATACCACGATGCTACGCCATGCCGTGCAATGTATCACAGTGCTACGTCGTGCCGCGCTAAATACCACGATGCTACGCCATGCCGTACAATGTATCACAGTGCTACGTCGTACCGTGCTACATACCACGATGCTACGCCATGCCGTGCAATGTATCACAGTGCTACGTCGTATCGTGCTACATACCACGATGCTACGCCATGCCGTGCAATGTATCACAGTGCTACGTCGTACCGTGCTACATACCACGATGCTACGCCATGCCGTGCAATGTATCACAGTGCTACGTCGTACCGTGCTACATACCACGATGCTACGCCATGCCGTGCAATGTATCACAGTGCTACGTCGTACCGTGCTACATACCACGATGCTACGCCATGCCGTACAATGTATTACATTGCTACGTCGTACCGTGCTACATACCACGATGCTACGCCATGCCGTGCAATGTATCACAGTGCTACATCGTACCGTGCTAAATACCACGATGCTACGCCATGCCGTACAATGTATCACAGTGCTACGTCGTACCGTGCTACATACCACGATGCTACGCCATGCCGTACAATGTATCACAGTGCTACGTCGTACCGTGCTACATACCACGATGCTACGCCATGCCGTGCATTATATCACAATACTACGTCGTACCTTGCAACATACCACGATGATGAAAAATTCTATAGGTCCTGTCTTTTACGGATTTAAGAACAATCTTAAGAAATAAAACAAATTATGTCAATATATTACAAGTATTTCTTTATTTCACACGTATTTCACAAGGGGTTTTAATTTAAATTTTAAACATAATAAAAAAAGATAGAATATTTACAGATACAAGAACCAACAGACGTTTAGGATTAACAATTCCCTTAAACGATAATAATATATTATTGAGTTGAAAAATATTATTTTTTTAGTTAAGTAAAGCGCAAACATATTTCTGTGTTGTGGTGTGTCGTCAAAAAGCAATAGGGATCATACACTTTCTTTTAGGAATCTGCAGCAAACGGTTTAATTGGGATTATGTTGCAAATAAGGACACACCACAACACAGTGACGTGTGTTTTCACTTTTAAAAATTTCATTTTATCGTAACAAAAGCTTGGGTGATATAAAATTACATTCGATATAACTAGTGCGTTATTTTATGTACAAGTTATTCGATCACAAATAAATTTAACTCTTCCACATTTTCTAAATTATTTCTATGACTATTGCTACTTAATGGAGCGGGAGGTGAAAATGGGAATTAATGATGCGGCGCTAAAGTGAGAAAACTTCATGCTTAAATGTAAAATTGTAGGCGACAGAAATGATTATGCAAATAAAAAAACTTGAATACTAGTTTATACTATCAAGTAAAACATTGCCAGGCCTGGCGCACTCCGCAGTAAACTGCGGAGCTACAAGTACATGGCGTACCTACCTCTTCGAAGGGCCTAAATTCAGAGAGAAAAGTCTAGGTGAATAAGACGGTAGGTAAGTAGCGCTGTGTCAACCTGAACTGCACTTTATTGTGTAGTGACAAGAGTCGCTATTTATTTAAATCATTTTGCGGAGTGAATCTTCTGTACCTTTAGGTAATATTAGGTATTCCGTGACATTACATTAAATTGAAGAAGAAAATGAAAGTGAAGCAAATAGCGATGACGAGATTCGGAAGAGTATTAGGCGATAGGCTCACCAACGGATTGGAGTGGCGGTTTGGCGCAAGGTTTTTAATGATAACAAACTCGGCTTTTGGTACTTACAATAACATTAAACATAGAGCATAACGTTGTTTCCATTATAGCTATTTCAACGCTATGTCAAGTAACGTTCGTTTTTTATTTATTTATTTATTTTTTTATTATATCCAATCTATATGTAATCCTTACTAATATTATAAATACGAAAGTGTGTTTTTTTTGTTTGTAGTTTAATCACACCGCAATATTTTGCTACGGATCGACGAGATTTTTTGCATGCTACTTTCATACAAATTAGAGACAAATAGAGTTTTCGCGGAATTTAATAAACTAAATCAATTAGGTATCGGCTAGTGTGTCAAATAAATAAAATCAATCTATAAGATTACAGCTAAGATTGAATATAAAAAATGTACGTACAGTAAAATAAAATATTAATCAGCTAACTTCGACTTCGTAGCACATCGTGTCGGTCCCACGATGCGATAAAACGCCACAAATGGATAAGTGACGGAAAGGACGCTCTTCGAAGGCTGGCCGATTATTTATTAAATTCACTCGACGATTCAAAAAATACTTTCTAAAAGTTCTACTTACTTATTCTATTTTTTTTTTTTTCTTTTATTATATATAAGTATTGTTATCATTAAAAGTCGCTGCCACACCTTCACCCGTATGCGTTGGGCGTTACCTTATAAAGGTGCGCGGGGCGATGAGGCGATTGCGATATGTCAGTTGCGTGATAGGACGGCGATTTGATATACATATGTTAGTCTAAAAGCTTAACAAGTAACCGAGCTCGACAAGCCAGCCTTACCAGCAGCAGAGATTTGTACGTGCCGATTTCACCAACGTGAAATAATAGTCTAAGGGCGCCTTCAATTTATGCGTTTCTTGACGGCCTGCTGCGGTGCCGAAGCGGTGCTTTAGTCGTACTGCACACGGACGTTTCGTTTTTTTCATACAAAGCGCTCGGTGCCGTTGCCGTCTTGTTGTCGAGCGATCGCGGTACCGGCACCGCGCTATAGCCGCACCGCGCGCTTTGTATGAAAAAAAACGAACGTCCGTGCGCAGTACGACTAACGCACCGCTTCGACACCGCAGCAGGCCGTCAAGAAACGCATAAATTGAAGGCGCCCTTATCCGAGTCTAAAGATATTTCGGCAAATTTTCAATACAAAATATCACGCTCGACTAAGACTTATTTTACGTCGGTGAAATCGGCCCTAAGGCCCACATTATATACTATTTATAGGATCCTATTTCGTACCATAGATTATTATCTCATATATTCTATATAGATCATCACATATATTTCTAGGATGATAATCTATGGTATAAATAATATGGGTCTAAGAAATAGATAGCTAAGTTTGTATAAAACAAAGTACGCTAAAAATGATCTTGATGTTGTTACTGAGATTGAAAGTTATATTTATTGCTGACTAACTTCTGCCCGCGACTTCGTCCGCGTGAGGGGAGGTTTTTAAAACTCCTGCGGGAACCTTTCAGAGATAAGAGGTATCTTGTTTCTTTCCAAGTCCTCAACTGA
Organism: Hipparchia sbordonii; assembly: GCA_038048805.1. Classification (NCBI taxonomy): domain Eukaryota; kingdom Metazoa; phylum Arthropoda; class Insecta; order Lepidoptera; family Nymphalidae; genus Hipparchia; species Hipparchia sbordonii. The sequence goes on from CM076112.1 coordinate 9,965,293, forward strand.
CCTCAATGCTTTGCTGCGTGACTGAAGGTCCAACCAATAAACTAACAACTCAACAAACAAACAGTTTACAATTTAAACGGCTATTCAAGGGTTAATGTTCTCAGCAACAGCGTTGTATGAACCCGTTATTGTTTCGTGTTTTATTTATGCTCGCTGTCAGATTTCACCGTCGAAATTTCAAACCGGCGAAATTAAAATAATTGTTAAGTTTTCTGAAATTATCCAATTTTCTGAGCAATATTCTTTATTTTCTTTCCGTAAGAACCTCCTCCTTACAATAACAAAAACAGCAAAAAAAGAATTTAGCGAAATTGGTCTAGACGTCCAAACTACACGTGTCGTTCCATAGACTTAATTTTATTGCGTAATATTATCTCACTTGCAATTTTAGTGACAAACTACAGTTCTACTTCCATGTACTACACTCCCCGTTACTGGCGCAGCTGACGTTTAGGCGTCGTAATATGTTAGTTGGCAAACAGTGGAGCTTTACTTTGTGGGCTTTTAGAGAATGAGTACGATATGTGATTAATACATCCCTTGAAAAATAAACTCTTATTAATTCAGCTTCAACTTTATAAGTCTTGGATCTATAGCTATTATTTTACTAGATGTTATTTTAAATAATTATTTTTATACTATCATAATTAATTAATATGTAATACGATCATGATGTGAATAGGAATGTTAAACCGCCATTTTCTATTTGTGTCTCGCTCAAGTGAGTCTGAACTGACCAAGACAGAAAAACAAAATGGCTGCTAGACATTCCGTTTCACATCCTGATCGCATTACACTTTCATATTTATATGATTATTCACCGAGAATTATAATACTTTTATAGATATTTGTATTGATTATAGAACTAATCGCTTTTAACAGTATGCTTCCACATAATGACAGTCGCATATTAGTAACACCCCACCTTTTCTCACGCCATGCAACACCCGACATATTCTTGATAACACGTAGCGTGGCGTGGCGTGGTGTGGCGTGGAAAAGGGTGGGTTGCAATGCTACAATTGTTCCCAGTCCATCCCAGACGGTCTGCATCAGACTGCGAGTCGATTGTTGCATTGCATTTGGATATACTTGTGCAGTCGATATAAGTGCTTCGGACCGATTGTGCAGTCCACATGCAGTTCGGATGCAGCTATGTTAACCGCATAAGGAACTACACTAATTTTACCATAATTCGCCAAACTAGAAATATCTGTAGGTATGCTGTCTTATGCAGGAGTGCGTAATGTATTTTAGTGAGTTAGTGTGATATTTAGTGTTGGTAGCGCGTCTTTCTTGCTTAATTGCTTGTTCTTTCTTTATTGGCGGGAAGACAGCTAGTGCATACCGCGTGCTTTCGTTGTATCATAAAGTTCTAGTTTAAAGGATTATAGCAAATTTTTTTTGCTTTCATCCAATATACGTCAACTGCATCCAAACTGCAATTGCAATCTTTTGCATTCCGTCTGAATAGACGCTTAAAGTGGTCAGGCCATTGATAAAAATTTGGAGAAAATTAACAGTATTCAGTCTATAAGCATTCAATATTTTTCAACAATACCATTGTATTACCCTTGATTGGTTCCCTTACTCAAAAAGCATACCACATCCTGTCTCTTTCATGTGTCAAGTAATGAACGAGATGGCAGGATATTCAGGCTGTTCAAATATTAATACAATCTAAAGTCAGACCACCCTTCTTACTTTACAGATATTAGCCTTTCTACATGACGACATCTTCACCCGAAGTTTACGAATACGAAGAGTAAATTAACTTCGCTAAGGGCCGATTTCACTACCAAGTAAATGTTATTTATTCAATTAAAAGATAGCCCTTGACTGCGATCTCACCTGATGGTAAGTTACGATGCAGTCTAAGATGGTAGCGGGTTAACTTGGAAGGGGTATAGCAGTGTAAATTCAACCCATACGGTTTCTACACGCCATCGTACAAAACTGTCAGAACGCTCAATTTATTTCTTGGTTAAACGTCACTCACTCAAAGTTGTTGAAATCGGCTCTTAGTAAGTTTTTATAGTTTTCGAAAACCCTTCGCTTCCTTCCTCGTTCTTTCGAGTTATCTCTAACTACTAACGTCGTGAAATAAACATATCGAACTTTTTCGAGATTGTTCCAAATGCGCGTGATTATGTCGACAGTTCTAAAGGCCCTTATTAATTTACAAGTAATTAAGTTATGTGAGATACACAATAATGTATAAATGAATGAATGAATCGAATGTTCGAGACACAAATGCCATTATCCTACCAGCACCTCAACATATTAATTTGTATCAAACAATCGACTACAGTATAAAACTTCTTTAAAATTTAGTGTCCACCGATACAGTAATATATAATTTTAGAATTATTATAATTATAATAAAAGATATAAACAACTACATAAACTAAAGACACAGAAAGTCTTCACACAGCCATACTTTCTTATATATAAATAAATAACATAGAGGGTACCTAAAAAGTAAATATAATTAGGGGGTACAGTTTTTTTTGGTTACCAATAATGCGTGTGAAAATAAATAGTGGATCTATCATCAACTTTTATTTTGTTGTACCATAATATTGTTTATAGTTTGTTGTACTCATACATAGTTGGTCAAATTGATTAATGGTACAATTCAAAATATACAGTATTGAGTAATTGAGAGTTTTATTATATTTTAAATTTAACATGTATGTGTTGTTGTGTGCGCGTCTGCACGTCATGCACACAACAGTTAAGTGATCTCCTATGTAACAGTAAGAAATAAATGGGGTACTCAAATAGCTACTTTTTTTAATCAAACAGTATTGTGAAATTTTCTGTACACAATCTCTTAAACTAATCTAAATTGACAGGTCCTAATCTCACGCTGTCCCTTTCATAATGCTCCCTGCAGAAAAGGATAGCGCTAGATTTAGAACTGTCAATTTAGATTGTGTACAACAGAATAAGACACCGCAAGTCTCACCTTGCCTCTTGAATCGTTTCACAATAAAAGTTGATGGTAATCCCAGGTATAGGTTTTTTTGCAATATCCACTCGGTTCTTATTCGTACTACAGGAACGTTTTGATTTACATACTTTATTTTTATAATATTCTATTTTAAGTAAACACTAGGGCCGAGAACTATAGACCGCACTCTCACTCTGTTCAGACTCAAGATAGAGGTAGAACGAGACAGATTTATGTCACAGCATATTTGATAACTCTATCTTAAGTCTGAGCTAAGTCAGAGCACGCACTAAAGATCTCAGCACAGGAGACTTATCTCTAGGGCTGGTTCATCGCATGGACAAGTGGGGGCACTAAAATATAATCCAAGGCTTTGTTAAGGTCAGCGCACAACACCGTCGCAGCACTCACTTCAGTGCAGTTTAAAGCTGATTGCACATATTATAAACAAACGCAAAGATGTTTACCAAGGTTGCGAAACTGAAGTGCCAATGAGAAGAAACGATAGGCGTAAGTGTCCCAAGTTACTTAAGTATCAGGAAAGCTGCATTGGAAGACTTCACACCTGGTGAACGGACTGTCTCAAGTCGCTTACTAGCACATACAGCCGCTAGCGACTTGCAAGTATGTCCAACAGTGCACTCTCTATTCCCTTACAACCATAACCTGATGGGGTGTGTTCAACTTGTCTCGTAATGTGCAATCAACTTTAGTAGGTGACAGTCACAAAGCAACGTTCACACTAACACAAACTATACTTCCTTGATATAGTCGCTTCACAAATTTCATACCATATTGTGGACGTTTCATTTGATATTTTAACACTTTTGCACACGCGTGAAGTCTGAGCTTAACACAACAGTTCAAGGGACGCAGTACACGATTTTACACTAGTGAACACATGTCGCTTTGTGCGAGCCGACGATTACCAACGAGTGAGGTGGTAATTAAATATTTAATTTAACGTTTGCCGAATTTTTAGGAAGCATTAGCAATCACTTGGTAGCACAGTTTACACATCGGAGAATCTTCGCAACCAATATTGTCACTAAATAGAAGACCAGCTTTTGAATAGTTTTGATTTAAGTCTATTATAAAAGTTGTACTGTGGCATATGGCTTCACTTTCCAGTTTGGATACAGGTTTATGATATAAAGCCGACTGTATTGAGAGTTGTTTTAACTGCTTTATGCAAGGCCATTTGGCTTCTTGTTGTTCCGCACTTTTCAGCTTGTTAACCATGTCGGCGGGTTGGGTCGGCGTGTCGGCGCGGTGTCGGCGCGGTGTCGGCGCGGTGTCGGCGCGGTGTCGGCCAGGCGACGGTGCTCACAGCACGATGCAGAGAGGTCGCGACAGTCTTCATTCTGACTCCTCTTCCACATCCTCGTCAAAGCCCGTCAGGTCTGCGGACTCTAAGTATCCGTGCATCACCTGAAACACGGAAAAAATTACGTTAAATTTTTTAAATAATATAAACGATGTGTGAAAAAGAACATGTATTAGGTTATTTCAAAGTCAAAAGCGACGTAAAGCGAATACTGTTATAACGGCTTTTGAAGATCTCACGCCTCAATATCCAATCTCGTACACATGAAAAACGCGAAAATCTTTCTTATTCATTTAGATATCTTAAGCAACTCGACTCACGTGGACATACCGGGATTAGCTATGTTAGCATTTCGAACCAATCCAAAGCCTTTAACGGTGAGCAAGAACCGCCGCTCGCAGGGTAAGCAGAGAAGGGACTGTGGTGGGGAAAGTGACTCGACCTAATCCATGACGCCTCTTCGGCGATCGTTTTCTTCGCTGACGTCGTCAACTTACTCCAGCCCCCCGATTCTGTAACCCAGTGCCTGTCAACGACGATAGGTATTTTTAATCCATTGAAGGTTTGAAGAGAAATGTCATTTCCTATTTCATAGTAAACCTTCAATGGATAAAAAACATAAGTCAGTGGCTTCAATTTTTTGATAGGCACTAAGTTTTTTTTTTTTTTATGTTATGATACTATGATAGGCACTAAGTTACAGAATCAGCCCCCAGGCATTTAAAAAAAAAAAAAAAGCCCCCAGGCATGCATGCATACTAATGGTTGTGTTCCAAGAAGTGATACTGACCGCGTACTCGAGCAGTGCGAGGTGGCAGAACACGTATTGGTCGGGCATCTGTATGGAGTGCGCGCGCTGCTGGCGGATGCGCTCCACCGTGCCGCGCACGTCGCTCACGCCCTCGGCCGCCAGCCGCGACGTGCACATGTCCAGCGTCAGGAAGGTGCCTGCAACACATGCACACCTGCTGTAAGGCTAGAAGGACGAGAGGTGCCAAGGCAGCTTGAACACAGTCTAGATCGTGATAACATAATACTTCACAGACCTCAAACTGCCAAAGAACTGCTGTATTATTTTGGTCTGGGACTGTAACCATTGTTGTAACTGTTGGTCTGTTACCATTTTACAGAAAATTTTATTTTATTTAGGTCAGACCACAATCTGGAAGAAAAAAAGCCATGTTCAGTACCGACCTAAAACAGTCTCCGATTACCTTGTCGGAGGAAAAAACGGAGGAACACAAAAAAATCTGGCAAAGAATAAATTTTGTTGTATGATTCTTGGCCTGTGAGTGTCTGATCATCATGGCAGAATTTGTGCTAGAGCTAACTCTGTGGAGTCATCTATTCTGTCAGGTTTAAAATAAGCACATATTCGACACTAGTTTGGGTACGGGAGAAATTGTGACGAGCGATCAAGAATAGGAAAAGGAACGCACCTGTTCGTCCGATGCCGGCTGAACAATGAACGACGATTGGAGGCCCTCTACTGTGTCCCGCCCACGCGTCTCCTAACCTGAAAACAGAACAAACTATATTGAACAACACTGTAGAAACCTGTTTCTTTTTGGTCGTTGTAATATGCACAGCGTAATTCACTGGAGTAAACTGACAGGTGCTAATGTCAGGTAATTGTAATAGTGATGATTCAGTTCAGTAGTTAGGTAGTAATTTGGATCTTCGGATGACTTTCCAAGGGGATTACTCACTCTTGGCGTGCGCGTTGTTGCGCTCGGCGAACAAGCGCGAGGAAACGTAGCACGGGTTGCGCGCGGCCGCCGCCCGGCACGCCGTAGTCGGGCCAGCGCGTGTACTGCCCGTGCCACACGCGGCGCCGCTGCTCCGTCTGCAACGCCACATTGAATAGTTATCAGCAAATCGAGGGGAAGACTGATACTTTTGTCATGATTTGCTTGCATTCTGCAATTCTTGGGCACAATTTTTGCCCAAGAATTGCTTGGAATTGAATTTGATGGAAAGCAATGACGCTTAAATTGATACCGATTCAATCTTGCTTTGAAGATAAAAAAGGTATCAGTGGCAGGAACTAAATACCGGGAGGGCGTTCAACACCTTAGCGGTTTGTATCAGAAATTTTGAACGGAAAAGTTATAGATTTTAAGTGAAAACCCTTGTGGCGTCAACGCTCACGTACCAGCACCGTCTCTTGCAAGAACATCATGGGCAAAATTGATAGTAAGAGGAGCCTTGGTAAAAGAACAAAGTCGTAGCTTAGGAGTATTCGTGAATGGACTGGTTTGGCCAACGTTGCGCAGCTTTTCGTTTAGCGAAAACAGACAGATAAATTATAATGAGATGATGGCCAAACTTCAATAGACCAACCCAACATGAAAAAAGCTCACGTCTTCCGTACACACGGAAGACGCTATGTCATCACAGTTTTTTGGCAAAAGGGTGTGAGCGGTAAAAGGGGAAGGTGAAATAGCTGAACACGTCTTACCCTAAGATCGGTGAGTAGCAAATGCGACACAACATAGTCGTCCTCCACCTCGATGGCCTCCGTGGTGACGGCGAACCCGCCGTGCACGGCCCGCGCGCCCTCCGTGGCCGGCCAGTACTGGCCGCACTTGACGCGGCCGCGCTCCACCGTGCGCGTCGTCATGACGACCACGAGGCTGCCCTGCTCCCACACCATCCGCCAGAAGTCGCCGAAGGTTTTTGGCAGTGGACCTGACGACAATATTAGGTACTAGTTGATGACCGCAACTTCGCTGGATTTAGTTTTCAAAAATCCCGCGGTATGTCTATGTCACTCTCCCGGACCTCAACTATACCAATGCAAAAAATCACATCGATCCGTTGCTTTTTTGCGGTATAATTGAAAGACAAACCAACAAACAAACACACTTTCACATTTATAATATTATAGTAAGGATATTTTACTCATTACACCTACATATTGACCTGAATACAATTCAAAATACTACGTTCTTCGTAATAACCTCTCATGTGTACAACAGTTTTCATAATCCAGCCACTGTTACTACAGATGTATGTAAGTGGCCGTAATTTAACACAATCCTTACTAATATTATAAATGCTAAAGTGAGTTTGTTTATTGGCTTATTGATTTGCCTTTCAAAAAAGCAGCAACGGAGCAACAGATCGACGTGATTTTTTACATGGGTATGGTCGAGGACTCGGAAGAGTGACATAGCCTACCATTTAGGGCTTAGGGGAGGGTGGACTTTTATATTTAGCGGCAGCGTTCGGCGTTTTTATGGCCTTTTGCGATACTCAGTCGCTATTCTCTCGCTCGACAGAAAGAGCGTTCCCGCAGGATTTTTAAAAATCTAACTCCAATCGGGCGAAGTCACGGGCTAAAGTTAGAAAGTCCATTAATGGACGCAGATACGCAATGATTATTTTTTAACCCACAAACCTTTGTCAAATATCCAGTAAAAGTATAAAGTTAACTTTTCAATTGATAAGTAAGTTGTGTCGGTTGAATCATTATTGCGTAACTGCGTCCAAATGTCCATTTATAGATACGAATACCACGAATAGTCATAACGATAATAATATTTATTTCCACAATAAAATGTATTGATTTATTAATTATCAGTGTTATCGATATTGATATGCAGGTTAACAATGAAACTAGGTCAAGTATACTTGTAAATATCTACTGCTTGTAGAGCTATAAACTGATTTTACGACTGTTTACCATTAAAATAAAGTCATGACATTCAAAATTGCTTCGTATATTGTCATTACAATGGAGAATAATATTACGCGGCGTCGCGTCATTTCCATCAGACGTAATTTCCCACAGACCTTGGCACTTCGCCAACAGATACGGAAAATATGGTCACAAACAAAATAACTAGTGCTTCCTAAAATTTTAGTTTCCACTTCACGTGGGTGTTACGTATACGACTCCGCGAAATGGCCTGGAAATAACAAAACGTTTCCTTGAAAGTGCTATTTATATTGGATCGTATTTTACCGAAACTCCCTATACCTTTTTCGTATTTAATCGTAACGTTGAGACTTTCATTTTCACTGGTTGTACTAGGCCTTAGTAGCCTTTTAAGGTACTTTAAAACAAAATATAACAACTGTATATACAATATAAACTTCTTATAATTTTGTTGGTATTTTATCTACCAGCTGACGTTCGCGTTAATCAGGATAAGAATTAAGTTAATCAGGATAATCGTATATGTCCATTCTAAATAATGGATTTTTTTAAATCGGTTTGGTATTTTTGTCAGTAAAGACGTGTTAATTACTTTTGTTTTAAAAACTAGTGCTATACTTTTGCTTTGTCGGTACCTGTACCAACTTATTCTTGAATGTAAGCGTTAATGGTTGCTACTACTGCAACCATGATCGTTTCATATTAATTATACATTTCACTTGTTTTTTGTACCATGTAACTGTTATGTAATGTGATAGCTCGATATATGTCACTTACCCTGTGTGCATATGAAGGCGTTCCTCTGCTTGTACCCGTCCACGTAGTTGGCGTTGATGTAGTCGGAGCAGGGATCGTCGTCCTCTTGCGACAGCAGCACGCGCGAGTGGTCGTAGCAGAGTACGTCTGTGTATCTGTTCTTCGCTAGGTTACTGGGTAATCTGAGGACAAAAATTACCACTATACACGCTGAATTGCTGTTTTTTTGGGTTCCGTACCCAAGGGTAACCAACGGGACCCTTTTAAGCCTCCACTGTCCGTCCGTCTGTCTGTCAGCGGGCTGTATCTCATGATCCTTAATAGCTAGAGTTGAAATTTTCAGAGATTGTGTATTTCTGTTGCCGCTACAACAAGTAATAAAAATAAATTAGAAATTAAAGGGTTATTTTTGGTAACTTAAACGAAGGATAGTCATTATGCCCGTGTCAAGGTCAAACCGCTCTATAGCGTTGGGGTACGTGGCAGTGGCGTGCACACAGGGTAGGCATAATGCGAAAAAATGATATAAAATTGAGAAAATCGCCAATACAAGTTATAAAAACTTAAGGGTAGGCTTTTTATAATTTGTACAATGCCTACCCTTAAGTTTTTTTTAAATTCGCACCGAAGATTTTTTCCATTTTGTATCATCTGCCTACCCTGTAGTACATGCTGTGCACGCCACTGGTACGTGGGTATACGGAATATACAACAACAACAACAACAAATACAATATCTTCACTCACTTGGCATGGTGGAAGGTCCCGTTGGGCGGTCGGGCCCGTATCTCCTCGTACTCCGCAACCAAACCGCGCCGCCCTAGCGAGTGCAGCCGCGCCAGCAGCGCCGCCGGGGTCTCGCCCGCGCCGCCGCCGCCGCACTCCTCGTCCGAGAGGCCGGGCGACGCCTCTCCCGACGACCAAGTGCCCCGCGCTGGTGACAATATTGCCTCATTCAAATACAAAACTAACTGATGGTTGAGCGAGGTAACGGCTGGACCGTGCGTCATGCTCGTGAACGGGTGCCACCAACGGGAATGGGTCTGCTTTGTCTGCCCATTTTGACATGCATTGGATTGTGTGTACCTACGTATGCATTTTTGAAGCTTCATTGTGGAAGCACTGTATGTGTATGTGCATAGTTTTGTTACCTATTGCAAAAATTTTTTGAAAAGAGCAACTTCATACCGGCTCTTCTCAGCAGAATCTGCATTCTGAACCGGTGGTAGATTTATGACGTGTCATAATTATCGTGTGTAATTATATAATAAAAGTAATTTATTTATCCATATTCATAATTATTAATAAATATATTATAGATACATACCAAAATGGTATGGATCAATGAGAAATACTAAAATTATTATGCTACTCGAAACACTTGTATTGATTTTCTGTATACAGTTGAATACAATATACTTTACGGGCTTCATACCAAATGATGGAATTGCTCGTAAAATTATTTATGGCAATTGTTATTCTGGAATATAATATTTCCTTTGTATCGAGGTACTCTCATTTTATTGGCGGAAAGGTAAGTTATATCTTCGATTTCAGAATAATTATACTGTGATCGAAGAATTATATACCTAACTAAGATTTTCCTCTCAAGAATTATCGAGATTTATAGGTATGTATTAAAACTAACTTTGATCCGCGTAGATTTATTTTTAAAAATTCAGTACAAAAGTTCAATTTTAACGGGATAAAAACTATCCCAAAGAATAAGGAAATATTATGGTGAAATATTATTATTGTTTGACTTGAAAGACACAATACTTGTAACAAGAGTAATTTAAGAAAAAGTTTTTGTTCGTTTCATTAAAAATTACTTATGACTTTTTGAAATAATACACTTGAGTTTTTAGTTTCATAAACTTGCACAAACTTTTCATGATTGAAGTTTGTTTTACTCCACATTTTCTTCGGGAAATTCATCCTACAGTACGTCTGAAAAGTAGTCTTTAAACTGAACTAAAACTAGATTTGAATAAATCAACGTAGATTTTTGCTTCAATACTGACTTTTAGAAACTACTTAGAAGTGAGAAAGCATCAGAATTCAAAACAGATTGGCATAAGTCATTGATATACAGGTTGTTAGTTAGAGAAACCAGGATGTGTTGGAGACTTGAACTATTTGAAATAGAGTTTGGTCTATGGTGCCACAAAGCGTCGATTTTAGAGCAAAAAATCTATAATAAAAGTTTTTCAAAATCCTTAAAAAATATAGAGGCTGACATGTAATTCGATGCATTTTTTAAAATAGGTTAAGGCTAGACAAGAGTTACCTGTTATTTATCACCTGTATATACCTAATGCATGTAAGAGATTCCATATTTGACAATGTAGGCTAATTTTTTTTTAAAGAATATTAGCCAAGCTTAAGTTGACTAATATTCTCCTATCCCCTCCAAATAAGCGGAAAGCTTATGCTAGGAGTGGGTACGACAAACGGGTGGGGTTTGAACCTGCGACCTTTCAGTTTTCAGTCGGCACCTTTCACCGTTGAGCTATTGAGGCTAATTATAATAGTCCATAGTTTTATTATTCTATCGACTCCTTCGTAAATAATTCTAGATAGTCATGCAATGAAGGCATACAGGATCTACTGAATTTAAATACAATAGCAACCTTCAGGTGTTGAACAAAACTTGTTTGTTGCCTGAAGGTCGGTTATCACAAGTACAAAGTGTGTAGAAATGTAAATAGGTCAAAGTTTTTTTTTCTATTCGATGACAAGATAGTCCTTGACTCCGATCTCAGCTGATAGTAAGTGACGATGCAGTCTAAGATGGTAGCGGGCTAACTTGGAAGAGGTATGATAGTTTCGACCTATACCCCTAATCGGTTTCTACACGTCATCGTGCCGGAACGTTAAATCGCATGGCGGACGTCTTTGACGGTGCTGCGTGATTGAAGGACAAACCAGCTAAAGGCACTTAGCTGGTTTATTGGTTTGTCAAATCAACAAACAAACACACTTTGTGCATATTGCGTGTGTTTGTCAATGTTGCATTTATAATATTAAGTAAGGATTGTTAATCATTTAAATTACCCACTGTGGATTTATTCAGCCACTGTCCCATTCGCATTGTAAATAAATTCGTGTTTGTAGCAAACTGTTAACGTACCCTTATTTGTTTTGTCCAAATTCATTTATATCATTAATGTTTGGAATACTGTTTATATTGTTTTTTTAATAGGAACTGTGTTCGTACTCTAATATAAATTAAATACTAACTAATTTCGGGTTTATGTTTATAAATAATAAAAAAAATGTCAAAACGACATTTACATAACATTAGCTACGTCATTTTTTAAGGAACTAATTTTAAAAAGTTTTTATAGTAGCTGATCTCTAGATCTAGATTTCTTGAATTGCCTTTGTGTGTTAACCAAATTAATTTTTTTGAGTTGGTTTAATACTCAAAATGAATTTCTCGAATAGTTCTTTCAATTCACGAGGGCGCGTGGCTCATGGTTGTGTGTGTGTCGTATCTTTATAAGTGTGAGCGAGAGCTTGCTCGCGCCCTTACGCACACTTACGCAATGTGCATGCACACGACGTAACCACAAGTAAAGCTCACACGCCCTCCTGAAATGCAGGAACTATTATTTTCCACGGACACTTTTACAATGAGATTTAGTATGGGATGACTTTCTAGATTTGGTATTAGTTTTTTATTTTGTATGGAATATGGATATCCATAGAAAATCATCATATCTTGTACATCATTGATCGAAGATTAAAATGTATTGATCAGCTGTGGGAATATTTAAGAATGATTGCTTTAGTGAGAAGACCGCAGTCATCTCTGATTGGCTGAATTTATGTCATTCTTACTGCATCGATGAATTTTAACCAATAGCGAGAGGGTAAGAGCCAATCAGAGTTCATTGCGATCGTTACACTGTAAACACTTACATAATGTATAAGTCAATGGATAAGACATATGAGATGTTCCACTTACTGATTAAGTCTAAGTCGTCCTCGTCGCCGGAGTTTATGTGTCCGGCCTTCATGTCGCCATTGTAGCCGTGCGTGTGTCTGCCATCAAAGAAAACGTTATTGGAAAACCATCGCCGCTTATACCGCTGCGAGTATTTAATATCCGGCTGTGGGATTGTCTAAAACCGATTGCTGTGATTGTGACGGTCGCAATCACTTTTGATTGCCTGAATTTACGGTGTGCTTGCTGCATCAATACATTTCAACCAATAGCGAGAGAGTAACGGCCAGTCAGACCTGATTGCGATCATGCCTATCATTTTAGGACAATACCGCGACTGACTTTTTTTTTGACTTACGAGCATTAATGCTGAGATCAATAGAAAGTGCTCTGTCTTGAGTTTGAGTAGAGTGACAGTTCGGTCTATAGATTTCAGCCTAAGGGTCTCTCGTTGAGGTAAGCTGGAGTTTCCATTCTAAAGATAGTTTTGTTTAATTTAGTTATTAAACAAAACTATGTTTGGAATGGAAACTCCGGGTTACTTATCGGATTTTATCTCTTGTGAATATGATGGGGTGAGTCGTATCGAGGTTTGAAATTGGTTTTATTGCAAAATGAACAGGAAAAAATGGTGGCAGGTAAGAGAAAGAAAGACCAGCTAAAACGTCAGAAAATTCGTAAACTCGTGAAACTCTCGATGTTATCCGACCAAGCCAACTAGACGAATGGGTAGAATGCGGTCCCCCAACATTAAACCGCATCAAGACCCCCAGGTCTTAAGTACCGTTTGCAGTGTGCAGACCATAGACATGCTTGCATGTTGATGTTGTGTTAATTATTTCATATCGCCAGTCAAATTAAATCATTTCGCTAATTATTTCGTTATCGTTAACTTTGTTATTCAATGTCAAATTCTGGTTGATTCAGATTTTTATTTAAGTAAATTTTACACAAACTTTGTGTAAAGTTTACTTTTTCATATTTATTCCTGCGCATTATGAAGCGGGTGAAGTCCTTTGCCATTCGTTTAGTTCACTTGTCGGCTGGTATATGCTGTCAGTGGCGGGCGTACCTCAGCGGGCTGGGATCGCAGGTGTAGGCGGGGTCGCCGCTGATGTGCATGATGTCGGAGCCGTTGTCGAGGCGGGGCACGCGGTCGCTGGTCATGTCACACGCCACCTCCTCATTTATTATACCTGCCCACAGTTCCACATGTTAGCTTCATATTTGAAATTGAAGGTAGTGTCGTGATCCTAAATATAAAATTATTAATGTAGGGTCATATTTGAAGGTAGTTTGATAATAAAATTGTTGCTGCGCGGCGTATGCGCCGGTCAGGGGATTGCGATAGCAATCGCGCCCTAATCGAATAAATATTGTCGGAGGTTAAGATTAGTGTAATTGATTAAAATATATTTTTGATAATTACCCACACGTTCAGATGGTGGTTTTGTCTGACGTGTTGTGGTTAAATTGATTAGATGTGAGGACAGGGGCCGTTATAAAGGGGCGGTTGGAGACGGCTTTAGGTAGGGTTTCAGCATTTGTGGGTTGCATCTTTTTTGCGTAACTACGTATAGTTATTTTGTCCTAATTTGATGCAATTTAGTTGCCGTTGCCGATACGCATCTCAAAGCCTGCGCATAAAACACGAGTCAACAACGAATCAACCGTCAACGTGTTCCAAAGAAAAAGAAAAAAACCTTACACCAAAATACACTGTCAAAATTCGCATGTTAAAATCCTGTTGCAGGAAAATGAGAGTAAATTATGTACGAGTACGCTTACGTTTGCGGACGTTGCTTTAACACCATGTTACCTATTCGTCATGAAATGTTTGAATGTAACATGAGATCTCTCATCTCGATCCTCTCAGGAATTTGATACAAAATAAAAATACGAATTTTAGCTAGAAAAATTTATGAATAGCTGCGGCACGTGCAAATCCTCGCTAGCAAAACTTTAGAACTGATATTTTCGCATTCAAGTTTTTGGTTCTCGACCAAGCTGTGCGTTTCACTGCACAGTCGATCGATGCAATATTATTTACTAGCTTCTGCCCGCGGCTTCGTCTGCGTGAATTGAGGTTTTTTTGATTCCCGCGGGAACCTTTCATTTTTCTATCTCTATTCCCAGCTAAATTGGTTCAGTCGTTGTGGTGTGAGGGAATAACAAACATCCTTAATTTTCACATTTAATATTATTAACTATATTATAGATTCTTCATAAAAGACGGCGTAGACGGCCTTCAAAATCGCAATCAAACGCAAAACATACTTGTATGTAATACACAAATTATTACCCAGATGTGTAGTTATGAAGGTGCTAACGTATTTTACGATAACCTTCATCATTGTATGATAAGTGTGGGGCTAGAACACGCGAATGAACAATTAACACGATTGACAGAACCATATTAATTATACGCGAAACTAACAGGTGCTTGCGACATTGTTAGGACAAAGTAATGCAAAATAGTTGAACGCCCGGTGTCACCAACGTTCCCTAGCTTTTACAGGCTAGCTAAGTTAGGTGACGCTGATTTTAAAAGCCGTGATGGTAGGTATACCTTCGTGTAGACGAATTATTCGCCTACGAGGGATATCTTATTTTATGATACGTGCACCATCAAGTAGACGCACAATTTTTAAAAACAGATAAAAAAAACAGAATCGTGCTAAAGATGGGTTGTAGTTAACGTTGCCAGACGTCCCGTATTTCCCGGGACATCCCGTATTTTAGGCATAGTTTTAAATGTCCCGGCGGGACTGACTCTGTCCCGTATTTTAACCGTACTTCGTTTTTCATTACGAAATTGATCTAAGTATTCACACACGCAACGCGAACGTTCGTAAAAAAGCGAGGTGATCACCGTTTTTAATTACGATTATAATTGTATTGATTTTTACAGATAAGAATGTTAAAACGAATACAAATATGTTAAAACTGACTTGATCCTCGAAAAATTATCAAAAAAAAATGACACTAAATAATTTTATTTTTTTATTTGTCCCGGGTAAAAAACTGAAATCCCGTATTTTTTTGCCTATTTAACCATTTGTCCCTTATAGGCTGAAAAAAAATCTGGCAACCCTAGTTGTTGTAGTGAAACATAACATCGTCAAACAAAAGACGTCTACTGCAGGACAATAGGTCTTGCAGGTTTTCTTGTAAGTAATAGAAATAGAATTACCTAAACAGATTAGATAGCTACACTAGTGGTATAACAAGACTCACCATTTTGTTGTTTGACCGGTGGTATGTGATTGCTAATTACATACTCGTCGATGACACCGTCGCACTTTGAGACCAGGTTATTCGTGTAACAGTTCCTGCAGTGCTCGAGCCTGCAAATAGAACATCCAATTATGTAATTGTACGCTGAAATTGGCTGAAATCTATAGACCGCTCTCTCACTCAGCTGAGACTCAAGACAGAATTAAAACGAGACAGATTTATGTCAAGGCATATTTGTGTCTCGTTTTAACCTCTATCTTGAGTCTGAGCTGAGACAGAGCACGCTCTATAGATCTCAGCATTAGGGTTTACAGACAGTGGGACAGCGTTTGAAATGCAACCAATTGCAAAATGCTGTTTGGACAGATCTACTATTGGAGTTGATATAGTATACGTAACTGCATCGCAACTGTCAACCGACTGTATTGTCTGCTGTGCTAGAACTGCAATCCAACTGCACGTCGACTGTAGTCGAACAGCAAAGACGGTCCGCAATTGGCAAGAGATCATTCCGAAAACATAGAGATCAGCTGTAGTATTCCCTATTATTGACATTTACAGTGGCTATGGAAAACAATGGAACGTTGCTAAGAACTGTCAAACTCGCATGACGTCATACAAATCACGTCGCACGACGTCATAATATATACAAAATGTGGATTTGAAATTTTCTTAGCAACTATCGATAGCCTTTGAGATAGAGAATAACCCTACTGAAAATCTCTCGGTTACAGGGGATCAAAATGTACTTTAGTTTGTCAAGCCATTGGAGTTTTGTATTCTAGATAAACTTTTAAAAATAAGAAAGAACTTCCAAGATTGTACAATACGGGGTCATACCATAAATACAGGGTGTCCCACGGCTATGCCACATGGAGGGGAAGTACCTTAAATATTGTAGATGGAACATTTTACTGAAAGAAGACTTCATTTTAATTTAAAAAACAATTTAAACTGCATTCATAGATTTTTAAATAATTGCCTGGTTGAACCGGGACTCGAACCCGCTATACGAGAAAAAAAATTAACCTGTATCTTTATCATACCGATCGGAAGGCTTCATCATAAGGATTATTTTTTGTTAAATAACATAGCATGAGAAATAAAAGGAAGACCATGAATTTTAGCCTTTGATGTAAAATTTTGTTCAGAAAAATGAAAAACTCGTATAAAAATTCGTAGCTCTGTTGCAGCGGGATTGAAGGACAAACCAATAAATCGAGTAAATAAGCCAGCCATTAACTCCCAGAAAGTTAATGGCTGGCTTGGTTGGCATTGGAGTAGAAAAGGAGGCTGAAGTTTTAGCCAATTTTATCGCTTATGCAATCCATTCATCCGCCAATAGATTTACACTCGTACGATTATTATCAGTAGCTATAACGGTTTCTCGTGAAGCATTGGGCAACCTCTGAATTGCCCGAGCCTGAAAGTCCGAACAATTGAGTTTCCGATGTTGCCGATTAGAAATAACTACTACGAGAATGTAACGGTTAAAAGCTTTTAGTGCCAACACACACACTGCTATGAGCATCAGCGATCGCTTTTCTGACACTAAAAGCTGCGATTGAACTGTTAAACACATGAGTAAAGAAACGGAACAGAGACAAAGCTTCATACAACCGCGCTACGATAGGTAAACTACTACAAGCTAGAGGCGCGAGTGTGCGTGAGCACTGATGCTTCGTCGCGTACTGAGAGAAATCGGTATAAACCGGCTCGGATAGTGCTCAAGCTAAGTTTGCAATACACGTTGCTCGTCGTGTTTTTTCATTTTACGTATAGTAAATGAATATAATGTTTTAATACAAATAGTGTAAATATGGTTTACTGTACTGTGTGTATGAACATTAATATTGTTCGAATAATAAAAACATATCATGCATTAATTATCCCAAAGACTCTACTAGGTAAATATTAATTTGATTATAATATTTAATTTTATTCTCCTGTGCCAAGCCTACCAAAATAGGTATTTTTGCACACTCCTTAGAAGCTTTATATCTGTTCCGTTTCTTTACTCATGTGTTTTAACACCGCACTCATGTTTTGTATTGTTCGCATACCATGAAGAAATGCAACGACCTTGCCGACCTAAGACACGGGGAGGATATTTTAGTTCATGCAAGTCGGACACCCTCCTTTATTCTTTTAAATATATAGACTAGCGCTTGACACACCCGATGGTAAGTCATCAACAGACAGAAATCCGAAGGGATTTATCCTTCCGAAGAGAAAAAGAAATCGAATGACAGTCGCAGATACAAGTCGCTAAAACAGGAACCGAAGGGCGTGGGCGAACCCATCAATTTGACAAACAACGGGTGTGTGTTAGATATAATTAAGAATTATTGATTAACTATCTATCTTATACCGCGGGTATTCCTATCCTTTTTCCTAGTAGAATTCCGTTTTTACCATTTAGGTTTGGCCTTAAAATGGTTCACTTATATTAGACTTAGGTACTTTATTTTCAACTGAAATAGTTCTGACCGTAATACCCATATTATTAAATCATTTCGTTCCGAGGTTTAATACCCAAAGTGCTCACTCCAAAAAGTTGAACAATCAAGTTAGCGACCTAATCCACTAGAAACGCTAACTGCCAGTTAAACTTGGAAGCCGTTGACTAATAGCTTCGTTCATGACTTTTACATCTCACTTTAGCGACCAGTTTCAGTTGAACGAACGATTAGAATGATTACGGAAAAGATGCATCAATCATTACTACGAACCCAATTGCGTTGATTGGCTGAATTTATTGTGTTCTTAATGCAACAATACATTTTAGCCAATAGCGAGAAAATCGGTCACTTAGAAGCAAATGATTGCTGTGAATAAAAATGATTGTTACAAAGTGCTGATCATCCTCCATCATGCGATAGTCAGACTGTACCTAGGTACAGTCAGCCATAGAATACCTAATAGTACCTAAAGGTACAGAAGATTGACTCCGCGAAATGATTTAAATAAATAGCTACTCTTGTTACCACACAATAAAGTGCAATTCAGGTTGACGCAGCGCTACTTACTTACCGTCTTATTCACCTAGACTTTTCTCTCTTTCTATAATCTTATCCCTTCGCACTCTCTGAATTTAGGCCTTTCGAAGAGGTATTCCCCATGTACCCGTAGCTCCGCAGTAAACTGCGGAGTGCGCCAGGCCTAACCTAGCTATAATTTTTGAACAATCATGTAGCTGTTCAGTATTCAAGCAATTCGTTAAACTGAATTCTAACGTCCTCTTAATTAGGCAAAAACTAATCTGAGATGGTATTGGAATAGCTTGGAAGTGGATAAGGTTTTCCATTCCAGAACGCTAAATCGCTTGGCGTCTTGGTACGTCTTTAAAGGTTGGGTGGTATCTAGCCACGACCAATGCCTCCCAAGCTTTCCACCAGAGAAAACGACTTCTGGACTTAACTCAGTTAAACGGTAGGTAAATGCAAAGGGAGGTTACCGTGTCAACATTAGTGACCCGCACCTACCGTAAATTTTAGCAAAGCTCATTATATATAGATTAACCTACGAATAACTTTTCCGTAGAATGCAAGCATGCACCCCGTTTGTACGGTGCTAGCAGTGATTTATATTCTCTTTAGCGTTTGCGCTTTACTTCTATGTATCTCTACCATGAATTTACTTTGCGTCCACGATCGGTGCTTTATCTGTAAAATTAACATTTCTCTTTGTGATTTAAAACAACCTCTTATGCCCGTTTTCACCAAATTTTCACAATTTTTACGGGCTACCTAAGTTAAGTCAGCTGACGCTTTCTGCCAGATTCGTTTTCACAGACCTTAAAGGAACACCTAAAAGTGAAAACTTGGTGGAAATGACATTGAGTAAGAGACTGTATAATCAGGGGTTCCCTAAATTAAGAGACTCTTGTCTTGTTAGGGTTGTTATTGGTGAAAACAGGCGTAATTTTTATTCCGCTAATAATATGATTATTTTAAAGATGGCAACAATACAAAAATACACGTTTTCTGTTCAAATTGCGGTCGTCAGTCTATCTCTTTATCCGGCCGATTTTCACGAGATTTTCACAGGCAGGCAGAGGATAATATAAGGACTTATGCAGGAAAATTCATTATATAATCCCGGATATATTTGGTGTACCTGCGTAACATATTGAAAACTGTTGCTATTAGAACGCGGACGAAGTTACTGTCCATAGCTATGGATTTAAATTAAAATCTATGGGCTCAATTGTAAAAGAAAGAACATAAGACGCTTGCTTCCGTTCTTGTTCAAAGAAATTGAATGTTCACTTTGCCATAGGAAGGAAATCCTCGAGAAAATTTAATTCTGTAAAACGACAAAAACCTCTTTCCTTTTATACTCGCTTTTCAAGTAGGTATATTTAACGAGCATATCTTTGAGTTTCTTTGAGTCTTGCATGTAAGCTCGATAACAGAATTGGAAAATAGGACATGAGCTTACTTAGCAAGTCGCGTTCAAACGTGAGAGTATCACGATTTTCTCAAGAAATCTCGAAGGAATTACTATATGTATTGGAACTGGAAAAATGTAACGAATTTATTCTTGCATATTCAACTACATCCAGGTATAATTTATTTATTTATATTATTGAACACAAATCTCTTTGTACTACTTATTAAAAAGTAATTAATAACGAGAACAATAGAGAAGCTAATCTATAAGTCACGGCCATCAGCTAGTCACACTAATATTATAAAGGCGTAAGTTTGTATGTGTATGTGTATGTTTGTTACTCCTTTACGCTACAACGGATGAACCGATTTGGCTGAAATTTGGAATCAAGATAGCTCACACATTCCCGCGGGACCTCATTTACATTTTATCCCGGAAAATTAAAGAGATCCCGAGGGAAGCGAAAAGCCTTAATCCACGCGGACGAAGTCACGGACATCATCCAGTTTTTATATTAAAAAAAAAGTAAATTCTCACCAGGCGGCGTGATCGGGTTCTAGCAGCCCTCCAAGCTGCTTGGGCAGACTGGCCCGCGGCACGTGCACGCCCAGTTGCGGCGCGCTCACCGTGTGCACGCGCTCGCGCAGCTTCTCGCGCACGAACAGCCGCAGGATGCGGAACGGCGCCTTGAACCAAAGCGGCGCCGTCACTATCAGGACCTTCTTTAATTTGGCCGGGTAACCACCCTGTAACAATTTAAAAAAACCTTTAAATATTTCCTCCTAATCTTTTAAGGAAAAGTTATATACCATCAAGTTTGAAATTCGACTACAATCCATACAAAAATATTTACAAGGACACGGGACTCGCTAAAGGGTTCCTAAATCGAAAAAATGTTCACAACATTCCCCCAAAATTTTTGGAGGATCTATCCAACGACAGACCAATGGAAGACGAGTAAAAAACATACCCACTACACGTGTACTTGGCTAAATTATAAGGTTCCTTGTAGTTTCACTACCGAACCCTTAAAACGTAAATCCACACGAACCAAGGTTGGGTACTAACAAATATTTTACAAAATATTAGATTTAATAGCATTAGAATTAATGGTCTACTTTAGATATAAACTTATCAAATAAATATCTAAAAAGATGATTCTTTAAATGTATTTTCATTGAGACTAACCTACAACTTCTCTAAAGGAAAAACGTTCTATATACGAGTACGTCAGCAAAACATCTCGACCGATTGGCGGATATCTTTCTTAGAATTTGTCGAGCGAGGCGAGGCAAAATAGCTCCCTAGAAAATACGGAGTGTGTCCTAGCTTTGTGCACAGGCGTTACCATCAGGAAAATAGGTCGTAGTCATTTAGGATATGGCGCAACGAGAACAATAGAAGCACCAATATACCCGAGCCCCGAGGACATTATTTCTCAAATATTCTTACTTTAATACCAACGTGGGTATATTAAAGTATACATTATATGATACTCGTATACTTATTTTAATATACAAATACGAGCCAGTTGCATGAAAAGCGGTTAAAGTAAGAGAACGGTTAAAAGATTAAATATGGACACCAAATAAAAGGTAAACCAAACCTATATGTATATAGGTTGTTCAGTGTTTATACTTCCATGATTGACGTAAGAAAGCGGAGCCGGGCTATACAATCCTGGTGATGAATGGTTCTGGCGGAGATTGAAAGGATGAATTGGAGCGAGATTTTGGTACACCCTTGGGTGTAGCTTAAAATCGCTCGGAATGATGTAATACTACAAATGCTCCAGCCCTGCCAGAGGGACATAGAACTTAAAATATGGTTAGGGCAAAGTTAAAGTAAAATTTAACGAATTCAGACTTTGCAATCCAAAATTGCTTTTATTCCGTCACCTAATTTAACTTGGCTTTAACTGCGCGATGTGTAACCTACTCTAAGTGCTTGTATTTTGTAACCAAGCGCTGGGAATGCTGCCAACATTAAACTCTCATGTTGTTTAGAAGTTGCTTACAAAGAATATTACGTAATTTAAAAATATTAAATATTTAGTTTAAATGTTAAAAATTCGTTTTCCATGAAATATATTGGTTAAACTATTTATAACTAATTTAATAAGAGGTTTTTCGCAAGTTCGTATAAATGTTTCTTCAAAGATAAATCTTTGAACTTGTTAATGTTTGCAGTTGATAGTGGCTTAAATAACATTATTATTAAAGCCCCTTTGAAACTTGAATTTCTACTGATCATCCCCAGGGTTAATTAATGAACAAATCTATCGGACAGGCTAAGCCTTGTAATTATTCTAGACCCAGGCACCCGACGAGCAGTTTAGGGTAAAAAGGGTTCTTTTTAGGGTTCCATACCCAAAGGGTGTCAACGGGATCCTATTACTAAGCCTCCATTGTCCATCCGTCCGTCTGTCTCTTTGTCTGATGGCTGTATCTCATGAACCGCAACAGGTAGATACTTGAAATTTTCACAGAATTTGTAAACCTATCTATTGCCACCATAACAAAAATGACAAAAGCAAAAAAAGAGGGGTTCCCATACAAGAAACATGATTTTTTCGGCGTTTTTGCTCGACTTGAACAATCGCTGTTACGATGGCACGGAACCCTTCGTGTGTGAGTCCAACTCGCACTTGGCCGGTTTTTATTTAGAATACTTAACAAATTCCGTGCCAGCAAATTTTGCATTGTGTCACTGCCATGTCGCTTTCACTGAACAGCGTTAGGGGATATCGAACAAAATTAATTAGGCATAAAACCAACCGTGCACAAACATGACTGCGCATATTTTATACCCGCAAAGTTTTCCAGTCGTATCAAAATGTCTAAGCAGAATGCCGCCGTAATTTATACATATTTTGGTATGCAAAAGTACCTAATAATAATTTGCAATCTACAATCTTTACCACCTGTGCTTCCAACGCTTATTGGATAATCAAACGCAAACCTGATCTGAAACGGGTCAGTAAGCACGTGAATTGAACTAAAATTCACAAATATGTATGTTCGGCTATGCAGATTGTAGATATAATACAAGTGTAAATTGAAAATTTAAAACACCCCCGACATGTGAAATTAAAAAAAAATATGTAATTCGCCATTTTGTGGTGGCAATTTATCATTTTGTTTTTCCGAAATAGCCTATGCGCAACTGTCCAGTAGGGCTAGATGCGCGGTACGAGAAAATTTTGTCTGCACGTTTACGTTTAGATTCACGAGTAAACGTGTAGACAATATTCTCTCGAGGCGCGCATCTTTGCCCTAGAGGTCCTCGTTTATACTCATGCGAAAAATCACGTCGACCCTTGTTCCGCTGCTGCGTGATTGAAGGACAAACAAACACACTTTCGTATTAATAATATTAGAGCCTCAGATTCGTATAGCGTCGTTTTTGTCACTCATAGAAGCTCTAGGAAGCCAACTATCTGTTTCCAACGTTCTGTACTGCCGGGTACCAGAGTAGAGTTAATTAATTTGCAAGAATAAGGGTACAAATGACCTTTATGCAAGAAAATTTAATCTTCTACCCCCTACGTTCACACGGTCTATAGATGACTCAGAAGCCGACCCAAGATGAGATAAATCGTGTACGCCACTGTACCTAGGTAGGGTCAATAAAACGAAATGTATCCGAGGAAATTTAGGGTGAATGCAGACAGGCTCGGGACATTGAAAAAGGTAGGGGTGCGGGGTCATTGACCCCAGGTTTGAGTTCTCCCGGCTGTTTATGAAATTATAATGTCTGGCGACAGTCAGTGTCACAAAGGTATTTATAAGATTTCTATAATAAACTAGCACCGGGAAGCGGTGTCAGCCTACTCCTAGTAGTTTGGACTGCGACCTCCTTTTCCGGGTCACGGGTTCGATCCCGGTACGCATTTCGGACTTTTCGAAGTGATGTGCGTTTTTAATTCCTTAAAAATAAATGCTATCTGCAAAATCATTACTAAAATATCACTTAAAATATTAATCAAGTATCATTTCAAAAAGCAACTGCTGAGTTTTTCGGCAGCTCTTCTGAGAAATATATTTTTCTTCTCTTTTAATTGAAAGCCCAAACACAAAGTTTTATGGATATAACTTGAA
Organism: Hipparchia sbordonii; assembly: GCA_038048805.1. NCBI lineage: Eukaryota > Metazoa > Arthropoda > Insecta > Lepidoptera > Nymphalidae > Hipparchia > Hipparchia sbordonii. Next base: position 9,989,679 of record CM076112.1, read on the forward strand.
AGACTTTCATACAAACTTTCACCGCGTATTCAACCCCGTTAGGAGTGGAATTTCAAAAAACTCTTTCTTAGTGGGTGCCTACGGCGTAAAAGGATCCTACTGTGAAAATTTCACATTTCTAACTAGTTTAGGCGTTGATAGATCAGTCAGTCAGGACAAGTCTTTTTATAAGTATAGACAGAAACACGTAGATGTCTCTGCAAGACATAAATTGGAGCGTACCGAAGGCTATCCTGGATGAAAAACTTTTGCCAATAATAGCAGCTTTCGCTGTGCGTCGTGTTTCTCGTTGCTCAGGACCGAGACCGCATTCCATTAATAACATATTGGTATTGGTTTTCTGGTAGGTATGATATTTCTAAACTTTTCTACTAGAGTAGTAGAGAACAGCTAGAGTACGGGATTTCGGTTTAACGATGGGGTTCTAAAGGATTTAGTGAAAATAACCCAGTTATTATATAAAGTCCTTCCGAACGGGTCTGGCCTCGATGGTCAATCTCCACAGATATTAACCATCTGCGCGGGAGATATTAAAGTGCACAAGTGTGTGCGCAAACAGAGGTGCACTTTTTATTCCCTCACTCTCATAGTCCGATGGGACGAAAAATCCGACACGAAACGACATGAAAGAGATCAGGGGTAGGATCGACGGCCTTAGGTGCGGGATGGTACTAAGAATTTTTTAACAGAAAAACCCCAACCCGGAAATCGAATCCGGGACCTCAGCATCCACAGTCGAACTTGCTAATGACCACTTGTTGACGCCCGCGGCTTCGCTCGCTTGGATTTAGTTTTTAAAATCCTTGATCTCTTTTAATCCAGGAAAATCAAAGATTTTGTTTTTTGTTGCCTATGTCACTCTCGTGGTCCTCAACTGTGCCCATGTTGATCCGTTGCTTTGTTGCGGCATGATTGAAGGACAAATCAACAAACAAACACACTTTCGCATTTATAATATTAGTAAGGATAGAAAGGATAAGAAAATACAGTTATTTCAAAATAGAAGACAAACACTTCAATTTCATATATTTTTACAGATTCCTATTTCTTTCTGCGATCACTCAATTGCCGCTTGCGGAAACGTGTTTGTAATAAGTAATAACGATTCTCATTGGCGATACGTATCTATCAATAGTTCGCCATCCAGCCGCGACTTATTCGGGTAGAGCATTGGCCCGAGTTTCCCGCATCTAATATGGACAGTCTACGAGTCTAGACATCCCGTGAAAGCAAAGTGAAATTAAAAACAAACCTAACTATGTACATATTCAACTTTTCAATTTTAGGGTACCGTATCTCTTCCCTCATTGTGGAAAAACGGAACCCTTATTGTATAGGTAGGGTTTGTTGTTGTTCAATCAAGCCGCAGCTACGGATCAAGGGTTATATATTATTTTGAAGGGGTAGGTCGGTACTGTTGCAATGTACGGTCGCGGACAGAAAATGTTTACCACCTTAAGATTTATAATTACATGCACACGTCTATGCCTGACAGTCGATATGCTTTCGATATTCTATGGCGTTATAGACCTTACTGCACGCAATGTGATATAGAATCTACTTTAAAAACTGATAAACATTTTCTGTCCGCGACCATATGTCAATAAAGATGTCAATGCTTGAATGAAAATTCATAATTACGTAAGAGGCCTACGTAACGTGCCTATATTGTCTAGGGTCTTATTAAATGTCTTTCTTGTCTACGCCATGCACCGACACGACATTTTCATTTCTTTGATTTCACCCGAGTCCCGAAACGTTAATCAGAATCCAGATTAATCCCTGATTCAACAGTCTAGGATCGTAACATGGTGTGAGAAGTATGTAGGTATACTTAGATGAGGATAGTAGACTTTTTATTCCGGTAAAAAAAACCGCGGGATTTTCAAACCTATCTCTACGTGGACGAAGTCGCAGCTATATTAACATAAAAAGAAAAAAGACAATGCAATTTCACCTGACACATAATTTAACAAACCTTAAGTCGAATTTCAAAGTCAAATAAGTGTAAATCTCGTCTCGTCAACAGCTCTAGACTTCCGCGGGCAGTCTAGACAGCTACCAGATACAAGTACCCAAAAGATGAGTGAAAATTCCCTTTATAATGACATACCAATTCAAACTTTACGAAGGTGAAATGGGCCCTAAGATTGTAAGAATTATTATATTTATTCTGCTAGACTTTAATATTATCTGAACAAAATGTCTTAATAGCTAAGTGTATTCTTATCAATAATATTATTTATTTTTAAAAATAAAACAAGTTAATTTTTAAGCAAAATTAAACAGACTTCGATAGGTATACCGAAATAAAGAATAACTGAAAAGAGAAAAGTGTACATATCTTGAAAACTACTGAACCGATTTTGATGAAATCTTTACTGTTTCATAAGTTTCGGAGAAATGCGTGGACAAACAAACATATATACATACAAATTTTATAAGTATAGTTGTTTGGAAGCCCTAATAGATCAACATAATATGTGAATATTTAGCAAGTTCCAACAAAATTACATACATGTTGAATTAATAACTTCCTTTCTCTACGTCTAGGTTACTTGGAGCGCCTTAACATTGTTTAATATGCTGGTAAATTATTAATTTAATCGTATCAACTGTAACTAAATATTAGCATTCCTGTACTCGTATGTAGAGAACCTTTTAGTTACCTACGTCTTTAGTTTCAATGTCAAACAATGTTGGGTACATTAACACTTCATTTAAGTGGAATTATTAATTATTAACGTATATTACAAGCTAGAGGTGCATGTTTTTGTTTTAAAATTGTAAAAATTATTAGGTTCCTGACCGTAAGACCTAGTCACCTTCATTGTAATATTTGTATACACATTCTGCTAACATTATATTATGCTTTTCTTAGCGCCTTTTACATTAAAGCCATTGTTTTTCTTTTCATTTAAAATCTTCATTGTTATTCGAAAAGTTCGTTGTAAGAAGCAAATTATTCTTATAAAAACGTTATTTAGCAACTATTAAAGACTTATTTAAGGCGGTAATTGCTTAGTGGTTAAGACTTAGACGACCTTTTCGGGAGGTCCGTGGTTCTTCTACTTTTTATCTCGAAAAATCAATGAGATTCCGCGGGATTTATAAAAAACTAAATCGACGCGAGCGAAGCCGCGAGCATCAACTAGTATTTCCATAAATCATGTGGGATTGTCTGAAAATGATTGCATCACTCTCTCGCTAGTGGTTAAAGTGCAACAACAACGCCATGAATTTAGCCAATCAGAGGTGATTGTGATTGTTACACTGTACAATTATTTAGACAATCCCACAACTGAATGCAGGGTTGCTAAGCAAAAACACGATACGAGTACGGAGCAAGTCTCACTTTCAACTAGACAATTCTCCCCTAACAGCAACCCTGCACGTTCGTATTGTCAACATTGCCGACTAAGTTCCAGCTAAATAAAACGCTGTTAGCAACGAGCTAATGAAGGGGGACGGGAGGCGGGGTAGGGCAGTTTATTGCACCACACTAATATTATAAAGGCGAAAGTTTGTATGTGTATGTGTGTGTGTATGTTACACTTTCACGCAAATACTACTGGACAGATTTGGCTGAAATTTGAAATGCAGATAGATTATAGCCTAGCTGGTTTCACACATTTTACCCCGGATAATTAAAAAGTTCCCGTAAGAATCCAGAAACCTTCATCCACGCGAACGAAGTCGCGGGCATCGTCTAGTTTGATTATAAAACTCAAATCGTTTTTAACTTCATTCAATGTCATCACAACCTCAAACAATACCGCGTCCTCGAATTTAATTTATTTTTTGATGATCCATTTTAAAACACAGGGTTAAACCGATTATTAATTTTTTTAGTTAGTTTTCAAAGTGCAAAATTTTACGCTTAAATAAATTTGAAAAATGTGGTGTATTTTTTTTACAATGCTTTACTTTCTCGCAAGTTTATCTAACAGACTTTCTTGGAGTACTAATGCGTCAGTTTCACGTGAGACGTTGACTGTTTAAGTTAAGTTACCGTTAAAGTTATACTTGCCCACCAAAAACAAGCAAAGGAGCGCAAGCACATGCACAAGTCAGTATTCGTACATGTACGTACTTCTATGGTTAAGATTGCAAACCCTAACTTGTTGACTCTAAAATTCTTTCTTGGTGCTAAATCTTAACCGTAACCAAACCCAATAACCGCTTGATATGTCACAGTGATACTGGTCTTTAGCGATTATGTAGATAAAGTTTAAAATTATTTAACACTGAAAGTGCTCGCCGCGCCGCTGCCGGCCGCTGCCATTTCGGTGTAGATCGGCCCGTGTTAGTGTTAACTACGACTACGTCAAAGCTGTTACAACGATGTACCAAAAGCCCGGAACTAAGTCAAGAGGAAGCCGGGCCAGTGGAGAGTTTTGTTTATCTCGCAATCAAGCCAAAGACTCCGTGATTCGGGGTATTTCATTTGCTACACAGGAAGCTGGTAAAGTTTTCTTTGCTTTTGAAAGTTATACGCCTTCAAAGGAATAATTTTCCAAGTTAGTGTGTTTATAAATAAAGCAAATAAAATTATTAGTCTTTACAACTTCTTAATTAGGTATATTGAAAAACTTTATTCATTCGTTAAGCGTCACAGTCGCCCGCGTCAGTGACGCCGTCTGTTCTATTATAACCTATAGGGGAAGCCAGTCGTCAGTGGGGCTAGGGTCGAAGGCTTCCCTTTGTTTTAGTGCACAGTAGAGGCGCAGACGCGGCGCCACTGACGCTCCGTCACTGACGCGGGCGACTGACGCTCAACGTGATGATCGGATGTGTACCGTAAACCTTTTCTACAGAGTTCCCTGCAGAGAAGCACTATTTTTAGACCTCACAAATTCGTTTTTTTAAGGCCTGGTGTAAAACAGAATTATATTCATTTGAAGTAAATTAGGCAAGGTTGCAAGCAGTAGATAACACTATCGGGCAAGCTCCTTGACTCTCCCGCGCGCCCCTCAGTCGAACACTAACTTCGTCGTCGCAGCCCTGCCCTATATTGTTTTCAAGCACAATGCGGGCTGCTGTTGAGATAGTTTGCTAATGCGACAACTTTAAATAATAATACAAAACTAGATGATGCCCGCGACTTCGTTCGCGTGGATAAAGATTTTTTAATTCCTAAATAAAATAAAATGTAGCCTATGTGTTAATCCTGGGTGTGTGCTATCTCCATTCCAAACGGTTCAAGTATTGTGGCGTGAAGAAGTAACAAATATACATACACATACAATATACATATACAAACTTTCACCTTTATAATATTAGTGTGATTAGTGTAATGCGAAGTCGGAGGGTCGCGGGTTCGATCCCATACACACACAGCTGAGTCGCTGACTTTTCGGAGTCATGTGTGTCAAGTAATTAAATATCAGATGCTTCAAAGTTGAATCAAAACATTGTGAGGAAATCTGCACGCCTAAGAGTTCTCTAGAAGGTTCTTCTTCAAGGCAAAATAATTATTTTTTTAAACCCAAGACGAACTGCAATCTTCAACCTGGTGGTAATACGTTTGCTAATTAAAAAATCATATCAAAATCAGCCGCGTAATTTTTCAGGAAAATTTTATCATAGTGAAGAATTGTTGCTTCGAAAAATAATCTTTTAAGTACACAGCAGCTTAAAGAACATTAGGGAGGCTTTGTAGGTGTTTTCAAGTCGCGAGTTGTCTCTGATTCAAAATGTATTCACAATCTTCACTACAGCACGAAAATAGAATGTTTTTCCCAACAAAAGCAGCCCACGTTTAGCCGGAGTATGCGGGGGAATCGTGTAAAATTGAATTGGATCAGAGTCAAATGCAATACCTCTTTTGCAAAATCTTCAGTGCATTTCGCTTTAAATTTCGTATGTATATAAAGCTCCTATATGCTTACTCCTGCTGTTATATCCTAAGATAAAACGACGACGTTTAAAATTTTTCTGGATAAAGGGATATTAAATTTAAATATGATCAAAATCGCCGACATAGCTCAGCGAATCGCGAAGTGGAAGTTAGCTGGGCACATAGTTCGAAGATCTGATCGTCGTTGGGGTCCCAAGGTGCATGAGTGGCGACCCCGCACCGGGAAGCGCAGTGTTGACAGATTCTCACTAGGTGGATGGATAACATTAAACGAGTCGCAAGGAGCCGCTGAATTCAGGCGGTCCAAGACCGAGGCCTGTGAAGTCGATGCAAGAGACCTTTGTCCAGCAGTGGACGTCTGTCGGTTGATAAAGAAGACGGTAAGGTTACAGTTGAGGATACAGACCCTCAACCTTTACCATGGAGGTGCAAATACTGTACCTCCAATCTAATGAGGGCGCCCCCAGGCTAGATGGAGCGGTGACATCCGGAAAGTGGCAGGCATCGATTTGATGCGAAAAGCCAAGGATAGGATAATGTCCCTGTGGTTCTACCTAAAAGAGGCCGATGATATCCAACAGTGGATGCATTTTGCCAATGATGAGGATGATGATGATGATTGGATCACTGCCATTTGAAATGTATGAAAAAAAAAAACACCGGGGCAAAATTCTCCTATATACAGTCTCTAAAATAAATTGAATTGACAGCTCTAAATATAGGTACTACTATACTTTTTCGCAATGAAAATTGTGAAGGAATGTCACCATTTTTAGACCTGTCAATTTAGCTACGAGATTGTGAACATCAGAATTAATGCCATTGTCAAAGCCTACATATTGTAAAGGAGATATAATGGCTTAGTTGTACAATGGACTCCTCTCCCATTGAGGAGAGAACTAAAGAGCTTATATAGTCATCATCTTATTCCAGAAAGGCGGTTTATAGGGATCCTTTAATATTATTTTATCAAAGCTAATAGATTATATTTACTGATTTCATTGTCCACTTACTAATAGAAAGGGTTAAAAACGGTAGATTTATTTGTCGTATTTATGTTATTTTTTATGTATAAAAAATAAATGCCTGCTTGTCTATTGCCAGTTTCAAAGTAGAGCTTATCTAATACTTATCAGGGATTTTTGTATTATTAGGATCTACCAAGCCCCTCGAAATACACGAATTTTATATAAAATACACATTATATACCAAACTATGGAAAAACATTTGTCGAAACGTCTAAACTCGGTCAATTTTTACTTAAAGCAAGGAAATTGAATTCCGCTTAACTGACTAACAGACTGCTTGTCTTGTTGACCCAGTCAAGACATTGATTTTCATAAACTTATTCATCTCCCATTTCTTCACATACTCCTCGTAGAATGTAAGCGGCGACTAATCCGGCTACGAGTTTTACGAGCTGAGTGCTTGCAATTCAAAGGAGGTTGCAAATGTAATGCCCACATTCATTCAGAGCGTAACATCTGCGCTTCAACGACTATAAAATGAGGTTCTTTTTGCATTTGTCCCCACGATGAGGGCATCCGGACGTTTAATCTGCTAGTAGGTAGTAATTACAATCTTTTGAGCTTTGTATCTGCTTTATTTTTTATTTATACTATTTTATTATTATCTTACTAATCTTTTTTTTTATTCAATGACACCATAGTCCTTGACTGTGATCTCCTGATGGTAAGTGACGATGCAGTCTAAGATGGTAGCGAATCTATGTTTTTTTAATTTCTTTATCACTTATTGCACAATATGAAAGTTTGTCCCGCCAAACGGCGCACGCAGATTTGTTTTATATATTTTATGTATCTACTTTAATATATGAAACAAAGTTGGGTTACACAATTTATAACTCGAGAACGGCTAGACCGATTTTAATGATTTGTCATGAAAAATCCACGAAAAAAATATTACGAAGAAAATTCATTATCTCACGCATTTTGTATGGAACGGCTTTTTTGATGATACCTGGAGAACAGATTGATTGATTTCGGCGATTTTATTATATATTCACAAATATGTTGAGGGCAAGTAAAGTGACCTTTTACCCCGAAAAACCAGTAACCTAACTCACACGGACGAAGTCGCGGGCAAAAGCTAGTCACCAACAATCACTGAGATTGTAGCAATGATTGCTGCAGTCTTTGCAAATTTTCAACAATCAAACAGGTGTGTTGCTGTTTACGATGTAACAATAAAGATGTTCGAAAGCAAAAAACTAAATTGCATTGAGTGTCCTCATTCAGAATGGGGTGCAGTTAATACCCACATTCATTTGCTGTAACAGCTGCGTTTCAATAGAATAATGCCGCCGCGATATTTGCTCGCACAATGGCCCACTCAGTTTTAACATTGATCGTACTTTTTAATCAGCTGTACGATTCTCTAAAAATGATAGCCCGATACTCACTCGCTGTTGGCTAGAACGCATTGTTGAGGAAAGCACGGATAGATTCAGCCAATCACCATAATTGAGTCAGCTGCAATGATTGATGCAGTGTTTACAGAATCCGTCTGCTGTATACTGTTCAATGACAAGATAGAGGTTAAGTGCTATCTCGCCGCATTAAGTGAAGGTGGTAAGGTAGGTAAGTTCAGTTTTCGATGAGCCATAAACTTAGAAAAGGTGCCTTTGGCGGTTTTGCTGAAACCCATACTCATAAGCGTTTCCTTCGTATGAATTATTTGAAATCTAAATTGTTTAGTGGCACATCTTTGCCGACAGGGTGTTAATGTTAACTAGCCCACAGCCGAATTCTTCCACCACAATTATAAACCAAACTTCTCCCGCTTTTAAACGAACCTGAGACCTCTCACTTAGAATTTTTATCGAAGGAATTTGGTCTTTGAGCCTTACATACGAGTATAGATAAAAGGGCAAAAGAAACATGGCCGCGATTCGTTTCTGGGCCAGCCATTTATCTTGAACATGTCCCCGCGCACGGCCAGTCTTCCCAGATACTCGTGCTGTCCTTTCCAAACACTCTTTCAAAACGCGACACGCTACATTGAAAGCGCTCACCACTTCGCCAACGTCAAAGGGTAAAACCAGTTCGCCGCATTTCACTTCAGCGGCTAAATGAAGGTATTCACGCCTAAAATGAGAACCGCGCAGCGTGTATACAAGCACTATAAGAGCCTTGACAGACTTGTCCAAACGGGGCGTCTAAAAGTTGTACCTATTATAAGGAACAGTGTGAAGTGACGACGCGCTTCTGATGCTGTCTCGTGCAAGCACCGCTCTGCAGATATGATGTGCTTCATACATTTTCTTGTTCTATAAAATTTATAAAACGTACACACATGCTTTCGTGTATTGCTTTAGAGCGATCACACACAGGCCACAGCGCATTACCGGCCAGAACGTAGTGATTTTGTTGGATTGTAAGCTGCATACTGATAAGGCATCATACATGCGACAATTAATGTAATACGACCATTTAGCAGTCCACCTTGTGTCACGGATTTTTATATACAGAACGACCGGGGAGCATCGCAGAAACAACGCAGCGACACGCATAGCGCCGTGTGGTAGCGCTCATTAAGAGACGTTGTGGTTGTAGCATAACATGATCGGCTAATGAACGATTTCTAACTCTACTGCGTGTATTTCCACAGAAGCTTTGTAGCTTCCAAGCAACAAACAATAGGAATTGAAATTATTCGCTTTCATTTGTTATTTTCAACAATAAGTAATTGTCATTGTTTTGTTTGAAAAGTAAAATGCGACAAAAAAGGTACCAATAGCCGAATCTTCTAAATATATAAAAGGCAAAGGTGACTGACTGACTGACTGACTGACTGACTGACTGACTGATCTATCAACGCACAGCTCTAACCACTGGACCGATCGCGCTGAAATTTGGCATACAGGTAGCTGTTAGGACGTAGGCATCCGCTAAGAAAGGATTTTAGAAAATTTCAACCCCGAAGGAGGTAAAATAGGAGTTTAAAAAATCGAACCTAACGTGAGCGAGGCCGCGGGTTAAAGCTAGTAATGGATAAAACATCGCGTCTTGGATATTGACACAGATGAAACAAAAATATTTGATGAAGATTTTAATAACAATGAAACTGTTCTCAAAGTCCTTGCTGCTATACTTTTACCATAACAAGCGTACAGAACCGTTATTGGTGCTATAATGTCAATCATTAAGCCGAACCTTTCGAAGTGTTTATTATAAATTCCCAAGTTCTTAAATCCGCTGAATCACTCCATTCTCGAATAATTATAATAAAGGGAGACCAAGCGAAACCTCCCGAGGTCACAGGCATAATTAATCTCGTTTCTTGAACGTAGGGGCTAAAACACTTGGTGATTTGCTGATGACGATGTCAGAGGTTCGACATCCCAAGATAAACTGGTTTCAGCGATGGAGTGCCGTGAAGACATCCCTGGCCGTTTGCCAGACGACCACTAATAACATCCTATTTTGTACGAGTAAAAATACTTCACCTATAGTCATTTTGATTAGATTTTTATAAGTCTAGACCATAAAGCTAAACGTACATAATACTATGTTTATAGTCTACACTCTAGATAGACGCACGGCGTTTAGGTATAGTACAAGTAACACTAGGAATATTACTGAAATAAATTGAAAAACATTTATTCAGCTCACACGAAAGACATACATAATTTGCTTAATACTAAGTGGGATATGCCTTATGTATCAAGCCTCGATTTCTCGATGATCAATCGCAAATGCTCCGCAGTTATGGTGGGTCTTATAACAGCATGGAATGCTCCAGTACATTTGTTTATGTCGATGATAAAAGCGTAGACAAAGACAAAATTTTGATTTTAACTCAACTATAAAGTCGATATCTTTGCTTAAAAAGAAAGTAAATGCACTGAAGATGAAATGACAATTTAATATAGCCGAGAGATGAGTGACAAATTACGTCATTGCATATCAGACGATTGCACTGGTTAAGCAACATAGACCCAAGTCGATAACTGGATGGGTGACTAACCTTATACGCCCAAGCTTGGCGTATTCGTTTCCTCAAAGAGCACTTTAAGCATTTATGGTCCCAGTTAATTACTATTAAGTCAAAAGCCTCTACCATAATAATAATATGATTAATGGAAAGGGTTCACGATCCACAACAATGAAGAATCTTTAATGTAGCATCTTACTGAAGTCGTAAGTTTGGTTGTAGCTTTAACGTAGGTAAAAATCTAACGTGTCAGTAATTGCAGTACTATTATGTATTCTGTGGTTATTCTACCTACTTGGTAAGTAATTAAACGAAATCGCAAGCCATAAAATAATAGTGAATAATAATGGGTTTTATGAAAAAAAATTGCACGTGTATGTTTCAAGCGGAAAACGTATTAGGGGTCCCCCTCGTTCTGCCGATGCCGTTGGAAATAACATTTCATTTTTATGCCAGATGGAGTGGGTCGGAGTGGCCTTTAAGGCTTATACTCCGCGTTAAAAGTGTCTCGAGCCACCGGTCCGTTAGACGTCATTCAAATTCAATTACAAGTCGGGCCGACCTTTGAGTCAAATGTCAGGAGTTCGATTCTATTAGCGCCAGCGGCTGACGAATTGATAGCAACGCAGATTTAATTGGAGCTGACATTTTCACTGCAACCAAACGGCCGTAGTACAACATAGTTATACCGTGTACTATACATACCCTCGCATCCTATTGAAAGTTATGTCTTCTATACCTACTGTTTTAATACCGCAATAAATTGAGACTGAGCGTATATTAAAACAGTGAATTCATTTGTTTGGAAGTACACTAGAGGTGCACTAAAGAGGATTTTTGAAAATCCATCCCTAAGGAGATGAAATTTGTATAAAGAAACAATTTTTATAAAAAAATTCACGCGGAGGAAGTCATGGGCACCCACTAGTAACTTCTTACTTTGAGGGTCATATTGTGACTTGTGCGAGGTTTTTGAAAATCCCGCGGGACGCCTCTATTTTTTCAAGCCCTCAACTATACCTAACCCACACAAAAATCACGTCAACTTTCGTCCGACGCGGCGTGTTTAAAGGACAAACTAACAAACAAACACACTTTCGCATTTGTAATATTTGTAAGGACAGCCGAATGTATGGCAGTGTAGGTGGAACGCTGCTCCCAATACATAAATAATCCTTATCAAAGCGAACTGGGACTGCGATGAGCTCCGTCGCCCGTCGCGCCATATAAACAACCCTTTATGACGCACATTCAACCAATTTATACAGGGTTAATTGTAATTTACCAACAACCACCCACGTGTACACGCATACCTACATCCCACATGCGGTAGCGGACAGAAAATGTTTACCACCTTAAGATTCATAATTACATGCACACGTCTATGCCTGACAGTCGATATGCTTTCGATATTCTATTGCGTTATAGACCTTACTGCACGCAATGTGATATAGAATCTACTTTGAAAACTGATAAACATTTTCTGTCCGCGACCATAATATTATATCCAGCTTCAAAAATTTTCGCGTTTATAATATTAGTAGGAAGTAGGATAGTAGGATAGGATAGGATATATAGGACTATCTTTTATCCGCGACTTCATCCGAATGAATCACGTTAAATAAAAAGTGTCCTATGTCCGTGTCCAGAAATTCTAGCTGATGTCCATTGTTTAAAAAGATGTGTTTTATAGAAAATACGAATTTCCTCACTGGAATTTCAAAAAAAACCCGGGACCAAAAAATACCAGACCAACGAGGCGCTTAAACAGGACCTAAATAAGAAAGTAGTAGGTACAGTTTTCCTAGTTAAAAGTCATAAAATGTAAGACCCTATTTCAATCTAAAATTATACAACATGATGCTCGCAAAAAATATTAATCGTGGAAATCCGAATGTTATTTATTCATATCATAAAACATCGGTTCACGTAAACTTGATGAATAAATACAAACAACATCCGAGGTCGCAATAAATTATGTTTCTGACGTGACGTCTATCTAGATCGCAAAAAGCAACTCAATAAACAAAACCGTAAACATTTGAATAAATTTATACTCTGGTGAGTGGTAGTACATCGGCAATCCATTTTCCACACATACTAAGTATTAGCGTTGAGAAAAGTTGTATGTAAAAGGAAAAATGCCTCTTTCTTCTTTGCTTTATGGGAGGCTTTACACGCACAATTCATTCAACAGTAATTCTACTTTTTGATGGAAATTTTAAAGACACTCGCATGACATTTGCTTAATAGTGCTAACCTGTTTATCTACTAAAAAGATTAACTCTGACCATTAGAGAAGTATTAACAACGGAAACTGGCGCGCATTCCTAACATAATCATTAAGAAAGTATTGACGATTGCGTAGGTTATTTGTTTGTATAGGTACAACTGTACATATATTAATTGCACATGTGCTTTTTTTTTAATTAATAGACTCGCGCTTGACTGCAATCTCACCTGATGGTAAGTGAAGATGCAGCCTAAGATCATGCTTGCCTAGAAGACTGCCTAAATTGTAGTTATTTGGAAGGGTGTACCAAATTTTTGCAGTGCGTATTAGGAACGAGGAATATAAATATTAATTATCACGCATCCATACGCGTACATCGAAACCTTGATTAGCCACCTGTTTCAAGATGTATTGTACCTATATAAATGCTCTATTTTATAGGCTAACACCACAACTAGACTGGTGTATAAGTAACAGCTAACGTTTCACGTGTGGCAACTATCAAATTCGTGCACAAATATGGATGTCATACTGTTACAATGTGTGACATACGGGCTCACAGTGACTGAGTCGCAACCATCGAAATGTGAACGCTAACCGAGCGAACACTACGGTTTGCGGTGGCCCATATCCCGCGGCGCAGGCCGCTCAGCGAAATGTAACCACCCTTGTATTAAGGCCGGCCTAACATGTGTAAATTTTACTCACGCAAGTAGTTTTTAAATCGAAAAATTCCTTCGCGTTGAGCGGTTTTTGGTAGGGGAAAATCTTAAGGCCAAATTAGACGGTGCGCTGTTCATCGTTCATTTTTACATGCCATCAGGGGCTCACTTGTCGATGAATAAATAGTAGATTGTTACACAAGGGACGTAAGTAAGCTATTACAGAACAAGATCCAATTTGGCGCCAGTGCGAGCGCAGCTCGCATAGGGCGTTAATGGATCGCGTGCACCCGAGATATTAGGCACACGAGCGAGCGCAGCGAGCGAGGGTGAATATAGTTCGAGGGTGTAATAGCTACTTGCAACCGAGGTAAGCATTCTACTTTATATAATTCTTGCGAGGTAACTTTGGACTTATCCGGCAAAAGGTTTTGCATCATTTGTTCTGCTTCAAGCAAACAAAAATCAGGCTCTCCTCCTTTATCATCATCTGATGAAGTGCTTGACATTGTTGTAAATAACTTAATCCCTTTACGAACAAACTTCACAAACTTTCAGATCAAATGAACTGCCGTCATTTCCATTTTTTTTTTCGTAAATAGTTTTCCATTTTTTTTTACGGCTCTGAGTTCCAAGGAGTTTTGCATAGTTTGAAATGTATGGAAATTAAATGCCGCCATGTTCAGTGTTTTTTTTTTTCAGTAAAAAGTTTTCTTACCATTTTATAAGAAAAGAGATTGTTTACCAAGGAGTTTTGCATAGCTTGAACTGTAAAGTGAACATTACAATTAAAGCATAGTGCGACGTAATGTTGCCTTGAATTGCAAACAACAACTTACAAGGAGACTTTCCACCATAGTAATCCCTAGTTACTGAGCAAGTATGATATAAATAAATATTTCAGAACGATCTACAACTTCAAGAATGTATTACTATTGTGAGCAATGTAGCTTGTAATTTACATACAAACGAAGTTAGATTACGTGACACTGGGTTTGTCCCCGATTATAATATGACCTACTTGAATGGATATAAAGAGAACCTTTGTGGATTTATGTCACTAATACCGTAGCATTAAACACGTAACTAGGAAAGCCTAAAGTGTCTTAAATCTAATTGAGGATGCTTATTCTAAATCCCGTTAATAAGGTTATAGGGATAATCACCGAAAAGATTCATTAGAAGATATCGATTTAGAAGAGGATACTAATATATTACTTCCGCATATTGTACAGATTTATTTAGAAAAGTCTAGTCATTTGTTCACCTGATGCAGTTTAATGTGAAACCCACTTACCTAGGAGACATCTATTCACACTTGATTATAAAAGTTAAATGCAGCACTGAAAGACATTAATTAAATTATATGTAATGCATCATTAACAAGTTTTGAGGTCCTAGTTCGTTATCTCCGGGGAAATATCCGACGAATAAATTTTAACAATGTGCCATTACAAAAAACAACCAGAACGTCAACTTTATCCATCGGTTAAATTATATCCGGCGATTGTGAAATAGACCATCAACGCCATCAATCTCTTAATGAGCTGTCTTCTTCTTCTTCTTCTTTCTCAACTTATAGACGTCCACTGCTGGACATAAGTCTCTTGCATGGACCTCCACAGACTTCGGTCTTGCGCCGCCTGAATCCAGCGACTCCCTGCGACTCGTTTGATGTCGTCGGTCCACCTAGTGGGGGGTCTGCCAACACTGCGCTTCCCGGTGCGGGGTCGCCACTCCAGCACCTTGAGACCCCATCGACCATCAGCTCTTCGAACTATGTGCCCCGCCCATTTCCACTTCAGTTTTGCGACTCGCTGAGCTATGTCGGTGACTTTGGTTCTCCTACGGATCTCCTCATTTCTGATTTGATCTCGCAGGGATACTCCGAGCATAGCTCTCTCCATCGCCCGCTGAGTGATCCTGAGCCTTCTTATGAGGCCCATAGTTAGCGACCATGTTTCGGATCCATAAGTCATCACTGGCAACACGCACTGTTCGAAGACTTTAGTCTTCAGGCACTGAGGAATTTTGGACGAGAAGACATCTCTAAGCTTCCCGAACGCTGCCCAGCCGAGTTGGATTCGGCGGTTGATCTCTTTCTCGAAATTGGACCTACCTAGCTGGACTGTGTGTCCCAGGTATATATATTCGTCTACAATTTCGAGTGCAGAGTTCTCAACAATTACTGGGTGGAGCGAGGCATGAGCATTAGACATGATCTTCGTCTTGCTCATGTTCATTTTAAGGCCCACCTGTTGAGAGACACTGCTGAGGTCATTGAGCATTGTATTGAGGTCTCCGAGAGTCTCTGCCATAATGACTATGTCGTCGGCAAATCGAAGGTGAGTGATGTACTCGCCGTTTATGTTGATGCCAAGTCCGTTCCAATCCAGAAGCTTGAAGACGTCCTCCAACGCAGCGGTAAAGAGCTTCGGGGAGATAACGTCTCCCTGTCGCACTCCACGCTGCAATTGAATTGGCCTTGTAGTCTGGTCCTGTATACGTACTGACATAGTGGCGTTTTCGTACAAGCACTTCAACACTTGAATGTACCGATAGTCGATACGGCATCTCTGCAGCGACCTCAATACAGCCCAAGTTTCCACCGAATCGAAGGCTTTCTCATAGTCCACAAATGCCAAGCAAAGTGGCCTGTTATACTCTTCCGTCTTCTGTATAACCTGCCGCAGCGTATGAATGTGGTCTATGGTGCTAAAGCCTTTTCGGAATCCGGCTTGTTCGGGAGGCTGGAAGTCGTCGAACCTACGGGCGAGACGATTCGTAATGACTCTCGAGAACAACTTATAAACATGACTCAGCAGCGAGATGGGTCTGTAATTCTTCAACAAAGTGTTGTCACCTTTTTTGAAGAACAAAACCACCACGCTCCTGTGCCATGCTTCCGGCGTCGTACCCTCGTGAATGACGGAATTGAACAATCGCTGAAAGATCTTTAAAACCGGTTTTCCACCCGCTTTCAGGAGTTCCGCCGTGATTCCGTCATCGCCGGGCGCCTTGTTGTTCTTAAGTTGTTTGAGAGCCATACTAATCTCGTATAGGCTGACGTCCGGGATATCTTCGGTATAGTGTCGGGTCAGTTTGGCTCTGGGGTCTTTGGCCAAATCATCAACAGGTTTCTGAGCGATGATGAATGAGCTGTCATTCACTCATTAATATCTACTGACCATAACGATACCAAATAAGAGACTACGTAATGTACGTAAGTACGTTAGTGAGTAAGTTTATGGTATTAACGAAGCGTACTGACTCGGGTAAACTGTTTTTAGATCCTATAATAACGTTTCCGTACGTTTCCTATAATACCGATCCTGAATGTGGCAGTAACTCATACAGTTGGATGGAGAACGGATGTTGAACTTCCGTCCCAACTTCTGTTTTCCAACGGAACGGAACGAACGTAACGGAAGTTGAGATAAATTGGATCATCGAGCTGTATTTCTGTCAGAACCACGCGAGTAAGTTTTCAAGTAAATTAGAAACTGGAGTGTATGGACTTATGGAGTTGTCAAGTAACGACATTCAAATTAGATTATACACGCAAATTGGCAGAATAACTCGAACTCCCGTGACAGCGGACTTTGTCACGGGAGTTCGAATTATTCTACTAATTACAAGCCTGCGACATAAAACATTGCTCTGTAAAGGATGCGAAAGCGAAAATTGTTTCCTGGCTCGCATCCTTAAGTTACGATTTAACGGAAAAGCTCCTCACACCCTTGAAATAAGGGCATCTGAATTTGAATTAGGCTTTATTTGAAGTGCAACCTTTGTTTTTCCAAAATTTTATTAGTAAGCTAACAATAATTGTTAATGGTGTTGAATTGGGCGCCACGATACAAGATTACCTATGTGGGTCTCAATGGATATAATTATATTCCTTGTTAACGTTGATTTTTGGCCAATAAATATATTTCATTATTTCATAGTAAACTACACATTAAAAATTGTTATAACCCGGGACAAATTGCTGATGGCCTATGACCCTAAACCACATCTGAGAACCTGTTCTGTGATCAAACCAATGTAATTCAAAAATTCGAATCCAAAAATTGAATTAATAGTTTTTCAGGAAAATTGTAACATAGTAAACTATTTAAACACGGATGCAGCGTCCTTTCGGAAATAAGTATTTAGCCGTAATAGGTATCTAGGAACCTACCCAAATGCATTGTACTTACAAATGGGAAAACCCGCATTAAAATCGGCCGAGTAATATTTGCGTTTTTTGTGATTTTTGTGATTTGATAACAAAAAACGCACTAAGTAACGGACAACACAAATGGGTGAGGCCGTAGATTTTGCCACTTTGTAACATAGAGTAACATAGACACTTCTATGTTACGGTAACGTAGAAGTAACGTGAAAGTAACACACTGTTTGTAAGGCTGATTACATAACGTACTTATTTTAACCGACTTCAAAAAAGGAGGAGATTTTTGTAATAAACTTGTAAGTATAGCATTTTTTATAATCGCCGATCATTCAGAGAAAAGAGAGAGAATTCAGTAATAGGAAAAATATATTTTTTTAAACTATCATCAATGGAATTTAGTAACCAAAACTCTCTGGCTGTTTATCAAATAAAGGTACATTATTCTGATTATTACGAAGATGAGTTTCAATTAACTCATCTTCTTTTAAACTCATTCTTTATTTAAAATAACTATTTGAAAAATCCGCTTCTGGCAGAATATGTACACTAACCTTTACAACACTTCAACGTTACTAAATAACAATCAACGTTACCAGTAACATAGAAGTCACATAAAAGTAACGTCGAAGCGTAATTTTTGAGGTTTTAAACAGGAATAATTACTAAATGCGAGCCGATTTTAGTCAAATACACATTGTTATGTTTTTATAAATCACTTTAGCTTAGTATAACACATACATGTGTGCAATAAAAACTGTTATTTACCTTTAAAATCACCAAAATTCACAAAAAAAAGCTCCTGACGAAACACACGCGCACACCTTTGATAAAATTCCACAGACCAGAAAATGGCGGTTTCTTTTTTTTTATTTCGTTGCCGGAATCTTTAGTGTGGCACGTGCCATTATAAAATACTACCCTAAAGTTATTGAATATTTAGATGCCCAGTTTTGGTAACATACAAAATAGTAACGTAATAAGTGAAAATAAGGAGACAACATTTTGAATTGCGATAAAACATTTAAAAACGCATATTTAAATACATGGAACCCAGGATGTAATTGCTTAATCTATTCACATTTCAGATATTTATAGTAAATTAGGGCTTTAAATAGAAATAATGTAGTTATAACAAGCCAAATATTTGACTGGATCAAAAAGACAGCTTATTTTGGGCAAAATTTCGGGGTACGGTCGGTTTTAAGTCATTGTATTTTTTTAAATATACGACATACATTCAATTTAAGAATGCACTATAGGAGTTTAGGAACTATCTAACCTAATTAAGATACTTGCATAACAATTTACGCAGTACTTCGATTTTAAATACGCAGGGACATTTTTTTTTTACAAAAAGTGGCAAAATCTACGGCCTTACCCAAATACTATCTGTGGTTCTTTACCGCCAAAAACAAATCACCTTGTAAAGCCATAATTTAAGATGAAAAAGTAATTGAATTTCGAAATAATCTTGGCGGCATCACTCTAACCTGAAATGTATAAAAAAATAAACGCGACGAATTGAGAACCTCTTTTTTTCGTCGATTAAAAATAAAACTAAGAAGGCATTCAAGCTAATCTAAAAACTATGGATTAAACGCAAATACGCAATTGTATGGTTTCATTGAAACGGATATAGAGGTGTCAATTAGGGGCACAAAACCGGTTCAATACACGAATAAAATAAGAATTAATTAAGCAAGCCGAGTACTTTGCGTGTAAATTCTAAAGTTTTTATAATTTCCGTTTTACAACGATGCGCAACGTTTAACGAGGTTACCAAATTACAAAAGAACATTAACATTTATTGTAAGTTTTTGTTTTAAACAGAGAAAAATTACTTTGATCCAAATACTTGTTTGTGGCTAAAAAATAATCAACAAGGAGAGGAGGAAGAGGAGAGGGGGAGGAAGAATAAATACAGGATCAAAAATTATTCATTTTGTTGTATTGCGTAGGTACTTTCGAACAGATCAAAGAACGCCTATTTTTTCAATGACTGATATAATAACCACTCTAAACCATAAACCCACTAAAATTTTCTACCACTCTTACGAGATTTTACAGTGAAAATAAATTTTACTAAATAACTCACAACAGTGTTTGGCTAGCCGAAAACACGTTTCGTAACTTTTGACCTTGAAAAAGAAACAGTGGCAAATTGCCAGCTTTTTACATATTAGATTACCTAAGAATAAAAGAAAATGATACCAGTAGGTATGTAATATATACTCAGAATATACCTGACCATAACATTTAAATTACAGAAAGGAGCTAAATTAATTTCACAAAGGATACTATAAGGTATCACCATACCATGTATGAATAATGATTCTAATTTGAAATTTATTATATGGCATAATATTAAATTGCTAGTAGCTACCAACTTACTGGAAACATTATACAACCGCACTAGATCTCGTTGCGTCATAGATGGTAGTGGCCATAACAGATTTGAGGGCAAGGTCAGAAGAATGACATAATACAGAACAGATTGTAAGATCTATGGCTACGTTATACTGTAGCGGTAATAAAATCTAACAAAATAGAAATTGCAAAACTCTAAGGGCCTACTTCACTATCGCCAAGTAAACTTTAACCGACGAATAAAGACGTTTTGGCCATCTGTCATAATGCCAAATTTATTCCTCGGTTTAGTTAACGTTTATTTGGGGATGGTGAAGGCCCTAAGCGCACTAATTTGATGATCATGATTGTTGCGATGCCTGACGATAAACATTCTGTCGTGGAAACATCAAACCAAGCAAAAATTGTATCCTTAAAAAACATTCTTCCATGAAACTAATTTGACTGATGATGATTTGAGTTTGAGATTTAATGAACATGTAAATGTCTCTACGCTACATTTATGTAGGGGCCATACCAAAATTAAAAACCTTTTCATTCATGAAACAACAGACAGTCATGACTCTACATACTACTCTACTGAATAAGTTTGGAAGCTCGATCGATATACGTAAACGAATACAACCTCTGACAAAGAGAAGTTGGAGGGGTCCTCCAACACAACGCCTTTCCCGAGTTCCGGTCGGAAGATCTTTGATGTGGTCGGAGCAAAACACTATCCCAAAGCTCTCGGCTCCGCAGTGGCGACCTCGTCGTGATTTCGCCACACCTTCACATAAATTCAAACGTATAGTTTACGAGCATATAGTCCAATTTAACGAAACTTTGCTAAAATTATAAATGCAAAAAGTGTGTTTACTTGTGCTTCAATAACACAACAACGGAGCAATAAATCGAAGTAATTTTTTTGTATAGTTGAGGACTTGCAGGCTAGGATTGCTTTTATTCCAGAAAAACAAAGTGTCTCTGCGGGATTTTTAAATTCGCAGGGAAAAGCTAGGTTTATATTATTGATTAAGAATTATTTGATAATCTTACATCTAGGCAAATAATAATGCTAAAAATAGGAACTAGAGTTAAAATCTCAAACTTCATGTAACTTATAGGTACTTAGGAATAAGAACAAAGAATACATAAAGTGTATTCATGAAAATGCAGATTGACCTCTACTTTTTTGTATAAGAACTTATGCAGCCTCGACCTCGAGGGGTGTTCTTTACTGCAAAAGTCAAGGCCGTAAAATCGATAAGGCTATTGGGGAGTTTATCGGAACTCAGTTACTAAATTCTGCACCATATAATATAGTGTTCTGCATAAAGTGTTTTTATTCCATGCATATGTATGAGATTAGATTTTCAGATAAGATCTATTTTTTTCTTCAACAACGCGTTTTAAGTTTTTACCTAATTAAAATGTTGATTGTGGCTAAAAAACATTATCCAAAGTTACGTACGAAACACCCACATAACCTTCAAAGAGCAAGGTAAATCTAGGCCTCTTAGGTTCGGTTCACATAGTTTTTGGTGAGGAAATATGAGAGTAGAGGCTGCCCTAAGATCCGACGCCAAAAACGGTACGGTGAGTAAATATTTGGTGAGCTTTAGGGTTTTTTTAGAGGGTAAAACTTATTGTATCAGGGGTTTATACATAAAAAAGTGAATGCGAATAATATGCTGAGTAGCTTTTGTGACGCAAAATGGCTCCCATAAACATTATAACGTAGAGCATGGCCGTTGAGAGGTCCAGTAACTTTTTGGAAGATTGACTATACCTACCAAATTTGAATTTCAAATTCTGTATTGCCAGCAACTCTCGAGCCTAATAAAGCCCACGGTATCATAAAAGTTGCGAAGACTATGATTAATTTATCGATTCCTTACATAAAATTTGAAGAGGAAAGTCCCCTGAGACTCGAACTGTTTAGATATTCAAAGATAATTAATCACTATAAAACAGTACAGTGACTAACTGCCGGATAACTCACAACCTATTCGGACGGTTTAAGAGATTTGGGTAGAAATCTTCCCTAAGTACCCTACAGATGTGCTAAGAACTGAACGCTAACTGCGCTAACTCACTAAAACACTCGCTAGCAATCCATCCCCAAAGGAGTGATAAATCCACGCGGACAAAGATGCCGACATCAGTTAGTAATTGTTGAAGTCATCATTGAATTGTTGAATACAGTAATTAAATGTTATTGCTGTGTTAAATCACCAAGTCGTTGATAATCTTAATAATAATGCATGAAAATTGAATAACCATGGAAAATCTCGAGAGGAAAATCTGTTATAATAATAATAAAATACAATATATAATGATATAATATAAAATGGTTCTTTTAAAACATATTGAAATAATCACCATTTAAACAAGAAAAATTATGTCACAAGAGAATGGACAATGGATTATTCCAAGTGAACAATTAAAGAAAATAACAAGACAACAATTTGGAGTACATATAACAACAGTCTTCATTAGCGTTATCTCTAAATTGTTCCACGGATAGACGGTGAAGTAAAATTAAAAAATTGGAACAAAACGGCTATTCACTCAACAAAGAGATGTTACACAATTTATTTTGTTAAGTTTCACGGCAGCTATTTGAAACGATTATGCTTCAATCATTTCAATAGACAGAACTTACAATTTGAATGGTTGAAATGTAAATGACGTTTATTTGGGTTTAGTTGATAAGTAACAATTATTTATCTTAAAAAGTGATCGCTGAAATCCTCATGTAAGCATGTCTACACAACGAATACGTGCAATGAATATTTTGTGAAATTGTAATATATCCTAAAATATTCCCAGCAATAATCCCGCACACATACTTGTTACAGCCGCAATGTAATATTTTCGGCAGGCAACCGCAATTTAATCAAGGAGCAAATCCTGCGTCAGGATGTACCAGCATAAATTTGTAGTGACACTGGTTTTAAACAGCCTCAAAGTCTCTGTTCTCAGGCAAGGGAAAATAGCCCGCTACGCCGCCGGCTAAGAAGAAAATCTCTCTCGAATAGTATTTCGTGCGTCCCATTTTAAACAGTGCATTTTCTCTTTATTAAAGTAAAAGTCCTTGCGAGATAGTTGGCTGTGTCCCAGCCTCCCAGGCCGTTGAGTTATGATATAGGTCAGGCGTAGCATCCCCATTTTGCGACACGATGTCAACCACTGCAATAAGTAAACGAGAACGGCGTTTTTTATTGTAAATAAGATTCATTAACTATTAATTTGACGAACTACGAATATTCCAAAAGGTTGAGTTAAATTGCGAAATGGTAATTTGGCCAAATCGAGCTTGCTCGGACAATTCTTCCTCTTAGATAGACTTCCACATGAATTAATTTTGCGCCGCCCATATCTAGTGGTTTCCTGAGACTCGTCAGACGTCGTTGGTTCAACTAGTGTGTTGTCTGCCAACACTGTGCTTTCCAGTGCAAGGTATCCTCTTTAGCACTTTGGGACCTCAACGACCATTAGGTCTTTTCGCGACTCAATGAGGCGGTGACACTTATTCTCCTAAGAATCGCCTTATTTCTGATCTCGCTGCAGCTGGGATACCCCGAGCATCATCTCTTCATCATCCGCTGAATGAACCTCAATATTTGTCTAGGCTTCTTTTACGAGTATTGTCCGAGAAAAAGTAAAAGAATTTATACAATTTGACGGAGGTACCAATCAAGTTATCGATCTGAATGATAAAGCAGTTAGCAACCCCACATCCCAAATTTATTCAACGAATGCAAATGTATACGTATGACCAGGCTAGGCGCACTCCGCATGTAGGTGTAAAGCTAGAAGTACCCGGTTTCGACCGGGCCCATCGGGCCAACTCAATGGGATAACGTAGACCGAAGGGATAAGTCATAAGAAGTACGCCATAGAAAAAGAGTCAACTTCTAGTTGAATATAACTGTAAGTAATTTAGCTCTGTGCGACCTGAATTACACTTTATTGTGTGGTAGCAAGAGCCGCTATTTATTCAATTGATTTTGTGGAGTGAATCTTCTGTACCTGTACGACTATGTATTCTGTGGTATGACGTAAAACAATAACTCCAAAAATATGCTGTTGTTGTAACAATGCAGTAATCACTTGACCCTATTCTAGTAATAAAACACTACGCAGTATTTTAGTGGCGCGGAAGTAGATATTTTCTAGAGTTTGGCTTTCTTCCATCTCGAATTGAGCACAGGTCGCAAACCAATCACTGTCCTATTCTGCGGTGAGAATAAAACTTCTTAAAAGTTAACTGCAATTGCAGTTCAGACATGAGGTTTCGTTATCTGTGGTTAATTTAGTGCCTTAAGGTCAGTTGCAAGTCAGGAGGTTAAAGTTGAGTTATTTTATGATAAAACTTGCCCATCGAACAAACAAACAAGTTGGGTTCAAAATAATGAAAGAAAGCAGTTATTATTATTAGTTAAGAAGTGATTGATTTTTAAAACACAAAATAGCATATTTCTGGTGGTAAAATTCAACTACATAATTTAACCAGATTCGTCTAACATGCCAATAGTTAACTAAAGCCTTAAATTAACTGCGACTAGTTTTCTGTAGTTTATTTATTTAAATGAAGATACTGACTGCGCCAGAACTGTGTTTTATAAAATAAAATGTTTTTATTCTTATTGTAGCTCCTAACACAGTCATTTGCATAAATATGTTAAAATATGTCATCATAGAACAAGTCTTGTTTAGTTAAATAAAATGCTGATGATATAAATGATATCCATATCAAATTACGTAACAATAAATATCTCGTTTACAGTTGGATCAAATAGATAAACGTTGCAATGATACTGGTATGGTCGTACCTAATGTGCTATTTACTTCGATCACAGAAAAAAAATATTTTTTCTTCTGTGATCGAAGGCTATTTACTCTATTTGCCTCGCCTACCTGCTTCGATGGCCTAGTCATTGGCTTGTGCGACTGCGAATGGCGAGGACCAGGGTTTAATTCCCGGGTCGGAAAAGTAAGCCCAGAGTAAGCCTTCCCAAACGAATCCACCCATGGCGGCGAACTTCCACAGCGATTAGCCATCTGCGCGAGAGATACTATAGTGCACCAGTGTGTGCGCAAATACAGGTGCATTCTCTATTCCCTCACTCTCAGTCTGATGGTACGGAAATCTGATTCGACCGGAGAGAGATCAGGCGCAGGACCAACCGCTTTAGGTGCTCTCCGAGGCACGGGGGTAACTCACCGGTAACTTCCTAAGTTAGGTCTAGTATTGAGAATTTCATGTCAAAAAAACCCAATAGATACATTTTTTTTCTCGACCTGGAAATCGAACCCGGGGCCTCGTCATCCGCAGTCGAACCTGTTAACCACTAAACCAACGAGACAGTCAGAGAATGAGTTAGGAAGTAGACGGTGTGTAAGCGTTCTGTGGTGAACAATATCAGTGTTCATCGATCCAAGTCAAAACATTTCAATTTACTTTTAAAAAAGTCCATGAGATTTGTCGTGAGGCAGAAAACGAATCCGATCCCAATAGACAAATAACAATCGAGACGGGGAGATCACAATCAAGGTAAAAAAAAACTCACACACGGGCACAGCAGCTGCCCTCGTAACTTGCGCCAGGTGCGATGTTCAAACCATTCGCTTCGATTACTTTCCCCTATAACTGTTACGATTCATTCGATAAAGCTTTTTTGCACAGGCGTCAGGCACATAAACTTTTTTTTTTTACAATTCTATTTTATACTTACTTGAGTCATAGAGCATTAAATAAAGATACGGCTATTTCAACATCCGTCGTAATATAATAATCGTACATAGGTGGTACATAGTAATTAGCTATTAAATATTATGTGGCATAAGCGTAAGGTGTATATTAAAATAATACATACATAGCCTATCTAACGCCCGTGTTTCGCGGATGTACAACCGTATTTTTACTACTATTTGATATTTTAGAATAAAAAAGACGTGTGGCACTCGGGGACTGCCGCGGTAAAGCTATTGCATAGCTTTACCGCGGCATATATCAACGCCATCTAGCGGCTCACCGTAGAGGAGTCCCGTGTCAGGTTATTTTCGATACGGAATTTCTGGATTCGGTCTCCACGCTGGCCCGCGATAGAAGCTATGCAATAGCTTAAAAGTATCATGTATAATGTATACCTCTGTGTTAAACATAATATGACAGACAAGATTGGTTCAGCATTAGATTCGTGAAAGGTTCTCTGATAGACCGAGATACTTTCGCATTTATAATATACGTATGAATAACCATCTCAAAAAAAATCTAACCTACCAATGAAAGAATTTTTAAAATCAACTCAGTAATACCTGAAATCACCCCATACAAACAAATCAAAAACTTTAATTCTTTACGAAGATAGGAGCGCTAGATCAAGCAAGGATTTTCAATGTCCAAAATACTTTAGGAACATTATTATCATTTAAATGATTCGTGAATACATTACTTGTTATATTAAACTACATTTGTTATTTGTGTATCGTGGACGGGACTGGTTGACATACACAATGGAATCAGCCGTGTGCATTGTGCACACTGCATAGATCCATGAGCTCCACATTCTGACTCCAAATGACTAGACCTACAAACTCTCGTTAGCAGTTAGGCCATGACTACATCTAGCAGTCCCATATGAAGTGTTGATATGAGTTGGACGACATGAAATAAATAATTTTGAACTCAGATTTTTTTCATAATTTACTTACTGGGTTTTATATTGAGACAAATCCAATAAATCAAAGATCATAAAATCGGTCCACAGTCATTCTTGAGATAAAAATTTTATAACTAACCCGACTAGATTTTATATATTTAGATTACGAAATATCCCACTTTTAAGATTTTATGTTTTGCAACCAGCTTTAGCCTGCTTTTTTATCGGAAAACAGAATCTGTTTTTCAAATCGTTGAAGTGGTTGTGACTCGGTTAGTGGTGCTGACTAATTTACTTATACGGTAATAAACAACAAGCGGCGTAAAAGTACTTTCTTTTTGCACATTTTTAATACAATATTATCATATTGCACACTTGAAAAATGCATTATGAAAGCATGGACAACTAAACATTTACAAATGCAAGAGAAACACTCCAGACATAGCTACCTACGTAGCTACCGCTTTTAATGACCTGTCACTTTCTCGTCTAAATATAAACTATAAATTATTATTATCATAGTGAGCAAAACACGTGAAAGCGGTATTTTCACTCAAGATAAAATGGAAATATTATAATGGATTATTTAATAAAAATCAATTGCTGTTCAATAGTCTGGCTAAAACTCAAAAACGGCTTGACCAATTTGAAAAATTCCTTCTTTTATTTCATTATAGGTATACAGGGTTACATAAACATACAGAGGGGTGGTTTAAAAACAAAAAAAATTTAAAACCCCCACAAAAAAACTGAAAATCGAAAAAATCGCATTACACTTTTAATAGATGGGGGGATTGAAGCCGCGGTTAAAAACTAGTATTTTATAAAAAAAATCTTTTAATAAATGTTTCAATTTAAAAGCATAAAACCGAAAAGTAGAACTGTTGCTTTTCTTGAATATATTAAGTTGGATATCAATATGTTTCTTGTTCAAAAAGTCGGGAACTCTACTTCTAATAAAAATTTAGCAGTCGCTGTCTTTTACGAGTCGTCGTCCCGCGGTGTGTGCGACCAGGCCTTCATGGATCTGATAACAATGAGTGCTAGCACGAGCGTCAGCTATAAATGCGCTGATCTCATTATGCTGACGGAATGATGAAAAGCGCGTCAGCTAACAAAATACGAGATAAATGGGTCACAGAACAATACCATTGTC
This sequence comes from Hipparchia sbordonii, assembly GCA_038048805.1. Taxonomy (NCBI): domain Eukaryota; kingdom Metazoa; phylum Arthropoda; class Insecta; order Lepidoptera; family Nymphalidae; genus Hipparchia; species Hipparchia sbordonii. The sequence continues at coordinate 10,017,740 of CM076112.1, forward strand.
TCATGCATACCCGTATAATCTATGGTAATATCAGCATATCGGCGGAGCAAGGTCGGGTCGACATTAATGACTGAACTCTTTTATATCGCTCGGGTGCATGGTGCACTAACCCAGATTTTACAAATCATTACTTTTTATTACATGAATGTTTATAGGTGTAATATATTAACATTTTTGTTTGTGTCTTTTACCTAGAGTATCTTTAAATACATTAATCAAGTAGTAAATAAGCTTATTAATCGACTTCCTTTTTATATCGTCTTGAAACGCCTGAGCAGATCTTCATTAATTAGAGCTAGGACCCATCTCGATTAGATTTTCTTTCAAACAGAAAAAAGCGCATCAAAATCGGTCCATTCGTTAGGGGGCTACGAGGGAACAGGCAGACACACAGATACACATCAAACCTATTACACCCTTCTTTTTCCGTCGGGGGTTAAAAATGAAGCATAATGGAACACAACCCTGAAAAGCAGACGAAGCAAAGACGTTTAGCACAGAGAGCAAGAAGCCATGCCATTCAAGGTCGATGAAGATCAGCGGAGGGTAGATACTGATGTGAAGGTAGAGTAGACTTGATACAAACTAATGGATCTTTGAACGAATAGATACATTACGTACGTTTAATATATTCAATTCTCGGTTCAATGAGCCATGCGAGCCAACTGAGCACAAAGTGATTGATGTAATTCAGATTTGCGTGACAGATAAAAATGGTTTTGTCAACCTTTTAGATTATCTGTGGGATTTTTAACATCTATTGTGAGCAGTGGACAGCAAATTGTATGAAAAAAATAATGTAGGCCCGGATAATAAAAAAATATCATGCTTTCATGCAACTTTGAGGCTTTTAAACATCATGATGGCAAGGCAAGGTGTTGGTAGCAAGTGTTGTATTAATCGTAAAGAAAGTTTGTATTTTATTGATATTAGCGAGTTTGCTCTTTTGTGGCCTAATGAATTCTGTCGTTGTGACTTATATAAGACGCTCTTACTGTACATCTATCTAGACTAATAACCAAACAGACGCACTATAGTATAATATTAGCTTTTTAGCGACACCACCGCCTTATTGTACTGACTGACATATATTGTGTTAAGTATACTTTTCTGTGCTTGTGGTGCATTAAAGATTAAATAAATAAATAGTTTCTAGACGTTCTTTAATATTCGGAGAGTTCTAAAAGGAGTAAGTTACTCGGTACGCGTGAAACATACCTACCACTTCCAGTTAGAACAACGTTACTACACCCAGGACAGTCATTCCGGATAAGCTATCGTAACCACGCTAAAAACGATTCACAATGAATTTAGTGAACTAAAACGTCATGAATAATGTATGCGAGTAATGCGAGCGACCTAAATGCTAATGCGATGTGCATAAACCGCTAATAATAGCATCATTAATGCTTATCTTTATTCATTTTCTTTATCATGACTTGTGCCAGAGTAAAAGCGAAAGTTAAGGCAGATTGTCATTGATCCATTCGACTGTCTGAATTGATGACAATCGACAGTGATGCTGGCATGCCTGCTCTGGCCACCGTATAAACACTTTTTCCAGTCAACAACGACATATTGAATTGAATCAAGTCCAGTGATGGTCGTTTACAAGTGACGCTATTCAATCAACACTAACAGACAGCGTTTGACTGGCACGATAAAGTGTGTACTCGGCGCCACAACCGACGCTTTTGACAGTCATTGGATCAATGAAAACAAGCTATATTTACTTCGAAAGCGAACTCACTAGGCAATTATGTCAAAGGATAATTTGTAACACAGAATAAGATGATAGATAATAATATAAAAAAATATTTTGAAAAAACCGACTTCAAACGCCACTTAAAAGTATAAAATAATTTTAATTTGTACACGTATGTTGAAGTCGGGCCAGCGTCGCGCATCGGTTTCATCGTTTCTATTTAGGCCCGTCCGTCTCACGGGCTAATTCAACAAGTATAGCGGCCTAATAGTATTTACGATTTAATAATTTTAGTTACTTATATTGAAGTCGGACGGGCTTAAAATATAGAAACGATGATACCATTGCGCAACGCTGGCCCGACTTCAACATACGTGTACAAATTAAAATTATTTTATACTTTTAAGTGGCGTTTGAAGTCGGTTTTTTCAAAATATTTTTTTATATTATTATTTTAAGCTTTTTAGTGTAGCTTCATGGGACCAATTCACTAGACCATTTGTTTTGCTCCTTAAAAAAAAGTATTGAAATATATTATTCCAAATAGAAATTTAGCATATGTATGTATGCTATGAAGTTTGCATGGTTAAAATCGTACACACACTCTGATCACGAGCGATTTGCTCTTATTCAATGAGGATTTCCATCCTATATCTCCGAAGATATTCATCAGATCTTCACCAAACTTAAATGGAACCAACCTGACGTAATGCCCTTTTAAATAAAAAAAAATTATTGAAATCGGTTCAGATTTGACAGAGTTATAGAGTAACATCGTCAAAAATTCGGTTAAAAAAAATTATATTGAAATGCCGAATAGAAAAGCATTATGTATGTATGCTATGAAGAATGCATGGTTAAAATCCTACACATACTCTGATCACGAGCGATTTGCTCTTATTTATTGAGGAGTTCCGTCCTCCATCTCCGAAGATATTCATCAAATCTTCACCAAACTTAAATGGGACCAACCTGACGATATGCCCTTTCAAATAAAAAAAAAATTATTAAAATCGGTTCAGATTTGACGGAGTTATGGAGTAACATCGCCAAAAAATAAAAATAAAAATAAAAATAAAAATAAAAAAAAAAAAATAAAAAAAAAAAAAAAAACATACGCGTCGAATTGAGAACCTCCTCTTTTTTTTTGAAGTCGGTTAAAAAGGGATAGGTATTCGCTCCTAATTTGTATTAGGACGAGTGTCATCACCGTTCTAGTTTTCTTTACCTATTCCGTAATTGGTGAGTGAGTTTGTATTTTACTGAATATCGCTGCTGCAGCAATCACTATAAGTTTATTTTTCATGATATTATTCAATTCAGCAGTGAAAGCCTGTGTTTGAGTGCCAGGAAAAAGTGTTAACACTACGCCACAACTAACGTTCCTTAAAGTACGAGTTCGTAGCCGACCGCAGACAGCAACAGCAGACGACGTGTTGCCGCGACACTACTGGTTTCTATGTACATATTTCTATGAAATACCTTCCGTAGCTAGCGACACCTCGTCTGCATAGAAATACATAGAAACCAGTAGTGTCGCGGCGACACGTCGTCTGCTGTTGCTGTCTGCGGTTGGCTACGAACTGATACCTTAAGTCATTGGATCAATGTAAACCTGCAGGGAACACTGTCACTGGATAGTATCGATTACACGTAAACGCTATTTAATCCAACACTAGCAGCCAGCGTTTGACAATCATGAAATACTTTTATGCCGCGCCACAACCAAACCTGCAAGGTGAGCATGAGCAGGGAACATAATATTATCCACGGGGAAAGAATAAAATTTTTATCCCCTCGCTCAGTTTTATCCACCCGCCGAGCATGGTCAAAACGGTGGAAATAATAACCACAGTGGATATAATTATAGGAATATACGTACTTCTCTTTTCCCCTGTCACGATGCTTTATCATAGGTAGAAGATAAATCTCTTGTCAGTGGATAAAATCGGGATATTTTGTCTCAAGACAATACTCATTGCTCACCCTGCAGATGATAATCGGATTCCATTGGATCTATGAAAACCGGCCTGAAAAGTTTAATTAAATGCAATTAAACTACACAAAGAGTCATTTTGCTGCTAGCTCCTTGGTATTCTTTCAAGCTCTTTAATTTGACTCTGACAAGTGACAAGTCAACAAAGCGCCGTCCGCGTCACACGAACTCTATCTTTCGAATTGTTTCCAGTTTCCACGGTTTGCTCAGGAATATTTTAGTGAAAATTAAATTTATCATTTAGGTCGCAATCTATTTAATCGCGCTATTTTTGAAAGTCGCAGTCAACAGCTGAGGATCGGTGTCGGACTGCAACGTGTTTAGAGATTTTAGAGGTTATTTTTGGAGTTGCATAACCTAGTATTGCGAACTGCTGATAATAGATATGTATATGCATGAACAGCAGTTCATGCATATGTATTGTCGGGCGATGCATAACACTTGTTGCATTTTATCATAAGGTTTGGCAGATTACAAGATTTTTTTGGTTTCACTTGACTCTCAAATCGATTTATGGCGGAGCAAGTGTCGATTAATGGTTGAAAATCAGCTATTCCCTGGCTACTCCTAAGTAATATTCAGAATTCCCGGCTTTAGGGATGAGCTATTTCTTATGACTCGACATCAATGTTTTAAATATATATTTTTTTTTATTGGTCACACAAATTATAATCAATGCAGTGGGTGTACCATGCATTTTAAAACTACTAGGTACCTACTCGTACCTAGGTATGTGTACAACCACCATTTATATATTATTTTATACTAACATGAAACTACATCAACAAAAAATAAATGATGGTTCTAATCGAGCCTCGGGTAGTCGACCTACTCTAGGAAACTACTTATTAAGTTTTGGCATAAAAATTCTTCAAGCTTCTATGAGCGCTTTTTGTGTTATTTTCGAGTGAGACATAAATTAACATAATACATTATTATAATTTGTGAATTTGAATTTTCCACCCAGGAGTAATAAGGCTCCCATATAGACACAGACAGAAATACGAACAAGCGCAAATTCACCCAAGTACAAGACTCACTCCTTCGCTCAGTCAAAAATCTATAAAAGGTTAGCTATAAATCTAGTTTTATTTTGATATTCTAATAAAAAAAAGTAAAATATCGGATTGCGTCAAATTTCCGTCGACTGATGTGGTCTCAGGCATGCTCCATATTTGTATTGTAGAGTAATAAAACGATACGCTATCGATATGCCGAAATCCATCAGGCATCTCTACGCCTGTCGCCAGCCGGTCGGTCCACGTACGACGAGCGGAAGTGAAGCGATTGCGGAGGTGACGTCACAGCTCCGCCCGCGACCTTCTCCTGGCGGATATTAATCATCCCGTGTCGAACTAAAGGCCCCACCGAACGACGGGGGAATTCAATACGTTATGAATCTGTCATCTAGAACAACTAAAACTAGGGTCGCCACGTGTTGACAACATTCCGTAGTTTATATACGTATTTTGATACACTGAAGTAAAAGCTAAAAGTGAATGATCAGAAAGCTTGGATTTGACACGCTACAGCAAGTAAGCGAGATAGTAATTAAATAATTGCACAAAAAATAGTACATTGTTACCTTAGGGATGAAAGTAACTTATTTAGTCCCGAGACGGGGTTTGGCGCCCGAGCGTAGCGAGGGGGCCTATAGTTCGAGGGACTAAATAAGTCTTTATCCCGAGGTAAACACTGTGCTTTTCATTACGAATATAAGGAAAGTCAAAATAAAAATAGAAATTAGCTAAAGAAAATTGAGTGAACTTTATTTTACATAAATCAACAACTTTGGTGAGAATCAGTTGTCTTTACTTTATGAATAAAGTCTATCTTTCTTCTTGTCTATGGATGCACTCGGGTATGTCGTGTTTCATTTGAATTCCAATAAAAATGTGACAACTAGTTTTTTTTAATTATTTGACAGCTGTCAGTTGAAAACGATTCTCCCTAGGGCTGAAAAGTATTACTTTCAACCCGCTTCTCAGGCAACTTCAGACCTACTTTCCGTGTATGAGTAATGAAAAATAATTGAAAAGCCACCGCAGTTTCTCGCAGGTTCTTCGCAGTTAGAACGGCATTCCGAACCGAACCAGTGATAGTTCCACTTGTAGGTACAATCAAGAGCTATTTAGGAGTTTGTTTAAAAAAATCTAGCACTCTACTTCTGCCCACAAGTTTTAAAAATAGTAACCAACTTATACTATGCATCTTTTCTCAGGCTGCAAGTTATCTCTTCGGCCAACTTTATCGAAATCTGTTTAGAATTGGATAGAATAACAGATAGACAGAGCACTTTCGTATATTTAATATAAAATATGGATGGAACACAGAAACAGTAATGAAATAATCCTCTTCTCTTATTATTACAACTGCCAACTGGCTGTGTATTTCTTAAAGAGGGAATCACACAAAGGAAACTAGACCGCTTTAAACTTTCATATTATAGACAGAGCACTTTCGTATATTTAATATAAAATATGGATGAAACACAGAAACAGTAATGAAATAATCCTCTTCTCTTATTATTACAATTGCCAACTGGCTGTGTATTTCTTAAAAAGGGAATCACACAAAGGAAACTAGATTTAAACTTTCATATTTCATGATACTGTTACATTCTGCAATAAGATAAACTTGACATAAATACAGCGGCGAATTTGAGAGCAACAGTTAATTTATTCAAAGTATTTACTCGTAATCAGTGTTTAAAGTTCTTTATCTTCATGAAATAATATTCTGAAACAAAGCCGAATCTAGTCATAAATAAAATTTTTGTACCTAACAGTAATATAATAAGTCTATGTGCCTAAATGAAACTTGGGATAAAGCTCACTGAGCATCGATGTACACTGTGTAAACACTAAACAGTGAAACAATAGGACTTTTGTGTGACAGCGTGAAAGAGGAAACTTTTCCTTTTTCACTTTTATGTTTTCCCAAAACTTTTTCCATTTTAGATTCTCGTAAAAGCTGCGCGTTATATTTTTTTGAACGCAATTGCTTCAGGAGAGCCGTTACTATCTATCGTATCGTGTTAACGAGAAATCAGCTTTATCCATTCGCCGTAAACAACGCAAGATAAAAATATTTATAATATGAATGCGAAAGTAACTTTGTCAGTTTGTTACCTTATCAGTTGAATATTCCGAACCGATTTCGGCATTTGGCCTAAAAATAGCTCATTCTGAGGAAGAAGTTGGGATATTTTTGATCCCGGAATATCAAAAAGTTCTCATAGATTTTTTGAACCTTTAATCACAGCAACAACAACAGCTAATTAAGAATAAAATAATCACTTCGATCAGTTGCTCCAATGCTGCGAGATTGAAGGACAAACCAACAAACGAACGCACTTTTACATTTATAATAGTGCAGATAAACTAGTGGTTCGCCCCGAACTGAGACCTCGCGATATCCCATAATTCCCAAAAGTTTTAATTATATATTGTAATAATTAACTTTTAACATTAGACGCAATAAAAAAAAAATAGTTGACATAAAACTGTTTTACTGACACAGCGCCATCTATTAGCATTATAGTGAAGCTATTAGCTTCACAATAATGCTAATAGATGGCGCATTAAAATTAAATAATTTCGTTTCTTTATAACATTTACCTAATTTTAGTATTTGTTGTTCAAGTACAGGATATAACTGAATTTTCAACCAAGTTTCACGTTCTAATATTCAGTAATTCAGAAGTTATAGGGCTCTGACAGACATTTAGACGGACACACTTCTCTGTCTAGTAGGCAAGCGCCCTAGTTGACTCAGAGAACTCGCTTCGCTCGTTCAACAAGCCAAATCATGAGCAGAGATTTAGATAGATTTACTTGTACAAGTAGTTTTCTACCTCATTAAATTTTATTAATGCTCTAAATTAAAGGGTTTCAGCAGAATTGACCGTGCATATTAACTCGGGCATATTAAATCGCCTCTTCTGCTCATGTTTATGTGTGCGGCACGTGCGACAAGGGGCAAGGGGCTTTCATGTGTTACACATACACATATATCGTCGGCTTAATTATCAAACTTCGTATCTCCATTTGGTCAAACTTTACAGGAGAAAGAAAAAACTTTTTTACTATATACCTAACTAAGAATAAAAACATAGACAAACAGCTTTTAATATTAATTAATAATTATAGCATTTGAATATTAATGTGCTTATGTTTGTTGTAATTATGATTTATTATCTGTTATCATGATTCAATAAATGGATTTAGGTATTAGGTCAAAATGGCGTCGGCTTATGCCGTGGTATTTTTATTTTTTGTAAATAGCAAAAAAACTAAAAACAAGTGGGAGATACGAGTGATTCCATCGTGTTCGTTACCGAATTTTACACTAGATGGCGTCAAAATAAAAAAATCGGAAATTTTGGAGTTACGAAGTTTGATAATTAAGCCGACGATATGTGTAAATAGGGAAGCTGGAACCGGGCTTTTAATGATGCTGTAATCAGTATAGAAGTATAAATTGATTACAGGATACTGTGGATATTTTGACGTAACGATGGAAGTAGACAACGTACTTAGTTTGGAATCTGATGCTGAGATCTATAGAACGTACTCTGACTCAGCTCAGACTCAAGATAGAGGTTAAAACGAGACACAAATATGCTCTGACATAAACCTGAAATCTATAGATTTCAGCCTGAGACTGTTACTGATGTCGCAAAATATTTTTATTTGGTTCTCTACCATATTTTGCAAAATAAAATCTTAAATATACCACCCTACATATAGCTACAAGCCGTGTTAGCACATTGCATAATGCTGAAGAAAATAAAGCCAGCACCAACAAACTAGGTACATTTATCGCTTGCGTCAGTACTTCATGCCTCAAGGAAATTTAAATTGAAAACTAAAATAATGAAAATTTTCCATTCTACTTTTTCAAAAAAAAAATCTAGTTGTATTGAATTCACAGTAAGTTGCGGGCAGACGTCGGATACAAGTGGCACAAGATCACTTATTTAGCGATCCTTGCAAGAGACTTATGTCAAGCAGTGGACCGTGTATTCGCTGAGAGGATGATGAGTTAGTAAAAGTTTAAGTTTATAAAAGTCTTGCGCCGCTTGTATCCAGATACTGCTTGCGACTCGTCTGATGTCGTCGGTCCACCAACCATTCTACCAATACTACTCTTTCCGGTGCGGGGTCGCCAGTGCAACACCTTTGGACCCCAAAGAGTCAGTTCTTCAAACTATATGCCCCACCCATTTTCAACTCCGTTTCTCTTAAGGATTCTATTCAGCTAGTACTAATGTGAAACGCAATTACTGAGGACATACCTCAATGAGCAGTGACTCACTGCGCTCTGCCACGTGACTGCAAGGTAAAGAGCGACCTAGAGAGACACGAGTCCACCAGGGCTGGCAGATATTACTAAAATAAACTCAAGATTCACTGAATGATGTAATTGCCTCAAACGAGTGTTTGTTTACGTTACGTAGGTTTGACCTTAAAGGGACATTAACATAATTCCTAAAGCCAGACCTCGATATAAGGTTTGACTCATTGTGGTAAGCCACATTGCCTCAAGAGCTAAATAGTGATTCAGGGTTTTAAGATAAAGCTGAGGAACTAAAACTAAATACAGGCAGTTAAACTTTTGTGTATAAAGCAAGCTTTGAGCAAAACTCTTGAATTCTTGAGTGACAATCATCCAAATTAGAATCAGAGAAGGAAAGTTTGTTACGTCGTCGTTCATTCATTAAGTTACTGAAGATCGAGTAAGTGTATGATCGAGTAAGTGAGACTCTTACTAATCTTTGCAAGTGTGCAAAATAACGAATCGTTCATCTTCAACTTCCTCAATTGGACCGACTATACATGTATAATTGGGGGGAAACGAGCACGCAGATATCAGAAACTGTACGACAAAATTGGCAAATTAAATTCCAGATACTTAATAGATTTACAGATAGATTACACGAACCTAAACAATTTGGAACTTTTATACGTTGTTAATACTTGTGAGCACAATATAAAACACATTTATTTAGTGCACACAATAATTGAATTTCTTTATGACAAAAGGTGTATGGAAGCAATCGGCTTTGAAAATGCTATAACGCTTTATATGTTCTCGAATAAACCCAAATCCGGGCTCAACCCTGCCTAAAGAATACCCCGTGTGCGCTGTCTTGTTTACGCGCAGACCTAACCAAACATTACTGCGTGGGCATCTGCGTGCTCTGTAATATAGATTAAATTATTATATCGTACACTGTATGTGATATAGTTTATAACCTGTTTCAAATAAACGTAAATATGTTTACAACTTTGTTGTAAAAAGACACATGGTGTCTACCATCGCAGTAAAAACAAGCCAATCCCGATTTTGCGTTGCTTTCACAATCTATCTTTCGATCTATCTACGGATGGCGTGTTTGACGGTAAATAAAATCATTAATCGTATAATACTATTTGTTTGAATCAAGCTTTACATGTTACACTAAAATCTGCACTTAACATATGCATATCTTGATGCGGATATTGGGATATAGTTTGTATTGTGGAGATTACATAATTACAATGCATCAAAAAAATATCGGTAAATCAGAAAATATACACGAACGAAGTTGCAAACTCGTGATTTATCACAAAAGAAAGAACACTTTTTTCCACTTTAACACGACTTATCTAAATCTTCTCAAGTTTTAAAATTAAGCTATTAAAGATATTTAATTTCAGTATCGCTACACTTTCTCGTCATTGATAATAATAATCTAGATTGAGAAAAATTGTAGCGAGCTAAAGATCTAAATTAATCTGGCAAACTATCAAAAAGTACTTTTGTCTATCTAATTAAAAAGTTGGCTCTACGCATGTGACAAAATAAGATTATATCCGTTGAAGAATGTACCTACTCGTATATGAGGTTTGTGGGTCAGAAAATATTGTTACTTAATACATATGTATAATATTATACATATAGTAATGTACATATTATGTATCACACATCTCACATCTTCTTTAGGTACCTATAAAACAGACCGTGACTGACAAACAACATCAAGCCCTTGCCGGTGCCAAGGCCTTACCGTCTACCTAGAAATTTCGAAGGAAGAAATATTCCCATTTTTTATTAATGGTGAAAAGGGACGGACGTCTAACTATAATCTTAGTATAAACATGTCTTTATTGATCTTCTTACCTATAGGAAGAAACATTTTTGAAACTTTGAAATCCTAAGTAAATGCAGACGAAGCACGGGCATAAGTTACTTTACGACAATTACAGATTACAAGTACTTACAAGCTCAGGACCTTTTGGTAAAATAATGAAAATCTCTACAGCAGTTTCCGACTTGAGAGATAGCTAATTGAGCTGAAAGTTGGCAATGTTATAGCTTGTACCCTGGCGTGTATTTTCACCCAGGAAAAGAAATCGCACCAACAAGACAAATTAAGTCTTAATGTCGCAACGGTTAAAGGTGCAGACTTAAAAACAATACCACCCGTTGCAATATTATCCACTTCTAATACAATCTTCACGCTAATATTCTTTTAAAAATAAAATAAAAATAAATATAAGACTCTACTACCAGTATATATTTCTAATTTGGCCACATTTTTCCTCAGGCTACTCGTATTTAATTAACCTTCAAACTACAAGAACGTAAACAATTCACGTTCTAATGTTGCGCAGTATCACCGCTATACCAAAACAAATGACGTTTGCTTACGCTTTATTTATCACTTTATCGTTGATTGTTCCAAGAATATAATGCTAGAGATTACTGTTTGTTTACAAACACACCAGTTCTGGTAACATGACAGTATGTCGCGATATATCAATAGCAAAGTAAGCAAAGTAAACATCGGAAAAGTGAAACTTAGACTTCCGCAGTGATAACCCTGTGATTAGGAAGGCTTTTTTTATATATAGACTATCGCTTGACTGCAATCTCACCTGAGGTAAGTAAAGATGCAGTCTAAGATGGAGCGTGCTTGCCTAAAAGAAGCCTATACACTCTTGATTTAAAGGTACCTAAATTGTAGCCTAGTGGTTAGTATTGCAGTTTACTATTCGGGGACACAGGTTAGATCCCAGAGACGTACCGTACACATCGTGATCTTCATAATGTTCTCAAAAGTGTGAGAAATCTGAAATGCCGGTGATAGCTTGTTGAAGTGTCCTCACATAGTATCTTCTATACAAGGTCGTTTGTAATGCGGGCTGTGGAATTCTTAATTCTTTCCAAGACAATATTCTTCGTAACAACCCTCCTCTCAACTTGTTAAAGGTACGACGTGTACGTCCATTCCGATGAATATTAACATTATTAAAACGCCTCAAAAACTAATCTTTTGTTTTTAAGAAACCTGCCATTAAGAGAAATCATTTCGTTTTTCCCGTAAATAACTACAGATTATAAAGAGAAAATTTTGATCAGATGCAAGAGTCGATACAAGATGGCTTAGCAAATAGTGTTAGGAGGGCGATAAAGCCGGCTTCGTCATCTAGAGCTTTAGAGATCTGACCTTGCTCTTGAGGACTGGTTCCCGCACCCACACTGGCCTCCTATACGTATTATGTTATAACAACATAATATATAAGTAAAGAATTTTTATGCCAAGAGCACGCGATAAACGAAATTGGAAACATATGACTCATTCATAAATATTTCCTCATCATTCATACTATCGATACAGGCGAGTATCTAATTTAGGACGTTCGCGATTCTATTTCACATCATGGTCATACAATATTTACATTTTCAACATTATCGAAAACAATATTCCATACAGTTGACTGTTAGCTTGGTGTCTCAGCTAAATAACTTTTCACCTTTTCAATACTTATTAATTATTATATACCATAATCCCATTAAATTTTGGTATAACATTGAAAATATGAGTCAAGATAAATAAATAGTAAAGATATAATGTGATGAAGTGATATATGAGATCATAGTATGTATTGTGATAATATCTGGAATAAGGTACAACAACTCTTCAATTATTGGAATGCAGTGCTTACACTGGCACGTTGGCTGCAGAAAACTAGAACAATCCGATATGTGGCGGATGCCAAATATGGTGGCCGAGGAATGCGAGCTACGAGTATGGACAGGGAATAGTAACCGCTAGCACGTGATGCGATCCTAGTACTTTATGTTATACATTGTTTGGACTTGCGCTATTTATACAAATCATTTTCATTTATATTGCCGCAACTCATTAAACAATCACTTGTATTTTGCACAATAAAACAAACACTAATAAAGCGAAAGTGAAATTATTATTTGTTTTCATTAGCTTTGGCTTCACTTGGCTGGAATTTTATATAAACTACATACTAACTAAATTGTAATGTGTTATATTTAATTCTAAACCCTCTTCATATAATTTTATTTCTGTTAAACTAGCGTATAAAAAATTACGTCTGCTACATTAATCTAAAAACTATTCTAAGCATTTCCATCCGGTTTTCACCAATAGATAGCCTCATTCTGCGAATAGATTCGATGCTGTATTATTATTTAATAAAAAATTTAAGTGTAAATTGGAAGCGGTATACGCCACAAAAACATTCAGGTAATTATATTTTTGCCAATTCAATCGTCTGTTATAGTTCAGCCAATTTACAACAAACCTATAAAAATTACACACCTAAACCTTCTCGGCTATAAATTCATTAAAACTCTATGAAAATGTCTACAGTAGTTTTTCAAATTAGCGTGTATATCGGTGAAGGGACTTTGGCGTTATGATACGAGTGCAGCAAATAAGAAAATTCTTGAGATTGATAACGTAATTTCAGTGTAAGGGTGTAATAAATAAAAAGAGGAAAATGAATGATACAATCACTTCTATTCACAATTCACATGCAAGCTGCAATAGACCATCGATCAACTGTATAGACTTACGTTGGAAATATCACACGCGAAATGAACCGATTGTTTTGCAATAGTAATCATATCCAATGTTATGAAAGCGGGTACATTTTACCGTTGATCAATATTTGAGCGATTTTAATAAGCTAATTAGGGTTCCGTATCCAAAGGATGCCCCTACTTTATCTGTCTGCAGTGATACATTCACTTGACGGTTTAAAAGCGCTTTTAAAAAGTTTATTTGACTAAAAAGCTTTTCTATTCTATTCTACAGCTTAAGCGGTAGCTCGTAGCCAGTTTAAAATTTCACAAAATAAATGTTACGCAAGCCTCTATTACGGTAAATAATGAAAATTAAAAAATATATTACTTATATACTAGAAAAATTGTATTTTTTCAAAGTTTCAGCTCGTATCTGAACAGTAATATACTTGTATATACAAGTTTCAACTGTATAAACTTCATAGTAAAATAGCTGATCAGGCTCTAATACTGTAGCGCCTTGTTTTTGTCGCCTCTATGTTCTTACGGCATATAAACACCTACAGTATAGTGGTACGGAACCTCTTGTGGGCGGTCGCGCTTCGCACTTGGCCGGTTTTTACCTTACATGCATTGTGCGAATATTGCGATACGAAATAGGGTACCAGTGAATACCAGAACTGCGCTGCCAATTGCATGTCGTGGAATAGAATTGTATTGTTGGAGTAAAACTTCCTGTTTTCTTTGCCGATTTTGGTTACGTCTACTTTAAGCGTTCGAGGCCGCTCTAACTCGATCGTAATTCAAATTCAAAATTCAAATTCAAAATTTATTTATTTCATATAGGCTAACTTGTAGCTCTTATGATAAGTCACAAATCTACCACCGGTTCGAAATGCAGATTCTGCTGAGAAGAGCCGGCAAGAAACTCAGCAGTTGCTCTTTTCAAAAAAAAAAATTTTTTTTTTTACAAAGCTATGCTATGTAATACAGTGCTTCCACAATAAAGCTTCAAAAATGCAAAAATGCATACGTAGGTACATCAATCCAACGCATGTCAAGACGGGCAGTCAAAGCAGACCCATTCCCGTTGGTGGCACCCGTTCACGAGCATGACGCATGATCCAGCCATTGCTTCGCTCAACCATATTTGAGGGAACGTTGTATTTTATTCTTTTAGATTAGATTATTCTTTTCATGTCATAATCCAAACCAAATTATATCAAGATTATTCAAAGAGTAGCGAGCTATTAAAAATGTAGGAAAATGTGATCCAAACTAAATAGATCGCCTCAGCGAAACTTAGTTGCACGGCTAGCCCATCTAACGAAGTAATTATAGTATGGAGCCGCTAAGCGGATAGTACTCTAGTGAAAAATTGGCAATCAAACGCCCTTGGATTAAACTTTCCACTCCACGCGCTTGTTTCATCAACTCCGTGAATTAGTCCATGCTTGCAAATTACCCGAGATTTTGTAGCGATTTAAAAATGACTGCCAATTAGCCAAAAATACGTACGTAATATTTTAAACAAGAATAGACATTGCGTATGATATGGTATTGCAACATACCTAAATACTTATCATCTAAATACTGTGCAGCAATCAGTAATATTCTTACAAATATTATGCGAAAATGTTTTGTTCGTCTGCTCTTCAATGGTTTTTCTGTCAAGAAATTATCAGTAGGTACTAGAGTTAGGAAGTTGGCGGTGAGTAGCCCCCGTGTCTCGGAGAGCACGTATAGTCGGTCCTGCACCTGATCTCACTCCGTACGTGTCGGATTTTCCGGACTATGAGAGTGAGGGAATAGAGAGTGCACCTGTCGTTTACGCACATACTTGTGCACTATAATATCCCCCGCACAGGCTAATCTATGTGGAGAATGGCCGCCGACATTATTATTAATCCCGCGGCAGGTTCACGCAACATGATACTAAGTACTAACCCTACAAACGCAGGAAAGTCTATTCATGTCCAGTGAAGGGCAAAGGCCTTACATCCTACGGGAGGAATGAGAGCGTGAAGTTACACACGTCACGTCCTCAAGCGCCTACTTGACAACGTATATTTGTTCTAGAAATGTTAATCTAACACGAAGTCAGCGGCATTTTCGTAGGAAAATAAAAGTTCTCGGCGGAAAAAGCCGGGTCTGTTAAAAGACATCTTGACTTTTTCTGTAGAGCTTCAAAAATAGGCGTATTTGTATACAATTCGTATCATTTTCATACAATTTTCTTTTTCTAAAACTGCAACATTATGCTGAGGCTTTTCAGCATTAACATCATTTTTTTGTAATACATATAAGTTCAATATTTATAGATTTAATATAATAGTAATAGATTTAGTGTTAATCAAATCTTTTTTTTTTATTGTGTTTAGCTGAATAATTGTTTATTTATTTTCTCTTTTGTAATACATTATATATATGCACTGGTATAACCTTTTTTTTAAATCTATGCTTTCGTAAAGCTTCCCTGTAAAATGCATTTTTTGCAGGTTCGGAAGTTTGCCGGAGATGTGACGAAATTATCTCTTTAACAAAATATAAAATTTTATAATAAGTAAAATCCAACAAAAAACAACCATATTTAAATTGAACTGCGAGAAATTGAGAAAGTGAATAAATAACAAATTCCATTGTATGCATTAAAATAGCAGAAAAAAGGCTTCTTCTTTTTCTTCCTCTTAGCATTTGTCCCGGCTGACAAAAGTCTGCTAGCAGAAAAGACAATAAAAATTAATATACCCTCGGTTAGACATATTTCTTACAATATCTAGCTAGAATAATAACTTTTTCCGTATTATGCTGGAAAATTCTTAAGCATAGACGAAGTATCCTATGTGGAATTTAATAACACTATGAAACTCTCGTCCTTCGAATTCTTCGATGGCGAAGTTTCGCAAAAATTTCAAGTTTCAGACGCCGTGACCGAAATTCGGTCTAGAGAAATATTATTCAGAACACAAAATACGGTCCACTCAAAAAGAATATCCATCGTTTGCATCCTTTTGGTAAATTTTTGAAAGCGTAGAAGCTGAAACTCAATTAGCTTATAACTGTAGCGCGGAAAATAAACAAAGCTTCGCTCATCCTTTTGCCAGGCTTTTAGTTAATCAACAACATTTAGTGAAGAGTTTATAGAAAATCTTGTTATTTTTTTTAACTAGAGATAAGTTTTTCGAGAAATTGTGTCACGAAATTACTGTTTTCGGACAGTAGTTAAGAAAAAATTAAATATACCTACTTAGATAATAATTCTATTATCCAACTAAGATCTAAGGTTAATACAATGTTTTTTTATCGACCTCAAAAATGTGCCGTGAAAATGAAACTTTAGATCAGAGTAAAATATTCCTTATCACTCGTAATCATAAGTAGATAAGATTAGAAAAATTCTTTTCTTTTTCAATAATTTTAAAATTTTGATAGTTACAGCTGTTCTATTTAGAAAATTAATGTTAAAATACAGTAAATTAATGATTAAGTCGCTTATGGCTCATCAGTGATGAGCTGATGAAAAAAATTAAGTTACCATACTAGCTAACGACCGCGACTTCATCCACTTTGATTAAGAATCGTGAAACTATTTAATTTTCCGGTATAAAAAAATATTATTATTTAAGTCCAAAGATCCAAGCTATCTCTATGCCAAGTCAATATCCATTCAGCGGATAAGCCGTAACAAGGTAACGAACATACAAATATACTTTCGCAGTTTTGATATTATTATGGATACTTACCTACTAGCAGTATTAAATGAAAAATTACAAGTTTCTAATGGCGTCATATTCTTCCAACGAGTTACGACGAAGATCGTAAAAGGAATAAGAACGCTATAGCGTGAGGTGTTAGGTATGCAATTAGCGAGGACGTGGGTCGATGACGGCATGACGTAGTCCTTCCGGTCCGGATCCGGCACACGACACACCTTCAACGACTCAAAGCTGGTTCAATCAAACGCTTCATTAAAGTGCTCATAACATATTAGCATATGTTAGTGTTACTATTGTTTAACCCTATCGCTAGAGAGATAATATAAATTACTAGCTTTGCTCACTAGGTTATTTAAAAATCCAGTGGAAACATTATTCCATATTAAAAAGCCATACAAAAAATCACGTCGATCCTTTGCTGCTTTAGTGCGAGATTGAAGGACAAACTAACTAGTAAATGTATAATGCATTGCTAATATACCATACACGCAGATATTATGTTCAGATATAAATGGTAAATTGTAGAAATTAGCTCGTAGGCGATCTGATGACAGTCGTTCGTGCCACGGAACGTGCCTTACTGCCTTCCTATTTGTATTAGCTTTGCTCAATAGGTATTGAGACTGTTATCGGCATTGCTGTTGCTTTACTAGTAGACTCGGACCAACTTTTTATTTTGTCAGCGCTTATAGAATAGAAACCTTTTATCTAAATATATAAAAGGAAAAGGTGACTGACTGACTGATTTATCAACGCACAGCTCAAATCACTGGACGGATGAGACTGATTTTTAGCATACAGATACTTAGCTATTATGACTAACAAAGGATCCGCTAAGGATTTATGAAAATTCAACCTCTAAGATCGTAGAATAGGGGTTTGAAAAATTTAACTTTACGTGAGCCAAGCTAGTATTCAAATAAATAACGAAGTGCACCGAAGAGTCAAGTGAACTTAATGTATTGCTGACGAAAGCATTAAAATTACACATAATATATCGCAGAACTTCTGCGATCAACAATCGTTGATCGCCGCAAATTCTATTCCCCTTAAATTTCCAGTTCAGAGCAAACCGAATTCCTATCTTTGAAATAAACGCTCAATGAAATTCCTTCTTTGTGTGAAAGGAACATCTACATTCTAAATCAGAAACCATCCACGCGTTCAAAATTCTTACTTATCCGCCGAATCGTCGATCCGTAAGGAAAATAATCGAATTGGAATATAAAAAGTATGAATCGATATAGTCTAATCTACATTACATGCTACATGGCTTAAATTGTCAACCCCATTCACAATAACATGTAATGATGCCGAACAGATGTTACTTCGCAGACGACAGAGGACAGACATGCGACAGTAAGGCGAACTTTGGGCGGTATGTATATTCGTAGCCCGTAGAACATTACAGAAAATAACATGGTATAAATGTGCATGTCCATTCACAATAACATGTAATGATGCAGAACAGATGTTACTTTGCAGATGACAGGGGAACAGAGACATGTAACGACAAGACGAACGTTGGGCGGTATATATATTCGTAGCCCGTAGAACATTACAGAAAATAACATGGTACAAAAGTGCAAATACATTTACAATAACATGTAATTATTTGGAACAGAAATTACTTCGCAGACAACAGAGGAACAGGGAAAGGTAACGACAAGACGAACGTTGGGCGGAATGTATATTCGTAGCCCGTAGAACATTACAGAAAATAACATGGTACAAAATAAATGTGTATAACACTTATGCAGATGAAATAGGGTAAGTTTAACTTTTTCATTCAGTCTCACATTCGTACTTAATAAGTGTTATTAAGGTACATTATACATACATATATTAGTAAGTCAAGTAGACATAGTCATAACTACTATAATATATTAAGTAACTGGGAGATAGAATGTAAACATACAATTATGAATTAGGTATTTAAATGTGTAACAAAAAATCTTGTTTACTGCATCCATCACTCCGTATAAAAATCTCCAAAATTCTATGTTGAACATAATATGCAATACGGTCCATTTTCCTCTGTACAATTTTCAAGTAAGTAGATTGGTAATTTATGTTCCGGTTTCGAAGGAATTATGCGGGTTTTCATCCTAACTTTAGCGGTTGAAAGGACATCGTCATGACATATTTGAGGGTGGATAAGTTTTGCTTCGCACAGGGGAGTTCCCAGGTCCCGCACAAGCTCATGTGATATTATAATTATAATGTTCTCCTAAATAGAATATTTAATAGATACAGCTTATGCATATTGCATTAGTTTAACTTTTGACAACTAAACTAACTAACTTTTTCAGTTAAAGACAGCAAACTTTCTTAAATATTGTTATTATTGTAACTATGTGCCGATAAAATTTTCTCCAGGGCCTTTAACCATAAAACTCGGAAAGTGGGTGCGACGGAAGGTATTATGAGAAGTTTATAATATTGTCGAAGTTAAAAATAAGCGAGTAGGAAGTTCCATTAAATATTTTGCGTTGCTGCCACCTCACACCAGTTCCTTTTAAACGATAATAAAATGGTACAACAATTGTATTTGCGGACAATGGCAGCACATTTAGCAAATTTTATTAAAACACGAATGACAGAAAATTCTCACGATTTAGTGTGGATGATATTTTTTATTTTGCTTTGTTCTGCCAGCTCCATAGTATTGACTATTGTTTACACAAAAGTATGTATTGTTTACAGATTGGAATTGGAACTAGATTATGGATATACATAAGAACTTTTGAACAAGGATTATTTTGGTTCTAAACTGTGCGAATTTAGTCTAATACATAGCTTTGAATACGATCATTTTATCCTTTATTGGCATATATTTTTGATAAATTTGATAACAAAAGTAAAAATTCTAAATGGGCATTTCCTTGTTTTGGAAGTCAATCATACTACAATGTATTAAATTCAGAGTTTTACAGGAATACAAATTATATTTTTATCTTAAAATATGAAGTCTTTGATACGTAAAAAACATACCGAAACTATTCCATAAGTAATATTATACCTAAGACAATGGAAATAAGCAACAATATTGGCTAATAGGTTAGGGAAGCAATAAATTTCCCTAGAGGGAGGTATTCAATCGAGTAAGCGGCGCTTTCTCTCATATGGTCTGATCGTTTCCATAAGAAGTTGAACTTTAAAGAATTAAAATTCTAAAGCATATTATTGATACCATAGTTTACCTCGTACAGTGTGGATTGTGAACAGTGCAATCGGCTCAGCTGTTTGTCCTATCGATCCGACGTCACTTCATTGTAAAGTGCGTTATAATCGGGCGTCTCGTATCAACAATAGCTGCTTCCACAGTTCTCGCACTTTGATATTGGACACTGCACTACACTCAGCGACAACAACAACCAAAAATAACACTGCTTCAATCGGGACCTGTTAGACGCCCGCGAATGAATGAAAGTTCACAATATGTTCCTATCAGTTTACGTTTCAGCGATAAGATACTCGGATATCGGATTAACTTATCCGCACTGGACGTGAATCGGCATATATTTATGGCGCACGTCCGCAGAACATACACGTGCGCTCAGTACGCGGGCGCGAGCTCAACTGACGTAGGCAGAAGGTGATCCCTCGTCGCGGGCGCCCGCCTCAGCTACGGGGTACCTACGGGCCTGAAACCGCCCAATCACCCACTGCGCTACGGAAAGTACAAGCTACGAGTTTTCACTGAAATACGTCACTCTTGGAATCGGAAAAGGAACGAGTTTAAAAGCAAATTAATAAGTCAAAAAAACGCCGGCCCCGCGTTTTGAAAGGAAAGGAAAACCATAAATACGTCCCATTTTGTATTTGCCGGGGTGACCTAAATAGAAGTATACCGCCTCTAACATTACTAGCGTAGTTAGTTATATGAACAGTAAGTTATATGAACAGGTCGGACACTTTTTAATTAAGTAGTGCGTATTGTACTATGAAACATAATTATTATACATACATAACTACGTGATTTTTCAAATAAGAAAAAGTGAATTCAAATATACATATCGCACACCTAGGTTAAAAGTCAGACAACTCAAAAAAGGTCATTTTTCAATAAATATGAAATAGTTGTGTTATATGGGGCCAAAGTAATTTTTTGTTCCCCGAGGGTGTTATTTTGAATTCAGAGCGAAGCGAAGAATCACTTGATCACGTGACTTATCAAAGACTACAGTTTCTCAAACATTTTTGAATTTCGAACGGAATGAGCGAACGATATGTTTCTGCAACTAACGCGGTAGTAATAAACACATACTAAAGCACGAACGCGAACCAATCAGAAGAGAGAAATGAAAACTCCCATGGGCCTAAAGATTAAATTTTGCTCCCGCTATCCTCTGAAGCCAATATTCGTTTTTCGACTAGGTATGACGAAAAATTATTTCTGAATTTTAATCTAGGTATGCGATAATTTAGCTGGAATAAAATTTAGGGTTCATTTAGAAAATATGTGTTAACTGTTAGACATTTTAACCTAAATACTATCAGTAGCCTAAGGACGAACATTTTAACTTTCGAATAGTAAAGGTACAGTTAACGCCAGTAATAAATCTACTATATAAAAATAAGCCGGGTTTTCCTTACTGACGCTATAACTCCAGAACGCACGTACCGATTTCCACGGTTTTGCATTCGTTGGAAAGGTCTCGGGCTCCGTGAGGTTTATAGCAAAGAAAATTCAGGAAAAATTGGAATCTAATTCCACGCGGACGAAGTCGCGGGGGCAAAAGCTAGTTTTATGTGGAAATAACAGGGACACTCCTTTTATTTTCGAGTTTAAATATATTTCAAAAATATAAATATAGCCGGTGAATGTAGAATCAGTTTTATGTACAACCTTGCCAAAATTACAGTTCTTTAGCATCAATAGTCTCTGTACTATGCTGTGGACTTATTTTTGAATCAGAATTTTGATAAGTCGTGCGCTTTACCACTACTGATATTGACGCCTAAGACAAAAAATAATAAAATGTACAAGGGCAAAACAATAAATGATCATAACTTTATAAGTTACGTCTGACAGCAGGAAGTTATCCGAAGATTGAGGCTAAGTTATAGATACTCGTAGGTAAGGACAAAATAATAATCATGAATTGTGTTAAGTAATTACAGATATATATTCTAAGTAGTCAAGATGATCATCCGTTACCGCAAACTTGCCAATACAAAGGCTAACGGGCAACACATTTAACGCCATGAATAATATATGAGACGTCAAGATGACGAGGATTCTGTACTTAGTAGTCCAAGTATCTTATGAACTTAGATTTGTACGTATACTGACTGGTATCTAAATATATAAAAGGCAAAGGTGACTGACTGACTGACTGACTGATCTATCAACGCACAGCTCTAACCACTGGACCGATCGAGCTGAAATTTGGCATACAGGCAGCTGTTAGGACGTAGACATCCGCTAAGAAAGGATTTTGGAAAATTTCAACCCCAAGAGGGTTAAATAGGGGGTTAAAAAATCGAACCTAACGTGAGCGAAGCCGCGGGTTAAAGCTAGTTTGGGGATATATGGAGACAGATACGCAATAATGAATTAACCCACACAACTTATCAATTGATAAGTTAACTTTATTCTTTCATATTAATTATGTATTTAATTTGACAAAGGTTTGTAATAATTATGTATTTAATTTGAGGTTTTTGGGTTGAAATGTTATTGCGTATCTGCGTCCATATCACAGGTGTATTTTTAGAAGGGAAATTAAGGTGCGTGGCCAAAACGGAAGTTGTCTAATTCATAGCCATAACTGAAACCGAAGAAATACTCTTAACATATCTACCTTCTTATTCGTGGGTTAAGACTCCTTGGAAGTAAGCCGAAAACGAGCGATTTTCATGCATTTACTACCTACCTACTACTCAATAATAAGGTGCATGATCTCGACATCTGACGTCGTAATGTCGTGAGATGTAAGTATTACGATGCCAGATTTCGTCACTAAAACGAATTTAGGCCACGGGATTTCCAAAACCCTAAGTCCACATTACGTCTCTGATAAGAACCGCTAAGGTGTGGAACACTCTTCCAGCATCCGTGTTTCCTGCCACTTATAATTTGAGTACCTTCAAGGCAAGAGTGAATAGGCATTTTCTAGGCAAGCGCGCTCCAACCTAGACCTCATCAGTGTTATTTAGTATTGATTGTCGTCAAGCGCAAGCCTATTTCGAATAAAAAAAAAAAAAAACTCGGACATCAATTAGTCAAATCCTCAACAGAGCTATAGAAGATTCGTCACCAAAACAGCAGACTCATATAGAAAGAAAGATATTACATTTATTTGAGATACACGCATGACACAGTTAAAGACAGAATATGTAATATTAGACAAAACAAAAAACAAGTAATATGTGTGGTCTCAAAAGGGCTCCACTCAGCATATACTATCCCTGTGGTGAAAGCACAGGCATAGCGCTGATCTCCCATGGATACAGAGGTTTCGGATAACTGTTAGTCACGATAAATAGTAGTACGTAGCAAATAGTTAATATAATAAATAATCAAAATAGTAGTGCGTAGAAAAATAAAAAAGTATGATAAATTAATATGAATACATATTTTTTCTTCTAATGGCAATCATGTACCGTCTAAACAGCAATTAGCAGGTGCAAATTGTGTGAAACCGTGACAAAGTGGAAAACGCACAGTATATCGGTGGTGTGTGACATTTTAATGGAATCGGTTACGCGTAAACTAATTGGCGGACGCGTAACTCAGTTTAACTTGGCGTGCAATAACTGCAAAAGTAATAAATTCCTGTATTTGATAGCTAACACGCAGGTCCAATACATAACCTAATTATACATAACTAGCTTTTGCCCACAGCTTCGCTTACTATACATATCTATATTCGCTTACATAATTTATCAAATTGGGGGTGGAATTTTCAAAAATCCTCAGACATAATGGCTGTATGTATGCCAAATTTCAGCCCGATCTGTCCAGTGGTTTGAGCTGAGATTCGATAGAACAGTCAGTCAGTCACCTTTTATACATTTAAGTCTAGCTGATGCCCCCGACTGCGTCCGCATGGAATTCGTTGAAAATCCATACATACATATATTCCCAGCTGTCTTTGAATTCAAATTCATTTATTGATTGCATAAACTGTGTAACAAGATGGTAATGTTTACGAAAGGCTCGTAAACAGTTTGCCAATTTCTGGCGTGCAATCTGAACATGCAATAGACTAGAACCTCTATTTTATGCGCGTGTCACTTTGTGTGCCTGTGCCCAAATCACTACAATGAGTGCATAATGGTAGAACTCACATTAGCACTACATACATTGTGATCGGGACGAAGAGTGGGGCGCGCCATCGTGAAATGAACTATCTATACGATGGTATTCCGCAAAGTAACGACTGCTTCTATCCAACAAGTGAATAATAATACATATACTTTATCACAAAGTGATAAAGCCCCGGCAAAAAGTAAAGATTAAACAAAACCAAGCGAATAATCGCCTAACGCGGTCTCGCGTACTACCTTCGAACACAGTGATATTTGTGATATATGCGGGTAGGTAATTTTATTACATATTACGATAGTATGTGTCAAGTGTGGTTTTGCAATGTCAGTTCGTTGTTCATTCTTACATGCTGCGAGACACTGAGGTACGTGTACATTTTTTTTTTTATTTGATGACGAGATAGCCCTTGACTGCGATCTCACCTGATGGTAAGTGACGATGCAGTCTAAGATGGTAGCGGGCTAACTTGGAAGGGGTATAGCAGTGTAAATTCAACCCAATTACCCCTAATCGGTTTCTACACGCCATCGTGCCGGAACGCTAAATCGCTTGACGGCACGTCTTTGACCGTAGGGTGGTAACTAGCCACGGCCAAAGCCTCCCACCAGACATATTATTTATCCCGATATTTCAATATTGTTCGCGGGGTGGTACGCGCAGCAGTCAACGTGGCACTGACCTTGAGCATGGTGAGGATCTTCTGCGACAGCTCGTAGTCGAAGTTGGTGTACTTGGAGTCCGTCATGTCGTAGATGAACACCAGCCCCGCGCGCTGCGTCTCGATCGACTGCAGCGCCACGTCCAGTTGGTACACGAGACCCTGGCCACGGAGTATTTTCATTTGGTTAAATCCAAATTCAAAATTATCACACTATATATAATATTATAAAGCCGAAAGTTTGTATGTGTATGTGTGTGTGTGTGAGTGAGTGTGTGTTTGTTACTGTCAGGCCACAACGAATGAACCGATTTGGCTGAAACTTGAAATGGACATAGCTCATATCCAGGATTAAAACATAGGCTACATTTTATCCCGGAAAATTACAGAATTTCCATGGAAATTGAAAAACCTTGATCCACGCGGACGAAGTCGCGGACATCGTCTAGTTATTTCATATAGGCCAACTTGTAACTCTTATGACACGTCATAAATCTACCACCGGTTCGGAATGCAGATTCTGCTGAGAAGAGCCGGCAAGAAACTCAGCAGTTCTTTTCAAAAAAAAAAATTTTTTACAATGGGGCCTGATTCTGTAACTCACAGGCAAAAATGAGCTACTCACATGAGTACTAAGATTCTGCCAGTGACTCACGTGCCAGAACAACAGTGTAACTCAGTGCCTATCAAAAAATGAAAGCCACTGACATATATTTTTTATCCATTGAAGGTTTAGTATGAAATAGTAAATGACATTTGTCTTAAAACCTTCAATGGATAAAAAATATATGTCAGTGGCTTTCATTTTTTGATAGGCACTGAGTTACAGAATCAGGGGGCCGGTTTCTAGATCTCTATAATTAATCTATGAGATCATCAATGAAATCATAGATTAAATTATAAATGTCGATGCCCGATTTGCAATATTATGGACCTATAATGCTGAGATCTAAAGAGCGTGGTCTGACTTAGCTCGGACTTACGATAAAATTAAAACGCGACATAAATATACTCTGGACATAAATCTGTCTCGTTTTAACTCTGTCTTGAGTCTAAGGCTGAAATCTATAAATCGTACTCCCCTCAGTTCAAAGTCAAGACGGAGTTAAAACGAGACAGATTTATGTCAGAGCATATTTGTGTCTCGTTTTAACCTCTATCTTAAATCTGAGCTGAGTGAGAGTGCGGTCTATAGATATCAGCCTTAATTCAAGAGACATGTATGTCAGATGTGGCGCTTCAAATTAGTCATGATTCACAGAGACAGATTATAATCTGGAATAACACATATTATCCCGGGAAATTAGAGAGTTCCCACGGGAATAAAAAACATCTCAATCTACGCGTCGCAAACATCAGCTCGAAAATAATAATACTGAAAATAGTACATTATGGTACAATTGTGAAACATTGGTGATTACCGCCGAGGCGCTATTGAGACCCGAGCCGTTAGGTGAGGGTCTTAAGATAGCCGAGGACGGTAATCATCAATACACACGTGTATCATACGATGTTTTTCAACACACTTGTGAAGAAAATAATACTAAAATAGCCACGTACAAAATGGGGAATTTCAAGTTTTCTTTATTACAGAAAAACAAAAGTTATATTTGAGTGAAAGTTTAATTTATGAAACACGTACAAGT
Organism: Hipparchia sbordonii; assembly: GCA_038048805.1. Classification (NCBI taxonomy): domain Eukaryota; kingdom Metazoa; phylum Arthropoda; class Insecta; order Lepidoptera; family Nymphalidae; genus Hipparchia; species Hipparchia sbordonii. Next base: position 10,044,574 of record CM076112.1, read on the forward strand.
TGAAATTATCTATTTAAATACGAAGTTGCATGAAATGAGCAACCAATAGGCACATTAATTTGTGCTATTGAACAAGACCTTTTTTGTACAGAAACTTTTTTAAGAACAAAGCAACTCAACCAATACAATTAAAAAAAACTCTATAACTCACTAGTGAATAATAGTAATGTTAAAGGCAGTTTGATTATAGGTGTCATTATGTGCCTAATTGCGGTGAAATCGAAGCCACTTTATGAGCAAGTGTGTTGAAAAGTCTTTGTTTTAATTTGCTTATTTACTCGATCGAGGTGATTTCCCGCCCCTCGCACGTCGCCTCTTCCATCGCCCTCTCATATTCGTAACAGTTCGCTTATTTTCTGCGCATGCTTGAAACATTCGGCCAAAAACTTCGGCGCATTTTGACCGAAGCCAAAAGTTTGGCCGAAGTTGGTACTTATGGTAGAAGTTCGGTCGGACACTAGTAGCAACATGTTACCTGTAATGTGGTTTGGTGTGACGTTTGCGTGGGAAAGTGCTTGTTAGCAGTGAAGACCGCTATCGCAGCGCCCGTCGCGTCGCGGGTCGGCTGTAACAAAAACATAAAAAAAATCATATCGTTTCAATCCTACTAATACACGAAACTTTTCCTCACGATTTAGGTAAAAGCACATAAGAGAGAGTCAATCGTACTCTAGCTTTCTTATGTGCTTTTAATTGAATCCTGAATCTTCTTGGATGCGAACAAAAGGGTAATGAAAAGAGTTATGATGGAAGTTTCTCTAAATAAATGTATAAAGAACCAGAGTCACCGCCATAATGCAACGGGTTATACAGCAAATATGAAGTAGCAATAGGCGGAGCATTTAGTTCAAAAAATTGATAGACATTCGGGTGCCACAAAGCTGGAGTTTGAAATAGCGACCTCGCATCCGGTAGCGCCGGCACAGTGAGCCAATGCTGAAGTTCCTACAAAACTTACACTGAGAGCATGGTGTGACTCAGCTCAGACGTAAGATGTTAAAACGAGACACAAATATGCTCTAACATAAATCTGTCTCGTTTTAACTCTGTCTTGAGTCTGAGCTGAGTGAGAGTGCGGTCTACAGATTTCAGCTTTACTATGTCGAGTTGTTGATACGATGACGAGGAATAGAGAAATATTCATAATTATTTTTAAAAAGCATATTAGCCATGCTTAACATGATTAATAATCTCCTTTCCCTTCCAAATAAGCGTACGATAGTAGTGCGATGCACAGACGAGTAATGGACCTCTCAGTTTTCATCTACTATGAAACTGTTTCATAATGTGCTTACCAATATCGTAAACTTCCCGGTTTCGAGCTCGCTTTTCAGGGGGTCTTCGAACGGCTCGAACTTGATGAGGCCCTCCCTGCGGCGCGTGGCCTCGTGCTGTCGCCACAGGGTGTGCGCACGCGCCACATCAAACTTGCGCGCCAACAGGAACTTGATCGCGACGGCCCGCGTCACGCACGCCGCGCCCGTCTCACTCAACGCGTCCAGAAACTCCTTCGTCGCCTGGAATCAAGGTTACATTTGCCTTCTTATAAAATCAAGAAAAAAGAATTAGCCTAGACTAGTCTACAGTGTAGTCTTTTTCCTTAGCTGCGTACTACACAACTACTACAACTGAAAATCACACTTATGTACGTAGGTATTCTGCGATTGGTTCACCTATTTAGACAGCAAAGGAAAAATAGATTTTAATGCTTGCAATGATCTCTGCCGCTCAGCTCTATGCGAGGTATTCCCGCTTCATGCGATAATAATCACGTGATATTTACTCCCGTGTATTGTATAATCCAAAAAATATCCCAGAAACTTCCTGAAACTACCATTTGAGTTTTTATAGAAAACTCAAGCTTTGCCAACCAATTAGCTATCACGGCATATTCAAAATATACCTCAAAGAAGTATTATACAGTAGAGAAGATTTAATTCAAACTAAAAAGATTTATTTGGCAGCCCACTCAAATTATTCCTAAAGTCAAGATTGAGATCTGGCGGTTTTTCAAGTGATTCGAAAAGATTTTATTCTACCTCGATAACAATACATCTTCATCCATCTAAATCTCCAATACTTCAGATAATTGATAGGTACATTCCAAAAGATTGATGGGTATCCAATTTCCAAGCCTCTAGTAAAAGTTTTTTGAGCGGTCTAATGTCTGTGTTAGAACATAAACTTTCGCTCCCTTTTGGCGAAATTGCCTTTCATTCCGCTATGGTTTCGCGGCGGTCGGACAATTTCGAAAATGAAATTGGGTATAGTGTTTGTCTATACGTTATATAGAGTCAGCACCTCTAGGAAAAACTGAGGAATAAAATTCGATAATACAGAAATTAATATGCCTTTCGCAAGGAGATTTGGTTCAATTTATAACTACGTCAGGTTTTGTTATAAAATAAATAAAGTCTTTTAATTTTAGTTCTTTTGTTAGTATCGAAACTCGAAAACAATCAACGTTTTCGAAATTTGCAAGCTCATACTAGAGGAACTGTTTCCTTTAGTAAAAATAATAGAATACACGTGGTGATAGATACCTACATATATTTATTTTTATTTAAGAATGCATGGAGCGCGACCTACGGTCAATGTACTACATGGAACCAGCCAGCAATTAAATCCTTACTAATATAATTATTATGTATTATAAATGCAAAAGTGTATTTTTTTCTTGGTTTGTCTTCCAATCCCAACCACACAATTACCGCGTAATCGATCGATGTGATTTTTTGCTTGGACTTAGTCGAGAACTGGAGAGTAAAACAGGCTACCTTATATCCCAAAAAACCAGAGGGTTTTATAGTTTTGCATGAAATACTGAAATATTAATACTAGCTATAGATCCTAAATCTCTAAGCTGGCTGAAAATGCTCCACTATCAATGCAGCTAAAATTGAGTGACGTGTAAAATAGACCTAAAGTCTTCGGACACCCGCTTTACATCCTCCGATAAGAAAATACCGTTGTAATTTCCTTTACAAATACCTACATACGTACCTACGGTGAGAGCCAATACCGGTTCTAACATATCATTAGAGCACATATTAGATATAAGCTATCATAATAAGTGTTATCACTCTCCACATCAAATCACATGTTCCTATAGATAGACAATTCTACGGCTACTGGCAACAAGTGTAAATTATAAATTTAAAACAACCCGGACATGTTACATCGTAATCGCTAGTCAGTAATCGTTAAAATAAAAATATTTAATCCGCAATTTTGTGGCGGTGGCCATCTTGGACCATCGATATATAAGGATAGGCCCTTAGAAGAAAAAAAACGCGCTCAAAAAGACAATAGAATTTGCAAAAGTCTCTTGTCTTTGTTATCAGTCGGCCGCACGCGCTTCAACGTATCGCTCGTATTTTTGATCGTTAAAAAAGCCGTCGTTTGCAGTCAAATCATGCAAAAAACGTTCGGAAATCCATCAAAAAAGAGATGAAATAACATTTCACTTGTAAGTATATCGTTTTCTTATTTAATTTACAGCATAAGCTCGGTATTTTTTAATTTTGCTATGATAAAAAATGTGCTACTAAAATGTCGTACAATTGCATTACAAAAAGAATGGAGTCGTGTTATTTTTTTCGAAGTAAAACTTTTTATCCGCGTATGAATTATGATTATGTATGTATTTTACTATGTATACGTGTTTGTATGTATTTAACTATATAACTATGTTTGTATGTATACGTCGTACGTATTACGTACCTATAGATTAGGTAAGTTGCGGATATTCCGCATTGAGTTGGACATCCGCATCTGCATCCACAATAATCAATGCGGATGGTCATGCGGATGTGGATGTTGCTAGTTGCGAAAACTGTGTACTGTACCTATGTTTGTTTGTATGTATTTAACTATGTATGTATATTTGTATGTATACGTCGTACGTACGTCCCTAATCTGTATGTACGTATTACGTACATAAGGATTAGGGATGCTGCGGATATACGCATCCGCATCCGCAACTTTAAAAAAAACTGCATCCGCAACATCCCTACTATAGATATTATAAACACTGAAAAAGTTGTAAAAATAAAAATTGTGATTATTTTTATAAAACGTCAAGTTGGAAGTTATTAATATACAATGTTATGTAATAAATAACTAATAAATAAATACATTATATTTTTTATTAATGTTATGTAATAAATAACTAATAAATAAATACATTATATTTTTAATTTAAGTGATTCAATTAACTATGGCAAAAATATGTTTGTACGTGTATCCGTTGCGTACATGCATAATAAGTGAATATTCTTTGATTTAAATTCATTACACGCTCAACCGCAATTATATTATTTTATATAAATGCAAAAGTCTGGTTTACACGTCCCATCCAAATAAAATTTTGATGAGATTTTATACGAAAATAGTACTAACGCCACTCCATTCCATCTTTGTTCTGGATGTGGGCGTGGTTTGTCCTCGAACGTGATTGGTTGACACTCGCGTCAAAGGAACCGCGCGTCGCCGCGCGACGTTCACTGACGTAATATTCGAGCGCGTTTTTGTAGACGGAATTATATAGGAAAGGCATATGGTTGTCTTGGACCGATTTTCTTCAAACATAACTAAGAATACTCCTGACTAATTCACCTTTCAAACAAAAAGAACAAAATCAAAATCGGTTCATCTGTTCGGGAGCTACGATGCTACAGACACACACACAAACACACACACACACACACACAGACACGTCAAACTTATAACACGCCGTCGTTTTTGCGTCGGGGGTTAAAAATTATGTTAAACCTCCCTAGGTCTACTTCTTAGTTTTTTATATGGACCCTAATTAAAAAGTAATAGAAAATAACCGCACAGCTATGTACAAACCATTTTTTTATTTGCTCAGGATTCTTTGTATCTAGTTATAGTACGTTTATCTCACGAAGTTACGGGCGCTTTACTTGTGGTTACGTCGTGTACATGCACATTGCGTAAGTTTGCGTGCCTCTCAGGAGCCTAGGTGACACACACACAACCATGAGAGTTGAGACTCGCACCCTCGTGAATTGCAAGAACTATCAATCTTGTATTATGAATGAATTCTTATGTAGTTAAAACCGTCAAGTAGAGTAGACACAATATAACAACTATAGTTTAATTACCTACCTGTAAAAAGTTAAACAAACTCCGCATAAACATTAACTCCATTTCAGAGCGTAATCTGCTATCTGTCGACGTCATATCGAAGCGTTGCTAGTCATATCGATGCATTGCTAAGTATTTCACCACGATTTGTTATTTCACACGGCACTGGTTAATCTTTTTCTAAGCAGTAGATAGTATTTCATCACTGCATCACACTATTACGTTGCATCATAAGTTCATGACATCGGCAAGAAGCGTAGAATTTGACTCTGCTTTAAATACAAAATTTCAAATGGTCCATTTAATTTGAGATTTAGCCCATTAAAATTATAAAATTTGTTGTTTTGTCCTTCAATCACGCAGCAACAGAGCAACGGATCCACGTGATTTTGTGTATAGTTGAGGATCTGAAGTATATAGAGAATAGAGTAGAATACATATATTTTTTTATTCAAATAAACCTTTAAAAAGTGCTTTCGAATCGTCAAGTGAACCTACCACTGGCCCGGAATGCCATGGGCTACTTTTTATTCCGAAAAAAAAAAAAACTTTACACAGACGATGTCGTGGGTCGAAGCTGGTTAACAAGTTACTAGTCTCATATTTAGCGCTAAGTAGGCTTCTTGCATTCCACACAAAGTTAATTCGCAAACATTATTTATTCATACTTGTTTTTTAAGCTATCAGATTTCCACATTTCCTTTTTAACAGTAGGTACTAGGTATGAACTATTTACGTAGTTAAAATTTATGGTGATGTTAACAGCAAAACTTAATTTGCGATGAATCATGTTTAAGAAATTCTTCTAAGAAATTTTGTAATGTTTTCCTCTATAGCCCTGAGCACGAGACAAATTACATTGAAATTCGTAGAAAAAGTTCGTTATTTGATCTGATCCGGCAACTTCTAAGTAGAGTTTTATAGCCTTTGCAAACCTTTGCAATCGAGAATCGGAACATTTAAATAATTATTCAAAGAAATCTTTCATTGAACCAACCTGTGTTCATTTAAAGTACTATAGTTTCCTTATAATTACATATGTATATTACATTTTGACGATTTCCCTGGCGCAGTGGTCTTATCATTGGAAGGTCTCGGGTTCGATTTGGGAATTTATAATTTCTGAATTGTCTCTAGTCTGGTCTGATGGGAGGCTTTGTTACCATTATATCGTCAAAGACGTGCCGCCAAGCGATTTAGCGTTCCGGCACGATGTCGCGTAGAAACTGATTAGGGATATGGGTTGAATTTACACTGCCAAATCCCTTCCAAGTTAGCCCGATACCATCTTAGATTGCATCGTCACTTACCATCAGGTGAGATCGCAGTCAAGGACTATCTTGTCCTCGAATAAAACAAAATATTGTTGTCATTTCAAAAGTTTGGTAGGTCTTAAGATTTCTGAAGGTTTCTGAAGTTGGAAGATTAGGTCATCGAGGATATTTAAACGGTAGAAACTAGGCTGGTAGATACAATGAGAGTTGTAATTGTCACACTGTTTCTATCTCAAACTTCGTTGATTATGAGGCGAATCAAGGAAACCCCTTTGTTGACAAGTTTTGGTAGGGAAACCTTGTAACTATCGCTGTAGTCACGTGTGCCGTGTATGGACGCAAATACATTAGAAGGGAGGGGCTAATTCTTCCGGGATGTGTATCCTGTGCGGTGACCGTATTAGTGCCGGCGACCACGCTAGCGGATAAAGTTTAATATGCGTGTGTTTGCGTGTCTCCGTTATCGACTATCGTCATAATATACGACTTTTTTTTTTGTTCAATGACAAGATAGTCCCTGACTGCTATCTCACCTGATGGTAAGCGACGATGCAGTCTAGGACGGTAGCGGGCTAACGTGGAACCCATACCCCTAATCTGTTTCTACACGCCATCGTGCCGGAACGCTAAATCGCTTGGCGGCACGTTTTTGACGGGGAGTGGTAACTAGCCACGGCCAAAGCCTTCCATTAGACCAGAGACAACTTAGAAATTATAAATTCCCAAATTGCCCCCGCCGGGAATCGACCCGAGACGTCCCAGTTACAAGACCACAGCGCTCACCACTGCGTCAGAGAGGTCGTCAAATTCGTCCAGTCTGCCGATATCAAACTTTGATTAGCTTAGAACTAACGATTTGACAGCAATTGTGTTCTAACCTAACCTAACACTATGGTGTTAGGTAAAAACCGGTAATAGCTCGCAACTTTTAAATCGAATCCCGCAAACGCGAGAATCCCACATGAATTTTGTTGGATCAGTTATGTGGGACTACACATGCGGGATTTGCGGCAATTGACAGCTGTCAAGTGGTAATTTTTAAATGTGGGTGTTAGACACGAGGATTAAAGAAGAAGAAAATCACTAAGTTCAAAAAAATAATGATGGTATGGATGAATTTGCTCAGACTCAATAAAGTCTAATATATATAGAACACTAGCGGACGCCCGCGACTTCGTCCGCGTTCTTCAATTGTTGAAATTTTTCCTGAATTTTCTTTGCTATAAACCTCACGGAGCCCGAGACCTTTCCAACGAATGCAAAACCGTGGAAATTGGTTCGTGCGTTCTGGAGTTATAGCGTCAGGAAGGAAAACCCGACTTATTTTTATATAGTAGATATATATAATGGTAATAACCATTATATATGTTCATAATATTATGGACCAGTCGTAATGTCAATTGCATTTAATAATGCATTGCAAAGCATTGCGGCTTTTATTAATGCGAATCGTCAAAAGCTTCAAGCGGTGCTCTACATATTTACCAATAACCAAACAAAACCAAATAAACCAATTGCCATTTAGGTATGCACTATTGCCTTTTAGCAGTCACCAGCATCATAATTACGCTCATGATATCAGCTCTGGTTACATACCACATGAAAAGTCATTCAAGGAAAATAATAATCTTACAGTACCTACCTATATATGACAATAACAATTTATTATGAAGCTTAAATCAATCTCTTTTATTTATCGTTTACTAGTTGATGCCCGCGACTTCGTCCGCGTGGATTTAGTTTTTAAAATTTGATGGGAACTCTTTGATTTTCCGGGATAAAAAGTAGCTTATGACACTCACCCGGTCTTTAACCGGAGGGGATATTAGTCAACTTCGGCTTGGCTAATATTCTTTTTAAAAAAAAACTATACCCAAAAAAAAATCACGTCGATCCGTTGCTTTATTGCAGCATGATTGAAATACAAACCAACAAACAAACACACTTTCTCATTTATAATATTAGTAGGGATGTACCTACTAGTTTTTACCCGTGATTTGGTCTGTGGAATCACGCTTTTCTTACATGCATTATGTAGCCTATGTCACTCTCCAGGTTCTCAACTATCCCCATGCAAAAACCCCTTCGACCCCTTGCTGCGTGATTGAAGAAAAAATCAACAAACAAACACGGTTTCGCAATTATAATAGTTCGTAAGGATACATGGCAAGACAAGACACGAATGCACCAAATGGAATTTTGTATAACATCAGGAAGAACTAAGAACATGAAAGCTCAAAACGTCGAAATATATCACACAACACGCGATCCTTGACCTGCGTTCCGATAACACGTCCTTTTTCACAAGCTACGACCACGATATCGAAAGCGAACCCCGAGCAAAATCAAAACAGATCACTCATGCGTGTCAACCGGTTACAATAGTGATCAGTTTTTGCAAGGTAGGTAGTAGGTACGGGACGCACGATCGTACGCTCGCGACCACGACCAGCAACTGTCATCGGCGAAAACCACCAACAAGTGAGGTAGAACGACCGACCGCAATATCCAATGCACTAAACTATTAAGTAAAACAACAGTTCCGTCGACTTCTAATTTATGCGATTCAATAAAAAAATATTATACATAAGTACATAATAAATAAAAATGCAATAAAAATAAAATTGCGTTAAGGCTTTCAGCTCTTTTTTCATGAATGAATGGTATTTATTAATCCAACGCCTCTTACATATAGATCTCCATTATACATCTATGGCATCATCACACATCTATGGCATCAGAGAAATCCTTACTAATATTATAAATCGGAAAGTATGTTTGTTTGTTTGCCCTTCAATCACGCAGCAACAAAGCTACGGATCGACGTGATTTTTCGCATGGGTATATTTGAGGACCTGGAGATTGACATAGGCCACTTTTTATCCCGAAAATCAAGGAGTTCACGGGGAATTTTAAAAACTAAATCCACGCGGACGAAGTCGCGTCAGCATCAGCTATTTAGGTTATACAAATATTTTTGGAATGTACTGCGACACGGTTAACGTTAATCACTCAAAATATTCTTAAATCCAAAAAGAATTGTTTAGTTATATGTAGTTCTTTCATTTCACGAGGGCTCGTGGCTCATGGTTGTGTGTGTATCTGTATAAGTGTAAGCGAGAGCTTGCTTGCGCTTGACCGCTCCCACCTTACCTTCTGACAGGCACGCACACTTACGCAATGTGTATGTACACAATGTAACCACAAGTAAAGCGCCCGTAACTTAAAAAACTGCTGAGTTTTTTGCCGGCTTTTCTCAGCAGAATCTGCATTCCGAACCGGAGGTAGATTTATGACGTGTCATAAGAGCTACAAGTTGGCCTACATGAAATAAATAAATTTTGAATTATTACCAGTAATATGAAGTTGCTAGAGCGAATTAATGTCATATAGAAGACATAATACGTGAGTCAATTGTCACGCCCTCGCTGGGTACGCCCGAGGGCAGAGTCTCCGTGGGAGGACGACCATATCAGGAGAGGCGTAGGCGCGCTCCTAGTATCACACTGAATTGTTAATTCAAACGTAAAACTTTTACCGCTTCTGACGCAAATAGAACTTAGTAAACAATATTATAATGAAAAAAATTGCGCTATCCTTAAGCGCAATTTTTTAGTAACATGGTGGGGCTGTCGAAGTTGGTGGTGAATGATGAAGTCCTTTTTGGTGTATTAGATTTATTAAAAGTTACAAAAATGGTGACTCAATATTATAAGAAATGCGAAAAGTTCTGTTCGCACCGAAGTTAGAAAGCGCGCTTGATATTTAAAAAACTAGGTAATTAACTTTTTTTACGTGTATTCTCAAACTCAAAACTCAAACTTATTTATTTCATATAGGCCAACTTGTGGCTCTTATGACAGGTCAAGTAAAATTGTTTTCATGAATAGGTATATGTAATAATTGAAATTGCGTCAGCTATAAAGGTACAGATAGCAAGAACAATTAAAAATAAACACTTGAGAAGTTTCCAAGAAGCCTCCTATGATACCAACACAAACATAATGTGTATAAGTATGTAAGAATTCGTATGACTCGACGATTCTAACAATGGGACTGCCAGGCGATTTGAAAACAATAAAAATTTCACTAGAAACTAATGTTTGTAAGTAAAGCGTTCATTTATGTGACGACATATTTTTATCATGAACCTTGGAAAATAGCAAAATTAAATAAATAGTAGGTTTTCATAACTCCCCATCTTTTATATACCTACCTATGTTACGATACGTCTAAAATATTATTTTGTCTGATATTATAGGATATTTTTAAGTATACAAATAAATAGGAGTGGTTGTATGAGTTCTGCATGCTGTTACCACTGGTTCGGAATGCCTTTCCTGCCGAGAAGAGCCAGCAATAAACTCGGCGGTTGCTCTTTTCAAAAAAAATTTTTTTTACAATAGGTAATGAAACTATACAGTGCTTCCACGATGAAGTTTCCTAAGTCCAATACAATACAAATACAAATAAATACAATCCAATGCATGTTAAGACGAGTAGACAGAAAGCAGACCCATTCCCGTTGGTGGCACCCGTTCACGAGCATGACGCATGATCCAGACGTTGCTTCGCTCAACCATATTTGAGGGAACGCACGAGAGACAGGATAAAGCTTATCCAAACGAGATATAAATAAAACCGAAGAAGACCCCTACTCGAAGGGTTCCGTACCATCGTACAAAATTAATACACCAGCTATTTTTACGATCAAAAACAAAAGCCTCTTTAATTATTAACTTTATTTATTTATTGTTATAGCGGCAATAGAAGTACCTATTACGGTTCACAATTTACAGCCCGCTGAAAGACGAACGGACCATAGTGGAGGCTTAGTAATAGCCTAATAGGGACGTAAAAGGCGTAATTGATGCAAGAGTTCACCGACAATTTGGTATGCTAAAGGAGGTGTGAAGGGAGCCTGAACTGCGTCCGCTACTGGGGTCACGCTTCCAAGAGCACATTGTCACTTGCGAGTATATGCACAGCCGTGAAATTCACAATCATAATGGATATTAAATACCTCGCTAAAAACGAGTATTTGAGAAGTACTTTTTATATGTATATCAACCAAAATAGCAGGCGGGTCACCTGATGTTAAGTGATTACCGTCGCCCATGAACATTATTATAGCACTAGAGGCACCAACCATAGCCATAGCCAGGTTTTACATAAGTCTTTCTGCCAGCTTTTGTTTTGTAGGTCGTCTTCGTTTCCTGGGAATCTTCTCCGCAAGTAGGCGTCGATTCGCCTGTTTTTTGTAGGTCTGTACAATACCTAAACTTATCATCCGATAGACGTCCACAACTGGACAAAGGTCTTACGGCTACCTACAACAATTCTAATATCGTCGACACTACGCTGAACACCTTATACACAAAGCCTTCTTTATCTTCAACGCTTAGAAAACTATTCTAAGTTTATTTTTTTTCATTTAAATATCCCCTATCATTTTTTATGCAATCCACTCCGGTCTGCCTTACGCAAGCGAACAATATGCAAAGTTAAGAAGGAAATAACTAACTGTTGGTGTTAGATTTAAACGCTCGTCCCGGATACATATAAAATTTAATATCCTACCAGAGGAAACTAATTTCCTCCTATTTCATACTGTAAAATTTATTTATAAAGTAATATTGATTTTATTTTAATAAATACATATTATATAACCTTTTGCATATGGGTTAACTGACGTTGCTATAATAGGTACCATACAAAGTGCCAACCTCAGTCTGAAACTATGTATACTTCACAACCAATAGAAAACCGCTTGCTTTCTTACTCAATCATTCATTCATTCATCTCAATTCTCAATCCATCCTTTGCCCATTGTATTCAGCATTACTCCTTCATCACTACTGACGTGCTACTGTTTCGGACGATATCATCGACGGGGAGACACAGGCGTTCACACTTCACAGGCAGTCATTACAGCGCACGACTGTGTCGATGCTGCATCGCGTCTGGTATCGCGGTAGTAGCGATACAGAATCGTTGTTACGTAGGGGAAGGTGTACCTACAACCTGCGACAGCATCGAAATAATATTCGATTTTTTTTACCCAACTACGGCAGAGTCAACATTCTACTTGTATATGTATATTTCTGTTTCCGTATGTTTCACTATAAAGGTAGCCTCCAAATTAGGCCGATTTTGATACAATGTTTCACAATTGACTCGTTATTGTGATCATAGTAACATTTTTCTATACGAACAAAATCCATGTGACGGATGTTACAACCAATTTTCCGTATTGGGGTGACAGTTTTTAAACTGTTTTCTTTAGGATGAGATAGGTTGTTGAAACCGGCTGTTAGTGTAGGAGCTCTAATATCGCTATCTAATCGCATAACGCTCGTAAAGTGAAATGAGTAGTTAAGCAGCGGCTTAATGCGAGGTGTTCTGAGTGGTGCACTCAATAAACCGAGGTGATTGAGCGCCGCGACGCCCTCTCAGCGTCACTCACACTTAAGCCGAACTGATTTATTGGCGACGGTTTCCGTTCTCACACTATTCCCATATATTTTTTTTTAAGAATATTAACCAAGGTGAACTTGAGTTATATTCTCCTCTCCCCTCCAAATAAGCGGAAAGTTTGTGCTAGGAGTGGGTACGACAAACGGGTGAGGCTCAAACCTATTACGATTGCAATCATTGAAAAAAGAATAGATGCTCGAAAAGAATTGGTGCTATTTATTTTGCAATTTTTACATGCTTACTTGGAAGTCATATAGGTAATTAAAATTTTATAGTAAAGGACAGACAACTTTGCACGCGAATATCTACTTATTGTTAAATCGTATACCTAACGGAAGTTTTGAAAACAGAGGTTCCTAATACGTCACGTAGGTGCGCGCACGTGTCTAAATATAAAATGTACACAGTGGAAGTAAACAATCGAACGGTTATTCGTGGGCAATTGACGTAGCGAAACAATTATATTATAGCGATTTCACATTATTCCAGTAGCAATCAAGTGATGTGAAACAAGATCTGGCACAACACTGAGTCCTGTGGGAGTCCGTACAAGAGACCTTTGTCCAGCACTGGACGTCTATAACTCTATAGGTTGGTCTAGAAAAATGATCACTTAAAGGCTCAGTGTAACCCTGCAGTTTCAAATCAGAATCAAAGAGACTCATAGGAAACCCAGAATTGCAGATATAGCTCATTCAGTCACAAAACTGAATTGGTAATACATAGTTTGAAGTATCAGAAATACACATTCTCTGAAAATTTCAACTCTAACTATTATGGATCATGATTCATGAGATACAGTCAGCTGACAGACAGATGGAAGGACAGCAAAGGCTTAGCACTATTGCTAAGCCTCCACTTTTTTAGGGTTCCGCAAACTAAAAAAGGTTCCACAGGATTAATTCTAAATACCTAAATTCATTTGAACAGTTGCAGGCATCAGCTAGTTAAGTCAAGGAAATTTTTTTTTTTTATAAAGAATATTAGCCAAGCTGAACTTGACTTATATTCTCTTCTCCCCTCCAAGCGGAAAGCTGGTGCTAGGAGTGGGTACGACAATAGTGCAACGGGTGGGTCTCGAACCTGCGACCTTTCAGTTTTCAATCCGCACCTTAAACCGTTGAGCTATTGAGGCTATTGCTAATGTAATAAACACATATTAATACTGTTTTTTACTGTTTCACTGTATTGAAAAATGCTTAAAGCCTTATTAATATTGATAAGCTTAGTTATAGGATTCATAAATTTTCACTCTTACATTAACATTAATAAGAATCAGTGAAAATAACTGTTTATTCTATTAACTAATTCCTGTGTAGTGTTAATATATATACTACCATAGTAGTAAAATAAATTGATAACTCAAACACTTAAAAATGAAAAGCGTAATCAAAATAAATATCATAATTACTGAGTCATATAATTTTTACTTAGCGAGAAGAGAAAAAAAATGGCAAATTGTCCAAACAAATTAATACAACTATACAATAGTTGTATTAATTTGTTGTAAACCATTATCCAGACTAGAATATCATGCAGATATATTTAAATAATGTTGTGTATCAAATTTATAAATTAAACATTGTTAATAAGAAAAGGAGAAATCAGATGTTAAATTAAAAATTTATTTTTCAATGACAGATGTAGCAATTTATTTTCAACTTGATGTAGTTATGGTGAGTTCGCCATTGCACTTTGACAGTTATGTGTAATAATTACATTATAATTATGTTTATAACCTTATCTAACAACACTACCAGATGGTGAAAGCTTGATTATAGTCTTGTTAATAATTTTTGAGATAAGAGCTTTTAATTGAGCAGAATGGCACACAGACTTCACAGTGTAGTAATTGTAAATAGTACATTTACACAAATACACAATATGCAGGATATCTAAATAAATAATTAAGTTTCCTAGGGTGACAGTAACTATGATAATATCCAATACAAATATAGATAAATACAACGAAAGGCGGATGTCGAGACAGGCGTTGACCGACAATCGAAAGCCATTTCTAAATATCTTCAATTACAATAATTATTATTATCATCACTTTTTTTTTGCATAAATAATTATTAAATATGCAGACTTAAGAATAAAATCGCAATTATAGCTTGAGCAAGATAAGATGTAAATGATTTTAATTTTAATAAAATTTAACTCTGCACTGTAACTTTAAACTTCTGTACAAGTTTTGAACATTACATCAAATGATCACAACTGTTTGAAAATAAAATGACCTAAAATACTTCTTGAGATCTAATAGGATTTTAAAGAAGTTTAACGAATAAACAAACTCTGAAGCCAAGCATCGCAAGTACCGTGGCATCATACAGTACCTCAAACTAAACTGTTTATGTTGCAATTTCAAGCCCTAAACAAAAACTGATTATGAAATTCACAATAAATTCTATTAAATGTGCAGCCAAAACAAGATCAAAGTTGAGTTTTAAGAATATTATGCAGTGAATGTACTTATTTTAATCGGCAATTTTAAATACATAAATAAACGCTTTTGACGAAACCAAAACAAACATTGATGACATGTTCAACGAGTAAATTTTACTAGTTCGTAGCATTCGACAATAAAAGTAAGTATTGTATTGTGTAACTATTGAATACAAAATTAAAGGTAAGACAGTTAAAAAAAGAGCTTAAATGATTAATAATTCAAATAAATTTTACTTACCAACTCCTGATCGGGTGACAAGGCCACCGCCATTTTTATGACTGATTTGTCAAATCAGCATGTAATGTTGCCAGTGATTGGCATTGATTGTCCGCACATTGCCTCATTAAGGAAAGTTATGGTGCGTATACACGACGCATTTTACCTTGCCAATCCCGCTTATCCAATTACCTAGGTATATTATTTTATTACCTAAATAAAAAATACATGTAAAAGAATTATTTAGATGAGTCAAGTAGTTTTGGAGATATGGAATTTTAAAATGAGCGCTGGCAAGTGGAGTTTCTATAATATGTATTGATCTAAGTGAGTGGAGCGTTCCAAAAATGACGTCACGTTGTTGTGATCACTTGTGTGTGGTGTTGTCGGACTCTATTTCATCATATTTTCAATTATTCATTGAATTGAATGGTCTATGATCTTCATTATTTAATTTTTCATCTGTGTACCTATGTCATTGTCACTTGTCACTTGTCACCACAGTTGTCACTATGACAGAAGTGTTTTCTATTTTTTAGGTTAACTTATGTAGGGTGACCAACCCAATAGCTAGCACTGCACCAGTTTATTCGCACTTTGGGAAAAAAGATTAAAATATAAGTTTCTGATTGTGGTTTTTAAATTTTCAGATTCAAAATATTTAGGGGAATTCATATTTTTCACAATCGAAACCTTTCTAATCTGGAAAGTTTTAAAATGACGTCAGTATCGTAGTTGAACGATATCGTTCTGGAGTTCCCGAAGTTTTTTGGCCATTTTGAATCATCGACGTTAAGGTTCAGTACTTACTTAATAATGATTTAACTGTGGTTTTATTTGAGTTTTAATAATATAATTGTTTTCAATTGATTTTCTAAGTGTTATTAGTTACTAATTCAAAAAGTAAATGAAACTTTCCCGTTATTTCATTGCAAAACAAGGGGTGTCAGTATCTGGTTACAAAATTTGGAGATTTTCCTGTTTATTAACACTCCGAAGCGATTAATTCCCTAGCAGACTGGGAGTCTGTAGACGATCTTAACAAGTGTGTGTAAACTGTCCATACTCTGGAGTCTAAATTCTTTAAGACCCATCACACGAAAAGGACCAAGAAGTTCTCTGACCTTACTCTCAAACTGATGGAAGACAGACAAGAGATGAGACTTCAGTCATCATCAGACGCGGATGCCTACTGGTAGGTTAATAGGCAGATCTCTAAGAAAAGAACTCGCGATCTGCGGGCCTTAAATACCAAGTATATTAAAGATACCATCTAGTGGAACAGAAGTTCCATTCCAAAGTGTCCGTGAGAGATCTATCTATCGGACAGAGCCAGCTGACGCGGCTGAAAACTGACGAAGACTGTCACGTTTCTGTTGGAAGACAACAAATATTTATTATAATAAACGTAGGTACCTATGTACCACGGTATGTACCTTACATAGATTAATGTCTTTGATACGAGTAACAAGTGACGTGAACGCGTTGTCTGTGGTCTTCCTACACTATGCCTTCTTTTAATAAGCTTGCTGTACGAGCTAAAAAGTGCATTCCATATCATGTAAAATAAAACGTGTCATATTTAGTAAAAGTATTTTTCTTTCACAATTGGAAACTACCATAATAATCCCAATAGGTTCGTGGGCCCAGTCAACGCTCATACTATTGCAGTAGTTTTTCCAATTGTTGAAAATACGGTGTGGTAAAGCATCAAAGAAGACACGTGCCACGTGGTCAAGCGTGTGCAACAGCAATATGGATGCAATTAATATCAACGCCATCAACGACATCAAACTTCGTGACCCAGCGCAATGGGCGGCGTGGAAGTTTCGTGTCAAGGTACTTTTAAGGGCGGCAGGTGTCTTGAGCATCGTGGACGGTTCCAGTCCGAGGCCGGAAGAGGTCAAAGAAGAGTTTGCAGCGTGGGCAGACAACGATGCAAAGGCGCAGAACATCATTGTTGGCAGGTTAGCTGAAAAAACAATATCTCAAGTGCTAAGCTGTACTACAGCAAAGCAAATATGGGACAGGTTGCATACTGTCTTTGAACAAAAAGGAAATTTATCAATACACATTGCTCAGGAAAAGTTCTATAACCTAAAATTCAATGAAAAGGATTCAGTAGCGAATTTTTTGGGACGATTTGAGGAGACTTTAGCCACCTTAGAATCTCTAGGTGTTAAAATGTCTACGAGCATGGCGATCACCAAAATAACCTCATCACTTCCAGCGTCATATAAACATTTTGTCTCTGCATGGGAATCCGTTCCGGCAGATCAACAGACATATGAGGAGTTATCTTCTAGGTTGTTAGTCGAAGAACTGCGAATGAGAGATGGAGCGAGCTCTACCTCAGAGGCATTTAAAGCTGTGAAAAAGGGGCGTAAGTGTTTTAAGTGTGGTGAACTAAATCATTATAAATCTGAGTGCGGTAAAGATCAATTTACTTCAAAGACAAATAAGTTTTGTAATTTTTGTAAACGTTCAAATCATAATTATAGCGAATGTTGGTTTAAAAATAAGTCTAAAAAGCCTAAAGTAGTATCGAATGATAAGGAAAAAGGTAGCAATGCATTTCATGTAAGTATGTCCCCAGCCCTGAATGCACAGACATGTCAAAGTAGGGATGCATGGATTATGGATAGCGGTGCTTCAGAACACATGTGCTATAATATTAAGCTTTTTAGAAATTATGAAAGTTTTCCAGTGCCAAAACAAATAATAATAGGAGACGGTACAGTCATCAGTGCAATAGGTGTAGGTAAAATACATTTAGAGGCATATAATGGTACTGAATGGATTGAAACAACGTTAAATGGTGCTTTACATGTGCCAGATATGAAGTTAAATTTATTCTCTGTTAGTTCAGCTACAGACAGGGGATATGTGTTAGAAATGAACAAAGAAAACTGTATTTTCAGGAAAAATAATAATAAACAGCAAATATGTGCAATAGCTCATAGGAAAGATAAGTTATATATAATGGAGTTTAGATACAAAGAGAGTGATATTGCATGTGTAGGTAAAGTCAGTGACAATTTGTTAGAGTGGCATAGTAAAATGGGTCACCAAGACATTGAACAGGTTAAAAATATTTTAAGGAGAAGTAACATTGAGGTGTCATCTAGTAGTAGTGAGTCTACGTGTGAAGATTGCTTAAAAGGTAAGTTACATAAGCAACCATTTCCTTTAAGTGAGGTCAGAGGTCAACAACCTGGTGAAATTTTACATATGGATTTGTGCGGACCTATGGAAGTTAGTTCATTAGGTGGTGCATATTACTATTTGTTGATAAAAGATGATTACTCTCGTTTTAGAACAGTTTATTTCTTGTCTAGTAAATCTGAAACAGTAAAGTATATTCAAAAATTTTTACAGTATATTACCAATAACTTAGGTCACAAAGTAAAAATAATTAGATCAGACAATGGTAAAGAATTTATTAATCAACAGATGCAATTCATCATGGATAAAATGGGTATAATACACCAAACAAGCTGTGCTTATACGCCAGAACAAAATGGGTGTGCGGAAAGAGAAATTAGGACAGTAACTGAGGCAGCTAGAACTATGTTGTTAAGCTCAAGTTTGAATAAAGATCTATGGGCTGAAGCTGTCAATACTGCTGTGTATGTTTTAAATAGAACCAGTAAAAGTAGGGTCAAAGAAGTAACACCATATGAATTATGGTTTAATAAAGGTATATTTGACATTAAACAATTAAAAGTATTTGGTTCAAAAGTTTCTGTTTATGTTCCACAACAAAAGCGTCTTAAATGGGATTCTAAATCTGAAATAGGATATTTTGTAGGTTATGGTGAAAACACAAAAGGCTATAGGATTTACTTTCCAGATAAAAATGAAGTTTTAATTAAAAGAGAGGTTGTATTTGTAAAACAAACAGAGCATAACATGTCAAAAGAACAAACATTAAAAGAAACCGAATGGCCGGTAGAATATCTAGAAGAAGAATATGAAAGAAGGCTAGATGATGAATATCATAGCTTTTATGAAGAGGATACAACAAGCATGCAGGATCTTATACTAGAAGAACAAGATGAAATAATACAGAGGGAAGAAGAACGTTCTCTAAGTGATCAAGAGTACTTGGACCAACCAGGGTGCTCACAAAGCAGTCAAGAAATAGGAGAAAATATCCAGGAGGAACAAGAAGTTAATAGACCATCAAGAAAGAAGGTAACGCCACTGTGGTTTGATGATTATGAAACAGGTTTTGTGACATTATATAATGAACCATTAACATATGAAGAGGCCATGACAAGGGATGATAAAGATCAATGGAAAGAGGCAATTAAAAGGGAAATGGATACATTAAATGTCAATAATACTTTTACAGTGGTCAATAAGATACCAAAGGGAACAAATATTATATCAACCAAATGGGTTTTCAAAATTAAAGATACTGATCAAGGGAAATTGTACAAAGCTAGGTTAGTAGCACGGGGTTTTGAACAAAAAGATGGTATTTCAGATGTGTATTCACCCGTTGCTAAGTTAGGAACATTTAGGATTTTTATGGCTATGGCAAACAAGTTAAAACAATCAGTTTATCAAATGGATGTAGTAGGTGCTTTTCTACATGGGGATATAAAGGAAATAGTGTACATTAAATTACATACAGGAGAGATATGCAAACTTAATAAATCTCTATACGGGTTAAAGAAAGCTCCAAAGTATTGGAACGAGAAGTTTGATAACTTTATTACAAAACAGGGATTTACAAGGTCTAAAAATGATTCATGTTTGTATTCTAGAAAAGAGAAGGATAAATATATGTATGTTTTGCTGTATGTAGATGATATTTTATATTTTGGATCAGATCAACAGGAAATACAAAGTTTTAAAGTTCAATTAAGCCAAAATTTTAAAATGAAAGATCTAGGTTTAGCATCAACATACTTAGGCATAAACATTAAACAAGAAAATGGTATAACTACTCTTAACCAAGAAAAATATTTGATTTCAGTATTAAAAAGATACCAAATGTTAAACTGTAATCCTGTTTCCACCCCGATAGATCAAAATTTTAATTTTCAAATATTACAAAGAGAAAGGTCTGAAAGTAGTGAAATAGAAACAAAATGTAGACAACTGATAGGTTCTTTATTATATGCAGCTTGTGGTACAAGGCCAGATGTATGTGTTGCAGTCAGTTTCTTGAGTAGGTTTCAACATTGCGCCAGTCAACTGTTATACAAGTGTCTGAAAAGAATTTTAAGATATATTAAAGGTACATTACAACTTTCCTTAGTTTACAACTGTAATAATACATTAATAGAAGGTTATGTTGATGCAGACTGGGCTGGTGACATGCATGATAGGAAATCTACATCAGGATATATATTTAAATTGTTTGGATGTACAATCTTGTGGTATAGCAAGAAACAAACATGTATAAGTCTCTCTTCAACTGAATCTGAGTATATTGCTTTGAGTTTATGTATTGTTGAAGCAAATTGGTTGAAAAGTCTATTGGATGAGTTTAATATTCAGTGTAATAACATAACAATTTATGAGGATAATCAATCTGTAATTAAATTAGCCTATAACTCAGAAAATATTAAAAGATTGAAACATGTTGATATAAGGTATAAATATATAGTCGAGAAAGTAAATAAAGGTTTTATATTGTTGAATTACATAAATACTTCTGAAAATATAGCAGATATTTTAACCAAACCATTAAATAAACCGAAGTTTGAAAAACTTAGAACTAAATTGTTACAGTAGATACTTATAAAATAAGCAATAGGAAACACTGTGTTCTGCTAATTAAAGTTAAGTTTTTTTTTGATTATAATATTAAGAGAAATAAAGTGTTAAGTATATTAAGATTACATAGGTAATAGTATGTAATGTTTTTAGGAATAGTAACAATTTAGATATACTTAAACTTGTGTTATTTTGTTAACAGTTAAATAAATATTCGTTGAGAGGGGGTGTTGGAAGACAACAAATATTTATTATAATAAACGTAGGTACCTATGTACCACGGTATGTACCTTACATAGATTAATGTCTTTGATACGAGTAACAAGTGACGTGAACGCGTTGTCTGTGGTCTTCCTACACTATGCCTTCTTTTAATAAGCTTGCTGTACGAGCTAAAAAGTGCATTCCATATCATGTAAAATAAAACGTGTCATATTTAGTAAAAGTATTTTTCTTTCACAATTGGAAACTACCATAATAATCCCAATAGTTTCTTCTCCACCTGAGGTATGGAGAGAGGTTGAGAAGTTCTATAGGCAGTTATTTATCACGAAACAATAATCATTCAGCGGACGATGGAGAGAGCTATGCTCGGAGTATCCCTGCGAAATCATATCAGAAATGAGGATATCTGTAAGAGAATCAAAGTCACGGACATAGCTAAGCGAAACTGCAGTGGAAATGGGCGGGCATATAGTTCGAAGAGCTGATGGTCGATGGGATCCCATGGTGTTGGAGTAGCGATCCCGTACCGGCAAGCTAGGTGGACTGACGACATCAAACGAGTCGCAGAGAGCCGCTGGATTCAGGTAGCGTAAGACCGAGGCCTGTGGAAGTCCATATAAGAGACCTTTGTCCAGCTGTGGACGTCTGTCGTTTGATAAAGACTATGTTTACGTTTTCTTATTAAATATGTAAGGGTGTTTGTTTTAAATATAATAAATATAAAAAAATTAAGTCACCTACAGTTACTATAAGAATTTCCGTATATTATTTCGTAATTAAATCTATATTCTAAAAGACTTCCGTAAGTAGCCTAGCGTTATATTTCCCTTAAACTCTATTAAAATCTGAGTGTTGATAATTGGATAATTTTGTGCCCATAACTGGTAACAAATGTGCGAATAATTGGGGACTGGGTCATTTTTCAATCTTATTTAAAACTAGCTGATACCCGCGACTTCGTCCGCGTGGATTAAGGTTTTTATTCCCGCCGGAACACTCTTATTTCCCGGGATAAAAATATATCCTATTCCAGACCATGATCTATCTCTGTGCCAAATTTCAGCCAAGTCGGTTCAGTCGTTGCGACGTGACTGAGTAACACATGTAACGACTTCGTCTGCGTGGATTTAATTTTTAAAATCCCGCAGGAACTCTTTGTTTTTCCAGGACATTTTTAAATTAAAGATATTAGTAAGGATTAGTTAGGATAAGGAAGTAAAGATTCCTCATTAATTCCTCTCAACCAATCGCAGGCCCACTACTATTTCTCTCGATGAGAACAGACAGAACAGATTGGAAGACTTCACACACCAATATATATTTTTTTTAATAAAGAATAATTAGCCAAGCTGAACTTGACTTATATTTTCCTTTCCCCTCCGAAAAAGTGAAAAGCTTGTGCTAGGTGTGGGTACGACAAAAGGGCCACGGGTGGGGCTCGAACCTGCCACTACAATAGCAACATAAAACCGATATTTTCGCGAGAAAAAGCGCTAAATTTTTTATGATTGCATTACGGCACTTAGTTGTCCATTCTTGACACCTAGAATGGCAACGTAAAACTGTCATTTTCGCGAGCGAAGCGAGCGCGAAATTTTTTATGATTGCATTACGGCACTTAGTTGTCCATTCTTGACACCTACAATAGCAACGTAAAAGCGACAGTTTCGCGAGCGAAGCGAGCGCGAAATTTTTTATGATTACGGCACTTAGTTGTCCATTCTTGACACCTACAATAGCAACGTAAAACCGACATTTTCGCGAGCGAAGCGAGCGCGAAATTTTTTATGATTGCATTACGGTACTTAGTTGTCCATTCTTGACACCTACAATAGGAACGTAAAAGCGACAGTTTCGCGAGCGAAGCGAGCGCGAAATTTTTTATGATTGCATTACGGCACTTAGAAGTCCATACTTAGCACCTAAAATAGAAACGTAAAAGTGACATTTCGCGAGCGAAGCGAGCGCGAAATTTTTTATGATTGCATTACGGCACTTAGTTGTCCATTCTTGACACCTACAATAGCAACATAAAACCGAAATTTTCGCGAGCGAAGCGGGCGCAAAATTTTTATAATTGCATTATGGCACTTAGTAGTCCATTTTTGGCACCTACAATATCAACGCAAAAGCGATATTTTCGCGAGCGTAGTGAGCGCGATTTTTTTATGATCGCATTACGGCACTTAGTAGTTTATACTTGGCACCTACAATAGCAACGGAAAAGCGACATTTTCGCGAGCGAAGCGAGCGCGAAATTTTTTATGATTGCATTATGGCACTTAGTTGTCCATTCTTAACACCTACAATAGCAACGTAAAACCAACATTTTCGCGAGCGAAGCGAGCGCGAAATTTTTTATGATTGCATTACGGCACTTAGTTGTCCATTCTTGACACCTACAATAGCAACGTAAAACCGACATTTTCGCGAGCGAAGCGAGCGCGAAATTTTTTATGATTGCATTACGGTACTTAGTTGTCCATTCTTGACACCTACAATAGGAACGTAAAAGCGACAGTTTCGCGAGCGAAGCGAGCGCGAAATTTTTTATGATTGCATTACGGCACTTAGTAGTCCATTCTTGACACCTACAATAGCAACGTAAAAGCGACAGTTTCGCGAGCAAAGCGAGCGCGAAATTTTTTATGATTGCATTACGGCACTTAGTTGTCCATTCTTGACATCTACAATAGCAACGTAATAGCGACAGTATCGCGAGCAAAGCGAGCGCGAAATTATTTATGATTGCATTACGGCACTTAGAAGTCCATACTTAGCACCTACAATAGAAACGTAAAAGCGACATTTCGCGAGCGAATCGAGCGCGAAATTATTTATGATTGCATTACGGCACTTAGTTGTCTATTCTTGACACCTACAAAAGCAACGTAAAACCAACATTTTCGCGAGCGAAGCGAGCGCGAAATTTTTTATAATTGCATATCTAGTCGTACACTTTTGGCGCTTGAGACCCTGCCACTCTAGGCTCCAGTCAACTCAGTCTTTTGGTAAATCTGCTACTGAGCGTAACCTTTCTTGTCCCAAAGAATTTAGTTTAATTATCAATTTTAATTTTGAAAATAATCGCTCGGCATGTAGCTTGTCCCTGCTCTCTTTGTCCCTTCCCTCCTAAGCTACGCAGTAGCGTAGCGTAAATGTAATCTAACCTTGGTACCTACGGTACTTATTAACAAACCACAATTACTAAATCCCCGCACTTTAGGTGGGAAGTATCATGATTGAGGAGCTGGACCTAGAGCTCCATGATGTAGTCTATGCTTGGTGCCAACAATATCAATTCGAAACTGACAATTTCTACATCCTCACTGTTTAGGTAGGCACTACCCTGTAGCATCAGGATTGAGGAGCCAGGACCTAGAGCTCCATGATGTAGTCTATGCTTTATACCTACAATAACAATTCGTAATCGAAAGTACCTACATGCTTACAGTTTAGGTGGGCCGTATCCTGCAGCATCAAGATTGCGCAGCTAGGACCTAGAACTTCATGTTGTAGTTTATTCTTGATACTTACAATATTAATTCGCAAGCGACAGTTCTTAAATCCTCACAGTTTAGATGGGCAGTATCCTGCAGCATCAGGATTGAGGAGTAGAACCTGGAGCTCTATGATCTAGTATATTCTTAGGCCAAGCATACCAATTCGTAGTTGACAGTTCCTAAATCCTCATGATTTTGAGGGAAAGTACCTCTGCAGCATCAGGCTTGAGGAGTTGAAGGTAAAAAAATGTCCATAAAAAAAAATCAGCTGAATTGGTCCAGAAATCCAGGAGTAATCGGTGGATATATACATAGAAAAAAAAAGATACCGGCTGAATTGATAACCTCCTTTTTCGAAGTCAGTTAAAAATAAGGCTATCCACTATATGTATAGTGTATTATGCCAGCCTAAGATGAGACGTAGATTCAAAGTTTCCTGTACATAACGGGGTTCAAGTTATTTTGGACCTTATACTGAGGATTGTGATGTCTATAACTTCTGAACTACTGAACCGACGACCTTGAAATAATTACAGAACAATCTTTACAGTATCTTCTTTCTAATAAAAAAAGAATGAATGAAATCGGAGTACGCGTTAATGAATTACAACTAAATACACATTTTGACTTTCATCCCCTCTCCCAAGGGAACCGTGCTGAATTTCGGGATAAAAAGTATCCTATATGTTACCTCGTGGTATGTACTTAAATTGTGCCAAGTTTCATTTAAATCCGTCCAGTAGTTTCAGCGTGATGCGCGGCCAAGATACAGACAGACAGACAGACAGACAGACAGACAAAAAAATCAAAAAAAATTTTTTTGGGTTCAGTATCGATAATAAAGCATCCCCCGATTAAAATTTTCAAAATATATTTAATGTACAGAATTCGTCCCGTTACAGTTTTATTATATTATAGATTCTAGTTGATTTAAACAAAAAAATTTCAATATCTTTTTTAATTATATATTTTATTAAACAAGTAACGTTATGAACACAGTGATTTATAGAATTTGGTTAAATTTATACTTAAAAAACATATTTGAAATAAGATAAACTCTTAAAGTGCCCATAATTGGGTGTGCCACCCTACTTTTTTTAGTACCTACATTTTACAAAAATTAAATAATATTATGTAGTACTAGTACCTATTGCACCAACAAAGTACATATTAAGTAGGTAATCTAATACAAAATAAAGAGATTGTAGTGAGTGAATAGTTACTAAGAGTATTCTGACATTCAATATAAATATTGAAAATGTCAACTCGTTGGTAAGCGTATCCTATTAAACTTTTGTAGATTAGAAATTAATTCAGTCATTCATAGGTTTTCATTATTATTACACATTCTTAATATTTTACAGGTATCCAGTATATCAAAGAGGAAACCCTCAACTGCGAGTGTTTTTGCCTAATTTCTGGATGAAGTTGGTTCGCCCTTCTGCTAATCAACAGCCCAACTTAGTCGAATTCCATTGTTCCATGGAGATGACAAAACACGATATTAAAAATTACTTGGAGAAAATTTATAATGTTCCGGTAGTAGATATCAAGACTAGAATAGCACTGGGTAAATTTCGAAAGGATATTGGCAAAGGTTACATCGTTAAGGATGATGATATTAAGCTTGCTTATGTGACTCTGGTGAGTTCTGGTTTTATAGAAGCTAAATAATACAGCTATAGGCATACAGTTTAGCTGAGGTTCTGTAAGGCTGAGCAGTGATAAACTACTAATTATATATTAATTCATATTAACTGTTAACCCTTTAACAGCAGTCATATCATAAAGGTACCTATCTGACTTTTGGCATTGTGTTTTAAGTATGTAAATATCACTTGCTTTAACGGTGAAGGGAAACATTGCAAGGAAATCTGCATGCCTGAGAGTTCTTGATAAAGTTCTCAAAAGTGTGTGAACCTAACCTAAACCCTTCTCCTTCAATAGGAGATCTGAGGCCAGTGATAGGCTAGCAATTTGTTGAGATGAATGAATAAATTTTGCCACACATACAGTCGTGGTCAGATAATGTTTATCAGTTTTCAAAGTAGATTCTATATCACATTGCGTGCAGTAAGGTCTATAACGCTATAGAATATCGAAAGCATATCGACTGTCAGGCATAGAAGTGTGCATGTAATTATGAATCTTAAGGTGGTAAACATTTTCTGTCCGCTACCGTACATCAATCCTCTTACAGCAATCTGTCATGGTAAATTTAAAAATGCATATAACTGTAAAAAAAGGTTTGGCACTTGTATCATTTTATCACTCAGTTTTTGCATTTTTGTGGTGGAGTAACTAAGGGAGTCATTGAACCAGCTTCTTGGTTTATCATCTCATATTACATGCTAAGAAGCAAGTGAATGACACATTCAGATATTCTAATGCCTGTAATGCCTTTTAAAACCATAAATTTATATGGATGCAGATATTATCTAAAGCTAGGCTAGGCTAAAATATTCTATCATACTTAATTTCTAAGTAACAAAGTATTAAGTTAAATACAAATTAAGCATGATAGAATACTTTAGATCACTATAATTTTACTTAATTCTTGTAAGGATATTGCTATGAATCTTCATATTTCCTTTTAAATTAACATAACAATACAAAAATAGTAATGAAAAAATTAAATTTTTAGCCTAAAACTATGAAGTTTGAGTTTCCTGATATTTTTGAGAAGAAAAAAGGTGACACGGAAGATGATATGAAGTCATTAGATGAAGCTAAAAAATCTTTTAAAAGTTTTATAAGACGCAATAAAGACAGATCAGATATTCCTAGCTGGTTTTCCATCTGAAAATATCATAGTAGTTATTTGTTACTTAGTTATAATTAATTAATGTATTATGAGGAAGTAATTTTTTGTGCAGATTATAAAAATAAATAAAATAAGTACTTGACATTTAATACTTTTTGTATTAGTCCTTATTTTCCTGTAAAAAAAGTAACCTATGCTTATACATATATTTTTTAATTATCTACATATACTAAGTATGTGTGGATAGCTAGTAGGCTATCAACACATACCTAGCCTACCTAACTTACCTTTCTAGCTCAAGGGCTTGGACTGAAAAGTTGATTCATCAGTACCATGACTGAGTTAATATTGTCTAAAACAGTGGACTGAATTGGGAGATAACAAATCGCATGCCTATATTAAAAGTTGGACAACTCTAAAAAGGTCTCTGTTCCCTAAATTAAAAAAAAAGTTTTCCAAACCTTTTGGAACTAAAGTTATGAAACTCAATTTTAATTTTTCATAAATATATAATATTGTATATATGGTTGAAACATATAGTATGTAAAAAAAACAGATTTATAAATAAATGTTGCATTTATTTAACAAGGTGGGAAACATTTTTCACAAACTTCTTTTAACATTCTTCTTCTTAATTGACTTCTTTTCGTTTATACTGCTTCACATCTAAAAGTGAACCAGATAAGCACATGACTAATTTTATATTATACAGTAAAAGCTCCTTATTCGCGCTTCCTTCATTCGCGTTTTCACTATTCGCGGATTAAAAAAATGCGACCCAATTCCTATATTCGCGGCTAGATTTCTCTATTCGCGGATCAATCGGTACATCGCTACATACATAAAAAGGATTCCAAAAGGTATCAAGCCCAGTCTCCTTTGTAAACGCGTCGTCAAATGGACTATATATTTGAAAAATTTCAGTGAAGGTTTAAGTATGGCAAATGAGTTTTATGATTTTTTTATGAAAACTGATCCGTCTATAGAACAGTCTTATTTTTAAGAAGCAAATTGCTAATGCCACTGCTGAATAAATTAGTCTGAATTGAAGGAGCTTTTAAAAAGCGTCAAGCAAGAAAAAAATTACAAAATTCTTTAAACCATTGCCTAAATCTGAAAATAATAATTAATCAAATATGGTCAAAAACTTAAATTAAATTGTCTTTTTTTATATATTTGTTTTTATTTTGTCACCTAGGAACGTATCCCCTATAATCCCATATAAATTACCATTCCATATTCACGGTTTCTGTATTCGCGGTATATTTACGGAACGTATCCCCCGCGAATAAAGAGCTTTTACTGTACTGCCAGACTGGCCAGATATTGCTTTATAATGACTAATATAATCTCTATTTTAGAGTCTGGCAACTTTGTGCTTACGTAAATTAAGAACATATTTAATATTGAAAAACTTAGTGTGTGTGTGTGTAAAATAATAAGCTGTAACATATTTATGTCCTTAGAGTGCCTTCAAATAAGAAGCGTACTGAAGCACACCAGTGGTAAGCTAGCCGGGCCACTGCTAATTTTCATACAATATCTAGGAAGCACACTTGCAGCACCACTATCGTTACACATCCATATCAGTGTGCTGTACTGTTTCATATTGTACGAAAATTAGTGGTAGTGCACCACAGTGGCACCATTGCAGTACTGCATTAGTCATTACGCCTCTAATTTGAAGACGCCCTAAGAATGCCAAGAGTTAATAAATGTTGACAAAACTTTATGAACCTCATTTGTCATTATTATTATTAGAGGTTCAAATAGCATGCTCTCACACCTTTTGAAGACTCAAAGAAAGCACTCATAACAGTAATATTGATGTACATATCAATATACACTAGTCATATAAATTATAATCAAAGATTAACAACATGTTTTTAATACTACATTTACCCACCATATTTGAAACAATAGAAATTTTTTCATAAAAACTTAATTGTTTGCAGCTTAGTGGTGGTATATGTAAGTACCTACTTATAAAAAATCAAATGGGTAATCAACACCTCTTAAATATTTTAATAACAAATCAAATTTGAATGAAACATCAAATTTTATAATTACTAAACAAAAATAGTTACTTAAACAAGAATTGTTAGAAAGTAAATTTTTAAAAAATGTGTTTTTTCATTTAGTCAATAACTCAGTATTGGACCAAATAAAAAACCAACTACAATTGAATCCGTCATTTCAAAAACCACATAAGTCACATTTGCTACTTTTAACATACTTTTCTGACCTATAATATTGTATATGAAATGTATAAATAGTTTCTGCCACAGATTTAGAGTAGTTTCTGCATGCACTAGTAAATGGTAGTAACTAAGTCTGTTTTTGATAGTTTAAAAATAAATTGTGTTGTTTTGATTGGCTTCAACAACAATATTTGGATCGTAAATTTGAAAATTGATACTTATTGTCATTTGTAGATTTGTTACTTTTTGTCACACTTTAGAGAGATAATTAATTTTACTTTTAAAAAATGAATTCATGTAAAACAGAGTAATAGTAAGCCAAAAAAGATGAGCATATATAATATGCCAACATTCAGTTTAGTTAAGCATTCTGCTATCCTAAAATGAACATTAAACATTGAATTGTAAAATAAGGCTTATACGAGCATAAATTTCATATTTTGTAGATTTTCAATACCTACACAAAGTATATTCCTTGATGACTTATGAGGTTTTTGAAATGGCCAATTCAACTATTAAATCACTCAAATCAGATTTGAAAGATTCAAACAAAACAAATCACAGTTAAATAACAGAACTTAAAACAAACAATTCTTCTGAACTTAAAAACTCCCTAGTGAGTGAAAAAAACACGCGTTTTCCAAAATTATTCAATAATAGGAATCACAAATCGCCAAAATATTCATCAAGAAATACCGAAGAATGGCATCGGGGGCACTCTGTTATGTCCAGCAAAAATGTGACCTGCAAGAAACACGACACATGGTGAATCTGCTAGTTATTAAAAAAAATTAAAAGCAGTAGAGAAAGTTCGATATCTCACCCGAGGATGGGTCTCGCACTTTATGCGAACCCTTCCGTGACAATAGTATCCACATCCCCGACAAAATACAATAGTTTTCTCCCTGCGACAGGAACACTTCTTGTTGTAGACTTCGGTGATATCAGGCACGCCTCGTCCTGTTCGAGGTCGGTTGTCAACTTTGAAAGTTTTGCCAGCAGCTGCAGCCACTACAGGAGTGATTGAATCCATTTTTACTCGAGATTGAATTGTAACTTGTAAACTAGTTTATTGCAAATTTTTATCGGCGTCAGGCGGTCAGCTTCACAGACCAGAAAATGGTCAGCATTAAAATTCTTATAAATTAATTTTACGGTACCTGCGTAATAATTTCAACCAGAATTTCAACGAATGGCGGGTATTTTAGTAAAACAACAAAGAGTAGACAAATGATAGACAAGAAGAAGTCGGTGCGACCCACACTTTGTCTACGGTGCTACCATAAGGTTTTTAAGAAGTAAGCATTTAAGGCAAGGTACAGACGATATCGGCTCCTATTTTTGAGAATTGAGAATCTTTTAAGTTTCAATATATTTTTGTTAATTTAAGTGAAACAATTTAACAGATTTAAGAATTTGACCATTTGAGTTTTAAAAAATAAATAAATTACAAGTCACTCCCAAAAGCTACTTAGAAGTAGGCCAGGCGCTCTCCACATTTTTGGGTATTAAAGCTACAAGTACCGCGTCGTTTCGGCCTGTCGTATTCAGAAGGGATAAGAGTTATGCGATAAGAAGGAGGCAACTTAATTTAGGTGAATATTATGGTAGGTAATTTAGCGCTAAGCGCAGCTTTATTCTGGGGCATCTTCTGTGCTGGATGTCTGTACTATTATGTACTGTACTGTATTCTGTGCTAAAAATCACCCTTCACCCTTGTATCATTCAAAAAAATTAAATCAACATCTACCTACGTAATTTTTGAGATAACAATCAAAAGTACAGCTATTAAAAATGATGATTTTTTAATTCATCGCATAACTTTACAATTGAGAACGTTATCATGATGAGATCGTTTTGATCCTCGTTACTTATTTCGCACGTTTGTGACACGAAGCTAATTAGTTTTATCGACGTTTGTGGCATTTTATCTTAGTGATCTTGCTTGTTTAAAGCAGGAAACGCTGCATTGTTTGTCAAAGGTTTGCGTTCAACATAGATCAAGTTGCGTGCAACATAAGGCATATATAAAGATGTGATCACTTAAAATCATGTCAATCCGTCAGAGCATCTTGTTGTGGGTCTGTGCTATCAGAGAACATTGAAGATGAAGTATACGTTATGTTTATTATTTTTTGGTTTTTGCGTGGCTATAAGTCATGGCCAAGACACATCGTCTCCAAGTTCGGTAGCAAATATACACGAGGATCTTAGGCCTCTGGGAAGGGTGAGATACATAATACCTATTCTAATAATGACAGATTTTTTTAATGTAACGATAACTTTATAAATAGGTGCCGTCAACTTCATATATTCGTTGCTGTTTAAACAAATGATTGTTATTTTCTTTTACGTTATAAACTTAAAATATGTTCGCTCTGTAAAACTTAGCGCACCAATTGCGTATCGTCGTCGCCGCCATCTCAACCGATAAATAACCACACGGACATTGGATTGGTTTCTTGCAATCAACACAGAAATAGATCCTGTGCCTCTTTTGGTTGGAAGGAAGTTGGAAGAGTCGTCGCCCATACTGTGGATTGTTCGTCCAGATATTGGGTGTTTTTCAACTAGCCGATACTGCAACTCTTGCATTGCTCTGTTTTCCCACTGTATGCAGTGTACTACAGTATACACTCGGCTTTTGAGCAGTACTGACACCGACTTCAGTTCTACAACACGTAAAATGACAATTTAGGACGGGTACAGAGAAGGTCGGGTCTCCAACTCTAAAAGAGTAACAACGCGCATTAAAATGCCATAACAAATGCCGTGTCGTTGCCGTGACAGCTAGTGGAAAAACACTCAATAGGGGGGCTCTTAAAACAATGGTACGAGGCATCAACCCCTTAGATACACTACGTCTAAAAATTCATCGCGTAATATGCAATTACAAATTTACAATACAGGTAGCTAGACAAGCCATGCCTCCACCTCCGGACGGTGTACCGCCACCACCAGACGGTATGCCACCACCACCTAGCATGATACAGAACGATTACTTCCGTTTTTCACGCAAGAAGAGGGAAGCCCGTGGTGGAGGCTCTCTGCCGACGAGAAAGGGTTGATTGAAGATTCAAGAGATTAATATTGTATTAAATAAAGTTACGACTTATGGCTTATCTTACTGAATTGTGGATATATTAAATATGTTAATGTGTAATAAACTATGCAGCATTTAGTTTTTATTATTTAAATATGGATAGCTTTGATTACATTATAGTAATCTTTAATCAAAGTTAAAGTATATTATAATGCCAATGGTTAGAGTGTGCTGCTAACTAGGGGAAAGATACGCACAATGTCAGAAAACGTCAGTTGTGGGAGGTGGATTTGTTTTGTTCCATTTTCTGTGATTAAACGAATCTAATTAAAGATCTCTAACTAGGTACCATTTTATCATTCTAATACATTAATCTTAGCTGATGTCTTTTCTATAATACAAACCGAGGTTAACACACAGTAGTAGATCAACTTAATAGCTACCGTATTCTCTATTTTCGACCGACGAAAAAATTTGGAGTTTCTCAAATTGTCACGTAATTTTTTTTTAAATAAAATATATTCAGCAGCTGTATAGCCTTGCCTTAATATTTTTTCTGCTGACAAAAAAGTAAGGCGGGTATTTATGGTACATAGATTATAGTGGGGCTCAGATAAAATATCTACCTATTGGTGAGGTCATAGTGGGTCATGGGTTGGGGTAGACCATGGAAGTATTTAGGAGTACCTACTTCCATGGGTAGACCGGTACTACCGGTATACCCATGGAAGATATATAGATTTAAGAATGACAAGTGCTGTGTAAACGAGATGCAACTGCCTGTTCAAAAATTTTTAAGTGCGTAATACACATGCTTGTTACTCGTACAAAAGCATGCCAGTTACAGGCAAAAATGAGCTACTCGCATGCGTATTAAGATTCTGCCAGCAACTCACATGCCAGTACAACAGTGTAACTCAGTGCCTATCAAAAAATGAAAGTCACTGTTATATATTTTTTATCCATTGAAGGTTTACTATGAAATAGTAAATAACCTTTCACTTCAAACCTTCAATGGATAAAAAATGCCTGTCAGCCCCTTTCAGGGGTGATTCTGTAACTCAGTGCCTATTACCAACGATAGGTATTTTTTATCCATTGAAGATTTGAAGAGAAATGTCACTCTGTTTTTTATTGAGCTATCTCAATGGCATCATACTTAAAATTTGACTCGAAATGTAACTAACCAAAGATAACGTAGATACGACCTGGGAACCGGGAAAGGAGGATCTAAATAAAACTTAAAAATAATAATAGTTATGTATTGTACCTATTTACAAAAAATTTTCAAAATGTCTGCCTTCGTACTCAATATATAATCTACATCTTCTAAAAAAGCTATCTTTTAATCTTAAAAATGCTACCTTGTTATTTTTTATTACGTCTTCGGCCTGTCTCAACTTTTCTCGTAATTCCATTATGTTTCTTAATTCTTTTAGGTACCTATACTATCGCTTTGTAGTAGCCCCAGACAAAAAAATCGATGGGATTTAAATCGGGTGAGCGTGGAGGCCATGCAATAGGCCCTCCCCGACCGATCCACTTGTCACCAAATCTTTTATTCAGATATTGCCTGACGATCCTTGCAAAGTGACATGGGGCACCATCGTTTTGAAATATCATACGGCTACGTGTTGATAGGTCGATATCTAATAATAATCCGTTCAGATCTTCTCTCAAAAAACGTAAATAGGTCTCGCCATTTAAGCAGTCGGGTAGTTCAAAAGGGCCAATCAAGTGTCCGTTCAAAACCCCAGACCACAAGTTCACGCTAAACTGTTCCTGGAAGTTGGATGCACGTGTATTGTGTGGATTTTCGATGCTCCAAGTGTGATAAGTATATATAGTCCGGCCATGGATTTCCCATGTCAGGGGAGTTTTAAATTTTTAAGTTACACTTGTAATTATCACCATCTCTGTCACACTTAAAACTAGGCAGAGCAATTCATTCATAAGGTTTTTTATCACAGATAAAGTATGTTTGAAACTTTTATTTCAGAAAACAAAATCTTCTAAATAACATATCTTGAGATTATGACATACTTTTGAATGAACTACTAATTATACATTAATTTCTTCTTCCAACAAATTTTGCTAGCATGCAGCATCGCGGTGGATCTACAAAGACCATATATGGGTCAATTGCAAAAAAATTGTACGTCATACACAAGAAACACAAAGGAATTTAAATTTTTGTCACACAGAGGAATGTAATGTTAGAAAAAGGAATTTGTAAGGGAGGATTTATAATGTTGCTAATTTATATATAATAATTATTCTTTCAGTAAACTGAATCAAACAATAAACAATTGAGCATTACATGTTAACTTTATTAAGGATTATAGGTTATTTAAAACAAAATTACATTTTATATGAACTAGGGATGTTATGGAGCTCCTTAACCGTAACCTGGATATCCGAAATAAGAACTATCCGTAACAGTAACCGAATCTGATATAAAAGTCCCAGATAAGTAAAGGAAATATTTTGTTATAGTTTAATTTAATTACTTACAAATATCATTAAGTTAAGAAGTTTTATTTGTTTGATAAGTTATGCTCAGTAAAGTATTAATTACACTAGTTTACAAAAAAATAATTTTTTTTTGTTCATGAAATGAAACATATATTATTTACGTAGGCTATGAACGGTAATAAAAAAATTTTATTTTTTATTTTTCGTAGCACGTCACAATTCTGAGATATGAGGTCTTTGTTTATTATCTACCCGCAATTGTTTAAATACGTTTATCGCTCTATTTTGTAAACAAATGTGTGATTCAAAAATCTTATTTTTATTTAAAAATGACATATAGAGTGTGTTAACTACGTCCAAATTGATTTTGTTATGTTTGTGGGAAAATTGTTCAGTTAAATCGTGATTTCACTTTTATAATATTATTAGGATTTCACAATAAGTACACCATGACATGCATGGTGTACTTATTGTGAATGTTCTGAGATAGAGCGTATAGTACCAATGTGTATGCATCCTAAAGGGGTCATTCTACCGAATGGTAAAAAAATAAAATATTTTTCTTAATTCACAAATTAAACTTTTTATTAGCTTATTATAATAGGATTTAACTTAATAACTATCTTAAAAATAAAACCAGAGATCAATCACTATAATTTCAAGAAATAATTACACATTTAGGTATTTTCATATCGACAGGAGTGATAAGAATTTCGACATGAGTGACAGGAATTTTCTTAAACTACTAATTAAAGTAAGCAAACAAAACAGGATTATAAGTTCTAATCATATTTGGTGTCAACAATCTAAATATGTCAATTTTAAGTAGAAAACAAAAGTAAAAAATTCTATAAAAAATAAGAAAAAAAATTCTACAGAAATGACGACCTAAATGCAACATACCCTGTAGAATAAAACCTGGACACTAGGAATATTAAAATATATCATTTTCTTCGTCTGACGAAAACAAATTATTTGGTGAACCATATTTCAGAGTATTCTCTGAAAGTTTTCCATCAATTGGGCGTGTCATATTTTCTTTGAAAGGTTTTCGTTTTTTTATTGGAAAAATCTCTTCGTCATCAGTAGTATTATCAGATCCGTAGCATACTTTATAAAAATCAACTGGGTGACTTGATGTAGATGTTATTGGGTTTCTGAATATTTCATCATCATCATCAATTATTGGTTGTGAGAGAGAGCATAAGAAATTTTAATTTGTGTTTCTTCTTTAAACTTTGCGTAAAGATTGAGCATAGTATCATTAAGTAGTCTTATTTGTTTCTTTTGTTTATATTTGGTAATAGTTTCTTTTTTTCCAGTAGGGCTAACATGCGCGCCACGAGAAAGTTTTGTCTACACGTTTACTCGTAGTCTCTATTTGAATCTCTACAGAGATTCACGAGTAAAGTGTAGAGAAAATTTTCTCGTGGCGCACATTTTAGCCCTACAGATGTTAGTCGACTCGACTCATCTTTTTCGAAGAACTCGCGAACAGCTTCCTTTACTTTTGCTTGTTTTGTTTTACGTTTGGTTACTCTTATATTTTTTCTCGTGGTTTATCAGTTACTATAATTATAATGTTACCTTTATGATTTCTTGAACGTAACAATTTCATTCTTTTGTTAGCCAATAAGTTTTCTAACTGCAAAATTCTCTGTCTGAGGTGCATATTTTCTAGGTAAAGTCTACGCCTGTCTGCAAATCTTCTACCCAAAGAAGATCTTGAAGATACTGCAGAACCTGCCCAGACTGGACTTAAAAGAAGAGTGTCATCATCCATAATTTTCTGCTCCGTAGCTTTTAATCGTTTTAATTTTTCAGGATGAGTTCTTGCACGCTCGCGCCAATTTTTTCTGATTGCTTATTGAGATTTAGGAGTGCAGTCTCTTATCGATTTTATTTTCCCATTTTCTTTATTTTTTTGTATCTTTCTCTATCTTTTCTAAGTCTTTCTTCTATTTCAGCTTGAGACATCTTTTCTCTCTTCTTTCGTATCCATGCCTTTTTTTGTGCTTTTAAACGATCTTTTTTTTTGTTTTTCCGATCGCCTTTTATATGCCATACCAGTAAAAAAAAGTAGCCATGCAATGCAGTTCTTTAGGAGAAAAAAAAGCAGTAGGTACAGTTAATAAAAACATTCAATAACGACAAAAGGCAGCATACGTGTACGTTAGTTTAATTAAAGAAAATTAGAATCCAAGTAAATCTTTTTTACAAAGATAAAATATAAAATATTACAAGCTTGCTAAGCAAATCATCATTTCTATAGAAATACATCACTTCTGTAGAAAAATTCATCAACAGGAGTGAATTCTACAGAATTGACATTTCAACAAAAAATACGTCCTCTACGTGAAATTGTAGATTATGAAAAGATGATTCACTTGATTTCGCTAAAAAACCAGCTAATGGAAGATGCTATGTAATTATTATATTTTTAAATTGTTTACTTACGTTTTTTTGCTGAGTACAGAAATGAGGAACTAACTTTGACACTGGTGTTGAACGCCTAAACAACTTTTTAATTCTCTGAATATAAATCACCTACGAAAATATGGCCGATACTAACGTGCTTGTACAGTGTTAAGGTTGCTACAAATAGAAAATAATCTTGCAATTTACAAAATAAAAATTACACCATTTTTTGCAATTTCTTTCTACAGGTGTGATTATTTTTTACGAACACTGTATAATCTTAAAAAACTTTTGAAATATTAAGTGATATTTTTTGTAATTTTACTGGATGTTTCTTGGTCATTTATATTACATATTATTTAAGTAAATATACATGCAGAATATTTTGAAATATTTTTTACAGACACGTCATTATAAAATCCCATGTCGCGAACGTTCTACAGGACGTGATCACTCACATAGTGTACCACAAAAACAAAGTACAATTTAATAATTAATTATAAAAACTGTTATTCGAGATAATAGATAAGGTCAAGAATTTTTAAAGTTAGGCATTAAAGCTACTTAAAATTTACAGAGCTACGATATATTTCATGCGAACACAAAAATAGCATGTCGGTAGAATGACCCAAAGGCACTTCCTCTGTATGACGTCACACAGTGTCATCCAAAGGAAGCAAATTTTGTTGTGACATAATTAATCTTTAGGTCTAGGTCACCCCGGTACAACTGGAGGGTCTCGGAGATGTAGCAGTCTATCTCAACTTTTATAAATGAATAGTCGGGGCTATCTCGCTCCACTCACATCTAATCAATTTTTAACACGCACACATATGTAAAAAAAGTGTGTAGTACAGACCTATTGTTATTACCACAAACATATTATAAGAGTAAGCAGACCTAACATAATTTTCACAACTACATCTAAACGAATAAATAATATCTTCGCTTGCTTCTCTCCAACAAAAAATATATGATTCTATCTCTTTTACTTCTGTTGTTGCAACACTTACGCACTCATAGACATAATTGAGCTTGAGGCAATTCGTAAGCTACAAATAAGAGAAGTATGGTGGAATATGTCAATTTGTCAAAAACAACAACATAACCTGCGAGTTGTTTATTCTTTTAAATTTGCTTTAAAATCGAGTCTAAAGAATCAAAAATTCTGAAATAAAATGGTGAAGTGTTGTGCACCTCTGTGTGGCAATTCTCCGTATAGGAAAACACCTGCAATTACTTTTCATCGGTAAGTTTTGATGTGCTATAGACTCGTAATTTGGTTATATGCTTACTCGGCATTTTAGAAGCAGTCCCTAATTATTATACATTCTTATGGTAAATTAAACTTAAAAATGTGATTTTAAATTAATTTTAATTTAAATTCCTGTAAAATAACTGTAGCTTGCGTAATTTTTACAATAATATCGGTCTCACCACTGATTTAAAATGTGATCATTTGTAAAAATTGCTAGTTGTGAAATTAACTATTTTTGGATAACAAATAAAAAGCACAAATTAATGAAAAATTACTAATTTATTACAATTTTCAAAATTTTCAAATTTTCAAAGTTCCTTCCTCCAACTTATCCGAAGTTATTGTAAAAATACACGAGCAACAATTATTTTGCAGAAATTTAAATTAAAATTAATTTAAAATTACATTTTTAAGTTTAATTTACCATAAGAATGATAAAAAGTAGATAAAATAATTTTTAATGCTTTAATCATGTTTTAGCGATTTTTAGCCTAATGCACCTTCGAAGGCCGATTATAACAAAAAAAGGCTGATTAAGTACAATATTTTTTTATGATTTTGGCAGCTTAGGACCTTGCAAAGTTTTTAAATTTAGCCAGAAGCTATGGAAACTCCTTTTTGTATTTTTAAATTGAATTTGAATGTTTGAGTAGGATTTACTAAAAACTAAAGTTCTAACTTTCAAGCCTTTTTTAAGTAACTTTAAGTAATTTCAAGAAGCTGAATTATTTTTTTTATTAAAACAACATTCAAGACAATCATGTCACAATAAAAAAAACTGCAAAATACCTACTACAAAAAAAGATATGAATTTTTGAAACTTCGCTGGCAGAAAATATTCAAAAAACACAAAAAAAATTATAACTCGAAAACTACAAAAAATCGCATGACATACATGGGGTATTTTCGGATACCCCCAGATGTGGGGAATCTAAAAAAAATTTATTGACGTCACTAGTTGGACCACCCTGTATACGCAAAACTCGTAGACAGTTATAGTAATTTTGGTTCTAGTATATTCCTGTTGCAATATTTATCAATTAATTAATATCAGGATCTTGTTTGTCGTTTCATATACTTGTACAATTTGACAGGGCCGTATTCAGGCGCAAGTTTTGTTTAGTGGGTATATTTTGATTAAATAATTAGTCTGTTTTTGCCTGCCTGTTTTAAGATGTATTGGATTGTATTAATTTTTATTTGTATTGTATTGGACTTAGGAAAATTAATCGTGGAAGCAATACATAGCATAGTTTCATTAAATATTGTAAAATTTTTACTTTTTTTTGAAAAGAGCGACCGCCGAGTTTCTTGCTGGCTCTTCTCGGCGGGAAAGGCATTCCGAACCAGTGGTAGATTCATTGACGATTCAAAAGTGCTTGTGAAAGTTTATTTGAAATAAAATATTTCTATTTCTATTTCTATAAAAGTAAGGATAAATTATAAAATTAAATCATTTTTTAGCTTTCCAAAGGATGAAAATATAAAAAATGCCTGGTTGATGCAGACGAATAAAAAAAATTGGCAGCACAAAACATCGAGTGTGCTATGTTCTGAACATTTTGAAGCACATTTAG
The DNA here is from genome assembly GCA_038048805.1 of Hipparchia sbordonii. NCBI lineage: Eukaryota > Metazoa > Arthropoda > Insecta > Lepidoptera > Nymphalidae > Hipparchia > Hipparchia sbordonii. The sequence goes on from CM076112.1 coordinate 10,085,305, forward strand.
TGGATTGCAGTGGTTTTCGTACCGTCCTTACTTCTAATGCAATCCCAATGATTTTTGATTCATCATTACAAGTAAGTTTCTAGTTGTTCTTATATTTAGGTACCAACCCAAAACATCTTGCCATTTAAACGTAAATATTGACAGCTATACCCATATATATATATAGCTGTGTACCTATTTGTATTACCTATTAAATTGTTAATACTAGACAACTGATAATTTATTACTCTTGTTTTCAGCATATGTCTACATCATCAGTAAAAGGTCCAGTAGAAAGAAAAGCTGCTGGAGATCAAGTTTTGATGGACTTGCAAAATTTACAGCCTAGTAATACTATTAATAAAGAGTATAGAGTAATACTATTATATGGTTTATTTTGTTATTTTTATAAGTTTAAAATGTGTAATACTATTCTAATAAGGTTATTGAAATGAGTGATACAGGCTGAATAGAATGTAAGAGTTAATTAAACTACTGTTGATGTTATCGTATTGTCAATGTTTGTATTTCTAAAAGATATTAGAGAAAAAGTTGCTTTTTGATTTTGTTTTATTTATCTAATAGATATATCTTTTGGGTAGATTTTGTAAATCATGTTTTGTTTTGATTTTATTAAATATTATTTTGTAACATTATTACTTGTTTGATTACAAAACCGCGAAACTTAGCACATTAGAATCCATTTTCATAATTAAGAATTAATTTATAGAATTAAGTTTACAGAATGTAAAATAAGGGTTTAACCTACAATTTGATGGCAACTTTCCGTAGTTTCCATATTATTTCAAATTACAGATATTAAATACTCTCCAGTCCCTTCAACCTCGCTGAACCTCGCTTTTCGAAGTTCGGCTCTGTTTACTGTCAATGTGTGCGTGAGATTTGTATGTAGGCGTAATTGGAACGCCAATTTTTTCTTATGTTAGGTCTGCTTACTCTTATATGTTTGTGGTTATTACAATAGAGCGACATCGTAGGGCTGCCAACCTTACTTATTTTCTAACTTTAGGGAACTGTTTTAATACTATTAATTTAACCTATAGCACCTGATATCTGTAAACTAGCCGGCGGCCCAAGCTAACAAGTACCTTTAAAGTACATACTAATACTATACTCAGTCGAACACTGTAAGTTAGGTTTGATGAAGTCGGGTGGCTTAAATAGATACGATGAAACCAATACGCGATGCTCACCCGATTTCAATAAACGTGTCTATCATGTGTCACCAAAAGGTGAGCGTCGCGCAACGATTTCGTCGTTTCTATTTAAGCCCGCCCGACTTCCACAAACGTGTACAAACTAAAATTATTTTTATACTTTGTAGTGGCATTTGAAGTTGAAAATAATTTTTATTTTAAGCTTTTTAGTGTAGCTTGTTCCTGCTCTCTTTATGATGTACTAATGTAGTCTATACTTGGCACCTACAATACTTGTTCACAATACACAATTCCTAAAGAGCTAGGACCTTGAGCTCCATGATTTAGACTATGCTTGATACGAACAATATCAATTTGCAAGTGGCAGTACTTAAATCCTCACAGTTTAGGAGGGCAGTACCCCGCAGCATTAGGATTGAAGAGGAGCTCTATGATATAGGCTGCTTAGGCCAAGCATACCAACTATTCGTAATCGACAGTTCCTAAATCCCCATAATTTAGAGGGAAAGTACCCCTGCAGCACTAGAGTTGAAGATAAAAATTATTATGGGACCATTTTGCAAGTTTCTTCTGTCGATTAAAAAAATCGCGGTGCAGAACCCCGGAGGAATCGGTAGACATACACAAAAAAAAGATACCGGCTGAATTGGGAACCTCCTCCTTTTTGAAAGTCGGTTAAAAATAAGTTATATCGGCAGCCCTGGGATCTTGCACCATACTCTAATTTCTTGGATTCTAATTGGCTAATGCCATCGAAAGATCGAAAGAATTCGAAAAAAAAAAACATGGCGAATTTTGGTTAAGTTGCTAATTTAATAACTAGATTTTCTACTGAAATTTTGTTTGTTGTGGTATTAGGTCTGCGGAAATTAAGTAGTTTGGTGATAAAAAATAATTTAAGCATTTGTATGATAGGAACTCTTGATCTTGTGCACCTTTACCACGTTTCATAAGTTTAACCTAACCTAACTTTTCGAAATGTCTCGAATTGTGCATTTTACTAAGGATAGTGCTGGATAAATAACTAAACTTCTGGTTGTAAGTTTATTTTCAGCTAAAAGTATCGAGATTAACTAAGTAGGTAAGTAACACCTATCTATAATACCTATTCTTCATCTTTCTTATCGTGAAACATTTTTCATGCCTTCCGTTGATTTATCATAGAAGTTTTCTTAGAATAATAATATGGAGGGATTCGGAGGGTTCCCAGATCCTTCCGGATAGGTAGGAACGAGGTTTCGAATCAAATGTTTTTTTTTTTACTAATAAATGATAATAACTAGGACCTATGACTTAATGTGCTTTCCGAGGCACGGAGGGAGCGAAAAGGCCAAATTTAGATACCTAATGACGGTCACACATCCAGTTACTTGATTGTTTGATATCTGCTGTCACAACTAAGCCACAAGTTCCTATAATGTAATAACATAATTAATAAAATAATCTCAAAAGGAAGAAAACCCACACTCACTCATTAGTCATCATCATCAGTCACCTTTAACTGGTGACATGGTTTTTGTGTTAAGTAACTGGTGATGAGCAGTCTGAGAGGCCACTGTTGTATCTGGTCTATATGGATTACCTTAGGGTTTTGAGTGTTAAATTACATAATATGAAAGGCTAAATTAAAATGTGTACTTTCCTAAAATATATGTATTTTAACAACTATTTCTTCTTTTGCACACTATTTCCAGAGAGGAGTTTGCTCATTGAAACTCAATGTACTCAGTGGGACTTCATAAATTGTGTCCTTTAAATGGTGCATGGTGGTGAAAGCATGTAAGTATATACCTATATTTAATTTCATTAGAACTAACATATGTAACTTGATAAGAATTAATACTGTATTCGTCTGAATAGATTTCCAATTACCACATTGTATGTGACCATTTTTTAGAAGTTAAAGTGGGTATAGTAACTATCCTTAAAAGATAGATATATGACATCGCAGACTTTTCTGTATAGACCTATCCCAACATACTACCACCATAAATTGTTTTGTTATATCTCAAAGGAGGTAGCGTTTTCAATGAAAGCTCCCACATGGCTTGACTTTTCCCGATATTTTTAAAAATGATTGTCACATTTCAACCAATTTACATGGTATCTATTGGTTTATGGTATCTATTGGTTTATGGTGTCTTCGTTGTCTATTGATGAAAACTGCATGAAAATCTGTTCAGTAGTTCTGACTTTATCGTGAACAGACATACAGACAGCGGCGGGAGACTTTGTTTTATAATATGTAGTGTTTAACGGAAATAAGTTGTACCACATATTGTACGATATGCCATATTTTTTAAAATATTTTCATAACAATTTCCAGAAGGATTTGCTGATTGGAACTCAACATACACATTGGGGCTTCCTCAAAAAGCTGTATGTTTCAGATGGTACAAAACATGACGCGAGAGCCACGAAACTGACATACAAAAATGTTAATTTCAAACACTTTAACAAGATAAAGGCAAGTAAATATTAATTGTTTGAATAAATATCCTTACTATCCTTAATAATATTTTTAAAGCGATAGTGTGTTTGTTTGTTTGTTGGTTTGTCCTTCAAATACGACGCAAAAAAAACGGATCGACGAGATTTTTTGCATGGATTATGGGTAGAGGACTGGGAGAGTGACATAGGCTACTTTTTATCCTGGAAAATCAAAGAGTTTCCGCTGGATTTTAAAAACTAAACCTACGCGAGCGAAGTCGCTGCGCTGGCATTACCTAGTATTGTATTTTTTCCTGTTTAAAACATACATACTAGCATTCACCCATGGTTTTGCTTCCGCCATGTATCAAAAGTAATCCAAAATGGTGATTTCAATACAAAATTACACTATTTCATTTTTTAGATAGTTCTATTGATTTTATGTTATGTTTTTTTTTCAATTTTAAACCACCCCTGTATTAGAACAAACAAATCAAAAAATACATTCAAATTGGTTTAGCCATTTATGAGTTTTAGCCAGACTAACGAACAGCAATTGAGTTTTATCTATACTTATAAAAAGATGTCCTGATTGACTGACTGACTGACTGACCAACCGACCGATGTATCAACATACAAGTCATGCTTTAAATTTTTAATGTGTCTTTGTGTATTTGCGGGCTAATCTTAATAAGAAGGGCTAAACCGTTTAATTAAACGCTAGTGGAGCATTATAAGTAGTGATGATGCAAGTTTGCAAGTAGGACACACATCCGTTATATAATGCATAATATTCAAAAACTATTAAATTATACAAAAGATACCTAACTGTACTCAGTGTGATTAATTTTCAATTTCAGGTCAAATATGCTGCTCAAGTTATCAACAAAATGTGTCCTCATCCAGTGATGAACAAGATGACAACATATTATTAACATCTATAAACATTGATAATAGCTTTTTCACTGCAAAGATGATCTTATTAACAATTTGATTGACAGTCTGAATTGCACTGGTCTTCATGGTTATCATCAGTAAACTATCTAACGCTTTGTCTTTAAACTCAACACATTTAGAGTTGATGCATTGAAAAAGCTACAATCAATAAAAGATGCTACAGACTCAAAGAATTCTAAAAAAAATTGTTCTTATTATAAAAACGGTAAATCACCTGTCAGATTTATCAAAAATTGAAGGTGTAAAGTTCTTGAGCCTCAAGCGTCTAAACCAGGATCCTCTAGATTTTATTTCTCTCAAATAATAGGTAATTTTTAATCAATAATATGACCCCTGCATAATATTTGTATACTGGTTGCACTACCGATACCGTATGCTTGGTACTCTCAGTAGTTTAATTTAATAGACCGAAATTAGACATTCAGTTTAATGACTTCAGTTCTGATGTTGAAAATTTAAATTTCATTGAAAATTGTATACCTTCAGATTTTTTTTTGAGCAATGCTGTATATGTTGGTGCAAGTTGCAGATATTTATTTCCATAACTCGATTGTGATAAATGTCAAAATTGTAAAAATGCACATTTGTCCAATGAAATTGTCAAAAATATGTAGTTTTCGTATGCACAGATTTAATCAAATAATTTAAAAGTCTTGATACATCTTGTATAAAAAATCATCATCAAATCATCTGCATGATTTCTTGAAAGCGTTATGGCTATTTAATTTTTTCAAATGCAAACAATTGTGCATTAACTTCAACAGAAGAATCCACAATGTATATTCTAGCAAAAAGGGAAAAATCAAGAGTCATTAATGTTTTAGTAAAGTCAATTAACTTTTTGTAGCATAATTTTAATTATTTGAATGCCATATACATAGCTGTTTCCGATGCGCTTCAATCTAGCGGCCTAGAATAGATTGATGGGGGCCCGCTAGATTGAAGTACATACATCTGTTTCTGTTCTCAATAGTTTAAGAAACGTGATTCTTTATCAAAATTAGTAAGAGAAATATAGATTGCCAATATCAGACATGAACAAAACTTGCGTGCTTGCGTAAATCTAGAATAATAAATAACTTTCAGATGTTATGCCATCTACCGTAATTCAATAGAACTGCGCGAAGAAATTTAAAACACGAACTTGCTATTTTTAAATGATTTTATGAAAATTTTCTATTTTTCTCACAAAAATATGAAACTAACGAAAGAACTATGTAATCCAGTTCAATTTATAAACGAAAGAACTATGTAATTCAGTTCAATTTAATTAGATATTTTGTGGCTGTAAATAAAAAAAATAAATAATTATGATCATTTTATATGGAGAGCTTGGCAATCTATCCTTCCTAAACTTTATCGTTGTTCAAGACGTGTTAGGCCGATCGCACTTTGGACACGTTTTGGATGAATTTTACTCGAATACGTACGAACACATGAATGAACACGCATATATTAGTATAGTCCTGGGGCCCAAGTCTGCTATTGCAATTGTAGTTACATTGCCTATCAATGACATCCCAATTGCTACTTTTAGCAATTTTGGTAGTCTACTAATTCAATGACGTCACGATTGTTTTCCGATGGTTTGCCACTGACACATTTAGCTTTGAATCTAGCTTAAATAAACGTTTTTAATATGTAGTTTTTTTTGAAACTCATTTCGGCAAACGCTTTTTAAGCTAATAGCAATACCGAGGTATGATTGAATTACAATCCAATTATAAAAAATCAAACGACCATTGTGAATTTAGTAGACTACGAAATTTTGGACCATGATAATTGTATTGTAATTGTATTGCGGATCAATGACAATGACATGTAAAATAGCAGACTTGGGGCCCTGATCTGTATCAGCGAAATTGACATTTTTTATGCAAAACATTTAAGTTTAACTTTTGATTGTGCACATTATTTTAAATATTTGAAAACTTCGTTCTTTATTTGCCTTATTTTTAACTGAGCTCCAAAAAAGATTTTTTTGTTTGGAGATTAATTTATTTTATATTGTTTGGTTAATTCCGATTTTGCACTGAGTTTCCTAATAAGCTTACAGTGTTTTTATGTACCATGTGACATGATTGTACAGAGATACTTATAATATGTATGTTTGTACATAGTAGTTAATTGTACATCATTGATTCACAACCTCGGGGAGTCCCGTTTTTTATTAAAGGGGGTTACAATCATTGGAAATCTGGGGGAGCTTTGAAACTTTAAACATATAAGTAAACTATTGATATAATTTTATGTAAAATGAAGGTGTTGCAAGGGTTTTTACTTTACTTTTGGGCTTTTTCGTGGGTCGCGATATAAGAATGGTTGAGAATCAATGTTGTACACAGTTTAGTATTAATTTATTTCTCAAATGCAATCATATTAATAATAGTTAAGAGTAAAAGCAAAAAACCGCAAAAAAGCAAGACAAATTCTGAATTGAAGACGCGACCGAAGTCGCGGGCAATCGCTAGTAGTAAATATAATGCGTATATGTGTCCCTAAATATATATTACCACCTATTTACCGTGTTCATTGGCATCTTTCAACGCATTCTTGGACAATGCTCAATGGGATCCACACGATACGCGGAGAGCATTGAATGAACCTGTTTTATTAATTATTCTGTAATGTTTCTTTTTTGTTTTATCTAGTTAGTTTAAGTGGCACTTACTGTAATAAAAAATTATAAATAAAGTATTTTTTATATTGTATTTTGTTTTTATTTTCCTATTAAACTAATTTTAGGCAAAGCTTGAAAAACCGGTAATTTATCGAAAACCGATATCGGAACGAAAAAATCGATGAATCTAGCACAACACTATTTGCGATTATATTTACGATTCAGCCATCTCTAATTTTACTACGTTACCGCCTACTACCACTGTTATATATACCTAGTGTAAGAAAGAGATGGCCCCGGGGATTCATTCATTAAATCCATTGTTCAAACAAAAAACGTGAGACAAAAAATAAATTTAATGAATGTCATAGATATACACATCATTCTCCTCCCGCAACCCGTTTTTAGTAAGCTATTTTTAGTCTATGGAGATTGTCGTCTGTATCTTTTCTGGTCTGTGGTCTAGGTTAGAAGTTGGAGAGATTTTCACAGGCCAAACACTTTCACTATTGAACACATTAATAGAGCTATTATATTATCAAGAGTATGTAATAAAAAACTTAAACTTGCCTGATATATTACGTCATACAAATTCAACTTTTTTTACAACGAAATTCACTGTCGACTACAAAAACACACTCTGCCAGAAAAATAAGATGGCTGGCACTTGATACTCTTATGTTGATAGTAGTAAAAGTATTGCCACACATACAAAACATATGGATGTGTTTGTATTGTGTTTAAATCTTCTAAATCTTCGTCATACAAACAACATCATACAAAGGAAAAAAATGTGGGACATGTTTTCGTCGGGCAGTTTTTAAAATAAATTAATCAATAACTCAAACATTTAGTATTTCAGAGAGAAAAGTATTAACTCTTAAAGATACTCAATGAAAAAATTTTTCAATTTTTATACATTTATAAAAGATATTTAATTTTAATTTATAACGTGGCATGGTTAGGACAAGAAGTTTTTCTATGGTTGAATTTGAATGATTAGTTTTAACCTAAATATATATTTTTATTAATCCTATTTAAAAATACCAATTATAATTATTCATATAAGTACAGCATATATTTAGCTAAAATGAAAAAATAATTATCAATAAATTCATTCACTGAAATATTTTTAAAAACATGTTATTTCAGAGGACAAAAAAGTTTTACTCAATGTACAATTTTTTTGCAATCGACCCATATACGCATTTTAGACAAAAATAAATGCATACATATTACAATTACAGAGAATATACAGGGTTACTGGAAATTCGATACAATCCTTTGGAGGGATAGAAGTAGAGCTCATTTGCGATAGATTTTGTCATGTGGTACCCTAGCCGATAGTGATTAGTTTTTGAGATAATTAATTTTTTTTGTTTTTATTTGTAAATGCCGATTTTTGGAAAAAAAAAATTTTTACCTAAAAGAATGTCCTATTTTAACTTTTTTTTTTTGCATTATCTGATAGCTAACATTTCAACACTTCCTTGAGATAACAATAAGCTGAAGTGTTTCTGTTAAAATTCGTTTTGTGGACTTGGAAGCGCAAGAGATTAAAAAAAAAAAACTTTTTATTGCCACTTTATCGTGAATTTGCATAAAAAAAATGTATGGAATGTGTCGTACAAATTATTAAAATAAATGACTTATTTTACTAGCTATCTAAAATGCTACAAAACTTTACAGAAAACATAAATTTTAAAAAGTTATTAGTTCGAAAGGACATTCAGAACATTTTGTGTACGTTACTTTTGTAGTCGGAAAGAAATGAAAATTGGCTTAGTTTATTTAAAAACACATACCTAATTACAAATCCTGCTCAAAATGGGTGCCCCAGTTCCTAATGCACGTAGTCTCTTTCGTATTTCAGTTTTAGTGACACGTGAGGTCAAATTTTCTTTTATTTGTTGCGCTGCGCTTAATATTCTGTGCCTGAGCTCTTCAATGTTGTTAATTGGGTTGTTAGCAGAGTAAACAAGCTCCTTCATGTGACCCCAAAGGTAAAAATCGCAAGGTGTCAAATCAGGACACCTTGCTGGCCACGGAATTGGCCCTCCACGACCAATCCAACGGTGGGGATAATTTTGGTCGAGCCACTCACGCACTCCCCGGCGGAAGTGGGCTGGACAGCCGTCGTGCTGGTAAATCATATCCCTTCTCAATGCAAGTGGGACATCTTCCAGCAATAACGCCATATCATTACGTAAAAAATTCTCATATGTTTCGTCATTTAAATTTTGAGGAAAAAAATAGGGTCCTATGAGGTTGTCATTGATTATTCCCATCCATACGTTTAGAGAAAAACGATATTGATGAGCCTTTTCATTTTTCTTTCTTGGGTTGGAACCTTTTTGAGTCCAAAAGTGACTATTATGGTAGTTAGTAATACCGTCGCGATCAAACTTGAACTCATCCGTCCACAAAATTTTGCTGAGATATTCTGGGTTCTCTAGATCATTATCTAAAATGAAGCGGCAAAAGTCAATTCTTCTTCCTGGGTCTCCCTCCTCTAAAGCATGAACAGGCGTGTAATGGTAAGGATACAACCCCGCTGTATGCACTGTGAACCATACCTTCCATTGAGTAAATCCAAGACGCCTAGCCACGACTGTAGTAGACACTGTGGGATCTCGCTGAAATTGCTCGAGTATTTCGTCTTCATCCTGAGGATCGTAAATGCGAGGTCTACCAGCATCACTTCGTCTTATACGAAAGCTCCCAGTTTCTCTAAGGCGACGGAATGTCCCAGAAAAAACGCGATCATTGGGTGTACGACGATTTGGATAACGACGCTCGTATTCCCTTTTCGCTGCTAAAGCATCTCCATTACAAAGCCCATAGCAAAAGATGATATCAGTATACTCTTCGTTTGTGAAAGTAGCCATTACGTTAAATCCGAAACAAAAAATCACTAATGCAACGAAATATTCACTTGCGAAGGTAAGACGTTGAATGAATTGAATAATAATAACTAAACAAAGTGCTGCATTGCATCTACCCCGCCCTCCACTGCACACATATTAAAACAATGATTTGTTGTTTTGACTTTGATACGCCCAATCAAACGTTAAAGCTAGCTAACAGACATCCATTGTTCCACCCCAGATCAAAAAAACCTAACAAAAACATATCACTCAGCTCTCGGCTGATTGACCCATTTGTAGTAGTTTGCACTTTATTTTTGTAATTTGTTAATGAAGATGTGAACTTTCATACCATTTTAGATAGCTAGTGAAATAAGTCATTTATTTTAATAATTTGTACGACACATTCCATACATTTTTTTTATGCAAATTCACGATAAAGTGGCAATAAAAAGTTTTTTTTTAAATCTCTTGCGCTTCCAAGTCCATAAAACGAATTTTAACAGAAACACTTCAGCTTATTGTTATCTCAAGGAAGTGTTGAAATGTTAGCTATCAGATAATGCAAAAAAAAAAGGTTAAAATAGGACATTCTTTTGGGTAAAGAATTTTTTTTGCCAAAAATCGGCATTTACAAATAAAAACAAAAAAAATTAATTATCTCAAAAACTAATCACTATCGGCTAGGGTACCACATGACAAAATCTATCGCAAATGAGCTCTACTTCTATCCCTCCAAAGGATTGTATCGAATTTCCAGTAACTCTGTAGATTTAGTTGATATAGAAAATGCAGTATTTCCCTAAACAATTTACCATAAAATTCAAAAAAATTCAAAATTTATTTATTTCATGTAGGCTACCCTGTAGCACTTATGATATGTCACAAATCAACCACCGGTTCGGAATGCAGATTCTGCTGAGAAGAACCGGCAAGAAACTCAGCAGTTGCTCTTTTCAAAAAATAAAATAAACTAATTTTACAATAAGTAATAAAACTAAGCTAAGTATACAGTGCTTCCACAGTGAAGCTTCAAAAATACAATACATAATATAATCTAACACATGTCAGCATGGGAAGTCAAAGCAGACCCATTCCCGTTAAGCTATGACTTTATTGATATGGCGTTTGTTCATTTGATTGTCAAGTGGATTCCTGTGTGGCTCTTGCTGGTTTCTTTCAGCTTCACTATCTGCAGGTGAAAGTTCAGGTACAGGAAGCCTATTTCTATTTGCCATGTTATGCAGGACGCAGCATGCATTGACTATTTTTGCCACAGTGTGTTGGTCATAATGCAGTAATCTATGAACCAGCAAACACCGCCAACGGGCCTTCAACACTCCTATGCACCGTAAAACAGTGTTTATAGTCCTACAGTGGACATTTGTGTAATGTTCTTCTGGAGTTCCTGCTTCAGCATTGACAATAGGTGTCAATATCCATGGTCTCAATGGGTACCCTGAGTCACCTATAAAGAAAAAAATACCATTTAAATTATGAGAAAATAATTATAACAATGTAGAAAAAGGTACTTAGTACATGTTTGTCACATATATTCATTACATGGGCTTTTGGATAGGAGTCAGCTTGTGGTTTTTTATTCATTCATTTCTTTTTCTCTTCCTCTTTAAATTTCATGAGTGTACATAAAGGTGTAGGATGGGATATGAAAAAAACTCATTATTTATACCTACTTAAAAGCCAAAGAGTTTCTCCACCATTATGTAACTGCTGAATGTGCAGATTCACTTCAGACTACCGCCAGATATTATATGCATCATGGCTTGCCCCTCCAAAGGATGCAGCCACATTCAATATATTTTAATCACTATCACAAATCTGCAAAACAATTTATTATAGATTAGTTGATACCCCTTGTTTAGCTCGCGCGATTTAGTATTTAAAAATCTCACAGGAACTCTTTGATTTTCTGGGATAAAAAGTAGCCTATGCCACTCTCCCAGTCCTCAACTATACCCATGCAAAAACAATCACATCGATCCATTGCTTTGTTACAGCATAATTGAAGGACAAACCAACAAATAAACACACTTTCGTATTTATAACATTAGTAATGATTTGAATATAAACTAAATATTGCATGTTCATAACAATGTACTTTAATTACATAGTATTATTGAACTTACTATTAATTGAACATTCCTGGAATGGTAATGCTTGCGATTGAAGAATCTTTCTTTATGTTCTCTGGGTCTCACCAGTGCAGCGAATGAATTGGCGCAGCGTTCCTTTTTTGTTAAATATTTATAAAAATGAAATTCCTAATAACTACATAGTGAATATTTTGCACTACATTAGACTGACTAAAACCACTTACTTACCTAAATAGAGATTTTAGCAAAGAAAATGTAATCACTTATTTTTAGTAGGTTGTTGCTGTTTGACAGTTCATTTTGCTTGGCTATCGCTGTCGTATTGCTGTAGAGGTGGTCGTTACTGGTCGTTACAAACAGGGTTGCCAACTCCTAAAAAAAATTAGCCCTAACATCAACATGAAATACCCCTAAATAACCCTAAATGCAATATTCAAAAGCCCCAAAAAAATCCCTGTATCTTGTTACCATTCAAAGCTAATGTTTAAATGAGTTTCCCGTTTTATTGAGGTAAATAAAAATAATATAACTTAATTTTAATTACATTATTCGGCAGAGGCGTAACTATACCGTTTGAGGCCCGTGGCAAATTCATCGGATGGGGCCCTCCCTCCCCCAATATAAAGAAGCTCAACCAATGAGATAACATTTTTTTTATTTTATAATAAATCACTATGTGAAGTAGGTACATACAATTGCAACGTAAAAGCGACATTTTCCCGAGCGAAGTGAGCGCGAAATTTTTTATGATTGCATTACGGCACTTAGTAGTCCATACTTGGTACCTACAATAGAAATGTAAAAGTGATATTTTCGCGAGCGAAGCGAGCGCGAATTTTTTTATGATTGCATTACGGCACTTAGTAGTCCATACTTAGCACCTACAATAGAAATGTAAAAGTGACATTTTCGCGAGCGAAGCGAGCGCGAAATTTTTTATAATTACATTACGGCACTTAGTAGTCCATTCTTGGCATCTACAAAAGCAACGTAAAAGCGACATTTTCGCGAGCGAAGTGAGCGTGAAATTTTTTATGATTGCATTACGGCACTTAGTAGTCCATACTTGGCACCTACAATAGAAAAGTAAAAGTGACATTTTCGCGAGCGAAGCGAGCGCGAAATTTTTTATAATTACATTACGGCACTTAGTAGTCCATTCTTGGCATCTACAAAAGCAACGTAAAAGCGACATTTTCGCGAGCGAAGCAAGCGCGAAATTTTTTATGATTGCATTACAGCACTTAGTAGTCTATACTTGGCACCTATAATATATTAGATATGTAAAAGTGATATTTTCGCGAGCGAAGCGAGCTCAAAATTTTTTATAATTGCATAACGGCACTTAGTAGTCCATACTTGGCACCTACAATAGCAACGTTTTTTTATTTTACACTACACCATATCTACTACATAGTCCTGTACTTTTGGCGCTTGAGACCCTGCGCTTGGATGCGCCGCACACCCGGCATCGTAGGTAAAGTCGACCCTTCAAACTATTTAGCTATTGTTATTGGGGTAGCTATATTCGGTAATTAATTAGATATTTTATAAAATTTTAAAATATGTGTTTATGGACCTAATGACATTTAGGTACCTATACAAATATGTATCTTTTTTAATTTCTGTAAGACAAATAAAAATTTTGGCCCCAAATCTACCGCCCCTAAAATCTGCTGCCCTAGGCTCTAGTCAACTCAGCCTTTTGGTAAATCAGTTTACTGTGCGTAACCTTTCTTGTCCCAAAGATTTTAGTTTGTATCAATTTTAATTTTGAAAATGATCGCTCGGCACTAGTGCCGACTACGGCTAGCCGTAGCCACAGGAATGGTTATAAATGTTAGGATCATCTTGTGCTTCTGGCTCTCTCTGACCGGGGCCCCTTCCGGCTGGGGCCCGTGGCATTTTGCCGAAATGCCACCCTATAGTTACGCCTCTACATTATAAGTGTAACATTTTTTGGAGATGGAGTAAAAGTAACGCAAGATCCACCATCACGTTTTAAAATGAAAAGGGAAATCTGTTTCGTAATTTGTTTTTCACTATATTATATATCGAAACAGCGTGTTCAACGCTAATGTATTGAAATATTTTCAAAACGCTTTAGCTAAAACGATTTTAAGCATATTATTCCGAAATATCATAGGCGTTTTGCTTTATTTACTCGTTTTGGTCAGTCAATTATGTGACGCTTGAAAATTTATTTATGCCCCTAAAAATAGCCCTAAATTTTTTTGGGCCCTAAAAAAATCCCAACAAGCAAAATTCCGCCCTAAATTTGGGTTTAAAAGCCCTAAGTTGGGAACCCTGGTTACAAACCATAAATAGTTATTAAAACTATGTATTGATGTAATAACTAAATAACGGTATTCGGTTCTACAATAACCATCTATTGCGCGCAACTATATATTGGCGAGTTTCTCTTGCGTAGACAGAGAAGGCAATAGACCAAGGTACTGTGTAACCGCGACTGAAATAGAGATAACATGACGTAACGATGACGTCACATGACAAGTTTGAGTTTAATGTTGCCACAATAACTGCACTTCCCTGTTACCCCAAATTAGATGGAAAATTCTTCCCAGGATTTTTAAATAAAACGACAAAACAGATGCTGAACTGTTTTATTTTTTAAATAACATACCTACACATATAAGGTTGTCTGGGAGAGACATACCTATTAGGGTAAGCTTCTATTTTTTACATATATCTTAATATTGTGTGCAATAAAGAATTTATTATTCTTTATTGCACACAATATTAACTTCAACCACCACTTAAAAGTATAAAATAATTTTAGTTTGTACGCGTAAGTCGGTTTTTTAAAAATATTTTTTTTTATATCAAAGTTTTTTAATGTAGTTTCATAGGACTAGATAATTATTTGCTCCTTAAAAAAAATATTGAAATGCCGAATAGAAATTTAGCATATGTGAGTCATTTTGAAAAAAGATGTATGTAACACAAAGGAAAATTTTTTTTCGTTACTAGTAAGAATGTTACACAAAATAATTTGTAAAGAACAGTTAAAATTTTCCTTCGATCGAGTAATGCTATTGAATTAAAAGCAAAAAAATTTATATATTTAGTCATCAAAATCATCATTAATGAAATAAACAGTATATTCCTTTTTTTCAGGCAGTCGTATAAAACTGGAACTCTTCATAGTTTAAGTTAATAGTTATTAAAAAAAACATAAAAAGTCTGCCTCTAGCTATTTAAAAATGGCTTTAAAAATTAAGAACTTTGCAAATAAAATAATTCTTAAGATCGCCAACAGTTCTCGACTGGTCGTTGGACATTCGAACGAAACTTCAGGATGATTCAGAACAGTAACCGACACTATCTAACTGAATACACTTTAATCATCGCCGACATATATTATATTCTAGTATCCATCATCTTTCTTTTCTTTTCTCATAATATTCATTTCTTCCATCACGACCTTATTTTGTTTCAACAAAAATTAAAAAAAAATAAATTGAAAAAGTAGCCAAAGTAACCCGCCGTTACGGTATGTCAGAGGACATTACTAAAAAAAAACCTATCTCCGTGCCAAATTTCAGCCATATCGGTTTAGTGTGGCGTGATTGAGTAACAAACATATGGATGTTCGTTACTCAATCATGCCAAACTAACCCGATATGGCTGAAATTTGGATGTATGTATGGATGGCCATACATACATTCAAACTTTCACATTTATAATATTAGTAGGATAGGGAAAATCGGGACATTGTATAGGTACCTAAAGCTGGCAACACACATAGATACTAAATGTTCTTATTAACTGTCAGTTTGTTTCGCACAAAAGTGTGTCGACCTTGAAAAAATCTGGTTACACGATGAGGGACAAAAAATTGGGTAGCGGCGTCTCTGTTTATCACATTAGTAACTTTATTTCTGCTCTCTTTTTAGTGTGAGTGAGAAAGAAATCGTCACTGGCTCTATGTCTTCTCTCTCTACGTTCTCTTGCAACGTAATAACTAATAACCTTCTAATAACGCAGCAACTGGCGATCAAAGAGAATGTAATCACTCCGTTTTACTGGCGATATAGATTCTGTCTTACCAATCAATCAGGGTTACCAACTCTTAAAAAAAATTAGCCCTAACATCAACATGAAATACATACCCCTAAATAACCCTAAATCTGCCCTCGTAATTGAAAACACAGTAACTTAAAAGTAACTTCTATTTAACTTACTGTGTTTTCAATTACGAGGGCAGAAATGCAATATTCAAAAGCCCCAAAAAAAACCCTGTATCTTGTGACCATTCAAGGCTAATGTTTAAATAAGTTTCCCGTTTTATTGAGGTAAATAAAAATAATATAACTTAATTTTAATTACATTATTCGGAATTTTTATAGTCATACAATATGTTTACATTATAACTGTAACATTTTTTGGAGATGGAGTAAAAGTAACGCAAGATCCCATCACGTTTTAAAATGAAAAAGGAATTATATATCGAAAAAGCGTGTTCAACGCTAATGTATTGAAATATTTTCAAAACGCTAATAGCTATAAAACGATTTTAAGCATATTATTCCGGAATACCATAGACGTTTTGCTTTATTTACTCGTTTTGGTCAGTCAATTATGTGACGCTTGAAAGGACATGTCCCAGTTTAGTATGGAGGGTGGTTTTTTATTCTGAGTGTCTATTAACCAGAACCAAACTGCTATCACATGAAAGAGAAAAAAATATAAAATTAAACGCCATTTAAATAATAATTTTAGGAACCCCCATTTTTTTTTTAATTAATAAAGAAAAATATTGTTTGTAGAAAATATTTTTCGATGGATGGCAACATTAAAAACATTTTCTTATCTAGAAATAATTGAATCTGACACCTGTTACTGTCACTTTGATGTCATTTAAATGTCATTTAAATGCCAAAGTTCAAAAACGTCATTATACTTGTCACTTTTGACAGTTCTGACAATCACCTGACATACGCCTGACATTGACAAGTTACCTAGACAGATGATATATTTGAAGTTTTTTTTCTTAACCGGTGCGTAATCACAAGCAAAGGTCCATAAATACATCAAAACAAAAAAAATATTTTCTCCAAATCGGGGTCTTTAAAAAATCGGTAAATTATTTTTATAGAAGCTTTTTTGGATCTCTATCGAACTATATTAAAATCATTCTGGTTAATCACACTCAAGAATAAAAAACCATTTTGGGACAACTCCTTTATTTATGCCCCTAAAAATAGCCCTAAATTTTTTTGGGCCCTAAAAAATCCCAATAAGCAAAATTCCGCCCTAAAGGAGTTGTCCCAAAATGGTTTTTTATTATTGAGTGTAATTAACCAGAATGATTTTAATATAGTTCGATAGAGATCCAAAAAGGCTTCTATCTAAATAATTTACCGATTTTTTAAAGACCCCGATTTGGAGAAAATATTTTTTTTTTGTTTTGATGCATTTATGGACCTTTGCTTGTGATTACGCACCGATTAAAAAAAAAACTTCAAAAATATTATTTGTCTAGGTAACTTGTCAATGTCAGGCGTATGTCAGGTGATTGTCAGGACTGTCAAAAGTGACAATTATAATGACGTTTTTGAACTTTTGGCATTTAAATGATATTAAAGTGACAGTAACAGGTGTCAGATTCAATGATTTCTAGATAAGAAAATGTTTTTAATGTTGCCATCCATCGAAAAATATTTTCTACAAACAATATTTTTCTTTATTAATTAAAAAAAAATGGGGGTTTCTAAAATTATTATTTAAATGGCGTTTAATTTTATATTTTTTTCTCTTTCATGTGATAGCAGTTTGGTTCTGGTTAATAGACACTCAGAATAAAAAACCACCCTCCATACTAAACTGGGACATGTCCTTTGGGGCTAAAAGCCCTAAATTGGGAACCCTGCAATCAATCACCTGACACTGACAGCAATTATTGCTGTCAGTGTCAGGTGATTGATTGGGTGCGCTCACAGAGTACTTTGAATAGACGTGCGCCTGCGCTGTTTGATCAAGGTCATCAAACACCAGCGCACCCAATCAAACACCTCCGTTTCCGTTTGTTTGACAAACATGTTTGACGATGTATGGGCCCCATTATACCAATTTGCTATATGTTTGTGGCTGGAATCTACCTACCGCTACCTACGACATGCACTTTTTAGTTCATCGCATCGATGGTCCAATAGATGAATGCACTTTTTAGTCCGATTGCTGATTGCTCTGTGGTCCCTTTTACGTAGGTAATACCGAAGTGACGTTTGACAGCAACTGACAGCAACAATCGCGCAATTTCTATTTTATATCTTTTCTGGTCTGTGCAATTTACGCCGGTCGCGTTTTATAATCACTTTTAATAAAATGTTGAAATTATTGTCAAGAACACCAAACATCGTTGTGAACCTACAATCAAAAGTTAAATTACCAGAGAAGTTTAAAGGAACAATTCTGGAAAAATGGGTAAATTATTGGAAAAATTTAGTCATAGATTACCGTCAAATGTTGCAAGATTTACGGACCGATATGCAGGAAGATCCAACAAAAGCTTTGAAGTGGACTGCTGGTATCGTAACTGTATTTACATTGGCTCAAAACAATCCAAACGAATTGGACTTCAAAGATAATATGAAACGTATCACAAATGAGGTGATATTAGTGAGTGAAGAATGTAGAAATCCTACATCTCTGGGACATCTGCAATATTTGCAACAATGTTACAATGAAGGTGTGATTCATTACAGGACTTTGGGAATCATATCCTTCATGTACACATCCAACTTGAACGACTCCTGTGACTTGTACAAAGTTCAGTGTTCATATTTGAAGCCCTCATATTTGAGTATATTTTCCAGAATAGTTGATGTGGGTTTTATGGGCAGGTGGTGGAACATTCACATAAAGACTACTAACTATGATGTTAATGTTTGAACTATATCAAAAATGAATTATTTATGAAGTGTTGAGAAAATTAGAGATAACTTTCTTTTGGTTCGCATTGAGATTGTTAACATAATGATCAATATTTTATGTAATGAACCAATTTCATCTCAAGTGTGAACACCAGCAGTATACAGTTTTTCACTGACATTTCTTTATTCTACTTATTTTATGTTTTACTTTTGGTATTTTCTGTTAAAAATAATATCAGTAGATAAGTATTTAAAAAACAAACCAAGGCAAAAATTGTTGCATAGTGATTAGAAGTTACCTAACCTATTGTAAGTTTATGAAGTACCTTGCTCCTTGTCTTTAAAAGTAGTTCCCATTTAAATGTTTTTTTAAACAAATTGATAAGCTAGTTCAGGTGCCTATACATTTAATTGCACCACATTACAGGTCTATGAAGCAAATATAACGGTACAAAAATAATATAATCAACAAGCAGGAAATATATTCTGTAATTAAAAATAAATAAAAATACTTGTTGAGGAATATGGTTGTATTTGTTTTTTACTAATGATATTAAAACAAGTAATGTATAAAAACTAAGAACTCCTTACATACTCATGCATAAGATCTATCCTAAAATGCAAATCTAAAAACATTAATCACTAGGTGAACCATGAAAATATAGTAACTATACTCTTCTATAAATATCACTCAACATAGAAAGAACTCTGCCATTTCAAGTTGATTGAAATTTAAACAAATTGAAAAATAAAACCCTTCCAACAGCTTAACAAATTATCAAAGAAAAATAAACATGTACAAAGAAATTTGAAACTGTCAAGTTAATTTTTAATGAAATTAAAGACTTGGCCCTTTTAATATTATAAAAAACTACTTTTATGAATTTAAGGGACCTCACACACTTAGAGTTACAACCACAGCCATCATCCTGTAGGGTTATTCTCTATATCAGTGGCTATAGAAAGTTGCTAACTAAGCACTGTCAAACCCACATTTTGTCTGACGAAATGAGGGTTTGACAGTTCTTAGTTTCAACTTTCCATAGGCACTGGAAATGTCAAATCAGAATAGGTATGACAGCAGATAAAGTATCATAACCAGATCATAGCCTAATTACAATAAACTTATTGTGGCTGCAATAACCAACTAGCCGTACGAAGTGCCGTGACTAGTTGCAACTAAACTTTTGGGTGCTTTATTACGAGCATATATGTTCCTAGGACCAAAGACTGATGCCGCTAGTCAAGCCTGTGGTTGTTGCTGTTGTGTGTGAGCTCCGTAATGAAAAATATCTATGTAACTAACAAAACGTTCATTTACATAATGTAGTAATTATCTAAAATAAATTAAACACATCCTCTATATAAAAAGGCTACAAAAAATATTTTTAGATTAATTAAATTGTGATTAACACAAAAATCTGTTCTGTATAAAAGAAAATTATAAAACCACCTCGTTGATTGCAATGCATTAAGTTCATAAAATTGAATAATAAATATTCAGTAACACAATATAAAATCACGGAAAAACATATCGAAAGAATTCTGAAAGCGTAAATTAATTGCATACCTTTAATTGCATTAATTAGTAACAATATAAAAAGAACACTCCTAAGTCCAATCAACTATACAGGGTTAATTGTAATTTACCAACAATTATTTTTGCTCACTGGTTTGAGAAAGCAAAGGCGCCCTTTTTGAGCTAGTGAGGTGAAAAAGTTATTTACATATGTTGCCTGTAGAAGGTTGTCGGTATTTTACAATTAATCCTATATATAAAAATCAACAGGCAGAATAAAACTAACCGCATATTAATAGAAATAGGCTGTCAGAAATTTTTCTGTTAACTTATAATATGCGGCCAGCATTTGCAACAGCGCATATGAGTGACGCCGAGGCGCAGTATTTGCATCATAACGCGAAATACATTACATACACATCGAGCTTTAGAGGGATAGTAAGCGAAAACAAAATTTTGAAATGATTGCAAGAAGTGACAAAACGCTACATAAGTATAATGAGATTCAAATGAGAATAGGACTGCCAAACAGCCATTTTATATTTCTGTCCTGCTTATGTGCAGTTTACACTCAGTGAGATAGAAACAAAAATGGCGTCTTCTCATTCCTATTGTCATTTGAATCACATTATACGCTCTAAGATGCTGAGGATAGCCCTGCACATTGTGTAATATTGTTGAAATCGGAACAAAAAAACCAAACAAAACACCGCACCTAAATGATCCGGCGTGCGGTTGTTTGGTTTTCAACCTTATACACAAGTTAATAAAAGCGAATTTAAATTATTAAAAACTGCGCCTTGGTGTGACACTCTGTTTGGCCCATATTACTATACCTACTATTTATAGGATACTATTTCGTACCATAGATTATCATCCTAGAAATATATATGATATATAGAATATATGAGATGATAATCTATGGTACGAAATATGATCCTATAAATAGTATAGTGTAATATGGGCCTTAGTGTGCACTGAAGCTTAGTCTACCTGAGTCAGTCATAACATAAATAAATTTCCCACATGTTAGTTAGAAATAAGAACATTAATATGAATTCTTGTTTATTGGGTAAGTATTTAAAATTATGTTTAGTGAAATATTTTCTGATTTCTTATCACATGGAGTAAATTGGCCCTAGGTTAAACAAAAAAAATTCAAAAAAACAATCATTTTAAAATTAAGTGTAGATCACAATCATTTCACTAAAGAAAATTTTATTATATTATAAGCTCTTCTCAAACGGGCTATCAAAATAAAACTAGTTTTCGAGGCAAACTTAATACATATGTTGTATGTTTTATACATTATATTAAATGGAACATAATTATTGTTTAAGGGTTTTATATATCAAACATACTTACATTTTACTGTCAAATGAATAAGATTTTGTTATACAATCGCATTGGCTTATTGGCTGTGATGGTCTATGGAATTCTCCAGACTCAATTAATAAATAAATAATTATTTATGAGACAATAATTTACACTCTTATTTTCAATTGTAAAAGGCAGAGAAATAATTAATTTTCTTATAAGTAACCATTTTGTGGCAGTTCTACATTGCAAAAAATCACATGGTAGGTATATACTCTATGGTAGGGTTAAGGCAGACTTTTTAGAATCGTGTAACAATCATAATGTATCTTTTTACATTATTAATATACTGTCACAGCATTTTAAGTGGCCCTGTTCTATTGTCATAATTAACTATTTAACTAGCATGATGAACATTCTTTTAACTATAGATCTCGGTGTGCTATAATTCAAAAATGTACATCAAGCATATACAATATAATATCTTGAAGCATGCTCAAACTCTATATTGAATTAGTACTATGAGGCAATTAATAGTTCCAGTCTTTCTAATCAACTTGTGCAATATAACCCATGTTTACAATTAACAGTTACACGCGCAGCACGCGCCGACCGTAACACATGTCAACCAATTCGACACGGCCATACTGATGACGTTATTGTCGTCTTATATTTTGAAAAATAAAAAAAAAGTTCGTTGCGGCGCGTTCTGTAATGTATATTCAGGCTTAACAGGAGTTACGGGCAACTCCAATCACCTTGATTGCTTTAACTACGCGGCGAGATGTACCAACCAATAAATGAACTCGAACGATACCAGAGATATCGAAATGCGGTTATGATGAGAACAATCAAGATGATTGGTTGTATTGTTGTTGTATTTATTTATTTCACATTATACATATAAATAATGATACCAATTAAGAAAAGCGATACATGAACAATTTACATTCTATCACAATGTTTCAGACTTTTTTTTTATGTATATTAAAGTAAAAAATAATCACTAAACACCAGATTTATTGAATGTTGTTGAAACAACTCACATATTACATAACTATACAATATACGTGGTTACTTTCTGGCTTTAATCCGGTTTGACTTATACCAGGATAAATAGTATAATTAAAAACATAGACGCTTCCTTAAATTTTCATTAATTGAAGACACTTCTTGATTAAACAGTTAAAAAATATTTGTAACTGATCAACTACTAGTGAAAAAATAATATAAACATTATCTCTGGTTAAAAAACAATCACGACAAATGAAAAATATATACTTTTAAAATAATACACAACTCAAACAAATGTCTAGACGCACAGCAATTCACACTCCCTAAGATAGTTGCGGAAATAGACACTCGGTAATTAGTACAGTAACATTAAAGCAGAAGGATGTTGGCCCCGTGGATCTGCAGGACGTCTTCATAATCTTCGTAATCATCGTCATCGTCGTCCAAGAACAGGTCATCATCTGTATATAAAAACAAGAATCAATTTTGGACTAAAGAGGCTTAGAGGTTTAATGACATCAAGTCCTCGTGGTCGTAGATGTCGTCGAAGGAGCCATCGGAGCTGTCGTCGAACAGGCAGTCCACGAAGTCTGCGTGCATGTGTGTGGCTGGGCTGTATGAATGGCGGTGCAGTGTGAGTACAGTACCTGCTCCGAGGAAGTCCTCGAAGTCCTCGTGGTCGTAGATGTCGTCGAAGGAGCCATCGGAGCTGTCGTCGAACAGGCAGTCCACGAAGTCTGTATGCGTGTGTGTGGCTGGGCTGTATGAATGGCTGTGCAGTGTGAGTAGTGTGAGTACAGTACCTGCTCCGAGGAAGTCCTCGAAGTCCTCGTGGTCGTAGATGTCGTCGAAGGAGCCATCGGAGCTGTCGTCGAACAGGCAGTCCACGAAGTCGGCGCGCAGGTGCGGGTTACTGCGGTCCTCGTACAGGTTCACTTTCAGCAGCTTGTGAGTGACTTGTTCCTGTTGACCAAATACAATGCAACTTCAATATTTTAACAACTACCTACAAAAATGGAGATTGCTTCATATTCAATGCATATTATAGTATAGTATAGTAGAGTTTGTCTGAACTGAAATGACGCGGCCCACTACCGCACTTACGCATATAAGACACCATGTATTGTCACAACTAATTATGAAGTGGGGCGCGTCATTTCAGCTTAGACAAGCTCTAGTAGTATAGTAGTGAATTAGTGATAACTCTCAACATAATTTTTAAAAAGAGCAACCGCCTAGTTTCTTGCCAGTTCTTCATGGTTGGAACGGCATTCTGATCAAATGGAGATTGGCTTAACAATTCAAAAGCACTTTGTAAAAGTTTATTTGAAAAACAAGCCTAGTGCGAGTTGGACCCGCATCTAAGAAGCTTTCCATACCATCATAATATTATAAGATTTAACACTATGTAATTTGTTTTTTTTTTTTTTAATTTATATTATTACTAGCTTTAACCCGCGGCTTCGCTCACGTTGGGTTCTATTTTTTAACCCCCTATTTAACCCTCTCGGGGTTGAAATTTTCCAAAATCCTTTCTTAACGGATGCCTACGTCCTAACAGCTACCTGTATGCCAAATTTCAGCTCGATCGGTCCAGTGGTTAGAGCTGTGCGTTGATAGATCAGTCAGTCAGTCAGTCACCTTTGCCTTTTATATATCTAGATTTGTTGTTATAGCGGCAATAGAAGTATCCATTCTGCAAGTATCTACAGTCTATTTTTCTTTAAATCGTCGTTCGAGTAAACAATAATGGCCGAGTGATAACCAAAGACAATTTTTAGGGTTGGGATGTTATCGCATGAACGATTGAACGATTGCGAAAACATACAACTGAATTATTTTTATCATTTAATTACGATCGTTATGGATGTATACCGTTACCGGTTACTACAGTCAATTTTTAAGTGTGTAAAAGATGTCATCTAGATTTCCAAACTGAATGAAGAAAACAAAAAAAATAGATTAAGATTATATATTATATTTTTTTTAATCATTAAAACATCTTAAATTATTCAAGTTAACTGTTTCAATAATTGTCTGCTGCTGTGATTAACTTTTTAATAACTTTATATTAATTTAATTTACTGATTCAGTATTTTATTTGTTTCTAAAGTTACCCACCTCTACTGTACCGATCATTCAATCCATTTTATTTCATCATTCGCCTTTGCCCATCTCAACGATTCATAGACAATCTAGAGTTTCGAATTGTCATATTCTCGTAATTTGTGCAAATAAGTTCTGATATTATTTCGTTTTTGATAAAATAAATGTGTTAAAATGGTAAACTCTGAGCATTTTGTGGTAATGGTCGTAACATGTGTGTTTAATGAACAGATCTAGAAACTCATATCTACTTCAAAATGCGTAAGTGATGTGTGATTATGTGATTCTCGTAACAAGAGGTGTTTGTTTACTCGAACGACGATTTAAAGAAAAATAGACTGTATCTATTACATTTCATGAGATAGCCCGCTGACAGACGAAAGAACAGCGGAGGCTTAGTAATAGGGTCACGTTGGCACCCTTTGGACATGGGATCCTAATAAATATAGTACTGACTTGTGGGGAGTCGATGTGCGCGCCGGTGCCCGCGAGGAACAGCGTGAGCGGGCGCGGGCGCGCTCGCAGCGCCTCGCACGCCGACACGATCACGGCCGACGACACGTTCTCGCAGCAGCACACGTCTATCTCCTGCCACGTAACACTTATAATGCAGGTGTTGTTGTGAGATGTGTAGTGGAAAATGTAAGAGTAAAAACATGCCAAAGATGCCTCACTGCGATACATCGCGGTACAGCGGGGTATCTTCGACATGTTCGTGCACAATTGTGCAAATATTTTTAGAAGCCGCTTCTCTAATAGGGTATTTGACTGTTGGTAAAACTTTGATAAATTATTTCACGGCCAAAATTATGTTTTTTATTTTTATTTTATTTATACAACTTTATTGCATGAAAAAAGAAACAAAATATATAAGTAAATAAACAGTGTAACCCAAAAGGTGACCTTATCACTAATGGTGATCTCTTCCAGGCTCTCGTATAGGTTACGAGAGAAGTTAATGTGAGAGACAGGGATTGCAATAAATAGATAAGTTTAGTGAAATATGCATCCGAATATGAGATCTATAGTTTTCACCAATGTTCTTAAACTTTTACGGGCTTAGGAGCACCAGAGGCCCCACCAAGGCGTCACCGGCTTATTAGTAACTAGCTGTTGCCCGCGACTTCGTCCGCGTGGATTTAGTTTTTAATAATCCCGTGGGAACGCTTTGATCTTCCGGGTTAATAAATAGCCTCCGGTTCGGTTCTCATCAGGTGACCGCCCTCGACCACCGACTTACCGCATCGCATTGTTCGCCCGCGCTATTTTTTCTTTTTGCTCGGCTTCTAAGAGTCGTACCGAGATATTGAATAGCCTATAACCTTCCTCCAGAATTGGGCTATCAGATACAAAAATAATTTTTCAAATCCAACTGATTCCAAAGATTAGCGCGTTCAAACAAACAAACTCTTGCACTTTATTATATTAAGTATAGATTTGTTGGTCTCCGATAATACCTTGAGCAGATGGCAGGCTGCGAGCGCGGCGATGAAGGGCGCGGCGGAGAGCGCGGGGTTGCCGCGCGCCGTCAGCACGAGCAGCCGCGGCAGGCGCGCCGCCGCCGCCAGCCCCGCGTCGCTCAGCGCCGCCAGGTACGACACGTCCAGCGCCTGCAGCGCCGTGCAGCCCGCGCACACCGCCGCCACGCCCTCGTCGCTCACGCCTGGAAAACAACTGGCTGTTTAAGGGTCATACTACACGGGCGGTTCTCCCGCTGCGGGAATCCGCTTTTGAACCGCACTAGTCACAATTTAGTATGAAAGTTGTATGCTGCATACTACACTGCGCGGTTTCCCGTCGCGGTTTACAGGCGGGAGAAATACGACCGCCGCATGCAGCGTCAAACCGCCGCTGATAACCGGCGTTTTAAACTACACGGGCGGTTTCCCGCTTTTACGTCATTCTGCGCGATACCTTGGCGCTCGCTCGTCGTTCGTGCGCTTGTGTGGCTAGTGTCGCGTCAGTTGGCGGATCCATGTTGAAATGAACAAAAGACAGCGGTAAACCGCGTCCCGTGTAGTTTGATCGACTGCGGCAGCTTTGTCGAGCGGATTCCCGCAGCGGGAGAACCGCCCGTGTAGTATGACCCTTAGTGCTGGCAAAATGTGGATATTCATATTTCTTTATTTTGCATTTCAAATGTAACACGTACACATGAGACCCTGTAAGGGTATGGCAAACAAATAAGGGTACATTTAAAAATTAAAAAAAAAATAGTTTACAATGTCAGTTAAAAAGTTGGTCATATCCTCCAAGGTTAAAAAGTAGTTAAGTACTAACGTCAAATAAATATTGATAAATCCCTAATGTCGTCCAAGTATAAAAAGTTAATTACAATCTATTTCTTTATGTAATATTAATTTATTAGTTATTATTTTTCCGACAAATATATATCATTATTTACAATCGAAAATGTAACATGTAAGAATAACATTAAATCAAGGTCAAAGAACAAATAAGTTATAAGCTGTTTTACTGCGACTGTATCTTTTTTGAAAACGATGGAGTGTGTATGGAGCTACTGAATCGTGACATCATGTTGCAGTATGCTCACCCTGCAGGTAGAAATCCCAAATTAGATGTTGCCTGACATTTCATCAAAATTGTTCTAATCATTGCGGTGTGTGTTCCTTTAAGCCACAACAAATAAACCGATTTGGCTAAAATTTGGAATGGAGATAGCTCATACTCAGGATTAAAACATACGCTACATTTTATCCCAGAAAGTTCCCGCGGGTATTAAAAATTCTTAATCCACGCGGACGAAATAGCGTGCACCATCTAATTTATAATATTAGTAAGATTAAAAATTATGAATAAACTTACCGGGATGCGGAAAGCTCTTTCTGGAGTTGCAGCTCGATATATTCAGAGATTCTAATTTCGCACAAGTTTGTGCGACCGTTTTCAAAACAGCATTCGTGATATAAATATTTCTGCTCAGGTTTAAGACTTTCAATTCTGTGAGGCAGGCCAGGGACTTGCAGAAAGCTTCGTTGCCCCTGGGAACGAGGCACAGCTCCACGGACGTGTAGTCACTTAGGGATAACTCCTGAAGTTTGGGCAGCTTGCTCAGTATCAAAGGAATCATTTTCCACATTGCGACTGGACATACATCCAATTTGAGTGCTGTGAGTTTGGGAAGGTTGTCTATTGCTGCGCTTAAGACGGTTCCCTGGAGACTGTAGCAGTTGTAGAACTCTAGTGAGGAGAGTTTTGGCGGATTGGCCCCAGTGAGGAATAGACCTGTTACGTGCGTGTTGTTTTTGACAGTTAAATTTTCTATGCACGAGTCCTTTTTCACGAGATGAACCAAACTTGAATCTGTAAGCTGCAAGGGAAAAGGAAATTAATATAACTTGCGACGATTACAGTATGTATTATACAGTAACATGTATTTGCCAGAAAACTAGAAATTTCCTTTGGCATTTTTAACCAACTTTCAAAATTGAGGTTATCAATTGGGCCAGTATCTTTTTTATTCTATGTATGTCCACCTATTTCTCTGGGATTTCTGGGCCGATTCACGTGATTTTTTTTTTGTTAATAGAGGAAGTTTGCAAGCTAATTCCCACAAAAATATTTTAAAAAGAAAATTTTACGGGATTTGTTTTTTATTTTCTTAAGGTTTGACGCTTAAGGCTTCGGCCTTGCGATGCTGGTTACAGGTGGTGCAAGAGCGAGAGGAAATCCATGCAAGAGACCTTTGTCCAGCAGTGGGCATCTATCGGTTGATAAGGAAGAAGACTAAATTGAAGGATTTTTTTTTCTTATTTAGCTTTAACTGATATACTCAGAATGTCTTGAGCCTCAGTTCTTGGTGCCAAAAAGTTCCATAAAGAATTTGCCACATAACTTACCTTATTGCATGAGACAAATGACAGGTTTTTAAGATTTTTGCATCCATAGATTAATGGATTCCAGTTTTTCGTATGCATTCCAACCACCTGTTGAAAAATACAACTGTCATTAAATGTTTAACATGGCAAATTTTCTTTTCTTAACCAACTTCAAAAAGGTTCTCAACCCGACTGTATATATTTCTTTGTATGTTTGATACACGATTATTCCGCCAATTAGACTAGAAACAGCATTAGAACGGGTCGGATATCGTATGAGCGTTGTGGGAATCACGTAAAATGTCATATTTGACAACTATTTAAATTTAATACGAGCTTCAATTATGTAAAATGTGTCTTAATTTTTGCCAAAACACTGTGTTTATTTGCAGTATTGTGTAGGTGTAAAGGTTATATAAATACAACAACAGGGGTATAGGTTGAATGTACACTGCCATACCCCTTCCAAGTTAGCCCGCTACCATTTTAGACTGCATCGTCACTTACCATCAGGTGAGATCGCAGTCAAGGACTATCCTGTCATCGAATAAAAAAAAAGTCTCCGGAACAACTGCTATACATGTCACGATTGGCCGCTTCACTTGAGGTACGCGGGCCGATGTTGTGTGGGTACGCTGACATTGCGTCGCTCAAATATGGTTGAGCGAAGCAATGGCTGGATCATGCGTCATGCTCGTGAACGGATGCCGCCAACGGGAATGGGTCTGCTTTGTCTGCCCGTCTTGACATGCGTTGGATTGGTGTACCTACGTATGCATTTTTGCATTTTTGAAGCTTTATTGTGGAAGCTTTACTGTATACATAGCATAGCTTTGTAAAAAAAAATTTTTTTTTGAAAAGAGCAACTGCTGAGTTTCTTGCCGGCTCTTCTCAGCAGAATCTGCATTCCGAACCGGTGGTAGATTTGTGACTTATCATAAGAGCTACAAGTTAGCCTATATGAAATAAATAAATTTTGAATTTTATTTTTTGAAATTTTGACCTTGAGCTCCTCGAGGTGCGGACAGAACTTGCCGACGGTGTGCGCGGTGCGGTCGTTGAGCGCCGACCAGTGGTGGTCGATGTGCAGGCGCAGCAGCGAGTCGCCCAGCCGCTGCAGCACGCGCCGCAGCACCGCCGTCGTCAGCGTCACCGGCACGTGCTGCCACCACGACGTCTTGAACATGCGGATGCCTGCAACCGAACACGCTTTGCATACTCTCATGCTCTCTTTAAACATTTCTGTGGTGGTGTCGTGTGGTGCGGGTTGTTACGTTCCCTCAAATATAGTTGAGCGAAGCAATGGCTGGATCATGCGTCATGCTCGTGAACGGGTGCCACCAACTGGAATGGGTCTGCTCTGACTGCCCGTCTTGACATGCGTTGGATTGGTGTACCTACGTATGCATTTTTGAAGCTTTTTTGTGGAAGCACTGAATACATAGCATAGCTTTCATTAACTATTGTAAAATTTTTTTTTTTTGAAAAGAGCAACCGCCGAGTTTCTTGCTGGCTCTTCTCGGCAGGAAAGGCATTCCGAACCAGTGGTAGATTCATTGACGATACAAAAGTGCTTGTAAAAGTTTATTTGAATAAAAAATATTTCTATTCTATTCTATTCTACTAACACAAAAAGACAGGATCTTTTTAGCCACACGATGCCGCACTAAGCGCTTCGCTTCCTCGTTCCTAATACGCACCGCAAAAATTTGGAATGCCCTTCCGGCTTCCGTTTTTCCAACTAACTATAATGTGGGTGTCTTTAAATCAAGAGTGAATAGGCATCTTCTAGGCAAGCGCGTATCATCTTAGGCTGCATCTTCACTTACCATCAGGTGAGATCGCAGTCAAGCGCTAGTCTATATATTTAAAAAAAAAAAGCCAACTATACAAAAATTTTATTGTGTGTGTGTGTGTGCGTGTATGTTGTTATGAATGTATGTATATATACTATATGTCTTGGGTATGGGTCCCAGATCAGACCAAAAAAGGAAGCAGCTTATAGTTGGGGGTTTGAGAGTTATTTATTGTGATGATTTTCGTGCCATTGAGCCAGACTATGAATTAACAAAGGAGGTTGATGAATTGAAAATCCTCAATCACAAATCTACATAGACAAGGTCATGAACATAATTCACACACCTAGTTCGAAAGGCCTAACTCGAATAAGGTCTCTATTTTATTTTTTACTAGCGGACCCGACAGACGTTGTCCTGTCTTAACTATGAATATTGAAACTCCCCTTTTTACCCCCTTGGGGAGAGAATTTTCAAAAAATGTAAAATACGTAATTCTTTATTTTTGATCAAGAGCCAAAATATCAAGATTCATAAACATAACTTGAAAAATAACTTGAAGAACGAAGGACTATCATACAAACATTCAACCCCTATTTAATCCCTTAGGGGGTAGAATTTTTAAAAACTGTGAAACACCTACTTTTTTGTTTTCAATTTAAAGCCTAAGTACCGAATTTTATGGGTATAGCTTGAAAAATAACGGAGTTTCATACAAACTTTAACCCCCCTTTTTACCCCCCTTGGGGGGAGAATTTTCGAAATATGTAAAATACGTAATTCTTT
This sequence comes from Hipparchia sbordonii, assembly GCA_038048805.1. Classification (NCBI taxonomy): domain Eukaryota; kingdom Metazoa; phylum Arthropoda; class Insecta; order Lepidoptera; family Nymphalidae; genus Hipparchia; species Hipparchia sbordonii. The sequence continues at coordinate 10,116,723 of CM076112.1, forward strand.
ATTTTTGATCAAGAGCCAAAATATCAAGTTTCATAAACATAACTTGAAAAATAACTTGAAGAACGAAGGACTATCATACAAACATTCAACCCCTATTTAACCCCTTAGGGGGTAGAATTTTTTAAAAGTGTGAAACACGTACTTTTTTGTTTTCAATTTAAAGCCTAAATACCGAATTTTATGGGTATAGCTTGAAAAATGACGGAGTTTCATACAAACTTTAACCCCCCTTTTTACCCCCTTGGGGGGAGAATTTAAAAAAAATGTAAAATACGTAATTCTTTATTTTTAATCAAGAGCCAAAATATCAAGTTTCATAAACGTAACTTGAAAAATAACTTGAAGAACGAAGGACTATTATACAAACATTCAACCCCTATTTAACCCCTTAGGGGGTAGAATTTTTAAAAACTGTGAAACACGTACTTTTTTGTTTTCAATTTAAAGCCTAAATACCGAATTTCATGAGTATAACTCGAAAAATGACGGAGTTTCATACAAACTTTAACCCCCCTTTTTACCCCCTTGGGGGGCGAATTTCGAAAAATCCTTTCTTAGTGCTCGCCTACGTCATAAAAGGAACCTACTGTCAAAATTTCAAGTTTCTAACTTCAGTGGTTTAGGCTGTGCGTTGATCGTCAGTCAGTCAGTCAGTCAGTCAGTCAGGACAAGCCTTTTTATATATGTATAGATTATTCAATGACAAGATAGCCCTTGACTGTGATCTCACCTGATGGTAAGTAAAGATGCAGTCTAAGATGGTAGCGGGCTAACTTGGAAGGGGTATGGCAGTGTACATTCAACCCATACCCCTCATTGGTTTCTACACGCCATCGTGCCGGAACGCTAAATCGCTTGGCGTCTACGTCTTTGACAGTAGGGTGGTAATTAGCCACGGCCATAGCCTCCCACCAGAACAGACCAATTCAGAAATTATAAATTCCCAAAATGCCTCCGCCGGGAATCGAACCGGAGACCTCCAAGTTATAAGACCACAGCGCTCACTACTGCGCCAGGGAGGTCGTGTTTTTTAGGTGAAAAAAAAAAAATTCTGAATCTTTAGTTACTATCTTTTTTTTAAATTAAGAAAGTAAATTTTATTTTAGACCCCATAATATTTTACACAACATAATATTTCTTCTATGACATAAAATAAAATTCAAGTTTCATAACTTTACCAAAAAAAAGCTTCAGAAATAAAAAAAAATCTGCTAGGGAATGGAGACTATTTTTTTGAGTAGTCTGACTTTTAATCTAGGTGTGTGATATGTACTTAGTTAAGAAATGGTTAACTCACCTTGCATATATTCTTGAACCATGTTTTGCCAACTCTTGCTTACTCTTTCAGATCTGATTAGATCCCTAACAGGGACATAGGAGAGAATGTGATGCAAACAGTCAATATTCAGAATATCCAGCATGGTGTATGGATGGTTCAGATCATCCTCCGTATGTTTGCCCTGCAAATAAAATATTTGGCTGAAATGTGGCTAACACTCAAAAATGGTTTATTTATTTATTTCACAATCAAGCTGGTTACAAACTTAGACTTAACCTAACAACAATAAATGCAATGGTTTAACTGGTTTGAAGATTTTTTTTTTATTTTGTTCGATCTAATAAAATGAATTAAAAATGAAAAAAAAAAATAGGGAAAGCCCAAGAGAACAGATGAAAACTCAAAAAAATTCAAAATGGTAATTTTGTATAGGCCCATTCCTAAACAAAATTACCAATTTGAATATGAGTTAGAAGTTAGAATTTATTTATTTATTGCAAAAATACATGTGATAATACTACATGGAATAATATTATTATTATTTGTATGTAAGGCAAGCAATAGTGGGTAGGTAAAGATAAATAAGTAATTAATTAATAGTAATTTAAATTACAACAAATGTGAGACAAAAAATAATTAACTGCACAGTTAAACAAAAATTCATCATATTTCATTATTTCACATTCTTTGAATTGATAGATGGAGGGAATGCGGCTTAAAGCTAGTACTAATATTAATTATTATATTGTTAATATTTATAATATTGTTGTAAGGGGACAGTCGAATTGTCCTCCCAAATAAAACCATTTAAAACCTGAATAGCCCAACGGTTAAGGTGTGGACTGAAGACTAAAAGATTGCAGGTTTGAGTCCTACCCATTGCACTATTGTGTACCAACTCCTAGCACAAGCTTTTCGCTTATTTGGAGGGGATAGAAGAATATAAGTCAAGTTCAGCTTGGCTAATATTAAAAAAAAATTGCTGTATAAAACAAATTTTGTTTACATACTGTTTCTTCATTGGTGTCTTCACTATTCTCTGCATCAGCTGGTTCTGATAATTCTGCATTATCACCTGAGCAAGAAAAGCTATGATTAGGGCCAGGACAGACACTGTGCTTCTTGGATTTTTTGAATGAAACGATTAGGCTATGTTCACATGTAACGCGCGTTAACGCGCGTCAACGCGCGACCAAATTTGAAGAGAGTTCAGATGATGAGCGCTAATGCGCGTTGCGAGAGTACTCGTCAGTCTAGTTCGGTAGAACGTAGAATATGGACGTGGAAAAGGCTATTATTTTGTGGTTATATTATAAAGAAAAATATAAAAAAAGAAAACGTACACATTGGGTTCATCCAATTTTGAAAAATAGACCCAGTTTGTTTGCGATACTATATCCGAATCTAAGAGACCATGAATCTAAATTCTTTAATTACTTTAGAATGTCTACAAAGTCATTCGACAATTTGCTTCAACTCAAAATATAATTACGAAAATTAACAAAATTACATGCGATCGCGATGAAAGCGCGCGCTCAACTGAACAGCAAACGGACATTACATTAATATCAAAGCGTGAGTCAACGCGCGATTGTCTGCGTCTAGAAACTTTTTCTCTGAGCGCCGCGTTGACGCTCGCTGACGCGCGTTAACGCGCGCGCATGTGAACGGTTGCTAGGTATATATTAGGATGTCTAAGCGCGCGATTTGAAAACGCGCGTCGCAATTCAGCCATCTGAACATAGCCTAATAGTGCAAAATAAAAAATGCTCTATGCTGAAAAACTCTCAAGTGATTTTGCATACCAAGTAACATTCTCCATTCTATCTTGGCTACTTTTTATCCTGGAGAAGGATATTTTCTTTTCTATATATAGATTTCTTAACTCCTGGGCCACCCTTCTCCAGTAAGGACTTGCTACGAATTTCAGGTCATCCACCCAATCCATCTTTGTCGCTTACCTTTTTAACATTTGCCATTTATGAGTAATCGCAGTAGGATGGCAACAGTTTTGGCCAAAGCTATCTACCAGAAAAATCCTTTTCTGGGTGGGGGAAAAAATTAATACAAATTCGTCAGGTGGGAGGCTTTGGCCGTGGCTAGTTATCACCCTACCGTCAAAAACGTGCCGCCAAGCGATTTAGCGTTCCGGCACGATGGCGTGTAGAAACCGATTACGGGTATGGGTTGAATTTACACTGCTATACCCCTTCCAAGTTAGCCCGCTACCATCTTAGACTGCATCGTCACTTACCATCAGGTGAGATTGCAGTCAAGGGCTATCTTGTCATCGAATAAAATAAAATAATTAAAATCATCACCCTCACCATTCTGCTGAGTTCTGGCGCCGTTGGGTGTACTGCTTCCCTCTTCCCTGCGGCACTGTTGAGGCTTCCAGTTGATCTTGCCATCCGGATCTTCTGATGGTTGATGCCAACTGTCAGCTGGTGATATTCTTAGGGGGCGTCCTCGTAGCGTTTTCTCATGCATTGGTGCTTGGAGGGCTCTGTTAACACGAGAAGTGTAAATTGGGTTCAAATTAAAGACTCTTAGTAAGTTGAGGTCATAAAACAGTTAATGAATTAATGAATGATAAAGTTCCATGGAGGAATTTATTGATTTTACTTTAACTGTCTACTATCATCATTTGTAGCACCAGAGAGACCAACATTACATTTTTATGGCTTTTGTTTGTTAAACTAATTTTCTAATCACGTCACCTCCACCAAATTTCAAATCTGCATGTAAGAATGTTGGAAAAAACTTACTTGTGAGCATCAGCTGGATTACTGAATGTGACAAAGGCATATGTCGCAATGGTTCTCTTGTTGGGCCCTTTCTCCCCCATCCTCACCCAGCAGCTCTTGATAAACCCATACTGAGCAAACACTCCAAATAGCTCAGTTCTTGTTGCCTGCAAAGGTCAAACATAATCATTGGATTTATTGCTTAAATGCTTATTTCTTTCAAGTTCTCAGGCCACACTCCAGCTAATGGATGAGAGATGAGAAATGACACTGCTGCAGTCTTCAGCAGATGTATCTACTTACTGGCAGAACAATAGACTGATTTCTAAGATGGAAACGTGTGACTTGCCAAAAATTTATACCAAGAATATTACAGATAGAGCCAAGTGGAAAATTGGGTATTACAAAACTCTCCTACAGACTTTTGTTCCTAACCTAGATGAATATAACAAGTCTTTTTACAAGTATGGATAAAAGATAAATGATAATGTTTGCGAGATTGCAGCCAGCTAACTTACTAGGTACCTAGCTAACTTTAAGGTTTATTTCAACACTTTAAACAATATAAAAAACTGGTTTTGCATATTGACAAATACCTACATATGCCTACATATGAAATCAATAACAGCTGACTGTAAGCAAACAAAGACCATGTGCTAGAAAGATCGTTAATCGGCAGTCGAGCGTTAGACCACAAAAATTCTATTACCTTATAAGGCAAATTAGACACATACAGCTTCCTGATCGGTATTCCATCTTCAGTGTGAGTAGGAATATTTCTTAAACCAAATTGTGCCATCGTTAAACTTGAATTTATGGCATCTGAAAAAATGCAAAGATTAATACTTTCTTTACCTATATAGAATGTAGAAACTGAAAAAATACATACAAAGTTCTCGACGAACTACGTCAAAGATTTCGGGATTGATCTGATATCCTGCATCATCACCTTCATCGAAAAACATGGTCTACAAATATTATTTAAGAGGATACAACTTCTGGTAATAACAGCAATTAATATCCAAACATCTCAACGTTAAAAATGAAGAACACAAAAAATTTAGAGTAAATACTCAACATAAAACTCTGTGACTGTGACACATGTGAGAACGGTGAAAACTGAAAATCCTGAAAATTATAATTACCTACTATAGTATACCTACCTATTGCAGTGTTGCCACACTCTGATTTTAATTTTCCCCTAACTCATAAAATTTCCCTAAAATAAGCACTTTTAAAATTTTTTCCCCTAAATTTTTTTTCTAAGAATCAAACACAAATTAAAGTTAATTAAACTTTTATTCAACTTTTTTATTATATACATATATCATATCAGAGATATATATTTATATACATATATCATCTGATTTTTGACTAATTATTTTTAATTAAAATCAGGTTTTCAATATCCGCCCGCCCGCAACGTGGGAAATAGCTAGTGTAATCAAACCAACCAAAAATAAACCTTAACGGATGAATCCATAGAAACCAGTTTACCTCGCACACACACACAGCAGCATGAATCGTATTCGACATCTCTCCCTTCCGCGTACACAAATCTATGAGCGCGAAAGAGAATTTCGTTTGGTACTATCAGTAAAAAAAAGTAACATCGGCACATCAAGTAACGTTCGGATACACGCTGTCAACCGATATTCAATACTTTCCCTAAATTTTTTTCCCCCTAAAAATTCCCCTAAATAATTTTATACCCTAAAAATCCCCTAATTCCTAATGATAGGTACCAACTATACTGGGTGAAAAACCATAGACCACAAACACTAGGATTTGATCCAAACCCACAAACATATAAGAGTAGATGTGTCCAAACCGTAGAGAGAGAAGACATAGAGCCAGTGACGATTTCTTTCTCACTCACACTAAAAAGAGAGCAGAAATAAAGTTATTAATGTGATAAACAGAGACGCAGCTACCCAATTTTTTGTCCCTCATCGTGTAACCAGTTTTTTTCAAGGTCGACACACTTTTGTGCGAAACAAACTGACAGTTAATAAGAAAATTTAGTATCTATGTGTGTTGCCAGCTTTAGGTACCTATACAATGTCCCGATTTTCCCTATCCTACTTATATTATAAATGTGAAAGTTTGAATGTATGTAGGGCCATCCATACATACATCCAAATTTCAGCCATATCGGTTTAGTGTGGCGTGATTGAGTAACAAACATATGGATGTTTGTTACTCAATACGCCACACTAAACCGATATGGCTGAAATTTGGCACGGAGATAGGTTTTTTTTTAGTAATGTCCTCTGACATACCGTAACGGCGGGTTACTTTGGCTACTTTTTCAATTTTTTTTTTAATTTTTGTTGAAACAAAATAAAGTCGTGATGGAAGAAATGAATATTATGAGAAAAGAAAAGAAAGATGATGGATACTAGAATATAATATATGTCGGCGATGATTAAAGTGTATTCAGTTAGATAGTGTCGGTTACTGTTCTGAATCATCCTGAAGTTTCGTTCGAATGTCCAACAACCAGTCGAGAACTGTTGGCGATCTTAAGAATTATTTTATTTACAAAGTTCTTAATTTTTAAAGCCATTTTTAAATAGCTAGAGGCAGACTTTTAATGTTTTTTTTAAATAATTATTAACTTAAACTATGAAGAGTTGCAGTTTTATACGACTGCCTGAAAAAAGGAATATACTGTTAATTTCATTAATGATGATTTTGATGACTAAATATACAATTTTTGTTGCTTTTAATTCAATAGCATTACTCGATCGAAGGAAAATTGTAACTGTTCATTACAAATTATTTTGTGTAACATTCTTACTAGTAACGAAAAAAAAATTTCCTTTGTGTTACATACATCTTTTTTCAAAGTGACTCACATATGCTAAATTTCTATTCGGCATTTCAATATTTTTTTTAAGGAGCAAATAATTATCTAGTGAATTGGTCCTATGAAAGTACATTAAAAAACTTTAGTATAAAAAAAAATATTTTTAAAAAACCGACTTACGTGTACAAACTAAAATTATTTTATACTTTTAAGTGGTGGTTGAAGTTAATATTGTGTGCAATAAAGAATAATAAATTCTTTATTGCACACAATATTAAGATATATGTAAAAAATAGAAGCTTACCCTAATAGGTATGTCTCTCCCAGACAACCTTATATGTGTAGGTATGTTATTTAAAAAATAAAACAGTTCAGCATCTGTTTTGTCGTTTTATTTAAAAATCCTGGGAAGAATTTTCCATCTAATTTGGGGTACTAGGGGAGTGCAGTTATTGTGGCAACATTAAACTCGAACTTGTCATGTGACGTCATCGTTACGTCATGTTATCTCTATTTCAGTCGCGGTTACACAGTACCTTGGTCTATTGCCTTCTCTGTCTACGGTCCAAACCAAATCCAACCAAACGGCGGTGTCCAAACCAAATGTCGTATCGTATTACATATAGGTAGTTTAGTAGGTATACTTTTTTGGACCTAGGTAGTTCACAGAGGTTGTTCCAGAGATACTCTTAGGTAGGTATCTGCTAGAGGTGTAAAAGTCGTTACTTTTATAAAAAATAGCGTATCCGTATGTATTCGTTACTGTAACAATTAGTACTCGTTACTATCGTTTCGTTACTCGTTACTTTTGATACTTGATAACAGAGCATCGCATCGCATCGAATCATGTTGCGTATTGCGTATGGTATGACGTTGCCGTCGTGTCGTTCGTACTTTGTAGAAAATATACTTATACGTTACATATTCAGCTGCGTGAGGTGCATTTTTTAACTTCACAGTATTTTGAACTGTAATCTGTAGGTGTAGATAAACTGTAACTTAATTACCCCAAGAATTTGACTATTAAACTAACATCAGTACGAAAATTCGAAAAAAGCGAGTAACGTAATACATTCGGGAGTAACGTTTCGGTACTCGGTACTAGATGGCGAACCCGTTACTCTGTAACAGGGTTTTTTTTGGGGCTTTTGAATATTGCATTAGGGTTATTTAGGGGTATTTCATCTTGATGTTAGGGGTAATATTTTTTTAGGAGCTGGTAACCCTGATCTCTAATCTCTAAGCTTGGCACTAGAGGTGGTTAATATAGCACTTAGCAACATATTACAGTATGCTATCTTTCCATAGCACACAGCAAGTGCTACATACGTAGGCGCAGTGGTGCTACGATGCTATAAATATCACGCGCTGTAGGCGGTATAGCACACTGCGCGTAGCAGCGGCGCTGAGGCGGCCGGGCAGTTAGCAGATGGATTTATCGCAACTCGCAATAAACATGCTATGTGATTTAGCATGTTGCAAGACAGCGCGCGCGCCGGCCGCCCACAAGCTTCCTAATTAAAGTTGCTATAGCATAGTATTTTTATAGCATGCTAAAATTTTATAGTTTATAGTCAGTAGTATGATATTGATTTATAGCATTTTTGAACAACTCTACTTGGTGTTGGATACTAGCTAAGTCTATGTTAGCTACGCAGATATTGTAGTCTGTGGTCGTATTACTCTCTTGTCTAATTCTGTGTTCTTCTTACGTGCATAAAAATAAAATTAAAATGTAAAACGTAAAAATAAAATTAAATAGGATATTTCAATCCATAAAAAGTCTTTTAATAAAATATCCACTAAATAAAACCACTCTGCTAGACTTGGCACCATAATAATATGTACATATCACAAACATATAAGAGTAAGTTACTCTTATATGTTTGTGGTACATATGTTGGGAATTGGGAATCAAACTCAAGTATTAGTGAATTCAAACTAATACCTAATCTGTGAGTGCATTAGTGTTCTGTGAACGGAGTGATTACATTCTCTTGGGTTCTGTGATCAAACTTCAAATTCTCTTGGAGGATTATGGGAATATAAATGATTTGATAGACAGAAATACTTACCTAAACCTAAATAGAAAAATGAGTAAAAGGAGAGGAGTGCTCCATTATAGAGGACGGGAAATAGTTTGCAATGTAACAAAATTTTTTGAAAGTGAAAAGCAACATTCCACTGCACTTCTTCGTAGTTTAAATGGGTATGAGTTTAAACATTTAACTCCAGACAGTCCAGTATTCCTATCGCAAAATATATGTAATGAATTATGCGAGTTGTTGAAATCGGCATCACAGTCCACACAAAGAGTCACTTTAGCTACAGGAATCAATAGAAATAATGTTTATAAAATGAGGTGTGAAGGAAACGCTGATACTGCTGGTATTGGTCAATTGAGTGCACCAAAAAATGCACCACAGGGTAAAGTCAAAAAAATACAACTGTTCGACAACTATGATTTCTGTGTTGTGAGCCAATTTATTAACAAATTTTACTTGGTAGACAGAGTTGTGCCCACTATGAATGACATTTATGAAAAAGCAAAAACAGATTTGCATTACCAAGCCAGTATATCAACCTTGCGCAGAGTTTTAGAAAACCACCTAGGATATAAGTTCATTAGATGTGCTCATAACCAGTTTAAAGTTATGCAAAAACTAAGTATAAAAGCAAGCCGTGCAAGATATCTTCGTTTTATACAAGAAAATGACTTAAGTTCAAATAAAAGACCCGTAATATATTTAGCCGAGTCTTGGATCTGTTCTAATTACACTGTCAATAAATGCTTCCAATCGGGTGACAGTTCAGAGAATTCCAAAAATACAAACAATGGATCCAAATGGATTGTTGCTCATGCTGGTGGTGTAAATGGGTTTCTGAAGGGTGCATTTCTTATGTTCAAGACAAAGCCTTGTGAATCTTACAAGGAAAATTTTACGATATGGCTGAACCGACAAGTAATCCCTAATCTGCCACAGAATTGTCTGGTAATTATCAATAATGCTCCTTATTATAGTGCTGAAATAGACAGTGCACCAAATATGAGCTCCAAGAAAACTGTGATGCAAGAGTGGCTAAATGAACAGGGTGTGTATTACCAAAAAGAATTCTCAAAAGCAGAGTTGTATGAGCTTATCAAGCAATATAAGCCACCAAGAAATTATGTGATAGATAATCTGTTCACAAACCTAGGCCATTCAGTTTTGAGATTACCACCCTGCTGTTATGACATAAATCCAATGGAATACATTTGGCATATAATAAGGAAAAAAGTGGCAGACAAAATCAAAATGCTACCAAAGTGTGAGATTGAAAGAGTCACTTGGGAGGCAGTGGAGTCAATCACAGTTGCTGACTGGAAGAGGGAGACAGAGCATGTCAAACAGGTGGAGAAACAATATGCTGAGATACAACAGCTGGAAGATAATGACGAAAGGCCATTTGAGTTGAACAGAATGGCAGATGTTTATAAAAGTGATGCTGAAGAATCTACAGATGATGATGATGAACTGAGTGGTATGGAAGACTAACTGCAAATCAAAAGAAGCATTGTAGTTGTTAATCTACAACCTACCAACATATCTATAAGCCTGGCTCTCCAGCTACACTTCCTGAAGTCCTCGCCGACCTGGGTGGCCTGCTCGGATTTTGGAGGAAGCTCAGCTGGCTGGAGTGATCCAGCAAAACGGACGAATCTACGCCTACTTGCGGAAAAGATTCCCAGATGAAGATTTATAAGCCTTCTGTAGGGATTTCTACGTTGTCTTTCGACGCTAATACCCAACCAACTGTTTTCCAGTGAGAGGTTTATTTCCTGGTTTGAAACCAGGTTCAAGTATGAGGTTATTGCCAGTAGACCCTAGCACATCTGAAAGGAGGAAAGAAACTGGTTGACTGATTGACTAAGTAAAATGTTGTTAACAAAAAGTCTTTTTTATTTGGAATGTCTTTTATTATACTTATGGATGCTAGGATCTTCTATAGCAAACTTTTTATCACATGTAAATGGTATAGTCATTGCATATCTCACTCCAGATGTTACTTTCTCAACATAATGGGAATTTTCAGCACCACTTGTGAACATGCTTAATCTTGCTTTTCGTGGTTCTACAGTACTGTTGAACTTCTCATCAATAAATACAAATCTACCACCATTGAAGTCTACACCATAATCTGATAAATATAGTAGAGTAGTGTAATGGAATGATTTGTAGGAGACCTGGAAAAATACATAATTTATTTTAACACTGATATTCCAACTTCATTGCATTCATCAAGTATGATTCAATCAAATAATTTAACTCTTGCTAAATTAATATAAGTACACAACCAAGGTCTTTCTAGACAATGTCTTCTGACAAAATGGTGCAAATTTTCTAAATTCCTTATAATATGATGTTTCTTAAATTAATTTTATTATTTTAGAGCAATTGTACTCTACACAGTTAAAAATACCTAGGAATAAATCCACTAGAAATGTGCTGTTGAAACTCAACTGTTTCATTTTCATATTCAATTAGTCATATTATGTGGAAAAGAATTTGATGAATAAAATATAAACTAAGATAAAAATATGTATAAAGAAAAACTATAGAGAAAATTCAAAAAATGTATCTCACTCATCAACATAGCCCACAGCCAAGATGAAATATCAGTTGAAGAATGAATGGTAAAGGAGACGGTCCATTTTGGGACTACTCGTGTACCATATACCACGAAAAAACAAAAAATACAAAGAGATCACTAACAATAAAATCAATTAGATAATCAGAATAAATAAATTGCAAAAATAAAAATGTAATTTCAAGTTTTTCGGTACTGTTCACAACACTTACAAGATGGCTACGTTTCAACCACAGAGAAGGCAGTAGGTAGGTACCCTAGACGCAAGTCTGTCAAATGTCATTTCTGAGTTATCTGACAAGTGACGTGATATTTTTTGTTTATTCCGAGTATTGTTGCAGAACTATCGAGAGTTGCGCTATCGATAGTTGACCTCGAAAATCAGTCATATAATCGATAGTTCTATCGATACTATTTGCACGTGGTAATACTATCGAGAGTAATGCAATCGATACTATCGATAGTATCGAACCTATCGACAGACTAGTTACCTATACTATCGATACTATTGATACTATTGAGCTTGAGCGATATTACTAACTATCGATGACACAAAACTGTCAATAGTATCGATACTTCAGTAATACTATCGATAGTATCGAACCTATCGACAGACCTGCGACCGTTACTATCGATACTATTGAGATAACTATTGATACTATTGACCAATAGTATTTAGTCTTTTTTTTAAATCGATAGAATCGATAGTGTCGATACTAATTGTCACGTGCAAATAGTATCTATAGAACTATCGATTGTATGACTGATTTTCGAAGTCACGATACTATCGATAGACTATTACAATCGCAACATCACTGATTCCGAGCTTTGTTGTGGTGTTGTGAACTCGTGAATGCGTTTTTTATGTTTCTTGTGGATTTTCTCTGGCGATGATCGTATCATAAAATAATAGGTATGTATCCAATATGTAATTCACAAAAAACAGGTAGGTATTTATTATCTTCTTCAAATGCAGATCAATGACCTCTTGATATTTTGACAGCTAACGTCAGAAACATGAATCCGCCCGCCATGATACGTATGTTATTGTTGCCTTACGTGCAGAAAATAAATAATATTTTGCATTGAAATTAAGATGAGTTCGTGGATTTGATCGATCAAAAATGCTTTAATATTTTATTTTATTTTATTTTATTACTGGTACAAAACCTGTCCCACGCTCCATACAATTTTGGACCGTCTCCTTTAGAATTATTTGAAAACAAACAATAACTTACTTTATCAACATGTGGATGCCAGTACTCATCATGAATGGTGATAGCTTTCTTGGCAGTCATTTCTGAGAAGAATGTTGGATGTGTTGAATAAACTTTATCAGGCTGGACACCAAAATGATGAGCAATGCTGTATTTTACTTTATCTCTTACGATCTGCAAAAAGAAAAAAATATGATCCTATAATACTGCCAAGAACACATAGAAATTGTTTCTAATCCTCTGAACATGAATTTCAGGGATGTAGCCCCCCTGCTTCCTTGCCAGTAGTTCCCATTTGTTCCATAAACATACAATGTATAAAAGGGTATTAACTACACTAACCATACATTAGTTCAAGCTTTTATTGGTCTCGTACATCTCAATGTAGTTTAAACTTGACCATTCAAAAAGATTAGCAGGGAACTATTGAACAGTCAATCAGCAAGAGTGTTGCAGTTACATTAACTGCAATTTTGCAGTCCAAATGCAGCCCATCTAGAACTTTCGACACATAAGTTCTAAACAGTGAAAAAGATCTATGCTTATTAGAACAGGTTGTTTTCTTTGGATTTATTTAAAAATTAACCATTCATTTTAATTTGTATATTCCTAATTAATGGAGGGAAATAGATAATATACAGAGACTAAACTGGTAGAGCCGCAAGTTGGTTGACAGGAAATAAATAATTTTGAATATGGATTAAATAAATTATAGGTAACTTACTCTGATTATATTGAATTCTTCAGGTGTAAACAGATTTTGCATCTCTTCTACTTCATATACGTTTATAAAATGTTGACCTTGCGACATTGCTCCACTGTGCAGGTCCAATATTGAAGCTCCACCAAGAGAACCACCGAACTTCAAGCCCTTCTTTGCAATTTTTAATAATTCCTCTACTTCTCTAACAGAAATCACTTTATCAGTTACAAATCTCTTGCAATCTTTAGGAGCACAACCTTCAAAATTGACTAGCTCTTTAACATATTCAGCAGAGCATTCCACGATCTGGCCTTTCCCTGGCAGAAGTTCCGATTGTTTAGCAAATGTTCGTACAGTGTCTTTGGATGAAAAGTATACAACTATCAGTAGAGATATAATAACTACCACTCTGGATAAAACTCTTAGTGGCAAACCTTTATTTATAGAGCTGGAAAAATAATACATCTTATTTTAGTTAGAAATATAGCGAAGCCGGGTGCGTTATAATATAATATAGCGGTAAATTTTAATTCTTACGGTTTAGCAGCGGATGTTTTAACAGTCTTATTTGCACTACATTCAGCTGTAGCATTGTTTTTGATTCTTTTCTTTACATCACCCATTGTTTGAATTTTGGCCTATTGCTTGAACATGTGCTGAACATTTGCTTTAATTCTTTGCAGAAATTAATTTACTAGTCATTAATCTATTAGATAAACATATTGAATGTTGTTAGGAATGTTGATTGAATTCAGTTGGATAGAAATATCCAATCCAAGAGAATGTAAAACGGAGTGATTACATTCTCTTTGGATAATATGGAATACATATGGAAATTGGAATCCACAGACGGATCACTATATAGTAGGTAAATACCTACCTGTGGTACCGTAGACAGAGAAGGCAATAGACGAAGGTACTGTGTAACCGCGACTGAAATAGAGATAACATGACGTAACGATGACGTCACATGACAAGTTTGAGTTTAATGTTGCCACAATAACTGCACTCCCCTGTTACCCCAAATTAGATGGAAAATTCTTCCCAGGATTTTTAAATAAAACAACAAAACAGATGCTGAATTGTTTTATTTTTTAAACAACATACCTACACATATAAGGTTGTCTGGGAGAGACATACCTATTAGGGTAAGCTTCTATTTTTTACATAAATCTTAATATTGTGTGCAATAAAGAATAATAATATAAAAAAAATATTTTAAAAAAATCGACTTCAACCACCACTCAAAAGTATAAAATAATTTTAGTTTGTACACGTATTGCGGTTGAAGTCGGTTTTTTAAAAATATTTTTTTTATATTAAAGTTTTTTAGTGTAGTTTCATAGGACCAATTCACTAGATAATTTTTTGCTCCTTAAAAAAAATATTGAAATGCCGAATAGAAATTTAGCATATGTGAAAAAAGATGCACGTCACACAAAGGAAATTTTTTTCGCTACACAAGTTACTAATAAGAATGTTACACAAAATAATTTGTAAAGAACAGTTTATAATTTTCCTTCGATCCAATAATGCTATTGAATTAAAAGCAACAAAAATTGTATATTTAGTCATCAAAATCATCATGAATGAAATTAACAGTATACTCCTTTTTTCAGGCAGTCGTATAAAACTACAACTCTTCATAGTTTAAGTTAATAATTATTAAAAAAAACATACAAAGTCTGCCTCTAGCTATTTAAAAATGGCTTTAAAAATTAAGAACTTTGCAAATAAAATAATTCTTAAGATCGTCAAGTTCTCGACTGGTCGTTGGATATTTGAACGAAACTTCAGGATAATTCAGAACAGTAACCGACACTATCTAACTGAATACACTTTAATCATCGCCGACATATACTATGTAGTATCCATCATCTTTCTTTTCTTTTCTCACAATATGCATTTCTTCCATCACGACCTTATTTTGTTTCAACAAAAATTAAAAAAAAAATTGAAAAAGTAGCCAAAGTTACCCGCCGTTACGGTATGTCAGAGGACATTATTAAAAAAAACCTATCTCCGTGCCAAATTTCAGCTATATCGGTTTAGTGTGGCGTGATTGAGTAACAAATATCCATCCATACATACATCCAAACTTTCACATTTATAATATTAGTAGGATAGGGAAAATCGGGACATTGTATAGGTACCTAAAGCTGGCAACACACATAGATACTAAATTTTGTTATGAACTGTCAGTTTGTTTCGCACAAGTGTGGCGACCTTGAAAAAAACTGGTTACACGATGAGGGACAAAAAATTGGGTAGCTGCGTCTCTGTTTATCACATTAATAACTTTATATCTGCTCTCTTTTTAGTGTGAGTGAGAAAGAAATCGTCACTGGGTCTATGTCTTCTCTGTCTACGTGTGGTACCTATCATGTACCTATGGATCGTCTATGGAAAGTCTATGGATCTTTTTCTTTTGGAATGTTGACAGAGACAGCAAAGTTGTCACACACTGACCTCTATTTTAAATCTATCATTAACACTGGACTTGTGACCCTATGACATTTAATTATTATTATGGATGAATTTGCAGTGCCATTTTTGACATACGAAGTCTGTCTTTGGAACTAATAATATTGCAAATGGTGCACCGATCTCTATAATTATTCTATGATTAAATAAAGAGGTAGGTTATGAAATCATACAACGCCGACTGGTTTACAATGCCAAAATGGCGTCAAATCTAAAATGGCATCAATCAAGTAGGTACCTACCTACATAGATCCACATGGTAAAAAGAGAAATCACAGCAGTAAGTCCACTAATCATAGATTATTTTTACACGAGGTTGCAGATTCTATAACATGCCTATTCTATTTTCCTCCGATACCACAGACCAACAACAAGAGTCCCTGACTCAAACAAATAACAATCGCTCAGTGACGGCTCGTGTGACAATAACAAATTGTTTACAAAAAAAAACAAAATACAAATACCAAAAATATGTCTTTAGTTTAATAATTTAGTTAAATTCTTGTGCAAACAAATATATCATAAATAATTTACGTTTAAAAATTACCTATTGCGTGTTTGCTCGGTAAGTAGGTTCCTTGTATTTCAATGTTAATGACAATTTGCGTAGTATTCAAAAGCGCTGAATTTACAATGTAGATCGTGGTGATTTTTAGATATCCTCATTAAAAATGGACGGCTCTGCTCTCGAACACAGTGACTCAGAATCTGGGGACAGCTGGACACTTCTGGAGCACAGCCCTTCCCCGTCACCCGGGGATGATGCTCCAGATTTTGCCGATCATCCTTCCGAGAGGTACATTTACATTTTTAATTTTGCGTAAGGCCCAGCTGGAAAAACCGATAGATTAGTGTCCCAAGGTGTTCAAATGGTGACCTGGCACAGGTGGACGATTGATTTCAAGCAAGTCGACAGAAGATCGTGAGAACAGCAGGAATCTGCATGTTCAGGTCATGAAAATGACGAGTTTTCTTTAGATATTAGATATATAAATATAGCTGATGCCTGCAACTTCATGACCATCTTTTTGAAAACTATTGATTAAATTGGGGGTGAGAATGTAACAGACTAGAGTATAAATGAAACATCATCTTTAACAGTATGGATATTGCATAACTTTTAAATCCTAAGTTCTAATCTATGTTTCCTTGACTGAGCTAAGCTGTAGGTTAGTTAAATAATATTTACTGTATCCTTAGTAATGAATATGACCTTGCTAGATAATAGCAGTACCTATCTTTTCTTTGATGAGCCATAGTAGCTAACACACATGCAATAAATATTTGATTTAACCTTTTTTTAATAGCATCCTTCATATTATTATCTTGTGCTTGCATAATATAGCCAGAGACTGATAAATCTTCAGAATGATAAACTATCATAACATAGTTTAATTTCTTTAATATTAGTCTTAGGACTGCATATCAAATTAATGTTTAAAAAAACACTAAAAGTTTAAATTTTAAGATTAAAAGATTGTTTGAGTTTTTAGATTGATTTATTTAAGTTTTTAAGTATACATATTATTCAATACTAAATATTGAATATTATGCATATTATCCCAGTCTGAGCCACCATTTAGGAACTTCATATTATGAGGGAAAGAAAACAGTTCTTATGTCTATTCCTAAAGTGAGTTGATCATTTTGCATCATATAATTTACACACTGTATTTATTAATTATTTTAAATGTTTGCTATTGCATCTAATGTTCTTAAGTATTTGACATTCCTCTTAATTTGGAATTACTTGCCATACATTACCATTAATTTGTCTGCTTTGAATTGCATAATAAATTTGAGTTAATTTTATCATTAACCTAATGGCTATTCCTGTTGCTATTTAATACCTTATCACATAATATTGTTTGGGCTTACCTTCTGGAAAAATTTACCTCAAGCAGTGATGTGATAAGGAAACTTGATAAGCTGATGCTTGTGGCTAATATCAAAAACAATATGATTACAACTGTTAACTTGAAAGGGAAATTAGTCAAAACTTAGTTATTTTATTTTATTATAAAAATTTGTTCTTTTACATAAAGATTCCAGAACCTGTGCCATTATTACACCGATTTTGATTAAGTTTATTGAAATTAGTTAGGTGCATATTTCAGATAAAAATATTTCACTATTCAATGTAAAAGATATGCTTCTTAACAGCGTCAATGTGGATCGGCAACAAGAAATTGTTTTAAAGTTTGCTGCATTCATAGACTGCAATGTTTTAGTTTTATTAATAAAGCAGTCAAATTTCTTTCCTACAGCAGAGCAGACCATGAAAAAGATGATGACACGGATGGTATATCTATCATTAGCGACAGTGAACCAGAGTCGCTCTCACCTTGCCAACTGAACAACCACTATTTACCCGATGACACCCGTCCAACAGAACATGAAATTACTCAATGTATTTCTGCTAATCAACCAATGATCAATATCAATGACCACCATGAATCCATAAGAGATGATGACGAATTTCTTGGTGTGGACAATATAAAACATAGGACCTATGTGCATAGGCGAAATAAAAGGTTGAGTACGGTGCTTAACATAATCGTTTTAGGAAGTGTTATAACAGCGGCTGGCGTTGCTATCGGTCACATGTGGGGCGCGAGGACAGATTGCTCCATGCACACCACTCCAACTGTCAATAAAATTCTATCTAATCTTTACAAACTACAAGAAGAGAATGCCTACTTGCGAAGCAAATTGAAAGAGTTAACTGCACCAAATAATTATCAGATCAATCTACAAAGAGCTAATTCCAAACAAAACAGATGTAGAAAAATGTTTGAAGAGTCATTAAATAATGATAACATTGATAAACTTACTAAATGTCTTGATGATAAATTTGATAACAATCATCTGGGCGATTCTCCTTATGAAAAAGAGTTTATATCAGACATTGATAAATTAAAGAATGTATACCTCCAAAATAAAAGTTGGTTGGATGATGAGATTAGTCATAGGCTTAAACAAGAGGAGGAGTCTTTGAAGAGATTAAAAAGCAAACATTTTTCAAAACTCCACAAAATAAATGAAGAAAAGAACACAAACATTATAAATGAACAAGAGGTAATAGGTAACCCACTGGATGACTTGGAAATACAACATGAATCTAAGAATGAAGCTACTAATAAAGTAGTAAGTTATGCAGATTCACTTAAATCCACAGATAAGATAATGAAGATAAATGATAATGTAGAAAATAAAACAAACAAAGTACAGCAAGTACAAGGAAATCAAGGAAAGAATAATAAAAAACTTAAAGACGATTTTGGACCTACATTTGATTATTCAGTCAGTGAAGAAGAATTAAAAAAGGACAACAGATACAAAAGCCCGAAATTCAAACCAGAAAAAAAGAAACATGACCGACAAAAATCACATAAAAAACTAAAGAGGAAGAATAAATATGAACAGTGGGAAATGAAAGGCGGATTTATGAAGGACTTTGATGAAATTTCATTTACGTCGTCACAAGATGCAGAAAGCGATACCAAAAATGAAAATTTAAAATATAACATTGAAGAGAACATTACTAATCTTAAAGATAACACAAAACTTGATAAAAATGCTGATATATCAGATATGATGGTTGAAGATTATAAAACAAAACATGATAAAGGTGTTAAAAGAGGCAACAATAACGAGGTCGACGATAATAACTGGTACGACAAAAGGGCGACCCTTCGTACTGAGGCTAGGAAAAGACTTGAACACGAGCTGTTTGGTGAAAGTCCCAATACCGCAGGATGGTATTTCCGACGCATGCACAAACGAGAGCAGTGCCGCGCCAAGGCCGATAACAGCACTTATCGGAAATTATTGAAGCGCAATATGAACTTCAAAATGAAACATTAAATACGATGCTGTAATAATATGTTTGAATATCATACCACATAATATAAGTACATTTTCGTAGACACAGCAAAATATGGTAGTTGCCACATAGTTGTTGAAATTTCATGCTATTATTTCATCATCTTCATAATTTATTTTAGCTATTTTAGCTTATTTTATACTAGCTATATTGAAATCTTTATAGTTATTCTACTTAACTATTATTTACATTTATGGGATTATTTTATTGATTTTTTTATGACTGTAGATTTTCATTTCGAAAGTGAATTATTTTATAACTTCATCTTACGTTTTTCACTTGAAATACTTTCCTATTAGGGAGGCCACATACAATCAAGTTTGCAGGATGCTTATGGAATCGAAAAGAGGATCGATACCTGAGTAGTACCGATACTTTGGTTCGATACCTAGGAAAGCTCCTGAAACTGCTGCTGCTTTCTTACGGTACTTTCCATTACTCGATAATTTTATCTCATCACTAAATTTCACACGTCAGACATGACTGCAGTCTATACGATTCTCCTTCTGATGTATAGTGTTATCTCTCTCGATGGAGTGGTACAGCTTTCGGGAGCTTTCCTAGGTATCGAACCAAAAGTATCGATGCTACTCAGGTGTTGATCCCTTTTGCGTATCCCTAAGCATCATGTAAACTTGATCGTATGTGACCTCCTTTAGACTTCGCAAATTAATTATATAGAATAATAATATAAATTAAAATTAAAATGTTAAATGTAAAGAGTTAAGACAATTAAACAAATTTTAATGTTTGCATACTTTAATTAATCTTAAACACTTAGATAGTATATTCACTATTTATTTTTACATTTGATCTTATGGATTCTGGCATCCAGTGATATTTTAGTTACTAAGTATACAAAATTGTAAGTATAAATAAATGGATGAAAACCAATTCTATTTTATCATCGAACTGAAAAACAAATTAATCATCTCCAATTGCACCACTGAAGACCAAATTTATAGCTGCATTCACATCACCTAAAAAAAGATTTATCTCGTTAGAAAGAAAATAATTTCAAATATAATACGGAAGAGGCGTTTTTTAGACACGTGAATTAGACCTACAAACATCACTGTCTCATACAACATGTCAGTATCGTGCGTGATTCCTAGATGCGAGGTGTGTACCTAAATATTACTTCATTTTTGTGGAAATCGCGTGCATGAAAAAAGACATCTTCATCATCAACAGCTCCTCAAGTACTGAGCGCGGGTTTCCTCAGAAGAGTTTTAGGTCACAGTCCACCATGTTGGGGGCCGTTCAAGTATTACGTAAGCACTATGGGGGGTTGAGGGGGTCTGTTCTTGTTTTGCTTATTTTGGATGACATCGGGGGTAGAGAAGTCTAGATGATGATTACGTCAACGGTAGTTATTTACTTTTTTACACGAATGGCAAACCCTCACATTGTCTATGCTTGAAAACGAAACGCATTTTGAACAAAAAGAATTTTTCAATTCGAACCAGTAGTTCCTGAGATTAGCGCGTTCAAACAAACGATGTATTCAGCTTCATAATATTATAGTATAGATATACATTATACATTACTAAGTTACCTGCGCATATGAGCAAGGCGCGCACGTTGAGCGCGTCGTCGAGCAGTCCCATCTCATGCATGTGTTGTAGTTGCGTCGAGAAGTCTTCATCTCGTAACACTGGACTTTGAGAAGACGATGCTACAAAACATTTACTTCGATAATATCATTTCATACACACAATGGATTATAGTATTTTCTTGTGGTTACGTTGTGTGCATAGGTAGGTAGAAGCTCTCGCTCCCACTTGTATAGCACACACACAACCATGAGCTACGCGCCTTCGTGAATTGCAAGAACTATACCATAATTTAAAACCCAACTATAGGCTGAAAATAACAATAGGTATGTTCTTCTTTGAGAAATAAGTCTTTAAACCGATGTTAATGAGAAATATTGTAAAAAATTCTCAAAAAGTCTCAGAACCTTGAGTTGGAATTTCAAAATCATGGATTTTACTTCTTCAATCTCCATACAAAATTACAAATGAAGACTCCTCGGGAAAAGCAATGAATGTCACTTTTTTCGTGAAACTGAGCCTTTAATGCCATCTGTTACTAAAATATAGAACTAAACTATATTTTTTGATAAAGTCAAAGAACATGTTTAAATAGTAATATGTTATTTCAATATTTATACAAAATGAGCATAAAATGAAAGAAATATAGACTTTGAAACTATAAAAAGTTGTTTTTCTCTTTTTAATCATCTTTTGACATTCATTGTTTTTCCCGAGGAGTCTTCAAATATAGTTATTAACGTCTCTGAAGTCTCAATGGCCTAATGGTGAAAGGTGCGGATCTGTCCCCACCCCACTAAACTATTGTCATACCCACTCAAAAGGTAGGGAAAGGTGAAAAGCTTAGCACAGCTAATATTCTTCAAAAAGAAAATTCAATATTAACACGAAAAGTTCCTTAAGGAGCTTCCGAGAAGATGCCAAGTGGCCTTGGACGGGTAATGTCCCTAACCCAGTGTATAAGGGAGTAAAATTTTTCTAGCGCGTTTTACCTGCGTGCAGCGCCATCTAGTAGGGTGTGTGTCATTACCTGCCGTGCTCTGGTCCATAGGCGTCCCGGCGGGAGTGGTCCGCGTGAGCGCGTCGCTGATGGCCGAGCTAAACATTTCTGCAGTAATGGCGCCGCCACTCGCGCTCGCGCCCGCACCTGCGCCTGCTAAAAAGTGACAATCAATCGGCGGTTCCGCAACGTAGGTTGCCAGATAAAGTTTGAGTCGCAATTGCCCTATTGACTGAAACTGAAATTCAGGCAATTACAACAATTATTACGATTGTAAAATGCTTTAAATTGACAGACATGTGAGTAAATTTCAATTTTTTTCTCCTAGTCAATTTAGAATTGTACTTAACAGAGAACCTCAATAGCCCAACGGTTAAAGGTGCGGACTGAAAACTGAAAGGTCGCAGGTTCGAATCCCACCCGTTGCACTATTGTCGTACCCACTCCTAGCACAAGCTTTCCGCTTATTTGGAGGGGATAGGAGGATATTAGGCAACTTGAGCTTGGCTAATATTCTTTTTAAAAAAAAA
Organism: Hipparchia sbordonii; assembly: GCA_038048805.1. NCBI lineage: Eukaryota > Metazoa > Arthropoda > Insecta > Lepidoptera > Nymphalidae > Hipparchia > Hipparchia sbordonii. Next base: position 10,139,566 of record CM076112.1, read on the forward strand.
AAAAAAACTGTGTCAATGCCACGAAGGCTCATAAGCAGATGGGGCTGGATCTTAATCTTATGCGTCATGGCGGCTTGCTAACCGCTTCAGTGGGTGCATGCTATCATACAATAAGAGGCAGTTGTAGTTGTAGTCACCTGTGGAGGTCCTCGCGGCTTGAGCGGAGGCCTCGGGCTCTACGGCGGCTTGTAGCAACCGCAAAAGGCGCTCCTGGCCGCCCGCGCCCGCGCCGCGACTGCTGGACGACAACACCGCTTCGGTGGCCGCCTGCCATCACACACTAAATTAAATTATGTGTCGTGTAAATTAGGTGTGTGGTGCGGGTTGTTACGTTCCCTCAAATATGGTTGAGTGAAGCAACAGCTGGATCATGCGTCATGCTCGTGAACGGGTGCCACCAACGGGAATGGGTCTGCTTTGTCTGCCCGTCTTGACATGCTTTGGATTGTGTGTACCTACGTATGCATTTTTGAAGCTTCATTGTGGAAGCACTGTATTATGTATGCACAGTTTTGTTACCTATTGTAAAAAATATTTTTTTTTTTAAAAGAGCAACTGCTGAGTTTCTTACCGGCTCTTCTCAGCAGAATCTGCATTCCGAACCGGTGGTAGATTTATGACGTGTCATAAGAGCTACAAGTCGGCCTACATGAAATAAATAAATTTTGAATTGGGATTTGAATTTTGAAAGGACTGGTTTGAAAGTAGACTTCTTAGTTAACTTACTAAGACGCTAACTTCTACAGGTCATCCCTTGCATAAAGATTAGTATAGATGTGTATGGAGAGCATTTGAGGTAAGCGACCACAATGTGCAATACTTTATAGCAGTTCGGATAGAATCTTGCATCAAACGCAATTATCTAAGACATGCTCTACACTATTCAAAGTGCAGCTTGTCAGGTATCGAAATAAAAATATGAAGTTTCAGATAATAAGTATGTTATCTAATTCATGCAATCTCGTAATGTGTTTTATTTTGACATATTGCTCATTTGCGACAAGGGTGACATAATTCAAAATCAACGATGAGAGAATTCTCTCGTTAGAGAGTAATGTTTTGTGGATGCTGCGGACTCGAAACAACACAGCGGCCAACAAAGCGACAGAGCATTAAATCACAATCTCTCTCGCTCTTATTTTTTTGTGCTTAGCGTAATGTTGTTTTTATAGCAAACAGTATAAATTTTTGACACTAAAATTGGTGAATTTTGAATTGTGTCACCCTTGTCACAAATGAGCGATATGACATGACATTTCAGAATGCCTTTTTCTGTAACTCTCGAGTGAATTAAGCCTTACCTGTAGAGCAGCAGCGAGCTGCTCCTGTGTGATGGCACTCCGACCTTCGCCCTCCTCCGCCTCTTCTTCCTCAACATCCTCGTCCTCTGAGAGTGCCTCCAGAGAGTATGCAAAGCCGGATGTCGGTGCTGGAAACAAAACAATTAAATAAAATTTGTGATTTTTCGTTCTATACAAATTTTTAATTTCCCTTGCATATACAATTTCAAGAGCAGAGTAAAATTGGACGCATATATGCAATAATGATCAACCCACACAACTTATCAATTGAAAAGTTAACTTTATTCTTTTACATCATGTACGTATTTTTGCCAGCAGGCAAGCAAACGTGCTCCGAGGCATTTATGTTAAGAAAAAAAAAAAACATTGTTATTGTATAGTTTAAGTATGTTTGAATAGCTTTATTTATTATGTACGTATTTAATTTGACAAAGGTTTGAAGTATGAATCGTTATTCAACTATCTGTGTCCAATTAAAATCAACATAAACAATATTCCAATGTTTGCTAAGTATTACGAATATGTAAAAACATACCAGTCTCGGATGTGGCAACATTGGATCGTGAGCGCACTAGCCTCATAAGATGACGCAGAGCATTCGGCAGGTCTGGGTGAGCCTCCGCCCCTCGTCGCATTGTCTGCAAATTGGCTCCCAATGCCGCGAGGAGTTCTACCTCATGCAAGATGGACAGGGTCATGCAGTCTTCAGATAATGAGGGAGCATGTTCTATAATTTCTGCCATTGCTGACTCATCATTCAATAACTAGCAAAGTAATAAATTAATATTATTCATGGAGCTATGAAACTTGTGAACATTGTGGATCAGAATGTAAAGAATAAAACTATTTAGTTTTATTCTTTTCTTCATTTGAAGAAAAGCTTTATACAGTAGAACTTCAGTAAGTCGAACCACCAAAATTCGAATAAATGTATTGTTCCGTTCCCTTCAAGCCCAAAAACCTCAATTACTCAAAATCTCAAGCCTCTGTAAGTTGAAATAATCCACGAGTCCCTACAAACCATTTCAGTACATATTTTCCCTCTATGACTTGAAAAAATAAACTTGACCTTTATTTTTTCAAGTTATATACAACTCAATCATTTGAAACTAATTAAAATCTAGCTCAATAAATTTATGATAAAGGAATTTATGGCTGATGTTAACTTGTGCTTGTTTACTTTTTTGTAAAGGACCATAGAAGCATATTACACTGCATAATCATAAGATGTGAGCTGGAGTCTACTCTGCTCTGCATGCATGTTTTTTGTACTAGACTCTACAAAACATCAGAATTTTCTGCATTATACTTGTACCCTTTCTAATGTTTACTGAATGGAAACAGATGGAGTTTTATATAATATAATTTGATAATAGCAAGTAGACCCAAGACTGATTTTATTTATGGGTATTGATTCATCTTTACCTGCATAGCTCTCGTCCAGCCAGCAGCATTGGGGGTACAACCAAGTGTTCTGAGCGAGCTATTCAACATCTGTAATTCAGCATCTGAATAAGTAGTTGGGGGTGGTGGTGGGGGTTGTATTTTCTTCTTCACCACATGCACCATCTCACCACTCTTTACACCACTGTCTTGTAAAGTAGTGTTGTCTTTTAATATTTTACCATGGTGAATTAATTCTGAAACAGATTAAACATTACCTGTGTTACATATAATCTATGTTACCTTTTAAGACAGTTAAGGAAAAATAGATTATAGTTACAATATATGTGGTCAGCATTCAGCAATGGACTTCTAGTTGACCAAGAAAAGGAAGATATCAAAACGAACATTAAAAAGATGAAAAAATAAATAAATAATGCAATGTAAACAAAGGTTTACCCAAAGATGCAGATGGGATATTGGTCTTCTTTTCAGCTTCATTTCTTAATCGGTCTACAGTATTTTCAAGCGTAAAATTCTCCAATTTATAACGTTCTATAGGCCCTGGCTTCACTTTAAGCCCTAAGAAAACACAAGGCTGGTTTTCCATGCTTTCCATTACGAGATTCACTAAAACAGACAGGTAAAAACGTTTCGCTAGTCTTCGACACGGTATTTCAAACAATTTCAAATATATTATTATTTATTATTTTGAAAATTTAAAAGATGCTGCAGAATCCAAATTCGCAAATCACGATTCACTTTGCCTATGTTATTGTGGTTATTATACTCTGCTTTGCGATTCACGATCGTAAATCGTAATCACAGATTACTAACCGTAGACAGAAGGCAAATAAAATTGAATTGCCTTCTCTGTCTACGGTAATTGTGCATTTTGGCTACCTATCTACCCTGTCTGTGGTATTTTTTCTTGTTTGTAATCTGTTATAGTATTAATAGATTAATAAGTACTTGATCTGTGTCAGGGTTCCCAACTTAGGAGTTTTCTCCCCAAATTTAGGGGGTAAAGAATTGAAACGGAATTTTTAAGGGCGTTATATTTTTTAGAGGTATTTTTAGGGACTTTTTTATTTACAATTAAAGGCTCTACGATAACCCAAACTAGCCAATCATTTTTCTTTGTTGACTTAACGACATCTAGTTCAGTTCCTCGTTACTAAGGATGCTACGTTTACAAAAACGAAATGTCACCGGTGTTGAGCGCATTCTCTGTTCAATATTATCAAAAATAAGTTGCGGAATAGATTATCTGTTGAAATGCTACAAAGGCGCGTGCCTCGCCGCTACCAGAATTGACCGCCCTCTTCCGCACCCGCGCGCAGGAGTGATGCTCCACAAAGACTACAGTATTAATACTTGATGCTCCAGTCCGAGTCACGTGGTGGGCTAGGCGGCGACGTACACGCCGCGCGGGTTTGGGATCGCACAACACGGCGCATGCGTTGAGCCTAGATACCTACTCATTAAGAAATTGTGTATCACTCAAGTTCTTAACGGTAATACAGTGTTCGTAAACGAAACGCGGGCTTTGATTTACCTACCCCTGTAAAGTTTATTTAATACCCAAATATATGATTTTAAAAATTCTGAACCAGTAAAAATCGAAAATATATTTGAAATTATAGATGGTTTACAAGTAAATTGTTTTTCTTTTTGGGGAAATTTTCATGTAATTGTGGCGATTTATGGGTTTTTGATTTTCACTTTAGGGGTAAATATTTCTGAGAGTTGGCAACACTGACCTGCGTTAACTTAATTTTTGTTTGTCTTGTCAGCTAAAATAATAATATATCAGCCAATTTCTCAGTCAAATCATAAAATGGAATAAAATTCTTATTGATTATTCGACAATGCAACGGTGAAAAGAAATGATTAATCTGGGTAATTATTTTGACATACGAAAGGCCAGAGAAGCATATTTGAAATCAACACCTTGACCAGACAAGTTTATAAAATGACTTGAAAATGAAGAACGGATGCAATGAACTTTTGGAATCCAAAATAGCTGAGCGCAATGAACGCGCCAAAAAGGTTTATCGGTAAGTTATAGTATAAAACGATTATTTACTTTAATTTCTTTCGTACCTATCTTTAAAAGGTTATATCAAAAACGTCATACGGTCACAGGCACCTCATTTAACATGACGAAAATCACTGTTATGACAGCATGACGAATACCTTTGTTTTAACATAGGTACTAACTACTCATAAATGCTTTACCGTTCTTTATAACATTTTAACATTTATTTTAACCTAGTGTCTCTCTTAAGACACACTTTATGTATGTACACTTTACTATCATTAATAGATTTCATAAGATTTTATTATAGTCATTGACTTAGGTATATGTAATGAGTATGGACCTTGCATACTAGCAAAATGGCATCTACTTGGTGTGATATTTTTTAAAAGTACCGACTTGCCTATGAACAAGGAATTATTTCTAGGAGGTGGCTAAGCGATGGTTGTCATTTAATTGTTAGTAGCCAGGAGAATATAATCACTATGTTTGTTAGTAGGATCTAGCTCCAAAAAGCAATACATAAAGTTCCACCTCTAAAACAGAATGGTTTATTTTCTCTGTATGATCATGAAAACTTTTATTTGGAAGGATTCTTCTATAGCTATTTACTATTTTAGTTTTAGTTTATTAATCATCCTAATAACATAACAAATAAAAAATCAAATATATATAATAACATGTATTTATAAACTACATATATCTAAAACTTAAAACAACTCTAAATAACTGGGTCAACATTGATGCCAAATGGTAAGGTCCCCAGATTTACTTAAATGTGTATAGTAAATATTATGTGCTTTTATCAATTATTCATTTTATTAATTAAATCTTGGTTCAAATTCCCATCAGAAAAGCTTCATTTTAACTTAACACAACCATATTGTGGTATTTTTATCTTCTTTTTTTTTGTTGTATCCACTTACTATAAATTGACAGATCTAAAAATAGAGGTATATTTTTCACATTACATTTAGAGCTTTCAATTTGGTTAAGTTTCAAGAGTGAACATGAACTTAACTGTTAAGTTAACCTTACTAGTAACTAGTAAGGTACAGAACATAATATTGTTAATATTTTCTTTTTAAAAGAGTAACCATGACTTGTTTAGTTGTATTAGCATTCCAAACCTATGGTAGAGTCACTTCACAATTCAAAAGCATTTTGTAGAAATATATATTTGAATAAAAGTTTGAATTTTATTATTCCAGGTATATAAGTGATGTTGCAAGACGCCTCAGTGATGCCACAGCTGGCAGCCAGGCCATTGCAGATCTCTTCACCACCAACATTGAAGCACAGCGACAAAAACTACGAGATCACTGTGAGAAGTTGTTCTTTTTGGATCCATTGAACTATGGTAAAAAGTCCTTAGAACTGCTGTGGCGTAAAGTTTACTATGACACTGTAAGTACTGCCAAGAAGTTACGTGAGTCTAATAATGAATATGACAACTACATATTCACACATATCACCTGTGGCATTGGTCAATTCCATCACTTGATGACTAGAGTGCAATCTGAAATGAGCATCAATGTAAAAGAACTAGACTTTTTGCCTCTCTATACAGATGATAACAGCGATGAAGACTCACAGATAACACCTTCAACTGAAGAATATCAACTTGGTAAATCTGTGCTGTACTCATGTTTGATATATTTAGGAGATCTAAGCAGATATCAGGTTGAAATATTTAATACCTTTGAATGGTCCTTAGCAGCTCGTTATTATCTTCAAGCTGCTAAAATTGATTTAACCTCGGGAATGCCATATAATCAACTGGGTAATCTTTATTTGGATAGAAATTATAATTTAGATTCTGTCTGTTACTATATACACTGCCTAAATACTATGACACCCTTCGAGGGAGCAATGGGTAATTTAACAAAAATATTTGAGAAAAATAATCAATTTTGTGACACACTGAATGACTCTGTCTCATTAACTCAAACAGAGCACATGCAAGCGACAATCGCTAACTTTCTGTCGTTAATTGAAGTATGGTATTTTGGAAAAGAAGATACAAACATACCCAAAATATGCAACTCAATAGCCCAGCAACTTAAAATAGCAATGGATTTTGATAAGACACCTTTACCAGACATCAACAAAAACTACACAGATTACACTAAAGCTCTTGATGAAGAAAACATTAATCCATCTTATATGAACGCTAGTGTAATTCACAACATTGTGCAAATCTGCCTTTTCACAATAGCCAAATTAAATGAAATAGATGAAGTGAAAGCATTTGCTTGTAAAGCATTCACATTGGCATTTTTATCACAAGTGCTACAGAAATTATTGAAGCAGTTGGAGTCATTTGGATTAAAAAGTCCAGCACATAAATACAAGTCCAGATTCACACAAAAACATGATGAGGGAAAACTTCAAGAATCAGAAAATGCAATTAATGAAAAAGATGCAACATTAAATGATACTGAATTCATAAATGGTGATTTGCACAGTCATGATGAGAACTCTGGGAAAGAAAATATATCTGAGGGAGAGACAAACATTGTAATGAATGGAGAGGCTAAGAATAATAAGAAGCAACCCATAGCAAAGCGTCGTCGCCGGCGCCGTGTTAATTCCTCAGAGAGCACAGACGACAGCGATGTTGACCCTGAGAGTAGTGCTAATGAAACTGACAAATCAGATTCTGAGGAAGAGTTATCAGACTCAACTTTTCAATCTGAGGATGAAACTAAGAGTGAAAGTTCTTTAGATGACCTGTCTGATAATGATGTAGATGATCAAGCGAATGATGGATCACAAGAGGAAGAAAATAAAAGCAATGGAGACAGTAAAACTGTCAAGATTGAAACCAACCTTCTAAACAATGAGATGAATGGCCACAAGAATGATCCTATTGAAATCAAAGATCAACTTGATGTTCCTGCTATTGAGCAATTTTTGCAAGGTGATAATTTTTTACCAAGCGTAAAATTATTACAGGACTGGGTACTCACTGAAAAAGAGTTAATTCTTTCATGTGGAGACAGTGGTGAGTCTTTATTTCAATGTGTGGTGGATCTACTTAATATTTTCCTTTACTATTTCAACCCCAAAAACAATGAGCTACTCGCAAAAGTGGAATGCAAAATTTTGGACAATGCAAAAATTATTTCGAAAAAATTCAAACTGGAGTACAAGTCTGTACCGTTGCCAGAGGATATCAATTTACGTGGCACTAATATCTGTAAATTTGATAAAGACGCTGCAGAATGGCAGATAATGGAAAAGTTTAAGCCGACATGTATTGAGGAAAATGTTGTTAGAATATTGAACTTTGTCAATTTTGGATACCAAGTCGCAAAGATTATTCCAAGAATAAGATTCAATAGAACACTGAAAATATTTTACTTCAAGAAACTCCTTCCTCCAAAGATCAGTACCAAAATCAATCATAAAAAGGGCAGGGAATGGCACAACTCTAAAAAACAGGTAAGTAATATTGAATAGCAATTATACCTTAATTTGTCCATTGTGGGTTAGGCTGTGTTCACACCAAAATTATTTTCAGCCACTGACTGTGTGTGAACTTATGCAGTTTACTGTTTTTCATAAACATTCAATTTTTCGTTACTTCGCGAAAAATAATTTATAAAGCTATTTTACTGCAACCGTCTCTGTCTAAAACGAAATTTTTTATGTAGAGTGTATGGAGCTACTAGATCGTGAGGTAATGATTTAGTAGCACTCTCTTTGTCTAACAGGACACCTGAAAGCTCTATATTTACGAGACTAGTTAATATATAAAAAAAGACGTGTGGCACTCGGGGACTGCCGCGGTAAAGCTATTGCATTATGCATAGCATTTTTTATCAACGCCATCTAGCAGCTCACCGTAGAGGAGTCCGTGTCAGGTTATTTTCGTTACGGAATTTCTGGATTCGGTCTCCACGCTGGCCCGCGATAAAAGCTATGCAATAGCTTAAAAAAAGACTGTTATAATATTAAAAACTTTTAAGCTTGTAAAAAAATGTAGTCAAACACTTTATAATGTCCAGGGGGAGGCGAACGAGAGCGGGCTGCTGCGGCGGCTGGGCCACTTGTGGCTCATGTCGCAGGTGCGCGAGCTGGAGCGCGCGCGCCACGCCGCCGCGCCCGCGCTGCTGGCCGTGGACTGCGCGGCGCTCGACCAGCACTTGCGCAGGGTCAAGCAGCTGTTGAGGACAAGGAACTTCATATTCCTCGTGCCTACTGTTGGTGAGTCTCCACTGAGTTCTATAATTAATGTATCATTAACATTGGGAGAGGCTACTGGGTTTTGGACCTACTTAATTGACATCATTTTGGCGCTGTAAGCACTAAGGGAATGGGTGCCGCCAACGGGAATGGGTCTGCTTTGACTTCCCATGCTGACATGTGTTAGATTATATGTATTGTATTTTTGAAGCTTCACTGTGGAAGCACTGTATACTTAGCTTAGTTTTGATACTTATTGTAAAATTAGTTTATTTTATTTTTTTGAAAAGAGCAACTGTTGAGTTTCTTGCCGGTTCTTCTCAGCAGAATCTGCATTCCGAACCGGTGGTAGATTTGTGACGTGTCATAAGTGCTACAAGGTAGCCTACATGAAATAAATAAATTTTGAATTTTGAATTTTTTTTAAGGCGATATGAGTGTCTCTGGAACTATGTAATAGGTAATATTGCAAATGGCGCACCTGCCGCTATAATTAATCTATAATTTCACTGTTGTTGTTGGGTGATTTCATAGATATTATAGAGGTCGATGCGCCATTTGCAATATTATTAGTTCCAGAGACACTCGTATATCAAATGTGGCGCTTCTTTAGTTTGATCAGTAACCGTGCAATCTCTAGGATATGTGCCTAATTTTGCAATAATGAGACAAGCAGACAAACTTTTACATGTTTAATATTATGTTATTATTGGTTTTATAGTTGTAATTTTGTTTTCAGTTCTGCAAGAGCTCGACGAATTGAAACGCGAGAAAAGTTCCGCCCGCGACGCCATCCGCTGGCTAGAGATTCAGCTCAAGAGCGGATCACGCTTTCTCAGAACCCAGCGTCCCGGCCAGTCGAAACCGCTGCCTCTTCTGAAGTACCCTCGAAAGGCGCCGCCGCACGTGCACAATTTCATACAAATCTTGGAATTCTGCAATCATTTCATGACCGACGACAAACCTCAGGGCGGGAACGGTGACCCGGACAATTCCATTAACGGGAAATCCGCGCCGCTGCTGATACTGCTCGTCGGCAACGAACCGGGACAGGGCGAAGAGTACAAGGAGTTCAGCGTGTCGGGCGCGGCGCAGTCCGCCGGCATATCCGTCACGTACATCGGCGACTTCTACACCAAGTGGCGTCAAACAGTCCACAAGACCGGCAAGAAGAGATGAAGGACGCCTCGACGCGAACCGGTCTCGAATACTGAACAGGGAACTGACGGAACGCCCGCGCACAACGTACCATCGCCAGATCGCAACGACTTTGTGTGCCCATCTTCAACGTGAGCACACAAGTGACCATTTGCAACGATTGACATGAAAATTGGTCGACTTCCCAGATTGTTATTTAAACTTCTGTTACTTAAATTAGTAAACATCATAATGAAATTTTCTTTTAGATTTCTACATTTTATGGGAGTGTGTAATCTATTTTAATTTCTTTTATCACTTCATAATGGGTATAGACTGTAGTTATTATTTTGATTGTCTTATTTATACCTTCGTTTTCATGGTAATAAAGTATTTGTAACTAGTGTTCGTTTTATTGCTCACATAGTTAACATTCATTTGGATTTTGGAGGAATGGGCGGCGGAAGAGGTCACTGTGATCAAAATCACAGGTTATTAATTAGATATAATTAGTTTACAGAACATATACATGCAGTAAAATTTTCATCAAAATTGGTTCAGTTATTTATTGATATGAACACTTTTCCCTTTCAGTTACTCATTTCAGTATTTATATGAAGGTTTAATTTTTCTTAAAATTTAAACAGACTACAATATTGAACATTTTTCGTGGACTGCTAATGCTAAGCCTTCGATCACAAAAAATAAGTGCTAAGCACACTATTGGTCGCACCACAGACCAATCAAAAAATCAAGATTGTTAATCGTTACATTGTGATGTCAGCATGTACAGTCGCGGTCAGATAATGTTTATCAGTTTTCAAAGTAGATTCTATATCACATTGCGTGCAGTAAGGTCTATAACGCCATAGAATATCGAAAGCATATCGACTGTCAGGCATAGACGTGTGCATGTAATTATGAATCTTAAGGTGGTAAACATTTTCTGTCCGCTACCGTATACCTAATGAAACCGCGCCAAAGCGGTGAATGGGTTGTTATCAGTGATCGCTGGTTGTTATCGTTTCGACTGTTTTTCGTTTGAATTTAAATTGTGAATATTTTTTTCGTATGTTCACGCCTGTAATTTTGCAAGAATCGAACAACTTGAAACCGCCACTTTATCTTTGTGACTGATGAGAGCCATGTTCACTTAAAACAGAGTGATTACATTCGCTTGGGCCATGTTGACTCGATCAACCTCCCTGACCTTGACGACCTCCCTGGCACAGTGGTCTTATAAATGGGAGGTCTCGGGTTCGATTCCCGGCGGGGGCAATTTAGGATTTTATAATTTCTGAATTGTGTCTGGTCTGGTCTGGTGGGAGGCTTTGGCCGTGGCTAGTTACCACCTACTGTTTGTTACCACTCTACCGTCAAAGACGTGCCGCCAAGCGATTTAGCGTTTCAACACGATGGCGTGTAGAACCCGATTAGGGGTACGGGTTGAATCTACACTGCCATACCCCTTCCAAGTTAGCCCGCTACCATTTTAGACTGCATTGTCACTTACCATCAGGTGAGATCAGTCACGGATATCATGTCATCGAATAAAAAAAAAAACACTGTGGCTCTCTTACAGATCTCATATCTGATTAGTTTGATAACGAAGGAACTCCTCCAAACCCGCCTCGCTATTAAATAACCATAAAAATATTTTTACATGTAACTTTAGACTTATTTAGACATTGTTAGTTTATATTTTTCCTGTATTTATGTATGTTGCACGCCCGAAGAGGCAATGTATAATGCAATAAATGACTTTGACTTTGACTTAGATTTTCTATTAGCAAAAACTTACGTTGTGCGGATTCTAATATAATGAAAACACAAACTTAAAATATTAATATACACTCTATATTTTATCATAAATATATAGCGAAAATAAGCGATAAATTAAAATAATAATAAGTTATAGTTCAATACAATTTAACAAAATTTCATTTAGAATCGATTGAAATATTTAATGTCACAAAACATTATCATGTTTTTCAATTCAAATACTTAAAACTTCACTATTGTAAAGTTATTAACAATCTTACAAATTAATAATGCCACTGTTTAGGGCATTATTTTATACTTATATAAAACAAATGTTAAAATAAAGTGCATCACTAACTTGTAAAAAGTTGTTTATGGTGTTGACGAGATATAACTAGTGTGATTTATACAAAATCATTAACATAGCCTCTCTCAGCCCCGTGACTCAGGGAGGATAATTAAAAACTCTTCAATAATTAACTTACCTTATAATAAATCAATACAATATAATGTACAAAATATACAATACGTTTAACAATCTTTCAACAGTCTTATAACTTTATATAACATATACAATATTGCACTTACAATTCCATTTCAAATATTACGTGATTGTAAAATAGATAGTAGCCGATTGAGATTATGATATAATATATTACTCTTATCAATATAACTACACGCGTATTTTTCTTAATTACGATTCAATTACGCTCCTTTGCGGTTCAACGAGCGCGGTTAGGTATGAATCGTATTTTATTTAGCATTATTTTTGCACAATAGCAAAATCATAAAACCTTATATCGACCTTAAGCTTGAGACAGAAAACCTAATGTTTGACTGCCTCAGTGCATAATTTAGTTAAAAGCAATATTTACATGTGTGTCCTAATAAAGTCCATTTCCAAAAGCTAGCAACCCACAAGCTGTATCAACTGCTGCACTGTGGAGCGGTCCAGCAAGCACAAGTCGAAGTCAAACGTTTGTGTGGTCACTTCATACCGCCCTGTCTCCGCAATGAGGTTCACGACCCGCTCAAGCTCCTCATTGTTTTTTATGGTCATGATGCGCTGCTGCAGCTCTCTCAGCTGCACCATGTAGTCAGGCGACAGGTCCCCGGGCTCCGCATCTTCGCCCAGGCTGCTGGACACACCATTGTCTTGTACTTTGGTCTCTATACACGTTGAACCACTACTCTCTCCATGCTCAGTTTCATTATTTGAAGGCCCAGAGTCAGGTACTTTTGCGATTTTCCTACTTTCAGAGTCTTCTTCTTCTGCTGCTTTTCGTTTCCGACGCTTTTCTTCTCGTTTTGATTTGTCCTTGTGTTTCTTTGATTTCTCTTTTTGTTGGACTGGGGGCACTTCTACAACTGGCTCAGGTTCGGGTTCAATTTCAACTACCGGTTCAGGTTCAGGTTCTGGTTCCGGCTCCAGTTCCGGTGAAGGTGCCCGCTTGACAGGCTCAGGTGATGGATTCTCTACCTTAACTTTCATATCTTCCTCATCTGCTATTATGGAACTCTCTGAATCAGAGTGACTGCTGTTAATATCCTCTGTTACATGGATAGCTTTATTTAGGCCACTCTTAGAACTGCATTGTGATGCTGTGTCAATGGATATGGGTGATGCTGGCTCAGGTATGGGACGTTCTTTAGGAACTGGTGTTTCTCTGAGTTCAATAATGTCAGATTTTTCAGGTGGTACTTCACGAACCTTCTCATGTTTGTGCTTTTTCTCTTTACTGGATTCTTTGTGCTTTTCCTTTGATTCATCCCTTTTCTTGTCTTTTTTCTTGTGTTTATGTTTTCGCTCTGAATCACCCTTATCTTTGGACTTGTGACCCTCATGACGTTCTACATTTTCTGGTGGTGGGGTCTTCCTTAGATTTTCTATGGAAAACTTGTTTATAGGTTTTTCAGGTTTTACTGGCTTTTCTTTTATTGGGGAATCTTTTACAGCTTCCTTTTCTTTTACAATCTCTCTCGGTTTTGGAACTTCTTTTGGCAATTCTTTTGGTTCTTTAGGAGAATCCTTTGTTTTATGACTTTCCTTTTTGTGTTCTTTCTTTTCTTTTCTGTCTTTCTCTCTATCATGACTTTTCTTCTCTTTTTTCTTTTTTTCCTTTGAATCCTTCTCTACTTTAACATCTGGTATCCTTTCCTCTGGTTTTGGTTTCTTCTGTTCAAAGTTGTCAGAGCCATGCTTTGAGGCTTTGTGTTCCTCCTTGACACTGGAGGCGCTGCTGGATCTAGCTGCAGGGCTTGGAGCTTTTCTGTTAGGACTGAGACATCTTTTTTTTACTGGTTCAGGGGAAGGTGGTCTTTCATTTTGCCTTTTACTAGCCTTTTCTTTGGTTCTTTCTTGATCTTTGTTATGATTCTTAATTTTGTCTGATTTCTGTTTATCCTTTTCCTCTTTCACTTTAACTTTATCAGGTTTTGATTCCTTGTGTTCATGTTTTGATTTTTTATCTGAACTTGATCTTTCTTTTTCTTTTTTTTCTGGCTTAACAGAAGCTGCAATCTTTTCTGCTTTCTTTGGATCAGGAGACACTTTAGGTGGCTTCTGGATAGGTGGTCCAAATAAATTTTCAAAGCTGCTGGTTTTGTGTGGCTGCTCATCTTTAAATTCTTTTGCTTTATGTTTCTTTACAGTGTCAGAAGATTGTTTAGGCTTGCTGACAAGTTGCTTTTCATCAGTGAAGGAATCTCTGCTCTTGCTTTCCTGGTCAGGATTTGTATAGAATGCATTGTTACTTATTGTGATTCCACCACCCTTCAGCAGTTTTCTTCGGAACTCCTCATTTGGGTTTTGGAAGATGTATCTGTCTTTCAGAAACCCACTTTGTTGTAAGGATAGATCATAACTAAATTTTATTTTCTTAGGTTCATCTTTATTCTTCAAATAAATTTCTATAGGAAAGACGAAGCCAGCATAGCCTGACTCCTTGATTGAAAATGGTGGCTCTTTAACAACTGAAACGTAAAAAGAAATATGTTATTAAAAAACTTTCTGTTTATTGTACTATTTGTTTAAGTATAAACAATTAATCTTATTATCCTATTAATATTATGAATGCGAAAGTTTGGATGGATGTATGGATGTTTGTTATTCAATCATGCTGCAATGATTAAACCAATTTGGCTGAAATTTAGCACAGAGTTTATAGACTGGAATAGCACAATACTTTTTACCCCGGAACATAAGAGAGTTCGAGGGAAAAAGTAATCGAGATACACAGTTGGCACAATGATTTGCAAAATTTTGCGTTTGTACCAAATAAAAATAAAAACACTGGTGAAACACTACACATAATTTACAAATATAGCCTTGTTAGTTTACAAGATAAAAACATTAAAAATATCCTAAAACCTCTCATTTAGCCAGAATTTTATTAACTTTAAAATTTTAATAATAAAATGAAACATACAAGTAAGAAAATATCTAAGATTATAAAAATCAGTTTCACAAACCGAGCTTGAAAGTCTTTTTAGTTTACATTTCCAGAAGAGCTAATATATCAAAACCAGATAGACCAGGTACAGACCTTAAATATTGTTCTATAAATAATAAAATATGCCCTTTATAATATGGTCCAAGATGTCTTATAGCATATTATAATATTAAGTTTTCATTTTTAATTTACTTAATATTTTTATACTTTCTTTTGGGAACATTAATGGTATTAGCAAATAAAATGATGAGGGTTCAGCCTAGATTCCTCAACAGACATAACAACTCCCACTCAAGTTAGCAGGGTCTAAAACCTAACCCAAAATATCTAATAAGAACTAAACAAAACAACAACAAATTGTCAAACAATAGGCATAACAAGCCACCAAGCATATTATTTTTATAACAGAAATGTATTTGTATTAAAAAATATAATACATATCACATATCAATAATAACAGAATGCTGTACAAGAAATTTAACGGAATTACCTCGCCTTGGTTTTGGGAAAGTTTCATGTAGATGGAAAACAACTTTGTCAACAAAGTGACTTATGTCAGCTCCTTCCTGACCGCGCACGAAGACTTCCCAATCATGAGTGAAACCCTCGGGGGTTTTCTTAGATTTCATCGAAGCTTCATGTCCGATTTCGAAATTCACCTTAATTGCTGACATTTTCTATCCAAGAACTGAAATGGATAACACAATTCATACAATCGACTCGCTAATATTCATTTAGGATTAAAAATAAAACAACGAACTCTAAAATATAGCACGAAAATTTTAGTTTTTGGCTACTCACTATAGTTTGCTTTCTGCATGTATACAGTTAATATCTCTTTATGATAAAACTTTATCACTCATTGAATTGAAATTTTAATAAATTAACGAAAATAATCTTTTAGCGCCCTTGTTATTTTTGTCCGCCATATTAAATTTCATATCGACCACAGATGTCAACAATGTGCTAGTCCATGGATTCCACAGGACAAGCATGTACCTACCTACCGTAGACAGAGAAGGCAATAGACGAAGGTACTGTGTAACCGCGACTGAAATAGAGATAACATGACGTAACGATGACGTCACATGACAAGTTTGAGTTTAATGTTGCCACAATAACTTCACTCCCCTGTTACCCCAAATTAGATGGAAAATTCTTCCCAGGATTTTTAAATAAAACGACAAAACAGATGCTGAACTGTTTTATTTTTTAAATAACATACCTACACATATAAGGTTGTCTGGGAGAAACATACCTATTAGGATAAGCTTCTATTTTTTACATATATCTTAATATTGTGTGCAATAAAGAATTTATTACTCTTTATTGCACACAATATTAACTTCAACCACCACTTAAAAGTATAAAATAATTTTAGTTTGTACACGTAAGTCGGTTTTTTAAAAATATTTTTTTTTATATTAAAGTTTTTTAATGTAGTTTCATAGGACCAATTCACTAGATAATTATTTGCTCCTTAAAAAAATATTGAAATGCCGAATAGAAATTTAGCATATGTGAGTCATTTTGAAAAAAGATGTATGTAACACAAAGGAAAATTTTTTTTCGTTACTAGTAAGAATGTTACACAAAATAATTTGTAAAGAACAGTTAAAATTTTCTTTCGATCGAGTAATGCTATTGAATTAAAAGCAACAAAAATTGTATATTGAGTCATCAAAATCATCATTAATGAAATTAACAGTATATTCCTTCTTTCAGGCAGTCGTATAAAACTGCAACTCTTCATAGTTTAAGTTAATAATTATTAAAAAAAACATAAAAAGTCTGCCTCTAGCTATTTAAAAATGGCTTTAAAAATTAAGAACTTTGCAAATAAAATAATTCTTAAGATCGCCAACAGTTCTCGACTGGTCGTTGGACATTCGAACGAAACTTCAGGATGATTCAGAACAGTAACCGACACTATGTAACTGAATACACTTTAATCATCGCCGACATATATTATATTCTAGTATCCATCATCTTTCTTTTCTTTTCTCATAATATTCATTTCTTCCATCACGACCTTATTTGTTTCAACAAAAATTAAAAAAAAAATTGAAAAAGTAGCCAAAGTAACCCGCCGTTACGGTATGTCAGAGGACATTACTAAAAAAAACCTATCTCCGTGCCAAATTTCAGCCATATCGGTTTAGTGTGGCGTGATTGAGTAACAAACATCCATGTAGGATAGGGAAAATCGGGACATTGTATAGGTACCTAAAGCTGGCAACACACATAGATACTAAATTTTCTTATTAACTGTCAGTTTGTTTCGCACAAAAGTGTGGCGACCTTGAAAAAAACTGGTTACACGATGAGGGACAAAAAATTGGGTAGCTGCGTCTCTGTTTATCACATTAATAACTTTATTTCTGCTCTCTTTTTAGTGTGAGTGAGAAAGAAATCGTCACTGGGTCTATGTCTTCTCTGTCTACGTTACCTTCCTATCTACAACCCGAAAGGGACTTTTGTCTATGGATCATAATATTTTGATCTGATCATCTGTGGTGTGCTGTGATTTGATGATCATTATTCTTTACGGTCGTTTACGGCACTCTAGAGGTTTGCACCAAAGCGGAATTCCGAACACCGGTGAATATCACCGGTGATTGGCCATTCTCCGGAGATTCACTGGAGATCTCCGGTGAATCTCTCTCTATGGTACGAAATGGGATCCTATATATAGGTACCTAGTAGGTATAATGTAATATAGGCCTTTTAATCTAATTTAATCATCGGTGAAACACCGGTGTTTCTCCGGTGTTTTCACCGACTACTTTCTCCGGAGAATCACCGGTGATCACTGCTTACCGTAGTCCGTTTTATAATCTATGGGTGGTTCTGATCTGACAACTAACCAAACATCTAATTTCCAAAAATTTAAAATACATAAATATTATAATAGAATAAACTGCTAGCGACTAAAGGACTTCGATTCTTTAAAATAAGCCATGTCTAGATTATTAGCAGCTGTCTTCCAGCCCATAAAGTAATGAGTTTTAATAAATTATTGCAAAGTGCAATTGATTTAAACCATTATAACCTCAGCTGTTAATCTTTTTATTTTCAGGTTCATGGGCCAAACTTTACAATCCTATGCGCCTACAGTTTCAAGCAATAGTTTAGTAAGAACGGAATATCCACTTCTATCTTGCATAAGGACTAAAGTACGTTGTTATTTCCCCCGACCAAATGAAGTCAGAAGAGTTCGTAGACATGGCTGGAACTTTAGAATATCAACCCCGAATGGCCGAAGAATTATTATGAGAAGACTTTTAAAAGGTAGATTTGTGCTATCTCATTGATTTGGTTATGTAGTAATGTAGAATTTTGGATACCTAGTATTTATGAACTATATTAAAATAATTTAAAATAAAGATTTCTTTTAGTTTTATTTCACTTATTACAACTTATTCAGTTTCCTTAAAACTAAGCAAAAAATTTACAAACTTTTAAATTTTACTACATCAGTTTCCAACTTGAATAAATTAAATGACACTGAATAGGTAACAAATCAAATGATTATATTGCAACATAGCTTTAATGTACATTTACTGAAACTGGATTATCAATCTTGTTTAAATTTCAAGTCATACTTTTTTAGATTTATAACACCAGAGGCGTAACTATAGGGTGGCATGACGGCAAAATGCCACGGGCCCCCAGCCAGCAGGGGCCCCCGATCAGAGAGGGCCGGAAGCACAAGATGATCATAACATTTATAGCCATTCCTGTGACTACGGCTAGTGCCGAGCGATCATTTTCAAAATTAAAATTGATATAAACTAAACTCTTTGGGACAAGAAGAAAGGTAGTGGTAGATTTACCAAATGGCTGATTTGACTGGAGCCTAGGGCAGCAGATTTTAGGGACGGCGAATTTGGGGCCAAAATTTTTATTTATGTCTTACAGAAATTAAAAAGATACATATTTGTAATACCTAAATGTCATTAGGTCCACAAACACATTTTAAAATAACCCCAATAACAATTACTAAATAGTTGGTAGGGTCGACCGGCGCATACAAACGCAAGGTCTCAAGCGCCAAAAGTACAGGACTAGATATGGCGCAGTGCAGAATAAAAAATTTCGCGCTCACTTCGTTCGTGAAAATGTCACTTTTCTGTTGCTATTGTAGGTGCCAAGAATGGACTACTAAGTACCGTAATGCAATCATAAAAAATTTCACGCTAGCTTTGCTCGCGAAAATGTCACTTTTATGTTGCTATTGTAGGTGCCAAGAATGGACTACTAAGTACCGTAATGCAATCCATAAAAAATTTCGCGCTAGCTTCGCTCGCGAAAATGTCACTTTTATGTTGCTATTGTAGGTGCCAAGAATGAACTACTAAGTACCGTAATGCAATCATAAAAAATTTCGCGCTCGCTTCGCTCGCGAAAATGTCACTTTTATGTTGCTATTGTAGGTGCCAAGAATGAACTACTAAGTACCGTAATGCAACCCTAAAAAATTTCGCGCTCGCTTCGCTCGCGAAAATGTCACTTTTATGTTGCTATTGTAGGTACCAAGAATGGACTACTAAGTGCCGTAATGCAATCATAAAAAATTTCGCGCTCGCTTCGCTCGCGAAAATGTCGCTTTTACGTTGCTATTGTAGGTGCTAAGAATGGACTACTAAGTGCCGTAATGTAATCATAAATACAATACGCTCCGAATTAAAGGTTATTAGAAAATCAAGTAATTGTAATTGCGTTTGTATGTACCTACTTCACGTAGTGATTTATGAAAAAATAAAAAATACTATCTCATTGGGTGAGCTTCTTTATATTGGGGGAGGGAGGGCCCCATCCGATGAATTTGCCACGGGCCTCAAACGGTATAGTTACGCCTCTGTATAACACATTCATAGTTCTATTCATTTGTGTTTATGGTAAACAGTTTGCATTAGTCCAGATGTTTTTGAATTCAGCTGGTAAGTGTGCACAAATGATTAGATTTATAAACATTCAATAGCAATCAACATGCTACTTTCAAAATTCAGTTAAATAAATATTTTTGTTGTAAATGAGCAGAGTCCTCAGAATTAGGGGTACTGGCTGGCTTCAAAAGGTTTGACATCTCTGATACAACTAGTGTTGTTAGTTTTATAATTGCCAAATGAGCTGCAAGCTGCAATACCAGTGCACCAAAACCTTTGTAAAGACCACCTATGCCCTCTCTAGCTATTGTTGTACTGTAGCAATCCATAAACCCCTCATATCCTGTTAGTATAGGAGTCACTGATGTCCCAGTGTCTAAGTTGTCTATGATTGTTCTTGTACCCTGCAAAATATTTCAATGAATTCCATGCAAAGCACTTATTTAAGAATTATTCATTGTTTGGTATTAAAAACTGAAAATGTGAAAATTATATTTTTGGGGCTATGTTGCAAGCATTATCTAGGGATGGATTTACACAGATTAATTATATGTGTAAGTGGATGTATGGATGGATGTTTGTTATTCTTTCAAGCCCCAAATGATGGTTCAATTGTTGGGGTGACCAAATTGGATTTGACTGAGATTTCGAAAGGAAATAGCTCAAACTCAAAATTATTTATTTCATGTAGGCCAACTTGTGGCTCTCATGACAAGTCGAGAATCTACCACCAGTTCAGAATGCTGATTCTGCTCATACCAACGATTACCACACAGGCAATATTTTAGTCCAGACAATTAAAGAGGGAATCAAAAAATAAGGTTTTTCCACATGGATATCTTCTATCTATACTTACTTATAACTATTATTGCGCTACTTTTTTCTATCCTTAATCCATGGGCAAGTCACGGGCATCATCTACTTATTAATAATTATTACAATGTAATACTTGAAGCTGACTACTACCCTTCAAGTATTACAATGCCAGATTAGAACCAGGATTATGATTATGATAAGGACCAGGTGTATGGATAAAATATTATATTAATATGGGTGTAAACATTTTTTCTTACCTGTATATGCAGTCTATGGATGATTGTCTCAACAGGATAAAAGATAATTTCCATAGTTATGAATGCAAATATATTTGCTTTTATATTCATGTCTTCAATGAGAGGGTTTTGGCCATTTTTTGTGTGGTTCGCGTTGTATGAATCGCTCAACTCATGTCTATGCCTTTGTTGGAATCTCAGGACCTTTACTGTAATTTTTCTCAATAACATGCTGAAAAATTGAAAAAATTATGAATTAACAATAATAATTATTTATTAAAACTATCAAGTGCACATAAGTACAGGATTTATTTCTATGCAATGATGGTATGTTATCTATACAAATAAATAAAATTTAAGTGTATGTTTGTAATATCAAAAGAACAGCTTTTTACTAACCACATACGAAAGTAAATACAATACTTATAACAACAAAACAATTTTTAAAATTTTTGTCTGTCTGTTTGTTACCGCTAATTTCGAGAACGGCTGGACCGATTTTGACGGGACTTTCACTGGTAGATAGCTGTAATTATAGGGCGTAGTATAGGATACTTTTTTAACCGACTTTCAAAATAGGAGGAGAAGGAGTTGTGTTTTCCTACCTCTGTATATTGATATCTCCGTCATATCTTAACTGATTTGCGTGAATCTTTTTTTTTTATCGACATAAAAACTTTGCGAGATGCTCCTATAAAAACTTCGGGTTCCAACTGCTTAATCCTGATGCTGCAGGGGTATTGTGGGAATTTAGAAACCGTCGATTATGAAGTTATTATAGGTACGAAGACTACATCGTTGAATTCCAGGACCCTGACTCATCAATTCTGATGCTGCAGGGGTTTTGCCCACTAAAACTGGGGATTTAGGAACTGTCAATTGTAAATTGAAGAAGCCGACGAAGTTGCGGGAGTCGGCTAGTATTCATATAAAGACAAGCAGTTTAATTTTAACATACACTGTAGCTCTAGCTTGCTTGTTGTATTATATATAAACCTATCATTGATATGATAAACTTACTGAGCAAAATACTTCGTGATTCCAAGTGCAGCGGTGGGCAGCACAATGGCCCATATAGGAAGCATTCTACCTTTGCTTGGTGTTCCCCACTCTAAGATGCGTACAAATCCTTCTCTGAACACATCTAGTATAGCTGGCTTGTCACTAGCTATGTCACTTTGTACTGTTTCCACAAGACTTGCTGAGTAGAATGGAGTAACAATAGCTATGCTGATGCTGCAATTATAATCATGTGTGACTCAATTATACCTTTTAAGAAATATTAAAACTATTCAACATAACATTATTCTTAACAACATAGTCCTAAATATCATAAAATAAGATGTTTTAATAGTTTACATTTACTTAACAGACGTTTCATTAAACTTTAATTTATGCTAATATTCTCTTTACCATTTTAGTGTCAAATGTTGAAGAAATTGTAGAACTGAGCTACACTTTCCAATTTCCCTGAAAAATATAAATAATCATTAGAAACTTCTATTTTGGATCCTTAAATACAATAAAATAGCAGTGACACAGATCTAGTCATCATCTAGTTTTAAATATTTGCATGGATCTTTGGTGAAACTTTAATATATTTAAGATCCTCATATATAATGTTCTAAATAACACTCACTTTGGCCATCCAGTCCCTTTAGATATAACATCCTCCACTGCCAAGTTCAGTCCCTTTACAATACAAGTTGATCCTATACCCTTCCACAGTGTGGTGAAGTCCTGCCTTCTGTGCAGTCTCACAACCACAGGCAACAATGTATATGGCACAATATGGTAATTCTTTAAACTGTTGTGAACCTGTTAATAATTAACACATTCCTGTCGTCAAATTCTAATGCAAAGATTTAAAAAAAAAATTAATTTCTTAAGGCAATAACTTTTTCTTTAAACATTATTGTAGTTTTATGTTTAATAATATCAAGTAAGAATCAAAAAATAATCAGTAATATGAAAACTTAGCTGTCAACCCAATAAGACACGTAATTCTGGGACAATACTGGATTTTCTGGCCATCTGGCAAGCCTACTGACAAATGACAATGTTGCTAGCATAATAGAGGTGTGAGTGACGTTAGCAGGATATGCAGAACTATGTCTGTTAGAATTTCAATAGGGTTTTCAACTGAAAACACATTCAAAAACATACCTGGCATTGTCGTCTTAATACAATAAATGGATGGCTCAACAGATTTTCTGTAATAAGACTTGCCACACTTATGGCTGTTGTTACATAGGCATTGCTTTCTGGAAACATAACATTATTCTGTAATATTAATGTTTATTCTGAATGTGATAAACATTTCACTATTTTAATAAAAATAATAACGGTTTAGCCTTTGGCAATAAACATCATGAAACATGTATTGACACACTACACAATGTATGTACTAACAATATTTAAAATTGCTAACAACTGTTTAATCATTGCTGGTATCCAGAGCCATTTGATTTCAAATAATAAGTATTTTGAATGTGGTGAGGCTGACCAAACCTTCAAAAATGATACTAAAATGGTAAGTTGCAAGAGAAGCACTATGAAATATGAACCAATGAAAAGGATTAAATATCCTTAATAAATTAGATACTGTTTAGGTATTATATACTAATATATTTTTTATACAAAAATTTGGCAACCCTAGTTGGAATCATGACATTAATTTCAGAGCTATAAGCAGTTTACCTTCTTCGGGGACTTCGTCCATAACCAAAGGTGGGCCTTGATATTCCTCTGTTAAAGGGGTGTGATAGCCATATATTTGCTGATAACGAGTATCATATAAGTCGTTTGTTTCCCTGTTAGGATCTAATCCATATGGACGATTATAACCAGTATAATCACCAAAACCAGCCATAATCTAAAATTATCTAACCACTTCCACTAGCACATTGTACCCTCTGTACGAAATATTGCATATAACTTGCTCTTAAATTAACATCAATTCCACTATGTTATGAAAGAATGCACTGATTTATTTTTATAATTAAAATTCAATTATAAAAAAAACTGCAAAATAGGGGTGAGATTTCAAGTGGTTTCAAAAATATGAAAAATATTTTGACATTGACATGTAAAAGCATTAGCAGCCGCCGGATTGTCTAAAACTTGACCAATATCGGGAGAGTAAGTAGGGTGGCAGACCCAATTATGGGCACTTTAAGAGTTTATCTTATTTCAAATATGTTTTTTAAGTATAAATTTAACCAAATTCTATAAATCACTGTGTTCGTAAGGTTGCTTGTTTAATAAAATATATAATTAAAGAAGATATTGAAATTTTTTTGTTTAAATCAACTAGAATTTTAAATAAGATTGAAAAATGACCCAGTCCCCAATTATTCGCACATTTGTTACCAGTTATGGGCACAAAATTATCCAATTATCAACACTCAAATTTTAATAGAGTTTAAGGGAAATATAACGCTAGGCAACCTACGGAAGTCTTTTAGAATATAGATTTTATTGCTAAATAATATACGGAAATTCTTATAGTAACTGTAGGCGACTTAATTTTTTTTAATATTTATTATATTTATTTAAAACAAACACCCTTACATATTTAATAAGAAAACGTAAACATAGTCTTTATCAAATGACAGACGTCCACAGCTGGACAAAGGTCTCTTATATGGACTTCCACAGGCCTCGGTCTTACGCTACCTGAATCCAGCGGCTCTCTGCGACTCGTTTGATGTCGTCGGTCCACCTAGCTTCCTGGTACGGGATCGCTACTCCAACACCATGGGATCCCATCGACCATCAGCTCTTCGAACTATATGCCCGCCCATTTCCACTTCAGTTTCTGATATGATCTCGCAGGGATACTCCGAGCATAGCTCTCTCCATCGTCCGCTGAATGATTTTTGTTTCGTGATAAATAACTGCTCATAGAACTTCTCAACCTCTCTCCATACGAGAGGTGGAGAAGAAACGTGACAGCCTTCGTCAGCTTTCAGCCGCGTCAGCTGGCTCTGTCCGATAGATAGATCTCTCACGGACACTTTGGAATGGAACTTTTGTTCCACTAGATGGTATCTTTAATACACTTGGTATTCAAGGCCCGCAGGTCGCGAGTTCTTTTCTTAGAGATCTGCCTATTAACCTACCAGTAGGCATCCGCGCCTGCTGACGACTGAAGTCTCATCTCTTGTCTGTCTTCCATCAGTTTCAAAGTAAGATCAGAGAACTTCTTAGTCCTTTTCGTGTGATGGGTCTTAAAAAATTTAGACTCCAGAGTATGGACAGTTTACACACACTTGTTAAGATCGTCTACAGACTCCCAGTCTGCTAGGGAATCGAATCGCTTCGGAGTGTTAATAAACAGGAAAATCTCCAAATTTTGTAACCAGATACTGTTTTGCAATGAAATAACGGGAAAGTTTCATTTGCTTTTTGAATTAGTAAGTAATAATTAAGTAATTGAAAACAATTATATTATTAAAACTCAAATAAAACCACAGTTAAATCATTATTAAGTAAGTACTGACCCTTAACATCGATGAGTCAAAATGGCCGAAAAACTTCGGGAACTCCAGAACGATATCTTTCAACTACGATACTGACGTCATTTTAAAACTTTCCAGATTAGAAAGGTTTCGATTGTGAAAAATATGAATTCCCCTAAATATTTTTTAATCTGAAAATTTAAAAACCACAATCAGAAACTTATATTTTAATCTTTTTTGCTAAAGTGCGAATAAACTGGTGCAGTGCTAGCTATTGGGTTGGTCACCCTACCTACCGGCCAATAAGTGAGAGGTACTACTACAGCAATCAATAATCATTTTTAGACAATCCCACAATTATTGCACAATCACAACTGACATTTTGCAAATGTTGATATTGACATTTGCAAAATGTCAGGTGACTGATGACACTGACAAACGAAAATTCGTTGCCAAATGGAAAACATGGAAAACACATATGGAAAATACGAAATGAAGGAAGAGGCCCAAGACGCATGATCAATTTTCTGTCTGTCCTTATCTTCTGTAAAGATTTCCCACGGTCAGCGAACGACTATCGATTTAAAATAAATAGGGCAAAAGTCCTATGGCCCTAAAAATGTGGACTTAATGTTGGGTATGATATTTTGTGTGTGAAACTAAAATGTTCAGGAAAGCAGTGTTGTGTTTGTCGACCTTACACTTTTACTGTAAGTGGAAAAGGCAAATTGTGGCTGTGAATGCAAGTTCTACAATATTGTGAGTGTAATTGTGTGGAGTGGTGACCTTTTCAGATGTAGCGGCTCAGGGAGAGTGCACGGATTTGCGCGGCAGGCTCATATCAAACGGGCTGCATTACGTTCCCGGGCCGGACACCTGCACGCTCTGTGTTTGCGACAATGGGCTGCCGAAAGTATGCAAGGCGGTACTGTGCTCTCCTCCTCAGGTTGGTATCCATTCTTAAATGGATTCTAGAGTTTATTGCTGGATCTTCAGCAAGTTTTCAGTGGTAATTTTACTTTACAGTTCAAAAGAAGTGTGTACTGGTTTATTTAAATAAAAAAAATTATGCCAATTGTAGCCTGTTTTGATTAATAGGTCAGTTACCTGTTGGTGCTGTGTTTATACATCTTTTTGTTATGGTTTATTGTTTTTCCTTCAGGATTGCCGGTCATTCCGCGTGGGAACCACATGCTGTGAGTTCATCTGCCTAGATGATGTGGTGAAGCCAGCAGAAGGCACTGAGGCTAATGTTCGTGTGGCAGCAGGAGGTGCAGCTGCCGTGGTTCTATTGACCGTGGCTCTTGTAGTGTATAGAGTGAAGAAGCAGAAAAGACGGAGAACACCACACACTGATGACCAACGGAGCCTGACCAGTATTGGGTATGTTGCCATACCATCTCAAATGTGGAACATGCTTGTAGTTCAAGACACCTTGTCTTTTAATGGCACAGGCCCCAAAATATGTTCCCTAGAATCTTTTTCAAGGATTGTATCACATTTGCAGGTCACATGTTTTAACATTTGGTGCTGTAATATTGATAAATTTTCATCACAGTAATTTGTAACAGGAAATTATTTTCCTGTTACAAATTACATCCAGTCATCAGTTTAAATAAGTATTTATTTTATATAAAATAAATACTTATTTAAAACAATGGAAGGAAGTAGGTAAATGATAATAAAAGTATGCTGTTGTAGGAATTCAATCAATAATTCAAATCATCAATTTGAATAATACTTGACAACTAACATTTAGAAATGTTAAAATTCACACATGAATACATAGAATTATCAGAAAAAAATTAGGATTCTTTTGGTCTAACTCACATTCTTTAATCATCAAAGACATGCCGCCAAGCGATTTAGCGTTCCGGCACGATGGCATGTAGAAAACGATAAGGGGTATGGGTGGAATGTACACTGCCATACCCCTTCCAAGTTAGCCCGCTACCATCTTAGACTAAATCGTCACTTACCATCAAGGACTATCTTGTCATGAAATAAAATAAAATTGTCTTATGATTTCTTTCACATTATTTATTGTTTGCAGGTATATAAGTGGCAGTATGGGCTACATGGGCGGCGGCTGTGAGGCGGTGGGGCTTGGCGCGTGGAAGCCGCCGTGCAACTACCTTCCGCGTGGCGAGGCGCCGCCGCCTTACGAGGAAGCGATGGCGCAGTGCCGCCAGGAACCCGTCAGGTTAGTCATAAGACCGATTCCTGAATGGTCAGTTCACGGCTCCTTTTTGCGTTACAACATCCATTTAGGGTCTATGATATTGTATATTATTATATGTATAAAAAGAGGTGGATATGTTATAACTTATAAGCGTGCAGTAAATGAAGCAAGTAATGGCAGATATTCGTCGTAAAACTCGTAAAAGTATACTATTATACTCTTCGTCGTACGACAGAAATTTTTTGCTTGTTTTGTGAGTATATAACTAGTGGTTCGCCCCGAACTGAGACCTCGCGATATCCCATAATTCGCAAAAGTTTTAATTATATATTGTAATAATTAACTTTTAACATTAGACGCAATAAAAAAAATAATAGTTGACATAAAACTGTTTTACTGACACAGCGCCATCTATAGTGAAGCATTATAGTGAAGCATTATAGTGAAGCTATTAGCTTCACAATAATGCTAATAGATGGCGCATTAAAATTAAATAATTTCGTTTCTTTATAACATTTATCTAATTTTAGTATTTGTTGTTCAAGTACAGGATATAACTGAATTTTCAACCAAGTTTCACGTTCTAATATTCAGTAATTCTTGACATATGGCTCAAATTAAAATCTCCACTTTGAAACCCCCCCATTTGGTCAATTTTTAGGGAAAAATTAAAAAAAAATATATTTTTGTACTCTGTTCAAAGTCGTCTTTAAAAAGATATATCGCAAGTCTATGTAGAGCAACAAACAAGATTTTACTTCAAATACGCTTCTATGAGAGCCCCCCTGAAATAAAGCTTTTTATATTTTTTTATACAATGTTCGGCTGAAGGCCATCAGTTTACATATTATATTTAAATTTGAAGTAATTACGTTCAGTAATTCAGAAGTTATAGGGCTCTGACAGACATTTAGACGAACACACTTCTCTGTCTAGTAGGCAAGCGCCCTAGTTGACTCAGAGAACTTCGCTTCGCTCGTTCAATAACTCATCCCTAGTAGAAATCATTGTTTAGGGTTCAAGAAATAAATAAAAAAGTTATGTGTGAAAAACTAATGATGTATTTTCAAAAAGTCTGGTTGTGTTGGGAATAAGAATTAGATACAATTTTATATATATACTAGCTGTTGCGCGTGACTTCGTCCTCTTCAATTTCTGTTATTATGATCGCGATTAAGAAGTTTCGCGATCGCAAAAAGAATATATTTTAAATATGGATAATTTTCCCCGTTTTTGCAACATTTTTCACTGATGCTTCGCTCCTATTGGTCGCAGCGTGATGTTATACTATAGCCTAAAGCCTTCCTCGATAAATGGACTATCCAACACGAAAATAATTTTTCAATTCGAACCAGTAGTTCCTGAGATTAGCGCGTTCAAACAAACAAACTCTTCAGCTTTATAATATTAGTATAGATAATGTTGGTATCCGCAGAGCGGGCACCGACACGTCTTACCACCGCACGTACGCGGCGGCGGTGGAGGCGCGCGAGGACGTGTGCGCGTCGCACGCGTACGTCAACCTGCCCCGTCCGCTCGCTCAGGTCAGTGCCCCATTCAGATAACACGTAAAATCTAATGTTCTCTCATCTCTTCATCCTAGGAACTTTGATTTTTCAAACCCCTATTTTACTCCCTGAGGGCTTGAATTTTCAAAAATTCTTTGTCATAATAGCTATCTGTATGGCAAATTTCAGCCCAATATGTCCAGCGTTTAGGGCTATGCGTTGATAGATCAGTCAGTCAGTTTACCTTTTATATATTTTGATAACAAATAATAATATGATTTAATTGCTATAAAAAATGCACATAAAAACCTATAAAGCAATTGTTATTTGTTTTTGCATCACTATCAGGTGCGATCATAGTTCTGGTTAACATTTAATCTATTATCTCGAGGGATACTTCCTAAAGTCGTATAAATAAACAGAAGCAATATACTTGCTGTAAACAGATCGCGAACACTCAGAACTGCTACAACGCGCCGCTGCTGCAGGCCGTGCACCCGGTCGAAATACGCGACGCCGCCGTCATGCCGCACCCGCTGGCCGCCAATAGTGAGTTGTGATTAGGTTACTACTGATGTAACAGAGCACGACAGAGCTCCAAACGTAGACAGAGAAATACTATAGACGTAATGATATTTCCTTTTCATTCCCATACGAAAGAGATGCAGTATAGAATGAGACACATCTATGTCTATATGACGATATGGACGGATATTATATACGTTTGTGGCACACAACTCAAAACGTGTGCCACAAACGTGGCACACGTTTTACGTACGTCACGTATTGTGAGCAACAACTCAAAACGTGTGCCACGTTTGTGGCACACGTTTTGAGTTGTTGCTCACAATACATTGTAAGGTGATTGTGAGTAACAAGACTTACAAGACTAGGTATTTCATAGTGTTACCTATCTCTTCCGACGACACGCTTGATAGGATTCTAGAGGATACTCATTCTACGGTTCCAAATGATAATTACTGTCCTACTGATATACCCGCTGGAGGCGGCCGTAATTCCATTGTTTCACTGTCATTGTACCTTACCCCTTACCTGTCCAATCTTACAAATAAATGAATTTGGAATGATCTTATTTATAGAAAAAAATGTTTTCATAATATTTGTATTATTCTCTATGATTTGTGATATTCTCTATGATGTTGTGATTAGTAGGCGTGGCGGCGGGGGGCGGCGCGCGGCTCACGGGCTCGCTGGGGGCGATCAGCGCGCGGCTGAGCGTGCCGCGCGACGACCACGAGCGGCCGCACAACGTGCCCGGCTTCTACGCCACGCACACTGCGCTGTACGTATACTGTCGGCTGTCAAAAGTGGATATCAGCGCGTGTAGCGGCGCCTTTTTTTTTTTTTTTATAAAGTCAGTCCTTAATACTCTTGTGGCTACTCCACATCGAGCAACTCACAACGATGTAACTGATAGCGCCGTACGAACCACAAAAACGTAACATAAAATCACACACGGGAAACCTTATAATTAAATTATAATCTCGGACTAAACTAGCCAGTCCACAGGAGTAACACTGGCCAGGAAAAGATCTTTCTGTTGTTAGAGCTTATAGACACGCCCAAAACTCGTAATCCATAATGAAATAATATATCGTTTATAACCTATCGTTCTTGTTTTCGTATGCTGCTATACACGATTTTTCTGTTGTCGGATTACAATTGTGTAATAAGTGCTAAAGTTTCATTAGAGAAAATTAAGGTTTAATATACTTTTTATAACGGGAAGTATATACTACTGTATATACTTCCCGTTATAAAAAGCGAAACACTTAGCTAGACCTTTTAGTACGGTAGTGTTTCGTTTTTTTTTTTTTTGAAAAGTATATATCTGTATTACCTTCCATCTTTTACAATACTAAATACACCTTGTATCTTAGTGCTAGCGTCCAAGCAAGCACGACTGTTCACGGCGGAAAACAAAACGCCAATGATCAAAATGGCGAGCGCTGCCGCTAAGCTGAGCGCTCTCCCCACTACTGGTGACGAGATGGCAATAGAAATAGACGGCAATATGACGGAGAGAGACAGATGTATAAAGGCGGGAAACGTAGTGCCTATCTCAAGTAATTAAGCTTCGAATAACGGTACATTCAAATTAATAATACAATTTATATTTTGACATATCCCGTTGGTACACAGCCACCGAACGATCCCGCGCATCTCGACCGCGGTGGACACGTCCACGCTGGAGGCGATGGGGCTGGGCTTCACGCGCGCCGACCGCTCGCTGCAGGGCGAGGTGCGGCGCTCGTTCCACCGGCCGGTGGAGCGCGCCGACCGCCTGGAGCGCATCGAGCGCGCCAACACCGGCCGCAGCGTGCCGCGCAACCTCAACATCGCGTCCGCCGCCGCCGCGCCCGAGCCGCGCCGCCGCGACGCCGACGACGTGTGAGTACACGCCACTGACCACGATCCCGCGCATCTCGACCGCGGTGGACACGTCCACGCTGGAGGCGATGGGGCTGGGCTTCACGCGCGCCGACCGCTCGCTGCAGGGCGAGGTGCGGCGCTCGTTCCACCGGCCGGTGGAGCGCGCCGACCGCCTGGAGCGCATCGAGCGCGCCAACACCGGCCGCAGCGTGCCGCGCAACCTCAACATCGCGTCCGCCGCCGCCGCGCCCGAGCCGCGCCGCCGCGACGCCGACGACGTGTGAGTACACGCCACTGACCACGATCCCGCGCATCTCGACCGCGGTGGACACGTCCACGCTGGAGGCGATGGGGCTGGGCTTCACGCGCGCCGACCGCTCGCTGCAGGGCGAGGTGCGGCGCTCGTTCCACCGGCCGGTGGAGCGCGCCGACCGCCTGGAGCGCATCGAGCGCGCCAACACCGGCCGCAGCGTGCCGCGCAACCACAACATCGAGTCCGCCGCCGCCGCGCCCGAGCCGCGCCGCCGCGATGCCGACGACGTGTGAGTACACGCCACTGACCTCTGTTTCTCCTTTAATGTACCATTAATACTGGACTTGCTGCTGTGATTTTTGGACGTACTTGATTGACGCCATCTTGGCGTTGTAAGCATAGATATGAGTGTCTGTGGAACTAATAATATTGCAAATGGTGCACTAACCTCTATACTTTATCTATGACGTCATAACCAACCTCTTTGTTTAATCTATAATTTCATATGAAATCATAGATATTAAATGTAGAGGTTGGTGCGCCATTTGCAATATTATTAGTTCCAGAGACACTCGTATATCAAATGTGGTGCTTCAAATTGATCTATAATTATACTGTCATTTGTATAGGGAAAGCAAGTGAAGTTTTGGTTTTGTGGTACAAAGTTAATAAATAATTAATAGTCATGTAATAACTAATAATTTATTGGTACAGATTGTCGTTGCGCTCAACCCGTGCGCGCGCTCCTAGCGAGGAGCAGGAGGCGAAGCCCAAGCCGCAGGCCGAAGCCGACCACCCCACCCTGCCGCTCACCGTCGATAAGGTACCAAATTAAATAAACCTTAAACCATACCATACCACCTTTTACCATAATTATGCCACTTAGGGACCGTTCACACCACGTTTTTCAAACGCGCCATTAACGCGC